>JAWZYU010000028.1:25640200-26890200 GCA_038380435.1 Ryuthela nishihirai | reverse complement strand
AATTGGGACTCGGAACTGCAGAACTGCAGATTCAACCAACCCCTCTCTCATGTACAGTCGCTCAAAAAAGTATCCGAACACTATGGTTGATTACAGAATTCAGAAAAAAATATCTGGCAACGATTTTTTTTTGGAAATTAGTGATCTGGCAACCTTCGTGTCACGTGACACGAAGGTTGCCAGATCACTAATTTCCAAAAAAAAAAATCGTTGCCAGATATTTTTTCTGAATTCTGTAATCAACCATAGTGTTCGGATACTTTTTTGAGCGACTGTAGATCTTAATCCAGGGGAGTGAGGCTTAGTGACTATGCTTAGAGCACCAGATAGGACCGGGCCCGAACACTAATACGAAAACTGAAGCTTGAATTTATGTGTATTCTAATTAAAATTAGTTTATTGAAATTCAAACTGATTTTTACCTATTTCTTTTCAAAAGTTAGCAATTAATTTCAAAAATATTCAAAAATATTTTAATAAATGAATTGCGAACTTTTAATAAATAAGTAGGAAACATTTGAAATTTTTAATAAATAAACTTTAATTAGAATACACATTAATTATGTTATTCAAAATAATTTATGTTATTTTATTACGCTATTATTTGAAACTTAATAGTTTGCATTTAAATTTAGGGAAAAAAATCTAATTACTTACAAAATTTTCACGCATTTGATTTTTTTTTGTGTTCGCCTGAACTCAAAAAATCAATTCTTGTAGGCCTTCTGTTTTTGTAGTGATGGTATTCACTACAAAATTCTTGTAGGCCTTCTGTTTTTGTAGTGATGGTATTCACTACAAAATTCTTGTAGGCCTTCTGTTTCCATCACCATTCAGTAATTCTTCTACATTGTCCCTATTAATAATCAACTTCTTAGGAAAAGGACAGAGATGAGCTAAAAGCTCTATCAGGCTTGTCCTGGTTTCTCATACAACATACAAACACATACACGATAACACAATCATGCCATCCCGGAACTCGAACCCAGACTCTAGCAGCTGCAGTATTACACTGAGCTAAAACGATACCGTTTAGCCAGCGTCGAGATATTAAAAGTAAGCCGTCGCGGCTTATATTTCTCTTCCCCTTCTTATGCTCCCTCTTCCCTTACATACGTTACTCTTTTCCCTAAACACGCCTGTCTTCCTCTACACGAACCACTCTTCGCCTATATAGGGCCCCTCCTCCCCTATTCATGTTCCTCTTCTCCCACATACGACCCTCTTTCCCTACATACACCTCTCGTTCCCTATATAGGTATCTCTTTCCGTATACACACCCCTTTCCCTACATACTCCCCTCTTTCCCTAGATACTTCTTTCTTTCCTTGCATACGCTCCTCTTTCCAACATGCGCTCTTCTTACCCCAAATTCCCTCTTCTACCCCTACATATTCAATACTTGTACTACAAAATCGCATTATTTGCATTCCTAATTAAATTTTTTTCACGTTTCTGTATTCCTTATTATTGCATATTTATTTAGTTTTGTATATTCATTATTATTACATATGCCCCTCTTCTCCTATATGTGCCCTTCTTCCTCTGCATAGTCCCCTTTTTCCTTACATAAGCCCCTCTACTATCCTCAGAGCAATATATGCACCTCTTACCCCAAATATGCCCCTCTTACTCCAAACACGCCCTCATTCTCTTTTGTTTATCTTCTCCTACATAATCCCTCTCTTCCCTACATGCACCTCTCTTCTCCTACATACTTCCCTCTTCCCGTACTTATGACCCTCCCTCTTCCCTTCCGGGGGCGGGGGTGGCTCAGTAGGTAGCGCGCCAGGCTCGTAATCTGTAGTTCCCAGGTTCGAGTCCCAGCTGGGTCAGCGTTGAGATTTATCTCCGCAAAATTCCCCGCCCTGCCCACGGTCAGTAGGGGGCACCGATGGGCTTGGAAAGGCCGTCGTCCGTCGGATGGGACGTTAAGCCATGGCCCCGTGTGCGGGAGAGCCATCCCTGTGCACGTTAAAGAACACGCTGGATGGCCTTGACGGGAGGCTACCATCTGTCTCCCAACAGCTGTTCCAGTGGGTCCCCTCCCCCAACCTTCTCTGAGCCTTCGTGGTCCATGTGACCTGGCCATTTAGCCCATGGTGTGCAAAAAAGGGCCGCTCAGAGGTAAAACAACCCAACCCAACACTCTTCACTTCCACATCGCTATTCAGAAGGTCATCATTTTCGAACACCTAAGTTAATTCGGAATTATCAAGCGACTTTTGTACCAAATTGTATTTTTTAAAATAATCCTCTTACACGTCCCAACCGAAAATGAACAAAACGTAGAATACTTCACAATTAGAATTTTCGATGCCAAAGTATGCAGAAAAGTTAATTGCTTCTCTTTCATACGCACAAAAAATAAACATTCTTTAAAAGCACGCAGTATTTGTTAAAATTCGGTTCCAAGGAAATTGCTTATAAGATCGATAAATCCGTCTCTTTTTTTATAACTGCTAGAACGGAGGGAAATATCTCGAAGGAAGAGGAGCGAAATTCATTTCGATGCGGACAACAAAAAATAAAATAAAACCTCGAGATTTCTTTAAACAAAGGTAAAAAAATATTTTTCTTTTGAAGGAAAAAGAGCTTTAGGCGAAAATTTATTTCTCTTTTCCTTTTCCTTCTCTCTGCTTTTGTTGGTTTACCATGAAATTAAAGGCGAACGAATTTTATTTTTCCAGAACGAATTTTATTTTTCCAAGGAAGGAAAAATAAATTCTTTTTTTTTCCAGTTTTTTTCTTTATCTTAGGAATCCTTCTATTACTTGTCCACATCAATTTATTCTCACTTTGATTTAATTCCTGGGAGATATTCGAAACAACAAAAGTGTATATCGAATAGAGTGGTAAATCGATGAACGATTTCACGGCTTCATTATTATCTGATAAGAAAGGATAACGCTTTTTTTGCAGGTTAGATTTATTCACACAAGTACTGCAATGTGCTATTTACATGGAGCCGAGCGCTTTCGACTCTACTCGGCAGTCATGATCAGGGCGGCTTTTAGTTTCTTGTAGAGGCGGATTATGGGTGACAGGTTATGTTAAGCAAAAATAATAACTTTTTTTTGCAGACATTTTCGCTGACGAGAGTCCTGCATCAGAAGGAAATTTCAGCTTGATAGTGGAGTAAAAGTCACTAGGTAGCAGCAGTTCGTTGCATTGCCGGTATCACTTAGAAGTAATCCCTTCTCAGTAGCGAGGGTGAAGAGCAATGAGCCGTTTTCCCACGTGATGATCACTAACTTCATAGGAACAATGTTTTGGCAGTTGAAGTGTCGAATTTGTCTTGTGTAGCGGGGACAAGGGGCGCGGCCGGTTGGCCAGTGGTGGGAGGTGGTGGGGGCGGGAAGTCACGTAGCAAGATGCGCCAAGCTGCAGGGAGGAAAGGGTGTGTCAAGAAAATCCCCCAGTTCGACTCCGCATTCACTGTCTTCTCCCCCAACTTCAAAACTCAAGTTGCTTTCCATGAAACCCTCGAAATTTTCGCCTTCCGAGACAGATGTGTCGCATCTGTCTCGGAAGCATCGAACAGCGGAACTGCAGGACTATCTTGCCATAAAGGACGATTTTAGCAAGGGCGGTTCGTGGAATTTTTTTTCTAATGTCCCGGTTATGCTCGTCTGTTTTTTGTTTTAGGGTGCCTGTAATGCAGCCCATATAGAAAGAGGGGGTATCGGTGGACGAAATGGGGGTTAGGGTAATGAAGTCGATTCCGCCTTTGTCAGCTTGGCTAATGGGATCTCTGTCATGCTTAAGAATTTTAAATAGGTTCGGTGATGTTTAGAAAGGAACTTTTAGGATAAATGGTTCTAGGAGGTTGTTATAACAAGGGATGAAATATTGGAGAAAGTAATGGAGGGGGTGAAAATATGCTGTGGTTGGAGGGGTAGGGGATTGTGCTTAGCTTTGTGAAGAATTCTGTTGATAAAGGATTAGTATAACCAGCATTGCTCCCTGTGGAAAGATAAAGCTGATTTCGTTTTGCAGAATGGTTGTTGGGGAATCACAGGCGCGCAAAACGTGATAAAATGTAAAGTAGAAAAAGGCACTTTTAAACTGTGTGGGAGAAAAAGCATCGAAGGAAATAAGGGTGGGGGAAAAAACCAGGTTTTCGGAAAACGTTGGTGGTTAGAGTGCCTTGGTTGGTTCGCCTAATATTAAGGTCCAGAATTGGGAGGGTTCTGTCTACCTCACTCTCTTGTGTGAATGGAATCGTAGGTTGATTGAGCTCTTCGAAATGATTTGAGCTCTTCGAAGAATTTGGTGGGTTCCAGCTCTGAGTATTCCCAAATGAGAAAGACATATTCTGCAAATCTGGCCCAAAAGAGAGGTTTGCACGCTCGCTGCAATTCGATCACGTGCTTTTCGAGGTTACGCCGGACAACGTCTGCGAGCAGACCTGAAAGAGGAGATCCCATGGGACATCCAGTGAGCTACTTATAAAGGGTTGAAGTATAAATAAATAAATATATACTCCCTCAAGCAGCTGCTTGCCACAATGGTCTGACAGGAGCCTGTCAGTTTATATGCCATAGTAGAAGGTCTATGAGGATGGATCACAGCAGAAAAACAACACAAACGTCCAAGTCTTACCCAGATCCCTTAGACCAGTAGCCAAGCGCGTTAACCACTCGGCATGATTAAAAATGATTATTATCAATGAAAAAGTTCAGCAATTTGGAAAATTCGTTAGTTTGGACTTGATTAAGATTCCCAGAGTTAATCAGTGTTTGGATCAGAATTGTTTTTGCTTGGTCGACTGGAGTGTTAATAAGGTACAGTCGCTCAAAAAAGTATCCGAACGCTATGGTCGATTACAAAATTCAGAAAAAATATCTGGTAACGATTTTTTTAGAAATTAGTGATGTGGCAACCTTCGTGTCACATGACACGAAGGTTCCCAGATCATTAATTTCTAAAAAAAATCGTTACCAGATTTTTTTTTCAATTTTGAAATCAACCATAGCGTTCGGATAATCTTTTGAGCGACTGTAGAGTCGAAAGGGCTCGGCTCCATGTAAATAGCACATTGCAGTACTTGCGTAAATAAATCTAACCGGCAAAAAAGCGTTATCCATTCTTCTTACCTTAAAGTGTATAGAGTTCACTTTTTCTTTCGCACTTTAAATTAAATGACAAAATAAAGGATAGTATCAAAATTATTATTTTTCTATAAACATTTACGAATAAATTTCTGCAACTCAAGGGCAAATTTTTTAAATTTTCGAACCACTCATTAAATGATTTCTTTATCAATATTAGCTTTAGTAATTCCCCACCATCCTCTCAGACCTTCTATTGTGGCATATAAACTTACAGGCTCCAGTCAGACCTCTGTGGCAAGCAGCTGCTTGAGGGGGTATTTATTTTTATTTTTTTATTAATTCCTTGTCCGAGTGGTTAGCGTGCTTGGCTGCTAGCCAAACGGACCTGTGTGTTTGTAGTTGATTTTCTGCTGAGGTCTCGCCAGACTCACAGATCTCCCACTTATTGCGTATAAACTAACAGTCTCCTGTCAGACCTCTGTGGCAAGCAGCTGCTTGAGGGAGTATTTATTTTTATTTTTTTATTAATTCCTTGTCCGAGTGGTTATCGTGCCTGGCTGCTAGCCAAAGGGACCTGTGTGTTTGTAGTTGATTTTCTGCTGAGGTGTCGCCAGACTCACAGATCTCCCACTTATTGCGTATAAACTAACAGTCTCCTGTCAGACCTCTGTGGCAAGCAGCTGCTTGAGGGAGTATTTATTTTTATTTTTTTATTAATTCCTTGTCCGAGTGGTTATCGTGCCTGGCTGCTAGCCAAAGGGACCTGTGTGTTTGTAGTTGATTTTCTGCTGAGGTCTCGCCAGACTCACAGATCTCCCACTTATTGCGTATAAACTAACAGTCTCCTGTCAGACCTCTGTGGCAAGCAGCTGCTTGAGGGAGTATTTATTTTTATTTTTTTATTAATTCCTTGTCCGAGTGGTTATCGTGTCTGGCTGCTAGCCAAAGGGATCTGTGTGTTTGTAGTTGATTTTCTGCTGAGGTCTCGCCAGACTCACAGATCTTCCACTTATTGCGTATAAACTAACAGTCTCCTGTCAGACCTCTGTGGCATGCAGCTGCTTGAGGGAGTATTTATTTTTATTTTTTTATTAATTCCTTGTCCGAGTGGTTATCGTGCCTGGCTGCTAGCCAAAGGGACCTGTGTGTTTGTAGTTGATTTTCTGCTGAGGTGTCGCCAGACTCACAGATCTCCCACTTATTGCGTATAAACTAACAGTCTCCTGTCAGACCTCTGTGGTAAGCAGCTGCTTGAGGGAGTATTTATTTTTACTTTTTTATTAATTCCTTGTCCGAGTGGTTATCGTGCCTGGCTGCTAGCCAAAGGGACCTGTGTGTTTGTAGTTGACTTTCTGCTGAGGTCTCGCCAGACTCACAGATCTCCCACTTATTGCGTATAAACTAACAGTCTCCTGTCAGACCTCTGTGGCAAGCAGCTGCTTGAGGGAGTATTTATTTTTATTTTTTTATTAATTCCTTGTCCGAGTGGTTATCGTGCCTGGCTGCTAGCCAAAGGGATCTGTGTGTTTGTAGTTGATTTTCTGCTGAGGTCTCGCCAGACTCACAGATCTTCCACTTATTGCGTATAAACTAACAGTCTCCTGTCAGACCTCTGTGGCATGCAGCTGCTTGAGGGAGTATTTATTTTTATTTTTTTATTAATTCCTTGTCCGAGTGGTTAGCGTGCTTGGCTGCTAGCCAAAGGGAACTGTGTGTTTGTAGTTGATTTTCTGCTGAGGTCTCGCCAGACTCACAGATCTTCCACTTATTGCGTATAAACTAACAGTCTCCTGTCAGACCTCTGTGGCAAGCAGCTGCTTGAGGGAGTATTTATTTTTATTTTTTTATTAATTCCTTGTCCGAGTGGTTATCGTGTCTGGCTGCTAGCCAAAGGGATCTGTGTGTTTGTAGTTGATTTTCTGCTGAGGTCTCGCCAGACTCACAGATCTCCCACTTATTGCGTATAAACTAACAGTCTCCTGTCAGACCTCTGTGGCAAGCAGCTGCTTGAGGGAGTATTTATTTTTATTTTTTTATTAATTCCTTGTCCGAGTGGTTATCGTGCTTGGCTGCTAGCCAAAGGGACCTGTGTGTTTGTAGTTGATTTTCTGCTGAGGTCTCGCCAGACTCACAGATCTCCCACTTATTGCGTATAAACTAACAGTCTCCTGTCAGACCTCTGTGGCAAGCAGCTGCTTGAGGGAGTATTTATTTTTATTTTTTTATTAATTCCTTGTCCGAGTGGTTAGCGTGCTTGGCTGCTAGCCAAAGGGACCTGTGTGTTTGTAGTTGATTTTCTGCTGAGGTCTCGCCAGACTCACAGATCTCCCACTTATTGCGTATAAACTAACAGTCTCCTGTCAGACCTCTGTGGCAAGCAGCTGCTTGAGGGAGTATTTATTTTTATTTTTTTATTAATTCCTTGTCCGAGTGGTTATCGTGCCTGGCTGCTAGCCAAAGGGACCTGTGTGTTTGTAGTTGATTTTCTGCTGAGGTGTCGCCAGACTCACAGATCTCCCACTTATTGCGTATAAACTAACAGTCTCCTGTCAGACCTCTGTGGCAAGCAGCTGCTTGAGGGAGTATTTATTTTTACTTTTTTATTAATTCCTTGTCCGAGTGGTTATCGTGCCTGGCTGCTAGCCAAAGGGACCTGTGTGTTTGTAGTTGACTTTCTGCTGAGGTCTCGCCAGACTCACAGATCTCCCACTTATTGCGTATAAACTAACAGTCTCCTGTCAGACCTCTGTGGCAAGCAGCTGCTTGAGGGAGTATTTATTTTTATTTTTTTATTAATTCCTTGTCCGAGTGGTTATCGTGCATGGCTGCTAGCCAAAGGGATCTGTGTGTTTGTAGTTGATTTTCTGCTGAGGTCTCGCCAGACTCACAGATCTCCCACTTATTGCGTATAAACTAACAGTCTCCTGTCAGACCTCTGTGGCAAGCAGCTGCTTGAGGGAGTATTTATTTTTATTTTTTTATTAATTCCTTGTCCGAGTGGTTAGCGTGCTTGGCTGCTAGCCAAAGGGACCTGTGTGTTTGAGTTTATTTTCTGCTGAGGTCTCGCCAGACTCACAGATCTCCCACTTATTGCGTATAAACTAACAGTCTCCTGTCAGACCTCTGTGGCAAGCAGCTGCTTGAGGGAGTATTTATTTTTATTTTTTTATTAATTCCTTGTCCGAGTGGTTAGCGTGCTTGGCTGCTAGCCAAAGGGACCTGTGTGTTTGTAGTTGATTTTCTGCTGAGTTCTCGCCAAACTCACAGATCTCCCACTTATTGCGTATAAACTAACAGTCTCCTGTCAGACCTCTGTGGCAAGCAGCTGCTTGAGGGAGTATTAAATTTTTTTAAAATGTTTAGAAAATTCTCACCTTGAAATCGATTAATTTCGAATCGTTCTTGACTTTAGGAATGCAAATAATTCCTTTTTTCTTTATTTGTTGCTAAAGGTTTGACAATGCATGTAAACTGATACTGAAAATTTCATTAATAAATATTATTTATATTCCTAATTAAAAATTATGGATTTTTGTGTATTCGTTTTGAATAAGTTCGTATTATGTATATTCTTCATAAAGAATTTTGAATCATGTGTGTATTCTTTATTAAAAATTGCGTATTATGTATATTCCTTATTAATATTTTCGTATCATATGCGTTTATTATTGATAATTTCGTACTGTATAGTCCTTATTAATATTTTTGTATTATGTTTTTTCATTATTAATAAATTTTTACTATGTATATTTTTATTAACAATTTTGCTTAATTTACATTCCTTACTAATAATTTACTATTATATATGTATTCTTCATTAACAATTCCGTATTATACATATTAATGATTTCGTATTTTACATGTTCCTTATTAAAAATTCGCATTAGTTTCTTCTTTATTAATAATTGCTTATTATTTGTATCTTCTCAATGATTTAATAGCTATTATTATTTGTATTTTAAACCATTTCCACTGATCTGGCTACACGCGAAGTCTACGCATATATCATATTAAAAGAAATTTGAAAGAGGTTTCCTTTTCTAAATGTGTATGTAACATTCAGTGGTTCGAAAGAAAAAGGACACAAATCGGAGTCAAGGTCCAGAGGGATTTATTCCTCACTGACCAAGGTCTTTGAATGTCAGACATTTCCACTAGAAGCAGCTTAACACAAAGCATCTTAAAGAGCGGGGTTGTTATCCTTCTGCTTGTTTTGACTTAAGCTCCCAACATTATGAAGAGTATAAAAACTTTACTGTGCCTTAAAGACAACGGAGCTTTAATAACAGGAGGGTTGGGTTGTTTTACCTCTGAGCAGCACTTCTTTGCACACCATGGGTTAAATGGCCAGGTCACATGGACCCCGAAGGCTCAGAGAAGGTTCGGGGAGGGGACCCACTGGAACAGCTGTTGGGAGACAGATGGTAGCCTCCCGTCAAGGCCATCCAGCGTGTTCTTTAACGTGCACAGGGTATGGCTCTCCCGCACACGGGGCCACGGTTTAACGTCCCATCCGACGGACGTCGGCCTTTTCAAGCCCATCGGTGTCCCCTATTGACCGTGGGCAGGGCGGGGAAATTTTGCGGAGATAAATCTCAACGCTGACCCAGCTGGGACTTGAACCTGGGAACTACAGATTACGAGCCTGGCGCGCTACCGACTGAGCCACCCCCGCCCCAATAACAGGAGGATGCAAACGTTTTTGGCATCGGGCCGAATAGAAAAATATTATGTTTGCTGTGAGCCAAGAGTTGGGACGAGATGAAGTAAAAAGAACAGAAAAAAATATTTAGCTCTGTCTATTATATTTTATTTGTTACATGTAGAGAAGCAAAATTATAAGAATGATATTGAAAAAAATTCAGTATTAATATAAAGTTTATTTTGGGTTCTTTTACCTCTGAGAGGCACTTTTTTGCACACCATGGGCTAAATAGCCAGGTCACAAGGACCCCGAAGGCTCAGAGAAAGTTAGGGGGAGGCGACCCACTGGAATAGCTGTTGGGAGACAGATGGTAACCACCCATCAAGGCCATCCAGTGTGTTCTTTAACATGCACAGGGTACGGCTCTCCCAAAACGGGGCCACGGCTTAACGTCCCATCCGACGGACGGAGCTTTTCCAAGCCCATCGGTGTCCCCTACTGACCGTGGGCAGGGCGGGGAATTTTCCGGAAAGTTTATTTTAACTTCAAAACTGAGGTGGTCTTGTCGAAGCAATATTTGAAGGATTATGGGACTGGATCCCAGAAATAGCTGCTGAACATTCTGTTTCAGTGACGCTACAGCGAATCTGATGTTGTTGTTTTCTTAATTTCGTCTTACTAAAATACCATTTACTTTTCCAGATTAAAAAATAATTTAGCTTATGTTTTCGATATTCATAGGATGGGATAAAATTGTTAATATAGCTGGAATGCTCTACGATTCGAGATTTGTGCATGTCTGGTTTAACACAACAATTCAATGGAGTTTTCTTTATTCCAAGAACCAAAAATATTATCAAAATATGTGGATAAATTATAACGAATTAATAATAATTTATTTGTAGTTTTTTAATTATTCTAATAGGTGGTTGATTCTAACAACCACTGATCACGTTAGGAAGCTACTACTACTTAATTCAAAATTATAAATATAATTAATAAAAATAAAATAGCCTAAACTTGCATAATGGTTAGGCAGCTAGCGACTGTTCCAGCAAAGGCAAACTTTGTGTGTTGTGTTAGCTCTAACTAAGGCAGTGGTCAGCAGTGACTTCGGTCTTAGTAGGGCATGTCCTTGTATGAGAAGGCCTGTGTCCTTGTATGAGATGTATGTCCTTGTATGAGAAGGCCCCTGCTTCTAGGATTCTTCTCTGTCCTATATGTCGCAAATCAAAAAAAATTAGTAAACGCGAACTATATCTTCGGTTTGCTAGGTTACTTTTTTCACCAACGAAATTATTTATGAACACTTCCCTACCAAAACAGAGAATTTCCACATTTTGTGAATGGGAATCTGATTTTGAAATTCTATAACTCTATAATATTGATTTAGTGGCAAAATATGACTGAAGCTCAATTAAAGATTACAAAATCAAATTTGTTTAAATCTCGTTTTTCAATTGGTTCAGTATTTAAGGAGTTGAGTAAGTTCGAATAGTTGGCAATAAAATGTCTTGTTTTATAAAATTCATTCATAATTGTCTAATTTTGAACTAATCATTAGGCAAACTTACAAAATGCATATTTATTTCATTAAGTGACTTGAAACAATAATTATCATTTAAGTTTTAATTTCTGAGATAAATTATTATGAGTCATTTATGTTGTGAAATATTCTAGCTCCCACAACTCTTTAATATTGAACGAATATTGTCGAAAAAACGAGATTTGATTTGATTTTTAATATCTGAGATAAATTATTATGAGTCATTGATGTTGTGAAATATTCTAGCTCCCACAACTGTTTAATATTGAACGAATATTGTCGAAAAAACGAGATTTGATTTGATTTTTAATTTCTGAGATAAATTATTATGAGTCATTGATGTTGTGGAATATTCTGGCTCCCACAACTCTTTAAATATCGAACGAATATTGTCGAAAAAACGAGATTTGATTTGATTTTTAATTTCTGAGATAAATTATTATGAGTCATTGATGTTGTGAAATATTCTAGCTCCCACAACTCTTTAAATATTGAACGAATATTGTTGAAAAAACGAGATTTGATTTTATTTTTAATTTCTGAGATAAATTATTATGAGTCATTGATGTTGTGAAATATTCTAGCTCCCACAACTCTTTAAATATTGAACGAATATTGTTGAAAAAACGAGATTTGATTTGATTTTTAATTTCTGAGATAAATTATTATGAGTCATTGATGTTGTGAAATATTCTAGCTCTCACAACTCTTTAAATATTGAACGAATATTGTCGAAAAAACGAGATTTGATTTGATTTTTAATTTCTGAGATAAATTATTATGAGTCATTGATGTTGTGAAATATTCTAGCTCTCACAACTCTTTAAATATTGAACGAATATTGTTGAAAAAACGAGATTTGATTTGATTTTTAATTTCTGAGATAAATTATTATGAGTCATTGATGTTGTGAAATATTCTAGCTCTCACAACTCTTTAAATATTGAACGAATATTGTCGAAAAAACGAGATTTCATTTGATTTTTAATTTCTGAGATAAATTATTATGAGTCATTGATGTGAAATATTCTAGCTCCCACAACTCTTTAAATATTGAACGAATATTGTTGAAAAAACGAGGTTTGATTTGATTTTTCATTTCTGAGATAAATTATTATGAGTCATTGATGTTCTGAAATATTCTAGCTCCCACAACTCTTTAAATATTGAACGAATATTGTCGAAAAAACGAGATTTGATTTGATTTTTAATTTCTGAGGTAAATTATTATGAGTCATTGATGTTGTGAAATATTCTAGCTCCCACAACTCTTTAAATATTGAAAGAATATTGTTGAAAAAACGAGATTTGATTTGATTTTTAATTTCTGAGATATATTATTATGAGTCATTGATGTTGTGAAATATTCTAGCTCCCACAACCCTTTAAATATTGAACGAATATTGTTGAAAAAACGAGATTTGATTTGTTTACGATTTTGTTTTATCGTCGGTCACATATTTCCATTAAATGCATAATTTAAATGTTATAGAGCGTCTACGTTAGATTCCCATTGACATAATATGGGAAGTTTCTAATATTTTAATAGGGAAGTGTTATATATACAGTATACACTATATTGCAAAAGGTGTCCTGACACTTTCATGTTAAGTGAACGAATAGCCACATTCAAATCTACATAACTTTAAAATTAAGCTTTTTACGGAAAAAGGTCACATGACATAAATTGAAGTTCTAGGTCAGAGCTCTCGAAATCTCTATTTTCTATAATATGAATCTAATATTTAAAGAGTTATGGGAAGCTTTAATATTTCTATATTTATTTATATTTATATATCTATACAGTATATTTTCTATATATCTATTTCTATAATATGAATCTATATATTAAAGAGTTATGGGAGCTATGAAATCTAATATTTAAAGAGTTATGGGAGCTATAATATTTAACAACAGATGTTATCACACACCACACTTCCAAAATATTTACCCCCAAAATTGATGAAAACTTCAAAACTCCTTACACAAAATTCAAATATCGCATTTATAATGCGAACAACTTGTTATAACATTTGTGATTTGACTTTTTGAAGTAAATTTTAAAAACTAGCAAAAGTTTCACTTGAATGTTTCAGCTTCCATAACTCTTTAAATATTAGATTAATATTATAGAAAATAGAGATTTAGAGAGTTCTGACCGAGATCTTCAATTTATGTCTAGTGACTTTTTTCCGTAAAAAGCTTATTTTCAAAGTGAGGTAGATTTGAATCTGGCTATCCGTTCACTTAAAATGAAAGTGTCCGGACACTTTTTGCAATGTAGTGTATAACTGATGTGGAAAAAAATAAACCATTTCAATTTAGTTATCAAAAATATAAATCAACACTTGAATATAGGATTTAAATAGCAAGTCTATAGATAAAGCATATTCATATAATTAACATACCTGAAAAAAGCGATATACACAACCTATCAAAGCTGTACAAGACCTTAACACTGGTATACATTTCAAATTCTAAAACAATAAAATTAAATGGAAAACTCTAGTTGTTGTAATAACGAAAAAAGGTAACAAAAGTAAGTTTTATAAGCGTAAATATGATTTTAGAAAATAGGAAAAAAAACAAGAAAGCACTCTGAATAAAATTTAAAAACTGGATTCAGAACAGACTGATAAGATCAAATGATATCCAAGTAGTGGGAATTCAAGTAGGTAATGAAATAAATTGTAATTCCTCTGGTTAAAGCTGGATATTCAATTAAAACAGGATGAATGGTTACTTGATTGTAAAGAAGAGTTAAACAAAATTAGCCCATAAAATTTGTCATCTGTCTGCAAGATAGAGGAATGAGCAAAGAAATCAATACCAATGTGGATTTAAACCAGACAAACTGCATGATTTGAGAACAGACTTGTTTTGAAAACATTTCTAATTAGTCTGTTTTGACCAGGGTAAGACCTAGATCTCCATACGCCCTATAACCGGAACATAGGCCAAAAAAAATTACACACATATATACAGTCTGTAAAATATATATATGCACTTTTTATCACCATGAAACATACCAATATATGCAAAATATTTAACTGACGTAAGCATTATACGTCACTAGGAGTCCTATAAAAGTCGTAAAGGTACAGTCGCTCAAAAAAGTATCCGAACACTATGGTTGTTTTCAGAATTCAGAAAAAATATCTGGCAACGATTCTTTTAGAAATTAGTGATCTGGCAACCTTCGTGTCACGTGACACGAAGGTTGCCAGATTACTAATTTCTAAAAAAAATCGTTGCCAGATATTTTTCATGAATTCTGTAATCAACCATAGTGTTCGGATATTTTTTAATTTATATAATGCGTATGAATATATAATGCAATGAATATGGAGCGTGTGCAGTTACCGTTCACAGCAAACTGGAGCGGTTGTGGTTAATGTTCACAGCAAACTGGAGCGGTTGCGGTTAATGTTCACAGCACATTGGATCGTGTGAGCTCACAAAAACCTGGATCGTGTGGGCTCACTCACGGAAATATTGAGCGTGTGCAGTTACCGTTCACAGCAAACTGGAGCGTGTGCAGTAACTGCACATGCTCCAGTTTGCTGTGAACGGTAACTGGAGCGTGTACAGTTGCTGTACACGCTCCAGATATTTTTCCTGAATTCTGTAATCAAGTGACACGAAGGTTGCCTGATCACTAATTTCTAAAAAACAATCGTTGCCAGATATTTTTTCTGAATTCTGTAATCAACCACAGTGTTCGGATACTTTTTTGACCGACTGTACAACGGCGCTCCTACCACCTGATGGATCTCCAGGGAGACTGTCAGGACCACAGCATCACAGTATCCATGGGAAAGGAAGCAACCCACGTGGTAGTGACGGCGAGATAAAAAAAAGTCTCAAGCCTCCACTAATATTTGTTCCATCTAATTGGTTGATGCTGACCAATGAAAGAGGCAGATGATACCTTTTATGAGGAGGAAGAACCTGATCGAGAGGCAGAAAATGTTTGGACATCATGCAAGAGAAAGAGACAGAGTTATTGTGTCTGTTAGTCCTCTCTTAGAGAGCCGATGCTGTGATGAGAGATATTTTCAACCACACCAACACTCTGATGTAAGCGGCATGTGTTTGTAAAATTCTAATGTGAAAGATATGTGTTGGAGAAGAATCCAATCAATGCCGTTTGTTTTTTGTTGTTAAAAGGTACAAAGTTTCTAGTTGTGCTTAGTGCTAGGCGGGATAGTTATGATTTGCAATTCCTTCCACCCTTTAGGTCTAGCATACGGACCAGATGATGAGTCTTATAAATCACATGCTTAGAATTCGACAGAACATTACGGCTGGTTGCATAATTGAGATTGAAAAAATACAACACGATATACTGAAAGAGTCCAGCGGGGAAATATTTAAAGAGCACGCGGAATATAGAACTCATTTTTCTTTTGATCGCTAGGACTCACTTTTTCTTTGATCTCTATGACTCGTTTTTCTCTTGATCTTTGGGATTCGTTTTTCTCCTGATCTCTGAGGCTCATTTTTTTTTCTTCATCTCTGGGACTCATTATCTCTTGAACACTCTTGACACATTTCTCTATTGATCTCTAGAACTCATTTCTCTCTTGATCTCTAGGATACGTTTTTCTCCTGATCTCTGAGGCTCATTTTTTTCTCTTCATCTCTGGGACTCATTATCTCTTGATCTCTAGGACTCATTTCTCTCTTGATCTCTAGGAAAAAAATTATTTCCAGCCATCAGGAGAACGTAAGGACACGTTTTTCTCAGGAATTTTTCTTGATCAGGAAAAAACGTAAGGACACGTTTTTCTCCTGATCGCTGGAAATATTTTTTTTTCTATTGGTCTCTAGGACTTATTTCTCTCTTGATCTCTAGGACTCATTTCTCTCTTGATCTCTAGGACACATTTTTCTCCTGATCGCTGGAAATAAATTTTTTTCTATTGATCTCTAGGACTCGGTTTTTTTTTTCTTTCTCTCTCTCTCTCTCTTGATCTCTAGGACTCGGTTTTTTTTCTTTCTCTCTCTCTCTCTCTCTCTTGATCTCTAGGACTCGGTTTTTTTTTTCTTTCTCTCTCTCTCTCTTGATCTCTAGGACTCATTTTTCGCCTGAACTTTGGAAATCGTTTTTCTCTTGATCCCTAGGATTTTTCCATTGATCTCTAGGACTCTTTTTCCCCCTTGATCTCTAGAACTCGTTTTGTCTTGCTCTCTAGGATTCACGTGTCTCTTTATATCTAGAATTGGAGATTCTTCTCGACAAATATACGTGATTTTCAAAATACTCGCTGCTCAACATATTATTATTTTCTCGAGAAAGTTGATGGTAAATTGTTATTTTACTACAATAAAAAATTATTTTAACGTATCATGTGTCAACATTTATATATGCTTTTAATATACGCGAGGAGTTCTATTAAGTGTCATACAAAATAAATTTCATGTTTGATCTTACACCACACATATAAATTCTTTTGGAAGCTCTTCCTATTATAAGACACACTTCAGCGAAAAATGAAGGAAATTTCTCTTCTTAGAAATTTTCATTACAAAGGAAAAAAACAAGACAATCGTATGAAGAGATAGATGCCTTATGTCGCTTAAAGTAGCAATTTCAACACAATGAGTAAGTAATCGTTTCAACTTAATTTGTTGTATTCAAAACTAAGCATGAAACTTAGAATACTTTTGTTAAATGATAATGTTTGCTCTGTTTTTGGTTTTATAATAACATAATAAACATACAAACGTTTCTTTTATAAATGTAATTTTGTGGTGTAGTTATTACCTAGGTTTATGTTAGCAATTACAATTTTAGTAATTGTAATGAAAGATTTAATGGCAAAATAATAAGAAAAACAATTATTTTATAGTCAATTATATATTTCGACAATTCTCGAGAATTCAAATATCGGATTTCCGATTCTCGGAAATTTAAATTATCGAGAAATCAGATACCGTATATAGGACCAATTGAATCCTTCGATCTGAACATCGAAATGTCCGAAGTTTCCTACAATGAGGAACTCTCTTTATCTTTAAAACAATGGTTGCCACTTTGTCAGGTAGGCACTGTCAAGGCTACCTAGATACACGGAGACTCCAATAGCCGTCGTCCGAAAGGAGGGAAAAAAGGAGGGAACAAGGAGAGAGAAAAGAGGGAAAGGGAGAGAAAAAAAAGGGGAAAAAGGGAAAGGTGGAAGCAGAGAGAAATGAGAGATAAAGAGGAAAAAAGGAGTCAAAAAGGAAGGAAAATAAGGGAAAAGGAGTGAGAAGGAGGGAACAAGGAGAGAGAAAAGAGGGAAAGGGAGAGAAAAAAAGGGGAAAAAGGAGTCAAAAAAGGAAGGAAAATAAGGGAAAAGGAGTGAGAAGGAGGGAACAAGGAGAGAGAAAAGAGGGAAAGGGAGAGAAATAAAAGGGGAAAAAGGGAAAGGTGGAAGCAGAGAGAAAGGAGAGATAAAGAGGAAAAAGGAAGGAAAATAAGGGAAAAGGAGTGAGAAGGAGGGAACAAGGAGAGAGAAAAGAGGGAAAGGGAGAGAAAAAAAAGGGGGGGGAAAGGGAAAGGTGGAAGCAGAGAGAAAGGAGAGATAAAGAGGAAAAAGGAGTCAAAAAGGAAGGAAAATAAATGAAAAGGAGTGAGAAGGAGGGAACAAGGAGAGAGAAAAGAGGGAAAGGGAGAGGAAAAAAAGGGGAAAAAGGGAAAGGTGGAAGCAGAGAGAAAGGAGAGATAAAGAGGAAAAAGGAAGGAAAATAAGGGAAAAGGAGTGAGAAGGAGGGAACAAGGAGAGAGAAAAGAGGGAAAGGGAGAGAAAAAAAGGGGGGGAAAAGGGAAAGGTGGAAGCAGAGAGAAAGGAGAGATAAAGAGGAAAAAGGAGTCAAAAAGGAAGGAAAATAAGGGAAAAGGAGTGAGAAGGAGGGAACAAGGAGAGAGAAAAGAGGGAAAGGGAGAGAAAAAAAGGGGAAAAAGGAGTCAAAAAGGAAGGAAAATAAGGGAAAAGGAGTGAGAAGGAGGGAACAAGGAGAGAGAAAAGAGGGAAAGGGAGGGAAAAAAAGGGGAAAAAGGGAAAGGTGGAAGCAGAGAGAAAGGAGAGATAAAGAGGAAAAAGGAGTCAAAAAGGAAGGAAAATAAGGAAAAAGGAGTGAGAAGGAGGGAACAAGGAGAGAGAAAAGAGGCAAAGGGAGAGGAAAAAGGGAAAGGGGGAAGCAGAGAGAAAGGAGAGATAAAGAGGAAAAAGGAGTCAAAAAGGAAGGAAAATAAGGGAAAAGGAGTGAGAAGGAGGGAACAAGGAGAGAGAAAAGAGGGAAAGGGAGAGAAAGAAAGGGGAAAAAGGGAAAGGTGGAAGCAGAGAGAAAAGAGAGATAAAGAGGAAAAAGGAGTCAAAAAGGAAGGAAAATAAGGAAAAAGGAGTGAGAAGGAGGGAACAAGGAGAGAGAAAAGAGGCAAAGGGAGAGGAAAAAGGGAAAGGGGGAAGCAGAGAGAAAGGAGAGATAAAGAGGAAAAAGGAGTCAAAAAGGAAGGAAAATAAGGAAAAAGGAGTGAGAAGGAGGGAACAAGGAGAGAGAAAAGAGGCAAAGGGAGAGGAAAAAGGGAAAGGGGGAAGCAGAGAGAAAGGAGAGATAAAGAGGAAAAAGGAGTCAAAAAGGAAGGAAAATAAGGGAAAAGGAGTGAGAAGGAGGGAACAAGGAGAGAGAAAAGAGGGAAAGGGAGAGAAAGAAAGGGGAAAAAGGGAAAGGTGAAAGCAAAGAGAAAGGAGAGATAAAGAGGAAAAAGGAGTCAAAAAGGAAGGAAAATAAGGAAAAAGGAGTGAGAAGGAGGGAACAAGGAGAGAGAAAAGAGGGAAAGGGAGAGAAAAAAGGGGAAAAAGGGAAAAGGGGAAGGAGAGAGAAAGCAGAGATAAAGTGGAAAAAGTAGGCAAAAAAGTAGGAGAATAAGGGAAAAGAAGTGAGAAGGAGGGAAACAAGGAGGTAGAAAGGAAGGAAAAGAGATAAAAGAGGGAAAATGAGGCATAAAGAGGGAGACGGAGAGAGAAAAAAGAAAACAAGGAGGGGAAAGGATGCAAAAAGGAGTGTAAAGGAGGCAAAAAGGAGGGGAAGGATGCAAAAAGGAGGGGAAAGGAGGCAAAAAAAGGAGGGGAAAGGAGGGAGAATAGGAGAAAAAAGGAGCGAAGAAAAGGAAGTGGGAAAGGAGAGGGAAAAAGAAGGGAATTAAATATGCCTAAAGTTTCAAGTGATTCAATTTGTCTAAAATTTAACTGCAAATTATTTAGTTTAAAACGATATAAAATAATTTACTCATTACTATTTTATTAAAATATAATTAAATTTTTTAGATTTCATTACTGAATTTTAAAAAATAAATAGTAAAACTAATTTTAAAAGATATATCTTTAATTCAAACACTTACATGTTTAAATACTATGTACTTCGTCTATTATTGAACTGTTGAAACTTAGTATATCTAGGTTACCTTATCTCTATTGGTGGAGAACACAGACGGGATCGTGTTAGTACGAAGTGTTTAGAGGTGGGGGGGGGGAAATCAATATTATATTCACTTTGTAATCTTCTTTTTCTCAGAAATGCATATTTAATAAACCGTGACGAATTTTTCCGGCCAAACTTTTTTATATTTTTATCTGCTTCATATGTAGGCAAGCAATTACGATTTAATCACAAATCGAATTGTATAAGAAGTATAAGTGCTACATATTAAGAAAGTCTGAGTCTAAATATATTTTGCTGTTGTTTTCATATTAAAAGTTCCTAATAACTATAGAGTATAGAATATTTAGAGATATATATTTTTCAGATTTAAAGAATAACACGACAGATATCATGGTTTCCATTTTAATTTTGGAGGTGGGGGGACGTGAACAGTTTTATTCGAGATAAGGGTCCCCCTACTGTCGAAAGGTAAGACTTCCTTTAATGACTTCGTGCGAATCCAAAGCATCAACGCCTTTTATTTATTTCTTCACTACGTCCTCTGGAAGTCTTCATTCAGGACATGGTTTAGAGTCAGCGTTGTCGTAGACTTAGCTTGGCATTCAGTGCAGGTGGGTGAAACATGTTTCGTTTGTCTGGGTGCCAATTGCGTCCACACTTTTGTTCCCTGAGAAATCTTTACGACAGAAGACGATATTTCCTCAGTTGTTAACTATTCACATGTGAATCTACGTACTCAATTCTTCTCTTCGCCAAATAATTGTTCTTCTGGTTTCAATTTGGGACCGACACTTTCAAAACAAGAATAGTACACAAAGAGTTGTTGGGTTGTTTTTTTTACCTCTGAGCGGAACTTTTTTGCACACCATAGTCTAAATGGCCAGGTTTCATGGAACCCGAAAGCTCAGAGAAGGTTGGGGGAGGGGACCCACTGGAACAGCTGTTGGGAGACAGATGGTAGCCTCCCGTCAAGGCCATCCAGCGTGTTCTTTAACGTGCACAGGATATGGCTCTCCCACACACGGGGCCACGGCTTAACGTCCCACCCGACGGACTGCGGTTTTTCTGAGCCCATCGGTGTCCCCTATTGACCGTGGGCAGGGCGGAGAATTTTGCGGAGATAAGTCTCAACGCTGACCCAGCTGGGACTGAAATTTGTTTATGATTTATGCAAACTTATTGTCCTAGTTATTAAATTAGTTCTTTTAGATTCCGTTTATTTATTTCGAACAAAAATCCGTAATAATATCATTAAGGTTCGAGCCCTGGGTAAGGCATGGACGTGTGTGTCGTTTTTCTGCTGAGGTCCTGCCATCCTCTCAGACCTTCTACTATAGCATATAAACTGACAGGCTCCTGTCAGACCTCTGTGGCAAGCAGCTGCTTGAGGGGGTATTTATTAATTGTTTATTTTTTAAGATGGTCTAGACAGATTGTATTACAATGGCAAGAATATAATTTTTTAGCGAAAGAATATAAATAAACTTGTTACAAATGATGACTTTATTGATGAATGACATGTTACAAATGATGAAACATAAACTAATCTAAGAATTTACTATTATCTGTTTATTCTTCAAAATGATGATATTAATCAAAACAATTTAGTTGATGTTTTGCTTTGGTGTCACAGTCTAATAATCTCCCTTGACTCTATACTACTGTTACTTCATAATATGAATTATATCTGCATACATAATATATCTGCGTACATAACAGAAACTGAATCCATACTGTGTAAAAACCGAGTCTACAATTGTGCAAAGCGAAACGGATTGCATTTTTGTTAACCGTGTAAATCGAGGGATAGCTGTATTGGTTAAGTAAAAAGATCTTCGACTGTTGGTTGCTTTGCTAGAGTCTAACAATCTAATGTCATTGGCCTCTACAAAATGGGATAATAGCTGCTGTAGTTCAGCGTAATTATATTTGTGCTCATGCGCATTTGTGTCTCGCTATAATAGATAATGCTCAGATTCCGGACGGTGGTCGTAATGTTAAAATTCGTATTGGATTGGGTTGGGTTGTTTTACCTCTGGGCGGCACTTTTTTGCACACCATGGGCTAAATGGCCAGGTCACAAGGACCCCGAAGACTCAGAGAAGGTTGTGGAGGTTACCCACTGGAACAGTTGTTGGGAGACAGATGGTAGCCTCCCGTCAAGACCATCCATTTTGTTCTTTAACGTGCACAGGGTATGGCTCTGCCGCACAAGGGGCCACGCCTTGACGTCCCACCCGACGGACGGCAATCTTTCAAAGCCCATCGGTGTCCCCTACTGACCGTAGGCAGGGCGGGGAATTTTGCGGAGATAAATCTCAACGCTTCCCCAGCTGATACTCGAACCTGGAAACTACAGATTACGAGCCAGGCACGCTAACGACTGAGCCACCCCCGCCCCAGTACACTAAGAAGACATCAGGCATCACAAATGACACTAAATATTTTCCATTTTCCACAATAGAGAAAATATATCACAGAGAAAATTATAACTGCCTACCGAAACATTTGCATTCCCAAAATCGTATTATTTTTATTCAGATAAAAGAACATAATGATCTGCGAAATACGACAATGTTCTCCTAAGTTTCAAGTAAATACAATAGTAGCTCATCTAACGGACGAAACGGGAGAAAAGTCGCAGTCAGTTACATCGATGGGGCGGGGGTGGCTCGGTCGGTACCGCGCCAGGCTCGTAATTTGTAGTTCCCAGGTTCGAGTCCCAGCTGGGTCAGCGTTGAGATTTATCTCGGCAAAATACCTCGCCCTGCCCATGGTCAGTAGGGGATACCGATGGATTTGGAAAGGCTGCCGTCCGTCGGATGGGACGTTAAGCCGTGGCTCCGTGTGTAGGAGAGCCATACCCTGTGCACGTTAAAGAACACACTGGATGGCCTTGACGGGAGGCTACCACTGTCTCCCAACAGCCGTTCTAGTGGGTCCCCTCCTCCAACCTTATCTGAGCCTTCGGGGTCCTTGCCACCTGGCCATTTAGTCCATGGTGTGCAAAAAAGTGCCGCTCAGAGGCAAAACAACCCAACCCAGTTAGATCGAGGAGAAAAAACAGATAAAATATAATTTAAAAATTGCAGTCATTATTTCATACTATACGTTACAATACAATACTTACATGACATTCTGAACTATCCTATATTATCTGCACTGATGGGTCAAGAGTTTAGTTCTGTTATCATGTAAGCCTCGAATATTGGGAGCAGAGGCAGCACGAGATAACGCTGATGGTTCTGCGTCTGATAATCAGCTTTCGATACACTCTGAGAGGATGAACAGACTTAAAGAATATATCAGTTTTCTCTTCGGCTTATGTGATTCTATCGGCGGCCGTTTCATTTCAAGACAGATCTGTGAAGAAATATGTCATCTAAAAATCTTACACGCATCGTTTCAGTTAATGCACAATGCAAGGAAATTCAATTTCCATAGCCATCCAAGCATCAGAAGGCTTTGTTCCCCACGTGTAAGCTTAGATTTATCCTGTATCATATCAGGATTCTAGGAGATGTTTTATTAGTAGATATTGCATTTTTAATGGAGATAATATATTTAAAAAAAAAGGTTGTAGACTCTGAAGCAGGGCACATCTTCATCTGATGATGTTCATCTTCATCAGAGCAAATGTTATTCATTCTAGCTGATGATTGAAGTTATAATAAGAGTTCATGGGAAGATATTGAGATATGAAGATAATACGAGAGTGGGAAGATATTGAGGCAATAATCGATAAGATGACAAATGGATATCCATTAGATATATTCGGGATATTTTATTAATATTGTGGTTTTATAGGGTGACGTTTTGAGCCGACATACCCCGGCACACCTCATCAGTTATTGGAATAAGTTTTGCGAAGGAACGTATTGACAGTGTTGCCAACTAGTAGAAAAATTCCCATTTTCTGATTATCAATGATTAGATTTTTTTATTTATATTTCCAAATGTTTGCGGAACACAATGTTTTGGTCGCAGAACATTTAAGCTCAAGAGACACTCATCCTATGTTCACTAACCCCTCAAATATATTAAAGTACCGTGGAACACTATATTATGCCCGAGGAACATTTAAGCTACACTAGAGGGAGCGTTCATGTTACGTTCTCGAGGCATTTATCATACGCTCGTTGAACACATATGTTGGGATCGCGAAGTACAGTCGCTCAAAAAAGTATCCGAACACTATGGTTGATGACAGAATTCAGAAAAAATATCTGGCAACGATATTTTTAGAAATTAGTGTTCTGGCAACCTTCGTGTCACGTGACACGAAGGTTGCCAGATCACTATGATGACGTATCACGTGTGACTATCACGTATGAATATATAATGCAATGAATATGGAGCGTGTGCAGTTACCGTTCACAGCAAACTGGAGTGGTTGCGGTTAATGTTCACAGCACATTGGATCGTGTGAGCTCACAAAGACCTGGATCGTGTGGGCTCACTCACGGAAATATTGAGCGTGTGCAGTTACCGTTCACAGCAAACTGGAGCGTGTGCAGTTACTGCACACGCTCCAGTTTGCTGTGAACGGTAACTGGAGCGTGTACAGTTGCTGTACACGTTCCAGATATTTTTTCTGAACTCTGTAATCACGTGACACGAAGGTTGCCAGATCACTAATTTCTAAAAAAATCGTTGCCAGATATATTTTTTTTCAATTCTGTAATTAACCATAGTGTTCGGATACTTTTTTGAGCGACTATACTAGTAAGTGTACGTCACTATTTAATTAAGTTAGGAATATTGTAAAAGCAAATTTATGCAGTGGAAAGTGATTTTTTTTAAATCCAACAAAATAAATTATTTAATGCAACTTGATATTTGACCTTTAAAGATATTCAGTCAGTGTAAAGATTTAGGAAACTTGAATATCATTACACTAAATTTCTTTCTTTTCAAAAACTTTCTGTTCCCGAAATTTACTAAAATTCTCATTAGACAAATTTCTAAAAAAAACTTTTTTTAGAGGATAAACTCTTTGATATACATGTTTTTTTATGAATATAGAAAAAGAATTGCATGGGACGGATATTTCTGGAGAGTTCTAACCCTTCAAAAGCGATTAAAATCACACTGCTGAACAATCATCACGCCACAAACATTGCTGAACAGTCATCATGCCACAAACATTGCTGAACAGTCATCACGCCACAAACATTGCTGAACAGTCATCACGCCACAAACATTGCTGAACAGTCATCACGCCACAAACATTGCTGAACAGTCATCACGCCACAAACATTGCTGAACAGTCATCACGCCACAAACATTGCTGAACAGTCATCACGGAAGGTCAAGAATTTAATCGATTTAAATTAAGGTTCTAACTCGAGGCATTTTCTCAATGCCAATTTTATAGAAAGAATTCAATTCTAGATTTATTTTGCACTGGCATTACGAAGCAGATCACATTCAAAGTCTAAGCTTTATTTTAGATACGTATACATTTATTGGTGATTTGTATCTAAGTTACTTGAATAATGTCTTCAAAAAATATTAAAGTATCCATTACATAAAATGGATTACGATTCTCAATATTTTCATTTCAATGTTACAATGAAACACATTTTGAGAAGACTTACTCCAGAGGCTTCTATTGTGAAATGCTCTAGGTCGATTTTTAAATTTTAAAACACATATACATTAGAAAATAGCAAGGAACATTTGTACTTACAGTTTAGCCAACCCTTGGGATAAATTGGCGGGAATGTCGGTCACCACTGATCCGCAACACCTGCAGACAACTTCTTCCGTTTCATTTCTGCACCTGCATCCAGGTTCCTGTTCCGACACTGATCCAGGTACGAGGCCAAACGGCATGGCAAAATGATCGTCTTCTGATTCCTTGAGTTCACTGCACATCGCGTTAAAAAACACCGCAGATAAAATGATGAGATATCTGTCGATCTCCATCATTTGCATCCGGATGAGAGAGTTGCAGAGTTAACACCAAATATTAAATCATCATCATCCAAAAAAAAATCAATCTTTAACTACACTTAAAGTTTTTTTTCTCCTTTTCAGAAATTAGTTTAAAAAAATACAATTCCCTAATCCTATTTGAATTTAACCTCGCTGGATGAAGTGATGTGGGGGAATGTGGAGATGCCGTGAAGATGCGGCGATTCCCGCACGCTGAGATGCATGCACGTGTGTAGGTTTTATCCTTTGGAGCACAGCATCTCTGTCATCGCTCCCACCGCATCTTGATATCCACGTGCTTGCTACTGGGCTTCGGAGCGGTCGCCACATCATGAAGTAGATATCCAAACAGCTCCCGACACTCCACACGGTAGTCATGTGACCGGCGTAGAAATCGAATCGCCTCAGCGGTAGTACAGTTGGCGTTGTACTTAACACGTGAGGGTGGGTTTTGTCGATTTTTCTAATTCTCCTCCGAGCTCGTTTAGTCTTCTATCTTGCGCAATTGCTACCTTTGCGTGGCAGGATGGAGATGAGAGTTTTTCTCCAACTCAAGGTTTAAATTTGCTTACTGCAAATTACGAGTGACAAATCTGAGCAAAATAATGTCATGAAATAAACAGTTCACATTTTTAGTTCGTTAGTAGAACAAACGAGTTGTTTTTTTTTCTGTTCAATAGTTGGAGCTTCCAATTATTTAATTCAAGTGTTAGGTTTTTCACACACTTTTCAGATATTATCCTAGATCAGTCCCGGGCAAATGTTTCAGCTGAAGTGTCGCATAGAAAACTGGAATGGAAGGATGGGCAGCATAGAAAACTGAAATGGAAGGGTGGGCAGCATAGAAAACTGAAATGGAAGGGTGGGCAGCATAGAAAACTGAAATGGAAGGGTGGGCAGCGTAGAAAACTGAAATGGAATGGTGGGCAGCGTAGAAAACTGAAATGGAAGGGTGGGCAGCATAGAAA
The DNA here is from genome assembly GCA_038380435.1 of Ryuthela nishihirai. Classification (NCBI taxonomy): domain Eukaryota; kingdom Metazoa; phylum Arthropoda; class Arachnida; order Araneae; family Heptathelidae; genus Ryuthela; species Ryuthela nishihirai. The sequence continues at coordinate 26,863,617 of JAWZYU010000028.1, read as the reverse complement.
ACTGAAATGGAAGGGTGGGCAGCATAGAAAACTGAAATGGTAAGGTGAGCTGCATAGAAAACTGAAATGGAAGGGTGGGCAGCATAGAAAACTGAAATGGAAGGGTGGGCAGCATAGAAAACTGAAATGGTAAGGTGAGCTGCATAGAAAACTGAAATGGAAGGGTGGGCAGCATAGAAAACTGAAATGGTAAGGTGAGCTGCATAGAAAACTGAAATGGAAGGGTGGGCTGCATAGAAAACTGAAATGGAAGGGTGGGCAGCATAGAACACTGAAATGGTAAGGTGAGCTGCATAGAAAACTGAAATGGAAGGGTGGGCTGCATAGAAAACTGAAATGGTAAGGTGAGCTGCATAGAAAACTGAAATGGAAGGGTGGGCAGCATAGAAAACTGAAATGGTAAGGTGAGCTGCATAGAAAACTGAAATGGAAAGGTGGTCAGCATAGAAAACTGAAATGGAAGGGTGGGCAGCATAGAACACTGAAATGGTAAGGTGAGATGCATAGAAAACTGAAATGGAAGGGTGGGCTGCATAGAAAACTGAAATGGTAAGGTGAGCTGCATAGAAAACTGAAATGGAAGGGTGGGGATCGGGGGGGACGGGAGGCTATCATTTCTCTCCCAACAGCTGTTCCAGTCGGTCGACTCCCCCAACCTTCTCTGAGCCTTCGAGGTCCATGTGACCAGGCCATTTAGCCCATGATATGTAAAAAAGTGCCGTTCAGAGGTAAAACCACCCAACCCATAAAATACCCTTGCGCGTTAAAGAACGCGCTGGATAGCCTTGACGGGAGGTTTCCATCTGTCTCTCAACAGTTGTCCAGTGGGTCACCTCCCCCAACCTTCTGTGTGCCCTCGTGGTCTTGTGACCTGGCCATTTAGCCAATTGTATGCAGAAAAAGTGCCGCTCCAAACAACCTGCCCAATTTGTGCCAAAAAGGCGCCGCTCAGGGGTAAAACAATCCATCCCACTTTCCTTGCACGAAAATATAAAATTAAAATACAATATACAGAATTTCTTCGAAAACAAATCATTCAGAAGAGTCAAAGGCACTTTTCTTCCTGAAAAAGCAATCACTATCTAAATCCACAAAAAATTCTAAAAAATTCTCCGAACTTGACACAATTACGAATCGAAAGAACTACGTAAGTATTGGAAAAGACACAACCGACCGGAAAGAAACTGGATGTTATTGAAGAAGTCAGAAACGTAATGCTGCGGTGCGGAAACGAATCAATTCATCGTCTTGCTACTGAATAACTTCGTCTACGAGATCGGTGTGGTGAAATACAAACAAATGATCTGTAGATCATTTCTCTATACTGATTCTGGTTAACGCAACGAAGACAGGAAAAAAACATCATAAAGGCTGAAGTGCTCGAGTTTATTTTTTTAAAAAAATGTTACAAAGCCTCATATCGATCGATAAAGAGAAATGCATCAACCCAGACTATTTCTCTGAGGAAACTTTCAGTTTCAAAACTTCAATGCAGCATTGCAAGGAAGCCACCAACTGAGAAGAAGAAATTGAAGACTACAGAAAGACGGGTCTGCTCTATTTTTAGTGATTCTTTTAGGAAAATGGGGGAACAGCTGTGTTTCGTGCTAACAAAATTTTGGAAATAGTTTTACTTTAAACTTTTGTCCAGTAATAGAATATTTATTTAACAAGCTTTTCCATCGCAGTTTTCAATGTCATTTCGTAAGAATTTTAATTTTGAAAATGGAGAATTATTTGCATGAAAGTAAATTTTTGTTTGTTTGTTTGATTTTGAATTGAAATGAATACGTTTATTTCACCCAAACATACATATATTGGTAGATAAAACACAGACAAGTTCACAGGCGAAAAAGGAGAACATAATAAGTTGTAGCTTTTGAATAAATGTTTCCTGAAATACACTTAAATTTAAAACAAACTTTAAACGCTTAACATAGTTAAAAGATTATTATTCGGTATATATTTATATTTGAAAACTGTGGTTAAAAAAAAACAACGAAATATGTGATATTTTTCCCACTATTTTCATGTGAAACTAAGAAGGACCTATTGAAGTTTTTTGTCTTTTTGTGTAAAATGGTTATCTGTTTTATTTTATCTCGTTTTTAAAAAAAAATGAGTTGCTCTTTTTACTCTCTTATACTTCCTCCTTAGATATTGAACTTCTTTTGTTTTTAGAAATTAATTAAAAATCGTTTTTCTGTTAGATAGGATGACACTTAAAGCATAGCCCGAACTTCAACATCATTTGTAAGCTTTCGCGTGACTTTATATAACAGGACATAAGGGTTATTTTGTTAGTTTCATTATTTAGAATAATGTTACATACGTTACATAACAGCTTTACAACAGACTTTCTTCAGAATTCAAGGCTTTTTTATTTTTGGTCTCTTTTTCTCCATAATCAAGGCAAATCTAAGATTTTCCGCTCTTATTCCCTGTTCCCTGGGGCGGGGGTGGCTCAGTCGGCAGCGCGCCAGGCTCGTAATCTGTAGTTCCAAGGTTCGAGTCCCAGCTGGGTCAGCGTTGAGATTTATCTCCGCAAATTTCCCTGCCCACGGTCAGTAGGGGATAAAAAGGCCGCCGTCCGTCGGATGGGACGTTAAGCCGTGGCCCCGTGTGCAAGAGAGCCATACCCTGTGCACGTTAAAGAACACGCTGGATGGCTTTGACGGGAGGCTACCATCTGTCTCCCAACAGCTGTTCCAGTGGGTCCCCTCCCCCAACCTTCTCTGAGCCTTCGGGGTCCATGTGACCTGGCCATTTAGCCCATGGTGTGCAAAAAAGTGCCGTTCAGAGGTAAAACAACCCTGTTTCCTTTACTTACCACTTTCACACTTCCCTTTCCATGGCCAATCTTCAGGGACCATCCAAGAACAGATTTGGTCCAAGTGATGAACTAGAAACGTTTGAAAATCAATTCACATATTTGGGTTGGGTTTTTTCACTTCTGAACGGCATTTTGTTTTTGCCAACAATGTGCTAAATGGCCAGGTCACGAGGACCACGAAACCTGAAAAAAGATTGGGGGGTGGACTCACTGGAACACCTGTTAGGAGACAGATGGTAGCCTCGCGTCAAGGCTATCCAGCGTGTTCTTTAACGTGCACATGGTATGGCTTCCCGATACACGGGGACACGGCTTAACTTCCCATTCGATGGACGGCGGTCATTCCAATCTCATCGGCGTCCCCTTCTAACCGAGGGTAGAATGGGGAATCTTGCGGAGATAAATCTCAGCGCTGGATCAGGTAGAACTCGAACCTGGGTTGTTTTACCTCTGAGCGGCACTTTTTTGCACACCATGCAGCCCATGGTGTGCAAAAAAGTGCCGCTCAGAGGTAAAACAACCCAGGTTCGAGTGGGTTGTTGTCCAGTCACATGGACCCCGATGGCCAGGTCACATGGACCCTGAAGGCTCAGAGATGGTTGGGGGAGGGGACCCACTGGAACAGCTGTTGGGAGAGAGATGGAGCCTCCCGTCAAGGCCATCCAACGTGTTCTTTAACGTGCACAGGATATGGCTCTCTCCCGCACACGGGGGCACGGCTTTACGTCCCATCCGACGGACGGCGGCCTTTCCAAGCCCATCGGTGTCCCCTACTGACCGTAGGCAGGGCGGAGAATTTTGCGGAGATAAATCTCAACGCTGACCCAGCTGGGACTCGAACCTGAAACTACAGATTACGAGCTTGGCGAGCTACCGACTGAGCCACCCCCGCCCTAGCATATTTGGACTTCGTTTTTTTTTTTGTTTGGATTGCTCTTGAAGACAAGATCAATCATATCAAAAACAACAACCATTCCACGATAGATTGTCTTCTTGTCACTCAGCTTTCTTGAAAGTCTTTCGTTCCTTCAGGGAAGGACTGAAGGATGAGGCTGAGAGCTTTAGAAATCGTTGACTTTTGATCTTTTCCCTCTCATCCCTGACTCTGCAACGAACACGATGAGCCTTCGTTACTGTCTGAGTATTCGGTTAGCTGTCTCCCGCAGGTGAGATTTTCAATTCAGATTGCATATTTCCCCTTTTCTCAGTTTGCAACATTTGAAGCTGCCAAAGATATTCCCATAAGAGCTTTAACGTTGCATCAGGGATAAGTGTCAGTTTTTTTCGACTTCGTTCCTGTTACTAAGATTTTCAAAGGTGGAGATGGCGGCTCTACTCCCCCCCCCCCGCCACACACACAGATACAGCCCTGTCTGATGTCTGATACGAAATTGAACTGTAACGGATGAAACTGTTATATATATTTTAGGTAATATATATTTTTTTCATCTATTCTCTAAATGAAATATTAAGGTTTCGCTGAATAGTTCATTTAGCTGACTAATTTTGCTAACTTCATTAACTGAATAGTTTCGCTGAATAGTTCATTTAGCTGACTAGTTTTGCTAACTTCATTAGCTGAATAGTTTCGATGATTTTTCGCCGGAAAAAAAATGAAGTGTAAACAAATTGCGGTGTTTTTCGATTCAATTCACTATCTTAGTCTTTACTTATATTTCTCTCTTTACAGATATATATATATGCATTTTCCTCTCCGTTTTAGTGGTATTTAAAAAAATAAATCTTGCAAAAAAATGTATATACACAGTCGTATCAGAATAATATGACCAGCTGCCATTGTATATGAAGGTAGATGGTCATATTATTCTGATACAATTGTGCATATATGTGTGTCCTTGAATAAATTAGCTGAAACAAAATTGACTTTGTCCTGAGAGAGATTCAAACCCTCGTCTCCCAGAAACTTCCCAGGTATGATAAACACTTCACCGTCATTTCAATTCATCACAAACACTGGCCATTTCCCTTAGCAATGTGACATCAATATTCTCGCATATTTTGTTTATGTGCCTCTGGTGCCCTCTTTTTCAGTAATCAAGCTGTCTGATCTCATATGAGTGAACTCATATTTGTCACTCACAGCGTAAAATGGATAAATCAGTTATAATGCACCACAGGAAAATGTCCTGTAGATAAGAAACACTTCAAAAAATTCGTTTTCGTCCTGAGTGGGATTCGAACCGTGTCAACTAGGTATGAAAAATGTTACACCATCAAAGACATCAACCATTTTCTTCAGCGATGTCACATATAAGCATTACCGCATATTTCTGCTGATTGGCCATTGGGGTATCTATTTTCGACTTCTCCCCGATTATAAATTTACAGTTATTATTTTATATTGAAATACATGACGTAAATTATAAGTTGAACTACTGTCTTTTTTGTTTACTGCAGTGTAAGAAACTATGTTTCCTTCCAGCTAATCGGCTTTTGTTCTGAAATGAAAAGGCCGCTAAAACAGAAAGAGGCATAAACGAGACGTTAAACAGTAATCTGGTTCTGAATCGCAAAACATCGAAGCCTGGTCTTTACCTATGCGTACTGTTTTTCCCAAATGTCGTTACTTATGCGTACAGTCGCTCAAAAAAGTATCCGAACACTATGGTTGATTACAGAATTCATAAAAAATATTATGCAACGATTTTTTTAGAAATTAGTGATCTGGCAACCTTCGTGTCACGTGATTACAGAATTCAGGAAAAATATCTGGAGCGTGTACAGCAACTGTACACGCTCCAGTTACCGTTCACAGCAAACTGGAGCGTGTGCAGTTACTGCACACGCTCCAGTTTGCTGTGAACGGTAACTGCACACGCTCAATATTTCCGTGAGTGACCCCCACACGATCCAGGTTTTTGTGAGCTCACACGATCCAATGTGCTGTGAACATTAACCGCAACCGCTCCAGTTTGCTGTGAACGGTAACTGCACACGCTCCATATTTATTGCATTATATATTCATACGCATTATATATATTAAAAAATATCCGAACACTATGGTTGATTACAGAATTCATAAAAAAATATTATGCAACGATTTTTTTTTAGAAATTAGTGATCTGGCAACCTTCGTGTTGTCTTATTCTTATTCCAAATAGAATGTCATTTTAATCTTTTCTGTCCTGTGGAATATTTTGGTAATTGAGAAATCCTACTCAAGTCTTATTCTCCGACTCCTCCCCCAGACTAAATCCTGGTAATGGGCCTGATCTGGGGGGAGGGATTCTTTGCTATCTATTATTCAATCCATATTTATATCTTTATGCGTATAATTAACTGTATTCTTAACGGCAATTACGTCTTGAAATATATTTATCTCCGCAAAATTCTCCGCCCTGATCACGGTCAGTAGGGGACACCGATGGGCTTGGAAAGGTCGCCGTCCGTCGGATGGGACGTTAAGCCGTGGCTCCGTGTGCGGGAGAGACATACCCTGTGCACGTTAAAGAACACGCTGGATGGCCTTGACGGGAGGCTACCATCTGTCTCCTAACAGCTGTTCCAGTGGGTCCCCTCCCCAACCTTCTCTGAGCCTTCGGGGTCCTTGTGACCTGGCAATTTAGCCCATGGTGTGCAAAAAAGTGCCACTCAAAAGTAAACAACCCAACGTCTTGAAATAGCTATCACATGCATAAATTTTCTGATTGCACACAACAGTTCTGTGTTTACCGACCGACAAACATGAAATATACCGATTCATCAGAAATAAACAATCATTCGATTTGTAACACCATGACGTTTCATTGCTCTCTATTATTTTAAATGTTAATCGAAATCGGTCAAACATTTAAGAATCAGGGGTTGATTAAATTACACGTCATCTCACGTGTATCTTTATATTCAGTGGCGGCTCGTGACAAAGCTATTTTGATGGAGCACTTCGACTAGTACAGTCGCTTTTTTAATAATATATAATGCGTATGAATATATAATGCAATGAATATGGAGCGTGTGCAGTTACCGTTCACAGCAAACTGGAGCGGTTGCAGTTAATGTTCACAGCACATTGGATCGTGTGAGCTCACAAAAACCTGGATCGTGTGGGCTCACTCACGGAAATATTGAGCGTGTGCGGTTACTGTTCACAGCAAACTGGAGCGTGTGCAGTTACTGCACACGCTCCAGTCTGAACGGTAACTGGAGCGTGTACAGTTGCTATACACGCTCCAGATATTTTTCCTGAATTATGTAATCACGTGACACGAAGGTTGCCAGATCACTAATTTCTGAAAATATCGTTGCCAGATATTTTTTCTGAATTCTGTAATCAACCATAGTGTTCGGATATTTTTTAATATATATAGTGCGTACGAATATATAATGCAATGAATATGGAGCGTGTGCAGTTACCGTTTACAGCAAACTGGAGCGGTTGCGGTTAATGTTCACAGCACATTGGATCGTGTGAGCTCACAAAAACCTGGATCGTGTGGGCTCACTCAGGGAAATATTGAGCGTGTGCATTTACTGTTCACAGCAAACTGGAGCGTGTGCGGTGACTGCACACTCTCCAGTTTGCTGTGAACGGTAACTGGAGCGTGTACAGTTGCTGTACACGCTCCAAAAAAATCTGGAACGTGTACAGTTGCTGTACACGCTCCAGATATTTTTCCTGAATTCTGTAATCACGTGACACGAAGGTTGCCAGATCACTAATTTCTAAAAAAAAATCATTGCCAGATATTTCTTCTGAATTCTGTAATCAACCACAGTGTTCGGATACTTTTTTGACCAACTGTACAGGCAGGGCCCGAATGTCGGAGAAATGTTTTCGGGAGACGCCTTAGACATTGAATTGAATTGGATTGAACTATTTGGAGGGAAAAGACGTTCCTTAATGCATATATTCCTTTCCCTTTTTTCTCAGCTGTTCTCAAAACGCATTATTTAACAAATATTCTCGGGGGGCGGGGGAGCGAAATCGGAAAGGCGTTCTTATCCTTTCTACTGACCTTCAGTATTTGGCTCTCTGATATGGTATTTATCTTTCTCTGAATATATATTGATGTGTATTTTCCCTCCCCTCTCTAATAGTATTTTAAAAATTGTTCTTGAAAAATATTCTAAAACAGTATGTAGGTTTACTGTTTTTTTGACTCAGTTTCGATTATAAATTATATATATATTAAACTGAATTATTCTTAGTAAATAGTAATAATAATTTCTATTTGTATCAGTATTGTATTAGTATTTATACAGTTATTTGAATAGTATAATAATAGTAATTTGAATTTTACACTTTCAAAATTGTCTACTTACTTTGGAAAAGAAAAACATTAATTCCTTTTGCTATTATAAGTTTTAAATTACATGTTTGTAATGCATCAAAAGTGTGAAATTAATTTGAATTTGAAATTGAAATTATCACTTGAACAGTTGTCTACTTTGGTTATGTTTAACATATTTTACAAGGAATTGCAAAAATAAGTTATATGTTAATAAAATGGGTTTAAAATATTATTAGAACTGCTGGTATCGAGTCGCAGTCCTCTGAGTGCATGGGGAAAGAGTCCTCTGTGTGCATGGAGAAAGAGTCCTCGGTGTGCATGGAGAAACAGTCCTCTGAGTGCATGGAGAAAGAGTCCTCTGAGTGCGTGGAGAAAGCGTCCTCTGAGTGCATGGAGAAAGAGTCCTCTGAGTGCGTGGAGAAAGAGTCCTCTCAGTGCATGGAGAAAGGGTCCTCTGAGTGCATGGAGAAAGAGTCCTCTGAGTGCATGGAGAAAGAGTCCTCTGTGTGCATGGAGAAAGAGTCCTCTGAGTGCGTGGAGAAAGAGTCCTCTGAGTGCGTGGAGAAAGAGTCCTCTCAGTGCATGGAGAAAGGGTCCTCTGAGTGCATGGAGAAAGGGTCCTCTGAGTGCATGGAGAAAGAGTCCTCTGAGTGCATGGAGAAAGGGTCCTCTGAGTGCATGGAGAAAGAGTCCTCTGTGTGCATGGAGAAAGAGTCCTCTGTGTGCATGGAGAAAGAGTCCTCTGTGTGCATGGAGAAAGAGTCCTCTGAGTGCATGGCGAAGTAGTCCTCTGAGTGCATGGAGAAAAAGTCCTCTGAGTGCATGGCGAAATAGTCCTCTGAGTGCATGGAAAAAAGTCCTCTGAGTGCATGGAGAAAGAGTCCTCTGAGTGCATGGCGAAATAGTCCTCTGAGCGCATGGAGAAAGAGTCTTCTGAGTGCATGGCGAAAGAGTCCTCTGTGTGCATGGATAAAGAGTCCTCTGAGTTGCAAGTCAGAAATAGAGTGCATGGAGACCACTGATCTAAACATCGCAAACCAAGAAATGGTTCGTTAAAATGCATTATTAGCATTCCATTGTAGATCAAATATTCAACACAATCTATATTTTCACATCTAATGTTCTTCTTAAATTGTTCATACATAAACATCCTACCTTGGCAGAAGAAAAAATTGGTAACACAATTCAAACACATCTTGGCAGAACGTTTAGGTTTGTTGAGCCTGCCACAGTCAAATGATATATTAGCTAAGCAGCAGGATCTTTGACTGTGCTTGTTTTGGTAGAATCAGCCAATCAAATATCAAGGGCTGCTACAGAGTGATAACCTGCCTCCAGCAGTTCATCGCTATCCATTTGTGTCATCGCTATCGTATTTCAGCGCATGTTCATTTGTGGCATCGCTGTCGTATATCAGCGCATGCTCATTTGTGTAATCCTTAAAATAACGTTAAGATTCCGGGCGGTGGCCGTAATGGAAAAATTCGTATTGTTCAAAACGATGATAAGCAGACGACGTAGAACTGATTCACAAAATAAATGCTGTGTTTGTCTACATAACGCCCCCCCCCCAAATACGGGACCACTTTGACGAGGTGGTGGGGGGGGGGGGCTTGAAGGCCTAATGAAGTCGAAGGCTATGCTGTCCGGATTAGTCAACGGTTGAACAGGATAAGATTTCCATCTCAGAAGTTGAGGGACCTGCTGACTGACTAGGTCCGGTCATGTTGGACAGGGCCCCGACGGAAGGGCCCGACTAAAGAGTCCCAGTCACGGAAGCCGAGGCAACTTGGATTCTATATCCTTGTTTGTGGCTAACCGGGACATAGATTAAATTTAGGTTTTGACCGATGGATGAGCTTTACTCCTATAGTACTGTTCGCCATAGCTAGTCGTGGGGTGAGCTGCATCTATATGGTACTGTCTTGCCTCTAACCGTAGTTAGTGGTGAATATGGCATTTCTCTACATTGGTAGTGCTTTAGGCGGAACTAGAGGGTCTTGTAATCATATACGTATATTTACCTGTCTACATAACGGAGCAAATAATGATTGCAAAACGGATATAAAAATAATACGTTGATTTAGCTATGACAAAAAATGAATACTAAATGTGAAATTTGTTTATTATTTCGTGTTATTTTTGAAATACATATCCCGTATAATACAGTTCTTCAGCTTGCTTAAAGTTAATCTCAAAAATGGAATGCCAGGGCTAATTATTTTACTTTTATCTCTCTAGTAGTAGGACCTTATCTTTGGTGTGAATAAATTATCTCCGGTCCACTGCACACGGTGGCGTCCTTGTGTGAATAAATTATCTCCGCTGCACACGCTGACGGCGGGGGGTTTAATTTTTGAGGGGGGTTTAATTTTTGGTTTCCCACATTGGGGAGGGGCGCGTCCGGAAGTGTCGACCCCCACACGTGTGTGCTACCCTAGCAGTTGTTGGTCAATATTCTACCGGAAGTGTTGGAGAGGTCTTTGACTCCTTAGGTGAGCAACGGTCTAGGGCTGCCAACCGTATGCTTTTCCTAGCGTCGGGCTGACCGTGGGATTCTTGTAATGACAACCCATGCGTATCAGCACGCAGACGGGATGTTAAAAAAAAGGACGCCACGACAGGTCCCGTGGGAAACCCAGATTCTTGCTGAAAATGTCCGTTGGCGAGCACGCAGGTAGAAACGAAATTTAAAAAATGACGACCCCCATTTCTTACCCCCATGCGTATCAGCACGCAGACGGGATGTTAAAAAAGGACGCCACGGAAGTTCACGTGGGAAACCCAGATTCTTGCTGAAAATGTCCGTTGGCGCGCACGCAGGTAGAAACGAAATTTAAAAAATGATGACCCCCATTTTTTACCCCCATGCGTATCAGCACGCAGTCGGGATGTTAAAAAAAGGACGCCACGACAGGTCCCGTGGGAAACCCAGATTCTTGCTGAAAATGTCCGTTGGCGAGCACGCAGGTAGAAACGAAATTTAAAAAATGACGACCCCCATTTCTTACCCCCATGCGTATCAGCACGCAGACGGATGTTAAAAAAAAGGACGCCACGGGAGGTCACGTGGGAAACTCAGATTCCTACTGAAAGCGACCGTTGGCGAGCACGCAGGTAGAAACGAAATTAAAAAAAAATGAATGTCATTGGTGGGAGGGGGAGTACCCGCGAATGCGCATACCGTCATGGAGTTGTCATACGGCGAGAAACTTGCGGCATTAAGTCGGATTCAGGGAGAGCTCGAGGATATCCTTCTGCGTATCGAGTTGGAATCAGCTATGCGGACCTCGAGACCGACCCTTGGACAGCCGAGAGATGCCTCCGGCCGACCGAGCACCTCCAGCCAGCCGAGAGATAACTCCGGCCAGTCAAGTGCCACCGGACAGCCACGGCCCACCGACCTGCCAAGCACCTCCGCCAAGCCCCGTACCTTACGCCTCAGCCTAAAGAGACGTCGCCAGATGCGTGGAGAAGGCCCCCGACGCCAAGCGTCCCCACCGCTGCAGCATCTTCTGCGCCTGCGCCCGACATCGCGCAGGCAAGTGCGACTCCCGGCTACGTAGTGACGCGCTCCAACAGCTTCAGGTCCGCCAAATACAAAGCTATATTCACGTCCCAACCGGACCCACACGTAACAGCATTTGTCTACCGCCTGAGGCAGTATGGTGCCCGTTGGCAGAAATCGCCCACGCAGGCGGAATGTTAAAAAAATACGGACGCCACGGGAGGTCACGTGATCGTGGGAGAAGGGTTTAACTCTCACATTTCCTGTACACAGATTCTTTCTCGTATGAAGAGAAACTTTCTGATTTAAATCGCGGCACGGCGTCATAGCACACCGTTAGCGAAGCATGACCTGTGCGCCTGAATTACATAATTTAACGATCAAAGTACTATCATTTTAAATATTACGTTTGAGTGTAATTTACCGTACGTTTTAAAATATGCTCACGATGTTTGTCATAAAGGTGTGATTCATTTTACGTACAATACATAATTTATCAGTCAAGATATAAAGGCGTGAATAAATTTTACGTGTAAGTGAAATATATTATCGTGTAAGCGTACGTTGTATGACCACGTATTATAACTTAGGTTCTACACACCAATAAAAATAAGATAATGTATAACAAAAAATTATTTCTAGTAATCCTGCAGTGGATGTCCACGTATTATAACTTAGGTTGTACACACCAATAAAAATAAGATAATGTTTAACAAAAAAAAAACACTTTTTGAGATGTGCATACAGAAACACAATTGGGAATTAATTTTGCTCTAGACAATTATAAAGCAGTTTTTGATTCTGCTTAAAGCAGAGGATTTGACCCGGAAGAAGATCTGTACATGCTAAAACAATGCATGGTTCAACTTATTCAATGCATCTGTTGGAATCGACTACCAAAGTATAAAGCATTGAGTCAGGCTCTTTGATTCATATGATTAACTATTATGGTTTACTACGAAAGCTTTTAGTAATGAATAGAACAGTAAATAACATCAAAACTTTTCGAGATCTGCATACAGAAATATCTGAAAACATCAGACGGGGGAAAAATTCTAGTAATCCAGTCAACATCTAAATAATTCTAGAAGTTTAATGCGAAAAAGTACCCAGGTCAACCCGTACTTCTTGAATATTCTGGACAGCAGAAACACACTTAAACGTTACCAAAGCTGAGACCGTAATGTACCTTCACGACGGGAATTCTCTATTTTTCGAAAATTCTTATACAAAAGTTTAGACATCGAGATGCTGAACCGCAATACAACACCCCAAGGGTTAAAGGATCTTTCTAAAAACCCTCGTAACTTTGACGGTACGCTTTTTCTGCAACACACTACCCCAGGGGCTAAAAATCAAACACAGCTTGTTTTTCTGTGATGCTCCACCGATATGAGGACCAACCCTATACACAGGTTATATTCACTTGACTGATTTAAATCAAAACTTTGGCGCACTACCCAGGGGTTAAAAAATCAAACCCAGCGTGTTTTTCTAGGTTGCACCATCGATATGTGGACAAACCAGTTTCCATATTCTTAGGGCGAACTGAAAAAAGCTGGCAAAGGTCATATTGAGATATTCACAGTCTGATGATTTAAATACACACGCTATATTCACGGACTGATGATTAAAAACGCCATAAATATACACTTTTCTGATGAGTAAGTTGACTCGTACACGGGGAAATGTACGGACATCAAAGGGTTAAGATTTTACGTCTGAGGTCTTGCACTCTGACCGTGCTTTCAGTTTAAAACATCGTTGTCTGTGTGTTTCAAGTTGCCACAGGACGCGTGATTTTTTACGAGTCGACGTATTAAAGCCGCAATAGGCGACCACGCAGCCGAGCAACATTATGGAGACAGACGATGTCCTTGAAAGACGCAACTCCGTCGGGACACTGGCAGGGGAGGATTTGAAAAACTCGAGGCCTGAATGGCTTTTCACTCCCGTTATTTTCTAAGACATAACAAATATTCTGATATCACTTATTTAAATTCAGAAACTATTCTCCATCTTTATCACTGTTCATTTTAATACCACCTAAGTTTACTATATTTGTTGATATGTACTGGGGTGTCAAACCACTTGAACGTAAAAGCAAACTGTCTTTGGTACATTTGCATGCACACTTGACCCCACTGCTCTAAAACAGGTTTCACGAACTTTCTTTGGGTATTACAGCGCAAACGTATGGACTGCGCTATTGGTAAAGAATGTTTTACTGCGAACATTAATCTCTTTCATATCGGGAGTAAAATTACACGCACAAACGAGTTAGGTTGTTCATGTTGGAAGAAAATTTAAGATTCTTATTTCCTGTGTTTTTCTCTTGTAGGTACGTATAAAGAATGTTTTGGAATAGACGTTTACACCATAATTGCTTAATGCTATCACATTTGTACACGCCAAGACATGTGAAAAAGTTTGCAGCGTAAAGTCCCTGTAACACATTTTGAGATTCACTTAAAACTCCTCTGGGCGTTTACACGCAATTTTCTGTGTAATTCCGCTGTCTGGGAAATTAGCCATCACTTTCTGCCTATAGTTTTTGACAGCCATCTTTGTCTCGCTAGTTCGTATAGGGTTTAGGTAAACCTTTTCAAAACCGTTAAGAAAGAAATCACAATGACAATAAAATCAGATACACTATTTATTTAATAACTATTAGTACATATACAGCCCGCGTCGCAGGAAAGTTCCATACAGACAGGAATGATATCTAAACGATGTAACTGAACTTCTTTCACAAAAATGTTTAGCGATAACGATGAATGTTTCTTACATCTTCTGGGAAATAGTCTACAACTGTTATAGCAAGGTACCAATGGCGAAGCTGACTTTACCCGCAATACAGTTCTTTGCGCATTCTGACACATTCTTAACTGAACGGTGAAGAGCCATAGTGTATAGTTAAATTCATTCACTTCCCATCGCTGAAACCTTTGCTTGGTCCCTCAAGGCCTCTAGATGAGTTTGTAGGATGTCGAGGTAGCGTCTCATTTTGGAGGGTTCTGACGAGTTCATTACAGATAAGATTTCATGGTCTAGCCATTGCGAAGATGTTACGGCTGGGCCTTTACATTGATGGCTTTTAAGTCGCGCTACAAGTCCGATGACGTCCTTGTTACACTGTAAACAAACGGCACGAAATCCCTTTCCTTTAGGGTATTTCTTGAAACCTTTCCAAATAGGATCGCTCTTCCGTCCTGACATGTTCAACAAGTCGCTTACTGACAGCAAATGATACAGGCACACAGTGGTACTTATGATTTAAATCCGAACCTTCAACCATTCAGTGTGAACCAATGAATGGCTTCTGCAATTCAGTGTGAACATATCTCGACCAATGAAAGGCTTCTGCAAGATTCTCGTAACCTATTTACGCGCTCCAACAACCCTACCTCTTTTTTTTTTATAGAACCTTAATGATCCGGTGGAAAATTCTCTAGTTTTCGAGGTAATATGACTCTCATGTGTGTAGTTTGTGAGTCTCTTCATTTCAAATGCGCATGTGATGACGAGGACTATTTTTATTGTGATGGTTTTGAGAGGATGTCTTTAGAAAAGAATTGGTTATGTTCGAAATGTATCAATCTACCCAGTAACACTTCTAAGCTTAAATAAACAACAGAAGAACGCGTTATCACGTGATGTAACAACAGTTGCCATGGAGACTAAAAGTTGTACAACAGATAAATCTAATGTGTATAACGGCTAGTCCCGTTTTCTTACATATCTCAAAATAAGAGGTAAAGCAACGTGAAGTACTTCTGGATTAAATCTGATACTAATCGCATTACTCAACTGATTTAAATCCACAATAATGTTATTCAGGACTGCCTGTACAGTATGAGAAATTAATAAACACCCGGCCTTTTCCATTACAGGGACATGAATAAGAAAAGACCTAGAACTCTGACAGTTGCTTGTTACAGAAGAAGCTAACAATTTAGAACGAGACGATTTCTTTCATAGCCAACACTGATATCAAATCTACAACATTATTACTCTAATAACGAACAGTTTTCAGATAGTCATTCTTTTACATTTCTCGAATCAGTTAAGGAGAACAATGAAACAGCATTGCGGTAAAAATCTTTTATTCATACACTAAGAAATTACAATGACGCCCAAACAGATATTGAACAGAAATTAGTAACACTATTAGCATTTATTTAGTACATATTCAGAGGTACGAACCAGTTCGTCGTACACTTTGTTTAGTAATATAGGAAAGTGTAACATGTAGGTATAATTATCTTCAACTCCGACCTCTTCCACAAAAAGTTTAGCGATATCACTTAAATGAATGTTTCTCAAGGCTTCTGCGAAATGAACATCCACTGATTCAACGGATATAGCAACACACGAATGGCGAAGCTGACTCGGATGATCTACTTCACACCCAATACAGTTCGTACGAAGAATCCGAAAAATTTCTTTTCTGACGAGAGTATTTAATGTTTTTATGAAACTTAGCTTGACTCTCTGATCATACGGTTCAACATTAGACAGTCTTGGAGTATGGTCTGTAGTTAATTCGACATCTTTTACCGCATTAGAAAAGTTATTGAACTTCAGAGCCATCAAGCTGCATGTGATATAGTTGCGGGAATCTTTTAACCACGACCATTGTTTGATGCTGAGATGTACCGAAGAAATCGTTGAAGTACCGTCGTCACACACACCACCTTTTTCAATGACCACCCCATTTTTACCCTTGAATACCACCATGCCGTGCAGTTCATACGCGAAGGTAGACGTATAGGCGAGTGTAGAAGTCAGTCCACACCACTGTTCTTCGGATAATATAACCGAAGCCTTTATGGGTCTAAACGGAATGTCATAACACTTCTGAAGCAAACATATGTGGACTTCGGGAACGTTCTTGCAAATCTTCACCAACAAGTCAGAGCCTAGCTGGTAGGCGTCATCTCCAATAGCAAACCGCTCCACGGGGAGATCACTTTCGGGCTGAACACAGGCCATCGTTAACACTTCAATACTGCAAAACTATGTCTTTTCACATATCAAGTGTACTACTTATACCTAAAACCTTTGACGTCACCTGGCTAAATAGACCACCATTGGTCGAGATCTAATTCCTAGTGATATTAAAAACCAATTGTAGAAGAGTAATTTCTTAGTGTATGAATTGGAGGACGGGTCTTTTTTCGTCACACATACAGTACAATATTAACCCGCAATAATTTATTTTTATACTTTTTATAATTTTCTTTTCACCGTTTTTATTTCTTCTTAAAGTACAAGTATATGGAAGAAGGACACACGCAGAAACTGATTTAAGTAACTGACCCCCAGAAAAAAAAAAATCTCTGGTTTAAAATTATTTGAAATCAGAGATTTTTTTTTTCTGGGGGTCAGTTACTTAAATCAGTTTCTGCGTGTGTCCTTCTTCCATATACTTGTACTTTAAGAAGAAATAAAAACGGTGAAAAGAAAATTATAAAAAGTATAAAAATAAATTATTGCGGGTTAATATTGTACTGTATGTGTGACGAAAAAAGACCCGTCCTCCAATTCATACACTAAGAAATTACTCTTCTACAATTGGTTTTTAATATCACTAGGAATTAGATCTCGACCAATGGTGGTCTATTTAGCCAGGTGACGTCAAAGGTTTTAGGTATAAGTAGTACACTTGATATGTGAAAAGACATAGTTTTGCAGTATTGAAGTGTTAACGATGGCCTGTGTTCAGCCCGAAAGTGATCTCCCCGTGGAGCGGTTTGCTATTGGAGATGACGCCTACCAGCTAGGCTCTGACTTGTTGGTGAAGATTTGCAAGAACGTTCCCGAAGTCCACATATGTTTGCTTCAGAAGTGTTATGACATTCCGTTTAGACCCATAAAGGCTTCGGTTATATTATCCGAAGAACAGTGGTGTGGACTGACTTCTACACTCGCCTATACGTCTACCTTCGCGTATGAACTGCACGGCATGGTGGTATTCAAGGGTAAAAATGGGGTGGTCATTGAAAAAGGTGGTGTGTGTGACGACGGTACTTCAACGATTTCTTCGGTACATCTCAGCATCAAACAATGGTCGTGGTTAAAAGATTCCCGCAACTATATCACATGCAGCTTGATGGCTCTGAAGTTCAATAACTTTTCTAATGCGGTAAAAGATGTCGAATTAACTACAGACCATACTCCAAGACTGTCTAATGTTGAACCGTATGATCAGAGAGTCAAGCTAAGTTTCATAAAAACATTAAATACTCTCGTCAGAAAAGAAATTTTTCGGATTCTTCGTACGAACTGTATTGGGTGTGAAGTAGATCATCCGAGTCAGCTTCGCCATTCGTGTGTTGCTATATCCGTTGAATCAGTGGATGTTCATTTCGCAGAAGCCTTGAGAAACATTCATTTAAGTGATATCGCTAAACTTTTTGTGGAAGAGGTCGGAGTTGAAGATAATTATACCTACATGTTACACTTTCCTATATTACTAAACAAAGTGTACGACGAACTGGTTCGTACCTCTGAATATGTACTAAATAAATGCTAATAGTGTTACTAATTTCTGTTCAATATCTGTTTGGGCGTCATTGTAATTTCTTAGTGTATGAATAAAAGATTTTTACCGCAATGCTGTTTCATTGTTCTCCTTAACTGATTCGAGAAATGTAAAAGAATGACTATCTGAAAACTGTTCGTTATTAGAGTAATAATGTTGTAGATTTGATATCAGTGTTGGCTATGAAAGAAATCGTCTCGTTCTAAATTGTTAGCTTCTTCTGTAACAAGCAACTGTCAGAGTTCTAGGTCTTTTCTTATTCATGTCCCTGTAATGGAAAAGGCCGGGTGTTTATTAATTTCTCATACTGTACAGGCAGTCCTGAATAACATTATTGTGGATTTAAATCAGTTGAGTAATGCGATTAGTATCAGATTTAATCCAGAAGTACTTCACGTTGCTTTACCTCTTATTTTGAGATATGTAAGAAAACGGGACTAGCCGTTATACACATTAGATTTATCTGTTGTACAACTTTTAGTCTCCATGGCAACTGTTGTTACATCACGTGATAACGCGTTCTTCTGTTGTTTATTTAAGCTTAGAAGTGTTACTGGGTAGATTGATACATTTCGAACATAACCAATTCTTTTCTAAAGACATCCTCTCAAAACCATCACAATAAAAATAGTCCTCGTCATCACATGCGCATTTGAAATGAAGAGACTCACAAACTACACACATGAGAGTCATATTACCTCGAAAACTAGAGAATTTTCCACCGGATCATTAAGGTTCTATAAAAAAAAAAAGAGGTAGGGTTGTTGGAGCGCGTAAATAGGTTACGAGAATCTTGCAGAAGCCTTTCATTGGTCGAGATATAGTTCACACTGAATTGCAGAAGCCATTCATTGGTTCACACTGAATGGTTGAAGGTTCGGATTTAAATCATAAGTACCACTGTGTGCCTGTATCATTTGCTGTCAGTAAGCGACTTGTTGAACATGTCAGGACGGAAGAGCGATCCTATTTGGAAAGGTTTCAAGAAATACCCTAAAGGAAAGGGATTTCGTGCCGTTTGTTTACAGTGTAACAAGGACGTCATCGGACTTGTAGCGCGACTTAAAAGCCATCAATGTAAAGGCCCAGCCGTAACATCTTCGCAATGGCTAGACCATGAAATCTTATTTGTAATGAACTCGTCAGAACCCTCCAAAATGAGACGCTACCTCGACATCCTACAAACTCATCTAGAGGCCTTGAGGGACCAAGCAAAGGTTTCAGCGATGGGAAGTGAATGAATTTAACTATACACTATGGCTCTTCACCGTTCAGTTAAGAATGTGTCAGAATGCGCAAAGAACTGTATTGCGGGTAAAGTCAGCTTCGCCATTGGTACCTTGCTATAACAGTTGTAGACTATTTCCCAGAAGATGTAAGAAACATTCATCGTTATCGCTAAACATTTTTGTGAAAGAAGTTCAGTTACATCGTTTAGATATCATTCCTGTCTGTATGGAACTTTCCTGCGACGCGGGCTGTATATGTACTAATAGTTATTAAATAAATAGTGTATCTGATTTTATTGTCATTGTGATTTCTTTCTTAACGGTTTTGAAAAGGTTTACCTAAACCCTATACGAACTAGCGAGACAAAGATGGCTGTCAAAAACTATAGGCAGAAAGTGATGGCTAATTTCCCAGACAGCGGAATTACACAGAAAATTGCGTGTAAACGCCCAGAGGAGTTTTAAGTGAATCTCAAAATGTGTTACAGGGACTTTACGCTGCAAACTTTTTCACATGTCTTGGCGTGTACAAATGTGATAGCATTAAGCAATTATGGTGTAAACGTCTATTCCAAAACATTCTTTATACGTACCTACAAGAGAAAAACACAGGAAATAAGAATCTTAAATTTTCTTCCAACATGAACAACCTAACTCGTTTGTGCGTGTAATTTTACTCCCGATATGAAAGAGATTAATGTTCGCAGTAAAACATTCTTTACCAATAGCGCAGTCCATACGTTTGCGCTGTAATACCCAAAGAAAGTTCGTGAAACCTGTTTTAGAGCAGTGGGGTCAAGTGTGCATGCAAATGTACCAAAGACAGTTTGCTTTTACGTTCAAGTGGTTTGACACCCCAGTACATATCAACAAATATAGTAAACTTAGGTGGTATTAAAATGAACAGTGATAAAGATGGAGAATAGTTTCTGAATTTAAATAAGTGATATCAGAATATTTGTTATGTCTTAGAAAATAACGGGAGTGAAAAGCCATTCAGGCCTCGAGTTTTTCAAATCCTCCCCTGCCAGTGTCCCGACGGAGTTGCGTCTTTCAAGGACATCGTCTGTCTCCATAATGTTGCTCGGCTGCGTGGTCGCCTATTGCGGCTTTAATACGTCGACTCGTAAAAAATCACGCGTCCTGTGGCAACTTGAAACACACAGACAACGATGTTTTAAACTGAAAGCACGGTCAGAGTGCAAGACCTCAGACGTAAAATCTTAACCCTTTGATGTCCGTACATTTCCTCGTGTACGAGTCAACTTACTCATCAGAAAAGTGTATATTTATGGCGTTTTTAATCATCAGTCCGTGAATATAGCGTGTGTATTTAAATCATCAGACTGTGAATATCTCAATATGACCTTTGCCAGCTTTTTTCAGTTCGCCCTAAGAATATGGAAACTGGTTTGTCCACATATCGATGGTGCAACCTAGAAAAACACGCTGGGTTTGATTTTTTAACCCCTGGGTAGTGCGCCAA
This sequence comes from Ryuthela nishihirai, assembly GCA_038380435.1. NCBI lineage: Eukaryota > Metazoa > Arthropoda > Arachnida > Araneae > Heptathelidae > Ryuthela > Ryuthela nishihirai. The sequence continues at coordinate 26,842,762 of JAWZYU010000028.1, read as the reverse complement.
AGTTTTGATTTAAATCAGTCAAGTGAATATAACCTGTGTATAGGGTTGGTCCTCATATCGGTGGAGCATCACAGAAAAACAAGCTGTGTTTGATTTTTAGCCCCTGGGGTAGTGTGTTGCAGAAAAAGCGTACCGTCAAAGTTACGAGGGTTTTTAGAAAGATCCTTTAACCCTTGGGGTGTTGTATTGCGGTTCAGCATCTCGATGTCTAAACTTTTGTATAAGAATTTTCGAAAAATAGAGAATTCCCGTCGTGAAGGTACATTACGGTCTCAGCTTTGGTAACGTTTAAGTGTGTTTCTGCTGTCCAGAATATTCAAGAAGTACGGGTTGACCTGGGTACTTTTTCGCATTAAACTTCTAGAATTATTTAGATGTTGACTGGATTACTAGAATTTTTCCCCCGTCTGATGTTTTCAGATATTTCTGTATGCAGATCTCGAAAAGTTTTGATGTTATTTACTGTTCTATTCATTACTAAAAGCTTTCGTAGTAAACCATAATAGTTAATCATATGAATCAAAGAGCCTGACTCAATGCTTTATACTTTGGTAGTCGATTCCAACAGATGCATTGAATAAGTTGAACCATGCATTGTTTTAGCATGTACAGATCTTCTTCCGGGTCAAATCCTCTGCTTTAAGCAGAATCAAAAACTGCTTTATAATTGTCTAGAGCAAAATTAATTCCCAATTGTGTTTCTGTATGCACATCTCAAAAAGTGTTTTTTTTTTTGTTAAACATTATCTTATTTTTATTGGTGTGTACAACCTAAGTTATAATACGTGGACATCCACTGCAGGATTACTAGAAATAATTTTTTGTTATACATTATCTTATTTTTATTGGTGTGTAGAACCTAAGTTATAATACGTGGTCATACAACGTACGCTTACACGATAATATATTTCACTTACACGTAAAATTTATTCACGCCTTTATATCTTGACTGATAAATTATGTATTGTACGTAAAATGAATCACACCTTTATGACAAACATCGTGAGCATATTTTAAAACGTACGGTAAATTACACTCAAACGTAATATTTAAAATGATAGTACTTTGATCGTTAAATTATGTAATTCAGGCGCACAGGTCATGCTTCGCTAACGGTGTGCTATGACGCCGTGCCGCGATTTAAATCAGAAAGTTTCTCTTCATACGAGAAAGAATCTGTGTACAGGAAATGTGAGAGTTAAACCCTTCTCCCACGATCACGTGACCTCCCGTGGCGTCCGTTTTTTTTTAACATTCCGCCTGCGTGGGCGATTTCTGCCAACGGGCACCATACTGCCTCAGGCGGTAGACAAATGCTGTTACGTGTGGGTCCGGTTGGGACGTGAATATAGCTTTGTATTTGGCGGACCTGAAGCTGTTGGAGCGCGTCACTACGTAGCCGGGAGTCGCACTTGCCTGCGCGATGTCGGGCGCAGGCGCAGAAGATGCTGCAGCGGTGGGGACGCTTGGCGTCGGGGGCCTTCTCCACGCATCTGGCGACGTCTCTTTAGGCTGAGGCGCCAGGTACGGGGCTTGGCGGAGGTGCTTGGCAGGTCGGTGGGCCGTGGCTGTCCGGTGGCACTTGACTGGCTGGAGGTGCTCGGTCGGCCGGAGGCATCTCTCGGCTGTCCAAGGGTCGGTCTCGAGGTCCGCATAGCTGATTCCAACTCGATACGCAGAAGGATATCCTCGAGCTCTCCCTGAATCCGACTTAATGCCGCAAGTTTCTCGCCGTATGACAACTCCATGACGGTATGCGCATTCGCGGGTACTCCCCCTCCCACCAATGACATTCATTTTTTTTTAATTTCGTTTCTACCTGCGTGCTCGCCAACGGTCGCTTTCAGTAGGAATCTGAGTTTCCCACGTGACCTCCCGTGGCGTCCTTTTTTTTAACATCCGTCTGCGTGCTGATACGCATGGGGGTAAGAAATGGGGGTCGTCATTTTTTAAATTTCGTTTCTACCTGCGTGCTCGCCAACGGACATTTTCAGCAAGAATCTGGGTTTCCCACGGGACCTGTCGTGGCGTCCTTTTTTTAACATCCCGACTGCGTGCTGATACGCATGGGGGTAAAAAATGGGGGTCATCATTTTTTAAATTTCGTTTCTACCTGCGTGCGCGCCAACGGACATTTTCAGCAAGAATCTGGGTTTCCCACGTGAACTTCCGTGGCGTCCTTTTTTAACATCCCGTCTGCGTGCTGATACGCATGGGGGTAAGAAATGGGGGTCGTCATTTTTTAAATTTCGTTTCTACCTGCGTGCTCGCCAACGGACATTTTCAGCAAGAATCTGGGTTTCCCACGGGACCTGTCGTGGCGTCCTTTTTTTTAACATCCCGTCTGCGTGCTGATACGCATGGGTTGTCATTACAAGAATCCCACGGTCAGCCCGACGCTAGGAAAAGCATACGGTTGGCAGCCCTAGACCGTTGCTCACCTAAGGGGTCAAAGACCTCTCCAACACTTCCGGTAGAATATTGACCAACAACTGCTAGGGTAGCACACACGTGTGGGGGTCGACACTTCCGGACGCGCCCCTCCCCAATGTGGGAAACCAAAAATTAAACCCCCCTCAAAAATTAAACCCCCCGCCGTCAGCGTGTGCAGCGGAGATAATTTATTCACACAAGGACGCCACCGTGTGCAGTGGACCGGAGATAATTTATTCACACCAAAGATAAGGTCCTACTACTCTCTCTAGCTAAAGAAAAACTAACTTATTCCTGTACCTCGTAAATTTCACTCAGAATTTTTGCTGTGAATTTTTACGGCTTCCACAAATATTAAACCACAATATACATGAAAGCACCCTCAATTCTTTAGTCGTGGAGGGATGGTGGTTCTCACAGGACCTCGGCCAACCATTTTTCGCGAATGATTTCCTCTCATTCTCGCTCTTTTCTATTATTCTCTTTTTTTCAGTTAAAGTTATTTAATATTAACGCAGAGAAATTATTCAAAGTTTGCCATTCAAAATCCAAAAGTAGTCGAACTTTTTTGAAAAGTTCATATGCAACGTTTGGGCATAAATTTAGGTTACATTTATTAAAATAAGATATTTTGGTCATAACGTTTATGCACAGTGTTTAAAAATTAGTTTCTGACTGCATTACAAAAATGAAAAACTAGACTCAAACTGATTTCTTTAGTCAATAAGTCTAGTTCACACGATAGATCTTCTCTCTGTTATCAAATAACAAGAACGTTAATTTAAATTTAAAGACGTCCTTTTCACCAGAAGGTTCGTTTGGTTTAACTCTAAGCGGTACAGTCGGTCAAAAAAGTATCCGAACACTATGGTTGATTACAGAATTCTGAAAAAATATATGGCAACGATTTTTTTTAGAAATTAGTGATCTGGCAACCTTCGTGTCACGTGATTACAGAATTCAGGAAAAATATCTGGAGCGTGTACAGCAACTGTACACGCTCCAGTTACCGTTCACAGCAAACTGGAGCGTGTGCAGTTACTGCACACGCTCCAGCTTGCTGTGAACGGTAACTGCTCACGCTCAATATTTCCGTGAGTGAGCCCACACGATCCAGGTTTTTGTGAGCTCACACGATCCAATGTGCTGTGAACATTAACCGCAACCGCTCCAGTTTGCTGTGAACGGTAACTGCACACGCTCCATATTCATTGCATTATATATTCATACGCATTATATATATTAAAAAATATCCGAACACTATGGTTGATTACAGAATTCATAAAAAAATATCTGGCAACGAGGTTTTTAGAAATTAGTGATCTGGCAACCTTCGTGTCACGAAGTTTGCCAGATCACTAATTTCTAAAAACCTCGTTGCCAGATATTTTTTATGAATTCTGTAATCAACCATAATGTTCGGATACTTTTTTGAGCGACTGTACTTGTTTTACACATTTGTGCTAAATGGTCAGCACACAAGGACCCCGATGGCGCAGAGAAGGTTTGGAGGAGGGGACCCACTGGACTGCTGTTAGGAGACAAATGGTAGCCTCCGTCAAAGCCATCCAGTATGTTCTTTAACACGCATATGGAATGGCTCTACCACACATGGAGCCACGGCTTAACGTCCCATCCGACGGACAGCGGTCTTTCAAAGCCCATCGATGTCACGTACTAACAGAGGGCAGGACGAGGAGTTTTGCTGAGATAAATCTCAATACTAGCTCAACTGGGACTCGAACCTGAGACTGCAGATTACAAACCTGGTGTTGCTACCGACTGAACATGAGATGTTACCATGTAATTTAAATTCTATTATTTCTTTGCGTAGCCGTCGTGGCCAAGTAGTTAGCGCGCTTGGCTACTGTTCTAAGGAACCTGGGTTCGAGCTCCAGGTAAGGCATGGATGTTCGTGCTGTTTTTCTGCTGAGGTTCCGCCATCTTCACAGACCTTCTACTATGGCATATCAACTCATAGGCTCCTGTCAGACCTCTGTGACAAGCAGCTGCTTGTCACAGAGGTCAGGAGTATTTATTTATTATTATTTCTTCAGGGGTATTTATTTATTATTATTTATTTCTTGCGTTTACTTTTGGTGGAGCAGCGCTCCTGGTGGCCTAACGGACGGACGTCTCCGTTTATATTCAATGTTAAATGATCTGGCAGAGAGTATTATTACTTAACAATAAAAAAATAAATCTCCCTCAAGCAGCTGCTTGCCACAGAGGACTGACAAGAGCCTGTCAGTTTATATGCCATAGTAGAAGGTCTGTGAAGATGGCAGGACCTCAGCAGAGAAACAGCACACACATGCCATCACCGGGGCTCGAACCCAGGTCCCTTAGAATCAGTAGCCAAGCGTGCTAACCACTCGGCCATGGGACAGTACATTATTTAACAATGTACTGAAATTTTAGTATTTACTTGTCCTATATCTCGAGAACAGCAACTTTTTGCCATGCCCACGTGTTTAACGCAGCCAATCAGAGATCGCCTTTGTTTACAATAGAAATTTAGTTAGAATTTTTAATTTTCACAATATATTTTGTTTCTGTATGTAAAATATAATATCGCTTCATTTCTTCACAATTAATAAATTTTTTCTAGTATTCTCCTCTTTACTCTACAGTCAAATGGAGATTTAAGTTTAGTAACAAGTTCTTCGACTAGTGGTTGAATCAGCCAATCAGGTGTAACTGGACACTCTGAATTTGGGGGGGGGCTCAGTCGGTAGCGAGCCAGGCTCGTAATCTGCAGTTCCCAGGTTCGAGTCTCAGCTAGATCAGCGTTGAGATTTATCTCCGCAAAAATTCCCCGCCCTGCCCACGGTCAGTAGGGGACACCGATGGGCTTGGAAAGGCCGCCGTCCGTCGCATGGGACGTTAAGCCGTGGCCCCGTGTGCGGGAGAGTCATACCCTGTGCACGTTAAAGAACACGCTGGATGGCCTTGACGGGAGGCTACCATCTGTCTCCCAACAGCTGTTCCAGTGGGTCCCCTCCCCCAACCTTCTCTGAGCCTTCGGGGTCCATGTGACCTGGCCATTTAGCCCATGGTGTGCAATAAAGTGCCGCTCAGAGGTAAAACAACCCAACCCAACCTGAATTGGGGATCCATGTATTGCAGTTCACTACCATTGTATTTCAGAGCATGCGCATTTTTGCAATCGCTACAACACGAAATGCTAAAATTCAGGAGATGGCTGTAATTGATAAATTAGTACTGAATAAACTAACGCAGCCCATGTAGCAATGATTTCTAAAGTAAATATTGTGATTGTCCACACATCACTGCAAAATAAAATAAAAAGAAGATAAAAATGCATTTAGAGTTTTTGAGATAAAACGTATAATTAATACTAAATTTCAAATTTGCTTATTATTTCTTGTGTATATTTTTGGTGGGGACAGTACCCCAGATGGCTTAATGAACGAGTCGCCTTCTGCTGAGATTGAATTTTACATTAATTAACAACCCAAGTATTTTTTTTTAAGCTTGTGCAGTATGCCACACTACAAATTTCTAAACGTTTCTTTGTTCGTTACTTTTTTCGAATGGAACTGAATTGAATAGATGTTGCGTAACTCACGAGTTGGATAATTTATCCCTCACTGGGAATTTTTTCATTCTGTATTCGCCTTTGTTTTGTCCATGCGCCTGCACGAAGTTCGATCGGATCTTCTGGATACTGGTAGAGGAGACTGCGATAAATTTTGCAAAGGGAAGTTGTGTCGACGTGAGGAGGTGAGCCCAGTACTACATAAGTAGTTACGTCCACAGCAAACTGGAGAGGTTGCGGTTAATGTTCACAGCAAACTGGAGAGGTTGCGGTTAATGTTCACAGCAAACTGGAGAGGTTGCGGTTAATGTTCACAGCACATTGGATCGTGTGAGCTCACAAAAATCTGGATCGTGTGGGCTCACTCACGGAAATATTGAGCGTGTGCAGTTACCGTTCACAGCAAACTGGAGCGTGTGCAGTAACTGCACACGCTCCAGTTTGCAGTGAACGGTAACTGTAGCGTGTACAGTTGCTGTACACGCTCCAGATATTTTTCCTGAATTCTGTAATCACGTGACACGAAGGTTGCCAGATCACTAATTTCTAAAACAATCGTTGCCAGATATTTTTTCTGAAATCTGTAATTAACCACAGTGTTCGGATACTTTTTTGAGCGACTGTACTATAAGTGATGCGACAAGGTGAATCCAGTATTAATGTGCAGTGTCAAAATGAACACAATGCTATATGTGCCGCAACGAGAGGATGTGCCACAAGGAAGTCAGCCCAATACGATATATCCCGATACTACATGGGCCACGACGAGGCGAATGCAGTACTACACTGAATGGAGAAATTATTATATGCACCCTGATAATGATATGCAAAGCATAAGTATCACTTCCAGTCATGTGGGATGCTGAAACTGGCAATGCCTATAAATAGAGCAGGTCTCTATGAATTAGAAAACAGTCATGGAAGAGTAAGCATGGGCAAAGGCAGCGACAGAAGTGAATTTGACTATGGCCAGATAACAGGTGCGAGGAAGAGAAGTTGTTCAATCATTGCAACTGCTGAACTGTTGGAATTTCCACGCAGATCATCGCGTGTGTATACCAAGACTACGTGAAATACGGTAAAAACTTCCAACCAACAGAAAAAATGTTGACGTAAACGTGTAATTGGCTCTCAAGGTGAGCACAGACTGTCCCGCATCATCACATGGAATCACACAGCTACCGTGAAGCAGATAACAGTGGAATTGAATGAGGCTTGAATAACGGTGGAATTGAATGAGGCGGCACAAAAAATATCCATTGTATCACGAAAAAAATAGGCTATGGCAGTCGACGTCCACATTGTGTTCCCATGTTGACTACAAGGCACCGAAAAATTAGGCTTCAGTTAGCAAAGACCTTTTACAACTGGATTGTGGAAGACTGGAAACACGTCATCTGGTCTGACGAATCACGGTTTCAACTCTATCATGCCGATGTGAGGTTGAGTGTGTAGCGTAAACCACACGAATCGATGGACCCAGCTTGCCAAGTTGGGGTCATACAGACAGGGGGAGATGGTGTAACAACTTGGCCGTGTGTTTACATAGGCTTCCTTCAGGCACCTCGTACCCATTGGTAATTCCGTCACCGACACAAGGTATGTGAACATCCTCACCGACACAAGATATGTGAACATCCTCACCGACACAAGATATGTGAACATCCTCACCGACACAAGATATGTGAACATCCTCACCGACAATCTACACCCATTCGTAACGATTCTCTTTCAGCACCATGACGCCATCTTTCAACAGGACAACGCCACGCTGCATACTTCCCGAGTGGCGACCAATTGGTCCAGGAGCATTGAAGTGAGTTTACCCACTCAAATGCCCGCTCGATCGCCGGGCCTCAACCCCATTGAGAATTAGTGGGACGAATTGGAAAGATCTGTTCAAGCCCGCAAACTCCCACCGGCAACTGTGGATGCTCTGCGACAGGCGATCCTCGTCTCATGGGCGGCAGTACCATCTACGTGTTTTCGACAACTACCTGAGTCTTTACCAAAAATCTGGCTGCTGTTGTGAATACAAAAAGTGGAGCAACAGGTTATTAGGTAGCTATATATATAATAATTTGTCCATTCAGTGTATATGCCCCACGACGAAGTGAGTTCAGAACTATAATATATGTTACCACGATGTGGAAAAAGTTGAGAACGTGTGCCTTACAGACATTAAAGAACTGCTTGATGGTATTTATGGATGATTTCCTTCTGTCACTTAACAGCTGCAGAGGTGTCTCGTTTTCAGGGAAGGGAGTTTGATTCAGTCGCTAGCGCACCAAGTTCGTTACTTGTTGCTCCAGGTTCGAGTCCTCATGCTTCCATATGTATCCATGGCTCCCATATATATATCCCCATGCTTTATATTCTCTGCTAACCATCCATCTGCCCCTTCGATAGCAAAGGCCACATCGATGAACTTAAACGGCCGCCATCCGTCGGATGGCGGCCGTTTAACTGGCGGAAATTGAAAAAAGAACACCCGGAAGGAATTCCCTTAGGAATGCCATATTATAATATGTTAATAGTTAAGGGCAGCAGAAACCGTGATCCAAGATTGAAAGGCATTGGGTGAAAAAATGGCGTCACTGAGGACGACAACATGAAGATGTACGCAGCGCTTATTTAAGGACTGGGCATGAAGAAAAAAGTTATTTGTCTTGTGTCGTGTTGTTCAGTAATCTTTTAAGAACCCACCATGCCTGCACGATGCATGCGCGCAACATTTGTTCAGTTAGCGGAGTCTGAGCGAGGTCGTATAGTGGAAGCAGGTTCGTCTTTTCGTCAAATTGCACACTGCGTTCTGACCATCGATGCCACCATCGTACCACTGTCGAGAGGTATCGACAGTGGTACGATGGTGGCATCGATGGTCAGAAGAGCATTTGCACACTCGTAGACGTGGTTCCGGGCAACACACAATTACAGATTCATGAGAGGATCAGTGTATCAGGAAGGCGGCGGTGGCAGGGCTGATGGCTAAGGCGTCACAAATTTGATCCTCTGTCATACCAAGGGTGTCTACAAGAACGATTTGCAATCATCTTTTGGAAGCAGGACTATGGGCACGCATGACGCTGGCACGGTTACCACTGTCATCTCGTCACTGTCGCGCACATTTGCAGTGGTGTCAAGAACGAGTTCATTGGAGGGAAGATGGCAGTCTGTGGTCTTCAGTGATGAAAGCCAATTCTGTTTAGGAGCGTCTGATGATCGTTTACGCCTCTGAAAGCGACAAGGTGAGCGGCTTCTTCCATCGTGCATTCGCCAGCGACACACAGGGCCCACGATGGGCATCATGGTGTGGGAGCGATTAGCTATCACTCTCATACCTGTCTGGTGTTTGTACAGGGTTCACTGATTAGCAATACGTAGTCAGTGACATCGTACAGCCTGTCGTCCTGCCATATTTGAGTGTAATCTCAAATGTAATATTCCAACAGGATAAGTCCCATCCACACTCCGCCCGGGCAACTCAACATGCTCTTCAGGCAGTGCACCCTCTTGGCCAACACGCTCTCCGAAACATGTTTCAATCGAGCATGTCTGGAACTTGATCAGACAAAGACCCTTCCACGGACCAAGGTAGGCAACGACCATCACTGAATTACGCATCCAAGTTGAAAGCGCAAGGAATGGTATCCTCCAGCGTGATATCCAGCATTTGTACGACCGCTTGCTTGCCAGATTGGAAACTTGTATTGATGCTAGAGGAGGTTCAACACCTAATTAAAATGTGCCTTCTGTAAAATGTAATCTCATTAAAAGGCACAATTGACATTGAATAACTTCACACGTGTGATCACTGTCCTTTCGCAACGGGTTGTTTCTACTAAATAAATCTCATAGATTAAGCTCCAATTGTTAATGGTGTTCTTTTTTTTTTTAATTTCCGCCAGTGTATACTTCCGCCAGTATATCCATAGATCATGACGCCGTGTGAGTGAAAGCCATGTTTCGTGCGTTGGAACGTTACGTAACACGCTGAATATTCTCGACGATAAGCTTCCATCTGCCACCTAACAATTGGGTGGGTTGGGTTGTTTTACCTCTGAGCGGCACTTTTTTGCACACCATGGGCTAAATGGCCAGGTCACATGGACCCCGAAGGCTCAGAGAAGGTTGGGAAAGGGGACCCACTGGAACAGCTGTTGGGAGACAGATGGTAGCCTCCCGTCAAGGCCATCCAGCGTGTTCTTTAACGTGCACAGGGTATGGCTCTCCCACACACGGGGCCACGGCTTAACGTCCCATCCGACGAACGGCGGCCTTTCCAAGCCCATCGGTGTCCCCTACTGACCGTGGGCAGGGCGGGGAATTTTGCGGAGATAAATCTCAACGCTGAACCACCTAACAACTGCCAAGTGGGTCTGTTTCCCTCAGCTAAATCTGATCTCTTGGGTTACTTGTGCCTTGGCCTTTTAACCAGTTCCCAACAGTAAACGTATTGCTCAAAGTTAAAGCATTCGAAACTCAACGTAGCTGAGATTTGTATTTTGTTTTCTGGAGATCTGTGGGACATCTCTGAGCAGCACTTTTTTACAGACAATGAGTTATATGGACAGATTATAAGAACCCCAAATGCTCGGAGAAGTCGTTAAGATTAGAGAAACAGTTGCAGATTGTATCCCTACTTTATTAAAAAAAATTTCAAATGATAAACATGAAAATGATTTTAATATGAACACAGGAAGAGCCACGGGAACTTAATCTTAATCCTAACAGCCTTCAATGATGCTTTTTCATCCTTTTTTTCCCTCTTAAGAATTGATTGAAAAGGAGGAGAACTGAGAAGCTGAAGAGAACCAATCTCAAAGAGGAGAGAGAAAGGAAGTTCGGGAGAAAGGGAAGAATGAAGCGGAATCTCCCAAGACCGAGGACAAAAGAGAAAATAAACAAAAACACTGGAATATGCGCGCATCTATCAATCGGAAAGGATCGGAAGCACGAGAGAGAGAGGAAAGTATAGTCGCTCAAAAAAGTATCCGAACAATACGGTTGATTACAGATTTCAGAAAAAAATATCTGGCAGCGATTTTTTTTTTAGAAATTAATGATCTGGCAACCTTCGTGTCACGTGATTACAGAATTCAGGAAAAATATCTGGAGCGTGTACAGCAACTGTACACGCTCTAGTTACCGTTCACAGCAAACTGGAGCGTGTGCAGTTACTGCACACGCGCCAGTTTGCTGTGAACGGTAACTGCACACGCTCAATATTTCCGTCAGTGAGCCCATACGATCTAGTATAAAAATAATATGACCACCTACAGTCGCTCAAAAAAGTATTCGAAAACTAGGGTTGATTACAGAATTCAAAAAAATATCTGGCAACGATTTTTTTTAGAAATTAGTGATCTGGCAACCTTCGTGTCACGTGACACGAAGGTTGCCAGATCACTAATTTCTAAAAAAAAATTGCCAGATTTTTTTTCTGAATTCTGTAATCAAACCTAGTGTTCGAATACTTTTTTGAGCGACTGTAAACGTGATAAGGATAAATATCAGAATTGGAGAAAATGGGGGGGGGGGGGGAAATTGGAATCTATTTTTCTTTCCTTTCCCTCGGAAGACCTTTCTTGATATTTTGGCATGTGAGTGACATCGAAGGATTACACAAGTCTGCAATTTAAAACTTTTAGAGAACTGTTTCAGTTTTGATAACTGATTTTGTGATTGGTGAAAACATGCTGATTATGGAAATGACTTTCATTTTTCTGTATCACAAGGATTTTGTACAAATAAGGAAGCAAAAAATAAAAATTCACAGCAACAATTTTTGGTATATATTAATACTCATGACATCAAAACCTCGCATGTGAATGCAGCACTTGAAATATGAGCAAAAATCAATTAAAACAGATATGTTCAATATAATTACATTTTTTCCTTGGGTTGGGTTGTTTACCTCTGAGCGGCATATTTTTGCACACTATGGACTAAATGGCCAGGTCACATGGACCCACAAGGCTCAGAGAAGGTTGGGGGAGGGGACCCACTGGAACAGCTGTTGGGAGGCAGATGGTAGCCTCCCGGCAAGGCCATCCAGAGTGTTCTTTAACGTGCACAGGGTATGGCTCTCCCGCACACAGAGCCACAGCTTAACGTCCCATCCGACGGACGGCGGCCTTTCAAAGCCCATGGTAAACTCAAAGAAATTTCCACTTTGACCCTACTGACCGTGAGCAAGGCGGGGAATTTCCTTGAGTGAAACTTTTGCTTTTTGTTTAGAATACTCTGATGAAATCAGTAATCTGGCAACCTTCGTGTCACGTGACACGAAGGTTGTCAGATCCCTAATTTCTAAAAAAAAACGTTGCCAGATATTTTTTCTGAATTCTGTAATCAACCATAGTGTTCGGATATTTTTTAATATATATAATGCGTATGAATATATAATGCAATGAATATGGAGCGTGAGCAGTTACCGTTCACAGCAAACTGGAGCGGGTGCGGTTAATGTTCACAGCACATTGGATCGTGTGAGCTGACAAAAACCTGGATCGTGTGGGCTCACTCACGGAAATATTGAGCGTGTGCAGTTACCGTTCACAGCAAACTGGCGCGTGTGCAGTAACTACAAACACTCCAGTTTGCTGTGAACGGTAACTGGAGCGTGTACAGTTGCTGTACACGCTCCAGATATTTTTCCTGAATTCTGTAATCACGTGACACGAAGGTTGCCAGATCACTAATTTCCAAAAAAAAATCGTTGCCAGATATTTTTTCTGAATTCTGTAATCAACCATAGTGTTCGGATACTTTTTTCAGAGACTGTACATTCTTGGTAGTTATACAGTATATATATATATACTTGGTAGTACATTCTTGGCATGAGGCTGGTTATTCAAAGTCACTGTTTTTGTGTCCAATGTCTGTCTCAATGTCTTGTCTCCCATTCACAGATGTAACGTGGGAATTTCTACATCTCTGTCCATCTCATCTCCGAGCACCTTTAAAGCTCCACAAAATGGAGGTTTAAAATTTTTTTTAATATTTTTCTCTCAAAGCAATTAAAGATTTTTATAGGTTTGCTTTAAATGTATGGAATGGGCGATCGGAACTGAACCAATATGATTGCCATTATGCAGTAGAACACTTTTGAAATCTCTCTTGCTGAAATCAATTAACAGTCTCATTTAATTTACTTCACATTTAACAGCTCCTAATTTGTTTATAACGTTTGGAAATCATTACCATATACGATTAGATTCTTTTTGAGTAAAATACTGAATGAAGTCCTTTTCACGATGTGTAAGGAAAGATGACAATGTCTCTGGAGCTAATAAGATATTTTTTGAAAGTCTTGATCGTAGAAAGTTCTGAAGCATCTTTCACAAGGTCTCTTCTCTTACTAAATCATTCAATTCACTATGAATGCAAAATTTAGGTTTATCATATTTATGGGTTAAAATCAGAGTCACTCAATTCAGTGCTACTTGAGTCAATTTTCAATATTTTAAATTGTTTTGGAGGGATAGGTATTTCTACCATTAGGCCACGAGACACAGGTGCTAGAGCTGACTGGAGATTAGGGTAAACAATCCTTTTTTTTTTGCCTTAAAGCTTTTCAGATCATATGAACAGAAATAACAATCATCTCCATGATTTTTTTTAGATTCCGACGAAGCCATTTGTACTGCAAATCATGCTTTTCTTCTCTCTTTTCATCCAATTTCTTAAATCTTCAACACAAACACTGCACGCTGTGTGAGATGCCCATAGTTTGCCCTAGTGTTCAAGCTTAATTCCAAAATATGTCAAATACGAACTTTTTGCAAAATAGGTTATTTTTGTCTTGGCTTCTCTTTACAACAAAATTGCAACAGATATAAGATAAAGATTTGGATTGTTGACACAGTTTCTTTTCATTGTTTATGCAATAATATTTGCACAACAATACACAACAATGGCTAACTTTTTTTGTGTGTGATCCTCATGCAGTGCTGCCACCTACGTGTACGAACAGTGTTACCAGTTTATGTGCAAATGGGCACATTGTTGCCACGTGTCTTGTATGTCCTAAAACAAGAAATAACACAAATCGCCGCAATAAACAACTAGTTACAAGGACAACAAAACATACAAAACAACAATAAGACAATTTTGCCGATGTGAATTTCTGAAAATTCTGTATGTGTTATAACAAAAATAATGATATTTTTGGAAACAAGGAGCATATATCATTAGGAAATAGGTACAAAATACAAAACATTTATTTCGTTGCAGATCTGTGTTATCACTAACTATTATGTTGGTGGTGTGAAATAGTTTACGCTTGAGCGACGGAGGTTGTAGAGATAAATACCATCAGGTTAATGATAACCAGTGCTAAAGATGGTGATGCTGCGAAGCGTGACTTTTTTCGAAGGGGATGCATTTACCAAGAGCAGTGCTGAATCAAATCGTAACGCCATTCCGGTACTCGATGTTTCCGAATCATTTAACCGGAACGCCGTACTGATAACTGATGTTTCCAAATCATTTAGTGAATGTAGTGCTATACTTTTTATACATTATTGAAATATTAGTATTATATACAGGGTGTCCCTGAATTCATGGCCCAAACGTGAGTGGATGGTAGTACACACCGAACCCACCAATATTCGTCGTAGAATATGCAGCCGCAAACGCAATGAGGAGTCGGAAATGAAATACAGACAGAGAGGTTTCCAGAGTGACATTTATTGGAGATCATTGCAACAAATGCTCAAACGTACGCCCACCAACGTTGATACAGGCGGCACAACGGCGGAATAGTGATCGGCGTACCTGCTCCTAAACACCGGGCTTGTCGCGCACATTGGCTGCTGTGATGGACAGTTGGGCTACCAGATTCTCCGCGAACTACACGGCCTCGTGTACGCCCCCTACTGGCACCGGGCTGCGTTTGCGGGCCGCATATTCTATGACGAGTATTGGTGGGTTCCGTGTGTACTACCATCTCCTCACGTTTGGGCCATGAATTCAGGGACACCCTGTATAGTGTTAGGACAGATGAACGAGCAACAATGAAACCATGATGTGCTGTATCATTTTGATGCTCGCATGTGCTTCAGCGTGTGAATTACTTCACTAGCCTATTGGAACAGTAAAAACTTGAACAATAACGATGTTTAAGAAGAGAATAAAAAAAAGTTGTCAGTGGTGGTTGAATGTGTATATTCATATTTTTTTGCTCAGTGAATTAGTATTAAGTTAATCTTAGAGATGTTGTTTAACAGATTTGAAGATTAAATTGAAGAGACAATGTGTTAGTCAATCAAGCAGAGCTGGCCTCAACTTCTCTGTGGAGGAGTTAATCGTTTTATGCGTGATCATCTTAAGATGTAAAAGGAATTGGTAAGGTTTATCTTGATAATTTACAGGTTTATCCGCAAAGATAATGTGTCACTTATTGAAAGTTGTAACAAGGTTTCCTTTATATTTTGAGTGGAGACTGTAAGAATTGTAAATACGATTATTTGAAGTATTGGTGGATCATATGAAATATTCTTTTGATGGTTTAGTTTCATATTGATGAAGATAAGGATTCGTGTTAGTTGAATTTATTTTATATTTGCGTTTTCATTTATACTTTTGTAAAAATAGTTCATTTATGAATTTTTGTTGCTAAACATTATTTGTAGCTCACGATCAAGTTCCCATTGAATTTTATAACAATATATTGTCTAGGAACCTTGATCCTTAGGACCCTGGATTAAATAAAAAAATACCCCCTCAAGCAGCTGCTTGCCACAGAGGTCTGACAGGAGCCTGTCAGTTTAATACGCCATAGTATCCGACCTCACCTTCTCGTGGTGCAGACCGTTAGTACCTTTCAAAAGAGATACTCTCTTGTGGAAGTGAACGGAAGGGGTGGGCTGCCAGATTAGTGTGGCCTACTGATCTGGAAAACTATGGCTACTTTTCTTTTTTTTTTCTACCCTGCTGAGGAGTGGTCAACCACACAGGGTCTTGGTGCTGACCATATAAACCCACTGAACTGGACAGATATATGGCTATGAGTCTGATTATGGATCCTGATTTAGCTGCACTGGTGGGCTTCTGTGGAGGGATAATCTTCCGCTGTGTTTTCTGTTTGTTTGTGGGTTGACAGCCGCAAGTGAATAGATTCACAGGATATGTTTCTCAGCTGGTGAATAATTCTGAGCAGAGGTCATCGCAGGCACCTGAACTCTTTGCTTCTATTGGCATCGTCAAATTCTACATTGGAGGAAGTCTTCAGGTGTCGATGGCTTCAGCCTTTAGTGGTGGTGGAACGGGTCTTTGCCCCATGTCTGCGATTAGGGAGCTTTTTGATATTGTCGGCATTCCCTCTCTCAATAAACATAGTTTCTTTAAACATCCCACTAACCATTTCTCTCAATAGGTAGTTGGAATGTGAGGACTCTGCACAGAGTTTTTTCTCTTGATGTCCTCACACAAGAATCCCACCGTTATAATTTATATATTCTCTGCTTGCAAGAGACCAGATGGACAGATAAAGGTCAGATTCTTAAAAATAATCTTAAATTTCTCTTTTCAGGGAGGAACGACAATAAGCATCACCAAGGCGTGGGCCTGCTTCTCAGGAGACACGCTAGTGATGCTCTTCTAGGATATGAGTGGATTAATGAAAGATTTCTTACAGCAAAATTTCAGACAAGCATTAAAGACTTGAATGTTATCTGCTGTTATGCCCCCATTGAGGATGCCGATGAGGATGAGAAGGATAGGTTTTATGGACCCCTTCAGGATATTTTGAATTCTGTCAAGAAAGGAGATATTACCCTTGTTCTTGGTGACTTCAATGCCAAAGTTGGTACTGACTCTGACCTTTGGGCAGGAGTAATAGGCCCTTTTGGTATTTGGTAGCTGCAATGGCAATGGGTAACGTCTCCTACAGGTAAGTAAACTCAATGGTTTCAGAATAACTAACACTTATTACAAACACCGCGACATACATAAATACACATGGGTTTCACCCGATGGGCTGCATAAGAATATGATTGATTATATATTAATTAACAGCAAATGGGCTAGTTCTGTTAGGAATACCAGGGTCTTATAGGGGAGCTGAAATTGTATCTGACCATTACCTTGTTAAAAGTGTCTTGCAACTTAAACTTAAAAAGTGTTGTGCTGGGGTTAAAAAATTTACTTTTAATACTGAAGCTCTGAAAGACCCAGTTATAGCTAAAGCTTACCATGATAGGTTACTTAGTCATTATGACAGTCATGGTTTGCTTACTACTGAAGTTGAGGAAGAATGGGGCCATTTTAAACAAGCTTTTTTGGAAACAAGCTAGCAAAAACAAGGAGCAGAGGAGGCAGAATTACCTGAGTGATAAGACTCTTGAGCTTATTTCAGAAAGAAAGAACTGCAGGAATGTCCTCAATCAATACCCTACTAGTACTAATAGAAAGCATTACAGAGAGCTTAATAAACGTGTAAAAGATCAGTTAGCTGCTGATAAGAATCTTTGGCTTGATGGTTTGCCTGACAAAGCCGAGGAAGCAGTTAGACAGCACAACAGCAGAGAGCTGTACCAGAGAGTTAATGTTTTGTGTGGTAGAAAACGGACATGTATACAGGGATTGAAGGATAAACAAGGTAAGGTTATAGAAGGTGAGGATTCTGTCATGGCTAGGTGGGCTGAGCATTTCAGTGATGTTCTGAACAATGTGGTTAGTTCTACTCCCATTGTTTTCAATGATGACAAATGTATTGGTGGCTTTAATGTTGGCCCTATAACACAATCTGAAGTTGTATTGGCTATTTCTAAACTTAAACTTCATTAATCCCCAGGGGTGGATGAAATTACTACGGAAATGCTTAGAGCTGGGAATATTTCGGTTACTACTTGGATGACTGAAATTTTGAATATATTTTATGATAAAGGCATGGTTCCTATGGCATTATAAACTGACAGGCTCCTGTCAGACCTCTGTGGCAAGCAGCTGCTTGAGGGGGTATATATATATATATATCCTAAGGATTTTACCAGAGCTATTGTTATCCCTATTTTCAAAAAAGGTAATCGCAGTTCTTGTGATAACTATAGGGGTATCGGCCTACTCTCTGTTCCAGGTAAAGTTCTTTCCATGATTGTGCTTAATACAATTAAGAATGTGGTTGACAGTCAATTGCGTGATGAGCAATGTGGATTCAGAAGTGGTAGAGGATGTGTGGATCAGATATTTTCACTTAGGCAGATTCTTGAGAAATGTTTAG
The DNA here is from genome assembly GCA_038380435.1 of Ryuthela nishihirai. Classification (NCBI taxonomy): domain Eukaryota; kingdom Metazoa; phylum Arthropoda; class Arachnida; order Araneae; family Heptathelidae; genus Ryuthela; species Ryuthela nishihirai. The sequence continues at coordinate 26,824,541 of JAWZYU010000028.1, read as the reverse complement.
AGTTTCAGAAACCTTTGGTTGCTAGCTTTGTTGATTTCAAAAAGGCTTTCGACTCTGTTGATCGTCATAATTTCTGGTTGATTGTGAGATCATATGGTATACCAGACAAGTTAGTTAATGTAATGAAATCCCCCTATAATAACACTGAGTCGTGTGTGAGAGTTGGTAAGGCTTGTAGCAATTGGTTTAGCATTACTTCTGGTGTTCGACAAGGGTGCATTTTTTTCTCCTTTTCTCTTTAGTGTGGTTATTGATTATGTTATGCGAAATTCACTTCAAGGGAAAGATTTTGGCCTTAAATGGACTAGAGATATGAAAATTTCTGATTTAGATTATGCTGATGATTTAGCCCTTTTGGCAAATGATGTTGATGAGATGAACTCTTTCATTCGAGCTGTTGATGAGATTGGTAGTAGAGTAGGTTTGGTTATAAACAGAGAGAAAACTAAAGTGATGAAAATTGGTCAGACAGGCTGTGATTCAGTTAATCTGAATGGTTGCTGTCTTGAGCAGGTGTACAGTTTAATTACCTTGGGAGCTATGTAACAGATAATGGTGATGTGCGGTATGAGATTAACAGACGAATAGGGATTGCTGCCGGGACTTTTAAGAATCTATGGAGAGTGTGGAGAAATAGGTGTATACACCTAAAGACTAAAATTAGACTGCATAATAGTTTGGTTCTTTCTAGGGTTAGTTATGGCAGAGAAACTTGGACACTTTGTAAACATGATAACAGGAAACTAGATGCTTTTGATTCCAGATGCTTACGCAGTATCTTGGGCATTAGGTGGTTCAACTTTGTAACTAATGATGAGGTTAGGCAAAGGAGTTTGCAACCTCCTTTAAGCAGCATATTGTGCAGAGAGAGACTCCGTTGGTTTGGCCATGTTGCCCGTATGAATAATTATAGATTGGTGAATAGGGTTATGAACAGTGTGCCTAAAGGCCTCAGAAAGAAGGGGAGACCTAGGATGCGGTGGGCAGACAATGTCAAACAGGACCTTGTTAGAATTGGTGTGCAGTGGCCAGATGCAGTAGATGTAGCTCAGAATAGACTTGCATGGAGAACTAAATTGCACGGTCTGGTTGGACCTCCGTAGCCCATGGCTGCTTGAAGATGATGATGATGATGAGTAGAAGGTCTGTGAGGATTGCGGGACCTCAGCAGAAAATCAGCACACATATCCATGCCTTACCGAGGGCTCGAACCCAGGTCCCGTAGAACAGTAGCCAAGCTTGTTAACCACTCGGCCACGGGACGGACCTGGATTAAAACCACGGATAAAAGGTATGGGTGTTTCCTCTCTTGTTTTGTCTTTCTGCAGAGGTTTAGCCTTTCCGAGAGATCATCTCTATAGTGTATTATACTGATGGGCTCCTGTTAGAGCTTTGTGGCAATTTCTTTAATCGTTAATTAAATAGTATTAATAAAACTGTTAACAAAATTTTTGAAAACTCCCATACTCCCAAATATTTCGGATTTTGATTGTACATAAAGAATTATGTATATTTCCTACATTTTATTCTTGTTATTTTCTACCTAATTGTCATTGGGTGTGTGTTTGAATAGAAGCATTATTGCCATTAAAAATACAGAACAATTTCTCCTTCAAATGAAAATGCTGCATTCCAAAAACAACTCAAATGTTGAACGCTGAATTCTATAAACATAAATGTGTGGAAGATCTGAAATTTTTTCGCTGTCAATGCTATGTCAGATTTGTATAAATCTTATCTTTGGGCAGGGGCGGCTCGTCCATTATGACATCTGGGACACCGCCCCCACCAAAAATAATCACAAAAAAGGGATTTCGAATTTAGTATTCATAATTTGTCATATCTAAATCAACATAATATCATTTTTATATTCGTTTTGAAATCATTATTTGCCGTGTTACGCAATAATCACATCATTTACTTTGCGAATCACGGCTATGTCGTCAGCTTTCGTATCAGCAATACGAATTTTAAGGGCGGGGGTGGCTCAGTCGGTAGCGCGCCAGGCTCGTAATTTGTAGTTCCCAGGTTCGAGTCCCAGCTGGATCGTCGTTGAGACTTATCTCCGCAAAGTTCCCCGCCCTGCCCACGGTCAGTAGGGGACATCGATGGGCTTGGAAAGGCCGCCATCCGTCGGATGGGACGTTAAGCCGTGGCCCCGTGTGAGGGAGAGCCATACCATGTACACGTTAAAGAACACGCTGGATGGCCTTGACGGGAGGCTACTATCTGTCTCCCAACAGCTGTTCCAGTGGGTCCCCTCCCCCAACCTTCTCTGAGCCTTCGGGGTCCATGTGACCTGGCCATTTAGCCCATGGTGTGCAAAAAAGTGCCGCTCAGAGGTAAAACAATCCAACCCAATGGAACTGGTTAGTGACGTAATTTTCACTCCGAGCTAAATATATCGTCATAAAGTACGACACGCTGGCCACGGTACCACAGTCTCACCTTCATTGTTGCACGTGTTCCTTCCGGTTTGGGGCGGGGGTGGCTCAGTCGGTAGCGCGCCAGGCTCGTAATCTGCAGTTCTCAGGTTCGAGTCCCAGCTGGGTCAGCGTTGAGATGCATTTCCGCAAAACCCCCCGCCGGGGACACCGATGGGCTTGAAAAACTCGCAGTCCGTCGGATGGGACGTTAAGCCGTGGCCCCGAGTGCGGGAGAGCCATACCCTGCGCACGTTAAAGAACACGCTGGATGGCCTTGACGGGAGGCTACCATCTGTCTCCCAACAACTGTTCCAGTGGGTAACCTCCCCAACCTTCTCTGAGCCTTCGGGGTCCTTGTGACCTGGCCATTTAGCCCATGGTGTGCAAAAAAGTGCCGCTCAGAGGTAAAACAACCCAACCCAATCCAATACGAATTTTAACATTACGACCACCGTCCGGAATCAGCATTATCTATTATAGCGAGACACAAATGCGCATGAGCACAAATATAATTACGCTGATCTGAAGCAGCTATCCTCCCATTTTGTAGCGGCCCATGACATTAGATTGTTAGACTCTAGCAAAGCAACCAACAGTCGAAGTTCTTTTTACTTAACGAATACAGCTATCCCTCGATTTATACGGTTAACAAAATTGCAATCCGTTTCGCTTTGCACAATTGTAGACTCGGTTTTTACACAGTATGGTTCAGTTTCTTTCAGTACATTCACACAGTTTACACAGTACATTCAGTTTCTGTTATGTATGCAGATATATTATGCATGCAGATATAATTCATATTATGAAGTAACAGTGGTATAGAGTCAATGGAGATTATTAGACTGTGACACCAAAGCAAAACATCAACTAAATTGTTTTGATTAATATCATCATTTTCAAGAATAAACAGATAATAATAAATTCTTAGATTAGTTTATGTTTCATCATTTGTAACATGTCATTCATCAATAAAATCATCATTTGTAACAAGTTTAGTTATATCTATTGCTAAAAAATTATATTCTTGCCGTTGTAATACAATCTGTCTAGCTCATCTTAAAAAAATAAACAATAAATAAATACCCCCTCAAGCAGCTGCTTGCCACAGAGGTCTGACAGGAGCCTGTCAGTTTATATGCCATAGTAGAAGGTCTGAGAGGATGGCAGCACCTCAGCAGAAAAACGACACTCACGTCCATGCCTTACCCAGGGCTCGAACCTTAATGATATTATTACGGATTTTTGTTCGAAATAAATAAACGGACTCTAAAAGAACTGATTTAATAACTAGGACAACAAGTTTGCATAAATCATAAACAAATTTCATTTCCGATGACACTAAACACCAATATGCTATGCATCTGTATTAAATGATTCTGACGATCATAATTACTAAACTGATAAACCAATAACATTCGAAAACCGATTCACAAATCAGCGTTTTAATGTATTCGTTGTTTCTTTTTTTTTTTCATAAACAGTTAAAGAATTGAGCAATGTTGTTTAAAAAGCACTCGATATTAAGAGGTGGGCTTTTCCAAGGTGCAAACCGGTTTCTTCAGCTGTTGTGCTTGGGTTGGGTTGTTTTACCTCTGAGCGGCACTTTTTTGCACACCATGGGCTAAATGGCCAGGCCACAAGGACCCCGAAGGCTCAGAGAAGGTTGGGGGAGGGGACCCACTGGAACAGCTGTTGGGAGACAGATGGTAGCCTCCCGTCAAGGCCATCCAGCGTGTTCTTTAACGTGCACAGGGTATGGCTCTCCCGCATACAGCGCCACGGCTTAACGTCCCATCCGACGGACGGCTGCCTTTCCAAGCCCATCGGTGTCCCCTACTGACCGTGGGCAGGGCGGGGAATTTTGCGGAGATAATTCTCAACGCTGACCCAGCTGGGACTCGAACCTGGGAAGTACAGATTATGAGCCTGGGGCGCTACCGACTGAGCCACCCGCGCCCCAGGTGTTGTGCTAAATGTCTGGAAGCAAAATACAGGATGTTCGACATATAATGGTGGCGGATTGATAAGGATTGTCCCCAAATTCACAAAGGTATCACATTGAATGGTCTATCTGTATATTTCCCCACTCAAACAGTTTCACAGACAGCGACCAGCAAGATGGAGCACAGCCACATTTCTCAAAATATGTTACGGAAGTTCTTAGTGCAACATTTCCTGACAGATGAATTGGCAGGGGTGCTCCAATTCTATGGCCATCAAGGAGCCCTGATTTCGCACCCCTAGATATTTTTCTTTTAGAGTTTTCTAAAGAATTATGCTTTCATGGAAAAAATTCGGGACTTGAATCATTTTAAAGCGAGAATAAGAGAATCAACTGAGCAAGTAACAAGAGATATGTTGCAACGAGTATGGGTTGGGTTGTTTTACCTCTGAGCGGCACTTTTTAGCACACCATGGGCTAAATGGTCAGGTCACATGGACCCCAAAGGCTCAGAGAAGGTTGGGGGAGGGGATCCACTGGAACAGCTGTTGGGAGACAGATGGTAGCCTCCCGTCAAATCCATCCAGCGTGCTCTTTAACGTGCAGAGGGTATGGCTCTCCCGCACTCGGGGCCACGGCTTAAAGTCCCCATCCGACGGACGGCGGCATTTCCAAGCCCTTCAGTGTCCCCTACTGACCGTGGGCAGGGCGGGGAATTTTTCGGAGATAAATCTCAACGCTGACCCAGCTGAGACTCGAACCTGGGAACTACAGATTACGAGCCTGGCCGCAGCAGGTATGGCAAGATGTGGAATACCAATCGGACATATGCAAGGTCACAAAAAATGCACATTACGTTGAAAACTATTTGTGGTGTGCTTCTAATTATTATATTGCTTTCTTCAATATATACACTACATTGTTACATATTGGTTTACGAAACTAAACCATTATCTTTCCAACACACTATACATTCCTGATACTGTGTATATTACCCACACGTTTGACATGAGCTTAAAAATGAGGCATCAAAATGTAACCAATAACGTCTATGCGCATTAGCAGTAGGATACACTTGCTCGTATCGTACGTTTTGTTCATAGCAGACCTCAACTCAGATGAAAGGAGAATTGCCATAGCGAGGTGGTTCTGCAACGCCAGGAGCCAATTCGTGCTCAAGAAGTAGTTCCAGAAAGAGAAGAAGCACTGGATGTTGAAGTGGGTAAAGAAGTTTTTCAAGATGACTGTGGGAGAGGCCAAGGGTTGATCTGACAAGGGTCGGGTTGCAGCTCAAGTGATCGTGTGGCTTTCTTGGAAACTGCAATTAATCTTACGAACTCACGTAATGCGAACTAGCTTTCAGAAAAGTTAGTGTAACAGACTCGTAGTCTCTGTACAGTCGCTCCAAAAAGTATCCGAACACTATGGTTGATTGCAGAATTCAGAAAAAATATCTGGCAACGATTGTTTTAGAAACTAGTGATCTGGCAACCTTCGTGTCACCTGATTACAGAATTCAGGAAAAATATCTGGAGCGTGTACAGCAACTGTACACGCTCCAGTTACCGTTCACAGCAAACTGGAGCGTGTGAAGTTACTGCACACGCTCCAATTTGCTCTGAACGGTAACTGCACACGCTTAATATTTCCGTGAGGGAGCCCACACGATCTAGTATCAAAATAATATGACCACTTACAGTCGCTCAAAAAAGTATCCAAACACTACGGTTGATCACAGAATTCAGAAAAAATATCTGGCAACGATTGTTTTAGAAATTAGTGATCTGGCAACCTTCGTGTCACGTGACAACGAAGGTTGCCAGATCACTAATTTCTAAAAAAATCGTTGCCAGATATTTTTTCTGAATTCTGTGATCAACCATAGTGTTCGGATACTTTTTGGAGCGACTGTACTCCGTTCCACCTAAGTTGAGACCTAACATCAAAAAACCGCACGATATAAAGAAACATTTCTTCGTATCAAGGTGCATAAAAGTAACTGCTATGGGTTACGTTTTGAAGACTCATTTTTAAGCACATGATGAACACGTGGACGTAAAATACAGTGCACACATATGCAAGATTTGTAACCCCAGTGCTAAATAAACGTCAGTGTCAATTTATGTAAATGCTTGTGAAAAAAATATGAAATAATAAATATATTTATCAATAGAAACATTTGAATGAATTTATATTTTATAATGAAAATGCTACTTCAATCCTCGATTGTCTGAAAATCGCTAGCTTCTAATACATTGCCTACGGTATCGTCACTACTTCTGTTTTGTAAGTCAACAAGTATATTGTGAAAATTTATTCACTTATTACATGGGGCGGGGGTGGCTCAGTCGGTAGTTCCCAGGTTCGAGTCCCAGCTGGGTCAGCGTTGAGATTTATCTCCGCAAAATTCCCCGCCCTGCCCACGGTCAGTAGGTGACACCGATGGGCTTGGAAAGGCCGCCGTCCGTCGGATGGGACGTAAAGCCGTGGCTCCGTGTGCGCTAGAGCCATACCCTATGCACGTTAAAGAACACGCTGGATGGCCTTGACGGGAGGCTACCATCTGTCTCCCAACAGCTGTTCCAGTGGGTCTCCTCCCCCAACCTTCTCTGAGCCTTCGTGGTCCATGTGACCTGGCCATTTAGCCCATGGTGTGCAAAAAAGTGCCGCTCAGAGGTAAAACAACCCAACACTTATTACATCGACTGCCACATTTTAGAAATCGCGTGGCCTGAATTTGCCCAAGTTTCATCTAAATAGTAATTTTTTTTACCTCCAAGATAACTTTTAATTTGCCGTAAATTATTTGGTATCCATGTTATATCGTATTGTTCAGTTAAAGCAGCTTCGCTTTTGAGAGTGCGGAATCTAAAACTATATATGTATAACGTTAAACTGAAATTAGGCTACGAGTTCATCGATATTAATATTTTTTTTTTAATTCAGCAGTTAATTTATGATGAAGTATTCTTGAACCTTTTTCCCGACAGTTGTCAAGGTAAATTGATTACACTTTCGTAACCATTAATTACTTAGCGTTATTTACTTGTGCGAAATATCCGGCTTCAATCATACATTTATAGAGACATATATATTGGAACAGAAGGATTGATTGGTTGTTTTACCTCTGAGCGGCACTTTTTTTGAACACAATGGGCCAAATGGCCAGGTCACAAGGACCTCGAAGTCTTAGAGAAATTTGGGGGATTCCACTGGAACAGCTTTTGGGAGACAGATGGTAGCCTCCCGTCAAGGCCATCCAGCGTGTTCTTTAACGTGCACAGGGTATGGCTCTCCTGCAAAACAAGACCACGGCTTAACGTCCCATCCGACGGACTGCGAGTGTTTCAAGCCCATCGGTGTCCCCGGCGGGGGATTTTGCGGAAATGCATCTCAACGCTGACCCAGCTGGGACTCGAACCTGATAACTGCAGATTACGAGCCTGGTGCGCTACCGACTGAGCCACCCCCGCGCCAAACCGGAAGGAACACGTGCAACAATGAAGGTGAGACTGTGGTACCGTGGCCAGCGTGTCGTACTTTATGACGATATATTTAGCTCGGAGTGAAAATTACGTCACTAACCAGTTCCATTGCGTTGGGTTGTTTTACCCCTGAGCGGCACTTTTTTGCACACCATGGGCTGAATGGCCAGGTCACATGGACCCCGAAGGCTCAGAGAAGGTTGGGGGAGGGGACCCACTGAAACAGCTGTTGGGAGACAGATAGTAGCCTCCCTTCAAGGCCATCCACCGTGTTCTTTAACGTGCACAAGGTATGGCTCTCCCTCACACGGGACCACGGCTTAACGTCCCATACGACGGACGGCTGCCTTTCCAAGCCCATCGGTGTCCCCTACTGACCGTGGGCAGGGCAGGGAGTTTTGCGGAGATAAATCTCAACGCTGACCCAGCTGGGACTCGAACCTGGGAACTACAGATTACGAGCCTGGCGCGCTACCGACTGAGCCACCCCCGCCCCAAACCAGTTCCAACGATGTGCTAAAATAATAGAGAAGACAGTTATAATTCAGAAGAATCTGTGTGAAGCTGAAAGTGAATTGTCTTAGTATGCGCTCGTCAGTCCAAAGAGAAAGTTTTTATTGCAAGTACGAACTTTTAGTAAACTCAAATAAGTTTCTACATTAGCACTCTCACATATCATATTATTTTGATACTAGATCGTGTGGGCTCACTCACGGAAATATTGAGCGTGTGCAGTTACCGTTCACAGCAAACTGGAGCGTGTACAGTTGCTGTGAACGGTAACTGGAGCGTGTACAGTTGCTGTGAACGGTAACTGGAGCGTGTACAGTTGCTGTACACGCTCCAGATATTTTAGCACCTCAGTGGCAAAAATAATGCAAAAGATTCCTCACTTCTCGCCAGGAATTTTCAAGCATTTGCGGAGTAATTCTTGCACAAGCAGCAATAATCCTGTGACACAAGTCCACAAAATTTGTTATTAAGTTTGGTGAACACATTGGCCGATTGCCCAATAGGAGCATTTTCCAACATTTTTTGATTAAATTATTTCACAAACAGTGTGATCTACTCTTTACGTACAGTCGCTCAAAAAAGTATACGAACACTATGGTTGATTATAGAATTCAGAAAAAAATCTGGCAACGACTTTTTTTTAGAAACTAGTGATCTGGCACCTTCGTGTCACGTGATTACAGAATTCAGGAAAAATATCTGGAGCGTGTACAGCAACTGTACACGCTCCAGTTACCGTTCACATCAAACTGGAGCGTGTGCAGTTACTACACACGCTCCAGTTTGCTGTGAACGATAACTGCACACGCTCAATATTTCCGTGAGTGAGCCCCCACGATCCAGGTTTTTGTGAGCTCACACGATCCAATGTGCTGTGAACATTAATCGCAACCGCTCCAGTTTGCTGTGAACGGTAACTGCACAAGCTCAATATTTCCGTGAGTGAGCCCACATGCAGAGGCGTAACTAGGGTATGGCAGGCATGGCACGTGCCATGGGCGCCACTGAAGGGGGGGCGCGAAAACGCGCCTAACGTATAAATACGAAAATGAAAATAAAAAAATATTTTTGTAGATATAAATATGTGTATTAAGACTCCAAGCATGCGTTTTTCGCTTGTTTGTCACGGTTCTCTAGGCCTCTAGCTCTCTTTCTGTCTACAAATGTGATTTTGTACTTGAAAAAAAAGAGATGCAGAATAGTAGCGTGTGCAGTGTTGTGTTAACGCCGTTCGGAATATGGGGAATCCCCGTAGTGGATTTTCCGTCGCGTAGCACGTGCATCGGTATTCTAACGTAGATACGATAGCCGAGAGTCGGTCTCTTTAAGTCTGTTGTAATGTTTTTCTTTTGTTTTTCATTGTTGCTCAATTCAAATTCCGAATAACGTTCGCATTATACATAGTTGATAGTTTCCCGATCCTGAATAATATCTAAATTACGTTTTAAACTACAAATTTGTTGAGTGTTAAAGTGGCCAGTGTTTTTTTTATAAATCTAAGAGATATTAAGGTAAATATATATATATTTTTATATTTTTTTAAGTAGTTAAAATTGGTTTTAAATTTCAATTCTATTCTACTTAAGAGAGAATATTAATAAAAATATTAATTTCTTTACTATGAGGATATTGAAGTCAAATTTGTAAATGATATAGTTCTTGAAGAATATCATATATTTATTCATACCTTTATCAAATTTTATTTCGTGATTTTTGAAAAATGGCTGTTAACCAGGGTTCGTATTTAAAACAATATTTTTCCCGCAAATCGCAAATTACAAATAATTGTTTTCTTTTTTAAACTTTAGAAAATAGTACCTGAGAACTGAGAACTATGAAACGTTCATTTGGATATGAGAAGAAGAAAGAAAGCGGAGCTGCAGGTCGAGAAAGACGCGTGTTAGAGGCAAAAGAAGTAGAAAAGAGCAGCAAAATTTTTAAGACGTTTTTACAAAAATCAAGCACAAACACTACTTCTTCAGAATGTTCTGAAACATCTGCAAATTCTAAAGAATTAGAAGATGCTGGGTCAAGTTCAACCGAGAAAGAATTTGTTACGGCATCTAATGATGCAGAAAAGATATCTGAAAATATGTTGACAAGGCCTTCAGAGAATTCTAATTCTAGAAAGTCTGCTACTTCTGAAGAATTAGAAGATGGGTCTGACAAAGAAATAGATATTGATGACGTTGAAGTAAATAAAAACTTGATATACAAAGACGCAGAAAATATTAAAAATCCCATATCTAGATCGATTGAAGAACACGACATCGGTCTTCTTAAGTTTAGTGAAGAATCGGGAAAGGCAATTGTAACTGATGGATTGAGAATAGAAATAATAAAACTCGGTTCTAAGTATTTCCAAAACATCGATGGTCCTTTTTTGCCCAATAACAATCGTTCTATGAACAAAACTTGGTTCAAAAAAACATTAGGAAATGGTCTTGGTGAGCAAGTGATGCGTTCATGGTTAGTTTATTCACTTTCCAAAAAGTCTGCCTTTTGTATTTGCTGTCTTCTTTTTTCCCGGTTCGATAACCAATCTAGTTTGGAGCAAGAAAGCGGATTTAAGCAATGGAAAGCACCTGAGAGAATGAGTGTTCATGAAAATTCCAAATATCATCGACAATGCTTTACTCAGTGGAAAGAAATGGAAAGAAATTTACTTAACAACAGAGGCATAATTGATGCAGAACTTCAAGAGCAAATTCAAAGAGAAAGTCAGAAGTGGTGTAATATTTTGAAAAGACTTTTACACTGCAGTAAATACCTTGCGATACAAAACCTGGCTTTGCGAGGCCACAGAGCGTCACTTCAGTCAGATTTTAATACAGGAAATTTACTTGGTTTGTTGAAACTAATTTCTAATTTTGACCCTGTCGTAAAAGAACACATAAGATTTGCGGAGAGCCATCCCGGATCCACTTCATATCTTTCACCGAAAATACAGAACGAGTTTATACACATCATGGCATCCACTGTTCGTGAGAGTTTGCTAGAAAGAATACGTAAAGCAAAGTATTATGGACTAATGTTTGACTCAACTCCTGATCAAGTTCATCGTGAACAAATGTCTGAGGTAGTAAGATATGTTGACATAAATTTTGAGAAAAAAACTGTTCAGATTAAAGAATCATTTCTCGGTTTTATACAAATAAGCGGTAAGGACGCTGCAAGCTTGGTTCAAGAAATATTGAAGCAGCTAGAGAAAGACAATATGAATTTACAAGATTGTATGTCACAGTGCTATGATAATGCGTCTGTTATGGCCGGACACAAGACTGGTGTTCATCAAAGAATCAAGAAAAAAAACAACATGGCTATATTTGTGAATTGTGATAATCATTCACTGAATTTGGTAGGCGTCCATGCAGCCAAAGAAGAAGTAATTATGGTAACTTTTTTCGGAACCATCGATGCACATTATGTTTTCTTCTCTCGTTCAACCCAGCGCTGGGAAAAGCTCAAAGCTGTTGTACCTGTGGCTTTAAAGTCTGACTCCGATACCAGGTGGAGCGCAGAAACGGAATCAGTAAAACCTGTTAACAAATATCTCGAGGAAATAGTTGAAGTTCTCCAGAACATAATGGACGATGAAAGCGCGACTAGTGAAACTAAAAGCGACGCAAAGCAACTCTATAATCGAATATTAACATATGACTTTCTAACGTTGCTTGGGTTTTGGAACAAGATCTTAATTCGTATTGACCGCGTTCAAAAGAGGTTGCAGGATCCTAAAATGAACTTTCATGATGCAGCTTTAGATTTAAAAGCTCTCCAAAATTATTTTCATGACGAAAGAGAAGTGTTAGTTAGTGACTCACTGAAAGAAGGAATTCGAATTTGCAATGAATGGGCCATTGAATTTGAAAGACGTCAAAGAAGAAAGAAAAGAATGGATGGCGAAACATCGAGAGATGCTGCTTTATCAGCTAAAGAAGACATGGAAAGAGTTATGAAAGGGACTTGCGACCGTCTATTCAATGAATTAAAAAGCAGAAGCGTTCATTTACAAGAAATTGATGAAAAATTTGGATTTCTACTTGATATAGAAGGGTTGTGTTTTAAAACCGAAACAAGCTACTTGAAAGAGCGTTGTGAAAAATTTGGAGAAGCCTACAGTTGTGATGTGAATAGGCAAGAATTATATGAAGAAATTTTGGATTTTAGAACGCTGCTAACAAGCCGTACCGAAAAAATATCAAGCCCCGAACAATTACTTAATTTTATAGTTCAGTATGGAGATGAAAACGTTTTTCCGAATATGCGTATAGCATTGCAAATATTGCTGACAATCGCGGTTTCTATTGCCAGTTGTGAAAAATCATTTAGCAAATTAAAATTGATACTTTCATATTTGAGAGCCTCGATGGACCAAAGTCGATTATGCGATCTTGCATTACTGAGCATAGAACGAGAAATGACTCAAGAAATTGACTTTGATAACATAATTAAACAATTTGCGTCAGCTAAAGCAAGAAAGATAAATTTGTAATAAAGAGTTAGTAGATTTAATTTGTGTGCTTTTTTTTACCCAATTTTAAAGTAGTTTTTTAGAAAATAAAACGTAAGCAACCTATCATCGGACGGTCGGAGAGGGGCGCAAAATCGGTGTTTGCCATAGGCGCCAGTTACCCTAGGTACGCCTCTGCCCACATGATCCAGGTTTTTGTGAGCTCACACGATCCAATGTGCTGTGAACATTAATCGCAACCGCTGCAGTTTGCTGTGAACGGTAACTGCCCACGCTCCATATTCATTGCATTATATATATTCATACGCATTATATATAGTAAAAAATATCCGAACAATATGGTTGATTATAGAATTCAGAAAAAAAATCTGACAACGATTTTTTTTCTGAATTCTGTAATCAATCATAGTGTTCGTATACTTTTTTGAGCGACTTAATCGCTTAACACACAGCGCTTAACAACACAGCGACTAAACAACACAGCGACTTAATCGCTGTGTTGTTAACGATAATAATATGTTAATGACGCCTTATTTTTAATTATATTTCTCCATAGGGTTTGTGGAATTGTGGAATGATGAATCAATCTCTGAAAGATCTGAGAAGAGATTTTGTAGGAGAAATGCCTGTCAACTCTTAATTTGTTCCTTTATTACAATTTGAAAAGTGAATGAATTAACTCATTTAAAAATAATGCAACAAACACCATTTTGTGCTTTAAACCTCTTCTGTATTTGGGTTGGGTTGTTTTACCTCTGAGAGACTTTTTTGCGCACCATGGGCTAAATGGCCAGGTCACAAGGACCCCGAAGGCTCAGGGAAGGTTGGGGGAGGGGACCCACTGGAACAGCTGTTGGGAGACAGATTATAGCCTCCCGTCAAGGCCATCCAGCCTGTTCTTTAACGTGCACAGGGCATGGCTCTCCCGCACACGGGGCCACGGCTTAACGTCCCATCCGACGGACGGCGGCCTTTCCAAGCCCATCGGTGTCCCCTACTGACCGTGGGCAGGGCGGGGAATTTTGCGGAGATAAATCTCAACGCTGACCCAGCTGGGACTCGAACCTGGGAACTACAGATTACGAGCCTGGCGCGCTACCGACTTAGCCACCCCCGCCCCACCTCTTCTGTAGAATGGAGACGAAAAATAATATTTTTTAATTCTTTCAATCATTTTAGGATGGAGTTGACGACTCTTAGGGATAACGTAATATCCCCAGTGTCATAACCATTTTGGAAAAGTGTGCAGTTGTGCAATTTTAAAATAGATAATATTTTAATCCCTATTGACTCCGAGACAGTTTCAATTTTTTCCCGTTATATATATATGCCTTTAATGGAAATATTGTTTTTGCAAGCGCAAAAACTCTTCTAGAACCCGACTTTTGTATATCATATAATATTTAAGGAATGCACTATATGATAAACTTAAGTAATTTCATTGTTAATCTTCTAACCGGTAGCATTGAACAAATAAACCCAAAAAATAATATTTGTAACCATACAATAATAAATAAATAAAATTAATACTGCTAAATGTATTTCACAAAATGTATTTATATTGGAATTCAGAGTTAATCATGAGTTGATATAAATATCATATGTTTGGAAATGGTTTCTTCAAAGATCAAATTCAAGTCATGATTTCAACTATGAGCAGCAGTATGAAAAAAAAATTCTTTGTCAGAATATTCTATTAATATTATAAAGTAGTAACATTTGTGCGTCGATGATTCTCTGGTAATTCTCTGGTTTTCATTCTTTCTCAGGCAGCAGGCATGTGCTTCAAAACTTGAACGGTTGCACAAATGCTCTATTGAGTATTTCTAATGAGAAAACTTGCCTAACTGCAATTACATACTGTACATAGTCTTATAGCAGGCAAAAGTGTAAAGGATTCCCTCTTGCGGGAATTTCTACTGAGGTTTGGAACCTTAATGCAGAAAAAAATTGACTTTGCAGGACACTCATATAACATTAAGCACTTTTTATTTTAAAATAACTCAGCAATTACGATATTGGTTACATTGTTGTGTTTGTTTAAGCATAACTGTATTATCTTGGTAGTAATACAAAGTTGATAGTAAAACAAGTAGTAATACCAGGAAGAATAAAATTTCCATTTCTCCAACACCTTCCATCAACAACAAAAATTTCACTTCAACACGTTCCAGCAACAATAAAAGTCCCACTTCTCCAACACGCTCCAAGCAACAATAAATTGTCACTTCTCCGTCACGCTCCCAGCAACAATAGAAATCCCATTTCTCCAACATGCACTCAGCAACAATAAACTGTCACTTCTCCATCACGCTCCCAGCAAAAATAAAAGTCCCATTTCTCCAACACGTTCCAGCAACAATAAAAGTCCACTTCTCCACAGCGTTGAGATTTATCTCCGCACAATTCCCCGCCCCGCCCACGTTCAGTAGGGGACACCGATGGGCTTGGAAATGCCGCCGTCCGTCGGATGGGACGTTAAGCCGTGGCCCCGTGTACGGGAGAGCCATACACTCTGCACGTTAAAGAGCACGCTGGATGGCCTTGACGGGAGGCTACCATCTGTCTCCCAACAGCTGTTCAAGTGGGTCCCCTCCCCCAACCTTCTATGAGCCTTCGGGGTCCATGTGACCGGGCCATTTAGCCCATGGTGTGCAAAAAAGTGCCGCTCAGAGGTAAAACAACCCAACCCAACCCACTTCTCCAACACGTTCCAGCAACAATACAAATCCCATTTCTCCAACACGTTCCCAGCAACAATAAAAGTTCCACCCCTCTGAGAATCCACCCTTTAGCTTACCTTCAATGTATGTGCAATAACTATGCAATCGGCACTCGCCGAGCTTAATCAAATAAAAGATTCCCTCAAGCAGCTGCTTGCCACAGAGGTCTGACACGAGCTTTCTATTTAATAGGCCATAGTAGAAGATCTGTGAAGATGGCGGGACCTCAGCAGAAAGAAAACACAAACAATCATGCCTTACCCGGGGCTCGTTCACAAGTCTCTTACATCAGTAGCCTAGTGTGCTAATCACTTGGCCACGGGATGGCTACAAATAAATACCCCGTCAAGCAGCTGCTTGCCACAGAGGTCTGAAGGGAGCTTGTCGGTTTATACGTTATAGTAGAAGGTCTGTTAAGGTGGTGAGATCTCAGCAGAAAAACAGCACAACAGCCAAGCCTTATCCGGGTCTCTTAACCCAATTCCCGCAGATCAGTAGCCTAGCGCGCTACGAGTGAGCGAATTATTGTGTCTCCCTCTTACTGCGAATTGTCTTCCATGTATGCTTCATGCCTATTGTTCCGTTATGCAACTGCCTTAGTCAAATTTAGTTAAATTTTCTGTAGATTTACACTTCAGAGTCAGTAAATTGAAATCGGAACCATAATTAAATTGGCCCGGTTTCATCTTTCTCAAACCGTGATATTTAGTGAAATGTCTCGTTTTTTATCAATCCAAAACTGGACCCTCTAGTTAAAACCCAATGGATTTGGTTGAAATTTCTCGACGTATGGACTCTACTTGTCAAGAAAGATCCCTGGGGTAAAAACGAAATGCATCATTTCCCAGGAAATCTATCCCTAGTCCCGGAATAGTCCTGGTTTAATTAAGAAAACCTTTCTTTAATAAAAATGGTTTAAATCCGATATTTCGTTTCTCATTTCCTTACATTTTCGCATCGTTGGTAAAAAAGGAGAGGATGTAATATCCCCACTACTCACTATTATTATATTTCGAAAATCCTCGAATTCCTCACGCCATGCCCTGGCCACGGTCAGTAGGGGACACCGATGGAAAAGCCGTCGTCCATCGGATGTGATGTTAAATCGTGGCCCCTCTTGCGGGAGAGCCATACCCTGTGCAGGTTAAATAACACTCTGGCTGGCCTTGACAGGAGGCTACCATCTGTCTCCCAACAGTTGTTCCAGTGGGTCCCCTCCCCCACCCTTCTCTGAGCATTAGGGTTCCATGTGACATGGCCATTTAGCCCATGGTGTGCAAAAAAATGCCGCTCAGAGGTAAAACAATCCAACCCAACCTCACACCATGGTTTCTTACTCTTACTGTGGAACATACAAGTTGTTGTTGTTTTACCTCTGAGCGGCACTTTTTTGCACACCATGAGCTAAATGGCCAGGTCACATGGACCCCGTAGGCTCAGAGAAGGTTGGGGGAGGGGACCCACTGGAACAGCTGTTGGGAGACAAATGGTAGCCTCCCGTCAAGGCCATCCAGCGTGTTCTTTAACATGCACAGGGTATGTCTCTCCCGCACACGGGCCCACGGCTTAACGTCCCATCCGACGGACGGAGGCCTTTCCAAGCCCATCGGTGTCCCCTACTGACCGTGGGCAGGGCGGGGAATTTTGCGGAGATAAATCTCAACGCTGACCCAGCTGGGACTCGAACCTGGGAACTACAGATTACGAGCCTGGCGCGCTACCGACTGAGCCACCCCCGCCCCGAAATGTGGAACATACAAAGCGACTAGTTTGCATAAAAGAGAAAGAAGCATATTTATAGTATCCCATTCGTACTCTTGACAGAAACCAATAATCTTTAGCCTTCCCCCGTTTTCCAGGTGCTGCTGCAAAACCACTCACTTCACTCGAAAATTTCAGAAATACCTCTTTGTCTTGTATTCGATATATGCCCTTTACGATACTTTTTACCAGCAGTTGTAAAGAACAGATTTCCCCAACTGAGAATTCAACACCGACATTTTGTAGTCCATATTTTATGGGTGTAACGTCGCCGAGAATAATCCCCATTGGCCCTGCATTTTTCGAAACAATTTCCCTTTCATTTAAACGTTTTGTGTTTCCCGTTGCTTTAAAGGTTTTGTGTTTTCTCAGCAGAAAGAAAACACAAACCACCGTGTCTTACCGGGGACTCGATCACAAATCTCTTAATTGGAAAAGTTCGGAAAAGGTATTTTTAATTCGGAAAAGGTGTTTTTATATACACGTGTGCTCAAAAGTTACGTTACAACCCATTTTATGTCAATAGGAAACTACGAAATTCTGTAACTTTTAAAATAAGAGTTTTATGATAAAATGTTTTAAGATGAATTAACGATCTCAATCAAACTATTCAAATTTCAGTAATATTCTTTAGATCAGGCGTCGGCAACCTATGACCCGCGGGTCACCAAGTGACCCATTTGATAATTTCAAGTGACCCACTTGAGTTCCGCAAATAAAGTATAATATATAAAAATAAATTATAAAACATAAACATGAAACAAACAGTTTGAGAAAGTATAAATAATAAGATTAACATTTTGGTTTGATTACAAAGTTGCAGAAATGAACATAGGCGGAATACAGCGACATTGTCCGAATGAATCTCATCATTACTCGACGACTTATTCACGTTAAAGACGAAGTAGATGTAAACAAGAGTAGTTGTGTGATCAGCACGTGATCAGGGCTCCTATTGGTCGGCTGGGATCTCTGACTGCGTGCCACCTGCAGCCGACCAATAGGAGCCCTGCCCACCTGCTGATCATGCATCTACTCTTGTCTACGTTTACTTCGTCTTTAACGAGAATAAACAGTAAGTTCAGGAGCGCGAGAACACTTACCTAAGCGAAATAATTATTATTTTTATTACCATGGACAAACAAAAAGCAAAAAAAGATTATTTCAAGATGTGTGGACTGAAAAGTATGGATATATGGAAAATGGTGACAAATTGATATGTACTTTATGTGCAGATATAAATACCGCCAGGACTTACAATATTGAGCGACACTTTTCTTCAAAATATAAAGATATGAATGAAATGCCAAATTATGAAAAATAAGAATATATTGCTAAACTTGTATTAAATTATGGTAAACAAAATAAATGTTTGAAGAGATTTGTTACCAGCCACAATTACGTTACATCTGCCAGCTTTATTGCAGCTCTTAGTATTGGTACCAACGGAAAACCGTTTACAGACAGCGAATTTTTGAAAAACGCATTCATAAATTGTTCCGAACACTTATTCAATGACTTCGCAAATAAAAAAACAAATAATTGAGAGAATTAAAGAAATGCCATTGTCGGCCAGAACAGTTCAGCGTCGCATTGAAGATATGGCAAAAATATTGACGCACAGGTCAAAAATGATGCAGTGTTTTGAATATCTTAAAATTGACAATTTATGTTTAGAAATGATTGATTTTAAAAGTTCAACGTTGTGGACGGACAAATTCAAGACATTGCGGAAAGATGTAGAAAACACGGAAGATAATCAACTTCTCATGATATCATCGTGTTGGGCATCACTTCCTACGAAGTTTTCATCTTTGAAAAAAATTGGCTTTGCCATTTTGTCCGCGTTCGGTTCTACTTATAAATGTGAACAAATATTTTCACACACGAAATTTATTTTAAGTAAGAAGAGGAGCAGATTAACTACCGAAAATTCAGACGCTTTTATTCGTCTTAAGGTGGCTAAGTATGAACCAGACTTGACTAAATTGACGTCACAAATTCAGCATCAGGGGAGTAATTGATAACGAAGAGAACGCTTATAAAGTTCATAAATTATTAATGAACTAAAACCTGACAATTATATTTGTTTTTATTAGAATTATAATTTTTTTTATGTTTTGAGTTTAAAAGCATATTGTAATAGTTTTCTCAATAAAATTTATCTTATTATTCAGTAACGGACTGTTTTAAAATGAAAAAACCCATTGACCCGAACTGTCTTCTTAACAGTCACATTTTGGTTGATTTTGACCCGCAGCCAAAAAAAGGTTGCCGACGTCTGCTTTAGATAGTCAAAGGTTTATAGAAGTCTGGATTATAACAAGAGCAATGGTAGTCATATGATTTCACCTCAAAAGTTAAATAAAACTTAACAAGTAATACGTGAACTGATTAAATATAAAGCAATCAATTTAAAAGTAATAAGTAGAACCTGAAGCATTCATTATTTATTGAAGTTATTACAAGTATTGGGACGTTTAATAAAATAAGTGTGTATTTTAGTTGATTGTGTCAGTAATTATTTCAATATTCGTCATATTGTGTGAGTTTCATAGCAGTACAGTCGCTCAAAAAAGTATCCGACCGCTATGTTTGATTACAGAATTCAGAAAGATATCTGGCAACGTTTTTTTTTAGAAAATAGTGATCTGGCAACCTTCGTGTACAGTACACGAAGGTTGCCAGATCAGTAATTTCTAAAAAAACATTTGCCAGATATTTTTTATGAATTCTGTGATCAACCATAGTGTTCGGATACTTTTTTGAGCGACTGTACAAGATCTGAAAGGACACAAGACAGTGATTAATGGGAAAACATTTATTGGACATAATTATTACAAATGGCGTTCTAGATGATACATTTCATAATGTTACAGCAGTTGCTCGAAGTTTCCACCATGAGACGCGATACATGCGTGACACCGACGAGAACTGATTGCTGGACACGGTCGAACACACCTGGAGTTTCTTTGATAGTAGCAGCAGCGCATACATACACGGTAGCTTTGAGGGCCCCCCACAGAAAGAAATCAGCGCTCGTTAAATCAGGTGAGCATGGGGGCCAGGCAACTGGTCCAGCACGCCCAATCCATCGTTTCCCAAAAGACATGTTGAAATGCGCACGAACACACCTTCCATAATGGGGAGGCGCCCCATCATGTTGAAACCACATGTTACGTCTCACATTTGCTGGAATATGGGCAAGTAAGCCTGGTAGAACCTGTTCCAGAAAGATCAGATACTTCGCGGAGGTCATGCGGAATGGTAAAAGGTATGCCCAACTAAGCAATCGCCGACCAAACCTGCCCACACATTTACTACGAAACGATGTTGTGCAGCATGGGAATACGCCATCTCCCGAGTGAAACTGGCCTCATCAGTAAACAAAACATAAGCTGGTAAAATCACATCTTGGGCACTTTCTTGGAGATACCACTGCGCAAAACGCACACGTGCAGGATGATCTGCAGGGAGAAATTAACTGAACCCTTTGGAGATGAAAGGGGTGTAAGGACTCGCCATGTAAAACACACTGTACACTGCAACGAGACACCCCGAAGGCAGAGACAACGGCACGTGTGTTGGTACTAGGATTAGTCTCCACGGCATCCAACACACTTTCTTCCATGGTGGTAGTACGCATCGATCGTGGCCTGCCCTCACTTCTGTTACCCTTTAATGACCCATAATTGCACAAATTTTGATGCGCACGCGCAAACAAACGGTGGCCAGGTACATGTCTGTGTGGAAAGCGTTCTTGATACATTCGTTGAGCGACTCGTCCGCTGCCCTCAGCTATTCCATACACTAAGTGCATGTCTGCCAGTTCCCTGTTCGAATATTTGCATGCTCTTCGTAAGCCGACTACCGTTCGAATGAGGGTTGGGTTGGGTTGTTTTACCTCTGAGCGGCACTTTTTTGTACACCATGGGCTAAATGGCCAGGCCACAAGGACCCCGAAGGCTCAGAGAAGATTGGGGGAGGGGACCCACTGGAACAGCTGTTGGGAGACAGATGGTAGCCTCCCGTCAAGGCCATCCAGCGTGTTCTTTAACGTGCACAGGGTATGTCTCTCCCGCACACGGGGCCACGGCTTAACGTCCCATCCGACGGACGGCGGCCTTTTCAAGCCCATCGGTGTCCCCTACTGACCGTGGGCAGGGCGGGGAAATTTTGCGGAGATAAATCTCAACGCAGACCCAGCTGGGACTCGAACCTGGGAACTACAGATTACGAGCCTGGCGCGCTACCGACTGAGCCACCCCCGCCCCACTCGCTCGAATGAGGAAATCCGAAATTTCTCCTCTAGCGCACTAGAGGTCCTGTATAGTTAGAGGCTGGACATCTCGGTGATTCACTGCCATTGGTTGATTGAGTCACGTGGTTTATGGGCGCCATGTTTTGTCGTACCGTGAGACGAAAGCCTATGGGTTAGTGTGTATACCAAGTTAAAACATCTCAGTTGTTATAGTTTTACATATTTCTACCACTTTTTTTCTCTATAAAAGCTGTCATATTTTATGAATGCCTCACTGCGCTGCAATTTAATGTAAATATTTCACTCAAAGAAATAAATTAATGGATATTTTTTCCCGAGAAACTCCATCAGAATACGGCAATCGGCTGCAAAAATGAAACGAGCTAACTAAAACCAACAAATAATTTCTTTTAAGGTTCGTTTGAAACACGAGCTAATGTTTTCACTTTGTCGTCTGCCTATGCCAATATTTGTTGGTCTGTCTGTCCGTCTCTCTGTTGTCTGTCCATCTGTCTTTCCTCCTGTCTGTCCATCTGTCTTTCCTCCTGTCTGTCCATCTATAGACAAAGTTCACTTTTATCAATTTTTTTTTTAGTTTTAGAGCTAAATGAAAAATTCTTTTTGGGTTGGATAGGTGTCGAACAAATATTGCGATTCGCAATTTTGAAAAATTTCAATAACTTTAATAGCGCCCTCTAGCGGTGTGAAATGACGGAAAACACTGAAATTTTAAACGAATATTGCAAACAAACTATTTACACTGGAAATCTGAAATTTTGGTAGCAGAGTGTTATGGTCAGAAAGTTTATAATGACAACAAGGCTTTGACGTCTTAGCCAAAAGGGGGTGCGAAAATGAAACTTTTTCTTAAAGAGATAAAAGAAACAATATATTTTTCTTGTTTTACAGGAATTAACAAAATATTAATAATTTAAACAATATTTGATAATCTCAATTTTACCTGTAGACGTTTAAACGTCTATAAATCAATAAATATTTTTGTGGAAAAATTTCGCTGACATACGGGATTCGAACCCGCATCTCTCCAGAAACATGCCAGAGTATTCTAACCTGTTGAACTTATGCCGTCTGTATTTTTTCCACTAATAATGACTATCACTCTTCCCGCGAATTTTGGGGGCCTCCACATAACATCTATGATCTCGGGTGGCAACTGTTTCTTTTTTAGTGCTCTGAGTAAGATTGATATAAATAATGAAGTCACATGCACGCTGTTTAGCCTTATTAATGATTTAAACAATATTTGATAATCTCGGCGTTACCTGCAGACGTTTATAAATCAATAAATGTTTTTTGTAAAAAAAAAAAAAACATTAGTTCAAGTTAGAATACTCTGGCATGTTTCTGAAAAGATGCGGGTTCGAATCCTATATGTCGGAAAAATATTTTCCACAAAAATATTAATATTTACATTTTTCGAATACCCATCAGTTGGAATTTCAGTGTTCGAGAGTGCTAAAGGCGATAAATAAAAACTCGAAAAGCAACCTCTAGTGGCGGAAAAAAGCTAGAAAATACCATTTTTTTAAATAAATATTTAAATACGATCTGTTTTTTCTAAAAACTTTAAATTTTTGGTCATAGAGGGTAATTATCAAGTAGTTTACCCTAATAGTAATTATTTGTCCCGTTGGTAAATTGCAACTTTTCTGCTTTAAGAAATAAATGAAAAACGTTTTTTGCACATTACAAGTACTAATAAGATGATAATAGTTTATTTTCTCAATTATACAGTAGTTCGAATTTCTACTGTCAGAGGGTACTGAAAGTCTAAAATAACTAGAAGAACGAATATCGCCTCTGGCGCATATAGGAATCTCGTTTTCAAAGAGAATCAAGTTCTTTCTTTGCCTACTTCTTCACTCCTTAAAAGTTTTAATTATGGATGTTCGTGTTGTTTTTCTGCTGAGGTCCCGCCATCCTCATGGACCTTCTACTATGGCGTATAAACTGACAGGCTCCTGTCAGACCTCTGTACAAGCAGCTGCTTGAGCGGTTATTATTTTTAATCTATGATGGGGGAAATGCACATAGTAGTATTTATTAGTAATTAAAATAGTGTCATAAGTAACATAGTAGTGTTAATTGGTAATTATCAAACATAAAAAGTATTTGTCTTTTAGTTCTTAAATTTAAAAATTTGCTTTTCTCTCGCTCCTCTGAAAATAGTGGGCAGATAATTGCTATCAGTGGAATTTCTACCATAACAGAACACTACACACAGAAATTTCTACCATAACAGAACTCTATAAAAAAAATAAAAGCCCCATTAAGCAGCTGCTTGCCACAGAGGTCTGACAGGGGCCTGTCAGTTTATATGCCATAGTAGAAGGTCTGAGAGGATGGCAGGAATTCAGCAGAAAAACATCACACAACATCCATGCCTTAACCGGGGCTCGAACCCAGGTCCCTTAGACCAGTAGCCAAGCACGCTAACCACTCGGCTATGGGACGGTAAACAGACTCTACACTCAGAAATTTCTACCATAAACAGATCACTTGAAATATTCGTTAAAAGTTTTGCAGTTTCGATATTTAGTTATCTCTAATGATATAAATTAAAACTACCTTTGAAAATGCAAATTACATTTCATTGGTAACCAACTAAAAAAGATTGTTTTGGGTTGTTTTACCTCTGAGCGGCACTTTTTTGCACACCATGGACTAAATGGCCAGGTCACAAGGACCCCGAAGGCTCAGAGAAGGTTGGGGGAGGGGACCCACTGGAACAGCTGTTGGGAGACAGATGGTAGTCTCCCGTCAAGGCCATCCAGCGTGTTCTTTAACGTGCACAGGGTATGTCTCTCCCGCACACGGGGCCACGGCTTAACGTCCCATCCGACGGACGGCGGCCTTTCCAAGCCCATCGGTGTCCCCTACTGACCTTGGACAATGCGGGGAATTTTGCGGAGATAAATCTCAACGCTGAACCAGCTGGGACTCGAACCTGGGAACTGCAGATTACGAGCCTGGCGCGCTACCGACTGAGCCACCCCCGCCCCACTTAAAAAGAGAATATCCAATTATCTCTTAAAAGAAAACCGTTCCATTTCTTACCTACCTTTAAGCTTAGGGTCAACTCTTTTGTTGTCAATGGAATTTTCAAGACTGACACATTCCACGACCAAAATTTCAAAAATATAGCTTAACTACATCGTTTGCAATATTCGTTTTAAATTTTGGGAATTTTTTTCCACCGTTAGAGGGCGCAATTATAGCCTTTCGTAAATTTGCAAAATGCAAATTTTAATATTTCATCAATACCTGTACAAACCAAAAATAATTTTTAATTTATCTCTAAAAACATACACTTTTCTGCTAAAACAATAAAAAGTTGCATTCACCTCCCCGCTGGGTCTAAAGGGTCAAGTGATTGTTGAAAATGGTAACTTCGTAACCTTCACATTTCAACACTAAAATTTTAAACTTCTAACATAACTACATCGTTTGGAATATTCGTTTGACATTTTGGAATTTTTCAGCTTTTTCTACCGTTAGAGGGCGCAGTTATAACTGTTGGGTGATTCAAAAATGCAAATCGTAATATATCATTAATTCCTATCTGCACAAAATGGATTTTTTATTTTTCTATACAAACAAAAAAGTTCGATGTCTACAAACGGACAGACAACAAAGCGAAATTTTATAATTTAAAAAAAAAAAGTCCTAAAATTTACTTTTCCTTCTTTAGCCGTTTTCTAAAGTGCTTTCAATCATGAACACTGAAATATGTATCAAATATTATCCTATCCTCTTCCGGAATCCATAAGTACCGTGCAATACAATTCAGCTATGCAAGCTAAACAATCCGAGAGACGACAAAACATGGCGTCCAATTTTGAGATGGCCAACCTCTACCTATATAGGGGCTTCTAGTCCCTACTGCATTAAAATAATAACGTCTTTGGAAATGTCGAGAATCTGGCAACGACAGCAGATTTAAATATTATGACTCTTAGATAAGAGTTAGGGAGCAGTAAATGGCAACAGTAAATTTGGATCGTTTCCTGTAGTAATAACCTTAGACTAGGGTTCTCAACGTGGGGTAGGTGGTAAAGCTCTTTGGGGTAACGCCGTGAAAGCTCAAAAGTCGCCAGATCTAGTAACAAAGTTTTATTCCCATTGTTATACTATAACTATAGCTTTATCTATCTATTACAAGGGGTACGCCAGTTACATACACATTTCCAGGGGGTACGTGAAGCATAAAAGGTTAAGAACATTAAAGCCTTAGACTATAAATATAGTAGACGGTACTTCGTTGTAGTAACGCCGGAAAGCCGAAGCGTGCCGATTTCGAGGCTCGTTTGTCACGTGACAGATTTTTTGATTAATCCACACAGCTTATTGCAAGGAGTTTGACTTTTATTTTTTCGATTTCCAGTACCAAATTATTATGGTAAGTGTTATGATATGAACTTATTGGTAAATAAAATGAGCACAACATATCGGATTAAATAATTATTCAAAATGCAATGCAAGAAACAAACTCTTGGTAACGTTTACAATAAATGGCCATTGAATTATGACTACTCCAGGTCATGTGAATAGGAAAGAATTTTTGAATTGCTTTAACTTCTAAAATACGCATTTTATGAAAAAATGTGACTGAAGATAATTTAAAGATCTCATACAAATCTATTTAAATATCGATTTTTCAGCAACATGCGTTCAATATTTAAAAAGTTAGGGATGGAGAAACATTTGGCAAGTTACTTGTTCTGCAAAAAAGTTATATAACGTGATAAATTTAGTATAGCAGTTATTGCCCTTGTTTTTAAATAATTTATCAGAGCAATTAATTCACATTCTTGCTGTTTATCATTCCAATAGTTCCAAGTTATTGGGTTGTTTTACCTCTGAGCGGCTCTACAATTTTTGACGAAAATCTAAGCGGCTCTATAATTTGCATCAATTTTACTCTCGTTATCCGAGGCCACCTTGATACACTAGGTCGGACTAGAACAGTCTTTGAGCAAAAGGAAGAGAGAAAAGAGCGAAATTAAATATGCATAAATTTTAATTAAAAGCTATTTACTTTTAAACACATAAAAAAACAATTTATTCATACGACTATAGTAAAATATTTATTAATATTTTAAAATGTATTCATCATCATCATCATCATCCTCAAGCAGACATGGGCTACGGAGGTCCAACCAGACGGTGCAATTTAGTTCTCCAAGCAAGTCTATCCTGAGCTACATCTACTGCATCTGGCCACTGCACACCAATTCTAACAAGGTCCTGTTTGACATTGTCCGCCCACCGCATCCTAGGTCTCCCCTTCTTTCTGAGGCCTTTAGGCACACTGTTCATAACCCTATTCGCCAATCTATAATTATTCATACGGGCAACATGGCCAAACCAACGGAGTCTCTCTCTGCACAATATGCTGTTTAAAGGAGGTTGCAAACTCCTTTGCCTAACCTCATCATTAGTTACAAAGTTGAACCATCTAATGCCCAAGATACTGCGTAAGCATCTGGAATCAAAAGCATCTAGTTTCCTGTTATCATGTTTACAAAGTGTCCACGTTTCACTACCATAACTAACCCTAGAAAGAACCAAACTATTATACAGCCTAATTTTAGTCTTTAGGTGTATACGCCTATTTCTCCACACTCCCCATAGATTCTTAAAAGTCCCGGCAGCAATCCCTATTCGTCTGTTAATCTCATACCGCACATCACCCTTATCTGTTATATAGCTCCCAAGATAATTATACTGTGACACCTGCTCAAGACTGCAACCATTCAGATTAATTGAAAGACACCCTGCCTGACCAATTTTCATCACTTTAGTTTTCTCTCTGTTTATAACCAAACCTACTCTACTACCAGTCTCATCAACAGCTCGAATGAAAGAGTTCATCTCATCAACATCATTTGCCAAAAGGGCTAAATCTTCAGCATAATCTAAATCAGAAATTTTCGTATCTCCAGCCCATTTAAGGCCAAAATCTTTCCCTTGAAGTGAATTTCGCATAACATAATCAATAACCAACCTAAAGAGAAAAGGAGACAAAATGCACCCTTGTCGAACACCAGAAGTAATGCTAAACCAATTGCTACAAGCCTTACCAACTCTCACACACGACTCAGTGTTATTATAGAGAGCTTTCATTATGTTAACTAACTTGTCGGTATACCATATGATCTCACAATCAACCCCAAATTATGACGATCAACAGAGTCGAAAGCCTTTTCGAAATCAACAAAGCTAGCAACCAAAGGTTTCTGAAACTCTAAACATTTCTCAAGAATCTGCCTAAGTGAAAATATATGATCCACACATCCCCTACCACTTCTGAATCTACATTGCTCATCACGCAATTGACTGTCAACCAGATTCTTAATTCTATTAAGCACAATCATGGAAAGAACTTTACCAGGAACAGAGAGTAGGCTAATACCCCTATAGTTATCATAAGAACTGCGATCACCTTTTTTGAAAATAGGGATAACAATAGCTCTGGTAAAATCCTTAGGAACCATGCCTCTATCATAAAAGATATTCAGAATTTCAGTCATCCAAGTGGTAACCGAAACATTTCCAGCTCTAAGCATTTCGGTAGTAATTTCATCTACGCCTGGGGATTTATGAAGTTTAAGTGTAGAAACAGCCAAAATAACTTCAGATTGTGTTATAGGGCTAACATTAAAGCCACCAATGCATCTATCATTATTGCAAACAATGGGAGTAGAACTAACTACATTGTTTAGAACATCACTGAAATGCTCAGCCCACCTAGCTATGACAGAATCCTCACCTTCTATAACCTTACCTTGTTTATCCTTCAATCCCTGTATACCTGTCCGTTTTCTACCACACAAAACATCTGGTACAGCTCTCTGCTGTTGTGCTGTCTAACTGCTTCCTCGGCTTTGTCAGCCAAACCATCAAGCCAAAGATTCTTATCAGCAGCTAACTGATCTTTTACACGTTTATTAAGCTCTCTGTAATGCTTTCTATTAGTACTAGTAGGGTATTGATTGAGGACATTCCTGCAGTTCTTTCTTTCTGAAATAAGCTCAAGTGCCTTATCACTCAGATAATTCTGTCTCTTCTGCTCCTTTTTTCCTACAAGAGTACTGTTAGTGTCTAAAAAAGCCTGTTTAAAATGATCCCATTCTTCCTCAACTTCAGTAGTAAGCATACCATGACTGTCATAATGACTACGTAACCTATCATGGTAAGCTTTGGCTATAACTGGGTCTTTCAGAGCTTCAGTATTAAAAGCAAATTTTTTAACCCTAGCACAACACTTTTTAGATCCAATTTCAGCTCCCCTAAATGCCCTGGTATTTCTAACAGAACTAGCCCATTTGCTGTTAATTAATATATAATCAATCATATTCCTATGCAGCCCATCAGGTGAAACCCATGTGTATTTATGTATGTCGCGGTGTTTGTAATATGTGTTAGTTATTCTGAAACCATTGAGTTTACTTACCTGTAGGAGACGTTGCCCATTGCCATTGCAGCTACCAATACCAAAAGGGCCTATTACTCCTGCCCAAAGGTCAGAGTCAGTACCAACTTTGGCATTGAAGTCACCAAGAACAAGGGTAATATCTCCTTTCTTGACAGAATTCAAAATATCCTGAAGTTGTTCATAAAATCTATCCTTCTCATCCTCATCGGCATCCTCAGTGGGGGCATAACAGCAGATAACATTCAGGTCCTTAACTCTTGTCTGAAATTTTGCTGTAAGAAACCTTTCATTAATGCACTCATATCCTAGAAGAGCATCACTAGCGTGTCTGCTGAGAAGCAGACCCACGCCTTGGTGATGCTTATTGTCGTCCCTCCCTGAAAAGAGAAATTTAGCATTATTTTTAAGAATCTGACCTTTATCTGTCCATCTGGTCTCTTGCAAGCCAAGAATATCTAAATTATAATGGTGGAATACTTGTGTGAGGACATCAAGAGAAAAAGCTCTGTGCAGAGTCCTCACATTCCAACTACCTATGGAGAGAAAATGGTTAGTGGGATGTTTAAAGAAACTATGTTTATTGAGAGAGGGAACGACAATATCAAACAGCCCCCTAGTCGCAGACATGGGGCAAAGACCCGTTCCCCCACCACTAAAGGCTGAAGCCATCTACACTGGAAGACTTCCTCCAATGTAGAATTTGACGATGCCAATAGAAGCAAAGAGTTCAGGTGCCTGCGATGACTTCTGCTCAGGATTATCCACCAGCTGATAAACATATCCTGTGAATCTATTCACTTGGGGCTGTCAACCCACAAACAAACAGAAAACAAAGAGGAAGATTTTCCCTCCACAGAAGCCCACCAGTGCAGCTAAATCAGGATCCATAATCAAGCTCAGAGCCATATATCTGTCCAGTCCAGTTGGTTTATATGGTCAGCACCAGGACCCTGTGTGGTTGACCACTCCTCAGCAGAGTAGAAAAAAAAAAGAAAAGTAGCCATAGTTGTCCAGATCAGTAGGCCACACTAATCTGGCAGCCCTCCCCTTCCGTTCACTTCCACAAGAGAGTATCTCTTTTGAAAGGTACTAACGGTCTGCACCACGAGAAGGCGGGGTCGGACATTAGGTGCTAGGCCTGGCCGGTTCTATGCATCATCACAGGGGATTGGTGCATAGCTCTCCTTCCAGTGACTACCTAGCTACCATTTACAGACCATTATTAGATTTTTATAGATGTAGACTTTGGATTATCAACTACCCTAAAAACAATATCGCGGCTTGGAATAGCTTTGCGGAATAATTACCCAAAAGATGTTAATTTTTTATTAATGAGTACCATCAATTGGCCGAATCGTTTTGTTATTCACCTGAAATTGTTTGGTAAAAAAAATTTGAAGAAATTTTCCACATTCAGTGTATTATTTGTTTTATGAGCCAGAGGTTGGATGGGCCTGTCCTATACAAACAGAGAAACCATGTATTTTTACCCTTGCTGATAGTAGAACTGTGCACCGACATTT
Organism: Ryuthela nishihirai; assembly: GCA_038380435.1. Taxonomy (NCBI): domain Eukaryota; kingdom Metazoa; phylum Arthropoda; class Arachnida; order Araneae; family Heptathelidae; genus Ryuthela; species Ryuthela nishihirai. The sequence continues at coordinate 26,793,974 of JAWZYU010000028.1, read as the reverse complement.
ATTGCGAGAAACAAATAACATGACCTGGAGCTAGCTGACTATGGAGTTGTAATATTGGTTTCTAAACAATTTTGCTATAAACTATCAGCCGTTAAGTGTTCGCATGCCAAGAGAAAGTGATAGTTGAATCGATAACTCAAGAAGAGAGCTTGAGAAAAATCTGTCCTCAAAGGATTCAATATGGAGGATAATAGAGGTAAATTCATAACCTTTGGAGGCTATAATTAATTTATACATGCTTTTAACTTTATCACCGCAGCAATTAAGTAAATTTCCATTTAATTTGAATGTAGGATGCTTTGAAAGTATACAATTTATTTGGAGAGACGAAAACGGCAATTGTGTTGTTTGACTTAGGATTAAAAGTTTCACAGTTCGAATCAGGACCAAAATGTCATCGACCTATTTTTTTTATAAAGTTATTTTCTCACTAATTTTGATTTTCCTGTTTTCAAACTCGTATTAAACGAGGAGGAGGGGATGCTAATTCACTCCCCTTAAATCTTTGAAAGCTCTAAATTGAAAAGTGATGAAACTTTCACAAGTGCGATTCAAAGGTTGGAGAAAATCGCCGTGTTAATTAAAATTGAGTAAAAAGATATTAAAGCACTTGTTGTTTGTAAAGGTATAGAAATTGGGGATAAATGCTTCGATTGCATATACGAAAAATCCCCTCCCCCCTCCCGATAATGGAAATATTGTGACCACGCTACTGTATTCAGCCTGTTATTAATCTTCAAACGAAAAATAATAAACATGAAGTAAGACACTAATTAGTAAGCGATTAAATTATTAGTGAATTTGTGAAATTTGTGTTCTGAGTTACCAGAGCAGATAGTTTTTTGAACAAGGCACACCACCTTTTATGCTTAAAACAAGAGAGCAAGTTTATTCTATATAAACTGCTTCCAATGCATATTTACGGAAAAAAGCCCTTCCCCCGACAACATAAATATCGTGACCACGCTTCTGTATTCAGCACATCAGCATTTTTTCACGGATATCCAAAAAATTAAACCTAAGGTCAGAACTCCCATAAAAAAATTTTTAGATTCAGCATTTCCCCAAACAAAACACAATGGCTGCTTCATATTTAGCTGTTAATAAATAATAAACATCCCAAAGGGTAAACGGACGGGAGCTCAGACACCCATAGGAAAATAGATGCTTCTTTTGTGAATAGTCAGAGCATCTACTAGCTTCAATACACTATCAAGGAAGTTTCATTCGACATGTTTTGGCACCTTGTGATTCCACAGATACTTGTCTGATTGGTTCCATGTTTGCTAAGCGGGTTTCCTGGGTGTGACCTCCAGGGGCTTGTGAAGGAAGTTGGTACCTGTTTTCCCTAAACATATGAAGAGTGGGCAAAGAATTTCTTTTTCACGAATTTTTAACCTTGCAATTGATACAAAAAGAACGACGATTTTATCTATTATATTCTAGCTCCATTTGAAAATAGAAATTATTCAGAGTTACAGTCTTGAAATGCTATATGTGTGGAGAGATGATCATTTTTAAAGCCTTATTTTGACATACTATAATTTCCATCTGCATTTGGTAAGCAAAAACTGAGGCCTTTTGCTGCCTTTTTTTTAAGGAGATACGGTAAAAAGCTTCTCAGCAGACGGGTACAAAGAAACAAATAGCTTAAACATTTCTTTTCAATCAAGTCATACCTTTAAAATTGGAAAATGTGGTACGATAATAACTGATTTCTGGTAGGATCATGGCATCCACCCTGAGTTGGCAACCCTTTGTTTGGAAGATGTGACGTCACAGACATAATGTCTATATTCATTCCGACCACAGTGGATTTTTGGACTTCGCACACCACCGGTGATCTCACATTGGGAAAACAAATAGCAATCCTATCTGCCGTGGGATGGGATTAATCCCTTTGTGAAGTTCTGGGATCTGGTAGGCTGGCTTCGCTTCGTCTACTATGAAAGTTATGAATGGAGATCGTATTGTGCCACGATTTTGACGCAATTACAAAAGTTACCATTTGAGAAGAGAAATATTTTCCTACCATACTTTTGGCGGGATGTAGCTAATATATAAATATTTGATATGAAATCACTGACTAAATACTTCATTTTAATAATTAATTTAGTTATGCAAAATATGCTGCGTTAGAAAATACTATTTCGTTTTCATAAATGCGTTTAATTTTACTGTAAGATTTCTGTATATTTTCATATTTTAATATACTTTAGTACTTAAATCCCATTTCTGAGTGGTTAGCGCGCTTGGCTACTGATCTAAGGGACCTGGTTTTGAGCCCCGGTTAAGTCATGGCTGTTTGTGTCGTTTTTCTGCTGAGGTTCTGCCATCCTCTCAGACCTTCTACTATGGCACATAAACTGACAGGCTCCTGTCAGACCTCTGTGGCAAGCAGCTGCTTGAGGGGGTGTTTATTTTATAATATTTTTCATACATATACATACATATAAAATCCTCATGCAGCCATGGGCTACGAAGGTCCAAACAAACTCTCTAATTTTTCTCTCCAGACATGTCAGTTCAGAGTAACAGCTGCTGCATTTGGCCGCTCTAAGCCAATTCTAGCAAGGTCCTGTTTGACCTTGTTTGCCCATCGCATCCTACGTCTGTCCCGTTTTCTGATACCTTTAGGCACACTGTTCATAATCCTCTTTGCCAATCTGCAGCTATGCATACGGGCAACATGGCCAAACCAACGCAGTCTCTCTCTGTACAATATGCTGCTCAAAGCTCAAGCAGCTTCTTTATTGAATACAAGTTTAAATGTTTAAAAACAAATTATTTTAGACCATTAGTAATATTTATAAGCAGATTTTTTTATTGAAAAAACTAAGTTTTTGAATGAAGAGTCGTAAGTCCAAGAAACTCATGTTGAACAATTGAACATCTCCGTTTTCATTCATTCTTAGCTAAAGGTACTTTGAAATCTGATTTATGGGCGACGTTAGGCATGGTTGACCTTGACAGCAGAGTCGTTCTGATAAAACCATCCCTAGAATCAGCTCCGCAAATTTTTCCTGAGGCTTCTGTCACGAGTTTCACACATCGTTCAACTGCCTGTGTGTGAACTGGGAATGTCTTGAATGTTATATCCCAATTAGGGACTGATTACTTTGAATATGTGATTTAATCTCATCTTCACTGATATCTTTTAATAATGGGGGGAGAAGATAAATCACAGTCCATCCAGTTAATTATTTCCGAGTAGTCTTGAGCCTTGAAATTGAGTTTTGGCGGCATGAATGTTCTGATAGTTCTCTTTTGATCTAACTGTCTCGCCTTTACAATTCGTCGAAGTCCGAGCTCTCTTATGTGTTTTGTATTATCTTGTGTCATGGCTAACATTAAATGTTCTGGATGAGAGAAAAAGCCATTTCGTTCGATCACAGGGTCGACAATATTACGTAAATCTTCAGGCAGGTACCTTGAAGACTGTATTGATTGGTACACAAGTTTTGGTCCCTCTGTAAAGTATTTACTTATTTTAATATTAAACCACATTGGCATTGCCAATGTGGTTTAATATTAAAACAAGTAAAAAAAAGTAAATAAAGCAAATTAATTTTTTTAACGAATTCTAAAGGCGAGACAGTTAGATCAAAAGAGAACAACTATCAGAACATTCATGCCGCCAAATCTCAATTTCAAAGCTCAAGACTACTCGGAAATAATTAACTGGATGGACTGTGATTTATCTTCTCCTCCATTATTAAAAGATATCAGTGAAGATGAGATTAAATCACATATTCAAAGTGATTCAGTCCTTAATTGGGATATAACATTCAAGACATTCCCAGTTCACACACAGGCAGTTGAACGATGTGTGAAACTCGTGACAGAAGCCTCAGGAAAAGTTTGCGGAGTTGAGTCTAGGGATGGTTTTATCAGAACGACTCTGCTGTCAAGGTCAACCATGCCTAACTTCGCCCATAAATCAGATTTCAAAGTACCTTCAGCGAAGAATGAGTGAAAACGGAGATGTTCAATTGTTCAACATGAGTTTCTTGGACTTACGACTCTTCATTCAAAAACTTAGTTTTTTCAATAAAAAAATCTGTTTATATTACTAATGGTCTAAAATAATTTGTTTTTAAATATTTAAACTTGTATTCAATAAAGAACAAATATAAAGAACATGTAAGTTGTTAGTGTTTTTTTTCCTTGAACTGTGATCTACCTTTATTTGTAATTTTTTTTCAAAATTTCATTAACTTTGAAGCCAATGCGCGACCGGAAGATGTTGATGTATTTAAATAATATTTAAACATTATTTTCTGTGGTTCTAATGCATAAGAATGTGAGCTATTACATTCGGGAAGAGGTTAATTTAAAATGTTACAAATTATCGTAAAAATGTGAATTTTTCCAAATTTCGGCAAAATTTAGAGCACATGCGCGACCGGAAGATATAAACCGATTTTATTTCTTTTTTAACCCCTTTTTAGTCTCCCCTATTCGCAACTTTTCCGAGCTATTACGACTTGAAAATAAAATTTTGAATTTTTTCGCCCCACCCTATTTCACAATGATGCTTTTTTTACATTGGTTACTGATATATTTTACAGCCTGCTTACAAAAAATGCAGGTTAGCAGAGGAAATTGTTTTACATACAGCAGTCTACATATGGTAATTATATGCGATATTTTTACATATACAGGGGTTGCATAAAAATTACACATGCATTCAGATAAAAACATTTTTAATACATACTAACTTATTGCTCAAACATAATAAAAATCACCGTGTACATATTTAACAAAATATTCGTTTTCTGTTACATTATTTTTTCATCGTTTTGTACGAAAGGGTGTCATAGCCATTTTTTTAACTACATTTGTCATCGAATACTGACAGACCAAGTTTAACACCTTTCACTGTATGAAGATGATGGTTGCTACTTTGAATCCTTGTCAGATCTACTCGAGAAGGTGATTTGTTAATGAAGTCATCTCTGTAATCTTTGTGACGAAGGGTGCTTTTTATGATTTATTTTGGGACTCCTTTCCTTGTCTTCTTCTCCTCTTCTGAACTCTGAAGACTACACATCTTTCCATGAAGGCCTACAAATTCTTTTGCACGTACTCCTGAAAATTCATGTTTCATTTTACCTAGTACCTTTTTATTATGTGTACTATGTAAAACATGATCTATGTGATAGTCAGACGTAGCGAAATGATTATATCATCTTTCATATCGGCATACACGTCCTCGGTTTGAAGCTCGTAGCACAGTGAATCTGTATCAGTGAACAATAATTTTACTTTTCCTCCATATTTTGGACTAATATAGTCATAACGAAAGTTATACATCAGTATTTTACTAATATCTAGAATATAATATCTAATATCTAAAATTTAAATCGACGCTAAAGTGCCTATTTATTATGAGTTGATACTAATCCAGCATAAATAGGTCTGTTAGGTTTCAATTTAGTTTGATTGTACACATGCAAGTTCGTTGTAAAAAACACGAAAAGCGTGAAAAGCAGGTGATGCTACGAGTTTACATATTCACTTTGAGCTCTGAGTCAATTGAATATTCACCCAGTTTCTCAAATTTAACATCGTTTTTCCAAACAGTATTATTCATTAGTTTGAAGAATTCCTTCTCGAAATAATTTCCAGCTTTCTTCCGCTGATCTGTATTAAATTTTATATATGGTTTTACTCAGCCAAGAGTGTTTGAATTCTAAAATACGGTGTATTTTCTTCAACTGCATACAGAAGGTTAAATATTCATTCATATTACGATAATGAAGGACATATTTTTCCTTAGAATACAGATTGGGGACTAGTTTCACGATTTATTGGTTGGTATTTATTTCAAGGTTATGAGCAATCTCTTCGCAATGTGGAGATATCATGCTGTTGGTAATTGGAAATTTCTCAGGAGCCAGTGGATAATCATTATGCATGTCGTGGATAGAAACTGAATGATTTAGCCTTTGTTGGAATCATCAGCAACCGTGGTAATATCTAGATTTTCCATTTCTTCTTTATCAAGCCATCGAAAATCGCTTTGAGGAAGACATTGGCTATGTCCACACTTATGCATTTTATGTGCGCTAGACGCATGCGCTGGCGCATGCGTCTAGCGCACGTGACGTATGCGCATAGCCATGCTTCAAATCAGTTGAACGGCGCTGTTTTCAGTGACGCATGCGCACGCATAGCCCACGTACTTCCACCAGTAGTGGATTTGTGTTCAACATTCCGTACAATTTCATAGTTTGTCTGAAAGTTTGGGTCTGTTTTTGTAATTATTGACCTTGTGTTTTTAGTTCACCATGTCAGAACAAACATTAATGGCTTTTGTTAAAGATTATAGGTTAAATAATTCATCGTAGATATAAATTATTAAATTAATTTAAGTAAATAAAAAGATTAATTAAATAATTCATCAGATTATAAGTTTAAATATTCTTCAGCGATGTGAATATTAAATCATCGGTAGCCAAATATAATAATAATATTTATTTGCACAATATTTAATACATAGTTAATACATAGTCAAGTTCCACAAGAGTTAGTGTTTAACTCGCAAGTAAATATTTGCAAAACATATATTCCCTGCAATCCTGAGTACATCAATATACGTAAATATGTAAACGAAAAATGCAATTTCATCCTCTGTAATATATAAATTTATCTCCTATTACTCATATCTCATTTCAATGCAATCAGTTAATACAGTAAATAAAACATCAGTCGCAATCTCCACCGCACAACAACCATTTTTTTAGTTCTTTAGAGAAATGTGTTTTATTATTTATAATTTTCATGTTATCTGGCAATGAGTTGAATAATTTTAAGACACTATATCCATATTTTTTGAATAACTCTTTATTTGGTTTTGGAATGGAATATCTAAGTGTGTGATCGCTAATTCCACTTCAGTTGGCATTGCTTCTCTGAAACGATTATGTTCTTTCGATCTTTGGCTCCACCATTCCCAAAAGCACGTAGAAGTTTGTTCTAGACCAGGCATGGCCAACTGTTTTTGCCCGCGGGCCGGATTGGAAAAAAAAAATATTTTCACGGGCCGGACGAAATATTAAAATTGAAAAATGTTAAACAAAACACTTATTTCTTTAAGTAAACAAAATTTTATTATGAAATTTGTTTATGAATAATTTTAAGTAAATCAATACAACAAATTAACATAATAACTAATGCGACGTGTGAGGCGGTTTGCATCGCTTATTATTTTTTTAATATCTGGTTCTATACTTGTAGTAGCTATTCTTAACACAGCCTCCAAATGTAAATCATTCAATCTTGATAATAATAAGATTTTCTTTATAACGGAATGTTTTTTAAACAATATAGAAGTATCGAGAATTCATTCGATTAATTACTAGAAACTAAATGCTAATATTGAAAAATTGTTCGCGCGCCACATAAATTCATTACGCGGGCCGGATCCGGCCCGCGGGCCGTATGTTGGCCATGCCTGTTCTAGACACTGGCCGGCGTTTCGTAACTTGGTAACTCTTTTGGAATCTCTAAAGCGTAGCTGTCTCATATAGACTATGAAACTTCAGTTTTATTTTCCAAACAACGTGCAAAGTTCTCTGTTTGGAAATTAAAACTTTCAGCTTTTTGTGGGGGGGGGGGGCGCCCTCCAACTCTGATCGGCAAGGCATTATTGATCTTGTTTCATCGTTAGTTTGACAGTTTTCACACACCACATTTCTGAAGAAAACACATTCATAACATATATTACAAAGATAAGAGAAATAGGGAAAGAAAAACCTCGAAAAAGGGGAAAGTTAATTTCCATCACTCACATCCATTAAGATTATGAGAAATCCATAATAAACACACAGTCATACATAAGTCCATACGTGCGAAAGCGGCAACAATACGCTTGACGGTGCATCCCAGATAGAGGGCGCTCCAGCGTTGTTGCCGTGCCAGCACGAAAGGCAGGAAAATGAGATGTCAATCACCCGGGCGAGGCGTCACTCACGGCAGATCCAAGCTCGATCATTGGCTTAGCACTCTGAGAGATGGCTCGCCAACAATGCGACGCCGTTTTCGTTTAATTCCAATTCCCTAATTATTCCAAAATTACTCGTTTTAAAATAATCTTTCATCCATATCGATCGCCAGTATTTTTCACGTATGTTTCCCACTTTTTTCAGCACTAAAATTGCAGCACTTATAGTGGCATCAGTTACATCCATTGCAACTTCGTCTACACTAGTGAAAAATAGAAAACTATTTGACGCACAATGTAGACAGTTCAAGGCATGCGTCCAACGCATTTCATCAAAGGCATGTGCAAGACTACTCGGTGTTGAAAAGCTGAATTGAAAGTTGAAAGTGAAATTGAAGATGAAAGCGCAGAAGTGTGGACATAGTTATTGTGACATTGCCCATCCGTAGAGATTGTTTTCATCATAGTACATAATGTATTTAGAGGACAGCTGAGGATTATAGGTATCTAATTACTTGTTGTTTGTCGTATTAAAACGATTGCATATCACTGAAATTCTTCCTCGTATGCCTTTCTCCAGGAAAAGGTACATTGTAGGGTCTGCTATCAGTTCTAGATTAACATTTGTCATGTCATTTTCAGTCATGCTTGCCAGGCTAGTGCAGTGCTGTGTAAACCTGGCAGGGAGCTGTGTAAACATGGCAGGGATCAATTTCATAGTACCTGACGCATAGTTCTCTGAAATTTTCACAAACGTCAGCTAACAGGAGCACATCAGTCTTCAGGTGCAATTCATGATACTGACCTAGTTTTTTTATATTGAATGTTTTCCATACTTTCAGTGATTGGATGTAGTCTCCCTCTAGCGCTTCTTCTGTGAGTTGCTGTAAAAAGCTTCATGTGGAGGTAATAACGTTCCTTCAAACTTTTCGCTTCTGTCAATGTAATCGTAGGGATAAACCCCTTTTCCCAAAACCAGGTGTACTCGTTCAGATTCAACATGTTCCTTTAAAATATGAAATTATTCTGCTTATAAATTATGGACTAGTTTCTCAAGCTAAAAAATTGATAGGAGTGTATGAAATTGAAAGTCCCAAGGTAGCATGCTGTGTATTTTTCCATATTATTAGGAATGCAATTAATCGTTTTATTTCTGATTCTGCCGATTCTTGGCATAATAAGATGGCTGTCATATCCCTTTAGGTAATGAAATAACTGGAATCTTATTTGTGAACTTAAAATTGAGATTACACGCATTATGAGCGGCTCCTCTGAATTTGCCAGTTAAATTATCGTGATGCCTCACTCGATCTAGTCCCAGAACATATTTGCAAATATGACAGTTGGTAGCATTGCGAATTGATTCCTTTTCGTGATTTGAAAGGTGCATTGGTTTGATATCCGAGAGTAAATTTTTGATTTTGTATTCTTCTTTTAGCAAACATTCCAAAAATTATTTTACCACATTAGGACCTCTATAAACTACTGGAGATTTATAGCTGCAGCTATCTGGTCCAACAATAAGATATGCTAATTCACAGGGTTCGTGATTTGCTGTGATAGTGGTGTGAGATTTTGAAGAGTCAGGCATACAAGTGTTCACTTTCACTAGGAATGATTCAAAGACGGCGTAAATAACATAAGAAATTTATGAACTTGAAATTTGTGAATTTCAGCCATTTTTCCTCTTCAGTTGGAAACTCTACTCTCTTGGGTGCATGTTCTTGACAACAGGGAACATGATCCTTCAAGAGTGATTCATTCGTGAAACGGTGAAGGCAGTAATCACAATAGAAACTCACACCGTTATGCTTGGTGAGAGGACTGAGAAGTCTACTCATATTCTCAATGGAGCAATAATGCTGCTTTTCATCATCTGATAACAGTAGGAGATTTGCGTGCTCTTTTAATCTGAATGATGTGATATAACACCTCTTTCTCGTATTCAAAAACATTGACAGAGATGTTATTCACTTTTTCGAATTTTGATATTTGATTTATTGTTATAGGGAAAATTAGACCAGATTTGTTTAATTTTTCTTCTAAATGTATATAGTTGCTAAGGCGTTGTGGATGATCTGTAGCATAACACAAAGAGGCTAAAGCAGACCAGACAAAACAGTTTTGGTCAGAATTACATACATTAACAATAGCACGTTTTAATAGTAATTCTCTTCGAATAGGGGATGGGCTTGGAAAGGCCGCCATCCGTCGGATGGGACGTTAAGCCGTTGCCCGTGTGCGGGAGAGACATACCCTGTGCACGTTAAAGAACATGCTGGATGGCCTTGACGGGAGGCTACCATCTGTCTCCCAACAGCTGTTCCAGTGGGTCCCCTCCCCCAACCTTCTCTGAGCCTTCGGGGTCCATGTGACCTGGCCATTTAGCCCATGGTGTGCAAAAAAGTGCCGCTCAGAGGTAAAACAACCCAACCCAACATATCTTCGAATAGGGACATAAATAGACCCTTCAAAAGGGATATATTTTCCAATGTTCATTTCACCGTGGAGTACAGCATCAAGTATCCATCCACTATGTCCTCCTTCAAATTTTTCAAATGAAATATATACTTCTTGCATGCTGAATCCAGTTCTCTGTTTAGGGATGATGTAGGAAGACATGTGACACAGTTACTTCGGTAAAACAGGGTACAGTATTCGAAGGTAGAAAAGGAAACTTTTTGCCTGAAATGCACTTGTGTGATAAGATACCATTTAATGCTACCTTTCGAGGCCAAATCCTCTTTTAGATGAGTTAGGAGTGACTCTAGTGAGGACTCAAGGAAAAAGGTGAGATCAGCAGATGTTTCTTCAGTTACTGTCAGCTTATGTGTTGATAGGGTCCTTTTCATTTCTTCTGCAAACAGTCAGGGGTCTTCACGCTCTGATTTTTGCTTCTTCTGGGGAATCTTTATATATTCAGAATGTTACGGTTTATTATTGTGTGATTTTCGTTGACGCTGCAAAAGATTGTCTTTTCTTCCAAATTCCATAGCACATTCTTCATATTTGTAGGTTTTCCTGGAGGTATGGGATAATGCATGACATCGGATGCCATCTATCCTTGAGAAATGTAGATTCACATTGAAAAGCACTTGAAGAGACTTTCCATCATGATATCTCTTATGGCGAACGAGATTCATCTGGAGTATGAAAGTCTTCTGACATATATCGCATGGATACATTACAAAACTGTGTCTTGTGAAATAGCTGATTTATACTACACGAAGACGTCGAGATCTATCACTATTGACTCCTAGCAGTTGAAATATCACACAGATGCAGCAGCAGAGAACTCACTGTCAACGTCTGACAACAGAATGAGAATTCTGACTGATGGATGTCATATTTGTACTAGAAGGAGGTTTTTTCCACAAAAACTGAAATAAAATAAAATGGCTGTGCTGCACACAATGAAAAATAAAATGCTATTGGATAAAAATAATTTGAAATTTCTAGTAGGTGACGTCATCCGAAGTCTCCTATTGGAATCGAAGATGGCGGTCATGTAATATTTCAGGACTTTGTGATGACCTCGGGAAACCAAGATGGTGGACGAATACCAAAGTTTGTGTCACGAAGGTGATGAGGTTGGAAACAAAGATGGCCATCGGGGGAAATTACGAGTGGGTTGTTTACTTCATCCAATACCATCTGTCATGTATCGATTACTATCTCCAATTTAGCTGAATGATACATCACTGGAGGGAGGTATTTTATTCAGCATTGTCCAACTTCATTCTTGAAACAGTGAGAGTTCTGATTGATAGGTGTGACAATGATCCGCCTCCGCTTTGAAACACATGGGAAGCAGATCCTATTGGATTAACATTGATTCGCCTGTGAGTTAGAAAACTCTCATTATCTCCCTACTATGCTGCTTTAGACAATGCTATTTCGTTTTCATGACTGTGAATATAATTTCACTGTAAGATTTCTGTATGTTTCATTATTTTATTATACTCACTGCGTGAATATTTCAGTAAATAAAATATACCTTTACAATTAACTTGTATTTTAATTAATTAGCATTAGCACCTTAACATTTAACTAGTGTTTTAAGTAATTTTTTGTAATCGAACCTTTACACTTTGGATATTTTATTCGATGCAATGTAGGTTTGTATGCTATTAAAATTTTTAAATATGGTATAGGTATCGTTAATAAAGCTATTACATAAATTAAAATACTTGCTATCTACGATGGTGTCAGAAGGTAAGGTTTCTGGTTTGTTCCCTGCCGAACAAATTAACATCTGGATTTCTCCCCACCATATGTTAGCATCAGCTAGTGTCACCAGTCGTGACCATTACACACTTTTGTGCAGGGTGGAGATAGTTCATCCTGTAGCACACCAGGCTCATAATCCACAGTTCTCAGGTTTGAGGCCCACCATAGCCAGCATTTAGATTTTCCTCAGCAAAACCTACCACTCTGCCTTGAGAGAGAAAGGGTTCAGTGGTCTTGGACCAATGCTATTGCACACTAATGGGCTTCGAGAGGCCATCGCTCATTGAATGGGATATTGAGCCATTCCTCTCTGTACCAGAGAGCCGTACTTTGTGCATGTGATGATAGGATAACAGTGTTCAGAGGGTTCCCTGCCCTTAACCTCTGAGCCCTCGGAATCCTTGTGACGCGGCCATTTATCCCATTGTGTGCAAAACAGTGCCACTCAGAGGTAAAGGTAAAGCAACCCAAACTTCACACACGTGCTGTGAGGTAAAGCCAGAGAAAACATGGCAAATGAACTGTACATGTCTATGAAGCTAGACATCCGAGCGGTAATTCGGTTTATGTAAACACAGAAAGCCCAACTGATGGAAATGCATAGACAACTTGTGGCTGTATAAAGATCGAATATTTTTCATTGCAACAAGTGAGTGAATGATGCCACGAGTCCTAAAATTGTAACATTTTATAGTGGATACTGGCAAATGAGCAACTGTCCACCAGATCTGACACCATCAGATTTTCATTTGTTTAAGGAAACTAAAGGAGCATTTTTGAGGATGATGCTTTTCATCTGATGATTCCATTAAAGAGGGAACCAAATGATTTCGAGAGTAGGACGTTTTCTATTAGCAAAGTGTTAATAATCTGATTGATCTTTAATTATGACAAGGGTCTGAACAATTCTCGTGTAAGCATGAAAAAAATAATACACATATGTGAAGAGGCTTCCTCAGATGCTATCCACAAAAATGGAACTTTATTTTCCGACTTACCTTCGTATAGATTATAGTGCACTGTTTGTTATATAATTACTATGTATAGTTATCTTTTCAGATTATATTTGCTATGTAAAAATATTCCCGACCTTCGGTAGAACATGTGGTCTGAATTGTGCTCTCCAGATGATATAGGTATAATATCTCTCTTTTTAATGCATACTTCCTGCAATGTGTCATAGTTTTCCAGAAGTATGTTCCTAAAGTCTACTTTTACAATACAATGCTTTACTGCACAGAATCTCAAATTTTTTAATCTGCTATGTCTAACTTATGAAATATATATTTACTGATTGTCTAGGAAGAACGAAAATTTATTGCCTTTTAAAGTGAGCTAGAGTTCATTACATATTGGAGAAGGGAAAAGAACCTAGTTTTCATACTTTCTAAAGACAAAGGCAACTGTTTAAACAACAAAGCCAACTGGGTAAAGAACTATACAGAGAAAGGCAACTGCGTAAAGGATTACAGAGAGAGTCCACTCCGTAAACTATTACAAAGAAAGTCAACTTAGTTCGAAGAGGAATTGGGAAATGGAATGTGCTGACACACACCACAGAAACTTCTTTTGTCCGTCACATATGTGATGAAAGACTCTAAGAAATCAAATACTAAAATTCAGCTTTTGATTCATATCACAGAACAGCATCATTTTTCATAACTGTAAGAAAAATTTTCCTCAAAAGGAGAATCTGAAAACTCAGCTTGTATATCACATAACAAAGGAATCCTGTATTTATGACGTTTGTAATACGATCTTAACTCAGATATCACTTCTGAAAAACCATCAGATAACACATACTAAAGGGAAACCCCATATTTCTGATGCATGTAATAAAACATTTTCTCAGCGTTGGAATCTGAAAAGATATTGTATAACGCATACTAAAGAGATGCTTAATACGGGTTGTTGTTTGTAATAAAACCTTTTCTTTCAGAATGAGTCGAAAAAGTCATATAGTAACAGATACAAAAGAGAAGCCTCATGCCTGTGACGTTTTTAATAAGACAATTTCTCAGACATCAGATATTAGGCTTTTATCTCCTGCAAAAGAGAAAACTCATACTGTTGATGTTTGTAAAAAGGAAGTTTCGCGGTATTTGAAAGACACAAGTCATGCTTTAATGCATACAAACAGGAAGATTATTGGCTGTGATATTGGCAATAAAACTTTTCCTAAGAGATCGAGCATGAAAAACAAACCGGTAGTGCATAGAAATAAGGAGCCTTATGCCTTCAAAGTTTGTATGGAAACCTTTTCTCTAAGATCGACTTTGAAAAGTGATATCTTAAAAAACACAAAGGGAAAACGACTTGTCTGTTACGTTTGCAATAGAACATTTTTTGACAGATTGAGTCTCAAAAAACATCTTTCAATACACACAATAGACAAGCTTTACTCCTGTGATTTTCGTAAGAAAACCTTTTGTAGTAAATCTAATCTGAAAAGGCATTTTTTAAGACATGGAAAAGAGAAACCTTTTTGTTCTCAGGTTGGTAGTAAAACCTTTTCTCAGAGACCTGGTTTGAATAGTCAACTTTTAATATACAGGAAGAAGTTTTATGCCTCTGATAGTTGTAAGAAAATCTGTCAAATATTTAGTAACGAAAAGCACCTTTTAACACATAAAAATGAGAAACTTCATAAAAATCATGTTTGCAATAAAACATTTTTTGAAAAATTAAACGTAAGAAATCATCTTTTAATACAGACAAAAAAGAAGTCTTTTGCCAATGACATTTCCAATAAAAGATTTTCTCTGAGATTGAGCTTGATAAGCCAGCTTTTAACACATACCAAAGAGAAACCTTATGAATCTGATATTTGTACTAATACCTTTTCTCACCGATCGATTGTAAAAAGCCATCTTTCAACACATACGAAAGAGAAACCTTATGGTTGTGATATTTGTAGTAAAACCTTTTCTCAGCGATCAATTTTAAAAAAAACATATGTTAACACATACGAAAGAGAAACCTTATGGTTGTGATGTTTGTAGTAAAAACTTTTCTGTACGAGTGAATTTAAAAAGGCATCCTTTAACACATACAAAAGAGAAACCTTATGATTGTAATGTTTGTAGTAAAACTTTTTCTGTAGGATGGAATTTGAAAAGGCATCTTTTAACACATACGAAAGAGAAACCTTATGATTGTAATGTTTGTAGTAAAACCTTTTCTGTAGGATGGAATTTGAAAAGGCATCTTTTAACACATACGAAAGAGAAACCTTATGGTTGTGATGTTTGCAGTAAAACCTTTTCTCAGCAATGAACTTTAAAAAGCCATCTTTTAACACATACGAAAGAAAAACCTCATCGTTGTGATGTTTGTAGAAAAAACTTTTCTCTGCTATCGACTTTAAAAAGGCATCTTTTAACACATACAAAAGAGAAACCTTTTGGTTGTGATGTTTGTAGTAAAACCTTTTCTGTACGATCGAATTTGAATAGGCATCTTTTAACACATACGAAAGAGAAACCTGATCGTTGTGATGTTTGTAGTAAAACCTTTTCTCAGCAATCGACTTTAAAAAGGCATCTTTTAACACATACCAAAGAGAAACCTTATGGTTGTGATGTTTGTAGTAAAACCTTTTCTCAGAGATGTAGTTTGAAAAGCCACCTTTTAACACATACGAAAGAGAAACCTTATGGTTGTGATGTTTGTAGTAAAACATTTTCTGAGAGATCCAATTTAAAAAGGCATCTTTTAACACATACGAAAGAAAAACCTTATGGTTGTGATGTTTGTAATAAAACCTTTTCTATACGATCGAATTTAAAAAGGCATCTTTTAATACATACGAAAGAGAAACCTTATGGTTATCATATTTGTAGCAAAACTTTTCTCAGATATGTGGTTTGAAAAACCATCTGTTAACACATTGGAAAGAGAAAACTTGTGGTTATGATCTTTGTTGTAAAATACTTTCTTGTCAATTGAACTTAAAAACCCATCTCTTTTAACACATTCGAAAGAGAAATTGTGATGGTTATATTAAAACCTTTTTTCAGATATCGAGTATGAAAGAAATCCATTTTTAAAATGCATAGAAGAGAAGTCTGTGTCGTTTATGAGAAGACGATCATAAATGTAGGCTGAAGAGGCATCTTTTGATCCATACAGAATACTCATTTTTGTGATGTCTGTAATAAAGACTTTTCCATTATGTGTAATCAAAAATCTCATCTGTTGAGGAACAGAAATGAGAAGAAACATATTTGTTTAACTTTGAAATAAATTATTTTCTCTGTTGAATGTGAACTAACATTTTTTTAATACACACAACATAGAAGCTTCATGCTTGAGATGTATTTCATTAATAATTTTGGACGTCTAGCATCCCTTTAATAAAACTTTTCATGTGAAGTGAGTGCTACATGAGAAATATCTTTTAGCACTTACAAATGAAAAAAGCCATTCATTATTTAATATAATTTGTTTGACCATTGGTCAAATATGGAAGAAGTTCTTCAATGGTTGTATAGTGTATATGATTAAAGATGCGATTTTTCCCAATATTTTTAAGGAAATCTTTGTCTTGAGTTTATTTTTTTTAATGTTTTATTTTTAATGAAATCCAAATCTACAAGATGAAATCTTGTAGATTGTTTGCAAAGGAATCTTAAAAAGCAACATATATTTTCAGTTACCAAATTAAACACCTCATATTATAGGGACGTTTTATAGCAGCGGTGAACAAATGTGTTTGGTATTGGGTTGAAGAGAGAAAAACAGGTAAATCTTTTTGTAACATGGTACTCAGGATCTAAATATTCGCATCGCGATATAAGTGGGATCGTGTTAGCAAAAATGCAAACCGTTTTTTGTCATTCAATCTTCTTACATCGGCCAACTATATCAACTTGTCTTTGCTGCTTTCATGCGCGCTATAAATTGCAATAGAAGGATTCATGGAAAATCGGGAATGTCAAGTAAACAATATTATTACATGGAAAATTAAATTATTTAATATGATATATTGCAATGTAGAATCATGTCTTGATGTACGATAAAGTATTTGAAGCCAGTAATAAATTTTGTACTATACATACACATTTTTTAGCTTCCCATTTGGTTATATTTGTAGTTATGTTCGTGTTTTTAATAGCCAATTGTGTACTAGTGCCTTCAGTATCAAAACAGCTTGTCAGTTTGTTCATTTGAAATACAAAGGAAACGGATATTGCCAACGAAATATTGCAAGTGAATGACTCAACTGCCGCTATGTAAGAATAGCGGCAGTTGAGTCATTCACTTGCAATATTTCGTTGGCAATATCCGTATCTTACTGATGTCAGGTTGGCAATATCCGTATCTTACTGATGTCAGACGATAATAAGGGCCGCGCTGGAGTGAAAATATTTGTCAGGTGTACACAAAACGACAAGGATTATGATATGTAGTTCTTGTCTGAAATATTACGTTTCATGTGACAAAAAAAAGGGAACCACACTTGTATCGCGTTATAAGCGAAATCGCATTCTGTTGGATCGCGCTTTAATGGGATTTACCTGTATTATGTTTGCTGTGGGCCAATAGTTGAGAGAGGGGTGCAAAATATATAAGAAAAAAAATATTGATTTTTTATATATTACTTTCACCTGTATAGGTGCAGAATAATAAAAAAAAATATTAATACAAAGTTTAATGTCAAACTTGAAGTTGGCTTATTGAAGCAGTATGCAAAAAATTGTACAGCATTTTGCAGAGCATTCAGCTTTAATGAAATTGCAGCAATTTAACGAAATATGCTGGCACTCAAATTTTAATCTTTCGTCTTATTAAAACACCATTCACTTTATTCGAGCCAGATTTAAAAAAGTTTCCATATTTTCGAATTATAATGCGAGCAGAATAAAATTTGTAAAAGGGCCAGAGCTTGTGCATGCCCGTTTCAGAGTGACACTTGATATAAAACTACTGTAAAACGTGATATCACATTTGAAATATGTTATTTTGTTGCAAATAATGTAAATCGCAGCGAGATATGTGTCAAGTAGATCATAATATTTATGTTTATAAAGTGTGTAAAAAATTTCATTTTTGGAATAGTTGTATTTTTCCGTTTTCGTGTTTTTTAATAAGGCATTTCCTCAGAAATCTTGTCTAAATATCCTTTTTTATAATGTGTCACACAACGTAACAACTCTTGTTATTAGCCGTGGTGGCTGGTGAATTTCTAAACATGGGTACAGAATATATCTAATGAAAACATCCAATTTAGCACGAGAGTTAGATGAGTCTCCCCTCACACATTAGCGAGAAGGGAAAAGACTAGTCTGTGATATCATAGTGCTTCTTTAGCATGAAGCTTTGAGCAGCGGGAAAGTTAGGTATCCTGTACTGAATTTAAACTGAATGGACAACTTATTATATACATTTACCTAATACCTGTTGCTCCATGTTTTGTCCTCACAACAGCAGCCAGACGTCTTGGGAAGGACTCAATGAAGTATTGAAACAATGGAGGTTGTATTTCCGAACATGAAGCGAAGATAGCCTGTCGTAGAGCATCCACGGTTGCCTGTGGAATTGGTGGACTCGAACAGATCATTCCAATTCATCCCAGAAATTCACAATGGGGTTAATGCCCCGCGATTTATGGGGACATTCGAGTGTGGTAAACTCCCTTGAATGCTCGTGGAACCAATTGGTCACCACCGATAAGGAAGTATGCGGTGTGCGTTTGTCCTGTTGAAGGATGGCATCATGGTGCTGAAAGAGAATTGTTACGAACGGGTGTAGATGGCCAGTGACTGTTCACACACTTTGTACTGGTGACGGAGGTCTTGACAGGTATGAGGGGCCTCAAGAAAGCCCTGCAAATGAACACCAAACTGTTACACCACCTTCACCTGCCCATATGACCCTAAATTCACAATCTTTATCCATTGCTTCATATAGTTTATGCCACACACGCACTTTCCCATCACCGTGATAGAGTTGAAACCTTGATTCGTGAGACAGGATGACGTCTGTTTCTAGTCCTCCACACTTCATTTGCTATAGTCCTTTACAAACTGCAGCCTAATCTTTCATTGCTTTGCAGTCAACAAGGGAATATGATGTGGACGTCGACTGCCATAGCCTATTTTTTCCATGGTACGATGGATAATCTCGGTGCATGAGCTTGTGGACTCCTGTCATTCAACTCTGACATATGTTCCATGGGAGCCGTGCGATTATTTGTGACAATGCAGGATAATCTGCGCTCACCTCGAGAGTCAATTGCACGTTTACATCCACATTTTTTCCGCTGGTTGGAAGTTATCTCATATTTCATGTAGCCTTCATTTGCACGTGCGACTGTCTGACGTCCAAATCGCAATAGTTCAGCAGTTCCGGTGAATGAACAACCGGCCTTCCACCCACCTAATATCTGCCGTTACCCATGATAACTTTTCCGTGACTCCTTTCCAATGCGTAGAGATCTGCTCTATTTAGAGGCATTGCCGCGATACTTCTGCTTTGCATATTGTGATCTGGGTGTATATAATAATCTGTTCATTCAGTGTATAATAATAAGATTCCTGTGGCAGAAAGAGGAAAATCGTGGTAGATGCTTGAAAATATTTACACGTTGTTTTGTGGTTGTCAGCCGGATTGAGTGCTATATTTCAAATCGGAATTCAAGGCAGACATGAAAAATTTATTAACATACTGTAATCTGTTGTACTTACTAATTTGACTACTAGTATTTACTGTAATCTGTCACTTACCTGTTGTCCAGTTTTGGTGCTGATCAATGATATCCTCTGTTACAATTAGTGTAATATCACTTACCAGTTTTCCAGTTTTGTGGCTGATTAATTCAACCCTTTTCTGTTGCAATTATTTTAATCTATCACATATCTGTTATCCAGTTTTTGTATTGATCAATGCAATTCTCTTCTGTTGTAGTTCTGTAATCTATCACTTACCATTTGTCCACTTTTGTGACTGATTAATGCAACCCTCCTCTGTTGCAATTAGTGTAATCTATCACTTACCAGTGTCTAGTTTTGTGGCTAATTAATGCAACCGTCCTCTGTTGCAATTAGTGTAATCTATCATTTACCAATTGTCCAGTTTTCTGGCTGATTAATGCAACCCTCCTCTGTTGCAATTACTGTAATCTATCACTTACCTATTGTCCAGTTTTGGTACTGATCAATGCAATTCTCTTCTCTTGTAGTTCTGTAATCTATCACTTACCAGTTGTCCACTTGTGTAGCTGATTAATGCAACCATCCTCTGTTGCAATTATTGTAATCTATGATCTACCTGTTGTCCAGATTTAGTTTGGATCAATGCAACTCTCCTCTGTTGTAATTACTGTTGGACGGATCCTCAGTAACTACAACAGAGGAGGGTCGACAGTTATCAGCACCAAAGTAACAAAGACACAACTAAAATATTTATTTGTTTAATAGTGTAGTTAATAGTGAATGTGACTCCCCTTAGCTTTAATTACTTTTTTCACCCTCTCAACCATTGATGCCATTAACTTTCCACACATCTCCTTCACTTCAGGGTCGTGGTACCACACTTTCACGACACTTTCTATCGTTTTGGTTTTCGTCGTGCAATCCATCTTTGAAATGCGCGCTTTAATAATGGCCCACAAATTTTCAATGGGGTTTAGATCTGGTGAATTTCCTGGCCACTCCAATACCTTCAAATGTTGCTGGGTAAAGAAGCTCTTAGCAAGCTTAGAATTGTGGCATGAAGCCAGATCCCATCGCTGTTAAGAAACAGCTTCTGCAGTGTTGGGACCATTTTCGCCTCCAGAACGCCTATATACTTTTTGCTGCCATCATTCCTTCAATGGGGTGAAGCGTCGTGGCCCGGAAGCTGCACGCACAAGTTTAGACTTGCAGCAGAAGGTTATGACGAGTTTAAACTTGCAGCAGTTTAGACTCTGTAGTGGAAGGGACTTAGCATTCTTTCGCTTGTCCCAACTAATTTGCACAGTACTGTATGATCAAGTTATTTACGTGATATTCTCGAGAAATATCCCTGGCATACGAACTTCCTCACTTCCAGGAAATTTGTATATAATCTTTAATAATTGTTATATTTATCTCTCATAATGTATCTTTTCAAAGTCATAATCTTGCGCGAAATCTTCGCCACACTACTATTTAAAGACTCTTTACCTTGAAAATCCCTACTTTAGTTAAATTGGGTTGTGTTGATTTACCGCCGAGCGTCACTTTTTTTCACACAAAGGGCTAAATGGCCAGTTCAAAAGGACCCCGAAAACTTCAGAGAAGTTGGGGGGAAGGGACCCTCTGGAATAGCTGTTGAAAGATACATGGTAGCCTCTCGTTAAGGCCATCCAGCATTTTTTAAGACGCACAGGGTATGATTCTCCGGATAATAAGGCTATTGTTTAAGGTCCCATCCTACGAACGGCGGCCTTTGCATGCCCATTGGTATCCTCTACTGACAGTGGGTAGTAATGGAGTTTCGTAGAGATAAATCGCAACCTTACCTAGGTGGGGCTCGAACTTGGGAACTGCAGGTTACGAGCCTCTAAAACCCCATCTTAGTGAAATAAAAGTTTAACAGCAAAATGTTTAAAAAATATACCAGAGGGACAAAACCCTCAATGAAATTTTACAATAACGAAATTGACAGAGAGAGTACACAGAAACACAAAAAATTCTCCACTTTGTGCTATCTGTAAAGCTCCAGAAAACATTTCTCATGTTATGATCATGTAACGTTCTCCACTCTGTGAATTCCTCCGATAAATTCAAAGAAGATTACTGACGACGAAATCTCAATGAAATCAGTCCTCAGGAGCAGCTGCAGCAAAATCATTAGACACAAAATTTAAACATTGTTTCTCCGATTCCTGGAGGAAAGTTCTATAACAAATAGAATCTAAATCATCCTATGCTATTGAGGTTTCGCTTCTTGAGGAAAAATTAAGGGAAGAAAAAATAAATGAATTAATCTACAACGTGCAGGATTGATTTTTCAAGAAAATGGTTTTCTACATGACCTTTATCAAGTGAGAAATACACCTTCATGATTATGTTTGGTTATGGAACTGAATGGTAAAAAAAAACAAGTTTTGACACTTTCGTGTTTTTTTAATTCTATTTGACATGCAGCTTTCTCTTTTAGAAGTCATTTTCTGTGCGGAAAGATAAGCTGATTGGGATCCAAGAGCATTAGATCACAGAAAGTTTTACCCTTGTTCGAAATGTTTTTTTTTTTTTTCAAATCAGGAAAATTTTAATTTATTTTCCCTGCATTGTTATTAATTTGTCTTATTCCTCGCTTGTTATAGCAGGAATCCAAAATCTTCTAACTTTCCCGCCACATTTTAATCTAATCTAATAATTTTTTTTCAATGAATGTCTCACACATCTCCATTGCTGTGTGTTTAAGAATCTCTGTAATCGTCACTATACTCTACTGAGTGAAAACTGTGAACGTGCGAATGGTTCAACAATCAGGGAAAGACAGTTCCAGTTAGTACTACATATTTTGATTGCTCTTTTGACCTCTGTGGGAATATGCCAAATATCATTTTCCCCATTTGATCTGCAAGCAGCCTTAAAAATACTTCCAATACAAATACGCAATGTGAAATTTACGTTTTTTAAAGCAATATTTTATTTATACTACCATGTCGGGATAGGGGGGTCAAAAAGGCTCGATTTACTCACTTGCCCCCTCTTTATTTTCTTATTCATCCAGGCCTGTCTACGGTACATTAAACTGTTGGAAAAGTGTCAAGATTTCCTAATTTCTATTTCAAATGCAGCTACCTATTAAAATCAGTTCTTAGAGAGTAAGCTCCTTCGACGGGATAATGAAGCTTAATAATGGAATTACAGTGTCTCTGTTTTGTCAAATTCAATTATTGTACTGCCAGTCTCAGAGGGGCGGGGGTGGCTCAGTCGGTAGCGCGCCAGGCTCATAATCTGTAGTTCCCAGGTTCGAGTCCCAGCTGGGTCAGCGTTGAGATTTATCTCCGCAAAATTCCCCGCCCTGCCCACGGTCAGTAGGGGACACCGATGGGCTTGGAATGGCCGCCGTCCGTCGGATGGGACGTTAAGCCGTGGCCCCGTGTGCGGGAGAGCCATACCCTGTGCACGTTAAAGAACACGCTGGATGGCCTTGACGGGAGGCTACCATCTGTCTCCCAACAGCTGTTCAAGTGGGTCCCCTCCCCCAACCTTCTCTGAGCCTTCGGGGTCCATGTGACCTGGTCATTTAGCCCATGGTGTGCAAAAAAGTGCCGCTCAGAGGTAAAACAACCCAACCCAAACAACCAGTCTCAGATGGTGAAGGCCTTTGATTGAGTCGTTGCAGTGCTGCTTCGGCAGTGAAATATTCGACGCAATCCATGATTTCTCTGATGGTTAAAACTTTTGATTAAATCGTTGCAGTTTTGTTTCAGGAGTGAAATGCCCGGCACAATCCATGATTTCTCAAACAGTGAAGTTTGGGTCGTTTCAATGCCGTTTCGGCAATGAAATGCCCGACTCAATTCGTGATTTCTTAGACAGTGAAAGCTTTCGACTGAGTTGCTACAGTTCTGCTTCAGCAGTGAAATGTCCGAAGCAATCCACGATTTTTCAGATGGTGAAGTCTTTCAACCGAGTCATTGCAGTGCCGCTTCAGAATTGAAATACCCGATTCAATTCATGATTTCTCAGAGAGTGAAAATTATTGATATTTGTTGCAGTGCTGCTTCGGCAGTGAAATATTGACGCAATCCATGATTTCTCAGATGGTGAAGGTTTTCAACTTAGTCATTACAATACCACTTTGTCAGTGAAATGCCCGAATCAATACATGATTTCTAAGATGGTAAAAGCTTTCGGCTAAGTCGTTGCAGGTCTGCTTCAGCGTAATAAAGCGTGACAATCACGGTGCACCGCAGTACGAGGACTGCATATCACCATAAGGGAGATGCCACTGAAATCACCATCGACTAACCAGGATCCTGCTGCTAAGCTGCTCTACATTGTCCTGCCTTACTGCTGGAGAAGACCTCGTGAAGAGAGAAACACTGCTTCGGATTTTTAGCCTGTCTGTAGAAATAATCATTCAGGTGCAGTGAGAGTGGGATCTTTTAGGAATTTTGAAATAGAGCCTAGGAATATGCCCATAATTTACTGGATTTTGTCCAAATATCTGCCAAATATAAATCAGAGGGTTTCTTTTGAATTTTGATGCCAAACTTATGTAGAAGTCCTATCTTTTTGAGTCCTCCGCAGCAGAGACTTTTAGGCACTTCCATCGATAAGCCACACCTAAACAGTTATAACACCCCAGTTCTTTCAGCATGACCTTCAATTTCGTCCTCTCCATCGAGCCGGACGACCACAGCCCGCTCACCATCTCAGCCTTAACTGTGCCGAGGCCGCGTCGGGGAACACATGACCAGAGACACACCAAGCCAGTCGGCAGCCCTCCAACGACCCCGACAAAGCCGTTAGCCTAACGGGGCTTAAATGACCGCAGCACCCGGACCCCACTTCTCAGAGGAACCCAAGTTCATCCACTACGAAAGCTATCTGTTGAGCCAAAACAGATTCTGTGGGACTCTTAGTTTGGCTGTTCCATCGATAAGCCCGTCAACCAGGTCAGCCAAGCCCGGTCGCGAGCCTTCAACTTCTTCCTCTCCATTGTGAACGGGCCGAAGCCCCCCAGTGAACAATCTTCCGACCCACGATATCACTGAGACCGCATCGATGAGCCCACTGGACGGGCTAGCCAAATCCTATCCGCAGAACCCTCAAGTACAGCCCCTCAACAGGGGTTGTAGCCCCCTGCTTCTCAGAGGAACAAGTCAGTAAGCCAACTGGACCGGCCCACAGCCAAAACCCTTCAGCCGGCCCTCAAAAGGTCCCCCTCCACCGGGGGCACAAAATATGAACTCCAGAGTGCCAGCAATCCGAGCCCAACTTCTCGCAGGCACCGTACCCCCCCCCCCCCCTCGTCAAGGATGTCCCACTCCGGGGGGGAGGTCTGCTTCAACAGTTAAATACCCGACTCAATTCATTATTTCTCAGACAGTGAAGACTTTGGACTCCGTCATTGCAGTGCCGTTTCAGCAATAAAATGCCCGATGCAATCCATGATTTCTCGGCACTCACTCAGTTATGAGCTGACAATGTCGGACCACTGTGTTGCTGGATTGCTAGCATAAGAAGAACCATTTCATATTCGATCAAGATTTTTAGGGGGTCTTTTAAATTCGCCATTCAAATTAAGGGATCAAAATTCTATTTTCCAGAACACAATATATCCTAATCGCATTAAAGAAGTATTTTCTACAGAAATTCTGGTATCAAAATTATCTCTTAAAGGTAATGAAATGTGATAGGCTAATAAAATAAAATAGACACTAAGAAAAGTTTTCTATTTCACTTTTCACAAAACAGAGTTCGTCGTTGAGAATTTCGTCATAAAGGCAGAAACGTGCTTCATTCCATTGCATCAAAAGGTTTTTTTATGAATTCGTACAATCTTTTACGGAATGGAATAGAGCACTTCCATTTAAAAGTATTTTTGCTTTAATTCTCATCTATCCCCTAGATACTTTTATTTAAATACCATTTAACTGGAATTTATTTAACCTTTGCATTGTATGTTAAATCATCTGTCACTAAGTCCATTATAAAAAGATAATATTTCCGTTAACTTCATTTTCAATTTGCTATTAGAATAACGTTTATCAGGAAAGATTATGCATTCCAGAAATTAGAGTGCAGTCTATTTAAGTGTTATTTTAGTGCAGTCCATAAAAATGTATC
This sequence comes from Ryuthela nishihirai, assembly GCA_038380435.1. NCBI lineage: Eukaryota > Metazoa > Arthropoda > Arachnida > Araneae > Heptathelidae > Ryuthela > Ryuthela nishihirai. Next base: position 26,768,021 of record JAWZYU010000028.1, on the reverse strand, counting down.
CTTGAAATGTTTTGGGTTGAAATGAAATGGATTACGATAGAAAGTATTTGCTGACTCAGTAAAGTAATTTCATTGCCCCACTGGAATCAACTTAGATATATTGTTTCACTCTGGATGCTCATATGATTTTGTTACGACTCTAGTTTCGACTTTATCATGAAAAAGATTTATCGTATTCTTGATCGCTGGTGGATTGTTACGAGACACTCAATGGTCAGTTTATTAGGAAACGAACCATTTTGTGCAAATAGAGAGAAATTGTTTTACCTATGTTTTATTTTTGTTAACCAGTGTTCCCTCAACCTTTTTTTTTGCTCATGTTACCCTTTCTGAGGTTCGTTTACCACTGTGGCTTCCTTATAGCCGCTGTTAGTCGAAAAAACTGTACCTTACCATCTGCACTGGTTATTTATAATATAAATCATATATATATATATTCTAATAATCGCTACTTTATTTCTACGTAACAAAGAAAATACTTAGAAACATAACATGTATAGTAGCAGCATAACACCTGCTAACAAAACATATTCTGATTGAAAAATAAATATCCAAATATCAAAAACCACAAAGAGCTCATTTCATAATTTGTAGAGCTTTGAATCTGAGCCACAAAATGATTATTTCAGAAGTTATTGAGTTCTGAATCTGAACCACAAAGAGCTTATTTAATCAACTGCTGTTGTGTGAATTTCAGCCACAAACAGTTTATTATACTATTTTGCTGGTCTCTGATGACAGAAGACAGTTCGGTGCCTAATACCGTGGCCACTGAATGTTGCATAATTTGTCTCCAGAGAAGAAGAGAGAGAAGAATCTCTTTCACGGGAAAGTGGAAACTAGGTTGGTTGGTTGTTGTTTTACCTCTGAGCGGCACTTTTTTGCACACAATGGGCTAAATGGCCAGGTCACATGGACCCCGAAGGCTCAGAGAAGGTTGGGGGAGGGGACCCACCGGAACAGCTGTTGGGAGACAGATGGTAGCCTCCCGTCAAGGCCATCCAGCGTGTTCTTTAACGTGCACAGGGTATGGCTCTCCCACACACGGGGCCACGGCTTAACGTCCCATCCGACGGACGGCGGCCTTTCCAAGCCCATCGGTGTCCCCTACTGACCGTGGGCAGGGCGGGGAATTTTGCGGAGATAAATCTCAACGCTGACCCAGCTGGGACTCGAACCTGGGAACTACAGATTAAGAGCCTGGCGCGCTACCGACTGAGCCATCCCCGCCCCTAAAAATCACTGGAATATTAGGCCAAGTAGTTAGCGTGCTGGAAACTAGGACTTTACTAGTTTCATACGTTAACCGAATGAAAGGAATTCAGAGTAAAAGAATCGGTAACTTTATTCCAATGGGCAATGAGATTGTTTAAACTGAACCAGCAAATCCTTGAATCGTATTGCACTTGGTTTAAACTCAAAACATTTCAATAAAGCGTTTTAATGGACTGCACTCGAATTCCTGGAATGCAATATCTTTTGTGATAAATGTTATCGTACTACAAAGAGAACAAGAAGTCCTCGTGGAGTTCATCTTTTGATAATGGACTTAGTGGAAGACGATTTAATGCACAAGGGAAAAACAACTCTCTTGTTAAGCGTTACTAACATAACAGTTTGCCTAAAAGGTAGATACAAGTAAAAGCATTTCCCAAACGTACGTGTAGGCGTGAAAAGCTTCAGTCGTTGCCCTTGATGGTGAAGAGAAATTTCTAACCATTAAAGATTATGCAAATTCGAGGATAAATATTTTAATGCAATGAAGTTTATGCTTCTGCTTTTATGGTCAAACTGCCAACAGCGAAATGTACTGGGGGAATGTAAACAATAGCCTTTTATTAAGGTCAGGGAACGAAACGGAGGACTACGGTAGAAAATGCAAGTGTGTTTTCTGTGGTGTGCTGAAGAGATTAGTTCGGATCAATTTTTTTGAGCCCGTACCCGCCTGAGGCCGAAGTTACAGAGCTCGCGCCCAAACCAGTTGAATAATTGTTGAGTCCGACCCCGATTTGAGAAAAATATTATCCGACGCATCATCTAATTGACTGACAGAGGATCACGCTAATTCTAACTATGATGCATAAATGGTAAAGGTTTGGAAATTTGAATCTAGAGGTAAATCTCGGAAAACGTGACCATTTGACCTTTAAGGTCACATAAAGGTCAAACTATAATATATGAGTGTTAGAAACATGAAAATTGGGGTTCTAGTGTGGTTCGGGTTGTAGGTATTCATAACATTAAAAATGTCGGATTCGGAGGGGCCTTTGGGGTCAAAGGTCAAATTCAGATCTGTCGGTGCTAGAGAGCTACAGATTGGTTCCTGGGGGCATTTTGAGTTGTTGATCTCGGAATATAGCGAAATTTTGGATGCGATGGATCCTTCGAGGTCAAAGGTCAGATATAGATCTACTGATGTCAGTGGCCTAAAAATTAGTGCTTGACAGATTTTATATCTCAGAAACTATGCTAAATTATGGATGCAATGGGACCTTCGGGTTATAGGTCAAATTCGATATGCCGTGGCTGGAGAGCTAAAAATTGGTGAATTGGGCTATTTCGGGCAGTAGAACTGAAATCCAAGAGGAATTTGCAGATACGATGCTGTCCGCATTCAAGGTCAAATATGGGTCGGAGTGAGGGGATGGAAATCAAGGTGCCGAGAGCACCGATTGATTTGTAGTAATAAACATAGGTGCAGAAATGCACTTTGCTAATCATTTATGTTATTCCTATCATACCTCTGTGGGCAAGCAACTGATTCAGAGGTTATTTATTATACATCTTTTGATATTGTTAATTCCATTTTTTTTCTAAAAAAATTAAATGTAATGGTATTTGGAATGAAAAACATTAGGAATACTAGTAAAAAAACGAAAATGTATGGTCAATATATACGTAAAGCATAAACAAAAGCGGCAATTCGCTGATTTTTAATCACTAAAGACTGATTAAAATATTGACTGTGTAATGAAAAAAGTTTTACCTTAGTTATTTTTTTCACAATTGAAAGAATTTTTTGAAACTTAAATTATTCTGATCCCGAGCACGAATTCATCTCTAATGTGCCATCCTCACAGATTCTTCTACTCTGGCATATAAACTGACAGGCTCCTGTCAGACCTCTGTGGCAAGCAGCTGCTTGAGGGGTGCTGCCAGTGCTTATTGTTGCATATAGCTAACGATGGGCGTTCAAAAAGTACTTGGTATGCATCTCCAGAACAAAGCCCATTGCACTAAAGTCAACAAAACGTTTGCTGTCCTTCAAAATACTCCTCTCCAGCATCTATGCAAAGTTGCAGATATCTGCGCCAATTCTGGAACGCTTAGTGGTACTCGTGTTGGGATGTACTCCACAACTCTGATTCATGAACGCATTTTGCAAGGTCTCGCACCCTTGTAAAAGGCTTCGCACCAAGTTCCGTTTTAATTTATGGAAATAACCAAAAATCGCATGGTTCAAGATTGGGTGAATATGCAGGATGGGATAGCTGTTTGATTTTTTTTCTGCTCCAAAACGGCCGTTACTTGCTGGATTTTGTGAGCAACTTTCATTATCAAGAAGGAGAACCCTTGACACTTTCATTATCAAGAAGGAGAACCCTTGACACTTTCATTATCAAGAAGGAGAACCCTTGACACGCCTGTTATTGACGCTGCTCGTTCATCTCAATTATTTTGAGCAAAACAATGTTGGTGTAGTATTGGCCATTTATATTCATTTTTTCAGGTAAGGTGGGGGCGGGGATAGCTCAGTCGGTAGCGCGCCAGGCTCGTAATCTTTAGTTCCCAGGTTCGAGTCCCAGCTGTGTCGGAGTCGAGATTTATCTCCGCAAAATTCCCCGCCCTGTCCGTGGTCAGTAGGGGACACCGATGGGCTTGGAAAGGCCGTCATCCGTCGGATGGATCGTTAAGCCGTGGCCCCGTGTGCGGGAGAGCCATATCCTGTGCACGTTAAAGGACACGCTTGATGGCCTTGACGGGAGGCTACCATCTGTCTCCCAACAGCTGTTCCAGTGGATCCCCAACCTTCTCTGAGCCTTCGGTGTCCTTGTGACCTGGCCATTTAGTCCATGGTGCGCAAAAAATGGGCCGCTCAAAGGTAAAACAACCCAACTCAGGTAAGGTGTTCACGGCTTACCACTCCTTAGGAATTAAAAAAAATTGTCAACATTCTCTTCCTTAAACGAAAGTCTAATCGGAGAATTTGGGACGCAGTTGTCGATCTTTCTATCAGTTATATGGTAATGAAACAACGTCTCATCACCTGTGTCAATGTCTGTTAACAGTTTGGGTCACTAGGTACAAACATTGCCAGCATCTACCTTATAGCCGTGTTTGCTGTTCTGTCAGTTTGTGGGATTCCTATTTGGCAGAGATCTTTTGGAACTTTAAATGTTCATGATTAATAGTTTCCACACTGCAAATCGATACACTGAAATCTTAATTTATTTCCTGATGGTGGTGTGTGTGTTTTCCTTGATGAGTTTACTATCAGCAGCGAATGCTGATAATGAATACACTATGTGGTTGTTTAGCATAAGAAGTTTGTTTTTATTTTATCCCTTTTATATCGCGTTTTGCGACATTAGAACTTGCTGTGCCTTGATGAATTAGACATTAATGTCTAATTCATTAACAATGTACAGTAGCATTAGGAATCAATGGAACGAACTTACTATATTTAGTAGCAGATTAAGAATTCTTGTTTGTTCCACATCCGTCGATTTACATCTGGGTGTTATGGTCAGGGAAATCCTTTGTATATCTTGAGTTTAGTTGTACCAGGAACAACATAGAAGTTCTATTTTATAAGCACGATAAATGACATAAAGCAGGTAAAAAAAGTTCCAACAAATTCTTAGAAGGCACCAAAAGTTAGAAACTTTTAATGGCCCGACTTGTGTTTCGCGACCACAGTCGTCTCTTTTTCAAGGGCATGTCAGTTGCAGCAGTCACGCGGCAGAGTTTAATGCAACCCACGTGCATTATGGGATCGTTCTGTGGGCTGTTGGGCTATCGTCCATTTCATGTCATGTTATCGTCCAGCAGGGAACGTGAATTTCTTCATTGATACATTTATCTATGTTGTGGTATATGACAATTTGTTCTAGAATGTCTAAGTTCATATTACGTGGGGAGGGGGGGGGCATGTAAAATTTTGCCACCAGCAAAGTCCGGTTTTTTTGGGGGGTCGTTCTTTATTTTTTTCGCCAAAGCTGTATTAATGTTGTCCTTATATCATTTTGATGTTCCTTCAACCTTATTTCAAAAGTCTGCTTGTTTTCCCTTAGTAATCCAGTATTTCAGCATGTAAGTTGGTGGTGTCTTTGACTGGTATTTGGTATACGTCACCCATGGGGAGGGGGGGGGGTGGATTATAGTCACGATAATTTTCTACTTTGGTAGGATTGAGCATTTGGTAGTGGAAGGTATTTTCACGTTATTTGGGCGTACTGCATTATTCAATGCTTCAGACAGCCGTGGAATATTTGGTATAGGGGATATATATTTCATGCCCTATTCTGTGTCCGAAGCATTTGGATTTGTTGATCTTTGAAGTCGCACCTCCTGTCGACAGTTCTGATCCATTTTTTGGGATAACCTGCTTTGGTGGCGACGCCATATAGCCTTTTCGCCTTTTCCTTTCTGTTTCAAAGGCGGGTGTTGCATATATCAATGGTTCCGCAAAAATGCAGTGTGCATAGCAGCTTTCTTATGTTTCATGGGTTGGTTAGAATTGAAGGAAACCATAAATTCTGTTGCAATAGGTTTGGCTTATACTCAGAATAGAAACTTTTTTTCTGTTCTAGTGATTAGTAAGTTCAAGAATGGTAGTTGGCGTTCGGTTTCTGTTTCAGTTGTGAATTAAAGGTAGGGAGGATGAGGTTGAGCTCATTTTGCAGGCCCTTTACATGTTCTTCTCTTAGTTTCGTTATGAGAAGTATGTCGTAAATATATCTCATCCAAAGTACAGGTATAATTATTAAGCACCTCATCTATCTTCAATATGCCGAACGGCTATATCGCTGACTAACCTAGAAAGTTGTGATCCCATTGGTACTCCAAATGTTTGGTGGTAAATAGCTCTGTTGCTCTGAAAGTACGTATTCTGTGTGACGAAAACGAGTGCATGTAGGGTACCGGATATTTCCATAGTACTCAGCTTGCTACTTTTCTGAAGTATCTCTTCAGTAATATGAAGTACATCTTTAAGAGGCTTTGCGTATGGTTGTTTTACCTCTGAGCGGCATTTTTTTGCACACCATGGACTAAATGGCCAGGTCAAAAGGACCCCGAAGGCTTAGAGAAGGTTGGGGGAGGGGACCCACTGGAACAGCTGTTGGGAGACAGATGGTAGCCTCCCGTCAAGGCCATCCAGCGTGTTCTTTAACGTGCACAGGGCATGGCTCTCCAGCACACGGGACCATGGTTTAACGTCCCATCCGACGGACGGTGGTATTTCTAAGCTCATCGGTGTCTCCTACTGACCGTGGGCAAGGCGGGGAGTTTTGCGGAGATAAATCTCAAAGCTCACCCAGCTGGAACTCGAACCTTGGAACTGCAGATTACGAGCCTGGCGTGCTACTGATTGAGCCACCCCCACCCCTCTTTAAGAGGCGTCTTAGGATAAAGGAGGTTATATCAAATGATAGCATGCAGATATCAGTCTGTATTTGAATTTTATTTAATTTCTCTATACACTCAATAGCTGAGTCGACCATTAATTCTGTAGGATGGATTCTTGTAGGATGGAAGAATTTTGCATGAAAATGTTGCTGTGCTCTCTCAGTTCTAATGATAGGCGCCGTTGCTTTAGCTACAAGTAGTCTTAATGGGATTTCCTCTTTGTTGGTTTTCGCTTTTATGAAAAGCTTGGGAATAGTTAGATATAAAGCAAATAAAAAGTTTGGGTATGGTTAGATATAAAATCAAGCTTTTTGCAAGAACTCTGATATCACTTTGTAGTTTTTGATGTATGCCAATTTTCTGATAATTGTAATAGTAGGACCTTTCTTTACTGGATTGCATTGCATCTCTACCAACATGACATTGATTTTATCATCCATATCTTTTGTGTTAAATGCCATCAATTGATTAGATTTATCCGATGGTATTATATGTCTGTCTTGGTTTGTTTTTATGCCTTGGATTATATGCGGCTCCTCTTTTTCTTTTCCTTTCTCGTTGCATCAGATATGTTTATTCGTGTTATAGGTCCTAAATATTTGATATCGTATTCTATCTTTCTGTTGGTTAGGTTCGTTCACAATAACATTCTCGATTCTAGATGTAAGGACAGGTAGTGGTTGTGTGCTTTCAATGAACGCATATTTAAGGTCTCTTTCTACAATGTCGAGCTCCTGTTTAGTGAATTAATAGTCTGATAGGTTGAGTATAGAAAACAGAGTTTGCCCATTTATGCAATTAATCCCTTTTTGTCGCTTCAATAATTTCTTAACTTGGTTTTCATGAATAGCTTGTATTTTGCCCGTGTCATTATCGATGGTCCTATGGATAGATTATAAAAATTCGTCACATTTATAGCATCTAAAATTTTAGCGATTTCAAGATTTAGGTGATAGGTATCCCGTTCCAAAGTTCTCATATCACGTCTAGAAGTTCTAATCACACATCTAAGCATTTTGTCCGGCACTTTTTAAGATTTTACTAAACGTATTATTATATTTCCATCTGTCGATTCGTATAAAGACCGATATAATACATATTTGCAATTAATCAGGAACTTCAGCCTCAGTAGTACGATTTAGTTTTCGCCGTAACAAATATTCTCTCATTCACGATTTCCTTCAGTCTTCCTGCGTGAGAGACGTCTTCAAAGCTCTGCAGTCCTTCTCTGAATTTGTGCATCCATCCCGTAACATTGCCATATGAACAGGCATGATCCCCAGATACTTGGGAAAGATCGCCATTGATTTTTGTCGCGTCGTCCCCAAGGTGCATCCTTGTGAAAATGTGAAATATTTCCTCATCTTTAGTAGACTCCATAGCAACAACGCACAGATTTCGTAGACCAAAATTTACTCTAGTAAAGCGAATTGAGAAATGATGATAAGCCTTTTGTTTTAACACATGATGACCAGTTTAGAGAAGCTTTCAAAGAAGTCGTAGCTCGTTAACTCGGAGCAACGAGGGAAATTTTATAGATACGTGTGAAGAACTTTTTGAATGCCCTCTGTAGATACTACCCAAACTTTTGAGTTCAATCTTTGTATCGACAGGTTTTGATACCCTGTAATATCCCAGATAGGTATCTTTCGGATCCCAGATAAATCCCCGATAAGTATCTGGGAAATTGCAGGGGAGCAAAAGTGGTCTCAAATTTTGTACGATGTAAACTCCTGTGTAACTCTGGGTTAAAATATCAGGTCTCTGCCCTAATGGGGAGGAAGAGATCAGAGATCATAGTTCACTATAGTAGAGTACCAGGTACATTACACTCATACCTCCTTCATCTGTAAAAAAGTAAAATTGGGCCATGAGTTGCACACATCAATAAATAAATGAATCAAAACCATACATGCAGGGTCATCTTTTGGCATAAGCAACGTAGACAACTGATGGGGCCCGCAATTTTTGAGACCCATTTTCGTTACAACATATCATGAGGAGAAGAAAAAATTCCTGGATAGAGTGTGATAGCAATTACTTTTGCCTAAGGGCCCAGGTAAGGCTTAAGATGTCCTTGCCTGTACATAAGTAACGGACTAGAAGATTGTGCTCCCACACAGGGAAACGAGTATACATAGAAGGAACTCATCAACACTTCAATCAATGGCAAGGAACGTCTTAAAAGTGGGAATTCTAAACAAATCCCGCACTGAAACATCCAAAGTTGAAGAATGTGTGGTATACTGACGTTTTCAATTGATTATCAGGGCCTGATGTTGATGGAGTTTCAGGACCATGGTGACACCATTAATCTCAACGATATTGCAAATGTATGTTTCTTTTTAATATATGTTTCTTTTTAATATATATTTCTTTTTGCAAATATATGTTTCTTTTTAATGCGAAGCACCAAAGGCTTTTGAGCATGAAGGTTTTTTTTAATGACAATACTCGCCCCGATATTGCCCACTTAACAACAACAACTTTAAAATGTATCGTTGGGAGCGCCTGGAACATACTTTTTACAATCCTGACCTCTCGCCTTGTGATTTTCACATTTTCGTCCTCTAAAACACTGATAATTTTAAGGCTCTTTAAGGATTCACAGTCATTAGACACATATTTAGATTTTTAAACTACTCGTAATGACTGTATGCGTCACGAGTTCTCTAAATAAATGTTTATATTTCTGTCATGCACATACTTTCGTTATTCGGAAAAGCGGTTTGAACAGCAAAATAGAGAATTTTGACTCTTTTAGAAAGATCCGCACTTCAAAAAAAAAATGGGGAAAAATTGAATCTTGAAGATAAATCCTCTAAAAAGGTTTTTTATTTCTTTCACACACAGCAAAAATAATTGTATCGTCGAAGTTTTTACAGTAAAGACGATATGTGATTGTGGAAAGCTATTTCAAGTAAAAGAATTTCGACCTTTCTACGATGATACTTAAAAATGGCTTTCATTCTATTCCGACAGAAAAAAACACTTTCTTTTTTCTTGTGTTTAGTCAAGATGCAATTCTCTCTGAATCTAACCATTAACGTTGCATCTCTGTCATGAAGTGCTTCCTGCTGTGGAAAGACATGACGCCTACGCTGTAGTATTATTTGTCCCTTTTTGCTCTTACGTATAAAAGTTTGTGTGCTTCTCAGAAAGCAAGTCTCTTCAGAGTCAGAACGTTATTGTCTCTGTTTAGTTGTGAGAAAAATATAAAGCGCTGAAATAAACATGTCTCTCTTTACGCTGAATGGTTTGTATTTGCAGCTTGGGGAGTTCTTATTTTTTTCTCCTATTCTGTGTTTATCAACTCTAAAAATAAGGTAGAAGTTTTAAAACAAACTATTAGAGGTGTTCATTTCACCTTGTTAAGGTGTCCCTGACATTTATTGAAGACAGCTGTGCTTGGAAGGTTTCGAAAACTGCTCTTCATTTCCAACAAAATTAGTTAACTTTAACTTAGTTAATTTTTCGTTAATTGAAGTTTTTTAATGAAGTTTAAAGTTAATAACCCAAACAATTATTTCGTTAAAAGTTAAGTAAAAAGTTAGGTCTAGAATTTTAAGATTTATAATATGTACAACAAAGTAATAAAAAAAGCTATTTGCAATCACAAAAAAGGACTTTATTTACAACACCAACGAAAAACATACCTTTTACAAGATCTGTTAAATTTCAACAGCGGCTCAAAATTGGTGCCTGTTATTCGGCCTCTCAGCTTATTTAGGCCACGAATGTAAATAACCTCTCAACACGTGCAGAAGAAGGAATGCTATTGACAAAAAGTTTCTTAACAGCACTTGTCACCTCTCCAGTCGACGAAGCCAAATATCGATTCACCGACGATTCAGAAATCGGGATCTCCTCTTCAAATTGAAAGAAATTCTTTAGCTTGGTGACAAGGTCCGTTTGAAGCTCGAGGTGTCGAAGCCAATGGAGCAAACGGAGCCAATGTAGCTCTGATCAGAAGTCGTCTCGTTCGTTTGTTGCTGGCCAAGTCAACTTGAAGTTTGGTAACAAAGCAGCTGCTAAGCGAAAATCTTCATTCTTTTGGTACCTGTGAAATCTGGAGAAAAAAAAATATATATATCCACGGTATTTTACTTTCCGATTATTCGCTTGAATATTCGCAAATGTATATATATATCTGAACACAGAAATTAAGTGACATTGATTGATTTATCAATTATTTCAAATTATTCATTTAGCAGTTATGCAAATTGGTTAGTTCAAAATGGGATTTGCTAACTAGATATAACATATTTTACAGATTTGTCCCTGAAACTTTCTAAAACAAATAATTATGAAATATATAGATTAAAATTTTATCACTTTTTTTTGTCAACTGCTGGTAAAAACGGCTGGTAATGTTGCAGCTCTCCTAGGACAGAAAGATGTTTCCTTATCATTGCTATGGTTGGCACTAGATGGCCCAAATTTCTCTGAAGGATATCTAAACTTCGATCAACAGGCTTCATTACCTAAAAGGATAATTACTCATTAATGTTATCGGTTCATTAACAAAATTTAAGGAACGATAAGTAAAATATTTCTCCATTATTATATTAAACTATTTTTCTACAACTGAAATCTAAAATTAAACTAGAAGGATGCATATTGCCTCTAACGCATATGAAAATCTCGTTTTCAATAAGAAAGAAGTTTTCCCTTTATATGCTGATTCATTTCTTAAACGTTCTAATTTGAGTTAGCGGATGATGGAAAAAATGCAATTTATTAGTAATTATACCACATAAAAGTATTCGTCTTTTGATTCTCAAATCTAAAAGTTGCATTTCCCACACCTATTTCAGAAAAGTGGGTAGATTATTGCTGCCAGTGGAATATCTCTTAAAAACTACCACTTGTTTTTCAAATTTATATTATGTAAATATAATTTGTAAAATTCTTAAAGCAGCTCTGCTGTTTCATCAATTCAGTGATCTCTAAAAGCATTATAAAGGTGTCTCAAAAATATAGGTACAAACTTTTAGGGGAGGTAGATAACATCTAAATCAGTGATTACCAACCTTTTCTGGACCATCGCCCCCTTTAGAAGAGAACAAAAATTTCAACGCCCCCATAGTCCATAATAGTTAATTTTATATGAAATATTAAAATATTGTTGCATATTATCTGTACCTAATTTATATGTTTATTTATCTATTAAAATCATAAAGCAGAAATTAATAAAACGACAACCAAATGTACAATAAAATTGTTTATTAAAATTTTAAAAATAAACACAGAATCAATAAGAAATAAAAAATAATGAGATAAACACAAAATTAATAATAAATAAAAAAAATTAATGAGATGGTTGAGGCTGGTGGAGTGTTAACAATTTGTTAATGTCGGGTTCCAATTTCGTTAACATCAATCGCAGATCGCCACGTTCAGTGATGTGTAGTCTGTTCCTCTTCTTTGCCAGTAAATTAGCTACTGCACTGAACCACGCTCAGCCATATAGGACGAAGGAAATGCGATTAAAAACTTCTGTACTATTGCCCACAATCCAGGGTAGAGAACTGGTATTGATTTTTGAAGCCAGAACTCTTGGTATCCATGTTTGAATTTTACTTTGAGTACTTCGTTAGTCGTGAGTTCTAAGAGTTCCTCTTCCAAATCTGATGATTCTTTAGTATCTGTGTTTGCGAAAGGATCTAAAACCCAACTCGGTATATTCATATTTAAAGTATCTTGGAAACGCTCCGTAAAATCAACATGAAGAACTTCCAAGTGTTGGTAGTAAGTAAATCTTCCGGTTTTGCAGAGACTGCTGATAATGTGGGAAAGTGGTTGTATTCACCTCTACCTAGATTTCGTTTGAATAGAAGAAGTTTTCCCGCAAAAGCAGCTATGATGTTTTTTGTTTTAATTAAATTCAACTCATCACCTTGCAATTGTAAATTAACTTGATTAAATATTTTAAACAGGTCTGTCAAATAAGCGATGTCATTTTTTGACGTAATCAGGTTTTCGCGCAATTTTTCGTCTCTGTCTTCAAGAAAGTCCAGTACTGAGTCAAATAGATTGAAAAAACGATTCAGACAAACACCTTTAGAGAGCCAACGTACTTCTGTGTGCAGCAGCAAGTGATTGTAATCTTCATCATTTTCATTACAAAGCTTACCAAATAATCGGTCATTCAATGAATTGCTTCTAATCTTATTGATTGCTTTAATAACGTAATGGAGCGACGTATGCAGACGTTCATTCAAATTTTTTGCAACCAAATGCTGACGATGAATAATACAATGTACAACGAGTACATTTGATACTGCTTGTTTCAAATGCGCTATGAAACCCTTACGACGCCCTGTCATTGCTGGAGCACCATCAGTAGCAGCAGACAAAGTATTGCAAATAGGAATTTCTTTCTCTTGAAAAAACCTTTGCATGGTATTAAATATAGATTCTCCCTTTGTATCAGATTCCAAATTTTTAGCAAATAATAACTCTTCACGAAATTTTTCTTCTTTTATAAATCGTACGTATGATAAGAGTAGAGCTTCGTTATTTGGTAGAGTTGATTCATCGAGTTGAATGGAAAATTTGCAAGTCTTTTAGTAATCACATAATGATATTTCAACGTCTTTTGTCATTTCATCTATTCTTCTTTGCACTGAATTATTACTGAGAGATATTTTTTGATGATATCTGACGGTGACTTATGATGAAGAACAGTTTTTAATATCTCTTTGACTGCCGGAAGAATTAATTCCTCGCCAATTGTGTGTGGTTTTCCTGCTTTTGCGATTAACAATGAAACGTTATATGAGGCTCATAGTCCATCATCATCTTGTTTAGAAGACGACGCAAAAAGGTTTGACATAGTTGGCTGTTTTAAATATTGCTTTTCCAGTTCTTGAAAATAGGATAAATCTTTGTTCTTCTTATGAGCATGCATTTTATTTAAATTCTCTTGTAGCCTAGAAGGTTTCATAGCTTCTTTTGAAAAAACTTTTCGGCAAATTAAACACATAGGTAATGATTGGTTTGTAGGAGAGTACGTAAATCCATATTTCAAATACTCAATACTGTACTGCCGGCATTTCTTTTTAGATGTAGATTCAGACATTTTCAAATACAAATTAACTTCTCAACAGATTTATAGATAGTTATAAAAATAATGTTTATAATGACTTCTAACACTTATCACTCTCGACTATTTATCACGGCGAAGCACATAAAAATAATAAAACATTCCTAGAGCTATCGCTTTTATAGATTTGATTTTGTGCACGCATTAACTTGTATGTTTGCGATGCCGGCGCACTTGCTCCGTAAACAAGTCATTTCAAGTTCCCATATTCTTGTCGAAACATGTTAAATTGCATGAACCGCGTGTTTGCCTACCAACTTGCAAGGACTTGTCACCGTCAATCTATTCTAAACTAAAACAAATTAGGTATAGGGTATACCTAATGCTAATTTAAAAATGCTTATTAACGCGATAACAATAAGATAATTTACATAGCTAGATAAAATATTTATTCATGATAACAGGTATTTTCAAAGTATTTTATTATATTTAAAAAATAAATGTAAAAAAATATTAAATGTAATAAATTTATTATTATTATATTATTATTGCAACAAGGTTGGTTTGCCTATCAGGACGGACACACGTGTCCAACATAATAAGCCTGATATAGTAGTGCATGGTAAGGTATTGAATGAGATTACAATTATTGAAGTAGGAATAACATCTCAGGATAACCTGCAGACAGTAGAGGTTGAAAAGAAGAGGAAGTATGATCTGCTGGCTAATGAGTTGAGCCTAATTCACAAGTTTAATGTTAATATTATACCTTATGTTCTGACGTGGGATGGTATTCTAACTACGTACCATAAAGCATACTCAAAGCGACTTGGAGTGGGAAAACGTATTGAAGCTTATATCCAATCTGTGATCTTGAAGAGAACTTTTGAGAGCATCTCAGTCGACTTCAGACGTACCAGTACGCTAGTAGGCGGTAGCAGGGAACTTATTGTCCAAGCTGCAGTTGAAAAGCTGTACATGACGGATGAGGTAGTGGATGACCAGAATCACCAGGAAGACACCACAGAATAGAAGAGATAAAAGGTTGTCACAGAAAATTCCATTAAATTTATTTATTTATTTGACCGCCCCTCTTGACTGCCTCAACGCCCCCCATTTGCCTCTGGATCCGCTAGCGCCCCCATGGAAGGCTCCAACGCCCACTGGGGGGCGGTATCGCCCCCGTTGGGAATCTATGATCTAAAGGAATGAGAATTGCATAGGAACCCATAACCGGAAACGGAAAAAAAAATAAAAGGAAAATCACATACCTGTGCACGTTAAAGAACACCCTGAATTGCTTTAACGGGTGGCTTTCATCTGTCTCTTAACAGCTGTCCAGTGGGTCTCCGTCCCCTAACCCCTCTGATCCTTTGAAGTCTTTGTGCCCTGGCCAATTAAACTAATGTGTTCAAAACAAGTGCCTCTCAGAGGTAAAAACAACCCAACCAGTGGTGCCACCAATAGCAAATATTTATGGTTTTGAATGATCAGAGTTAAACTTTTCTGGTCTCCACCAGATGGGGTAATTTATTTCGCTTTTGCATTGAGCAAACCTCTTTACTGATTAATTGATAATTTTCTTGGAAAAAAGTCTCCACTTAGGTCTGTGAAATGAAACTCTCCAAACTCAATTTTAAAAAGATTGATTCGTTTTCTAGAGGTAATCTGAAGTGTCTGCGGAGCTATTTTTTCTTCTCTTCTGGGACACTATTTGAAATCGCTAACAGAGTTGTTTCAACAAGTGGCAAGAAGTAGGCACATACCCAGGATTTAGTTGCGGGGGGCGGGGGAGAGATCCAATAATTTATTTTTATTTTGGGTTTCTTTGAATTCAATTTCGGGAGGGCTCGAGAATTTGGTTGTGGGAGGGGGGGGGAAGGTCTGAGATTAAGACTTTAGTAGGATTTCCCAATTACTAAAATATTACAGGGAACAGGTACCGAGAGCGTACAATCCCTCAAAAAAGTATCCGAACACTGTGGGTGATTACAGAATTCAGGAAAAATATCTGGAGCGTGTACAGCAACTGTACACGCGCCAGTTACCGTTCACAGCAAACTGGAGCGTGTGCAGTTACTGCACACGCTCCAGTTTGCTGTGAACGGTAACTGAACACGCTCAATATTTCCGTGAGTGAGCCCACACGATCCAGGTTTTTGTGAGCTCACACGATCCAATGTGCTGTGAACATTAACCGCAACCGCTCCAGTTTGCTGTGAACGGTAACTGCACACGCTCAATATTTCCGTGAGTGAGCCCACACGATCCAGGTTTTTGTGAGCTCACACGATCCAATGTGCTGTGAACATTAACCGCAACCGCTCCAGTTTGCTGTGAACGGTAACTGCACACGCTCAATATTTCCGTGAGTGAGCCCACACGATCCAGGTTTTTGTGAGCTCACACGATCCAATGTGCTGTGAACATTAACCGCAACCGCTCCAGTTTGCTGTGAACATTAACCGCAACCGCTCCAGTTTGCTGTGAACGGTAACTGCACACGCTCAATATTTCCGTGAGTGAGCCCACACGATCCAGGTTTTTGTGACCCCATACGATCCAATGTGCTGTGAACATTAACCGCAACCGCTCCAGTTTGCTGTGAACGGTAACTGCACACGTTCAATATTTCCGTGAGTGAGCTCACACGATCCAATGTGCTGTGAACATTAACCGCAACCGCTTCCGTTTGCTGTGAACGGTAACTGCACACGCTCAATATTTCCGTGAGTGAGCCCACACGATCCAGGTTTTTGTGAGCTCACACGATCCAATGTGCTGTGAACATTAACCGCAACCGCTCCAGTTTGCTGTGAACGGTAACTGCACACGCTCAATATTTCCGTGAGTGAGCCCACACGATCCAGGTTTTTGTGAGCTCACACGATCCAATGTGCTGTGAACATTAACCGCAACCGCTCCAGTTTGCTGTGAACGGTAACTGCACACGCTCAATATTTCCGTGAGTGAGCCCACACGATCCAGGTTTTTGTGAGCTCACACGATCCAATGTGCTGTGAACATTAACCGCAACCGCTCCAGTTTGCTGTGAACATTAACCGCAACCGCTCCAGTTTGCTGTGAACGGTAACTGCACACGCTCAATATTTCCGTGAGTGAGCCCACACGATCCAGGTTTTTGTGACCCCATACGATCCAATGTGCTGTGAACATTAACCGCAACCGCTCCAGTTTGCTGTGAACGGTAACTGCACACGTTCAATATTTCCGTGAGTGAGCTCACACGATCCAATGTGCTGTGAACATTAACCGCAACCGCTTCCGTTTGCTGTGAACGGTAACTGCACACGCTCAATATTTCCGTGAGTGAGCCCACACGATCCAGGTTTTTGTGAGCTCACAAGATCCAATGTGATGTGAACATTAACCGCAACCGCTCCAGTTTGTTGTGAACGGTAACTGCACACGCTCAATATATCCATGAGTGAGCCCACACGATCCAGGTTTTTGTGAGCTCACACGATCCAATGTGCTGTGAACATTAACCGCAACCGCTCTAGTTTGCTGTGAACGGTAACTGCACACGCTCAATATTTCCGTGAGTGAGCCCACACGATCCAATTTTTTGTGAGCCCACACGATCCAATGTGCTGTGAACATTAACCGCAACCGCTCCAGTTTGCTGTGAACGGTAACTGCACACGCTCAATATTTCCGTGAGTGAGCCCACACGATCCAGGTTTTTGTGAGCCCATACGATCCAATGTGCTGTGAACATTAACCGCAACCGCTCCAGTTTGCTGTGAACGGTAACTGCACACGTTCAATATTTCCGTGAGTGAGCCCACACGATCCAGGTTTTTGTGAGCCCACACGATCCAATGTGCTGTGAACATAAACCGCAACTGCTCCAGTTTGCTGTGAACGGTAACTGCACACGCTCAATATTTCCGTGAGTGAGCCCACACGATCCAGGTTTTTGAGACCCCATACGATCCAATGTGCTGTGAACATTAACCGCAACCGCTCCAGTTTGCTGTGAACGGTAACTGCACACGTTCAATATTTCCGTGAGTGAGCTCACACGATCCAATGTGCTGTGAACATTAACCGCAACCGCTTCCGTTTGCTGTGAACGGTAACTGCACACGCTCAATATTTCCGTGAGTGAGCCCACACGATCCAGGTTTTTGTGAGCTCACACGATCCAGTGTGCTGTGAACATTAATCGCAACCGCTCCAGTTTGCTATGAACGGTAACTGCACACGCTCCATATTCATTGCATTATATATTCATACGCATTATATATATTAAAAAAGTATCCGAACACTGTGGGTGACACGAAGGTTGCCAGATCACTAATTTCTAAAAAAAATCGTTGCCAGATATTTTTCCTGATTTTTGTAATCACACACAGTGTTCGGATACTTTTTTGAGCGACTGTACAAAAAGTTCTTTTCATGTGTCTGTAGATTTGCACTCGTTCCTCTTATGTTAACAACCTATGACTTGTTTGAAAGCTTATCTACATTTGTCATTACGTGTTAAAAACAAAAGCCGTATCATTATTTCTTTCTTCGCTGGCGGCGCATAAATTTCGGTCTGCAAAATCTGTGCAGTGTTGCTATGGAGACTACTAAAGACAGGAGAAGGATTTTACGTTTTCACAAGGATGCAGCTTGGAGACAAAGAGGAAAAAATTCATGCCGATTTATCACAAAACTGTGGGGATCATTTCGTGCCACTCTTACGAGATGGATGCGAAAATTCGGAAAAGGGCCGCAGAATTTCGAAGACTTTTCCTCGTGCAGGAAGACCGAAGGAGGCCATGAACGAGGGAACGATAGTTGCTGTTCGTGAATTCATTAAAGAAAACCCACACATCATCATTCATGTCAGTGTATGGATTGGTAGTGTGCTCAACATTTAAAGTTCCGAAAGATCTGCGCCAAATGGGTATCCCAGAAATTAACAGAACAGCAAAAAAGGGTTAGAACCTACTGGTGCAAAGAGATGCTGACAATGTATGAATCTATTGGCCCCAAATGGTTATCAGACATTGTCACAGGTGATGAGACGTGGTTTTAGTACTATATAAAACTCCCAGAAAGATCAATAACTATGTTTGGGTTGCGCAAAATGAACAGCATTCTCGAATCCTCCGACAACACTTTCGCTCAAGGAAGAGGATGTTCACAATTCTTTTTCAATTCACAAGGAGTGGTAACCGTGGACACTTTAACAGAAACAATTACTGTAAATGGCGAATACTTCACCAACATTGCTTTGCCCAATATGAATAAGGAGAAGAAGGAGCAGCGTCCTGCAAACGGCGTGTCAAGGGTTTTCCTTCTTCATGATAATGCCAGTGGTCACAAAACCCAACAACGTACGGCCTATCTGGAAAAGGAAAAAATCAAATAGCTAACCCATCCTGCATATTCATCCGATCTTGCAATATGCGATTTTTGATTTTTTTCTGAAATATACAAAGGAACTTGCTCGGAAGCCCTTTTCAGTAGTGCGAGACCTTGCAAAATGCATTCATTCAGAATTGAGGAGTATTCTCTAAGAGGAGCACCATGTAGCTTTCCAGAATTAGCGTAGACGTCTTCAACTTTACATAGATGCTGGAGGAATGTACTTTGAAGGACAGTAAAAGTTTTCTTGAAGTAGGTGAATGGTTTTGGCTCTGCAGATGCGTGTCAAGAACGTTTTGAACGCCTCTCTTAAGGTTAAAATCATATTCTAAAATGATATTATACAAGACAACTGTTTTGTATTTTAAAGCAGGTAGACAGGTTTGAGATCTAGTATAAGACGACAAGTTTTTCGAGAGGGCTCTAATGGTACGTAGCTGGCAAGGAGAATTCACAAATTTGAAATCATTACCTGCAATAGCTTGTTCTGAACAGATTCTTGTGGATTTTTCGAGCAGACAAACAGAGAATCGAGGAAAAATAAGAGAAATCTCCAGGCGACAACACAAACCTCTAGTATCTAGGGGATAACAGCAGTTTATATTACAAAAGCTATGTTGCTGCCATTAGCCAAACTGACACAACAAGTTTTGTGCATCTCGGAAGGACTGTATTCTGCGAAATCAACAAACTGTGACAAACACGGCGCCAAGGCACAAAGTCTCTCCAAACGTAGGCGTCGCATAATAAAAACCATCACAGCAGAGAGTTCTTCAGGATGTATGCTTAACATTTATGATTACTCTCAGAACAAATCGCATCTCACCCAAAGAGAAAAAATAGTGAAATTTCGTTTTTTCTCCGCTGAAGGAATTGCCTAACAAAATGAAAAAAATGTTTCTAGGTTTCTTCTTCAGAAAAAAATTGAATTTCTGTTTCTTTGAAGAGTTTTTGTCTTTCGGTAAAAGTCGATTTCGCCTTCTCTGAATGAGCTTCGGTCCCAATATTGAAATCTTTTTTTTTCTTTTCCGCATTTAAATGAGAACAAAAACTTTTTTAACCACTTCATATCAGGAATGTTTTTTAAAGAAGGAAAAAACATTTCCATTTGAATTCACTGCAATTCAGCACGTGTATTAAATTGTAGAAACTGTTCCAAAAGTTGTGAAATCTTATGAAATGTTCTGAAATCTCCGAAAGCGAAAAGAAGAAAGTAAAAAGGAATATAAAAGAATTATAATTTATGCGAACTTTATCATGATAAATATATCAAATGAATGACGCCTGTGATATGTAGCAAAGCAATTCTTGTGGTTTCCTGTGGAATGATAGGCCATGATGAACCCAAGGGTCCAGTGTTGGATAAGAGATGATTCCCACAGAAGGGATCTTAAGAGACTGATCAAAGCCTCCCGTCAAGGCCATCCAATGTGGTCTTTAATGTGCAGAGTATATGTCTTTCTTGCATGCAGGACCTTGACTTTGCATCCTATACGATGGACGACGGCTTTTCCAAGCCCATCGGTGTCTCCTTTCTCACCGAGATCAGGGCCGTGCTTAGCGGAGATCAATTTCATCACTAACACAGTTGGGACTCGAACCTAGGAACTGCAGATTACGAGCATGACGCGCTAATGACTGAGCACACAGATTAAGCAGCTAGCACCAACGACCTAAATACATAAGATTGCTGTTATTACTGCTTTCAGCGCCATCAACCAGTATTTCGGGAACTCGGCATCCATGACATTTTCTGGCACTCTTTGATCGTTGCATTTGAGCTCCATAGGGTAACGTGTGTTTCTTTCATTTCGATATCTCATTCTATTTTGCCTTATAAAATACTTTAAACTCTCAATGTCAAATTCGAACTGTGCATTCTAATGTTCCAATGGATATAGCAAAGGAAATGGAGTTACGTTTAGTGAGTAAGTAAAAAGCAATAAAAATTTCCTTGCAGAACACAATGGGAGAATGAAAAGTTCGTTATTTTAAAGCAATATTTTTTTTCGTCGATTTAGTTTTATTTCAGACTTCTGTTAAGAAATGAAGAGCTATCATGTCAAAAATCGATGCACCCAGAAACACAAGAGAATTGTACCCCAATAAAACACACAAATATTTGCTCTGTGCATTTCAAAACAGAATGCTGTAGTACAGGTCCGGATCTAGAAAAAAAATCGAGAGGGGGAGGAAGAAACGCAATCCATCCGGGAAAATGTGCATGGGTAGGGGGGAAAGGAAATAAATTTCCAATGCATTATAACATTTCCCTCTCTATTTTACAGGTTTAGAAAATAATTCTTGAAAAATGTATGAAATATAAATAAGTTTAATAACTTTTTTTGTCTTTAGTACCATTATTAGCATTTATAAAGAGGGGGGGGGGCATACCTTGCCCACTCACCCCCTAGATCCGGCCTTGCTTTAGTATCATCAATAAACCATGGGTTTATTGATAAAAAAAATTGTTAAAAATAAAAAAATTAAAAATAAAAAAGTAATAAAAATAATAATAAAAAAAACATAAAAAATGGGTCTGCATATCCGCAGGCCACTCTGAGTGCCCTCGATAACCTAGGTTCACCATCGAAAGCGCCTACAATGCGCACGCGATCATCAAAACTGGACCTTGAATGACTGAAAGAAGGTCGTCTGGTCCGATGAATCTCGTTTCCTGTGGACTGCCGGGTACGTGTGCGTCGTTTACTTGGGGAAGTGTTGGTACCAGGATGCACAGTGGGACGAAAACAAACCGGTGGAGGAAGTGTAAAGCTTTGGGAAATGTTCTGTTGGGAAACCCGGGGTCCAATCATTCATGTGCAGAAAACTATGACGTCTACCACCTACCTAAACATCATTGCAGATCAGATACATCCTTTCATAGCAACGGCATATACCTTTGTAGTGCTTTCTTTCAGCAGAATAATGCGCCATGCCACACTACCCGGATTCTTCGAGAATGGTTTGAGGAACATGAGGAAGACTTCCAAGTATTGCCCTTGCCTCCAAATTCCCTAGGCATCAATCCAATCTAGCATCTGTGGTTTTGTGTTGGAACAGCATATCTGATCTGCAGCGGCTCAACCACGAAACTTACAACAAGAGTTGAAAAATCTGCTGGTAACGTGTTGGTATCAGATACCACAAGACACCTTTAGAAATCTTGAAGTGGTCCATGCCTCGCCAGGTAAGAACTGTTTTGACGGCACGTGGAGGACCAACTCATATTTGGCAGGTGGTCAGAATGTTTTGGCTCTTCGATGTATGACCATTGGAGCACAAAAGTAATACATACATTAGTGAAGAGAAGCAGCACAACTAATTTCGTTCCAAACAGAATCACATATACAGGGTGATTCAAAACTTATCGTTCAAATTTCGTGGGGAGGTAGGGAATACGTCAGGAAACCGATTTCACATAGGAAAGTATGTCCGCAAATGTACGCATGCGTATGTAGAGGGCGCTGTGTGTACCCAACTAGTGTACAGCTCGTCAGGCGTTTTTGATGTATGCCAGGCGTTTTTGAAAATGTTCGGCGGTCAATGCAACGGCGCTGTGAATCCTGTGTCCGTGTAAATGGTCGCAATTTTGAGCACCTACTGTGAACCTGTACTTTACCTTGTTGGAATAAAAGTCACATTCGTTATCACTTAACTGTACTGTTTCCTTGTGTTCACTTTACTTGTCCATTTCGTTCATGTAGATGACGTTTGCGACATACTTTCCTATGTGAAATCGGTTTCCTGACGTATTCCCTACCTCCCCACGAAATTTGAACGATAAGTTTTGAATCACCCTGTATACAGAAATATTAACATTCGTTTCAACTGGGCTTCTTCTCACAGCATGAACAATACCTTATCCTGAAACTAGAGAGGTTAAACTGCTAAACTTAATAGATATGGTGCGCTCCAAGATATCGATCGTCAAACTGCTTTTGTGTCAAGCAATTTGTATGGTTCATGCGGTGAGAAGAAAAGTAGTTGAAAACAATGTTAATTTTAATACAAAGAACTGCGTGAAAAACAGTAGCATACATTGCTATCAGAATAGTAATGTATCATTATAATTGTACATTTTAACAAGTTGGTAAGTTTAACAAAAAACCAGCAGATAATTTCAGATTATTCTATAATATTCTTACATAATCTTAATAAGTAACATTGATATTTTTTAATTTGATATTTTTTGTAAAATGTGATCTAAAAAAAATCAAATAATAGTCAGATACTGAACTGCAAAACAAGAGTCCACGCACTTTAAAAGTTGGTGAGAAATGATAATTTCATCGAATTTTCACTAAAGGTGATACTTCACTGCTAAAGATGGTGCTAAAGGTGATGCTTCACTGCTAAAGATGGTGCTAAAGGTGATACTTCACTGCTAAAGATGGTGCTAAAGGTGATACTTCACTGCTAAAGGTGGTGCTAAAGGTGATACTTCACTGCTAAAGGTGGTGCTAAAGGTGATACTTCACTGCTAAAGGTGGTGCTAAAGGTGATACTTCACTGCTAAAGGTGGTGCTAAAGGTGATGCTTCACTGCTAAAGGTGGTGCTAAAGGTGATGCTTCACTGCTAAAGGTGGTGCTAAAGGTGATACTTCACTGCTAAAGGTGGTGCTAAAGGTGATACTTCACTGCTAAAGGTGGTGCTAAAGGTGATACTTCACTGCTAAAGATGGTGCTAAAGGTGATACTTCACTGCTAAAGGTGGTGCTAAAGGTGATACTTCACTGCCAAAGTGGTGCTAAAGGTGATACTTCACTGCTAAAGGTGGTGCTAAAGGTGATACTTCACTGCTATAAGTGGTGCTAAAGGTGATACTTCACTGCTATAAGTGGTGCTAAAGGTGATACTTCACTGCTATAAGTGGTGCTAAAGGTGATACTTCACTGCCAAAGGTGGTGCTAAAGGTGATACTTCACTGCTAAAGGTGGTGCTAAAGGTGATACTTCACTGCCAAAGGTGGTGCTAAAGGTGATACTTCACTGCTAAAGATGGTGCTAAAGGTGATACTTCACTGCTAAAGATGGTGCTAAAGGTGATACTTCAATGCTAAAGGTGGTGCTAAAGGTGATACTTCCACTGCCAAAGGTGGTGCTAAAGGTGATACTTCACTGCTAAAGGTGGTGCTAAAGGTGATACTTCACTGCCAAAGGTGGTGCTAAAGGTGATACTTCACTGCTAAAGGTGGTGCTAAAGGTGATACTTCACTGCTAAAGGTGGTGCTAAAGGTGATACTTCACTGCCAAAGGTGGTGCTAAAGGTGATAATTCACTACTAAAGATGGTGCTAAAGGTGATACTTCACTGCTAAAGATGGTGCTAAAGGTGATACTTCACTGCCAAAAGTGGTCCTAAAGGTGATACTTCACTGCCAAAGATGGTGCTAAAGGTGATACTTCACTGGTAAAGATGGTGCTAAAGGTGATACTTCACTGCCAAAGGTGGTGCTAAAGGTGATACTTCACTGCTAAAGGTGGTGCTAAAGGTGATAATTCACTGCCAAAGATGGTGCTAAAGGTGATACTTCACTGCCAAAGGTGGTGCTAAAGGTGATACTTCACTGCTAAAGATGGTGCTAAAGGTGATAGTTCACTGCTAAAGGTGGTGCTAAAGGTAATACTTCACTGCCAAAGGTGGTGCTAAAGGTGATACTTCACTGCTAAAGGTGGTGCTAAAGGTGATACTTCACTGCCAAAGGTGGTGCTAAAGGTGATATTTCACTGCTAAAGGTGGTGCTAAAGGTGATACTTCACTGCTAAAGGTGGTGCTAAAGGTGATACTTCACTGCTAAAGGTGGTGCTAAAGGTGATACTTCACTGCTAAAGGTGGTGCTAAAGGTGATACTTCACTGCTAAAGATGGTGCTAAAGGTGATACTTCACTGCTAAAGGTGGTGCTAAAGGTGATACTTCACTGCCAAAGTGGTGCTAAAGGTGATACTTCACTGCTAAAGGTGGTGCTAAAGGTGATACTTCACTGCTATAAGTGGTGCTAAAGGTGATACTTCACTGCTAAAGGTGATACTTCACTGCTATAAATGGTGCTAAAGGTGATACTTCACTGCTATAAGTGGTGCTAAAGGTGATACTTCACTGCTAAAGGTGGTGCTAAAGGTGATACTTCACTGTTAAAGGTGGTGCTAAAGGTGATACTTCACTGCTAAAGGTGGTGCTAAAGGTGATACTTCACTGCTAAAGATGGTGCTAAAGGTGATACTTCACTGCTAAAGGTGGTGCTAAAGGTTATACTTCACTGCCAAAGGTGGTGCTACAGGTGATACTTCACTGCTAAAGGTGGTGCTAAAGGTGATACTTCACTGCTATAAGTGGTGCTAAAGGTGATACTTCACTGCTAAAGGTGATACTTCACTGCTATAAGTGGTGCTAAAGGTGATACTTCACTGCTAAAGGTGGTGCTAAAGGTGATACTTCACTGCTAAAGGTGGTGCTAAAGGTGATACTTCACTGCTAAAGGTGGTGCTAAAGGTGATACTTCACTGCTAAAGGTATTGCTAAAGGTGATACTTCACTGCTAAAGGTGGTGCTAAAGGTGATACTTCACTGCTAAAGGTGGTGCTAAAGGTGATACTTCACTGCTAAAGGTGGTGCTAAAGGTGATACTTCACTGCTAAAGATGGTGCTAAAGGTGATACTTCACTGCTAAAGGTGGTGCTAAAGGTGATACTTCACTGCCAAAGGTGGTGCTAAAGGTGATACTTCACTGCTAAAGGTGGTGCTAAAGGTGATACTTCACTGCTATAAGTGGTGCTAAAGGTGATACTTCACTGCTAAAGGTGATACTTCACTGCTATAAGTGGTGCTAAAGGTGATACTTCACTGCTAAAGGTGGTGCTAAAGGTGATACTTCACTGCTAAAGGTGGTGCTAAAGGTGATACTTCACTGCTAAAGGTGGTGCTAAAGGTGATACTTCACTGCTAAAGGTGGTGCTAAAGGTGATACTTCACTGCTAAAGGTGGTGCTAAAGGTGATACTTCACTGATAAAGGGGTGCTAAAGGTGATACTTCACTACTAAAGGTGGTGCTAAAGGTGATACTTCACTGCTAAAAGTGGTGCTAAAGGTGATACTTCACTGCTAAAAGTGGTGCTAAAGGTGATACTTCACTGCTAAAGGTGGTGCTAAAGGTGATACTTCACTGCTAAAGGTGATACTTCACTGCTAAAGGTGATACTTCACTGCTAAAGGGGTGCTAAAGGTGATACTTCACTGCTAAAGGTGGTGCTAAAGGTGATACTTCACTGCTATAAGTGGTGCTAAAGGTGATACTTCACTGCTAAAAGTGGTGCTAAAGGTGATACTTCACTGCTAAAGGTGGTGCTAAAGGTGATACTTCACTGCTAAAGGTGGTGCTAAAGGTGATACTTCACTGCTAAAGGTGAATAACATCTCTGTCAGTGTTTTTGGATACGAGAAAGAGATATTCCCACTCTACATCACACCATTCAGATTTAAAGAGCACGCAAATCTCCTACTGTTATCAGATGGAGAAGGGTAGCATTATTGCTCCATTAAGAACATGAGCAGACTTCTCAGTCTTCTCACTAAACATAAATGCCAGATTTTCTACTGTGATTACTGCCTTCACCGTTTCACAAATGAATCACTCTTAAAAGATCGCGTTCCCTATTGTCAAGAACATGGACCCCCTACATCTAAAGAGGAGAAATGGCTGAAATTCACAAATTTCAAGTTTCAACAGCCCGTTCCATATGTGATTTACGCCGACTTTGAATCATTACTGGTGAAAGTGGACATCTATCCTCTTTCACTTTTGTTCATCCAACCTGCAAAATCTCACACCACTATCACAGCAAATCGTGAGCCCTGTGGATTTGCATATCTTGTTGTTGGACCTGTCGGCTGCAGATATAAACCTCCAGTAGTTTATAACCTACCTAATGTGGTAAAATAATTTTTGGAATGTTTGCTTAAAGAAGAATACAATATTAAAAATTTACTCTCGGATATCAAACCAATGCACCTTTCAAATCACGAAAAGGAATCATTTCGCAACGCTATCAACTGTCATATTTGCAAAGATATTCTAGGACTAGATCGAGTGAGGGATCACGATCATTTAACCGGCAAATTCAGAGGAGCCACCCATAATGCATGTAATCTCAATTTTAAGTTCACAAATAAGATTCCAGTTATTTCATTACCTAAAGGGATATGACAGCCATCTTATTATGCCAAGAATCGGCAGAATCAGAAATAAAAAGATTAATTGCATTCCTAATAATATGGAAAAATACATAGAGTTATCCCCTGGAAATTTGAATTTCATAGACTCCTATCAATTGTTAAGTGCATCTCTTGAGAAGCTAGTCCATAATTTATCAGCAAAAGAATTCCATATTTTAAAGGAGCATATTGAAACAGAACGGCTACACCTTTTTGTTTTGAGAAAAGGTGTTTACCCCTACGATTACATTGAGAGCAGCGAAAAGTTTGAAGAAACATTATTACCTCCACATAAAGCTTTTTACAATCAACTCACAGAAGAAATGCTGGAGGAAGAAGACTACATCCATGCACTGAAAGTATCATAGTTAGTATATAGTAAAAGTCTTTATATAGTAAAAGTCATGATACTGACCTAGGTTTTTCAATATGAAAAACCTAGGTCAGTATCATGACTTTTACCTGAAGACCGATGTGCTCCTGTTAGCTGATGTTTTTGGGAATGTCAGACAACTATGCTTCAGATACTCCGAAATTGATCCCTGCCATGTTTACACAGCTCTTGGACTAGCCTGGCAGGCATGCCTGAAAATGACAAATATTAATCTAGAGATAATAAAAGAACTAACAATGTACCTTTTCCTGGAAAAAGGCATACGAGGAGGAATTTCAGTGAAATGCAATCGTCTTAGAACTGCAAACAACAAGTATTCAGACACCTATAATCCCCAACTACCCTCTAAATACATTATGTACTATGATGCCAATAATCTATACGGATTGGCAATGTCACAATGTCTTCCTCAAAGCGATTTTAGATGACTTAATAAAGAAGAAATAGATGATCTAAATATTATTGCAGTTGCTGATGATTCGAATAAAATGTATATATTCAAAGTTGATTTAGATTATCCAATTTCTCTACATGACAAGTATAATGATTATCCGCTAGACCCTGAGAAACTTCAGATTACCTGCAGCATGCTATCACCATATTGTCAAGAGCTTGCCCAAAACCTTGGAATAAATACAAGCCAATCGGTCATTAAATTAGCCCGATATCTGTATTCTAAGGAAAAATATTTCCTTCATTACCGTAATATGAAACAATATTTAGCCTTCGGTATGCAGCTGAAGAAACTACATCGCATTTTAGAATTCAATCTTGCTGGCTAAAACCATATATAGAAATAACACAGATCAGCAGAAGAAAGCTAGAAATGATTTCGAGAAGGAATTCTTCAAACTGATAAATAATGCTGTGTTTGTAAAAACGATGGAAAATTTGAGAAATCGGGTAAATATTGAATTGACTCAGAACCCAAAGATAGTAGTATGTAATGCCGTAGCATCATATGCTTTTCACGCTTTTCGTGTTTTTGACAACGAACTTGAATGTGTACATCAAAACAAACTAAATTGAAACTGAACAGACCTATTTATGCAGAATTCAGCATTCTAGATATTAGTAAAATACTGATGTATAGCTTTCATTTTGTCTTTGTTAGTCTAAAATATGGAGGAAAAGCTAAATTATTGTTCACTGATACAGATTCACTGTGCTATGAGCTTCAAACCGAGGACGTGTATGTCGATATGAAAGATGATATAGATCATTTCGATACGTCTCACTATCACATAGATCATGTTTTGCACAGTACACAATAAATGGTACTAGGTAAAATGAAAGATGAACTGTCAGGAGTGTACCTGCAAAAGAATTTGCAGACCTTCGTGAAAAATGTAGTCTTCAGAGTTTACAAGAGGAGAAGACAGGGAAATGAGTCCCAAAATACATCATAAAAAGAACCCTTCTTCACAAGGATTACAGATATTGCTTGATAATGAAATCACCTTCTCGAGTAGATTTGAAAAAGCTTCAAAGTAGCAAACATCATCTCCATACAGTGAAAGGTGTAAACTTGGTCTGTCATCATTCGATGACAAAAAATATATTTTAGGAAATTGTTATGCCACCCTTTTGTATGGGACTACAAAACGATGAACAAAATAATGTAATAGAAAACGAATATTTTGTTAAATATGTACACGGTGATTTTTAATATGTTTGAGCTATATATTACTATGTATAAAAAAATGAGGATTTTATCTGAATGAATGTATAATTTTTTTTGTGTAACCCCTATGTATGTAAAAATATTGCATGTAATTACCTTATGTAGACTGCTCTATGTAAGAACCATTTCCTCTGTTAACCTGCATTTTTGTAAGCAGGCTCTAAAAACATATCTGTAACCAATGTAAAAAAAAAAAGAAAGCATCGTTGTGAAATGTATAAATAAAATTGCAAACCAATGGAAATCATTACTTGTGTAAAATATGTGAAACCTACGTATCGTATTTGTTTATCCATTGTGTCTCCCAATACTTTGATATCAATAAAAAATTTTAATTGAAATATATGTGTGTTCTCTGAATTTCTGAGTCAAGCCTTATCTTTAGCAAATGGGAAGGTAGTAGAAAAACTATGTAGATGCTATCGCAACTTCTCACGTGATCCTCGTGTGACGCTCCCGGAGTGCATGTGTCATACAACACGCTACAACTTGTTTGGGGAATCAAATCGCTCAGACAGAAGTCTATTAAATACACGCATTTCTGGGATTACACTTATAATAAGAGGTCGGTGATTCTCTTAATTTTAATGGTTTAGTAAACATTATTTATAATTTCGCGTGGTACAGACGTTTTCAAATATTAAGAAGTGATGAAAACCTATTTCTTTTCGAAGTTGTAGCAATTCGAATCGCTTGCACATAGGTCATTATGCTAACGGATCAAACATCCTCAAAATCAGCGTTTTTTTTTTAAGCAATCACTTCTCAAAAGTAGCAGGACTTCAATAAATGCACTGGGTGCTGTGTTTATGAGAAATTTATCAGCTCCGGATGAAATTCTAAATCAATTTTTATTTTTGCATAGACAGAATATCCCTGATTTTCAGTACATAGATTTTTATAGATAAATAATCGAAATTACTGCATCAACCATTTGGTGATAAAGGAATTTGTTATCATGCGTTTTAGAGCAGATTTCACCCTTTACTGAATATTAATATATTTTTTTATAATGATCTACAAGGAAAAGGATAATTTCACGGCTATATATAAAATACAGAGGGGTTTAGATGAATTTTATATACTTTTCCTATGAGTAAGCAAATCTTAAAAAAATTTAATTTTCATACTGTTATTCGAAATACTCAGTTAATAATTGTTTTACTTTGGAATGTTTCCCAGTGACAAAAAGTACGATGATTTAATTAAAAATAATGTTTTTCTTAAATGCATTGAAATCGAAATTAACGGATTTCACCATATAATTCAAGTGATTTAAATTTAAAAAAAGATAAAATTCCCTAAAAGATGAGATTTGTTTAATTACAGAGGTGAAAATAGTTTTTTCCTAAATGCAACGAAATGAAAATTAAGTGTTTTTACCATATAATTTGAGTGATTTAAATAAAAAAATTAAATTCTCTAAAAAATTTAGATTTTTTTAATTAGAGAGGTGAAAATAATGTTTTTTTTAAAGCAATGAAATGAAAATTAAGCGATTTTATCATTTACTTATTTCAACTGTTTAGTAAAAAATACAGATAATTCCCTAAATGCAGATAATTCGTCATGTAATTACTAATTTCAGCTATTTAATATCAAGAAATATAGATAATTTCCTAAAAATCCGATTTGTAATGACTGAGATAAAAATAATATGTGCTCTCCTACATTAAATACAATGAAATGAAAATTAACGAAATCCATCATGTAATTACTAATTTCAGAATTAATATCAAGAAATGTAGATAATTTCCTAAAAATCCGTTTTGTAATGACAGATAAAAATAATATGCCTATTTCATCCGCCTTTAAGCACTCGAATCATATACTACCCTTGGCATAATACATAAATTCGCTGAACAACTAACTGCTAATGTAAGGGAATTGTGATCGAATCTCAGCATAGAATTTTTTCTAAAAAAGATATATCAACTGCTAACGTAAGGGAAGTGTGATCGAATGTCACCATAGAAAAAGTTTTTTAAAAATATAGTACGTGTGTTAAAACACTGGACGGCGCCACAGTTAGAATTATTTTGGGGAGTGAGTTTAAAGAAAAATTTTTTTCACGGTGGGATTCGATTGCACTTCCCTCACTTTAGCAATGCATTTATCCATTATACCATGGGTAGTATATGTTTAGATTGCTCAAACGTGGATGAGGAAGGCATATTATTTTTATCTCAGTCATTACAAAACGGATATTTAGGAAATTATCTGTATTTCTTGATATTAAACAGCTGAAATTAGTAATTACATGACGAATTTCGCTAATTTCCATTTCGTTGTATTTAATGTAGGAAAACATAATATTTTTATCTGTCATTAAAATTCAGATATTTTAGGGAATTATCTGTATTTTTTACTAAACAGTTGAAATAAGTAATCAAGTGATAAAATCGCTTAATTTTCATTTCATTGCTTTTAAAAAAAACGTTATT
Organism: Ryuthela nishihirai; assembly: GCA_038380435.1. Lineage (NCBI taxonomy): Eukaryota > Metazoa > Arthropoda > Arachnida > Araneae > Heptathelidae > Ryuthela > Ryuthela nishihirai. The sequence goes on along the minus strand of JAWZYU010000028.1, from coordinate 26,736,225 downwards.
TTCACGTCTGTAATTAAAAAAATCTAATTTTTTCAGGGAATTTAATCACTTTTTTTCTAAATCCCTTAAATTATATGGTGAAATCCGTTAATTTCGATTTCAATGCATTTAAGAAAAACATTATTTTTAATTAAATCATCGTACTTTTTGTCACTGGGAAACATTCCAAAGTAAAACAATTATTAACTGAGTATTTCGAATAACAGTATGAAAATTCAATTCTTTTAAGATTTGTTTACTCATAGGAAAAGTATATAAAATTCATCTATACCCCTCTGTATTTTATATATAGCCGTGAAATTATCCTTTTCCTTGTAGATCATTATAAAAAATATTAATATTCAGTAAAGAGTGAAATCTGCTCTAAAACGCATGATAATAAATTCCTTTATCACCTAATAAATATTCAGTACATAGATTTTTACAGATAAGCAGTAATTTCGATTACTTATCTGTCAAAATCTATGTACTGAAAATCAGGGATATTCTGTCTGTGCAAAGTAAAAATTGATTTAGAATTTCATCCGCAGCTGATAAATTTCTCATAAACACAGCACCCAGTGCATTTATTGAAGTCCTGTTACTTTTGAGAAGTGATCGCTTAGGAAAAAACCGCTGATTTTCAGGATGTTTGATCCGTTAGCGTAATGACCTATCTGAAAGAGATTCGAATTGCTACAACTTCGAAAGGAAATATGTTTTCATCACTTCTTAATATTTGAAAACGTCTGTACAACGCGAAATTATAAATAATGTTTACTAAACCATGAAAATTAAGAGAATCACCGACCTCTTATTATACCGTATTTTAATGTGTATAAGGAACCCCTTGTTGCCAAAAATTGGGGGGGTTTCTTATACATGGATAGTATTCTTGAATAAATGATTATATCTTAAAATGAAAATATCTTTGGTGAAAAATCAGGTGGTTCCTTATACTCGAGGGTTCCTTATACACGTTAAAATACGGTAAGTGTAATCCCAGAAATGGTTGTATTTAATAGACACTTCTCCGAGCACGATCTCCGAGTGAAGTGGTCCCCAAACGAGTTGCGACTTGTGGTATGACACATTCACACACACTCGGGGAACGTCACAGAGGGAGCCCGTGGTCACTTGATCGCGATAACATCTATGTTGTTTACCTTCCCACTTGCTGAAAATAAAAGACTCGACTCAGAAAGTCAGACAATACACATATATTTCATTTTAAAAATTTTATTGATATCAAAGTATTGGGAGATACAATGAATAAACAGTGACAATGCGTAGGTTTCACGTAATATTTTACATAAGTAATGATTTCCATTGGTTTGCAATTTTATGTAGATTATTTATACATTTAATAATGATGTTTTTTTTTTACGTTGGTCACATATTTTACTGCCTACTTACAAAATGCAGGTTAACAAAGGAAATGGTTTTACATACAATAGTCTACATAATTACATACAATAGTCTACATAATGCGATATTTTTACATATACAGGTGTTACATAAAAATTGTTGTTTTACATACAATAGTCTACGTAATGCGATATTTTTACATATACAGGTGTTACATAAAAATTGTACATACATTAAGATAGAATTATCATTTTTTGTACATATACTAACATATAACTGAAACATAATAAATATCACAGTGTACATGTTTAAAAAAATATTCGTTTTCTGTTACATTGTTTTTTCATCCTTTGTAGTGTCCATACAAAAGGGTGTCAACCATTTTCTAAAATACATCTTTTGTCATGGATTGGTGACAGACCAAGTTCTACACCTTTCACTGTATGAAAGTGATGGTTGGTATTTTGAATCCTTGTCAAATCTATTCGTGTAGATAATTTGTTTATTAAGCAGTCTCTGTAATCCTTGTGACAAAGGGTTCGTTTTGCAATGTATTTGGGGACTCCTTTCCCTGTCTTCTCCCCTTGTAAACTCAGAATAGAATACAACTACTTTTACTTTTCAACCCAACAAACTCATTTGCAGGCACTCCTAAAAGTTCATCTTTCATTTTTTCTAGTGCCTTTTTATTACTTATACTATGTAGAAAGTGGTCTGTAGGGTAATCAGATGTGTCAAAATGGTTTATATCATCTTTCATATCGGCATACACATCCTCGGTTTGAAGCTCGTAGCACAGTGAATCTGTGTCAGTGAATAATAATTTAGACTTTCCTTCATATTTGGACTAATATAGTCATCATAAAAGCTAAACATCAGTATTTTACTAATATCTAAAATAGTGAATCCAGCATAAATAGGTTTGATGAGTTTACAGTACTGTGCAAATTAGTTGGAACAATAGGAAAATGCAGTAACAAAGACACAACTAAAATATTTATTTGTTTAATAGTGTAGTTAATAATGAATGTGACTCCCCTTAGCTTTAATTACTTTTTCCACCCTCTCAACTAGCGATGCCACTAGCTTTCCAAACATCTCCTTCACTTCAGGGTCGTGGTACCACACTTTCATGACACTTTCTATCATTTTAGTTTTCGTCGTGTAATCCATCTTAGTTATGCGCGCTTTAATAATGGCCCACAAATTTTCAATGAGGTTTAGATCAGGTGAATTTTCTGGCCACTCCAATACCTTCAAATATTGCTGGATAAAGAAGCTCTTAGCATGCTTAGAATTGTAGCATGGAGCCAGATCCTGTTGAAATACCACATCGCCGTTAGGAAACAGCTTCTGCAGTGTTGGGATCATTTTCGCCTCCAGAACGCCTATGTACTTTCTGCTTCAATGGGGTGAAGCGTCTGTGGCCTGGAAGCTGTGAAACATCCCCAAAATATGACCCTTGGTGGTTACGAACAAGTTTAGACTTGCAGCAGTTTAGACTCTGCAGCGGAAGTGACTTAGCGTTCCTTCGCTTGTCCCAACTAATTCACACAATACTATAATTTAGTTTGCTTTGATTTTACACATGCGAGTGCGTTGTCAAAAACACGAAAAGCGTGAAAAGCAGGTGATGCTACGACTTTGCAAATTCTCTTTGGACTCTGAGACAATTCAATATTCACCCGATTTCTCAAGTTTTCCATCATTTTTCCAAACACACCATTATTTATCGGTTTGAAGAAGTCCTTTTCAAAATCATTTCTAGCTTTCTTCCACTGACCTGTATTAAATTCTATATATGTTTTTAGCCAGCAAGACTGTTTCAATTCTACAATGCGATGTATTTTCTACAGCTGCACACCGAAGGCTAAATATTGTTTCATGTTACGGTAATGAAGGACATATTTTTACTTAGAGTACAGATTAGGGACTAGTTTCACGAATGGTTGGCTGGTATTTATTCCAAGGTTATGAGCAATCTCTTGGCAATATGATGATAGCATGCTGTTGGCAATCTGAAGTTTCTCAGGGGCTAGTGGATAATCATTATGCTTGTCGTGGAGTGAAACTGGATAATCTAAATCGACTTCCAATATATAACCTTTATTGGAATCATCAGCAACCGTTGTAATATCTAGATTTTCTATTTCTTCTCTATCTAACCATCGAAGATCGCTTTGAGGAATACATTGTGACATTGCCCATCCGTAGAGATTGTTGGCATCATAGTACATAATGTGTTTAAAGGGTAGTTGGGAATTATAGGTATCTAAATACTTGTTATTTTCAGTGCTAAGACGATTGTATATCACTGAAATTCCTCCTCGTATGCCTTTTTTCCAGGAAAAGGTACATTGTTAGTTCTTTTATTATCTCTAGATTAGCATTTGTCATTTTCAGGCATGCCTGCCAGGCTAGTCCAGGAGCTGTGTAAACATGGCAGGGATCAATTTCGTAGTATCTGACGCATAATTGTCTGAAATTCTCAAAAACATCAGCTAATAGGAGCACATCGGCCTTCAGGAACAAGTCATGATAGTGACCTAAGTTTTTTATATTGAATGTATTCCATAGTTTCAGTGCATGGATGTAGTCTTCGTCTTCTAGCGCTTCTTCTGGGAGTTGATTGTAAAAAGCTTCAAGTGTAGGTAATAACATTTCTTCAAACTTTTCGCTGCTGTCAATGTAATCGTAGGGGTAAACTACTTTTCTCAAAACAAAGTGTAGCCGTATAGTTTCAACATTGATTATAAGAAAGAGAAATTTTGACGTTTATAGTAAAATCTGTTTACAGAAATCGAGTATGAAAGAAATCCATTTTTAAAACCGATAGAAGAGAAGCCTGTGTCTTTTTTCAGAAGATGATCATAAATGTAGGCTGAAGAGGCATCTTTTGACACATACAGAATACTCATTTTTGTGTTGTTTATAATAAAGCATTTTCCATTTGTGTAATCAGAAATCTCATCTGTTGAGGAACAGAAATGAGAAGAAATATGTTTCTTTAACTTTGAAATAAATTATTTTTTCCGTTAAATGTGAACTACCATTTTTTAACCCACACAACGTAGAAACATCATGCTTTGAGATGTGTTTCACCAATAATTTTGGACATCTAACGTGCCTTTAATAAAACTTTTCGCATGAAGTGAGTGGTATATGAAAAATATCTTTTAACACTTACAATTGAAAAAAGCCTTTCACGTTTAATATAATTGTTTGACCACTGGTCAAATATGTCAAAAGGTCTTTATTGCTTATATAGTTATACGATTGATGATATGATTTTTCTCGATTTTTTTAATGAAAGCTTTGTCCTTAAAGAAATCTTAAAGTTTCATATATTTTCTTCACCAAATTAAACACCTCATATTTAACAACGTTTTCTAACAGCTGTGAACAAACTTCTTTGGCATTAGGCCAAAGACAGAAATACAGGTAAATCTTTTTAGAACGCGGTACTTGGTGTCTAAATAATCGCATTGTGTTAGCAAAACTTCAAGCCATTTTTCGTCATTCAAACTTTGTATATCGGCTAATTATATCAATTTGTGTTTGCCGCTTTTATGCACGCTGTAAATTGCAATAGAAGGATTCACGGAAAATGGGGAAAATCAAGTAAACAATATTATTACATGGAAAATTAATATGATATATTGCATTGTGGAATCATGTCTTGATATACGATATATTATTTGAAGCCAGTGATAAAATTTATACGATAAACGTCTTGTTACCATATTTAGCTTTCCACGCAGTTGTATTGTGAGTTACGTTCACATCTTTAATAGTCAATTGTGTACGAGTGCCTTCAGTAACAAATAATCTTGTTTGTTCATTTGAAATACAAATCAAACGGATATTGCCAACAAAAGATTACAAGTAAATGAATCAACTCCCGGCTTTGGATGTCAAAGATAACAAGGATCGTGGATTCGTGCCGGAGTGAAAATATTGCCCATGTGTACACAAAACTACACAAGGAATATAATATGTAGTTTTTGAGTGAAAAATTACGTTTCATATGACAAAAAAAGGAAAAAACAGGAATCACGCTTGTATCGCGTTATAAGTAGAGTCGCGTTTTGTTGAATTGTGTTTTAAGGGGATTTACCTGCATTATGTTTGCTGTGGGCCGATGGTTGGGAGAGGGATGCAAAAAGATATAAGAAAGAAAAAAAAGTTGACTTTTTATTTTTATATATTACTTGTCATCTAAATAGGTGCAGAATAATAAAAAAAATATTAATTTGAAAGTTACCATAAAACCTCAAGTTGGCTTATTGAAGCAATGTGCGAAAAATTGTATAGCGATTTGCAGAGCATTCAGCTTTAATGGAATTGTAGCTAATTATATGATTACATTCAAATTTTAATCTTTCGTCTTATTAAAGCACCATTCACTTTAGTCGAGCCAGATTTAAAACAAGTTTTCATATTTTAGAATTATAATGCGAACAGTATAAAATTTGTAAAAGGGCCAGAGCTTGTGTATGCCCGTTTCAGAGTGACACTTGATATAAAACTACTGTAAAACATGATATCACATTTCAAATGTGTTATTTTGCTGCAAATTAATGTAAATCGCAGAGAGACGTGTCAAGTAGACAATAATATTTCTGTTTATAAAGTGTGTAAAAAAATTTCGTTTTTTAGATAGTAGTAGTAATTTTTCTTTCTCATGTTTCTTAATAAAGCATTTCCTCAGAAATCTTGTCTAAATGTCCTTTTTTGTAATGTGTCACACAACATACCAACTCTTGTCATTAGCAGTGGATGCTCGTGAATTTCTAAACACTTGGGTACAGAATATATATATATAATGAAAACAACCATGCGAGGGTGAGAGGTGAGTCTCCCCTGACACAGTGAGAAGAGAAAAGGCTAGCCTGTGATATCAGTCTCTTCTTGAGCAGAGTGAAAGTTGGGGGTATTCTATACTTAATTTAAACTGAATCGACAAATTATTATATACACCTACCTAATAGCCTGTTGATCGATCTTTTGACCTCACAACAGCAGCCAGTCTTCTTCGGAAGGACTCAATGAGGTGTTGAAGCAACGGAGGTGTTATTGCTGCACATGAAGCGAGGATCGCCTGTCGTAGAGTATCCATGGTTACCGGTGGGATTGGCCGACTCGAACAGATCATTCCAATTTATCCCAGAAATTCTCAATGGGGTTGAGGCCCGGCAATCGACGGAGCCATTCAAGTGTGTTAAACTCACTTCAATGGTCTTGGAACCATATTGTCGCCGCTCAGAAGGTATGCGGTGTGCGTTTGTCCTGTTGAAGAAGGCATAGTGCTATAAGAGAATCGTTACAAATGGGTGTAGATGGCCGGCGAAGATATTTACACACCTTGTGCTGTGACGGTGGTCTCGAAGGGCCTCAAGGAAGCCATGTAAATGCACCCCAAACTGTTACACTGCCTAAACCTGCCTGTATGACTCCAACTTCACAATCTTTATCCATTGCTTCATGTAGTTTATGCCACACATGCACTTTCTCATCACCGTGATAGAGTTGAAACCTTGATTCATGAGACAGGATGAAGTTTGTTTCTAATCCTCCACACTCCAGTTGCGATAGGCTTTGCAAACTACAGCCTAATCTTTCATTGCCTTGCAGTCAACAAGGGGACACGATGTGGACGTCGACTGTCATAGCCTATTTTTTCCATGCTACAATGGATAGTCTTAGTGCATAGGCTTGTGGACATGCTCTCATTCTATTCTGACATCTGCTCCATGGTAGCCGTGCGATTATTTGCGACAATGCAGGGTAATCTGCGTTCACCTCGAGAGTCAATTGCACGTTTACGTCCACATTTCTTCCGCTAGTTGGAATTTGTCGTATTTCATGTAGCCTTCGTATACACATGCGATTGTCTGATGTTGAAATCCTAATAGTTCAGCAGTTGCGGTGATCGAACAACCGGCTTTCCTAACACCTAGTATCTGACCACGGTCAAACTCACGTCGCTGCTGCTACCCGTGATTACTTTTCCGTGACTGCGTTCAACGTACCACGTGACAGGATGCGATACTTCTGCTTTGCATATTGTTATCTGAGTGTATATAATAATCTCTCCAGTATATAATAATAATAAAAGAAGATGCCTGAGGCAGAAATAACAGGGAAATCGTTGTAGATGCATGAATATTTTTACACAGTGTTTCTGGTTGTTGGCCGGATTGAGTGCCAAATTTCAAGTCGAAATTCCAAAAAGGGGAATTGCTAGAAGCAAACATATTTACCACGCTATTCCTAAAGCAAACGGTATTCGGTGCCAAATTTATTGTTGACATTTTACTGCTCCCTAATCTGAACTTTAAATTTGTGAAAAAAAAAAACAACATTAAATCTGCTGCCATTGCCAGATTCCTCATATTTCCAAGGTATTATTATTTTAAAACGTCCCCTTGCAGCTAGGGACATTTATTAACCTAATCCCGGAGAATCCCATGTGCAATATTCGAGACTATTTGATCTAATATTACAGGGTTCCAAAATATGTTGAAATCAAATTCTCGATAGTTTGCTATGAAGTCACGGGATATGAGAGCGCTCGCTGATGTCAGCAATTTTTCATGTTGAATTTTTGCTAAAGGGTTGAGGTGGAACTCGCAAAATAATGTTTAGTGCACTAAAAACAATATAGAGATTATAAGGAGACCGGATATCGCTGTGTACCGTTCTGCTGGCAAACAATAAAATAGATTACCCCTCCAGCTGCTGCTTAAAACAGGTCTAACAGAAGCTTTCAGCCTAATGCATCAGGGAGAAGATCTGTAAGGAAGGTGAAATCTCAGTAGAGAAACAAAAGAGAAAGTGCATTCATATCTTATCTGGGGCTCAAAACTGGTCCTTCTAACTAGTAGGAAATCATGCTAACCATATGGTCACCGGGAGCGATTTTTCTCCCATCTCAAAATAGAGGAATGTCAAAAAAATAATTACGCAGCAAGTCTGCAACCTAATATTGTTCCTCTTATGAGGGATGTTCAAATTAGCAATGCCCATAAGCCTAAATATATAAAACAAGAAAAACCTACCGTCTCTGATGACCATGGAGCATTCATTTTTAAAGACAATGAATATCGTCATTTTGCGTCTTTAGCAAACTCTAAAGGTGGAAATTGGGAGTGATGGATGGAATCGGAAAACGCAAATCGTAATAATTAATACCTAATCAATAAAAAAATATTTATTTCCTAAAGCAAAATTGTTACATTTTTCTTTATTCTCATCTCTCTGCTGGTAAGGGGACAAATCTCTACTGTCCGTGTAAACCTGTTAACCATTTCGCTCCGATAGCAAAATTTTAAACCTTCAGCTTCAGTAGGTCGCTTAGAATTACCTTTAAAAATTTGCATTTTTTTAAATTTAAGGCTCTCTTTTTTTCCCAAAGTTTCTGAAAATGTGAATCGTAATATTATATAGCTATGAACAACTCGAAAAGAATTTTAATTGATCTCTCCGAGTGGTTCACGCATTTCGCTACTGATCTGGGTTTGGTCCCCGGGTCATGGATGTTTCTATCCTTTTTCTGCTGAGGTCTCCCCATCCTCATAGGCCTTCTACTATGGCCTATAAACTGACGACTCCTGTCAGATCTCTGTGGGAAGCAGCTGTTGGAGGGGGAGGGGTATTTATTTATTTATTTAGGGTTATGGGAGCCAATCGCTGCCAGCAATGTAAACCCACAACTATCACATCACACCAACAAAATTTTTACTTTCTTGCATGTATACATCATCTAATATAGAGTAAACCCTCTGCTATCTGACATTAATGAGGAATAGGAGTTGCCGGTATAAGAAATATTTTTATAGAACCAAATGCAAAATTTAATTGCAGTTAAAAATAGTGATAATAAAAGTGAAGTATATAAGTCAATAGAAAAGCATACACAAGACAAAAAAGTACTATCCGATACATGTGAATAGAGAAACTATGGTAAATTTTCATTTCAGGAAAAAAACACTATCTTTGTATACAGTACTGTGCAAATTAGTTGGGACAATAGGAAAATGCAGTAACAAAGACACAACTAAAATATTTGTTTGTTTAATAGTGTAGTTGATAGTGAATGTGACCTCTCTTTGCTTTAATTATTTCTTTCACCCTCTCAACCATTGATGCCACTAGCTTTCCACACATCTCCTTCACTTCAAGGTCGTGGTACCACACTTTCATGACATTTTCTATCATTTTGGTTTTCGTCGTGCAATCCATCTTAGATATGCGCGCTTTAATAATGGCCCACAAATTTTCAATGGGGTTTAGATTGGGTAAATTTCCTGGCCATTCCAATACCTTCAAATGTTGCTGGGTAAAGAAGCTCTTAGCAAGCTTAGAATTGTGGCATGGAGCCAGATCCTGTTGAAATACCCCATCGTCGTTAGGAAACAGCTTCTGCAGTGTTGCGACCAATTTCGCCTCCAGAACGCCTATGTACTTTTTGCTGTCCATCATTCCTTCAATGTGGGGAAGCGTCTGTTGCCCTTCAAGCTGTGAAACATCCCCAAAACATGACCTTTGGCGGGTGTTTGGGGGATTGCTGGATATGGCCAGATCGAGGATTCGCTTGTCCCAACTAATTCGCAAAGTACTATATACATGTGTAGTTCACTGACTAGGTTCTAGCAACTCGGATGACATTTCATCAGGGTCCTCCAGTGAAGTAGCATTTAATTCTTCTGCAGCAGCTGATGTAGATTGAAAAGACATAAAATTAAATCTAGTAGTTGAATAAATTTCTCGTGTCTACCTGGCTTGTATGCATTCACTTTCTCATTCATGCTAAAGGTGAAAATGCATTACAGTTTGGACAGTGAAACCGATCAACAAATTTTAAGGTACTTTCAAATCATACTGCAGCAGCCCGCCAACCTTTCGCCTTCTTCATCACTTTCTTCATCATCCTTATGTTTGTTCTGATTCAAAACACTTTCAGTATTTTTTATCGCTGTAACAGGAGTATCGTTCTTAACATCCAGCCATTCATCGAGCTCATCTCTGGAGATACATATGTTTCACTGGATGCGTAGCACTTACGCACTCGACTAATTCTAAAATTTCATCACAGTTTTCATTTGTTGGTTTTGTTAATCAAGGAATCATATAAAACCCTCTTCTTCATCCGACGATCCATCTTCAGATATCACATGTCGTACCAAGTTCAAATGTTTAAAATCTATTCCAGATGCCTATACCGGATAACTGGGAGTTATCTGAACATTTGCACCTAAGGCTCTGAACATTTGCACCTAAAGCTCTGAGCATTTGCACCTAAAGGTAGCTCTGAACATTTGCACCTAAGGGTAATCTGTGTTGTAGATCACGGGAGAAACAGAAATTTGACTAGCAGTGTATCCTTCAAGGTGAAACAGGTGCAAACCTTGATCTGCTAGTACTAGAAACATGAAAATTGGTATTTTGGTTTATTTGTTACCGCTAAAGTGCAGAAATCAGTTATTCTACAGATTATCTAGGTATTGTGCAGATTAACTAGGGTGATCCGTTAACGTGCGGAAAATAGTTTCATTTCTCAAATTACCTAGGTAATCTGCAAATTACCTGGATAATCTGCACATTACCTACTAGGCACTCGTTAAAGTGAAAATAAGATCTTTGCTGGAACAACAGGAACGTTTCTGTACGCTTAAATTAACATAATGTTATTTATCTAGGGTCCGAGAGTAGAGTTGAAACCAGGGTCATCCCTCTGTCAACATGAATCAGTCGTCCGAATTATAGAAAACGTCCCCAAAATGAGCAGGCCAAGTGAGAACGAATCATTTTAGTGATTCGTTATCAAGAATGAATCACTTTACCGATTCGTTCTCACTTGGCCTCCGCTCATCCGGGGCGTTTTTTATAATGCGGACGAGTGAATCACGTGACACGAAGATTCATATTCAAGAGATTCACCACTATGAGAGAAACAAACTTTTGAACTTTAACGATACGGAAGCCGTTAATGTGCACATTACCTAGGTAAAATGCGGAAAACTCTTGATTCCGCACGTTAACGGAGCAAATCAGTTAATCTGCAGATTAGCTAGGTAATGTGCACATTAACGGCTTTCGAGCTTTAGCGGTAACATATATTCAGGTTCGATCCTCGGGTAAGGCTCATGATTTCATGGAAATTTCTCATGAAATATGAAATTTTACATGCCATGTGTTCTTTGAGGTCAAATGTAGATCTACTGGTACTGGAAGGTTAAACATTAGTGCCTGTGGATATTTTGAATCGACGATCTCAGATATTATGTCAAATTGTGAATGCAATGGATTAAACATCTAGAATAATAAACAGGGGAGTAAAACTATATACGGGTAAAATATCCAGCACATTGTAAAATTTTTAATACAGAGGTAAAACAGAAAAGATCTGATAAAAGTGGTCTGAGTGTTAGGGACTCAGAAGTAAAATCGTGAAAACTAAAAAAGTGCGCCATTCAAAGTTAAAACATGGACAAGAAATTGTCACAAAACTCGCACTTAGGTTTGTCGTCCGCCCGTAGAAGAAATGAATGACCTAAACAGAGCCGAGCAAGTACAAACTCCTGCTTGCGATTCCTGCGGTAACGTGACTGCCATGGTTTGGTGATAGGTTTGATCTCAAAGAGCTTGTTCCTAAGCTGTTCTTACAAAGATCTCTGCCACTGTGCCCGGAACTCGATGGTAAACCTCTGCCGGAAATCCAGATATGTTACCGGCGACAGAGAGCTGGACAGGGGTGTGGCTGACTTCGCAAAAGCACCTGCCAAACAATTGCCCCTAATACCAACATGACCGGGCACCCAACAGAAACAGATGGTTGTTGTGGCTGCCAGACGATGTAGCTGTTGTCGGATCTTAGAAAGTACTTGGTGAGGCCGATGCCTCACCGAGATCAAAGCCTGTAATGAGCTAAGCTAGTCGACGTAGAGCACACACCGACGATGAAACTTAGCCGCCATATGGTCCAAGGCGAGACTGATAGTATGCAACTTTGCAGTGAAGATGGAACACTGCAGTGGGATTTGGTCTGCAATGATTACATCACAGCCGACCATGAACGATCCCACTGATGTGCTAGACTTCTAGCCATCTGTGAAGACAGTCAAGATCGGGTACTCAGCATGATGGGCTGCAAGGAGTTGTCGGTACACACAGTCGGGTTTCAGGGCCCCTGGCATCATGAAGCGGGCCCCCAGGCCAGGATATTTGGCGGGTGTCCCTACCTACCGCTAAGGTTAAGTACAGCGTGCTGCTCTACAGAATTTAGGATAAAATAAGTCAGTTTAAATGATGACACAAATGTAATACTTATATTTATTTAAAAAAAACTATATGGATTTACATAACAAAAACTTAAAATAATATCAAAAATTATCTTAAAGTATATTTTCCAGCTTTGGTTGTCGCACATTTTTCAATAACTTCAGTAAAATCAACTTGGTTAGCTAAATCATTTTCGATGCACAAATATGCTAGATGATTAAGTCGCTCTTGCACAAATATGCTAGATGATTAAGTCGCTCTTGCACAAATATGCTAGATGATTAAGTCGATGACTAGTTGTGCTTCTTTGCCATGTTTTCAATGAATTTCCCAGTCTGCTGAACGATCTTTCAGCTGAAGAAACAGTAACTGGTACTGTACAAAACAGTTTAATGACGAGGCAGATATTGGCAAATATACCTTGCAGTTTTTTGTCGTAAATTGCGTTCAGAAGTCTAATCGGGCTTCATTCAGTGATGAAAACTGTCTTGTGAATACTTTTAAGGTAAGGGATTTCGTGCAGTAAGTCTTCTGACAGATCCTTCTCATATGTATTTACAAGTTTTGCTGCTTTTGCGGTAAGTTGACCATCGTCTAAGTTCTGGAAGTTCAAAGGGGGTGATAATAATTCACATATGGTATCTGCTGCTTCAAATATTGTCTAAATCATTCATAATTAAATCCAATACTGGGTATATTACGGAAATTCTGAAATTTTGTTCAAGTTCTATAGACGGTTTTCGGGAAATTGAGGTTGCATTCCACTCGGTATGATGAGAGGAAAATGTAATATGCCTAATAAAATAATATTAGTTGGATGGACAAGTCGGTTGGACAAATAGTTTGTCTTCCGTTCATCTCACTTAGCTGGCCGACCTGCCAAGCCGGGCCCTCCCTAATCCCGAGCTCCCCAGGCTAGAGTCCTGTCAGCCCGCCTTTGTGGGGGCCATGTCGGGTGTAAAGGCCTTCATCCTGCACAGTAAAAAATCACAGGAAGGGGAAACAGCGAGCCGCGGTGGGAGTGACTCGATTGTGCGATGCTATCGAGACTGATGTTGATGTCTCTGAGTTAGCCTCGGACTCGCAAACCAAAAGGACGAATGGCAGTCTGCCGATTAGTGTAAAGCATTTCCCACTTCGGACTGAAAACGTAGTCCCAAGTGGGATAACCAGGCAGGGATCGCAATTTAGATGCATCTTGCAGGGACCACTGCTGAGGGTGAAGAAATAAAAATGGTTCGTCTTTCTCAACGTAAAGACTCTGGACCACTAAAAGTGCAGAAGGCCCCCATTCAAACACAGAGGGCTGATGATGGAGTGGGTCCAGCACATACACCACCGAATTCCGGCTGGAGTCGTACACCTGCGATCCGTAGACCAGTTTTGACTGGACAAGCGCACGGTACAGGAGGTGCAAAGAACATCAGTCAGCTCCCCTGGAGAGAGATAAGAGGACGTTGATGATGTTCAATTCCCGTGTGCAATTGGACCTGAGGTGACATGTGTATGGTAAAACGGTCAATTTCAGATCAAAGATGAGTCCGAAAACTTGGTCTCCACCACAACTAGAATGATGTTATCTCCGAGCCATAGCTCAGGATCCAGATGAAACCGAATCAGTGACTTGTCAGTATATGTTGTGTCGCATTTCATTTTAGATGATCATATAGGGATGGGTTGAGTTGTTTTATCTCTGAGAAGCACTTTTTTTGCACACAATGGCCAGGTCACAATGACCCCGGGGGCTCAGAGAAGGTTGTATGAGGGGACCCACTAGAACAGCTGTTGGGAACAGATATTAGCCTCCCATTAAGGCCATCCAGCGTATTTTTTAACGTGTACAGTGTATAGCTCTCCCACACATGGGGCCATGGCTTAAGGTCCCATCTACAGGCCGTGGCCTTTGCAAAGCAATCGGTGTCCCCTACTGACCGTGAGCAGGGCATTTCATTTTATAGGATCATATATATAGGGGCTTAGATCAGTGACTTCTCAGTATATGTTGTGTCGTATGTCATTTTAAAGGATCATATAGGGGCCAAATCAGTGACTTCTCAGTATATGGTGGTTCTTATTGTATTTTAAGCAATAACACGCAAATATAATTATTTATTTTAGCATTTAAACATTGCATACTTTTAATACCAAAACAAACTAAAGTTTTTATTAGCTTCGGTTGAATGCAATCATATTCACCATACTCACGTGAAATCGTCATAGTCTATCGAAACTGTTAAACCACAGTTCTTTACTATGGTTTTGAGAACATATTGTTTGGAGGATCCGTAGAAAATAACTTCGGGGGGGGGGGGGCTTGCTTCCTCTTTGAGACCTCTGACCTAAGAAATTATTGCGAACTGAGAACCACCATGTCCGTCTTGTACAGTCGCTCAAAAAAGTATCCGAACACTGTGGTTGATTACAAAATTCAGAAAAAATATCTGGCAACGATTGTTTTAGAAATTAGTGATCTGGCAACCTTCGTGTCACGTGACACGAAGGTTGCCAGATCACTAATTTCTAAAAAAAATCGTTGCCAGATTTTTTTTCTGAATTCTGTAATCAACCACAGTGTTCTGATACTTTTTTGAGCGACTGTACATTAGGAAAATACTAGGCGAAGATTTACTTTGCAAACCGAAAAATTCGTGAGTTCAACTTAGTCACAGCTACACAATAAACAATGTTGAGATGGAGTTCAGTTACACTTACAAAAAACAATTGTCATTAAAGTTATGTCGCTGTTCCTAGGCCCAAAGTAAAGTATAAAATCGTCAAGATAATCAATTATGCCATAAATAACTATTGTTACAAAGACAAGGGATTCTGAGTTCACATAACTGGAAAAATCAAATTTCGTTCCAAAATTTATGAAAATTGATGTACTTTATGTTTTAGATTAAAAAAAAAAACACTTACCTGTCATTACAGAACAGTAGGGATTTAGCGGAGATAAATCTCAAAGCTGACGCAGGT
The DNA here is from genome assembly GCA_038380435.1 of Ryuthela nishihirai. NCBI lineage: Eukaryota > Metazoa > Arthropoda > Arachnida > Araneae > Heptathelidae > Ryuthela > Ryuthela nishihirai. The sequence goes on along the minus strand of JAWZYU010000028.1, from coordinate 26,720,619 downwards.
GAGGTTTGAACCTGGGAACTGCAGTAAAAAAACATGCTAACCGTATGGTCACCTGGATGCATATGAAACTGCAGATAGAAAAACATGCTAACCGTATGGTTCTTGGGGGAACTAACGACTGACAAACCATCGTCTCCCATCCCTCCCAAAATAAAGGTGAATGGGCCAAATTTAGTATATTGATTATTTTTTCGTGAGCCCTAATGTTTTTGTAATGAGCCACGGATTCATCAAGCCTTGCTTAGAAACTTCAACTAATGATTGTAAGCTTCATGAGTACTTCATTTTTCATTCGTATCGCAAGATTCTGTTCGAAAAGAGAGGATGAATTGTATTGCGAAGTGATCTGAGAATAACATTCTTTACAGACGAAGCCCTTTAAAAATTTTTATCTTCCCTTTCAAGTACGACAAAAGGAAGAAAAGTTTCCATCTATGGTTCTTCGGGGAAGGTGAAATGTTCTTGTGAGGAAGATGTAAACATTGAAAGCGAAATAGAATCCTGCTTCCTGAAAAAAGTTATTTCAAAATACTCCTCAATATGTTTGGTCCTCCCTCCTCTGCAACTGAAAAACTCATTTTTTTCTATTTGAGCAAGATGTGATTCCTCGATTCAATAATGCTGGAACTACAATATGAAGAATGTGTAGGTCTTGTGGGTTTAGCATACAACGCCTTCATGTGGAGAGATTCTCACATCGTGCATTACCTGCCTGTTTCTCAAGGAGCAAGTCTCCCGCGATATTGAAAGTTTGTTGTCTGAGCTTGTCTCTAACAGAAATAGTCTACAGCAATTTAAACTAGTATTGCACACAACTTGAGTTCTCGCCTGGAGATTATTGATATTTTTTTCCACATCTCTGGTTGCATGTTTGAAAAATATGCAGGGTGATTCAAAACTTATCGTTCAAATTTCGTGGGGAGGTAGGGAATACGTCAGGAAACCGATTTCGCATAGGAAAGAATGTCCGCAAATGTACGCATGCGTATGTAGACGGCGCTGTGTGTACCCAACCAGTGTACAGCTCGCCCGACCACTCCCGCTGTCATCAGTGTACGAGCTGACTTACTAGTGATAAGATGAATCGTTTTACGCATCAAGAGCTAGCGGATATGCATCTCGCATATGGGGCAGCTGGCGAAAGCGGCCGCCGAGCTAGGCAAGTTTACGAAGACCGATACCCCAACAGAAGAATACCGCAGCATCAAATGTTTGCACGTGTGCATCGCAATATACGCGAACGTGGTTCACTGCGCAGCAACGTGCAGGATACGGGGAGAAGACGACTGACGCAGACTGTCAACGTCGCAGAACAAGTCCTACAGTCCATCGAAGATAATCCGAATAACAGCACACGAGCTATTGGTCAGCAGTGTGGCGAATACTGCACGAGGAACGTGTGCATCCTTACCATCTGCAAAGGGTGCAGTTACTGCATCCTGACGATTATCCGAAGCGTGTGGAATTTGCACAATGGTTCATGCAGAAAGGTGCCGTGGACCCCAGTTTTCCAGCTTATGTCCTTTTTACAGATGAAGCTTCATTCAGTCGTGAAGGTGTGTTCAATACACACAATTCACATGTGTGGGCTTACGACAACCCGCATGGTACGAGAAGTCACGCTGCGCAACATCGTTTTGCCGTAAATGTGTGGGCTGGAATCATTGGTGACTGTTTGTTGGGACCTTACTTGCTACCGCCCCGATTGGACGGCCGGGAATACCTAATATTTCTCGAGACAGTGTTACCGACTTTTCTGGGCGCTGTTCCTGCGCATATCCGCCGAGATATGTGGTATCAACATGTTGACAATTGTTGCGCGTGATTACCTGAACCAAACATTTGGAGCTCGATGGATAGGTAGAGGTGGACCGATCGCTTGGCCACCCAGGTCACCTGATTTATCGCCCATGGATTTCTTTTTGTGGGGGGCCATGAAAGACCATGTGTACGAGACCCCCGTCGACAGTGAAATGGACCTTGTTACACGAATAGTGGCCGCTGCAGGCATTGTCCGTGATATGCCAGGCGTTTTTGAAAATGTTCGGCGGTCAATGCAATGGCGCTGTGGATCCTGTGTCCGTGTAAATGGTCGCAATTTTGAGCACCTACTGTGAACCTGTACTTTACCTTGTTGGAATAAAAGTCACATTCGTTATCACGTAACTGTACTGTTTCCTTGTGTTCACTTCACTTGTCCATTTTGTTCATGTAGATGACGTTTGCGGGCATACTTTCCTATGTGAAATCGGTTTCCTGACGTATTCCCTACCTCCCCACGAAATTTGAACGATAAGTTTTGAATCACCCTGTATAGTGGTCTCAGCGGACCCACAGTTATTAGAGGAATAGATTTCAATTTACTGAACTGGTATGGCTGGTATTTGCTATAAGTCATCGGGTCTTTGAATGCATTTGGGGACTTTTTCAGGGACATACCAGGCATATGACATCGTGGGTTAAGATCCCATGTGGCTCAACGCAATTTTTCCTCTACACCCATTTTCGTTCTGTTGTTTAAGCACCTTAATAATGATTAAATTCTTAGTAAATCAATGATGAGATGTGGATTCATATGTCTGAGTACATTTAAATTTTTTAATTCTCCTTGTTAAACTGTTCTTGAATGGCTTCGAAAAGTGCCCTTGTAATTGCTGAAAGAAGTCTCCCGACATTAGGATGATATCCAGGAAATGACTGCATGTTTTCAAAATTTAAATTTAAGAGTTGGTTTACACACACACATATCAGAATCACATATCAGAATGGTGATGATTTCCATCAAATATATCAAGTAATCACGAAAGTGTTTTAACTCCAAATAAAATGCATTCCCTTAAATCACCCTACTTAGAGGTGACTCCCAAGCTCTCATTCTAAGCATTCCTTATCTTAAACACACTATATTTCCAAAAAATTTTCTTACACTTCCAAGTTAATTGAAAGAAAAGCCCTATTCAAATCTTTATAAAATTTTAAAATGATCTTTTTGTAAGAACATTTCACTTGTTTTTCACAAATTGAAGATCGCATTCGCATCTCCGTAAATCTCGATTTTAAACAATATCCATTCAATAATTTAAGAATTGTGAAGTTTGGGTCAAACGTAAGAGTTGTGAAGTTGAAATCAAAATGTGAAAATGTTTTGGATTCTGGTCCTCCTAGTATGTTTCGAATTCTAACGAAATTTAAAAAAATAAATAGAAAACGTTATTTTAACCCTGAAGCACATTTATACCAAAAACCGATATTTATTGCGAATAAAGTTGGATAAAAAATGTTTATCAGACATTATTCAAAACCTTCAACTTCAATCTTTCGCAGGCAAAATGAGTAAAAAAATGCCTCTTTTTTTAAGCTTCAAATTTGTTAGCTCTGAAATTTGCCCCAAACCAAAACTAAACGAAAATTGTTTTAAATGAAATACAATAATTCAAGATTTGAGATAACAGATTTTAAACTTAACTCTTCTTGTCCAAATTGCAATACAAAAATGTACTTTTAGAATATTTTTCTGAATGTTTCTTAAATTTGAAATTTAATAACACTAAAAATGAAACAAACCACAAAATGACACAAAGTTACCATTTTACTACAGATGATTTAGAATTTACCACAAATCAGTTTACACAGGCGCAGAAGCCGTTCTAGACTCCATTAATGACTTCCTGAAACCAGTAGAATTGAAACACTAATAATAAATATATAGTGCTTATCTATTATTACTACTAATAAATGTTTTATCACATAAATTAAACTAGAAAAAGTAAACAAATAATTCAAATATAAAAACAAGTCCTATTAATCGTTACAAGATTACATTTGAAAACGTTACAAATTACTAATATGTAATGTGGTTAAAAAGTAAAATAAAATATTAAATACAGAACGAAAAATTTCCTAGAAATGAGAAGTTATATTTCGATATTTCTTTTTAAGGGAAAACTTTGATTTTTCTGGTTGTTCAATATCAGAACTTAAAAGCAAAATTTCACTCCTACGCATCCTTTAAAGTAAAATACAGTTAGGGCTAGGTTTTACTACCTGCTGAAGAGTGGTCAACCACACAGGGTCCTGGCACGGACCATATACACTAACCTGACTGGAATTAGTCTCTGAGCTTGATTATGGATCCCGAATTTGCTGCTCCGGTGGGCTCCTATGGAGAAAAACTCCCCCGCTCTGTTTTCTGTTTGTGGGTTGACAGCTCCAAGTGAATAGATTCACAGGATATGTTTATCAGCTGGTGGATAATCCTGAACAGAGGTCATCGCAGGCACCTGAACTCTTTGCTTCTACTGGCATCGTCAAATTCTACATTGGAGGAAGTCTCCCAGTGTAAATGGCTTCATTCTTTAATGGTGGGGGAACGGGTCTTTGCAGCATGCCTGAGATTAGGGGCAGTTTGATATGGTCGGCATTCACTCGCTCAATAAACATAATTTCTTTAAACATCCACAAATAGTTTTCTCTCCATAACTAGTTGGAATGTGAGGACTCTGCACAGAAATTATCCTCTTGATCTCTTCACACAAAAATGCCACTATTATAACCGTAATATTCTCGGCTGGCAACAGACCAGATGGACAGATAAAGGTCAGATTCTTAAAAATAATTTTGAATTTCTTTTTTTTTCAGGGAGGGAAGATAATAAGCATCAAAAAGGTGTAGATCTGCTTCTCAGCCGACACTCCTGTGATGATACTCTTCTAGAACATGAGTGCATTAATGAAATGTTTCTTACAGCAAAATTTCAGACAAGCATTAAAGACTTGAATGTTATCTGCTGTTATGCCTCCACTGAGGATCCGATGAGCATGAGAAGGATAGATTTTACGGACAACTTCAGAATATTGCGAATTTTGTCATGAAAGGAGATATTATCCTTGTTCTAAGGCATTTCAATGTCAAATTTGGTACTGACTCTTATCTTTGGGGAAGGGTGACAAGCCCTTTTAGTAATGGTAACTGCAGTAGCAATGGGCAACGTCACTTACAGGTAAGTAAACTCAATGGTTTTAGAATAACTAACACATATTACAAACACCGCGACATACATAGGTACACATGGGTTTCACCCGATGGGCTGCATAAGAATATGATTGATTATATATTAATTAACAGCAAATGGGCTAGTTCTGTTAGGAATACCAGGTCATATAGAGGAACTGAAATTGGATCTGATCATTACCTTGTTAAAAGTATCTTGCAACTTAAACTTAAAGAGTGTTGTGCTAGGGTTAAAAAATTTACTTTTAATACTGAAGCTCTGAAAGATCCAGTTATAGCCAAAGCTTACCATGATAGGTTATTTAGTCATTATGACAGTCATGGTATGCTTACTACTGAAGTTGGGGAAGAATGGGATCATTTTAAACAGGCTTTTTTGGACACTAACAGTACTCTTTTAGGAAAAAAGGAGCAGAAGAGACAGAATTATTTGAGCTATAAGGCACTAGAGCTTATTTCGGAAAGAAAGAACTGCAAGAATGTCCTTAATCAATACCCTACTAGTCCTAATAGAAAGCATTACAGAGAACTTAATAAACGTGTAAAAGATCAGTTAGCTGCTGATAAGAATCTTTGGCTTGATGGTTTGGCTGACAAAGCCGAGGAAGAAGTTAGACAGCATAGCAGCAGAGAGCTGTACCAGAGAGTTAATGTTTTGTGTGGTAGAAAACGGACAGGTATACAGGGATTGAAGGATAAACAAGGTAAGGTTATGGAAGGTGAGGATTCTGTCATGGCTAGGTGGGCTGAGCATTTCAGTGACATTATAAACAATGCGGTTAGTTCTATTCCCATTGTTTGCAATGATGATAGATGCATTGGTGGCTTTAATGTTGGCCCTATAACACAACCTGAAGTTATTTTGGCTGTTTCTTAACTTAAACTTCATAAATCTCCAGGGGTAGACGAAATTACTACAGAAATGCTTCGGTTACCACTTGGATGACTGAAATTCTGAATATCTTTTATGATAAAGGCATGGTTCCTAAGGATTTTACCAGAGCTATTGTTATCCCTATTTTCAAAAAAGGTGATCTCAGTTCTTGTGATAACTATAGGGGTATTAGCCTACTCTCTGTTCCAGGTAAAGTTCTTTCCATGATTGTGCTTAATAGAATTAAGAATCTGGTTGACAGTCAATTGCGTGATAAGCAATGTGGATTCAGAAGTGGTAGGGGATGTGTGGATCAGATATTTTCACTTAGGCAGATTCTTGAGAAATGTTTAGAGTTTCAGAAACCTTTGGTTGCTAGCTTTGTTGATTTCAAAAAGGCTTTCGATTCTGTTGATCGTCATAATTTGTGGTTGATTATGAAATCATATGGTATACCAGACAAGTTAGTTACCATAATGAAAGCTCTCTATAATAACACTGAGTCGTGTGTGAGAGTTGGTAAGGCTTGTAGCAATTTGTTTAGCATTGCTTCTGGTGTTCGACAAGGGTGCATTTTGTCTCCTTTTCTCTTTAGTTTGTTTATTGATTATGTTACTTCGTTACATTTCACAACTGTCATTCATTTGATGTATTTATCATGACAAAGTGCACAAAAATTATAATTTTTTTCTTTAAAAAGATTTGCATTTTTTTATGTTTTCTTTATTGCTTTCTGAGATTTTAGAATTTTAGAAGTTTTGGAACGATTTCTATGTTATAACGAACACGCTGAATTGCAGTGCAATACTGTTGAAAATAATTTTTGTATATCTTGTTCCTTTTGTCATACATAAACCAGAGTGGAATGAAACCATTTTTCTTTCTACAAACGATAATTCGGATATGAAGCGGTTAAAAAAAATTCCTGCTCTCATTTAAATGCCGCGAAGAACAAAACGATGTCAACATTGCGACTGAAGCTCATTCAGAGAAGACGAAATCAACTTTTGCGAAAGATGAAAACACTTCAAACAAACAGATAACATCTGAGGAAGAGACCGGGAAACATTTTTTTTTACTTTCTTACTGCCGCAATTCACGGGAAAAAGAAACTCTCACTATTTCTCCTATTTGAGAAAGATGCAATTTATTGCGAAAGTAATAATAAATGTTAAGCATACATCCTGAAGAACTCTCTGCTGTGATGGTTTTTATTATGCGACGCCTACGTTTGGAGAGACTTTGTGTATTGGCTCCGTGTTTGTCACAGTTTGTTTGTTTCGCAGAATACAGTCCTCCCGAGATGGGATGGCTCAGTCGGTAGCGCGCCAGGCTCGTAATCTGTAGTTCCCAGGTCCGAGTCCCAGTTGGGTCAGCGTTGAGATTTATCTCCGCAAAATTCCCCGCCTTGCCCACGGTCAGTAGGGCTTTAAAAGATGGGCTTGGAAAGGCTTCCGTCCGTCGGATGGGACGTTAAGCCGTGGCCCCGTGTGCGGGAGAGCCATACGCTGTGCACGTTAAAGAACACGCTGGATGGCCTTGACGGGAGACTACCATCTGTCTCCCAACAACGGTTCCAGTGGGTCCCCTCCCCCAACCTTCTCTGAGCCTTCGGGGTCCATGTGACTTGGCCATTTAGCCCATGGTGTGCAAAAAAGTGCCGCTCAGAGGTAAACCAACCCTCCCGAGATGCACAAAACTTGTTGTGTCAGTTTACTATGGCAACAACACAGCTTTAGTAATAAAAACTGTTGTTATCCCCTAGATACTAGAGGTTTGTGTTGTCCCCTGGAGATTTGTATTATTTTTCCTCGATTTTATGTTTGTCTGCTCGAAAAATCCACAAAAGTCTTTTCAGAACAAACTATTGCACGTAATGATTTCAAAGTTAGTAATTCTCCTTTCCGCTTGTTAAAGATAACTGTGTTAACGATTTAAATATTTCCCCACAACAAAAGAAAAAATAGCGCCGCTGGCACATGGGATTACTTCTGGAAAACGAATGGATGTTTACAAAATTTAATTTCGTTTCACAGAACGAAGTGGAGACTCTTTTCCACGAAAGATATCAATTAATCACTAAAGAGTTTTACTCCATGCAAATATGAGTAAATGGGCTCCATCTGGCGGTGACTACTGAAATTTAATTTTGTTCATTGAAAACTATAACGTTTTGCTATTGGTGGCAACACTAGTTGCAATGTTTTACTTCTGAACTGCACTATTTTTATACATATTGGTTTAAATGGCCAGGTCACAAAGACCCCATACGATCAGAGGAGGTTTGGGGAAGGAGACCCACTGGACAGTTGTTAGGAGACAGATGAACGCCACCCGTCAAGGCAGTCCAGAGTCTCCTTTAACGTTCAGAGGATATGGCTCTCTCGCACATGGGGCCAAGGCTTAATTTCCCATTTGACGGACGGCTGTCTGTCCCAAACCCATCATGTCTCCTTTCTCGCCGAGGACAGGATGGCCGTTTAGCGGAGATAAACTGAACTCTGGTACCGGTGAGCCTCGAAACTCGGAACTTTAGATTACGTGGCCGGCGCTTTACTGACTGACCCAACTACAGCCAACTTTTACAATTTTTAGTAAATAGTAGATTTGCAATTGGAAAAATTTAGGATTTTTAAAATTAAGTCTTGTTTAGGAAATTGCGTCCAGAAAGCATGTTTTTAGATTATTATCTAGAAAATTTTACGAATTCTGCTGCATATCCAGGATTTTTGTGAGGGGGAGGGGGCTGGACATAAAATTTGTGTCAGTGGCCTTAAAAATAATCTTGATATCCCATATAGTGTGGTCAAGACATTTGTGTTCGGGGTGGATGGGGATGAGCCTTTTTTTTGGACGCATGCATTCAAAGCAGCTTATGTAGAAGAAACTTGTTTTCTTTTAACCACAAAAGGTGGGGTGGGGGTGGTTCAGTTGGTAGCGCGCCAGGTTCGTGATCTGCAGTACCCAGGTCCGAGTTCCAGCTGGGTCAGCGTTGAGATTTATCTCCGCAAAACTCCCTGCCGTGCCCACGGCCAGTAGGGAACACCGATGAGCTTGGAAAGGCCGCCGTCCGTCGGATGGGACGTTAAGCCGTGGCCCCGTGTGCGAGAGAGTCACACCCTGTGCACGTTAAAGAACACACTGGATGGCCTTGACGGGAGGCTACCATCTGTCTCCCAACAGCTGTTCCAGTGGGTCCCCTCTCACAACATTCTCTGAGCCTTCGGGGTCCATGTGACCTGGCCATTTAGCCCATGGTGTGCAAAAAAAGTGCCGCTCAGAGGTAAAACAACCCAACTCTGAATAGTTTAAGTTAAAGGTAAAGTCATAATATTTTGCAGAACTGGTGACAATTTATGTTCTTTCGAAAGTTAACAAAAGTGTCCCTCAAAAACAAATTTTCTGCCAAGCTCCAAAAATGTTTAATTTTTTATCAGATGATATCATTAAGCATAAAGCGAATATTTAAATATGAGAGATGATTTTGAATTTTGGTTTAATGCAATTAAATAGTACACTGGTTGGCAAAAGTTAGTTACAGCTCCATTTTATGTTAATAAGAAACTAACTTCCACGCTCTATAACTTCTAAAATACTTTATATGACAAAAGGTGATTGAAGTTTTGGGGCAGGGTGTGAGAAATGTGCCTAAGGACTGCCGCGGTCGGGCAGTTTTGGCCGCGCGCAGAAGATGTGGACATACCCCATTGGCTGACGGACTCTTGCATGCCCAGTGCAGAGCCCAGTGAACATCACGTGACCGCACTTGGCGGGAGAATTTCAACGGAGAAAGAGTTGCGTTTTGGACTCGGCTAGGGACAACACTACTTAGTAGCAGTCGTTGTAACTATACTTGCCTGTGCACTGTATTGAAATGAAATAAATAAATAATAAAAAATAAAATACCCCCTTAGGGGCATCTGCTTCACCACAAAGGTCTGAAAAGAACCTGTCAGTTTACATGCCACAGTAGAAGGTCTGTGAGGATGACAGGCCTCAGCAGATAAACAACACAACATTGCATTCAGATTTATCTCCTCAAAACTCCCCGCCTTGTCCTCGGGACACCGACGGTCTTGGAAAGACTGCCGTCCGTCCAATGGGACATTAAGCCGTAACCTTATGTGTGGGAGAGCCAAACTCAGTGCACTTTAAAGATCGCGTTGGATGGCCTTTACGAGAGGCTTCCATTTGTCTCCCAACTTCTGTCCAGTGGGTCTCCTTTTGCATCCTTCTCCGAGTCCTTGGGATCCTTGTAACCTGGCCATTTAGCCCATTGTGCGCTAAAAAGGCCGCTCAGAGGTAAAATAACCCGATCCAAATCACTTGTTTTCGTTTTGTTTACGGACATTCTTAGTACTATTATGATACGATGTATGTGTGATTGTTGTATTCCCAACTGCATTCATTAGTGAATGGATCCACTTGATTAATTCTACATTGAAATATTAAATTGTTCTTATGCACACACTCTACCCCTGAAAGAAAGGTTCCTCCCTGAAACAATTCTGTCCTCCTTTGCTGGAAAAATTCCTGACAACGCTCATGCGCAAACCTGATACTCTTTCACGGCACAACAATTCGGATATCATGATGTGAAATAACAGAGTACGGGGTTTATCCAGCCCTACCTCATAGAATCATACTTCACCCATTAATGGGACTCGAAATTTTTGGTTGTGGCATAAATAACAGCTAGAAAAACCATATTTATATGGGCCAAAGGTCTCGGACAGTTTTCTGCCTAATGGAAATATACCTGGATCAAGAGCTACTAATGAAAAATAATCATAATCGGAAGAAAAATAGACTTATGTCTCCTATCAAATAGGGGGCGGGGGTGGCTCAGTCGGTAGCGCGCCAGGCTCGTAATCTGTAGTTCCCAGGTTCGAGTCCCAGCTGGGTCAGCGTTGAGATTTATCTCCGCAAAACTGTATTGAAACACAACAAAAAACCGCCCTGCCCACGGTCAGTAGGGGACACCGATGGGCTTGGAAAGGCCGCCGTCCGTCGGATGGGACGTTAAACCGTGGCCCGTGTGCGGGAGAGTCACACCCTGTGCACGTTAAAGAACACACTGGATGGCCTTGACGGGAGGCTACCATCTGTCTCCCAACAGCTGTTCCAGTGGGTTCCCTACCCCAACCTTCTCTGAGCCTTCGGGGTCCATGTGACCTGGCCATTTAGCCCATGGTGTGCAAAAAAGTGCCGCTCAGAGGTAAAACAACCCAACCCTATCAAATAGACTTGGTCCGTTTGACTATGGCAGGGGTAAAACGTTTTGGGGTACTCCGTGAGAGCTCAAAAGTCGCTAGATATATGTTTATATATATATGTGTTTTATTTTATTTCCATTGTTATACTATAAAGAAATATTTTATATATATTCTTCTATGCAGTGGCATCTCGTAACTAAATGTTTGGTGGGACACTATGACTGCTACACATAGGGTCCGGATGTAGGAAAAAGATTGCGGAGGCGCCTGATATTCAATGGAACTAAATAGAAATGAAAAGACGTTTCGAAATGTATATATTATTTTTTTTCAGCTCTTCGCAGAGTGCATTATTTAATAAAAAAATTTCTGGAAAAAACGAACTCAAAAGATGTTCTTGTCCTTTTTGCTTCAATTTAGTATTTTGGCCCTCCACTGCATTAATTTCCTATAAATATGAAATTTTCCTCTCCTCTCTAGTTGCATTTTAAAAAAACTATTCGTGAAAATTATGTTTAACATACACTGAAGGGCCATTGAATTAGTGATAGCAACCTAGTAACGTGTTTGACCCCCTCTGGCCCTGATAACGTGCGTCACATGATGAGGCAAGGACTCCACAGGCTTCCGTAAATGTTCCACAGGTATGGCGACCCATGCATCCTCCAGAACTGTCCCCAATCCTCTCAAGGTCGTCGATGATGGGACATGGGCCCGAACACTCTGCTCGACCGTATCCCAAAGATTTCCGATGAGATTTAAACCTGGGCTTCTAGGTGGCCAATTAATTATTTCAAAGTCAACAGAATGCTCTTGCAACCATGCAGTAGCCAACCTGGACCTATGAGATGAACGGTTGTCTTGCTGATAGATGTCATCTCGATTGGGATGCATGATGACCATAAATGGGTGTAAATAGTTAGCCATGAGTTCTACATACCGGGATGCAATGAGAGTCGTCGGTACACGTACCAAAGGTCCCACAGATGTCCAACTGAAGACACCACAGGCCATCACTGAGCCACCACCAGTTGTATTGTTCCGACCTGACATGCAGTATCCCTGGATTCATGGGGTTGGGGCCATACCCTCAGTCTCCCATCGGCGTGATGAAGTTTAACCCTTTAACTCCCAGAACGGCCCGAAACGCCCAAGATTTGAAATGGACTAGTCCAAATAGTGCGATTTCTTTACATTTACTACCATCTACCCTTTTCTCAGATTTCTTGGGCATTAAAGGGTTAAATTGTAATTTATTACTCCAGGCTATCCGTTTCTAATTTTCGATGGTCCAGTTTCGATGTTATTTAGCCCAAGCAAGGCGTTGAGCCCGGTGTCGTGCCGTTAGAAGTGGGACTCTGTTAGATCGGCGGCTCCCGAAGCTGAGACAGTGAAGTGAGCGTTGCACGGTCCGTGCACTGACTTCCCCGCTGGAACCCGCTTTCAGATAGGAGGTGATTTCAGATAATGTCTGGCCCCTTTCGGTCCGTATGATGTGGGTCAGACGGCGAAGCCCACGATCATTCAAGGCTGTTTGTCCTTTGTAGTTCAAATTCAAATTTATTATAACATAAAGAAATACATGAGGACAATAAACACACTATACACAACACTTTGTCAAATACATTATCAATACTACACTTTACAAAGAACAGAGAAACAATAAAAGCACAAAAGTAAGTAAAACCATTAATAGGTATATTTGAAGAACCAAGGAGCTTTCGAGCTCTTCCAGATTATAAGAAAATTAATTGATTTTTGTTAAAGAAAATAAAGTAAATAAAAAATAAAACTATAAAAAATTATTAACAACACGAGTGGTGTGGATATGCAATTTTACCAAATATTGGTTCCTATATACCGTGGCCGAGTGGTTAGCGCGCTAGGCTACTAATCTATGGGACCTGGGTTCGAGCCCCGGGGAAGGCATGGATGTTCGTGTTGTTTTCTGCTGAGGTCCTGCCATACTCTCAGATCTTCTACTGTGGCATATAAACTGACAGTTTCCTGTCAGACCTCTGTGACAAGCAGCTGCTTGAGGGGGTATTTATTTTTTTTTATTTATATAAATGCTATCAAAATATTTTTTAATCACAGTAAACATACATTCAATGTTGTCTAACTTTGACAAATATGTACGCAAACATTTCTTAAAAGTTGTAAAACATTTTTCGTTTCTTACTACAGTGAATTAAAAAATTTACGCGCAATAAAATAAAAATTTTTATTGAAAATTTCCTTTTTCGTTTTTTCTATATGAAATTGTATACCCAAAACTCTGGAGTTAAAATTAGAATTTCTAATCGGAATTAAACCTTGATTTTTATACAAAACGATAGTTGAAAAATATATATATATAATTTGCTTAGTGGCAATATATTGTGTTTATTGTATAATAATGTGTTTCCAGCAAAATAATTATAATTAAGATTACGAACTATTTTATTTTGTACATAAATTAAAGGCAATAAATGTGATTTATATTCTCCTCCCCAACAACAAATCCCAAAATTAAGGTAGACTGTTTCCATGCAAAATAAGTATCCCGTAGGAAATTATAATTAGCATAATGTTTTAAGTAGTAAATTTTATATAATATTCTGTTTAGTTTTGAAGAAAGTGAGTAAATATGTGTTTTCCATTTTAAATTAGATTCTATTATTAATCCTAGATAATTGTAGCTACCAGTTACTTCATTGGTATCAGAGTTACAGCAGTCTGTACTTAAACAGTTCAATTCATGAAGTTTGATGTTATTCCCAAATGTGTGTAATGAAGTTAATGTAAAATATATGTACTTAGTTTATTTTTACATTTAATTCTAGTTCATTATTAGTAAGCCAATTTTTAATAATTATTAAATTACTATTAATATTTCGAAGTAATTCTTCATTATCTTCTGCATCAAAAACTATGGATGTATCATCCGCAAAAGAAATAATTTGTCCAGCAATTTTTAATTTACAGAAATCATTGATATATATATATATAAGAAAATGTAAAGGACCCAACACAGAACGCTGTGGGACTCCACTTACAGTCAACAATGTTTCACTCCTAAAACCGTTAATAATCACAATTTGCTTTCTATTCTCAATGAAACTTTTAAACCAATCATAGACTACACCACGAAAACCGTTAAATTTCAGCTTATGTAAAAGTATTTTATGATTAATAGAGTCAAATGCTTTTCTGATGTCTAAAAAAACCCCAATAATCTGTTTATTATTTTTAATGCCCTTATAAATCAATTCATTAAATTTTATTAGTGCATGAGACGTACTGCAACTTTCAGGGAAACCAAACCGATTTTTTGCAGAAAACTCAATGCTATCCAAATAACTAACCACTCTTTTTTTCAACCATTTTTTCAATGACTTTAGTGAAAATTGGTAAAATTGCAATAGGTCGATAATTATTATAATCATCTCTGTTTCCCCCCCCCCTATAGATCGGTTTAATTTTAAAATATTTTAAATCGTCCACAAAGGTTCCTGTTTCCATTGATAAATTAATAATATAAACTAATAAATCTAATTTATGTCTAATTATTATTTTTAGTTTTATTGCACTTAATGTACCGTATCTTACAGCTTTATTTGTATCTAAATTTGAAATTAAATTCAATTCTTCTCCTGCATCTGTATTCATAAAATACATAGAACTCAAGACTGGTTGCTGATCAGATAAGCTAAAATTTGATTCCTATTGCCGAGATACAGATAAATTTCGGTTACTATTAACATTTTTTAAAAATTTATTAATTTCATTCACTACAAAATTAGTTTCTTTATTATTTGAAAAAATATTATGTGCTGTTGATGTACCTGTTATGTCATTTATTAATTTCCACTGTCGTCGTCGATCATTGTTACAGTTAGTAAATAAATTCCTATAATATAAATTCTTTGCATTTGTTATAGTTATTTTAAGATTTTTATTGTAATCTTTATATTCATTCATATACGCAATAACTAAAGGATACTTTTTTGCTTTTAATATAACTTTTCTTTTTTTATTAATACTGTTTAAAATTTCATATGTAATAAATTTTTCATTAATACCTTTAACCTTATTTTTATCTCTCACACCATCAATATTATAACTTCAATCCTGCATCGCTGTATAAACCATATCAATAAATTTTTGATAAACCAAGTTAACGTTTTTGCATACAAAGATATCGTTATCCAATTTATAGTTCTTTATTTTATATTCCAGTTTCAGATAATTCATCCTAGTGATGCCATGCAAGTTTTTATTATTTGCATTTGTTTTGCATATTTTTTGCGATTTTATAATCATTAAAAGTGAATAATGGTCTGTTTTTTCAGTCATGTATATAGCACATTTATTTTTAAACATGGAATTAACATTTCTAATAAACAGATGATCAATGCAAGTAGCTGTTGTTGATGTAACCTTGATCAATTCGTTTTCCAACGTTTACCACGTTTGATCAAACGTTTACATATGAAATACAACCATCTGTGGCTATTATACTTAAATATCTCTAAACTTCATTATTCTTACTATTCAGATCCAAATTCATATCACCAAATTATACATACATTCTCATATTTTACCTTGTATAAATAACATTCTAATTCATCTAAAAAAGCTTTTACAGTGTATTTATCAGACCTATAAATGGAAATGAAGCATAAATCATTTTATTCATCATACACTTCTAAAACCTCAGCAATGTTAAATTTTCGGCTAAGTTTATTTTCGTCCAATGATAAATTATTTTTAAAGTAAATTATGGTACCTCCTGATTTATTATAATCTCTCACATTAATGAAACAGTTATATCCGGAAATCTTAAAATTATCCACTTTATAGTCATTAATCCATGTTTCACTCAAAACAAGAACATCAAGAACGTAATTTATATTATATATTAACATAAGAACTTCATCTAAATTTTTACGCATACTCCTTATATTAACATGAAATAAATTCAAATTATTACTTAATCCATCAATATTGTCTATAAAGTTGCCTGAGTAGAAAATCTATTAATCCTTGAAAATCTACAACCTTTTCACAAAATGATTCTTCAATTTCAAATCCTCCATTACAAATGATCAAGGTCATTCGCACTTATTATTCGAATTATTGTCGGATTTTCCGTCTTCAGAAAAATCTTACTATCTTTGAGCCATAAAAATGTGTATTTCTTTTTTATTTTAATCTGTTTGGTTTCAAAAAACAATTTCTTGTAATATCTATATTAACATGAAATGAATTCAAATTATTACTTAATCCATCATTATTGTCTATAAAGTTTTTTTAGATGAATTAGAATGTTATTTATACAAGGTAAAATATAAGAATGTATGTATAATTGGTGATATGAATTTGGATCTGAATAGTAATATGCTCATTTACGTAAATTTTGGTGGTTCCAAATCTTTTATCTACTTCATTAGCATCAACTGTTCTCTTCAGTTTAAAAGCTTTCATCCATTCATCGCGTTATGCTCTATTTGTTAACTGAACTATCACTGGTCTAGTTTTACCTTTCGAAGTTGGTATTCTATGCGCAGTGACAATATCCATGTTATCCACTTTTAAAGTTTTGGAAAAATTATTTACAATTTCATTTAAATTTTTTCCGAAGATTCCGGGACACCGCTGATTTCTATTTCATTCGACGAGAATAGTTTTCTAATTCATTTATCCTGTGTTGCATGTCTTGTACTGTAGATTTAAAATCTGTTGTTTCTTTAATTGAATGAACATTTTGTTCTTTAAACTGCAAAATTTCCGTTTTCAAAGCTTTTAGTTCTTTCGTAAGGTCTGATATATTTTCTGTAAGGTCTGATATATTTTTCCTAACGTCTGATATAGTTTGCCCGGGTGCTTGTTTTTTTGCCGCAATTTTCATATTCTCGGAACACTCTTGAAACTGTCGAACAAGAAAATCCAAGTTCGTTGACAATTTCGGAGATCGAGTGTCCATCCGCCGAGCACCTGCGATCTGTCCTCTGTCAAATGCATCTAAATCCCGCGCCTTTCCCCATTACGCTTCTCACGACGAATGCTTGGGGAAGCCAAAGCTGACAGCTATATATGACCAGAGTTTCAGCCACGCATGCGCACAAAAGCGGGACTTGTGGTACTGAATTTGGATAACCTCTCCTATCCCTAATTCAATGGCACTTCAGTGTACAGTCGTTCAAAAAAGTATCCGAACGCTATGACTGATTACAGAATTCAGAAAAAAAATCTGGCAACGATTTTTTAGAAATTAGTGATCTGGCAACCTTCGTGTCACGTGACACGGATACTTTCGGATACTTTTTTGAGCGACTGTACTGTATATTTACTTTTTTTACTCTATACCGATAATAAAATTATAATTTTTTTTATTTTAAACTGAATGTTCATTGTAAATTATCACTTAAAAAGTTGTCATTTTGGTTACATTAAATTTACGATATTATTTCATAATAAATAAATAAATATCCCCTCAAGCAGCTGCTTGCCAATTTATTACATATATTAATTTATTTTACAACGAATAGTAAAACAGTGAAATGGTTATAAAAGAAATTTTATTTAAAAAAACTATCATGGCAACTTCTGGAATCGAACCCGAGACATTTAAGTTGTGGTCCAAACATACTGTATTTAGTCAACTGATCTACGTAGTACTAAAAGTAACCCTTCTTAAAATATAATACACTGGTTTCCGTAAATTAAGGAAAATTCAGAAAAATTATGATAAACGAAAAACTATAAGAAAGATATTAATGAAATTTCATGTAAACATGAATTACAATGCTATACAGAATGGCATAAAATATTCTATACTAGAAACATTTTTGTCAAAAAATAACACTTACAGGAACTTGTCCAAATATGAGGTGTTAGAATGCAATGAAAAAATTTCTTTAATAAGAAGTGTAGTCACCCCTTACAGCAATGCAGGCACAACAGCGATGTTCCATGCTGTTTATGATGTTGATAATCAGCTCAGTAGGGAGTAACGATCATTGTTCCTTTAAAGCAGTAATAAGCTCCCCCTTGATGAGGGCAGCAACACGTCTCCCTAGAGCATCCCATACATGCTCAATCGGATTTAGGTCGGGAGATCGAGCTGGCCACTCCATGTGCGTAATGTCTCCTCTTGAAGGTATTGTTCCACTAGCCGAGCTCTGTGTGGACGAGCGTTATCGTCTCGTAAGATGAATGTTTCACCTATTTCACCAGTGTAAGGACGTACATAAGGGTCCAGGATATCATCTCCATACCTTTGAGCATTGAGGTTCCCACTCGTCAACATATAGAGGTCTCTACGTCCACCTAAGGAAATACCACCCCGAGCACACACGCCCCCTCCGCCATAACTGTCTTTTTGACAGATGTTACTGGGATGATAGCGGGTACCTCATTCTCATCATATCAAACCATGTCCAGAATTACTCTGCAAGCAATATCTAGACTCATCTATGAAGAGTACGGACCTCCATTGCTCTACTGTCAGTTAACATGCATGCGTGCTTAATTCAACCGCTCTCTCGTGTGACGTGACGTGAGGGATATACAAATTACTGGCCTTTTAGCATACAGACTACCCTCATGAAGCCTTCTACGCACAGTAGAAGCTGATACAACCCTCCCAGTGGCTGTTGCAAGAGAGTATCGTAGCTGAGAGGGAGTAGACGTCCTGCTCCTTCGTGCTGTTAACACGTTTAAGTTTTTACTTTAAGGTTTTACGTTTCGATTACTACTAATAACTTTATTTCCAAACACATTTGCAAAAACATTACAACACAAAAATTAACCATCAAGTTTGGATGGACACTGCAAAGGAAATAATGTAAAAAAATAAACGATTTAAAATTTTTTTTAAAAATAAAAAATGACAGAAACATACAATTTACAAGTATCTCTGTGTAATCTAGGAGTTACCTAACAATACAGATTACAAAAACAAAATTCTACTGTAAGCGAAAATCTTTGGCAATGGAAAAAAAGACTAAGATATTACATTGAAAGCGTTTTCAATACCATCAGTATTTACCAAATAAAATTAATTTTTTTCTTAAAATTGCATTCACTTTTTTCTTCTTTTATACTATTAGGTAAAGAATTATATATTTTTGGTGCAATAAAATTAAAATGCTTATGCATGATTTCTTTCTTTGATTTCACATGAAACATGTTTGTAGAATATCTGATATCGTATGGGATGAACCGTTTTTCAATCCAATTGTTGTTTTTATGTAGAAATAAAAGACTTCTATATAAGTATAACTTTCTCAAAGGAATTTATATCATTGCATTTCTCAAAGGAATTTATATCAATTATATCATTGCTTATGTTATGATAATTTACATTGCTCATATGCTATTTGAAACTACTTTTACAATTTTGTTTTGTAATTTAACCCCCAAAACAAGTGATTCCATAGCTTAAAATTGAATGAACCCAAGCGAAATAAACTAAAATTAGCAACTTCTTATGAGAAAATGATTTAAGATAATATAATTGTACAAAATGAATCTTAATTTTTTTACACACTGTATCTACATGTGTCGAAAGCTTTCGTTTTATGACAATAAATAAGGCCTAAGTTTCCCTGTGTTCATTTACACTGCTATAGATGTTGCTAGTAAATTGCAATATAGCATGTTCTGTACCCAATTTATTTCTAACTACAAACTGTTTATTTGATAAGAAGTATATTTCGATAGAAATTTAATTAATCTCTGTTTCATTAGTTTTTCAATTATTTTTGAAAGTGTAGGGAGTATGGAAATTGGAATATAATTATTAAAATCCGTATTTTTACCTTTTTTGAAAATTGGCTTCACTTTAGAAATGTTTAAAGCATCTGTGAACATTCCAGTACAAAAAGTCAAATTAACAATTTTTACAAAAATATGAGGTTTATGTTTAAAACAATTTTAACATATGGGCATTCATTTCATCATAACCACAAATTTATCATTATTCAATTGTGATATAATATTTTTTATTTCCATTTGATCTGCTTCAAACCGAACCATTGAGTTGTCTATATGCTTTACCTATTTGCTAATTTCAGTACTGAGACTATTTGAAGTATATTTATAGCCCTGGTTAACTTCTTTGAAATGTGTATTAAATTTATTTACTAAATCTTCGTCAACATCTTCTGAAGGATATATCTCAAGATTTTTCTAATTCATAAAATATTATTTATTGTTGTCCATTGCTTTTTTTACATCATTATTAAAATTATGGAACTCTTTTAGATAATGAAGTTTTATTGCATACCTAGTTTTTTTGTTGAGTTTTTATTGATTTATATTAATTTTTGAAGGGATTTGTCAAACGGGCGTTTTTTATATTTTTCTGTTTAATTTTTGCTGTTGTTTTGCTAAAATTATAAATTCATTTGTTATCCATTTTTTTTTTTGGCTTCTCTGAATATGACCTGAAATAATATTATTTTTAGAAACGAAGAACTTACTGCCTTGGCCTCGTTTATCAAATATATCAATTTCTCATATAATACATTTACATCATCAGTTTTATCGCTTTCACTCTTCCATTCATATTCTTTAATATATTTCTCAAATAAATTTAATATATACAGCTTTTCACTAACGGTTTTGGGTTACAAAATATCTTTTCCGCTTACGCTTACAAGTATTGAATAATGATCTGTAATATCATTTTGAAAGACAGCTGTATTGTAAGTATAATTATTATTCTTTTCTGGAATAAAAATATGATTTATACAAGTACGAGTGCAAACAGTTGATCTCGTAGCAATATTCACAAATGACTTTAAACCATTTAAAGACATTACATCATGATAACCTGATACCTCCGAGCTGTTGCTTAATAGATTAAGATTTATATCCCCAATTACTATTATATATATATACACGTATTACAGTCAAATAGATTAATGTTCTCTGCAGTTTCCATATTTACATTACAATCATAAAAATTAAACTTTCTAACATTTTCCTAAACTACAATTCCTCCTGATTTATTATATTGCCTACTCCTAAAAAATTGCTGATAGCCATCAATTTTATAATTTACAACTTCATCATCCTTTACCCAAATTTCACTTAAGATTATAACATCAATGAGATTTCGAAACTGACACATCATTACAAGTAAATCATTAAAATGCAGTTGCAAACTTCTGCTATTCATATGCAAAAGGGTATAATTTTAGAAACAATGACAAGGAATTTATTAACTTCATCAATATCTGTTAACAAAGCACATGATTCCAGTTCGGACTGAATATCACAGATTTAAGTCATCCGTTTTGCTCAGTATATTCCGTTATGTTTCTTTCATTTCTTACTCTTCTAACCATGAAGTTGGGGCGGGGGTGGCTCATCAGTAGGGGACACCGATGGGCTTGGAAAGGCCGCCGTCCGTCGGATGGGACGTTAAGCCGTGGCCCCGTGTGGACACACTGGATGGCTCAGTCGGTAGCGCGCCAGGCTCGTTATCTGTAGTTCCCAGGTTCGAGTCCCAGCTGGGTCAGCGTTGAGATTTATCTCCGCAAAATTCCCCGCCCTGCCCGCGGTCAGTAGGGGACACCGATGGGCTTGGAAAGGCCGCCGTCCGTCGGATGGGACGTTAAGCCGTGGCCCCGTGTACGGGAGAGACATACCCTGTGCACGTTAAAGAACACACTGGATGGCCTTGACGGGAGGCTACCATCTGTCTCCCAACAGCTGTTCCAGTGGGTCCCCTCCCCCAACCTTCTCTGAGCCTTCGGGGTCCATGTAACCTGGCCGTTTAGCCCATGGTGTGCAAAAAAGTGCCGCTCAGAGGCAAAACAACCCAACAACCATGAAGTTTCCTTCCTTTCTTAAAAACATTTTACCGTCCAACCCATAAAAATTTATAGTTATGTTCTAATTTGATTTGTTTTGCCTTGTAGGGTAATATTTTACTTCGTTGTGTCAAGTGTTCATTTAGATAAATTGGTGTATCATCAAAATTCCCATTTATGTTGCTAGCCTTAATCTGTTTCTTTGCCTCTGAAATCAATATATCTGTTATGGACCTGTTCCTCAATTGCAATACGATAGGTTTCATTTCATCTTTTTTCATCGTAGGAACTCTGTGTGCGACTTCGACGTCTCCTACATCCACCTTAACCAGCGTTATCCGTGCTATATTCATTACTGAAAAATTAATATTTTCATCTGAGGTTTCTGGCAAACCCGCAATTTCTGTATTGGAGTTTCTGCTCTACTCTTGCAAATCGTCGATGTTCAGCCTTAAATCTACCAAGTCTTTTTGCAACTGTCTGTTTTCGTTACGTAGTTCAATATCGTTTTTTTTTTTGGACAGTCACAATTTCAGATTTTAACTTAGCTATTTCTTCCATAAAGTATTTTATACAATCGGAATTAAATTCGATAGCTTTTCCAATGTGTTTCATTTCATTATACATTTCGTTTGTACTATTTTTCATGTCTTCTCTTAATTAAACATATAAAACCAGTAAATTATCTATTTTGAATAAAGCAGAATCATCGGACAGATCTTTATACTGAGACATGGGTTGGGTTGTTTTGCCTCTGAGCGGCACTTTTTTGCACACCATGGGTTAAATGGCCAGGTCACATGGACCCCGAAAGCTCAGAGAAGGTTGGGGGAGGGAACCCACTGGAACAGCTGTTAGGAGACAGATGGTAGCCTCCCGTCAAGGCCATCCAGCGTGTTCTTTAACGTGCACATGGTATAGCTCTCCCGCACACGGGGCAACGGCTTAACGTCCCATCCGACGGATGGCGGCCTTTCCAACTGAGACATGTCTATCTGATTCCTAAAATCACTCTCCTTCTTTTCCAATAAAGAATATCTATTTGTAACGGATAGTTCTGAAGGTAGCAAACTATTTTATAGTTTCCAGAGCTAAACGATAAGCTAAGCATTCTCTTCCATATTAATCTCCTTTACAGAGTATTCCTAAACATTTGATATCTCACTCAGATTAACTTATGGTAAGTCTCCGTTGTGTATTTTTACCATACGTCTGCAATAACAGCTGCATTTCACTTGTATTTACAAGTCCTTGTTATCCCTGATGTCGGTAACTCAGTGGTCAGAGAACCAGACAAGTTATCAGGGTTGGGTTCGGTTGTTGGGTTGGGTTGTTTTACCTCTGAGCGGCACTTTTTTGCACACCATGGGCTAAATGGCCAGGTCACATGGACCCCCGAATGCTCAGAGAAGGTTGGGGGAGGGGACCCACTGGAAGAAGTGGAAGAAGACCACTGGAAAGAAGTGTTGGAAAGAAGTGTGACCCACTGGAAGAAGTGTTGGGAGACAGATGGTAGCCTCCTGTCAAGGCCATCCAGCGTGTTCTTTAACGTGCACAGGGTGTGGTTCTCCCGCACACGGGGCCACGGCTTAACGTCCCATCCGACGGACGACGACCTTTCCAAGCCCATCGGTGTCCCCTACTGACCGTGGGCAGGGCGGGGAATTTTGCGGAGATAAATCTCAACGCTGACCCAGCTGGGACTTGAACCTGGGAACTACAGATTACGAGCCTGGCGCGTTACCGACTGAGCTACCCCCGCCCCAAAAAATCTATTCGTCCGTGACAGGACTCGAACCTGCAATCTTCTGATTCGAAGTCAGACTCCTTATCCATTAGGCCACACAGACTTTCAAGTTATCAGGAGATCGTGATTTCGTATCCCACCCTGCTCAACACAATTTTTGAGCGGGATGGTTCAGTCAGTAATGCGCCAGCCTCGTTTTCTGCAGTACCCACCATCGAGTCCCAACTGCGCAAACATTGACACCGTTAATCACCGTTAATTTTTCTCCTCCCCTCGGTGAGAAAGTGGACACTGACTGGACTAGGAGAAGACGACGTCCATCTAATCAGACGTTAAGCCGTCACATCATGTACAAAAGAACCTTACTCTATGCACGTTAATAAAGTGCTGGATGTCCTTGACTGGGGGAGGGGGTTATTTTCTGTTTCCTAGCAGCTGCCCAATGTATCCCCTCCCCCCAACTTCTCTGAGCCCTCGGGGTCATGCGACCTCCCATTTAGTCTATTGTGTGCAAAAAATAAAAGTGCCTGTCAGAGGTAAAGCAACCCAACCGAATTCTTCTTGGTCAATTCGAAAGACCTAAATCAAAACATAGTGAGAATAAAGTTCTTTTAATTCAGTAAGTTTCATTTGGTTTCTCATGTTTTTCATTTTTCATTACTAATAAAATTAAAGTCGAATTTAAAATTTTTAAATTTTGTCGCAATCTTTAGTACAAAATCAGTTTTTGCACAACTTAAAATGTAGTTTTTACATATTGATATCTACCTCACAGCTTAAGATCACCAGATTTCATTCAAAATTTACCATCCTTTTGAATATCTGTTCTTATCATCTCGACCGTAGATGACATAACGATCTTGAGAAAGCTTTCTATCTTTCAGATAAGTCCTTAAACCGTTGACTGAATGTGATAGATCTATACACTTCTCATGATTACAAATGTGATCTAAGAGATTCAACTGAGGCCTCATTTTACTCTTAATAGCTACCTCTTTGGTCTCCTTCCCCATTCCTATTCTGAATCTTAAAGGTCCTTGTGAACTGGCTATTTAGCCCAAAAGGTGCAGCAAAATAGAATAAACTCATCCAAGCCTATTTCACAAAACTTCAAATACGCAACTTATAACATATGTTGCCTATTTCACATTTTGGAAAATAGGTTGGAATGAATATGTCTCCTTACACTTAATTTGTAACATGTGTCCTCATACTTTTTCTGACGTGTGTCCTCATACTTTTTCTGACATGTGTCTTCCGATAACAACTCTGAAAACACGTGCCTTCCCATACTTACTCTGACAACGTCTTCTTATGCTTACTTTGTCAACATGTGTCTTCCCATACTTAATTAATTTGTCAACTCTATCTCCTCATACTTTGTCAACATATGTCCCCTGTGTCATTCTAATATAGGTAACCAGGTTCGCGCCTAGGAAGTTTGCCTGCAAAAATAACCCGCCTGTCCTACTGTGAGTCATTATAGTCTTGGATACCAATGGGGGAAATAAATTCCCCTCGTAGAAAAATGGATAGAAAAATTAATTTACGTTAGATGATATCAGATGTACAGTCGCTCAAAAAAGTATCCGTACACTGTGGTTGATTACAGAATTCAGAAAAAATATCTGGCAACGATTTTTTTTTAGAAATTAGTGATCTGGCAACCTTCGTGTCACGTGATTACAGAATTCAGGAAAAATATCTGGAGCGTGTACAGCAACTGTACAACCTCCAGTTACCGGAACTGGTAAACAAAAAAAACAGCAACTGTACACCTCCAGTTACCGGAACTCCTTAAACTGAAGCGTGTGCAGTTACTGCACACGCTCCAGTTTGCTGTGAACGGTAACTGCACACGCTCAATATTTCCGTGAGTGAGCCCACACGATCCAGGTTTTTGTGAGCTCACACGATCCAATGTGCTGTGAACATTAACCGCAACCGCTCCAGTTTGCTGTGATCGGTAACTGTCAACGCTCAATATTTCCGTTAGTGAGCCCACACGATCCAGGTTTTTGTGACCTCACACGATCCAATGTGCTGTGAACATTAACCGCAACCACTCCAATTTGCTGTGAACGGTAACTGCACACGCTCAATATTTCCGTGAGTGAGCCCACACGATCCAGGTTTTTGTGAGCTCACACGATCCAATGTGCTGTGAACATTAACCGCAACCGCTCCAGTTTGCTGTGATCGGTAACTGCCAACGCTCAATATTTCCGTGAGTGAACCCACACGATCCAGGTTTTTGTGACCTCACACGATCCAATGTGCTGTGAACATTAACCGCAACCGCTCCAGTTTGCTGTGAACGGTAACTGCACACACTCAATATTTCCGTGAGTGAGCTCACACGATCCAATGTGCTGTGAACATTAACCGCAACCGCTCCAGTTTGCTGTGAACGGTAACTGTACACGCTCCACATTCATTGCATTATATATTCATACGCATTATATATATTAAAAAATATCCTAACACTATGGTTGATTACAGAATTCAGAAAAAATATCTGGCAACGAGGTTTTTAGAAATTAGTGATCTGGCAGCTTCGTGTCACGTGACACGAAGGTAGCCAGATCACTAATTTCTAAAAACCTCGTTGCCAGATATTTTTTCTGAAATCTGTAATCAACCGTAGTGTTCGGATACTTTTTTAAGCGACTGTACCAAAAATGCATTTTTCTTTCTAAAGAAATATAAATTGGGAGGGGGACATGTTTTATTTTGTTATCGGAAATATTTTATTTATTTTAATTTATTATTATGAAAAACATTTTATACCTGTATTTTCAATAATAAGTTCAAATTTTTCGGGTATCTTTTGTTGTATGATGTATGCAGAGACGGTTGGGTTGTTTTACCTCTGAGCGGTACTTTTTTGCACACCATGGGCTAAATGGCCTGGTCACATGGACCCCGAAGGCTCAGAGAAGGTTGGGGGATGGGACCCACTGGAACAGCCTCCCGTCAAGGCCATCCAGCGTGTTCTTTAAAGTGCACAGGATATGGCTCTCCCGCACACGGGGCCACGACTTAACGTCCCATCCGACGGATGGCGGCCTTCCGAAGCCCATCGGCGTCCCCTACTGACCGTGGGCAAGGTTTTGCGGAGATAAATCTCAACGCTGACCCAGCTGGGACTCGAACCTGGGAACTACAGATTACGAGCCTGGCGCGCTACCGACTGAGCCACCCCCGCCCCTCATGCAGAGACGGACTTTGACCATCTGAGGCTCTCATGTAATGCAATGTATGGATAACCCTCTAGTCTTTGTGAAATGAATTAAAAGAAAAACATCTTATTTTTACAACAAACCGTTTCGCTATTATCCGTAACTTTTTAGCAATGAGAGATAATGAGATCATTCAAAAAAAACCATTACGAAGCTCAAAATGTTCTCTGCCATTTACGATGAAGCACACTGCTTGGAGAGAAGCGTTATCAAATAGTCAGGGCTTATCATGTCCCCCCCCCGATTATCTCCCCTCCCCTTGTAGCTCCTTTATGGTCAACATGTCTCCACAACCCCGAACTTTAATTAATAAGAGGGTGATTTTTTTCTCTTTGGTACTCTGAAGCCAACTCGAGGCTGCATTGTATGTTTTTGAAAGAAAATTAAAAATTTGTATATGTTTTTTTAAAGCTGAAAATAAAGAAGAAAATTAATATTAATGAACAAAAACTTACAAGAAGTTTTTTGTAAGTCACAAAAATGATACATTTAAGACAAAAATGCAATTTTTTAACTTGTTTAATCTGAATGGTTGCAGTCTTGAACAGGTGTCACAGTTTAATTATCTTGGGAGCTATGTAACAGATAATGGTGATGTGCGGCATGAGATTAACAGACGAATAGGGATTGCTGCCGGGACTTTTAAGAATCTATGGAGATTGTGGAGAAATAGGGGTATACATCTAAAGACAAATTAGACTGTATAATAGTTTGGTTCTTTCTAGGGTTAGTTATGGGAATGAAACTTGGACGCTGTGTAAACAAGATAACAGGAAACTAGATGCTTTTGATTCTAGATGCTTACGCAGTATCTTGGACATTAGGTGGTTCAACTTTGTAACTAATGATGAGGTTCGGCAAAGGAGTCTGCAACCTCCTTTAAGCAGCATATTGTGCAGAGAGAGATTCCGTTGGTTTGGCCATGTTGCCCGTATGGATAATTATAGATTGGCGAATAGGGTTATGAACAGTGTGCCTAAAGGTCTCAGAAAGAAGGGGAGACCTAGGATGCGGTGGGCAGACAATGTCAAACAGGACCTTGTTAGAATTGGTGTGCAGTGGCCACATACAGCAGATGTAGCTCAGGACAGATATGCTTGGAAAACTAAATTGCACGGTCTGGTTGGACCTCCGTAGCCTATGGCTGCTTGAGAATGATGATGATGATGATGATGAAGTTTTACACAAAAATGTATTTTTAGAGTTTAAAGGATTTTTTTTTTTGTTGACCATTCTGCTGCCTCCAAAGTTTGGCCACCCGCTTAGCACGGCCCTGTCCGTAACTCAGTGGCCAGAGCACCTGAGCATGGGAAGGCACATGCTGGCAGAGTAATTCTTATTCTGACAGCATATGTCTCCCATTCTTACTTCGTCAACATGTGTCTTCTCATACTCTGACAACATATCTCCCCATACATAATTTGTCAACATGTGCCTTCCCATACTTATTCTGATAATGTGTCTCCCCATACAAAATTTGCCAACATTTGTCCCCCATACTTACTGACAACATGTCTTCCCATTCTTACTTTGAAAAACATGTCTTACCATACTTACTCTGATTGCATGTCTCCCCTCACTTACTTTGTGAACATGTCTCCCAATACAAAATTTGTCAGCATGTGTCTCCCAATACAAAATTTGCCAGCATGTGTCTCCCACTACAAAATTTGTCCGCATGTGTCTCCCAGTACAAAATTTGCCAACATGTGTCTCCCAATACAAAATTTGCCAACGTGTGTCCCCCCCCCATACTTACTGATAACGCGTATCTTCCCATTCTTACTTTGAAAACAGGTGTCTCAACGTACTTATTTTGTCAAAGCAATTTCCAATATGTGTCTTTTCATACTTTGTCAGCATCTGTCTTCCCTTTACGATATTTGTCTTCCAATACTTACTCTGACAATATGTGCCCTCCCATACTTTCATTGAAAACACGTCTCCCCATACCTAATTCGTTAACATGTGTCCCCATTAATTACTTTGTCAACATGTGTCTCCCCACACTTACTCTAAAAATATGTTTTCCACCCATACTAGCATTTGTCAACATGCCTTCCCATACATACTCTGACAGCATGATCAGAGACATCTTCCCATGCTTACTCTGACAGCATGATCAGAGACATCTTCCCATGCTTACTCTGACATCATGATCAGAGACATCTTCCCATGCTTACTCTGACAGCATGATCAGAGACATCTTCCCATGCTTACTCTGACAGCATGATCAGAGACATCTTCCCATGCTTACTCTGAAAGCATGATCAGAGACATCTTCCCTGCTTACTCTGACAGCATGATCAGAGACATCTTCCCATGCTTACTCTGAAAGCATGATCAGAGACATCTTCCCTGCTTACTCTGACAGCATGATCAGAGACATCTTCCCATGCTTACTCTGACAGCATGATCAGAGACATCTTCCCATGCTTACTCTGACAGCATGATCAGAGACATCTTCCCATGCTTACTCTGACAGCATGATCAGAGACATCTTCCCATGCTTACTCTGACAGCATGATCAGAGACATCTTCCCATGCTTACTCTGACAGCATGATCAGAGACATCTTCCCATGCTTACTCTGACAGCATGATCAGAGACATCTTCCCATGCTTACTCTGACAATGTGTCTTCCCAAGTTGCGTTCACATGTGTCTGCCCGGTGCCTACGTGATGGAATGCCAGCCGATTTCCGCGAATCTCCGTGTTAGCAAGCGCGCATGGGAAGCTTCAAAACTTGCCACATGAGGGCAGCACCGTTCCGCGGTAAGCTAACCTACGCTAACGTTAAGTACATAGCGATCTGGTCGACCAATATTTATTTAACGCTAATTATTTGAGGAAAATACATTAAAAAATTAATGAATAAAAAATTTTAAATCACTAAGCCGTCCCATGGCTGAGTGGTTAGCGTGCTTGGCTACTGGTCTAAGGGTTCTGGGTTCGAGCCCGGGTAAGGCATGGATGTATGTGTCGTTTTGCTGTTGAGGTTCTGCCATCCTTTCAGACCTTCTACTATGGCATATAAACTGACAGGCTCCTGTCAGACCTCTGTGGCAAGCAGCTGCTTGAGGGGGTATTTATTTATTACCTTTAGTTAAGGTTAATCCATGGCTTAATTTTATGATATATATGCAGAATTCTTTAACGGAATAATTTGACTACATAATGCTGTTTCCATAGACACTGGAACTTTACCAATAGACACAAATGAAGTTCATGCTGCAGCACAGAATTTACTCTTTATCATAACTCTTTTATTTCAGTGTTGCTAAATTTCAGTTCTTAATTACCTCTGATCTTAAAATCTCACATTAAAGAATATTTATACATGTATTTGTGCAATTCAAGGATTCTGTTGAATACTTAAACGTTCTATCAGAAATATAACAGGAATTGACAACTGAGATATTTATAATTTAAGTATTTTTCTTGAGAGGGGTTTAGAATTCAGCTTGAGTTGACAACTTCTTCAGTACACTTACTACCATAATTCGTTAAATATGGTTTTAAAATTTCTGTATTATTAATTTACAAAGGTTTTTTATGTAGCTGTCATAATTAAAAGAACAATGAAATAATTTATTTTTGCATAACTTTGGTAGAAATGTTAACGTTAATAGGGTTAACACTTTTTCTCTTTGAACTCAAAAGTGGGCAGCAATTTTTTTACAGCTTTTTCCATAACAGCTAAAACACTGACAAATTCAAGCTTTGGATATTTCAAGCCCACACGATCGAGATTTCGAATAATGGCATTTGATGCTGATGGAGTATTTAATAGCTCAGAGCAGCTGTGGCATTCTATGTTATCTTGTACTGCTCTAACTAGGTAACCAGCGATCACCGCTAATGTTGCTGTCAAAAGTGACACTCTACAAAAGGAATTTATATATTTTCTATCTCAGAAAGTTCTTCTGCTAACAGTATTTCAAAAGATATTTCTGAAGCTTTATTACTAATTGTGAAGGGTTGGGGGATTATAGAAACAGAACCCATTATATCTAGGGAAGGTTTGTTGCTTGAAAGTGATGCAGAAATTATGCCCGTTTTAAGAATTTTTGTAATTGCTGCAGCGGCACTACAAGCATTTGTTTGGTCATTTTTGCCTCCCAGTTGCCTAATACAGCCAAAAAACGATTCCACGTCATCACTGAAAAATTTTCTGGTTAACACAAAATGAAATCCTTCATTCAGTAGATATTTCACACATTTTATAGTAGATAATGTCACAACTATTGCTTCATATGTTTCTGCACTTAAAAATTGTAATTTTGGATGAGAACAAGAATTTTTCCACTTAAGTAAATAATCTAAGAAATCATTCTCTAACCAATGCAATCTTTCATCAGTAACAGAAAAGAACTGCATACACATAGGATTATTGCTATATATATATATAATACCTGGTATTTTGAATGTTATGCAATGTGAACCATTTATGCATTATTTTAATGGTCTTCTTCAATGGTCTAATTCAATGGTCTTCTGTGCATCTTCGAAACCTTTTACAGAACATTGCCTACCATAATCACATAGAAATTTTAAGACAGATGTTGCCTTAGGAGTAAAAATTGCTATTGTTCTCTTTACATTCATTTTTTCAAAATTTGAAGGAAACAAGTACTTCTTTGTAAGATTTCTTATAGGTTTACATATTTCTTTGCAAATCATATATATGTGGTACAAATATTTCGGTGAAAGTTTTTCAGTCCCAACAAACATTTTTTTTTTATTAGATAAAAATTGGGATCTGATATTTTTGATTATATGACAGTAATCATAACTGAGGAACAACTTCTTTTCTGGATCACAAGGATGCTCAATTTCATGTTTAATTGAGCCATGACATAGCTTTTGGTACATGAAGGTGTTTACCTTGTGATTATCAGTTACAATTCTTACAACTTGAAATCCAATATTTTCCAGACGTTTCAAGACATTCTGTGTCAGTAGATACAACTAATTTCCTTGTAACTGATGGGTAAAATAATAAGCAACTGGAAGGCGAAATTGTGTTGATAAACCGGAAAACAGGAAGCACAGTAAACGATTGACTAATTTGTTTTGAATTTCTATTCATTTTCGATGCCATCCATGACAACATTACCAAAGTAACGGTCCTGCAACTTATTGTACAACAACATCGGTTTAATGCTCATTTCGTCAATTATTAGGCTACCAAGGAGCTCTTTTTCTGTCAATCTTTTTTTCTCAGCATATAGTCTTTGCTGAACAAGGGCTACCGACGCCAGTTTCTGTAGGACTATTAGACAGATACTTTTGTAATGTTGATCTAGCTGGTAATTCTAAGAGTGATGTTTCGAGCATAACGATAGCCACACAGTGAACGGCTCTGCCACATAATGCAAAATCTTACTGTAAGTTCATGCCACTTGGGCTTGTTTTGCTCATAAGCTTTTAGCTGATCTAGCAAAAAAACAGCACTATGATTTCCATCTGCAGCATTTTCTTGTAATTTTTTCACACATTCAAAGTCAGATTCTAATTTCTGGTAGTGTTTTAGAAGACTATTATATTTGGCTTTCATTGTATTTAACTGTTTCCTCACTCTGTAAAACCTTGATGTTATATTTCTATTTTTATTTCTCAAAAATAAAATGCTTTTTGTATCATGTTCAGTTTGAATGCATTTGTCACATGATTTGCAGCTTATTTCCATTTTGTTGATAAAGGAAGCTGCCTCAGCTAACACATCTAAATTTCCAAAAGGAAAATGGGAGCTGCAAATATTTGCAGTAAGAGTCGATGGAACAGTATTCCCTGTAATTCCTTTTGTTTTCCTTTTCACTATTTCTTTTTTACGCAAGTGTGTAGGGTAACTGAGAAACACGGAAGGCACTGCAGATGGTTTCAAGATATTTCTTTTCCCTACAGTTTTAAAATCCTCTTCTTGAAAATGCTTCCCACAAACTGCAGAATATTGCTTAAGGAACCATTTACTTCCCTTTCTCATACCAGTTAAGAGAAAGTATGTGTATGAATCAAACATTAATAGCCAACTAAATAAACACAATAATTAGAAGAATAAATACTACTACGTTTTAATTTTTTACCTCACCAGTTGAAAATTAAACAGAAATGTGATCAGCATTATCAAGAGGTTAACGTTTTAAATGATATGTCATATCATCAGGAATCAAAATACTATTCTTGGGTATATTTATTATGATCATTGCTCTGCGACATTCTACCTAAAATACTGTCATATACTATAATATACTTTAAATATCCTACACCAGTACCTAGTGAAACTTACAATCGTTTTAAATGATTTCATCATCTGGCCAAATTAAAAATTACTGAAGAAAGGATGCATTCTATTATGGGGATAAAAATCACTGGAATATTAGGCCAAGTAGTTAGCGTGCTTGGCTACTGATCAGAGGGACCTAGGTTTGAGCTCCAGGTAAGGCATGGATGTTATTGTTTTCTGCTGAGGTCCCGCCATCCTCACAGACCTTCTATTATGGCGTTTAAATGGACAGGTTCCCGTCATACCTCTATATGGCAAGCAGTCATAAAGAGCCTTTTTTTTATGTATATGTTACCGCTAAAGTGCAGAAATCAGTTATTCTACAGATTATCTAGGTATTGTGCAGATTAACTAGGGTGATTCGTTAACGTGCGGAAAATTGTTTCATTTCTCAAATTACCTAGGTAATCTGCAAATTACCTGGATAATCTGCACATTACCAACTAGGCACTCGTTAAAGTGAAAATAAGATCTTTGCTGGAACAACAGGAACGTTTCTGTACGCTTAAATTAACATAATGTTATTTATCTAGTGTCCGAGAGTAGAGTTGAAACCAGGGTCCATCCCTCTGTCAACATGAATCAGTCGTCCGAATTATAAAAAACGCCCCCAAAATGAGCAGGCCAAGTGAGAACGAATCATTTTAGTGATTCGTTATCAAGAATGAATCACTTTACCGATTCGTTCTCACTTGGCCTCCACTCATCCGGGGCGTTTTTTATAATGCGGACGAGTGAATCACGTGACACGAAGATTCATATTCAAGAGATTCATAACTATGAGAGAAACAAACTTTTGAACTTTAATGATACGGAAGCCGTTAATGTGCACATTACCTAGGTAAAATGCGGAAAACTCTTGATTCCGCACGTTAACGGAGCAAATCAGTTAATCTGCAGATTAGCTAGGTAATGTGCACATTAACGGCTTTCGAGCTTTAGCGGTAACATATACAAGCACAATTTTCCAACCTTTTCAATCTAAATTTATGCATTTCCATTTGATGTTTTTGTGAAATATTATTTAATCATTCCATACACTCAAAATGTACAGTTCACTTAAGTCAAAACAAAGAAGTTAAAAAAAATAAATATTAAATTTTGCCTTATATTTTATAGAGTTTATTTGATACATACTACGTATTTCCAGAAAAACAAATGTAAAAACGGAAAAGATAAATCGCAATCTTTCAAAAATATTTGTTCTGCATTTAGTTATGGACGCCAGAGTTTTAACAAAAATTATCTTGTTTTATCGTATCATAGAACTTCGAAGTCAGATTACAATTCACATAACATGGAAATTATTATTTTGTTTGTGCAGCGTAATTCAATTCAGTACGTGTAAAGATATTTATGATTTAAGCTAACAGAAATTACTTTCATTTGGTTACAATACCGATGAATTTAAAATATCAGAAATGTTATTTATTCAAAAGCAATCTATTAAACATTTTTCAAATTATTCATGTCAACAAACTTATTAAGGTAATTATAAAGACAGATCTTTCCTTGACGACATGTTGCTTTCAGCCATTTTTCTCGCGAATCAAGCTTGGAAGGGATTTGATGAAAACTTATTTTCGTTTTACATGTTTCACTACTGCGAAACGGCACACAGCAATATACCATTGTTAAAACTGCTCTTTAGAAACTACAGAAAATATACAGAACAATAAATAACTCACATATGAATAAATCCTTATCAGGATCAAATTTTAAAACTAGCGCTAAACAATGTAATAACAAAGAATGTAGAGGGAGAAGAAGTTAAGCTTCCATAGAGATTAATGTGAAATCGAGTATCGTGCATTTGGCGTAGAGGTGAAACGAACATTACAGGGGACGAATGCTTTTGTAATTACATGTTACTGTCAACTTCTATTCTCTTCGCTTTTCCTATGTAATAATTTCCCATTGATATCCTTGCAGAGTATATTAATATCAATTCTGTTTCCTGTTTCTATGCAACCAAGAAAGCTTCTAATTGTAATAATTTATTCTATAAATTAACTTCAGGCTAATTTCAAATCTTCTCTATCCGTTCAATTTATAATTGTTGGTTCAACGAAATATAATTCCAATGGAGAAAATAAACCTTTATTAAAATCATGATATTATTTTTTTCAAATACAAAGTGCAGTTGCTTTTTTTCCTTTTTAAAAATATAAATTTTTTGATGCATAATTCCTTTGCCCCTTATTGTTTGCTTCCCAGCTTAAACAAATGCACGATACGAATCGAAACACCACTTGAGGTCGCCACTTACGCTTTGTCAAAGCTGAACTCTTTTCCATATACGTTCTTTGGCTTCACGTCGTGAAATCGGCAGGCATTCCATTACGTAGGCACTGGTCTGCCCATACTCTGCCAATGTGTCTCCCATTACACTAACTTACGTCTCCCTATATTTACTTTGACAACACGTATCTCGATATATTTCGACCCTGTTCGGATATAAATATCAGAACTGAACACAATTGAACTCAGCAATTTCTAAAAGCTATCGTGAAATTTTATGCATACGAGATTTTTTGACAGTGTAACCATGAATGTGTTCCGTGTTCCGAAATAGTCTAAAGAAACGTTTCAAAGAAGCACCATTGAAAACGTTGATAATCAACTATAGCGTTCATTTTCTGAAAGAAGACTGGGAACGATTTGATTGTAAAGAGCTACTCGGAAAAAAAAAAACGTGAATAAAGACGAAAGTTCAGCCAGTTTCGAAACAACCTTTTACGATATTTTAATTGCTCTTTGAAACCGAAATGTTGACTATCGAAATACCGGAGACCATCGAGGTGGAAACAAAACTCATATAATACACATTCTCTCAAAGAGGTACTTCAAGATGCTGAACGGAATTTTTCTTTCGAATTCCACAAAGTAAATTTCATTAAAGTTTGTACCAAATTTGATATTCCGACGATGCTTTTTGAATAAAGGAATGATTATTCTTTCTATTTTAAAAAAGGATGAATTATTTGAGTGATTTTTACTTATGAATAACTTCAACATGAAGTGGAACCATTGAATACAAATTGCTTGATAAGAATGTTTCTAAATAAATGTGGAGAAAATAAAAGTGAAAGGTTTTTTGGATCATTTATTCGAAGTTCTGAAAGCGATTACTGTTTTCCGTTTGGAATCTGCCTCCCCTATCATAAGATATCGAGTTAAGAAAAAGCAATGTAAAGAAAAGAAAATTCAAATGTTTTTTAAATCTCTGTTTCGCAAAAAAATTTAAAGCTGAATTCAATTAATTTTTAAAAACGGTAAAATTTTAAAACTTTAAAATAATATTTTCTTCTCGAACTGCAGATGTTGATTAGTTCCTACTACATATTTTTGATTTAAAAAATAATAATTTCATTGATTTTATAAAATTGCTCTTAACTATTGTGGCGGAGGTTGCCTCAGTCGGTAGAGCGCCTTGCGCGTCTTTTATAGTTTCAAGGTTCGAGTCCCGCCCGGGCCAGCGTTGAGATTTACCTCCGCTTAGCCCTAGGGGGAATTGGTTTTGATTTTGATTTTGTGAGCTTTGTGCGTTTATACGAGCAATATAGCGATTGTAACGCCATTGGCCAGATTTTCTTTGTAACTTGTGCAATCAGAACCAGTTCGTTGAGAGAGGACCTTGTCGTGGTCTAGGGGCTCCCTCCTTGGAGGAAGGTCTAACACTCTCTCAGAAGAAAGAAGAAGTAGCTGCCTCGTGTGAACCCCAGGGTACCAGGTAAGCAATGGCTAGCGAAGTGAGTGAAGTGAATGAAGTGGCCTCTCAAGTAGAGAGTGCCACTAATAAAACTAGTGGACTGTTTGGAGAATTGGACTCTATCTTAAACAGCAGTAATAGTAAGGTGACTAAGCAGCAAACAGCTGAGATTAGAAACCTATTTTGCAAACTACAAGATGTAGTGCAAGAACAAGAGTTGAAAATCAGCAATCTCAAGGGCAGGTTGTTTGAAAGAGGTTGGGTTGTCTTACCTGTGAGCGACACTTTTTTGCACACCATGGGCTAAATATCCAGGTCACATGGACCCCGAAGGCTCAGAGAAGGTTGGGGGAGGGGACCCACTGGAACAGCTGTTGGGAGACAGATGGTAGCCTCCCGTCAAGGCCATCCAGCGTGTTCTTTAACCTGCACAGGGTATGGCTCTCCCGCACACGGGGCCACGGCTTAACGTCCCATCCGACGGACGGCGGCCTTTCCAAGTCCATCGGTGTCCCCTACTGACCGTGGACAGGGCGGGAAATTTTTGCGGAGATAAATCTCAACGCTGATCTAGCTGAGACTCGAACCTGGAAACTACAGATTACGAGCCTGGAGCGCTACCGACTGAGCCACTCCCGCCCCTGGCTGAAAGAGAAATGACAGCCAAAAGTAAGGCGTCAGTCTCTAAAAGTTATGCTGAAGTGACAAAAAGGTCTTCAACCCCAAAGCCCAAGAAGCGAGACCAACAACACATAATGTTGGTATACCCTCAAGATGAGGGTAAGAGTTCAGAAGAACTCAAGAAGGATCTCTTAAAGAATTTAGATCCAACTAAGATGAAAATTGTCATTAAGAATGTCAAAAAGATTGCAAAAGAGGGAGTTCTAATAGAATGTACTGATGAGTTTGATAAGAAGATATTAAAAACAGAAATACAGAGAAATAGAGTCTTAAAAGACAAAAGCGCGGCAAGAGAGCCCAAAAAGAAATTGACACAAATAATAATTTATGATGTTGATGGTGATATCGAAAAAGAAGTTCTAGTAGAAAGAATCAAAACACAGATTACAGTTTTGATGGAACCTCAATGGAGGCAAAGTTCTCGATAAATGGCAAAAATAATAAGAAGCACTGGGTAGTGCAGGTTGACTCTGAGACTTTTAAAATTTTTATGAAAGAGAAAAAAGTTAATGTGGGATGGTCCCGCCTAAATGTCAAAGAATACCTAAAGGTTGTGAGATGTTTTAAGTGTAACAAATATGATCATTTTCAGACCAATTGCACAGAAGACCAGACTTGTGGAAAATGTAGTCAGAAAGACCACAAACATTGGGACTGTAAGGTAACAGTCCTAAATTGTGTAAATTGTAAAGCAGCTAATGACAAATACAGATTAAAATTATATGTCCAACATTCCAGTTTGGACATGGACTGCTCCTGTTACAGAAGAGAGCTCGATTTATTAGTTAAGCGCATACAATACTGAAATGCACTTGTCTAAAATAGTTCAAATAAATTTACACCATGCCAGAGCTGCTACAAACAGACTGGTGTTATATGTGGAAGAAAACGATTTTGAGATGGCATTAATCCAGGAACCCTATATTTATAAGGATAAAATAAGGGGATTTCCAGCCGGGTGGAGGATCTTTGAAGCATCCCACCCAATGCCAAGAAGTGCAATTGTAATTGGTAAAAGAAATATAAGTGTCACAGAAATCTACACTTTTAGGGGGATGTAGTTGTTATTACAGCTGAAAACGGAGATCGAAAATGTGTTATGATCTCAATATATTGCCCACCGAAAGACTCTTTGGAAGAAAATTTCCAAATCATTTCAAACATGGTTCAGATATACACCGACTGGGACATAGTCCTAGGAGGAGATTTTAACGCAAGCAGTAGACTTTGGGGTTCTCAGAGGGAGGACCAAAGAGGTAAAGGAGTCTTAGAATTTATCAATCAAAATGGCTTCACGATTCTAAATGACCCAAATAGTGAGCCAACCTTCACCAGTAGTCTGGTTGATAGCTGGATAGATAACAGAGTTACACAGAGTTTTAAATCAAGACTTCGTCTCAGAGTGGACAATAGAAGATGAGATCTGCTGTAGTGATCACTCATATATATAAGTTTTCAATTAAACTTTGCCAAAACTAATACAAGTATAAAACAAAGGTTTTCTATTAAGAACCAAGATTGGCTAGAATTTAGAAAAGAACTATCAGAAAAATTTTCGACTTTCTCTTCCGTAGGAGTCGAGGATCAAAAAGATATAGATAATTATATTATAAATATTTCCAACATACTGCAAAGTGTTTGCAGAAATAACCTGAAACAGAAAAACCAAGAAACAAAATCAGGTTACAGAAAAGTCTCCCATGGTGGAGTAAAGAACGACAGAACTCAGAAAAGAAGTTAAAAACAAAAGGAGATTTCAAAAATGTTATACAGATGAAACCCAAAGAAAGAAACTGAGAGAAGAGTTTAAATTATGTGAAACCAAATATAAAAAGAGTATAAATTTGGCTAAAAATAATAGCTGGAGAAAATTATGTGACGAAGTTACTAAAGAACAACCATTTGGGATGCATTTCAAAGTAGCAAAAGAAGCAACCGAGGAACTTTCAAATTATCAACCATAATTCAAGACGATGGTTCTCTTACCAAAAGTGCAAGGGAGTCACTAAGAAGACTGCTGGAGTATCACTTCCCATTAGATAATAGGGAAGAATATAACGAATTTCATAGAAATGTAAGAAACAGATCAAGGAGACCTGTTAATACGCAGGATGACAGCCCATTCACTTTAATTGAGGTCGAAGAAGTCTTAGACTCAATGAACAAGGGAAAAGCGTCTGGCCTAGACGGGCTTTCCCTTGAAATCATAAGAGAACTTTTTGAGGTGAACAGAACATGGTTTGGGAATATCTTAAATGTATGTCTTAAAAGAGGAATTTTCCCCGATAGTTGGAAAGAAGCTGAACTTATCCTTTTTAACAAAGAGGGAAAAGATAAGAAAAATCCCTCACCCTACAGGCCAATATGTCTATTGTCGGCATGGAGCAAGGTGCTCGACAAGTTATTAACAAACAGATTAAGCTTCTTCCTCCATAGTAATGGAAAATTAAACCCAAACCAGATTGGATTTATACCAGGGAAAAGTACCACAATGGCGATTTCGCAGCTGATGGCTACTATAGGCAGAAATAAAGAGCAAAAGAAGCACATACGTGTTATTTCTCTAGATGTGAAAGGGATGCTTAATAACATCTGGTGGCCCTTTCTATTAGATGAACTGAGGAGACATAAATGCCCTAAGAATCTATTTAAAGTCTTTAGTAGTTATTTATCTAATAGGAGAATACTGGTGAACGATGGAGAAATTGAAATTTGTAGACAATATTATAGAGGTTGTCCACAGGGGTCCAATTCAGGACCCCTACTATGGAACAATGTGGCGGATTCCGCTCTGAACATCAAAACGAAAGAGGGAACGCAAATTCAAGCATATGCCGATGACATAACTGTCATTGTGTCGGCATCGGGAAGACATACATTGGAGCAAGATTGTAAGAAAGTCTTAGCTGATCTAGAAGAATGGGCTGGACAAACGAGACTTGAATTTAGCCCAGAGAAGACTAACATAATAGTTTTTCCCAAAGAAGGGAAAACGAAGAGACTTCCAAGTCTAAGATTTAAGGATAAACCAGTGAAAGTAGTTAAAACACTAAAATATCTTGGAGTGTGGCTGGATGATAAAAGGAATTGGCTAGCTCACCTTAATAACGTCAAAGACAGGTGTGCAAGAATTTTAAATGCCCTACATAGGATGTCAGCGAGAACATGGGATTTAAAAGGAACAGTTAAGAAAGAGCTCTACAAGAGGGGTATTGCACCTATGCACCATGCTACCCTATGCACGTTAAAGAACACGCTGGATGGCCTTGACGCGAGGCTACCATCTGTCTTCCAACAGCTGTTCCAGTGGGTCGCTTTCCCCAACCTTCTCTGAGTCTTCGTGGTCCATGTGACCTGGCCATTTAGCCCATTGTGTGGAAAAAAGTGCCGCTCAGAGGTAAAACAACCCAACCAACTAGGTTGGAGTTCCAGTTGTTCCTGTGTTGGATTTTTTTCTGCTAATTCCCATTCTAACCTCGGTGATAAAGGGAGCATCGCTGGGCTTGGCAACGCCGCCATCCATCGCATGGGGTTGGGTTGTTTTACCTCTGAGCGGCACTTTTTTTTTTGCACACAATTGGCTAAAAGGCCAGGTCACGAGGGTTCAGAGAAAGTTGGTGGGAGATGACGCACTGGACAGCTGTTGGCAGACAGATGGTAGCCCCGTCAAGACCATCCTGCATGTTCTTTAACGTGCGCAGGGCATGGCTCTCCTACACATGGGGGGCGGGGGGTGGGGGCTCAGTCGATAGCGCTCCAGGCTCGTAATCTGCAGTTCCCAGGTTCGAGTCCCAGCTGGGTCAGCGTTGAGATTTATCTCCGCAAAAATTCCCCGCCCTGACCACGGTCAGTAGGGGACACCGATGGGCTTGGAAAGGCCACCGTCCTTCGGATGGGACGTTAAGCCGTGGTACCGTGTACGGGAGAGCCATACCCTTGCACGTTAAAGAACACGCTGGATGGCCTTACGGGAGGCTACCATCCCTCTCCCAACAGCTGTTCTAGTGGGTCCCCTCCCCCAACATTCTCTGAGCCTTCGGGGTCCATATGACCTGGCCATTTAGCCCATGGTGTGCAAAAAAGTGCTGCTCAGAGGTAAAACAACCAACCAACCTACAACCTACACATGGGGCCACGGCTTAACGGCCATCCTACGAATGACAGCCTTTCCAAGTCCATTGCTGTCCCCTGGTGACCGAGAACAGGGCGCTGGGTTTTACAGAGATAAACCTCAACGCTATCCGGCGGGATTCGAATCTGGGAACTACAGATTACGAGCGTGACGCGCTACCGACATATCCTCCCTCCATCGGTTGGAACTGAAAGCCATAGCCCCTTATGCAAGAGAGAGACATACTCTGTGCGCGTTACAGAACACGCCACGTAATCTTGACGGAAGGCTACCATCTGTCTCTTAACAGCCGTCCAGTGCACCCGTTCACCGAACCATCTGTCTCTTAACAGTCGTCCAGTGCACCCGTTCACCCAACCATCTGTCTCTTAACAGCCGTCCAGTGCACCCGTTCACCCAACGATCTGTCTCTTAACAGCCGTCCAGTGCACCCGTTCACCCAACCATCTGTCTCTTAACAGCCGTCCAGTGCACCCGTTCACCCAACCATCTGTCTCTTAACAGCCGTCCAGTGCACCCGTTCACCCAACCATCTGTCTCTTAACAGCCGTCCAGTGCACCCGTTCACCCAACCATCTGTCTCTTAACAGCCGTCCAGTGCACCCGTTCACCCAACCATCTGTCTCTTAACAGCCGTCCAGTGCACCTGTTCACCCAACCATCTCTCTTAACAGCCGTCCAGTGCACCCGTTCACCCAACCATCTCTCTTAACAGCCGTCCAGTGCACGCGTTCACCCAACCATCTGTCTCTTAACAGCCGTCCAGTGCACCCGTTCACCCAACCATCTGTCTCTTAACAGCCGTCCAGTGCACCCGTTCACCCAACCATCTGTCTCTTAACAGCCGTCCAGTGCACCCGTTCACCCAACCATCTGTCTCTTAACAGCCGTCCAGTGCACCCGTTCACCCAACCATCTCTCTTAACAGCCGTCCAGTGCACCCGTTCACCCAACCATCTCTCTTAACAGCCGTCCAGTGCACCCGTTCACCCAACCATCTGTTTCTTAACAGCCGTCCAGTGCACCCGTTCACCCAACCATCTGTCTCTTAACAGCCGTCCAGTGCACCCGTTCACCCAACCATCTCTCTTAACAGCCGTCCAGTGCACCCGTTCACCCAACCATCTCTCTTAACAGCCGTCCAGTGCACCCGTTCACCCAACCATCTGTCTCTTAACAGCCGTCCAGTGCACCCGTTCACCCAACCATCTGTCTTAACAGCCGTCAAGTGCACCCGTTCACCCAACCATCTGTTTCTTAACAGCCGTCCAGTGTACCCGTTCACCCAACCATCTGTCTCTTAACAGCCGTCCAGTGCACCCGTTCACCCAACCATCTCTCTTAACAGCTCGTCCAGTGCACCCGTTCACCCAACCATCTGTCTGTTAACAGCCGTCCAGTGCACCCGTTCACCCAACCATCTGTCTCTTAACAGACGTCCAGTGCACCCGTTCACTCAACCATCTCTGGTCCCTTGAGGGTCCTAGTATCCTGGCCACTTCGCCATCGTAAGAAAAAAATTGCCACTCGCAGATAAAACAACCCAACTTCTATTTACGTAACAGTAACTAAATCAGCATTTTATTTCAGACTCACATATCTATATTCCCACCTTCTAAGAGCTTATCGGGTGGGGGTGGCTCAGTCGGTACCGCGCCAGGCTCGTAATCTGTAGTTCGCAGGTTCGAGTTCCAGCTGGGTCAGCGTTGAGATTTATCTCCGCAAAATTCCCCGCCCTGCCCACGGTCAGTAGGGGACACCGATGGGCTTGGAAAGGCCGCCGTCACTCGGATGGGACGTTAAGCCGTGGCCCCGTGTCTCAGTCGGTAGCGCGCCAGGCTCGTAATATGTAGTTCCCAGGTTCGAGTCCCAGCTGGGTCGGCGTTGAGATTTATCTCCGCAAAATTCCCGCCCTGCCCACGGTCAGTAGGGGACACCGATGGGCTTGGAAAGGCCGCCGTCCGTCGGATGGGACGTTAATCCGTGCCCCCGTGTGCGGGAGAGCCATACCCTGTGCACGTTAAAGAACACGCTGGATGGCCTTGACGGGAGGCTACCATCTGTCTCCCAACAGTTATTCTAGTGGGTCCCCTCCCCCACCCTTGTCTGAGCCTTCGGGGTCCATGTGACCTGGCCATTTTGCCACGGTGTGCAAAAAAGCTTCCGCTCAGAGGTAAAACAACCCAACCCAATCTAAGAGCTTACTCTTC
This sequence comes from Ryuthela nishihirai, assembly GCA_038380435.1. Lineage (NCBI taxonomy): Eukaryota > Metazoa > Arthropoda > Arachnida > Araneae > Heptathelidae > Ryuthela > Ryuthela nishihirai. Next base: position 26,676,702 of record JAWZYU010000028.1, on the reverse strand, counting down.
CAGCGAATATTTCTCCTTCCTACTGCAGGGCAAGCAGTCCTCAAACGCAATTCTACATATCGCACTGCAGAATCGAACGAAGTCTTCTTCCACACTCTGTCAGCAGAACACTTCAGTTCAGAGCCCATTCTTCTAGAAATAATCTCTTCACGAAGCATTGCCAGTGGAGAGAAATTCAGAAACCGATCAAATCTAACAAGATCTGGAATTCCAAAATGATTCGTTTTGGACTGAAAGCGTTTCGGATGCTGAAATATTCAATGCTTGCATCAATCACCTTACCCTTTGTAAATCCACAGTGTGCTTGGAGATTGCAAAGAACCATCGCTTGGGGCATTCAGGATTTTTTCAAAATTTCTAAGCGAATGAAAAATATTTTTCTTATATGCGCAAGAAGCTCTGAAAGTTAATGCTTTGATGGAGAGTACACTCAAATATCGAAATTTCTGCATGTCAAATGTGTATCTAAAAATTTTGAATCCTTCCGATAATGTTTCCTGCAAATTCTTCCATTTCAGATTGTAAACCTGAGATGTTTATTTTTTCCTCAGATTTTTAATATGATATTTCTTTTCAGTGAAACGAAACATTGATATTCATGATAAAATGGGATTACTCTAATCTGGCATTCATGGGATCTGAAAAGTATCGGTTAAGGGGATTGATTTTTTTTACCTATCAGCGTCATTTTTTCGCACACAAATGTCACACATCTCAGCCCGTCCGTCTGCCGAGAAATTACTGCTTTTATAATATATAATGTATAATATGATTATTATATAATATGATTTCTCATATGAGAATGTAAAGGATCATTACTATTGGCAACGGACAACTATTCCCTTCTCATTTTATCGCATGTTTTATAATTTTTATTGAAAAAAAATACACGTTAAAGTCTAAATAACAACAATGTGTGAAACAAAAATCCTATTAGCGAAATCAATCCAGTACAGTCGCTCAAAAAAGTATCCGAACGCTATGGTTGATTACAGAATTCAGAAAAAATATCTGGCAACGATTTTTTTAGAAATTAGTGATCTGGCAACGTTCGTGTCACGTGATTACAGAATTCAGGAAAAATATCTGGAGCGTGTACAGCAACTGTACACGCTCCAGTTACCGTTCACAGCAAACTGGAGCGTGAGCAGTTACTGCACACGCTCCAGTTTGCTGTGAACGGTAACTGCACACGCTCAATATTTCCGTGAGTGAGCCCACACGATCCAGATTTTTGTAGCTCACACGATCCAATGTGCTGTGAACATTAACCGCAACTGCTCCAGTTTGCTGTGAACGGTAACTGCACACGCTCCGTATTCATGGCATTATATATTCATACGCATTATATATATTAAAAAATATCCGAACACTATGGTTGATTACAGAATTCAGAAAAAATATCTGGCAATGTTTTTTTAGAAATTAGTGATCTGGCAACCTTCGTGTCATGTGACACGAAGGTTGCCGGATTAGACTATTATATTAGATTATATTAGACATATTATACTATATATATATTATATATTACTATTATATTAGACATATTATACTCATCCGCACAAACTTCTCCGAGCCTTCGGGGTCCATTATGACCTGGCCATTTAGCCCATGATGTGCAAAAAAAAAGTGGTGCCACTCAGAGGTAAAACAACCCAGTGCACGTTAAAGAACATGTTGAATGACATTAACGGGAGGCTACCATCTGTCTTCCAACAACTGTCCAGTGGGTTCCCTTCTCCCAACCTCTCTGATCCCTTAGGGTTCTAGTGACCTGGTCATTTAGCCCATTGTGTACGAAATAGCGACGCTCAGAAGTAACTCACCCATCCCGTCTTCGAAATTAACTCCATTTCGAAGAAGTCAGTGACATTGGTTATCCGTAAAATTAAGTGCTCCTTAGATTTAAAACGAAAAGACTTCAAGCAAAATAAGAGTTCTGAAAATGTTAAAAATGCAAATATCTTCCTGTTGAGCTTCTCGATTTCATTTCCGGTGCGCTGCTGTGTCGGAAGTAAGATAATTTCAACGAAACCGATCAAAAGCTTTCGGTTGGCTGAATTCCTCATCGATCCCAAGTTGATGAATTCCTTCTGTGCAAACTTTAACCATTCTCATTCTGACTATGACGTCACCATGGTGAATTCATTAAAACGAAGACTTCCTATGGGAATTGGGGATTTTCTTCGTTTCGTGTACGTCATTCAATTTAATTCACGTTCTGGCCTGAGTAAAAATAGGGATACTCATTAAGATCGTTCATTCTTCTATGGAACAATTTGGTTACAAAATGCCTGAAAAGATTTCGGTGATACCATCGGGGCCGATTGTAAGTAGTTATAATTATCCAATGGCTACTTCAGGACGACGCCAGGCTCGTAATCTGTAGTTCCCAGGAACGAGTCCCAGCTGGATCAGCGTTGAGACTTATCTCCGCAAAATTCCCCGCCCTGCCCACGGTCAGTAGGGAACACCGATGGGCTCAGAAAGACCGCCGTCCGTCGAATGGAATATTAAGCCGTGACCCCGTGTGCGGGAGAGCCATACCCTGTGCACGTTAAAGACACGCTGGATGGCCTTGAAGGGAGACTACCATCTGTCTCCCAACAGCTGTTCCAGTGGGTCCCCTCCCTCAACCTTCTCTAAGCCTTCGGGGTCCATGTGACCTGGCCATTTAGCCCATGGTGTGCAAAAAAAGTGCCGCTCAGAGGTAAAACAACCCAACCCATGGTCCTGTGTTCTGGAGATTCTTACCCTGTGCACGCTAAAGAACACGCTAGATGGCCTTGACAGGAGGCTACCATCTGTCTCCCAACAGCTGTTCCAGTGGGTTCCCTTCCCCAACCTTCTCTGAGCCTTCGGGGTCCATGTGACCTGTCCATTTAGCCCATGGTGTGCAAAAAAAGTGCCGCTCAGAGGTAAAACAACCCAACCCATGGTCCTGTGTTCGGGAGAGTCTTACCCTGTGCACGCTAAAGAACACGCTGGATGGCCTTGACGGGAGGCTACCATCTGTCTCCCAACAGCTGTTCCAGTGGGTCCCCTCCCTCAACCTTCTCTAAGCTTTCGGGGTCCATGTGACCTGGCCATTTAGCCCATGGTGTGCAAAAAAATTGCCGCTCAGAGGTAAAACAACCCAACCCATGGTCCTGTGTTCGGGAGAGTCTTACCCTGTGCACGCTAAAGAACACGCTGGATGGCCTTGACGGGAGGCTACCATCTGTCTCCCAACAGCTGTTCCAGTGGGTCCCTTCCCCCAACCTTCTCTGAGCCTTCGGGGTCCATGTGACCTGGCCATTTAGCCTATGTTGTGCAAAAAATTGCCGCTCAGAGGTAAAACAACCCAACCCTCTTCTTCTGAAGTGAATACGAACTCAGTGACTGATTTCACCATTTTTATGCTTTAGTTTCATTTTCTACTTTTTAGGACTCATATAGAAAGATACGTTTCTTTTTTAAAATTTTTAATATTTCTATATTTTGTCTTTTTCACTAAAAACGCATAGCTTCAAAACGAATTTAAAATATGACTCATGAACATCGATCACATTTCTTCTCCTGTTTTTGGGGGAAAGGAGACGAGTTTGAGGTAGCCCATGACATTAGAGACGTCGCAAACTTTAATTCGAGATATGACTCGTTAAACTGACCCACACCAAATTTTTGCCCCCCTTTTTTCAGGGGATAAGGAGAGGGAAAATTACAAGTAGTCTGTAAAGGTCCTCATATCATATTTCATTTTATACCTAATTGGTAACTGTAGGCCCTCTCATTCAGAAGATAGAGTAAAAGACGAACATTCACATTTGTCCTTTTTAGAGAGAAAAAAGATGATGGTAAGGGAGGGGGGAATTTTCATAATCGTTAACACTCGCCCACGTCGTAAACTTTCATTTGACGTACAGTCGGTCAAAAAAGTATCCGAACACTATGGTTGATTAGAGAATAAAGAAAAAATATCTGGCAACGATTTTTTTAGAAATTAATGATCTGGCAACCTTCGTGTCAAGTGACACGAAGGTTGCCAGATCATTAATTTTTTGCCAGATCATAAATTTTTGATCTGGCTACCCTTCGTGTCAAGTGACACGAAGGTTGCCAGATCACTAATTTCTAAAAAAATCGTTGCCAGATATTTTTTCTGAATTCTCTAATCAACCATAGTGTTCGGATATTTTTTAATATATATAATGCGTATGAATATATAATGCAATGAATATGGAGCGTGTGCAGTTACCGTTCACGGCAAACTGGAGCGGTGCGGCTATGTTCACAACACATTGGATCGTGTGAGCTCACAAAAACCTAGATCGTGTGGGCTCACTCAGGGAAATATTGAGCGTGTGCAGTTACCGTTCACAGCAAACTGGAGCGTGTGCAGTTACCGTTCACAGCAAACTGGAGCGTGTGCAGTAACTGCACACGCTCCAGTTTGCTGTGAACGGTAACTAGAGCGTGTACAGTTGCTGTACACGCTCCATATATTTTTCCTGAATTCTGTAATCACGTGACACGAACGTTGCCAGATCACTAATTTCTAAAAAAAATCGTTGCCAGATATTTTTTCTGAATTCTGTAATCAACCACAGTGTACGGATACTTTTTTGAGCAACTGTACAACTTGTTTCTCTCGGATCTTTCGTTCTAAAGATATACACTGAATGGACAAATTATTATACACACCTACTTGATGACTTGGTGCTCCCCATTTTGCTCTCACAACAGCAGCCAGACGTCTTGGGTGGTCCTGTGCTGGAAGCTTCTATCTGTTTATTAACAGCACTCCAGTGATCCTTTTCGCCAATCTTCTCTGAGCTTTCGGGGCCTTTGTGACCTGGCCATTTAGCGCAATATCTGTGATTTTAATGAGTGTAATTATAAGTGTCGCTCAGAGGTAAAACATCCCGAAACTCCTCTTGATGACGAATTTTATTCTCAATTGCACTTTTTTCTTTTACAATTTATCTCTTACCATTTTTCCTCCTAACTGAAACATCGCATATCGAAACCTATCTTTTTTAAACAAGTTTTGCTCTATTCATCTCACAGTACAATCATTCATAAAAGAGTTGGACTGTTCTGCTTATGAGGGGCACTTTTTTGCACACGGTGGGCTAAATGTCCAGGTCACAAGGACTCTGAAGGTTCAGAGAAGATTTGGGAAGAGGATCCACTAGAACAGCTGTTGGGAGACAGATGGTAGCTCCCCGTCAAGGCCATCCAGCGTGTTCTTTAACGTCCACAGGGTAAGACTCTCCCGAAGACAGGACCATGGGTTGGGTTGTTTTACCTCTGAGCGGTACTTTTTTTGCACACCATGGGCTAAATGGCCAAGTCACCTGGACCCCGAAGGCTCATAGAAGGTTGGGGAAGGGGACCCACTGGAACAGCTGTTGGGAGACAGATGGTAGACCCCCGTCAAGGCCATCCAGCGTGTTCTTTAACGTGCCCAGGGTAAGACTCTCCCACACAAGGGGCCATGGCTTGGGTTGTTTTACCTCTGAGGGGCCTTTTTTGTATACCATGGGCTAAATGGCCAGGTCACATGGACCCCGAAGGCTCAGAGAAGTTTGGGGAAGGGGACCCACTGGAACAGCTGTTGGGAGACAGATGGTAGCCCCCCTTCAAGGCTATCCAGCGTGTTCTTTAACGTCCACAGTGTACGACTCTCCCGCACACGGAACCATGGTTTAACGTTTAATCTGACGGACAGCGGTCTTTTCAAGCCCATCGGTGTCCCCTACTGACCGTGGGCAGGGCGGAGAATTTTGCAGAGATAGGTCTCAACGCTAGCCCAGCTGGGACTCGAACCTGGGAACTACAGATTATGAGCCTGGCGCACTACCGACTGAATCGACCCCGCCCCATTCATAAAAGTATAACTCTAATGTTAACCTAAAGGGGATCAAACCTTTAGCTCCATTTAGGAAAGTTGCTCTCACAGAGCACATTTATTAACATTACCGTCTCTTTTAAGAAAAATAAAAAAAATTATCAAGTGCTTGCCACACACATTAAAAAAAGCATCGATTACATACAACACATTGCTGTTAAAAACAAAATGCCTTCAAAAATCTCTCCTCTTCCGTCATATTATTCATTCAGAAATTCGGCTGAATATTTATTCCATTTCTACGCCTCCCAAGTTCATACGAAAATAAACATTCTTTTCGTCCGAGTCCATTAGAGTTTTACTGTGCTCAATACTCCTTGCCTTTACTACTTGATCCTTACTCCTGAAAAGAAGAATTGAGCTTAATGTCCTTGGCTCTAAAATTGTAAGGCTTGTTAGCTGTCCTTTCTGTTCAAGTGGCACTGACTCTTAGAGGAAAAAAATGTAGAACACTTATTGGCCTAAATAACTAAAGAGAATTTTATTTTCTATTTTACGTCACGAAGTTCACTTTCCCTCCTCAGATGGGAGATTTCCTTCCAAGGCGCTGAGCGGGGAGATGATTGATAACATTTACGAGGAGGAGAAGTTCCTTCCTTTATTTTTATCAAGTTGGAAGCTTTCACGTGGAGAATTCGAGTCAGCAGGAAAATGCATCGCTTTTTGGATGCATTGACTCCAGCAAGTGGGTGAGTGGTTAAGAATGAAAAGAAGTTAGAAAGGAAAAAGAAAGAGCCTTCCCACACAAACAAAGAAAGTTCTTGTTACGAGTTTCGAAATATTTTAGGAATCTCAGAAATATTATTCTGGCAAGCACTTGAAAAATGGTTCTAGTAATCGTTCTAATGATATATTGCCTCTCACTGTGAATTTTGCTTTTCCAAACTTTCGTGATGTTTCTTTTATTTATCATTTTGCTATTTTTTTTTATTTCTGTTAAGAAAGCATTTTATTACAAAGATTCTTCACCTTCAGATTCTCACAACTTCAGATTATGAGCCTGGCGCGTTACCGACAAAGCCACCCCCGCCCCCATTATTGTGGTTGTGTGGGATAGTCTCTCAAATAGTCTCTCAACGCTCAGTAACCAAATAAATTGTGGTTGTGTGGGATAGTCTCTCAACGCTCAGTAACCAAATAAATTGTGGTTGTGTGGGATAGTCTCTCAACGCTCAGTAACCAAATAAATTGTGGTTGTGTGGGATAGTCTCTCAATGCTCAGTAACCAAATAAATTGTGGTTGTGTGGGATAGTCTCTCAATGCTCAGTAACCAAATAAATTGTGGTTGTGTGGGATAGTCTCTCAATGCTCAGTAACCAAATAAATTGTGGTTGTGTGGGATAGTCTCTCAACGCTCAGTAACCAAATAAATTGCTGGAGCATTGAGAGACTATCCTACACAACCACAGTATTTCGGGTCGGGGGTGGCTCAGTCGGTACCGCACCAGACTCGTAATCCGAAGTTCCCAAGTTTAAATCCCGCTTTGGCCAGCGCTGATATTTATCTTCACAAAACTCCTACCTTGTCTTCTGTCAATGGGACACACCAATGGGCTTGGAAAGGCCGCCGTCCGTCGTATAGGTAAAGCCGTGGCTCCGTGTGCAGGAGAGTCGTACCCTGTGGACGTCAAAGAACACGCTGGATGGCCTTAACGGGAGGCTACTGTCTCTATCCTAATAGCTGACCAATGGGACACTCCATATTGAGCCACCGTTTTACGATATAAGTTATAGTATATTATTTATATATAATTTTGGGAATTATATATAAATAATATTTATATATAATTCCCAAAATATTATATATATTTATATTATAATTTATATTGTATATAATTTTGGGAATTAAAAGTGTTGTTCTATTTTTTCACTATTATTCTTAAGCACATTGTTTTCTAAACAGCTATCTTCCGATTTACGTTTTCAGGTTGTTCCTTAATTTATGGGCCTCCTCTAAGCCTCCAGAGTCCTTGTGACCTGGCCATTTAGCCAATTGTGTGCAACCCAGTCAAAACTATATGGCGAAATTTGTGGTGATATGCTTTCGAATAACAGCCGAAAATCTTCTCCTCTTTGGCGGTACTTAGAACCCAGGCACTCGACGCAATTTTGTCACGTGACACAAAGGTTGCCAGATCACTAATTTCTAAAAAAAATCTTTGCCAGATATTTTTTCTGAATTCTGAAATCGACCATAGTGTTCGGATATTTTTTAATATATATAATGCGTATGAATATATAATGCAATGAATATGGAGCGGGTGCAGTTACCGTTCACAGCAAACTGGAGCGGTTGCGATTAATGTTCACAGAACATTGGATCGTGTGAGCTCACAAAAACCTGGATCGTGTGGGCTCACTCACTGAAATATTGAGCGTGTGCAGTTACCGTTCACAGCAAACTGGAGCGGTTGCGGTTAATGTTCACAGCAAACTGGAGCGGTTGCGGTTAATGTTCACAGCAAACTGGAGCGGTTGCGGTTAATGTTCACAGCAAACTGGAGCGGTTGCGGTTAATGTTCACAGCACATTGGATCGTGTGAGCTCACAAAAACCTGGATCGTGTGGGCTCACTCACGGAAATATTGAGCGTGTGCAGTAACTGCACACGCTCCAGTTTGCTGTGAACGGTAACTGGAGCGTCTACAGTTGCTGTACACGCTCCAGATATTTTTCCTGAATTCTGTAATCACGTGACACGAAGGTTACCAGATCACTAATTTCTTAAAAAAATCGTTGCCAGATATTTTTTCTGAATTCTGTAATCAACCACAATGTACGGATACTTTTTTGACCGACTGTACATCTTAAGAATCCAATTAACATTTTCGGAGTCCTACTCAGGAGTGTCTTTTGCTTCTTCGTGAGCCACTTTCCGTAGCAATATTTCTCCGAGTCGTTTCGCTGAGCGAAAACCTTACGGAGGATTGTAAAATATTCATGACTCTGGCACGGAGAGGAGCAGCATCCGTTGCTAGGAAGTGATGCGGAGAGAGGAGTGATGCATTTAGTCTCCGTCTTCGAAGTAAAGGAGATGATTTATCTTACAAGTGGGTGGGCTAGCATCAGTTGATAGAAATCTGTGATGTGTGTTGCTAAGATTTCTGTTTTTATCTTCTCTATGCTTTGGGTTGGGTTGTTTTACCTCTGAGCGGCACTTTTTTGCACACCATGGGCTAAATGGCCAGGTCACAAGGATCCGGAAGGTTCAGAGAAGGTTGGGGGAGGGGACCCACTGGAATAGCTGTTGGGAGACAGATGGTAGCCTCCCGTCAAGGCCATCCAGCGTGTTCTTTAGCGTGCAGAGTGTATGGCTCTCCCGCACACGGAGCCACGGCTTAACGTCCCATCCGACGGAGGGCGGCTTTTCCAAGCCCATCGGTGTCCCCTACTGACCGTGGGCAGGGCGGGAATTTTGTGGAGATAAATCTCAACGCTGATCCAGCTGGGACTCGAACCTGGGAACTACAGATTATGAGCCTGGCGCGCTACCGACTGAGCCACCCCCGCCCCCTTCTCTATGCATTAATCAATGTATGTATTGAACGACTTTCACCCAAATGGTAATCACAGGGGAAAGTCGATAACACCCAGAAGTAACGAAATTGTGTGCAATAACCTTAATGTGATTAATACCTTAACAGTGATTAAGGAGCTAATTTTGTGTGATGTATTGAAGTTGGGTTATTTTACCTCTGAGCGGCACTTTTTTGTACACCATGGGCTAAATGGTCAGATCACAAGGATCCCGAAGCCTCAGAGAAGGTTGGGGGAGGGGACTCACTGGAACAGCTGTTGGGAAACAGATGGTAGCCTCCCGTCGAGTCATCCAGCGTGTTCTTTAACGTGCACAGGGTAAGGCTCTCTCCCGCACACGGAGTAACGGCTTAACGTCCCATCCGACGGACGGCGGCCTTTCCAAGCCCATCAGTGTCCCCTACTGACCGTGGGCATGACGGGAAATTTTGCAGAGATAAATCTCAACGTTGACCCAGCTTGAACTCGGACCTGGGAAATACAGATTACGAGCCTGGCGCGCTATCTACTGAGCCACCCCGCCCCTATTGTGTTAGACAGTGATGAAGGGTAAGGTTTGGTTGCTTTTCCTTTGAGGCACTTTTTTCGCACACAATGGGTTAAAAGGCCAGGTCACAAGGACTCCAAGCGCTAGGAAAAGGATCAGGAACCACTGGACAGGCGTTAGGAGACATACGGAAGCCTCCAGTCAAGGCCATCCAGCATGTTGTTTAATACACACAGGACATGGCTCTTCTGCACATGGGGCCTTGGCGTTACGTCACATACATAGGACGCATCCTTTCCAAACCTGGGGTGGTGGTGGCTCAGTCGGTAGCGCGCCAGGCTCGTAAACTGTAGTTCCCAGGTTCGAGTCCCAGCTGGGTCAGCATTGAGATTAATCTCCGCAAAATTCCCCGCCCTGCCCACGGTCAGTAGGGGTCACCGATGGGCTTGGAAAGACCGCCGTCCGTCTAATGGGACGTTAAGCCGTGGCACCCATGTGTGGGAGAGCCATACCCTGTGCATGTTAAAGAACACGCTGGATGGCCTTGACGGGAGGCTACCATCTGTCTCTCAACAGCCATTCCAGTGGGTCCCCTCCCCCAACCTTCTATGAGCCTTTGGGGTCCATGTGACCTGGCCATTTAGACCATTGTGTGCAAAAAAGTGCCGCTCAGAGGTAAAACAACCCAACCAACTAGGTTGGAGTTCCAATTGTTCCTGTGTTGGATTTTTTCTGCTAACTCCCATTTTAACCTCGATGATAAAGACGGGGGGGGGGGGGGGTTATGAGCCATATTTTTACAGTGATGGCCATATTATTACAGTTTCTGCTCATGCTATTTTGGTGACTTCAGTTTCGACAAAAAAAAAACTCATGTTCTGCTCAAATTATCTTTTCTGAAAGAATCGCTTAGCATAAAAAAAACAGGAAAACTAGATTGACCTATTTCTTCTTTTAAACACAACAATTATTTTCAACAATTGCTAATGTTAAGTCTATGGGAATTTCGAGGAATTCAAATTAGTCCACATTGGTTTTGGTTAACCCAGTGGGTTAACATATAATCTATACTCTTCCCCATAGGTGAAAGGAAAGTCCATGGAAAGTTTGGTGCCTCTAGCTCTTTAGGGAGCTGAACGAATAAGCAGATGATACACAGACTTCTTTATATCTTAAATGATGAAAATAGATTTCTACATAATAAGTATTTATAAATTCATTCTTTTAATCTATCCTCTGAGTTCCTTTCTCGTTTCAGTTATTTGTTCTTGTCATAAAAAGCTTGAGGAAATAAATGAAAAACCCACTTCAACATCCACCTTCTATTATTCATCTATTCTGTTTGCTTATTTAGGATGAGGAAAATAGATTTAATGTACATTTGTAAATTCATTGATTGAATCCTTCATGCTCAGTTTCTTGTTTCTGTTTTCAATTTCTTCTTTTTTGTAAAAAATGTTGAAATATACAAAAAAATCCTACCACTGAAATGATGAAAAATAGTGGATCCACCCATTATTTAGGGGCGGGGGTGGCTCAATCAATAGCGCGCCAGGCTCGTAATCTATAGTTCCCAGGTTCAAGTCCCAGCTGGTCAGCGTTGAGATTTATCTCCGCAAAATTCCCCACCCCCCTGCCCACGGTCAGTAGGGGACACCGATGGGCTTGGAAAGGCCGTCGTCCGTCGGATGGGACGTTAAGCCGTGGCCCCGTGTGCGGGAGAGAGCCATACTCTGTGCACGTTAAAGAACGCGCTGGATGGCTTGACGGGAGGCTACCATCTGTCTCCCAATAGCTGTTCCAGTGAGTCCCCTCCCCCAACCTTCTCTGAACCTTCGGGTCCTTGTGACCTGGCCATTTAGCCCATGGTGTGCAAAAAAGTGCCGCTCAGAGGTAAAACAACCCAATCTTTCCAAACCCATCAGTGTCTCCTTTCTGACTGAGAGCAGTTTGTGTTTCTGACTGAGGGCAGTGACTAGGGATTTTGGGAAAATAAATCTAAACGCTTGCTAAGTTGGAACTCCAAGCTGGGATCATCGGATTTGAGAGTCTAGACAGCTATTGACTGAGTCAGCCCTCACTCCAAGTGGCCAGCAGTGATTTCATTTTTAGTAGGTGATGTTCTACGTACAAGAAGTCTTGTTCAAACTAAGAGTAGTTGCCAGGACCCTTCTCGGTCGAAGGGTGGCTTAGTGATTAGGACGCCAGGCTTGTAATCTGCAGTTCCCAGGTTCGGGTCCCACCTGTATCTGCGATGTGAATTACCACCGCTGACCTCACCGTGCACTCGATCAGAAAGGGAACATCGATGAGCTTGGAAAGACCGTAGTCCGTTTTCTGAATCTGACTCTCCTGCACAAAGAATGTGGCTCCTTGTGCAGGAGAGTCACACCCTGTACGTGTTAAAGAACAGGATTGGGTTTTTTTACCTCGGAGCGGCACTTTTTTGCACACCATGGGCTAAATGGCCAGGTCACATGGACCCCGAAGGCTCAGAGAAGGTTGGGGGAGGGGACCCACTGGAACAGCTGTTGGGAGACAGATGGTAGCATACCGTCAAGGCCATCCAGCGTGTTCTTTAACGTGCACAGGGTATGGCTCTCCCGCACACGGGACCACGGCTTAACGTCCCATGCGACGGACGGCGGCCTTTCCAAGCCCATCGGTGTCCCCTACTGACCGTGGGCAGGGCGGGGAATTTTGCGGAGATAAATCTCAACGCTGACCCAGCTGGGACTCGAACCTGGGAACTGCAGATTACAAGCCTGGCGCGCTACCGACTGAGCCACCCCCGCCCCTAGTTATCACTAAGAAGTTGAATTTCCGCAAAGCAGTGTCCAATGCCTTCTCTTGCCCTGTAAGACACAGATGCCGTATGTGCTTATGAACGCACCCAAAAAACAAACAGATTTTCGTCTCTTTCGATCATTTATTAAATTTTCATGGTTGTTGTTTCAACCGTTGTTGAAGAAGAGAATTGGGATTACATTTTCAATCATCTTATAAAATGAATTATTATACAGTTAATGAAACTTATTAACACAGGTCGTTGAATTTAATGTAAAGCATGAATCCTAATAACATTAATTGTACTAATTAGAAAATATTAATTATGCAAATCTTAGGCGAAGCATTCTAAATTAGTTTAATTCAATTTTCCTGAAATAATTCAAATGATAAACATAGGACTCAATGAGAAAAAGTACGTCAGGCGAATTGGGATTTCCTCAGGGCTTTGTGCTAAGTCCATTTCTGCCATCATTTTACTAGTGATTTATGGAAATTATGTTAAACTTCGAAAGCAATTGCTCTTTCTGCAGAGTGTTAATATTTTTAACAGGAAATTACGTTAAGGAGAGTAATCTTAACACTTTATCCTTCGGAGTAATAAAGGGCAAAGTTCAAATTAGATTGAAACATAAAAAGAGGTATAAAAGCAGAGAAAATTAAAGAAAATTTGATTAAAATTATGTAGCAATAGACATCATCAAAATGAGAAATCACGAGTCTGATCGCAGTTCGTGCAGTTGAACAAAGAACATTTCATCCTCATCCTTCTCTTCATGCAGCTATGAGCTACGGAGGTCCAACCAGATTGTGCAATTTAGTTCTCCAAACACGTCTATCCTGCGTTACATCTGCTGCATCTGGTCATGGGTAGACCAATTCTAAAAAGGTCCTGTTTGACATTATCTGGCCACCGCATCCTAGGTCTCCCCATCTTTCTGAGGCCTCTAGGCACACTGTTCATAACCCTATTCGCCAATCTATAATTATCCATAGGCAACATGGCAAAACCAACGGAGTCTCTCTCTGCACAATATGCTGCTTAAAGTAGGTTACCGATTCCTTTGCCTAACCTCATCATTACTCAGAAAGTTGAACCACCTAATGCCCAAACTACTGCGCAAGCATCTAAAATCAAAAGCAACTTCCTAAAATAGCAAAATTAAAAATTTTGGCGAAATTAGAATAATTTAAACCATTAAAAATATTGATAATTTCAAAGCAAAGGGTTGCGATCAGCAGCAGCACCCCCATGGTTTGTTCGTAACTCTATAATTCACAGAGATTTAAACATCATTACGATCCATGAACGTATTGTCAAGCTCGCCAAGAAATTCTTTGAGAATATGGCATCTCATCCCAATTCCTTTTTTTTTTCTACTACATTCAGTTATGACTTACATAAGTTCAAAACACCTAAGAAGTGAAATAATAGTTTCTCAAATACACCTAGTAGTGGTTTGTTAGATAAATATAAAGGAAAAATTAACATTAGTCGGTTGGGATCTGAACCAACGACAACAGGTCAGGTGCTCTAACCACTGAGTACCGGTCACCAAAAAAAACATCCTCTATTAGTGGTTTTAAGTATTTATACCATAGAATAATCATTGGAAATGTTGGGTTGTTTTACCTCTGAGCGGCACTTTTTTGCACACCATGGGCTAAATGGCCAGGTCACATGGACCCCGAAGGCTCAGAGAAGGTTGGGGGAGGGGACCCACTGGAACAGCTGTTGGGAGACAGATGGTAGCCTCCCGTCAAGGCAATCCAGCATGTTCTTTAACGTGCACAGGATATGGCTCTCCCGCACACGGGGCCACAGCTTAACGTCCCATCCGACGGACGGTGGCCTATCCAAGTGGATCGATGTCCCCTACTGACCGTGGGCAGAGCGGAGAATTTTGCGGAGATAAATCTCAACGCTGACCCAGCTGGGACTCGAACCTGGGAACTACAGATTACGAGCTTGGCGCGCTACCGACTGAGCCACCCCCGCCCCATATTGGAAATGTAGTTGATTGTAATTGAAAAGTTATCCAGATGGCAACTTCCAGTTTAGTACTCACGGCCAACCCACGTCAAGTGTCATGATATTTTTTAAGCCAAGAATCAAGCGTAAGCATGTTGTTGAAATTATCAGGAGGTCGTGGATTCCGATCCCATCCGGCTAATGACAATTTTCCCGCTCTATATATATACACCTAAGAATGTTTTTAACTGAGATACCATTTTCTTTTTCTCAAGAATCGTTCTAGTACTTTTCGAGCTCCAGTTTTAGCTGGTTTATTCCTACTATTTTATCGGACCGGGGTGGTTCAGACGGAGCGTGCCAGGCTCGTAATCTGCATTTCCCAGATTCTATCCCCAGTTGAATCAGCATTGAGATTTTTCTCCGCAAAAGCCATACCCAGTATCAGTAAGGGGACACTGAGGACTTAGTAAAGGCCGCCGTCCGTCGGATGGGATGCTCAACCGTCGTCCCTTGTGAAGGAGAGCCATACCCTGTGCATGTTGAAGAACACACTGGATGACTCTTGATGGGTGGCTACCATTGTCTCCCAATAGCTAGCCAGTGGGTCCCCTTTCCTCAACTTTCTCTGAGCTCTCGGGGTCCTTGTGGCCCAGCCATTTAGCCCATTGTGAGCAAAAAATAGTGCCGCTCAGAGATAAAACAACTCTACAGTTTTATCAGTGCATTGGAATAACTCCGTTGGGAAGTATGAGCTACCTAAGTGGCCCAGTACTTCATTCTATCACACTATGAGGGACGGGGGTGGCTCAGTCGGTAGCGCGCCAGGCTTGTAATCTGTAGTCCCTAGGTTCGAGTCCCAGCTGGGTCAGCGTTGAGATTTATCTCCGCAAAATTCCCCGCCCTGCCCACGGTCAGTAGGGGACACCGATGGGCTTGGAAAGGCCGCCGTCCGTCGGATGGGACGTTAAGCCGTGGCCCCGTGTGCGGGAGAGCCATACCCTGTGCACATTAAAGAACACGCTGGATGGCCTTGACGGGAGGCTACCATCTATCTCCCAACAGCTATTCCAGTGGGTCCCCTCCCCCAACCTTCTCTGAGCCTTCGGGGTTAATGTGACCTGGCCATTTAGCCCATGGTGTGCAAAAAAGTGCCGCTCAGAGGTAAAACAACCCAACCTATCATACTATGGTCTAGCAGAGGAATCGGCAACCTTTTAGTTGTGTTGTGCCGAAGTAATATTGCAAAGTCACTCCGCGTGCCAACCTAAGTCCACCATATTTTTATATACAACAACCATTGAAACAAATTAATTTTATCTTGATTAAAATGGTTCCGATACATTAAATAACTATTCTATTCTTTGTAGATTATTCAATATTTTAATATAATTTAATATATATAAAAGTATATTTTTAATATACTTTAATAAATTTAACACATTATTTTGAAATTTTATTACAAAACTGCCATATGTATATTTTGTTAAGACAGAAAGTCCAATAGTTTGAAGAACAAAGCAATTAAATAATTCAAACATAAAACACGTTATTAAAATTTTAATATACGCAATCATTGATTATTATTGATCTGAGTCAATCAGTTAATGGGATCCTTGTATTTGCTTCTCCTTGGTTAATTGTTCAATGTCAGGCGTGTATTTGGTCACTTTCAGCTTCACACAGGCTTCTGAATGCACAGGTGTTAGGCGACTTCTCTGTGGACTTAAAACAGCTCTCATGTGTGAGAAAATATGTTCACATGTATAAGTTGACCGAAAATCCGAAAGCAGAGCAAATGCAACTTTCTTCAAACAGGTGAACGCTTCAGGCAGGGATGTCCAGCAGTTGAGGATGGCAGCTGACTTTTCCAAGTAGTTTCCTTCGAGAGTTTTCCTCAATTCTACAAATTCCATCGTCCATAACTCTGATGCCTTGATTTCAATGTGCTGCATTTCAAAATTGTCAACATCCATCCACTCGAAAAGAGATAGGTCAAATGGGATGGTAGTAAGATCAATTAAGTCGGGCTTGATGAGGTAAGAAAATATGGGCCCGTGAATTTGGAAGTCTTGACCTCGTTGAGCAAACTCTCCTTCGAGCGCTTCAACGTACTTCTGAAGCTCATCTCTGTTAACAAAACAGTTGACCCTGCCTTTGTAAACGCGTTGGATTCATTCAGATGTGTAGTTATGTCAGCCACAAACATCAGCTTGCACAGTAAATCCTCGTCTTTCAATTCCGGGAAATATTGTTCTTTCTCATCAAGAAACACCTTGATTGCTTCTAGACATGATAGAAATCTGTTCAAAACAGTACCTCGACTAAGCCAACGAATATTGCTGCACAGCGGGAGGTCCGCATATGCGCTCTCCATTTCTTGTAGAAGAGACTTGAATTGCCTGTGGGTGAATGAAGAGCGGGAAACTATGAAGTTAACTACTTGACAACAGTTTCCATTACAGAGTTCAAGCACAGTGACGAAATCTTCGCACACAAACTTTCCTGGTGTATAATGCAACGGAAGCTCAATACTTGACGTCCAATATGATCCTCAAGAAGTTCAACAAATCCTTTGTTCTTTCCGACAATTGCAGGGGCGGCATCAGGCAAGAATATTCGTGATACAAAGCCCACTACTTCCCGCCTGAGGCACTACCAGTGTAGGGAATTGCCATGTTACCACTATCTACGGTCAGGGGCAAGACTATACCACATAGATACAGTTCATCCGCGACTATCCTATGGTGAGCAGTCCTATAGAAGGAAAGCTCATCCATCGGTCAAAACCTAAATTTAATCTGCCCCCCGGTTAGCCACAAACAAGGATATATAGATCCAAGTTGCCTCGGCTACCGTGGCGGGAACTCTTAGTGGAATCCAAATTTTGGGGCCCTGTCCAACATGATGGACCAAATCAGTCAGCAGGGCCCCGAACTACTCCCCTGAGATGGAGGTCTTGGCAGCATGTCCAACCGGGGCCCAAACCGGTCAGCAGAGCCTTCGACCGCACTGGGCCACAAGCCCCCCACCCCCCCACACCCCCACACCCCCACCACCACCACCACCATATTAAGGTGGTTCCCTGTCGGGGGAGGGTGTCATCAGTAATAACACAGAATATTTTATTCATATTAATGTTCTGAGTTTCGAAATAGCTTACAAATGCAATTATAATGTCCTTTCTCTTGTCTGTACCATCAAGAGGCATCAAGAAGCACAGTTCTTCATAAATACGGTCGTTGTCACAATATCGCGCAATTATAACTAGGTGCGCCACGTCATTCTCATCGCCACTTTCGTCAAGAGCAACACTAAATACAACAGCTTGTTGTAACCCGGCTGTTTGTTTTACCGTTACATTTTCAGCCATATCAGTTATGCGTCTCTCGATTGATCTCGCAGAAGCCGGTATTTCTCGAATCCCAGACAGTATTGTTTCTTTTTTTGGTAAATCACTGAACAAAATTTCAGCACTGCTCAAAGAAGTTTCCTCGATGTATTCTCTAACTGTGAAAGGTTTGCACTTCGAAGCCACACACTGAGCAATTTTGTAACTACATTCGGTAGCTTTATTTTTGATTCCAATTACTTGACTAAAAATACTCCTTTGTTTTTTATAGCCAGTAACAGCCCTTTTTATGGCTTCACTTTTTTCCTCAGAGTTTTTTAACATGGACTGATGTTTGATGAGAAAGTGTCTTTGTACTCTTCACGTACGGCACACGACACTCTCAGAACATAAAGCACAAACAGCACGATCCTTTTGTTGTCCAAAAGTCTTAAAACGAGCGTATAATAAATTTTTATCTTTTTTGAGTCATTTTAACGACACCGTATTAATTAATAACATCACCACTTTTGTGCTACGGTCAACGGACTGTACTGAGTATGCGAAGCCGAGATAAATATAGAGGTGGTGGGGGGGGGTCGGGAGAGAGGGGAAGGAAAGGACGGAAACAGAATTTCGTCAGTCTATCATTGTTGCTCCACACTCAGTCAATTTGAATCAGATCGCACATTCCTTCCTCCAAATTCTTTCCTTCCTGCAGAATATATCTGTTTAAAGTGCTGCTCTCCGAGTAAATAATGATTGACGATGAGAAATTAATAAGTAACTTTCGGACATATCTCTTAAAGCAAATAAAAAAATTTATATCTCTAGATGGGGAACAAACTGAAAATGAGCGTGAATATTTAATATTCTGTCCAACTTCTCTAAGACGGCGGGCCATTTTTCGCGGCCCGAAAAAAAGAATAGGACAGGATAGTTAATTGAAAAGTCTGTTCATGTTACCTCAAAAAGTTATTTTATTTATACGAAAAATAATAATAAACCAATAGAAATTTTCTAAATCTTATCAAATATTTAATAAATTCAATGGGAGCATTGTGGCCGAAAAAGAATATGAGTAAGTTGAAATAATGCAATAATAATTGCAAATGGAATGAGTAAGTTGAAATAATGCAATAATAATTGCAAATAGAATGAGTAAGTTGAAGATTGCATATCAAGTAAAGTAATAGAAGTTGGCAAAAAATTATAAGGTGGATTAAAGGTAATTATTTGAAATGTCAAGTGAAAACTTGATTTTGTTCGCGGGTTAACAGCGCTACTCTTGTTAATTATGCTTTATATTAATCTTTAACAATAAAAGAAATCCGTGAAAAGTTAACTTATTAATTAGATATTAATTGATTATTAATTAGCTTTTAATTGATTATTAATTAGGGGCGTGACCGGAAGTGGGCTGTGACGTCATAAGGGGAACGCACTAATGGCGGTTCGCCAGGTTGTCTTGAAACTACTCCCGGAAGTATCGTACGATTGTTCAATATCTATGTGGTCGTCCAATGTTCACCCTAAAGTTAAAGGCAGGGAATATTAGACGTAACGAATTGGTACAATGCTACACTTCGTTGTCGAGGAGCCACATTTTAGGCGTTCAGGCTTTCATCGTGAGACATCAGTACAGAAATCAATCATTGTGTGACTAACGAAGATATCAATCGTTGATCCTGAATCTTGGTGTCATCACTGTTCCACAATCGTTCATAAGGGAACTGTGGTGGATTTGAATCCTAAGCAAATGAGAAAATTATGTTAGCTGTAACAAATGATTTCTAGCAAAGCTATGTTTAGCAAACGTCAGTTAGGAAGAATCATTGAGAATACACACCAGAGGCATTATTACTACTACTTCATATGCCGGCCAGGATTTCAATTCCTTTTCATCTCAGGATCATTTCCGCTGAAGGACAAGCCTTTGCAGGTAATATTTACCGGGCAATATTTCACCGGTCACGGTCTCGTTTGCTACGAGAAGAAGTGATATGTATCGCTAAGAAGTAAATAATACGCCAGTAATCTTTTCTAATCTTCCACTAGTCGTCGTGACGCTTCAGGACAATAGGAATTACCTACGGTCGTGGTGTATATCCTACCTATATTAACCTTGGTCAATACTTCTTCTTGAGATTTCAATCGAGAGATTGCTCGTCACGTGACTCGTCTAGTAGTACCCCCAGAATAACTTCTGCAAAATACTACCGCAGAATAACAACCGCAGAATAACTAGTGCCGTACTAGTACCTGCAGCGATCTCAGTCGTAGGCAAGAAGTAGCCTGCCCCCAGGTGAACATGTATTTTCTCAGAAGCTTAGAAGACAGAGAAACTGATCAATTCCATTATAAAAGAATAGGAATCATGCACAAACGCCAAAGTTAAAAACAAAATGTGATGGGTTTTCACAAGGATGGCGTATCCAAAGTATAAAAAAAATTAATACTAATTGATTATCTCTTCAAGTCTTGGTTTGTAAATCGATGAAAGGATAAGTTTATTACAGGTCTGTTTCTGGGATCAATGAATCCTGACTGAGACAATCAGCGGAGAGCAAGCTTTTTTTATCGGTTCTCGACAATTAAAATAATTAATTATTGAATCACTGGTTACCTGTAGAAGCCAATTCTAGTGCTTATTGTTTCGTCATATTCTTTAAGACGGAAGTTATTCCAATGCGCAATCGGAAAATATCGATCAGTAGTCATTCAATCAGTCGCTTTACTGCAGAACATATCTGTTTAAACTGCTGCTCTCCGAGTAAATAATGATTGACGATGAGAAATTAATAAGTAACTTTCGGACATATCTCTTAAAGCAAATAAAAAAATTTATATCTCTAGATGGGCAACAAATTGAAAATGAGCGTGAATATTTAATATTCTGTCCAACTTCTCTAAGACGGCGGGCCATTTTTCGCGGCCCGAAAAAAAGAATAGGACAGGATAGTTAATTGAAAAGTCTGTTCATGTTACCTCAAAAAGTTATTTTATTTATACGAAAATTAATAATAAACCAATAGAAATTTTCTAAATCTTATCAAATATTTAATAAATTCAATGGGAGCATTGTGGCCGAAAAAGAATATGAGTAAGTTGAAATAATGCAATAATAATTGCAAATAGAATGAGTAAGTTGAAATAATGCAATAATAATTGCAAATAGAATGAGTAAGTTGTAGATTGCATATCAAGTAAAGTAATAGAAGTTGGCAAAAAATTATAAGGTGGATTAAAGGTAATTATTTGAAATGTCAAGTGAAAACTTGATTTTGTTCGCGGGTTAACAGCGCTACTCTTGTTAATTATGCTTTATATTAATCTTTAACAATAAAAGAAATCCGTGAAAAGTTAACTTATTAATTAGATATTAATTGATTATTAATTAGCTTTTAATTGATTATTAATTAGGGGCGTGACCGGAAGTGGGCTGTGACGTCATAAGGGGAACGCACTAATGGCGGTTCGCCAGGTTGTCTTGAAACTACTCCCGGAAGTATCGTACGATTGTTCAATATCTATGTGGTCGTCCAATGTTCACCCTAAAGTTAAAGGCAGGGAATATTAGACGTAACGAATTGGTACAATGCTACACTTCGTTGTCGAGGAGCCACATTTTAGGCGTTCAGGCTTTCATCGTGAGACATCAGTACAGAAATCAATCATTGTGTGACTAACGAAGATATCAATCGTTGATCCTGAATCTTGGTGTCATCACTGTTCCACAATCGTTCATAAGGGAACTGTGGTGGATTTGAATCCTAAGCAAATGAGAAAATTATGTTAGCTGTAACAAATGATTTCTAGCAAAGCTATGTTTAGCAAACGTCAGTTAGGAAGAATCATTGAGAATACACACCAGAGGCATTATTACTACTACTTCATATGCCGGCCAGGATTTCAATTCCTTTTCATCTCAGGATCATTTCCGCTGAAGGACAAGCCTTTGCAGGTGAGATTTACCGGGCAATATTTCACCGGTCACGGTCTCGTTTGCTACGAGAAGAAGTGATATGTATCGCTAAGAAGTAAATAATACGCCAGTAATCTTTTCTAATCTTCCACTAGTCGTCGTGACGCTTCAGGACAATAGGAATTACCTACGGTCGTGGTGTATATCCTACCTATATTAACCTTGGTCAATACTTCTTCTTGAGATTTCAATCGAGAGATTGCTCGTCACGTGACTCGTCTAGTAGTACCCCCAGAATAACTTCTGCAGAATAACTACCGCAGAATAACAACCGCAGAATAATTAGTGCCGTACTAGTACCTGCAGCGATCTCAGTCGTAGGCAAGAAGTAGCCTGCCCCCAGGTGAACATGTATTTTCTCAGAAGCTTAGAAGACAGAGAAACTGATTAATTCCATTATAAAAGAATAGGAATCATGCACAAACGCCAAAGTTAAAAACAAAATGTGATGGGTTTTCAAAAGGATGGCGTATCCAAAGTATAAAAATAATTAATTCTAATTGATTATCTCTTCAAGTCTTGGTTTGTAAATCGATGAAAGGATAAGTTTATTACAGGTCTGTTTCTGGGATCAATGAATCCTGACTGAGACAATCAGGGGAGAGCAAGCTATTTTTATTCTTTTCTCGACAATTAAAAGAATTAATTATTGAATCATTGGTTACCTGTAAAAGCCAATTCTAGTGTTTATTGTTTCGTCATATTCTTTAAGACGGAAGTTATTCCAATGCGCAATCGGAAAATATCGATCAGTAGTCATTCAATCAGTCGCTTTACTGCAGAACATATCTGTTTAAAGTGCTGCTCTCCGAGTAATCAATGATTGACGATGAGAAATTAATAAGTAACTTTCGGACATATCTCTTAAAGCAAATAAAAAAAATTATATCTCTAGATGGGCAACAAATTGAAAATGAGCGTGAATATTTAATATTCTGTCCAACTTCTCTAAGACGGCGGGCCATTTTTCGCGGCCCGAAAAAAAGAATAGCACAGGATAATTAATTGAAAAGTCTGTTCATGTTACCTCAAAAAGTTATTTTATTTATACGAAAAATAATAATAAACCAAGAGAAATTTTCTAAATCTTATCAAATATTTAATAAATTCAATGGGAGCATTGTGGCCGAAAAAGAATATGAGTAAGTTAAAATAATGCAATAATAATTGCAAATGAAATGAGTAAGTTGAAATAATGCAATAATAATTGCAAATGGAATGAGTAAGTTGAAATAATGCAATAATAATTGCAAATGAAATGAGTAAGTTGAAATAATGCAATAATAATTGCAAATAGAATGAGTAAGTTGAAGATTGCATATCAAGTAAAGTAATAGAAGTTGGCAAAAAATTATAAGGTGGATTAAAGATAATTATTTAAAATGTCAAGATGAATCATGCACAAACGCCAAAGTTAAAAACAAAATGTGATGGGTTTTCAAAAGGATGGCGTATCCAAAGTATAAAAAAAATTAATACTAATTGATTATCTCTTCAAGTCTTGGTTTGTAAATCGATGAAAGGATAAGTTTATTACAGGTCTGTTTCTGGGATCAATGAATGCTGACTGAGACAATCAGGGGAGGGCAAGCTTTTTTTATTCTTTTCTCGACAATTAAAAGAATTAATTATTGAATCATTGGTTACCTGTAAAAGCCAATTCTAGTGTTTATTGTTTCGTCATATTCTTTAAGACGGAAGTTATTCCAATGAGCAATCGGAATATACTATCAGTAGTCATTCAATCAGTCGCTTTACTGCAGAACATATCTGTTTAAAGTGCTGCTCTCCGAGTAATTAATGATTGACGATGAGAAATTAATAAGTAACTTTCGGACATATTTTTAAAGCAAATAAAAAAATATATATCTCTAGATGGGCAACAAATTGAAATTTGTTGCCCATCTAGAGATTTGTTGTCTAATTTTTTAGCTTAATCAAGTGATGGCTAGAATTACCCTCTCTTTATTGGAATAACTGGTAAAAACTCATATGTTCACAGCCAAGTTAAGCTACAAATACTGGACAGATAAATGGAAACATTCCCATGTTAAGTAAACAGGGAGTCAAATACATAAATCCATAATTTCTGCAATAAGCTTTTTATATGAAAATAGGACTAGATAAAGTTAAATCTAATATGAATCAGTCTAAATCTCGATTTTCAACAATATTTGTCGGATATTTAAAGAGCTATAGAAACATAAATACTTAATTGCAATGAAGTCAGGCCTAATAAGAAACTTGTGTAAAACTAACAATTATTGAAAGAACTATTTGCACAAAATTCTAAAACATACACCTATTTTACTAAATGGTTTCAAATAATGCTTATTATGTAAATTTTTTAATTAGCTTCTGACGTGAATTCTGATGATTAACATCTCTGTTATTCAATATTCCAATTTCTATAACTCTAAGTACTGAATGGATTGTTAAAAATCGAAATTTAGGCAGTTTAATTGACATGTTATATTTATCTTCAGTTATATGTTTCCATAAAAAATTTATTTAACCAGTTATGGAGCTTCGAATATGATTTACCTTTGCCTGCATAAAACTAATATGGAGTAGTTCATATGAATAAAAGTAGCTAATATAAAACCAGCAAATAGTGGGTCTGTATCCCACTTTGGCACAAATTGAGCTTTTTTATATTTTCTAAGTTGTTGTTTGTTTAAAAGAAAACGTTTCTTGTGGATTGAACCCTTAGAGGATCAATGTGAATGGGTAAGATTACTTTGGTTAATATCATCATCATCCTCAAGCAGCCATGGGCTACGGAGGTCCAACCAGACCGTGCAATTTAGTTCTCCAAGCAAGTCTATCCTGAGCTACATCTACTGCATCTGGCCACTGCACACCAATTCTAACAAGGTCCTGTTTGACATTGTCTGCCCACCGCATCCTAGGTCTCCCCCTCTTTCTGAGGCCTTTAGGCATACTGTTCATAACCCTATTCGCCAATCTATAATTATTCATACGGGCAACATGGCCAAACCAACGGAGTCTCTCTCTGCACAATATGCTACTTAAAGGAGGTTGCCAACTCCTTTGTCTAACCTCATCATTAGTTACAAAGTTGAACCATCTAATGCCCAAGATACTCCGTAAGCATCTGGAATTAAAAGCATCTAGTTTCCTGTTATCATGTTTACAAAGTGTCCAAGTTTCACTGCCATAACTAACCCTAGAAAGAACCAAACTATTATACAGCCTAATTTCAGTCTTTAGTGTATACGCCTATTTCTCCACACTCTCCATAGATTCTTAAAAGTCCCGGCAGCAATCCCTATTCGTCTGTTAATCTCATACCGCACATCACTAGTATCTGTTACGTAGCTCCCAAGATAATTAAACTGTGACACCTGCTCAAGGGTACAACCATGCAGATTAACTGAATCACAGCCTACCTGACCAATTTTCATCACTTTAGTTTTCTCTCTGTTTATAACCAAACCTACTCTACTACCAGTCTCATCAACAGCTCGAATGAAAGAGTTCATCTGATCAACATCATTTGCCAAAAGGGCTAAATCATCAGCATAATCTAAATCAAAAATGTTTGTATCTCCAGTCCATTTGAGGCCAAAATATTTCCCTTGAAGTGAATTTTGCATAGCATAATCAATAACCAAGCTAAAGAGAAAAGGAGACAAAATGCACCCTTGTCGAACACCAGAAGTAATGCTAAACCAATTGCTACAAGCCTTACCAACTCTCACACACGACTCAGTGTTATTATAGAGAGCTTTCATTATGTTAACTAACTTGTCTGGTATACCATATGATCTCAAAATCAACCACAAATTATGATGATCAACAGAGTCGAAAGCCTTTTTGAAATCAACAAAGCTAGCAATCAAAGGTTTCTGAAACTCTAAACATTTCTCAAGAATCTGCCTAAGTGAAAATATCTGATCCACACATCCCCTACCACTTCTGAATCCACATTGCTCATCACGCAATTGATTGTCAATCAGATTCTTAATTCTATTAGGCACAATCATGGAAAGAACTTTACCTGGAACAGAGAGTTGGCTGATACTATAGTTATCACAAGAACTGCGATCACCTTTTTTGAAAATAGGGATAACAATAGCTCTGGTAAAATCCTTAGGAACCATGCCTTTATCATAAAAGATATTCAGAATTTTAGTCATCCAAGTGGTAACCGAAAAATTCCCAGCTTTAAGCATTTCTGTAGTAATTTCATCTACCCCTGGGGATTTATGAAGTTTAAGTTTAGAAACAGCCAAAATAACTTCAGATTGTGTTATAGGGCCAACATTAAAGCCACCAATGCATCTATCGTCATTGCAAACAATGGGAATAGAACTAACCGCATTGTTTAGAATATCACTGAAATGCTCAGCCCACCTAGCCATGACAGAATTCTCACCTTCTGTAACCTTACCTTGTTTATCCTTCAATCCCTGTATACCTGTCGGTTTTCTACCACACAAAACATTAACTATCTGGTACAGCTCTCTGCTGTTGTGCTGTCTAACTGCTTCCTCGGCTTTGTCAGCCAAACCATCAAGCCAAAGATTCTTATCAGCAGCTAACTGATCTTTTACACGTTTATTAAGTTCTCTGTAATGCTTTCTAATAGGACTAGTAGGGTATTGATTAAGGATATTCCTGCAGTTCTTTCTTTCCGAAATAAGCTCAAGTGCCTTATCACTCAGATAATTCTGTCTCTTCTGCTCCTTTTTTCCTAAAAGAGTACTGTTAGTGTCCAAAAAAGCCTGTTTAAAATGATCCCATTCTTCCTCAACTTCAGTAGTAAGCATACCATGACTGTCATAATGACTAAGTAACCTATCATGGTAAGCTTTGGCTATAACTGGGTCTTTCAGAGCTTCAGTATTAAAAGCAAATTTTTTAACCCTAGCACAACACTTTTTAAGTTTAAGTTGCAAGACACTTTTAACAAGGTAATGGTCAGATCCAATTTCAGCTCCCCTATATTCCTGGTATTTCTAACAGAACTAGCCCATTTGCTGTTAATTAATATATTGTTGCGGATCACAAAAATATGGATAGCCACTGAGCGTGAGTATTAAAAGCTATATTTCAAAACCAAATTCAATACAAGGTAAATTGTTACAAAGGAAATATGGATGAAGTATCTTATTAACAAATCAACTATTAACATGCACAAGTCATCAATCTTCCTGCGTAGAGCACACAATATCAGCTCTGTGTATTTTACTAAATACTACCTTTTACTTGATTTACCAGGTCACCCGAAGATCTTCACTCGTAAACCAATTCTCGTCCTGTGCTAATAACTTTTCACACACTAGCCGAACAAAAAGACAGTCCGTGTAGACATTCGAAGTTAGCCATAAAAGTTCCCACTTTAAATACTTCCGCGTATACACAACACATCAAGTTACTTCTTGATACTTAACGATAAAAGATCCCACTTTTATCCTTCCGTGTATACACAACACATCAAGTTACTTCTTGATACTTACGCGCACTGTCTCAGAACAGCTCACCGTCCATTTTCGAACTCTCCGACCGTTACAATACAACGACCGTTAACGCTCCACTCTCCTTCTCCAAATTCTCCCAAAGTTCTTATTCGTTGGCTGAAACTTTTTGCTTTCGGTTGCCAGATTCCTTCTGTCGTAACACTGCCCCCTTCCTAGGTCTTGTTCGTCCCGAACAATTCTGGATTCCAAAGTTTCTTCAGTTCTTCGATGAAACGGAGCCAAACGATCCACGTGAACCACCTTGCACTTTGTAGCTGGACGTCGACGAATGCGATATACCACGTCATTAATCCTGTTAACTATTGTATATGGACCTTCCCAAGGTTTTTGAAGTTTTGGAGATAGTCCTTTTTTTCTATGTGGACTGTATAGCCAGACAAGATCTCCTTGATTGAAAATAGTTCCATTTATTTTACTGTCATATCTTGTTTTGGTTCTGTCACTTGTTATGTCGATGTTATGTCTAACAGAGTGATGGATTTCTTCTAGTCGTTGTTGCAATTCTTGTACGTATTGTGGAGTGGACACAGGCATTGCTTCGGGCCGACCATATAAA
The DNA here is from genome assembly GCA_038380435.1 of Ryuthela nishihirai. Lineage (NCBI taxonomy): Eukaryota > Metazoa > Arthropoda > Arachnida > Araneae > Heptathelidae > Ryuthela > Ryuthela nishihirai. Next base: position 26,648,646 of record JAWZYU010000028.1, on the reverse strand, counting down.
AGGTCACAGGGAAGACGTAACTCTCTTCCAAAAATCATCATGGAAGGTGTCTGTCCAGTTGTCTCATGCACTGCCGTTCTATATGCCAGCAAAAGGAGTGGTACATGGCGATCCCAGTCACGTTGGTGGTCGTTCACAAATAATGCTAAATGCTGAGCAATTGTTCTATTGAACCTTTCAACCATACCATCCGACTGAGGGTGTAAGGGAGTTGTTCTGGTTTTCTGAATACCTAATAGTTGACAGATGCCTTTAAACACATTGGATTCAAAATTCCGTCCTTGATCAGAGTGGAGTTGTAAAGGTACTCCATACCTACTAATGAAGTTATTAACTATCATCTCAGCCACTGTTGTTGCTTCCTGGTCTTGGATGGGATATACCTCAGGCCACTTTGTGAAATAATCCATTACCACTAATAAATATCGATTTCCATCATCAGTTCTAGGAAACGGACCCATTACATCAATGGCTATTCTTTCAAAAGGGGCACCAACGTTATACGTCTGCAGCTTACCCCGACTCCTAGTCTTAGGGCCTTTCTTTGCTGCACAGGCTTCACATTGCCTACACCATCTCTCAACGTCTGCCCTACTTTTCAACCAATGAAATCGTTCCCTGGCTTTGGCTAATGTCTTATTAACACCGAAGTGTCCTCCAGTGGCACTATCATGTACATCTTTCATCACAAGTTCCACTCGGGATCGAGGAAGGATTATCTGCCAACGGATCAGCCGTCCAGTGGGATTCTCCCATCTTCTGTATAATACTCCGTCTTCCATTTTTAAGGAGTCCCACTGTGCCCAGTAACTTTTAGTAGTTGGACTATACCTCGAGATTTGCTCCCAATTAGGTCTTGCATCAGATTTTTCAATCAATTCCATTATTGGTTTTATGTCTTCATCATCTAGTTGAGCCTTCCTGATTTCAATTGGATTCCAGATGTTAGGGGTGTCACTGTTTGTTTGTGTCGATACTATTTGTCTTATGGGCATTATCTCTTTAGTTCCAAATTTCAGTTCTGCATTATAGCAATGTTTACAGTTGTCAATACATGGGCGCCTGGAAAGAGCATCTGCATTCTTATGCATTTTACCACTTCGATGTTCGATGGAGAAATCGTATTCTTGTAACCGTTGTATCCACCTAGCGATTTGTCCTTCAGGGTTTTTGAAGTTTAATAACCATCTAAGTGCAGCATGATCAGTACGTATAAGGAATTTCTGGCCATAGAGATAGTGATGAAAATGTTCTATTGCTTTTACTATTGCTAACAGTTCTTTGCGTGTTACACAGTAATTCCGCTCTGGTTTGGATAAAGTTTTACTAAAGTATGCAATAACTCTCTCCTGTCCGTCTTGTTCTTGTGAAAGCACAGCACCAACTCCTGTGTTACTTGCGTCAGTATCTATTACGAATTGTTTTCCAGTTTGTGGGTACGCTAGCACTGGTGCTGTGGAAAGAGTTTTCTTCAGCTGTTGAAAGGCTATATCGCATTCGGTGGTCCACATAAACCGCTGGCCCTCTTCTGTCAGACGATGTAATGGCCTTGCGATGTTGGAGAAACCTTTGACAAATCTTCTATAGTAGGTGCAAAGTCCAATAAAACTACGAAGTTGATGAACATCTTGTGGTGGAGGCCAGTCTCTTACAGCTTCTATCTTACTAGGATCAGTCTTAATCCCTGCTGTAGTGATCACATGACCAAGGTAATGAACTTCTTGCTGGAACAGTTTACACTTTGTCGGTCCCAATTTTAACTTGGCTGCCTTAAGTTTTTCAAATACTTGACGAAGATTTCTCAAATGTTCTTCAAAAGTTCTTCCAAGAACTATGATGTCGTCCAAGTAAACCAGGCAGACCTCCAAAGACAAACCTTTGAGCACTGACTCCATTAGTCGCTCAAATGTGGCAGGTGCATTACAAAGTCCAAATGGCATCACCTTAAACTGCCAAAGTCCATTCCCTGTACTGAAAGCCGTTTTCTCACGGTCTTCAGGACGTATACCAACTTGCCAATAGCCGCTCTTTAAATCTAATGTTGAGAACCATTCTGACCCAGATAAAGTGTCTAGTGTATCGTCAATCCTGGGTAAAGGAAAGGAATCTTTCTTTGTTACGTCATTTAATCTGCGATAATCTACACAAAATCGTGTAGATCCATCTTTTTTTTTGACAAGAACTACTGGTGATGTCCAGGGACTCTGTGATGGTTCTATAATGCCCTGAGCTTCCATGTCCTTTATGAGTTGTTCCGTCTCCTCTCTTTTTGCCAATGGAAGCCTTCTTGCCGGCAGATGGACTGGAGGAGAATCACCAGTGTTGATTTTATGTTCTGTCAGGTTAGTACGGCCATAATCATTTGATGTGGCAGAAAAAATGTCAGAAAATTCTTTTAATAGGTTCTCGGCCTTAACAGCTTGGTTTTCAGTTAATATTTGTCTTGTTTCTCTCCATAATTCAGTAAGATGAGACGGGATGTCTGTATGATTTTGATATGAATCGGTAACTTCTATTTTATTTATACTTGTTACACAGGTAACAGCTTCACATATTGCTAATTCCTCACCTTTTTTTTAACATTCTACTGGATTTGTTACAGTTCATCACTCTGATAGGGATCTGTTCTTTATCTATTCTGACTAAAGTCCTTGCAACCAGGATATTATGAGCCAAAGCTCCTTTACCAGAGGCATCAGTAACTGCCAATCGGAAGGCCCCAGAAGTCTCCGCCCGATGTCCACGGACTATAACTTCACTTTGTGCTGGGATCTCTGTGTCTTCCGTCACTAATATTGGAGTTACGCTTGATAAAGAATCAGTCGTCCGGCTAAGCAGAGGAATCTCTTCTGTCTCATAGATGAGTAGGTTATCACTGGGTCTAATGTTGAATCCATGTTTCTTAAGAAAATCAAGGCCTAATATGCATTCGTCGTAGATGTCAGCGATGTAAACAGGATGGCGAACCAGACAGCTACCAACTCGAATATTAAGTTCTATTTTTCCATGAACCTTTGCACGATCTCCAGTGGCCGTTTGTAGGCTTATTCTAGACTGTGTATTATTCAAGTTTGGGTGAGGTATTATTTTCTTTATTATATCCGTTCTGAGTAAAGTTACATTTGCACCAGTGTCGACTATCATACGGCAAGGTATTCCATTTATGGCTCCATCAGCTACTAATCCATTATTATCACCATGCAATGTTGAAACGTGGGCGACTTCCCCTGGGGCCAACCAATCAACAACCAGCCTTTGCCTCGCAAGATTGATAAATTTTCTGTTTCTCTGATCCTGTTGTCTAGTTGATGTACTTGGACTCCTCATTCGTTTCCTAGTGCAGTTGGTACGAATGTGTCCTGTCTTGCCACAATTCCAACACTGGAGGTCTGTTGTAGGTTTTGAAGAAGAACCTTTTATATCTTTCAAAACGGATAGTATGGCTTTGGTTAGTTCTTTCATTTCATTATCCTTTTCTACAGTTTCTTCTGCACTCACAAATCTCACTGCACGTTTGTTCGCTCGGGAGGAAAGCCTGGAGCACTCGTATTTCATAGCATGTACCACAGCTGACTTTAAGGATTCACCTTCCAACATCCTCAGAGATTGCTGAGTGTCAGGGTCAGCAATAGCATCAATAAATTGTAATTGAGCTAAATTATCTTGAATTTCTGGTGGACAGTTACTATAAGCCAATCTAGCTAGACGCTCAATATCACTAGCAAGCTCTTGCAAAGTTTCACCATTTTTCTGCATGCGATGTTTAAATTGAGTCACGTAATATTGTTTTAAATAACTATCACCAAACCTTAGTTCTAATGCAGAAACTAGACTTTGATAATCAAGTCGTTTTTCTTCTGGAACAGACTGCAAAACTTCCGCAGCAGAATTTCTTAAGGAAGCTGCAAGAAAACTGGCCTTTTGGAATTCATTCCACTCATTGGCTGTAGCGATAACTTCGAATTGTGTTTTAAATACTGTCCAAGATGATTGACCATCATATGTAGAAGGTTTAGTTGTATTTTTAGCGATATGTGTAATAACATTATTTCCACTAGAATTATTATTATCACAGGCAGAAGGTAACATTTCATTTCTCAAAATCTGAAACTGGCGTTCACAATCAGTTTTTACAATTTCAATTTCGTGTTTATAATCTAACTTAACACTATCAAGATCATCTTTTACACTATTTAGTTCGGTCATAATGTCCTTACACTTATCAGAAATCTTATCAATTTGAGAAGCCACTTCAGCTCTCATCTCAGTATTTTGTGCGGCCAGGTCACCTATTTTATTTCTCAACTCATTATTTTGTGCGGCCATTTCGGCTTTCAAATCATCTTTTTGAGAAACTATCTCAGTTCTCAACTCATTATTTTGTGCGGCCATTTCGGCTTTCAAATCATCTTTTTGAGAAACTATCTCAGTTCTCAACTCATTATTTTGTGCGGCCATTTCGGCTTTCAAATCATCTTTTTGAGAAACTATCTCAGTTCTCAACTCATTATTTTGTGCGGCCATTTCGCTATTTTGACTTTTAATGTCATTCATCTGTGTAGCCATATCAGTCATCTGGTCACCTATTTTATCGCTTTGGGCAGCTATATCGGCTTTCATATCGGCTTTCAAGTCGTTTAACAACTTTACTAATTCATCCATACTTCTAGTTAACGGCATTCAATAAATTATCCCGCTTCTGACACCAAATGTTGCGGATCACAAAAATATGGATAGCCACTGAGCGTGAGTATTAAAAGCTATATTTCAAAACCAAATTCAATACAAGGTAAATTGTTACAAAGGAAATATGGATGAAGTATCTTATTAACAAATCAACTATTAACATGCACAAGTCATCAATCTTCCTGCGTAGAGCACACAATATCAGCTCTGTGTATTTTACTAAATACTACCTTTTACTTGATTTACCAGGTCACCCGAAGATCTTCACTCGTAAACCAATTCTCGTCCTGTGCTAATAACTTTTCACACACTAGCCGAACAAAAAGACAGTCCGTGTAGACATTCGAAGTTAGCCATAAAAGTTCCCACTTTAAATACTTCCGCGTATACACAACACATCAAGTTACTTCTTGATACTTAACGATAAAAGATCCCACTTTTATCCTTCCGTGTATACACAACACATCAAGTTACTTCTTGATACTTACGCGCACTGTCTCAGAACAGCTCACCGTCCATTTTCGAACTCTCCGACCGTTACAATACAACGACCGTTAACGCTCCACTCTCCTTCTCCAAATTCTCCCAAAGTTCTTATTCGTTGGCTGAAACTTTTTGCTTTCGGTTGCCAGATTCCTTCTGTCGTAACAATATAATCAATCATATTCCTATGCAGCCCATCAGGTGAAACCCATGTGTACTTATGTATGTCGCGGTGTTTGTAATATGTGTTAGTTATTCTGAATCCATTGAGTTTACTTACCTGTAGGAGACGTTGCCCATTGCCATTGCAGCTACCAATACCAAAAGGGCCTATTACTCCTCCCCAAAGGTCAGAGTCAGTACCAACTTTGGCATTCAAGTCACCAAGGACAAGGGTAATATCTCCTTTCTTGACAGAATTCGAAATATCCTGAAGTTGTTCATAAAACCTATCCTTCTCATCCTCATCGGCATCCTTAATGGGGGCATAACAGCAGATAACATTCAGGTCTTTAACGCTTGTCTGAAATTTTGCTGTAAGAAACCTTTCATTAATGCACTCATATCCTAGAAGAGCATCACTAGCGTGTCTGCTGAGAAGCAGACCGCTAGTGAAGGAAGAGTTGGTTAATAACTGTTAAATTAATCATGGAGATATTTTTATTGTGCTATTGAGACCAAATTACCAAAATTATTGAGAATATAAATCATAATTATTTTATTGCAAATATCACCAAAATTTCAGTGTTTCTTATTAATTCTGTAAACCATTGTAGCCTGCAGTATTGTAAAATAACTTGTATTAAAATTACAATTACTCATACTTTTGCTTATTATTTCAGTGTTAAGTTTAAACTTAAAACAATCTGAAAATTGTGTTGAATAGTCTAGGCAATGAGGTTTCAGACAACCATGTTTAAAGTGATTGAAGTCATTTCAGTAATTCTGAAGTTGAGATTTTTCATTTTTTTCTTAAATATATGCACATTAACATGACTCCATGGAACAAATTTTGGAGTTGTTCTTCACTGTGGTGAAAGTTAATAACATAAGTACACTAAACAAGATTGCTTTTTAACTCTCACTGAGTCCATTCTGAGAAATTAAAAATCCACAGGCCCATGCTCAGCCAAAAAACAATTTTTTTAACTTTTTGTCAAGTATCTAATGAGCAGAAATAGGTAATATTATATAGTTTATAATATGCCAGGCTTGTAATCTGTGGTTCCCAAGTTTGAGTCCCACCTCGGCCAATGTTGACCCAATTCTGGATAGCCTTGATGGGAGTCTATCACAGCCTCCTAACTGCTGTCTAGTGGGTCCCCTCTCCCAACCTTCTCTGAGCCCTTGGGTCTTTATGGCCTAACAGTTTAGCCCATTTGCAAAAAGTACTGCTCAGTTGGTTGTCTTCAGAAGCAAAATTTCTGCTCAAGACAGCCAACCAACCTTCGATATGTTGTTTTATATTGATGTTCTTCTGTTAGACTTCCATGGCAAGTACGTTACATGACAAAATTGCTATTTAATATAATCACAGGTAATTTTGAATAAATCTTATTTGTTATCAAACATTTTGTAGCTTAAAATTATTGGTGAATTTCAATTGTTTTAATTTTGTACACTCTGCATAAAAGCTCTATTTCTTTACTTAAAACTAATGTTATATTTTCATATATGTTATATTTTACAGCAAGAAGGATTTTATATGTATTGATTTGTGCTTCGACATCACAACATCATTAGGTATAGAAAAGGTAAGTAAAATTTATTATTTGTTAATTTAATATCATAATAAATAGTAATGATATTTGTTAATTTTTAAAAGAAGATGTAAATAAATACTTCTACAATAAAATTTTCTCTCCACTGTATAGCATATAAGAATTTGAACTAAAATCTTGTAGTTTGCATGCCTCTGCAATCAGTTTATTACTTCTCATTGAAATATATAATAGAAAGGTAATATATAATATCCACAGAGCTGCCTGTTGAGTCAATAAATGGTTCTGTGGACAATAGTTTCACCTTATAAGTATATATAGGTAATAAGCTGATAAATCCTGTGAACCAAAGAATATTTCAATCATCTGAAAATGACCAGTTTTAAGAAGCTGTATTGCTTATTGAATCAGTTTTATTTTTCTACTGAGGTCCTGCCATCCTCTTAGACCATCTATTATGGCATATAAACTGACAGGCTCCTGTCAGACCTTTGTGGCAAGCATCTGCTTGAGGGGGTATTTATTTTTTATTTATATAGTAGTGGATTACTTCTAACTTTCAAAAAGTACAGATCAATATCACTTCTTAATTCATGTCTTATTTCACTGTCTCCCAACAGCTGTTCCAGTGGGTCCCCTCCCCCAACCTTCTCTGAGCCTTCGGGGTTCATGTGATCTGGCCATTTAGCCCATGGTGTGCAAAAAAGTGCCGCTCAGAGGTAAAACAATTCAACGTGTCAGGATGGACCAGTAGTCTAAGGTTCTGTGTTTAAGCAGCAGACTAGTGTCCTGGGCTCCGGTTCGAATCCCACTTCTGACAACTTAAATTTTACTAAAAGAATTTATGACTTTTTTTCTTTCTAATACTTGTCCCCTACTTCATGTCACAATGAAAAAAATGATGATTATATCTATCTAATTTATTACCACTAATAATAGAGTGGTCTAAAGCGCTGACTGTAAGCTGAAAACCAATGATCTGGGAGTGGGTTCGAATTCCACTTATGACAATTTACTAAGATAATTTATAACTTTTATTTTCTCTCTTAATGTTGGTTCGTACATCACGTCAGAAGGAGAAAAACGATATTGTTATCTGTCTGTACTATAACTAACAAGCTACTGTCAAGATGTCCGAGATGTCTGTCAAAATGGCAGAGGCCCTGCATTCCAGTGTTCTGGATTCGAACCCTACTTCTGACAATTTATGTCTTACTCAAAGGATTTTTTTCACTCTTAATGTTTGTCTGTACAACATGTCACAAGGAAAAAATGATAATTATACCTCTGTCTGCTCTAATTAATCAGCTACGTGTCAGGATGGACCAGTGGTCTAATGTGCTGCAATCCAGTGTTCTGAGCATGGGTTCGAATCCCACTTCTAACAATCTATATCTTACTAAGAGAATTTATGGCTTTTTCTCTCTTAATATTTGTCGATATATCGTGTGAGCAGAAGCAGAATTATAGCTGCCTGTGCTGTTATTAATTAGCTCCGTGTTAGCATGGTCAAGTGGTCCAAGGCGCTGCGTTTAGGACGCAATCCAGTGTTCTGCGCATGGATTCAAATACTACTTCTGACAACTTATCTTTTACTAAGAGAATTTATTACATTTTTCTCTGTTAATGCTGGTACGTACATCATGTCAGAAAGAGGAAAATTATAATTATATCTTTCTGTGCTCCAATTAATTAGTTATGTGTCAGGATCGCAGTTTGGTCTCAGGCGCTGCATTTAGGCTGCAGTCCAGTGCCCTGGGTTTGTCCAGTTTTGTCCGTTAGAATGTCACAAGGTTCATATTGACAATTATATCTCTGTCTTCTCTGATTAACCAACAACGTGTCAGGATGGCCGAGTGGTCTAAGGCGCTGGGTTTAGGCTGCAGTCCAGTTTCTGGGCGTGGGTTCGAATCCCACTTCTAACAATCTATATTTTACGAAGAGAATATACTGTTTTTTTTTTCTCTTTTAATGTTTTTTCCGTTAGAATGTCACAAGGAGAAAACTGATAATTATATCTCAGTCTGCTCTGATAAACCAATAAGGTGTCAGGATGGCCGAGTGGTGTAAGGCGCTGCGTTTAGCCCGCAGTCCAGTATCTGGGCGTGGATATGAATCCCACTTCTGACAATCTCTGTTTTACCAAGAGAATATACGGCTTTTTCTCTTTTAATGTTTTGTCCGTTAGAATATCAGAAGATGAAATTTGATAATTATATCTTTGTCTGCTCTCATTAACTAACAACGTGTCAGGATGGCCGAGTGGTCTAAGTCGCTGCGTTTAGGCCGCAGCGCAGTATCTGGGCGTGGATTCGAATCCCACTTCTGACAATCTATATTTTAGGAAGAGAACATACGTCTTTTTTCACTTTTAATATTTTGTCAATTTTAATGTCACAAGGAGAAAATTGATAATTATATGTATCTCTGCTCTGATTAACCAACAACGTGTCAGGATGGCCGAGTGGTCTAAGGCGCTGCGTTTAAGCCGGTATCTGGGCGTGGGTTCGAATCCCACTTCTGACAATCTGTATTTTACGAAGAGAATATACGGATTTTTTCTCTTTTAATGTTTTGTCCGATAGAATGTCACAAGGAGAGAATTGATAATTATATCTCTGTCTGCTCTGATTAACCAACAACGTGTCAGAATGGCTGAGTGGTCTGAGGCGCTGCGTTTAGGCCGCAGTCCAATATCTGGACGTAGGTTCGAATCTCACTTCTGACAATCGATATTTTAGGAAGAGAATATACGGCTTTTTTCTCTTTTAATGTTTTGTCCGGTAAATTGTCGCAAGGAGAAGATTGATAATTATATATCTGTCTGCTCTGATTTACCAGCAATATGTCAGGATGGCCGAGTGGTCTAAGGCGCTGCGTTTAGGCCGCAGTCCAGTATCTGGGCGTGGGTTCGAATCCCTCTTCTGACAATCTTATTTTTACGAAGATAATATACGTCTTTTTTCTCTTTTAATGTTTTGTTCGGTAGATTGTCACAAGGAGAAAATTGATAATTATATCTCTGTCTTCTCTAATTAACCATCAACGTGTCAGGATAGCCGAGTTTTCTAAGACGCTGCGTTTAGGCCCCAGTCCAGTATCTGGGCGTGGGTTCGAATCCCTCTTCTGACAATCTTATTTTTACGAAGATAATATACGTCTTTTTTCTCTTTTAATGTTTTGTTCGGTAGATTGTCACAAGGAGAAAATTGATAATTATATCTCTGTCTTCTCTAATTAACCATCAACGTGTCAGGATAGCCGAGTTTTCTAAGACGCTGCGTTTAGGCCCCAGTCCAGTATCTGGGCGTGGGTTCGAATCCCGCTTCTGACAACCTTATTTTTACGAAGAGAATATACGGCTTTTTTCTCTTTTAATGCTTTGTCCGTTAAAATGTCACAAGGAGAAAATTGATAATTATATCTCTGTCTGCTCTGATTAAATAACAACGTGTAAGGATTGCCGAGTGGTCTAAGGCGCTGCGTTTAGTCCGCAGTCCAGTATCTGGGCGTAAGTTCGAATCTCACTTCTGACAATCTATATTTTAGGAAGAGAATATACGGCTTTTTTCTCTTTTAATGTTTTGTCCGTTAGAATGTCAGAAGATGAAAATTGATAATTATATTACTGTCTGCTCTGATTAACTAACAACGTGTCAGGATGGCCGAGTGGTCTAAGGCGCTGCGTTTACGCCGCAGTCCAGTATCTGGGCGTGGGTACTTCTGACAATCTATGTTTTACCAAGAGAATATACGGCTTTTTCTCTTTTAATGTTTTGTCCGTTAGAATATCAGAAGATGAAAATTGATAATTATATCTCTGTCTGCTCTGATTAACTAACAACGTGTCAGGATGGCCGAGTGGTCTACGGCGCTGCGTTCAGGCCACAGTCCAGTTTCTGGGCGTGGGTTCAAATCCCACTTCTAACAATCTATATTTTACGAAAAGAATATACGGCTTTTTTCTCTTTTAATGTTTTGTATGGTTGATTGCCACAAGGAGAAAATTGATAATTATATCTCTGTCTGCTCTGATTGACTAACAACGTGTCAGGATGGCCGAGTGGTCTAAGCCGCTGCGTTTGGACCGCAGTCCAGTATCTGGGCGTGGGTTCGATTCCCTATTCAAACAATCTATATTTTAGGAAGAGAATATACGGCTTTTTTCTCTTTTAATGTTTTGTACGTTAGAATGTCATAAGGAGAAAATTGGTAATTACATGTCTGTCTGCTCTGATTAACTAACAACGTGTCAGGATGGCCGAGTGGTCTAAGGCGCTGTGTTTAGGCCGCAGTCGACTATCTGGGCGTGGGTTCGAATCCCACTTCTGACAATCTACATTTTACGAAGAGAACATACGGCTTTTTTCTCTTTTAATGTTTTGTCCGTTAGAATGTCACAAGGAGAAAATTCGTAATTACATGTCTGTCTGCTCTGATTCACTAACAACGTGTCAGGATGGCCGAGTGATCTAAGGCGCTGCGTTTAGACCGCAGTCCAGTATCTGGACGTGGGTACGAATCCCACTTCTGACAATCTATGTTTTACCAAGAGAATATACGGCTTTTTCTCTTTAAATGTTTTGTCCGTTAGAGTATCAGAAGATGAAAATTGATAATTATATCTCTGTCTGCTCTGATTAACTAGCAACGTGTCAGGATGGCCGAGTGGTCTAAGACGCTGCGTTTAGGCCGCAGTCCAGTATCTGGGCGTGGATTCGAATCCCACTTCTGACAATATATATTTCACTAAGAGAATATACGGCTTTTTTTCTCGTTTAATGTTTTGTCGGGTAGATTGTCACAAGGAGAAAATTGATAATTATATCTCTGTCTGCTCTGATTAACTAACACCGTGTAAGGATGGCCGAGTGGTCTAAGGCGCTGCGTTTAGTTCGCAGTCCAGTATCTGGGCGTGGGTTCGAATCCCGCTTCTGACAATCCATATTTTACGAACAGAATATACGGCTTTTTTCTCTTTTAATGATTTGTCCGTTAGAACGTCACAAGGAGAAAATTGACAATTATATCTCTGTCTGCGCTGACTAACCAACAACGTGTCAGGATGGCCGCTTGGTCTAAGGCGCTGCGTTTAGGCCGGTATCTGGGCGTGGGTTCGAATCCCTCTTCTGACAATCTTATTTTTACGAAAATAATATACGTCTTTTTTCTCTTTTAATGTTTTGTTCGGTAGATTGTCACAAGGAGAAAATTGATAATTATATCTCTGTCTTCTCTAATTAACCAACAACGTGTCAGGATAGCCGAGTTTTCTAAGACGCTGCGTTTAGGCCCCAGTCCAGTATCTGGGCGTGGGTTCGAATCCCGCTTCTGACAATCCATATTTTACGAACAGAATATACGGCTTTTTTCTCTTTTAATGATTTGTCCGTTAGAATGTCACAAGGAGAAAATTGATAATTATATCTCTGTCTGCTCTGATTAAATAACAACGTGTAAGGATTGCCGAGTGGTCTAAGGCGCTGCGTTTAGTCCGCAGTCCAGTATCTGGGCGTAAGTTCGAATCTCACTTCTGACAATCTATATTTTAGGAAGAGAATATACGGCTTTTTTCTCTTTTAATGTTTTGTCCGTTAGAATGTCAGAAGATGAAAATTGATAATTATATTACTGTCTGCTCTGATTAACTAACAACGTGTCAGGATGGCCGAGTGGTCTAAGGCGCTGCGTTTACGCCGCAGTCCAGTATCTGGGCGTGGGTACTTCTGACAATCTATGTTTTACCAAGAGAATATACGGCTTTTTCTCTTTTAATGTTTTGTCCGTTAGAATATCAGAAGATGAAAATTGATAATTATATCTCTGTCTGCTCTGATTAACTAACAACGTGTCAGGATGGCCGAGTGGTCTACGGCGCTGCGTTCAGGCCACAGTCCAGTTTCTGGGGGTGGGTTCGAATCCACTTCTGACAATCTATATTTTACGAAAAGAATATACGGCTTTTTTCTCTTTTAATGTTTTGTCTGGTTGATTGCCACAAGGAGAAAATTGATAATTATATCTCTGTCTGCTCTGATTGACTAACAACGTGTCAGGATGGCCGAGTGGTCTAAGCCGCTGCGTTTGGACCGCAGTCCAGTATCTGGGCGTGGGTTCGATTCCCTATTCAAACAATCTATATTTTAGGAAGAGAATATACGGCTTTTTTCTCTTTTAATGTTTTGTACGTTAGAATGTCATAAGGAGAAAATTGGTAATTACATGTCTGTCTGCTCTGATTAACTAACAACGTGTCAGGATGGCCGAGTGGTCTAAGGCGCTGTGTTTAGGCCGCAGTCGACTATTTGGGCGTGGGTTCGAATCCCACTTCTGACAATCTACATTTTGCGAAGAGAACATACGGCTTTTTTCTCTTTTAATGTTTTGTCCGTTAGAATGTCACAAGGAGAAAATTCGTAATTACATGTCTGTCTGCTCTGATTCACTAACAACGTGTCAGGATGGCCGAGTGATCTAAGGCGCTGCGTTTAGGCCGCAGTCCAGTATCTGGACGTGGGTACGAATCCCACTTCTGACAATCTATGTTTTACCAAGAGAATATACGGCTTTTTCTCTTTAAATGTTTTGTCCGTTAGAGTATCAGAAGATGAAAATTGATAATTATATCTCTGTCTGCTCTGATTAACTAGCAACGTGTCAGGATGGCCGAGTGGTCTAAGGCGCTGCGTTTAGGCCGCAGTCCAGTATCTGGGCGTGGATTCGAATCCCACTTCTGACAATATATATTTCACTAAGAGAATATACGGCTTTTTTTCTCGTTTAATGTTTTGTCGGGTAGATTGTCACAAGGAGAAAATTGATAATTATATCTCTGTCTGCTCTGATTAACTAACACCGTGTAAGGATGGCCGAGTGGTCTAAGGCGCTGCGTTTAGTTCGCAGTCCAGTATCTGGGCGTGGGTTCGAATCCCGCTTCTGACAATCCATATTTTACGAACAGAATATACGGCTTTTTTCTCTTTTAATGATTTGTCCGTTAGAATGTCACAAGGAGAAAATTGATAATTATATCTCTGTCTGCGCTGACTAACCAACAACGTGTCAGGATGGCCGCTTGGTCTAAGGCGCTGCGTTTAGGCCGGTATCTGGGCGTGGGTTCGAATCCCTCTTCTGACAATCTTATTTTTACGAAGATAATATACGTCTTTTTTCTCTTTTAATGTTTTGTTCGGTAGATTGTCACAAGGAGAAAATTGATAATTATATCTCGGTCTTCTCTAATTAACCAACAACGTGTCAGGATAGCCGAGTTTTCTAAGACGCTGCGTTTAGGCCCCAGTCCAATATCTGGGCGTGGGTTCGAATCCCGCTTCTGACAACCTTATTTTTACGAAGAGAATATACGGCTTTTTTCTCTTTTAATGCTTTGTCCGTTAAAATGTCACAAGGAGAAAATTGATAATTATATCTCTGTCTGCTCTGATTAAATAACAACGTGTAAGGATTGCCGAGTGGTCTAAGGCGCTGCGTTTAGTCCGCAGTCCAGTATCTGGGCGTAAGTTCGAATCTCACTTCTGACAATCTATATTTTAGGAAGAGAATATACGGCTTTTTTCTCTTTTAATGTTTTGTCCGTTAGAATGTCAGAAGATGAAAATTGATAATTATATTATTGTCTGCTCTGATTAACTAACAACGTGTCAGGATGGCCGAGTGGTCTAAGGCGCTGCGTTTACGCCGCAGTCCAGTATCTGGGCGTGGGTACTTCTGACAATCTATGTTTTACCAAGAGAATATACGGCTTTTTCTCTTTTAATGTTTTGTCCGTTAGAATATCAGAAGACGAAAATTGATAATTATATCTCTGTCTGCTCTGATTAACTAACAACGTGTCAGGATGGCCGAGTGGTCTACGGCGCTGCGTTCAGGCCACAGTCCAGTTTCTGGGCGTGGGTTCGAATCCCACTTCTGACAATCTATATTTTACGAAAAGAATATACGGCTTTTTTCTCTTTTAATGTTTTGTCTGGTTGATTGCCACAAGGAGAAAATTGATAATTATATCTCTGTCTGCTCTGATTGACTAGCAACGTGTCAGGATGGCCGAGTGGTCTAAGCCGCTGCGTTTGGACCGCAGTCCAGTATCTGGGCGTGGGTTCGATTCCCTATTCAAACAATCTATATTTTAGGAAGAGAATATACGGCTTTTTTCTCTTTTAATGTTTTGTACGTTAGAATGTCATAAGGAGAAAATTGGTAATTACATGTCTGTCTGCTCTGATTAACTAACAACGTGTCAGGATGGCCGAGTGGTCTAAGGCGCTGCGTTTAATTCGCAGTCCAGTATCTGGGCGTGGGTTCGAATCCCGCTTCTGACAATCCATATTTTACGAACAGAATATACGGCTTTTTTCTCTTTTAATGATTTGTCCGTTAGAATGTCACAAGGAGAAAATTGATAATTATATCTCTGTCTGCTCTGATTAACTAACACCGTGTAAGGATGGCCGAGTGGTCTAAGGCGCTGCGTTTAATTCGCAGTCCAGTATCTGGGCGTGGGTTCGAATCCCGCTTCTGACAATCCATATTTTACGAACAGAATATACGGCTTTTTTCTCTTTTAATGATTTGTCCGTTAGAATGTCACAAGGAGAAAATTGATAATTATATCTCTGTCTGCGCTGACTAACCAACAACGTGTCAGGATGGCCGCTTGGTCTAAGGCGCTGCGTTTAGGCCGGTATCTGGGCGTGGGTTCGAATCCCACTTCTGACAATCTATATTTTACGAAGAGAATATACGGCTTTTTTCTCTTTTAATGATTTGTCCGTTAGAATGTCACAAGGAGAAAATTGATAATTATATCTCTCTCTGCTCTGATTAAATAACAACGTGTAAGGATTGCCGAGTGGTCTAAGGCGCTGCGTTTAGTCCGCAGTCCAGTATCTGGGCGTAAGTTCGAATCTCACTTCTGACAATCTATATTTTAGGAAGAGAATATACGGCTTTTTTCTCTTTTAATGTTTTGTCCGTTAGAATGTCAGAAGATGAAAATTGATAATTATATTACTGTCTGCTCTGATTAACTAACAACGTGTCCGGATGGCCGAGTGGTCTAATGCGCTGCGTTTACGCCGCAGTCCAGTATCTGGGCGTGGGTACTTCTGACAATCTATGTTTTACCAAGAGAATATACGGCTTTTTCTCTCTTAAGGTTTTGTCCGTTAGAATATCAGAAGATGAAAATTGATAATTATATCTCTGTCTGCTCTGATTAACTAACAACGTGTCAGGATGGCCGAGTGGTCTACGGCGCTGCGTTCAGGCCACAGTCCAGTTTCTGGGAGTGGGTTCGAATCCCACTTCTGACAATCTATATTTTACGAAAAGAATATACGGCTTTTTTCTCTTTTAATGTTTTGTCTGGTTGATTGCCACAAGGAGAAAATTGATAATTATATCTCTGTCTGCTCTGATTGACTAACAACGTGTCAGGATGGCCGAGTGGTCTAAGCCGCTGCGTTTGGACCGCAGTCCAGTATCTGGGCGTGGGTTCGATTCCCTATTCAAACAATCTATATTTTAGGAAGAGAATATACGGCTTTTTTCTCTTTTAATGTTTTGTACGTTAGAATGTCATAAGGAGAAAATTGGTAATTACATGTCTGTCTGCTCTGATTAACTAACAACGTGTCAGGATGGCCGAGTGGTCTAAGGCGCTGTGTTTAGGCCGCAGTCGACTATCTGGGCGTGGGTTCGAATCCCACTTCTGACAATCTACATTTTACGAAGAGAACATACGGCTTTTTTCTCTTTTAATGTTTTGTCCGTTAGAATGTCACAAGGAGAAAATTCGTAATTACATGTCTGTCTGCTCTGATTCACTAACAACGTGTCAGGATGGCCGAGTGATCTAAGGCGCTGCGTTTAGGCCGCAGTCCAGTATCTGGACGTGGGTACGAATCCCACTTCTGACAATCTATGTTTTACCAAGAGAATATACGGCTTTTTCTCTTTAAATGTTTTGTCCGTTAGAGTATCAGAAGATGAAAATTGATAATTATATCTCTGTCTGCTCTGATTAACTAGCAACGTGTCAGGATGGCCGAGTGGTCTAAGGCGCTGCGTTTAGGCCGCAGTCCAGTATCTGGGCGTGGATTCGAATCCCACTTCTGGCAATATATATTTCACTAAGAGAATATACGGCTTTTTTTCTCGTTTAATGTTTTGTCGGGTAGATTGTCACAAGGAGAAAATTGATAATTATATCTCTGTCTGCTCTGATTAACTAACACCGTGTAAGGATGGCCGAGTGGTCTAAGGCGCTGCGTTTAGTTCGCAGTCCAGTATCTGGGCGTGGGTTCGAATCCCGCTTCTGACAATCCATATTTTACGAACAGAATATACGGCTTTTTTCTCTTTTAATGATTTGTCCGTTAGAATGTCACAAGGAGAAAATTGATAATTATATCTCTGTCTGCGCTGACTACCCAACAACGTGTCAGGATGGCCGCTTGGTCTAAGGCGCTGCGTTTAGGCCGGTATCTGGGCGTGGGTTCGAATCCCACTTCTGACAATCTATATTTTACGAAGAGAATATACGGCTTTTTTCTCTTTTAATGATTTGTCCGTTAGAATGTCACAAGGAGAAAATTGATAATTATATCTCTGTCTGCTCTGATTAACCAACAGCGTGTCAGGATGGCCGAGTGGTCTAAGGCGCTGCGTCTAGGCTGCAGTCCAGTATCTGGGCGTGGGTTCGAATCCCACTTCCAGCAATCTATATTTTACGAAGAGAATATACGGCTTTTTTCTCTTTTTATGTTTTGTCCGTTAGAATGTCACAAGGAGAAAAATTGATAATTATATCTCTGTCTGCTCTGATTAACCAACAGCGTGTCAGGATGGCCGAGTGGTTTAAGGCGCTGCGTTTAGGCTCCTGGGCGTGGGTACGAATCCCACTTCTGACAATATGTATTTTACGAAGAGAATATACGGCTTTTTTCTCTTTTAATGTTTTGTCCGTTAGATTGTCAAAAGGAGAAAATTGATAATTATATCTCTATCTCCTCTGATTAACCAGCGACGTGTCAGGATGGCCGAGTGGTCTAAGGCGCTGGGTTTAGGCTGCAGTCCAGTTTCTGGGCGTGGGTTCGAATCCCACTTCTAACAATCTATATTTTACGAAGAGAATATACTGTTTTTTTTTTCTCTTTTAATGTTTTTTCCGTTAGAATGTCACAAGGAGAAAACTGATAATTATATCTCAGTCTGCTCTGATAAACCAATAAGGTGTCAGGATGGCCGAGTGGTCTAAGGCGCTGCGTCTAGGCTGCAGTCCAGTATCTGGGCGTGGGTTCGAATCCCACTTCCAGCAATCTATATTTTACGAAGAGAATATACGGCTTTTTTCTCTTTTAATGTTTTATCCGATAGAATGTCACAAGGAGAGAATTGATAATTATATCTCTGTCTGCTTTGATTAACCAACAACGTGTCAGAATTGCTGAGTGGTCTGAGGCGCTGCTTTTAGGCCGTAGTCCAATATCTGGACGTAGGTTCGAATCTCACTTCTGACAATCTATATTTTAGGAAGAGAATATACGGCTTTTTTCTCTTTTAATGTTTTGTCCGGTAAATTGTCACAAGGAGAAGATTGATAATTATATATCTGTCTGCTCTGATTTACCAGCAATGTGTCAGGATGGCCGAGTGGTCTAAGGCGCTGCGTTTAGGCCGCAGTCCAGTATCTGGGCGTGGGTTCGAATCCCGCTTCTGACAACCTTATTTTTACGAAGAGAATATACGGCTTTTTTCTCTTTTAATGTTTTGTCCGTTAAAATGTCACAAGGAGAAAATTGATAATTATATCTCTGTCTGCTCTGATTAAATAACAACGTGTAAGGATTGCCGAGTGGTCTAAGTCGCTGCGTTTAGGCCGCAGTCCAGTATCTGGGCGTAAGTTCGAATCTCACTTCTGACAATCTATATTTTAGGAAGAGAATATACGGCTTTTTTCTCTTTTAATGTTTTGTCCGGTGGATTGTCACAAGGAGAAAATTGATAATTATATATCTGTCTGTTCTGATTTGCCAGCAATGTGTCAGTATGGCCGAGTGGTCTAAGCCGTTACGTTTAGGACGCAGTCCAGTATCCGGGCGTGAGTTCGAATCCCACTTCTGACAATCTTATTTTTATGAACAGAATATACGGCTATTTTCTCTTTTAATGTTTTGTCCGTTAGAATGTCACAAGGAGAAAATTGATAATTATACCTCTGTCTGCTCTGATTAACCAACAACGTGTCAGGATGGCCGCGTGGTCTAAAGCGCTGCGTTTAGCCCGCAGTCCGGTATCTGGTCGTGCGTTCGAATCTCACTTCTGACAACCTTATTTTTATGAACAGAATATACGGCTTTTTTCTCTTTTAATGTTTTGTCCGTTAGAATGTCACAAGGAGAAAATTGATAACTATATCTCTGTCTGCTCTGATTAACCAACAACGTGTCAGGATGGCCGAGTGGTCTAAGGCGCTGTGTTTAGGCCGCAGTATCTGGGCGTGAGTTCGAATCCCACTTCTGACAATCTTATTTTTATGAACAGAATATACGGCTATTTTCTCTTTTAATGTTTTGTCCGTTAGAATGTCACAAGGAGAAAATTGATAATTATACCTCTGTCTGCTCTGATTAAATAACAACGTGTTAGGATTGCCAAGTGGTCTAAGGCGCTGCGTTTAGGTCGCAGTCCAGTATCTGGGAGTGAGTTCGAATCCCACTTCTGACAATCTTACTTTTATGAACAGAATATACGGCTATTTTCTCTTTTAATGTTTTGTCCGTTAGAATGTCACAAGGAGAAAATTGATAATTATATCTCTGTCTGCTTTGTTTAATAAACAGCGTGTCAGGATGGCCGAGTGCTCTGAAACGTTGGGTTTAGGCAATGGTTACGAATCCCACTTCTGAGAATTTATGCTTTAACAACACAATTTATGGCTTTTTTTTTTTCTCTTTTAATGTTTTGTCCGTACAGCATGTCACAATGCAAAAATTGATAATTATATCTCTGTCTCTTTGATTAATCAACAAAGTGTCAAGGGTGGCCCAGTGCTCTGAGACGTTGGGTTTTGGCCATAGGTTCGAATCCCACTTCTGACAGTTTATATTTTAACAAGGCAATTTATGACTTTTTTTCTTTTTTAATGTTTTGTCCGTACAGCATGTCACAAGGAGAAAATTGATAATTATTATCTCTGTCTGCGCTGGTTAATTAACAAAGTGTCAGGATGGCCGAATGGTCTAAGTCGCTGCGTTCAGTATGTGGGTTCGAATCACATTTCTGATAATTTATATTTTACCAAGAGAATTCACGGCTTTTATCTCTTTTAATATTTTGTCCGTATAGCATGTCACAAGGAAAATACTGATAATTTTATCTCTGTCTGCTCTGCTTAATCAACAACGTGTTCGTATGGCCGAGTGCTCTTTGAGTTTAGGCCATGGGTTCGAATCCCACTTCTAACATTTTATATTTTACCAACAAAATTTACGGCCTTTTTTCTCTTTTAATGTTTTGTTCGTAGAGCATGTCACAAAGAGAAAATTGATAATTATATCTCTGTCTGCTCTGGTTAATAAACAGCGTGTC
Organism: Ryuthela nishihirai; assembly: GCA_038380435.1. NCBI lineage: Eukaryota > Metazoa > Arthropoda > Arachnida > Araneae > Heptathelidae > Ryuthela > Ryuthela nishihirai. The sequence continues at coordinate 26,628,145 of JAWZYU010000028.1, read as the reverse complement.
AGGATGGCCGAGTGCTCTGAGACGTTGGGTTTAGGCCATGGATTCGAATCCAACTTCTGACAATTTATATTTTACCAAGAGAATTTGTGACTTTTTTCTCTTTTAATGTTTTGTCCGTACAGTATGTCACAAGGTTAATATTGATAATTATATCTCTGTCTGCTCTGGTTAATCAACAACGTGTCAGGATGGCTGTGTGGTCTAAGGCGCTGTGTTTGAATCGCAGTCCAGTATCTGGGTGTGGGTTCGAATCCCACTTCTGGCAGCTTATATTTTACCAAACGAACATATGGCTTTTTTCTCTTTTAATGTTCTGTCCGTATAGCATGTCAGAAGGAGGAAAATGATAATTATATCTCTGTCTGCTCTGGTTAATCAACAAAATGTCAGGATGTTCGAGTGCTCTAAAACGTTGGGTTTAGGTCATGTGTTCGAATCCCACTTCTGACAATTTATATTTTACCAACAAAATGTACGGCTTTTTTCTCTTTTAATGCATTTTCCGTACAGCATTCCACAAGGAGAAAATTGTTAATTATATCTCTGTCTGCGCTGGCTAATCAACAACGTGTCAGGTTGGCCGAGTGTTCTAAGTCGCTGTGTTTAAATCGCAGTCCAGTATCTGGGCGTGGGTTCGAATCCCACTTCTGACAGCTTATATTTTACCAAAAGAATTTATTGTTTTTTTCTCTCTTAATGTTTTTTCGTACTTCATGTCAGAAGTAGAAAAATTATAATTATATTTATCGGTGCTCTAATTAACTAGTTACGTATCAGGATCGCCAAGTGGTGTTAACCGTTGCGTATGACCAATTTGTCGTAGTAGGTCTTTACCTTTGAGGTAAATTTTTATATCTAGTTTAAGTTATGGTTAAAGTTTTAGTTTTGTTGACTTTAAAAATATAAAACGAAATATTGAATTAATATTGTGGAAAACAGAGATTTCGAGATTTTTGTATCACCTTTTTATCAGTAGTGACATTTTCTTATAAAAAACTTATTTCCGAAGTTAGGGAGTAGAGACGTCTTCTAGCTCAGAATAATTTAAATTTCAAATACACTCATGGACACAAAAATTGCAACACCTCGGACCACGCTGAAACTGAGCAGAATGATAGAGCATGGTTACAAGGTAATATTGATTAATCGCTTGCATGCATATTAAGAGTGTGTTTAGAAGTCCCCAATATGGGTTATCAATATTGAGTTGTTGTTGGGTTGTTTTACCCCTGAGCGGCACTTTTTTGCACACCACGGGCTAAATGGCCAGGTCACATGGACCCCGAAGGCTCAGAGAAGGTTGGGGGAGGGGACCCACTGGAACAACTGTTCAGAGACAGATGGTAGCCTCCCGTCAAGGCCATCCAGCGTGTTCTTTAACGTGCACAGGGTATGGCTCTCCCGCACACGGGGCCACGGCTTAACGTCCCATCCGACGGACGGCGGCCTTTCCAAGCCCATCGGTGTCCCCTACTGACCGTGGGCAGGATAAATTCGAGCAATGCACTGTAGTTGAATAGGGTGGCAATTGGAGAAGTTACCTGGAGATGCATTTACTCATGCACTAGAGTTCAGTAAGGTGTCTAATGACCCCTGACAGCAATACAAGTGTCACATTGACACTGCATGCTGTTGGCATGGGAAGTTGTTTGTTTGGTTGTTTGGGGAATGAATATCTGCCAGGCGTCGAGGCATCGATGCATACAGGTCCCTAATAGGGTCCTAAGGCCCTTTCCACCATTCGTCCTCCAAAGGGAGACGCAGGGTGTCCAGTGTGTATGCTGGCTGTAAATTTTGTCCGAGACGCCGACCCACCACATCCTGTATGTGTTCTATAGTGGAAAACTCCAAGGATATAGCAGATCAATATAAAGTGTTGACATGCTGCATGCTATATGGGGTTGTGCGTTGTGCTGCTGAAAAATGTCACCAAGAGAACTCCACAGGAAGGTAGACAATGGGACACCAGAATCTTGTCAACGTATCGTGTCGTTGAGCTATCAGTTTCCTGGACAAACACTAAAGGTGTTCTGCAGTCATAACTGATGACATCCCACACGAGAACACCGGGTGTGCAGGACGAGACTGAATGGAACACCACCCACGGCAAAACCATTTTTTTCCTGCTTATTATTTCATGAGTTTCAGGTCTCCAGGACATCTCCTGTGATTCTGTACTACTGAATTAACATTTTAATTTTGTCAAACAATGATGGTTGGTTTACCTCTGAGCGACACTTTTTCGTACACAATGGGCTATATGGCCAGGTCACAAGAACCCCGATGGCTGAGGGAGGGGACCCACTGGAACGGCTGTTGGTAGGCAGATGGTAGCCTCCCGTCAAGGCCATCCAGCGTGTTCTTTAACTTGCATAGGGTATGGCACTCCCGCACACGGGAGCCACGGCTTAACCTCCAATCTGACGGACGGCGGCCTTTCCAATCCTATCGGTGTCCCCTACTGACCGTGGGCAGGGCGGGGAATTTTGCGGAGATAAATCTCAGCGCTGACCCAGCTGAGACTCGAACCTGGAAACTATAGATTAGTAGCCTGGCCCGCTACAAACTGAGTCACCCTCGCCCCAGAAATGATAATAATTAATAATAAAATATGCAATTAGCGACATACATTTTATATATGAATTTCTCATCATACATCAGAGAAATGTTTTTTCCCAAATCGGACTAGGGCTCAAAAAATTGAGCCCAAACTCCTCTCTATTTAGGGGGCTTCGAATATGGCTTTCCAGTCACATAACATGGAAGTGTCCGGTACCTTTTTGTAATATAGGTAGCTAAATGCAGACTGAAAGTCAGACGTCGCAACTTTTGTAGACTGTGTTGGCAGAGCGAGTTACGGTAACAAAGAGGGAAACCTGTCCCTTACAGAAGCCACATCAGTGTCAGCTGTTACCCAAGGAAAGTTCCCTTTTCTTGGTGTATCAACGTTCGCTGTGATGTTAGAGAAAAAGCACTAGATTATTCCTGGTTTTCTTCTATAGAATCAAATGTAATATTTACATCATTCAATTATTATCTCTAACCCCTCCCCCCCCACACACACACATCTCCTCCTTGTGTCGGTGGGGGCTAACTTCAAAGCGCTATAACTTCTGGAATAAGAGATTTATCAGAAATGTGACTAAAGATAAATGAAACAATTCTGGAAATTTATTGTTCAAGTTACGTTAAATTTTCAGATAAAGTTTAATTTTGACTCAAGATAAACCATCCTCTTCACCCAAGCATAATTGTGACTGATAGAAGAACTTGATGATGTACCACAGATGAAAGTTTTTTCTCCAAAGGAGACAAAAAAATGCGTCTAAACAACACCTCTTATAAGAGAAGGCCAATGTACAGTCGCTCAAAAAAGTTTACGAACACTAGGGTTGATTGCAGAATTCAGAAAAATTATCTGGCAACGATTTTTTTTAAATTAGTGATCTGGCAACCTTCGTGTCACGTGACACGAAGGTTGCCAGATCACTAATTTCAAAAGAAATCGTTGCCAGATATTTTTTCTGAATTCTGTAATCAACCATAGCATCGTATACTTTTTTGATATAATATTTTTGATATAATATAGCGTTCGTATACTTTTTTGAGCGACTGTACCTCTATTTCCAAACTACTATACCGAAAGGGGGGCACGACCCTTTCCCCCGCAATCCTCCTTCCCCTCCTCAACAGATCCGGCCTTGGCCTCTGACGAATATAGAATGTTTGTTTTCAACGAGAATGAAGTTTGTCATATTTCGACTTTTGTGCCTCCTAACAATGAAAACTGAAACTACTAGATGATTATAGAAATGCAAATGTTAATAATTTTTTTGCTCCTATGAAACACAAGAGAATTTTTCATTTATCTCGTAAAAAGAAAAAGTTTGCGTTTTTCACTTGCCCTAGAATTAAGGGGGACAAATCGTTTACTGCCATTGCAAAATTCTTGGCAATCACACTCCACCGCAAAATTTCAAATTTCTATCATAAATTGACCGTTTGTAATGGTCGTTAAAAGTTGGGCCATTTCCGAAATATTTTCACTGCTGGAAAGCATTATTTTACATATATATATATGAGAGATATTTGGGACATTTGAAAAGGGGAATGTAATAATAATTCATCAAAAATCCAACTCCAAAATAAATTTTTTATCTATTTAAATTTATTTTTGGATTGGATTATTGATAAAATATTGCAATTCGCACTTTTTCAATCTTCAAATAGTTTTAAAACTAAGACTTCTTGCCGTAAAAATATTTAGAAAATCGGAAAATTTTAAATGAATATTTCAAACGATATATGTATTCCAACAATATCAAATTTGAAGCTTTGGTAGTGGATTCTGTGGGTCAACAATTTCGCACTGAAAGTAAAATTGCTTATCTCTAAAAACGAAAATAATATCTTTCCTTAAAAAACAAAAGAACTAAAAGATACCCTTGAAAGTTAGCGAAAAATTACACGATATTGCTATCACTTGAAATGACAGCATGAGTCTAAAAAATTGCATTAAAGAGACTGGTTATGTTGTTGTGATGACGAAAAGAACTAGTTGGATTGCAGAAAGTCGAAGCCGTATAGATGATTCCACATTTAGTTTCAATCTGTTTTTGGCAGGGAAAAGCACGTTCACCTAAGTGACATTCTTATTGTTCTGTGTGGAATTTCGTACGTCTACTGCTTGGAATGATTAGTGTTGAAAAAATCAATAGACAAAATAGAATTCGAGAACCAATTTCTCAACCGCTAAAATCAATTTTTTTTTCGAAAAATTTCTTTTTTTTACCCAGAAATTAGGCATATTATTCAAAAAATACCAAATAATCCAAACTAGGGGTGAGTTCGGACTGCGCTCAAGATAATTTATATTTCATATGTTTTTGTAATTGTGAAGAACATAAGTAAAACTTTTTTTTATTATAATTTAAACGTTTTTAATCAGTCTTTGTTGCCAAGTGGCTTTTGATCACTTTTTTACTTATTCTCTACCTTTAATAAATGAATGGCTATTTGCGTTTAAAATGTTGTTACCCACGAAATTTCAATTTCTACTAATATTTATGATCTTTTTCATTCCAAATAGCATTAACCCTATCAATTTAGCCATAAAAGGACTATAATTAATACTATAGCAATAAAATAAATTATTGACGACATTCATTTCTGAATATACACCGAAGAACCAAAACATTATGACCACCTGCCTAATATGATATTGGTCCTCCACTTGCCGCCAAAACAGCTCTTCCCCGGCGAGGCGTGGATGCTAAAAAAGATTTCTGAAGTTCAAGTTTTAAGTTCAACTTTAAAAGATTTCTAAAGTTGTCTTGGGGTATCTGGTACCAACACATTACCAACAGATCCTTGAACTACTGTAAGTTACGTGGTTGAGCCGCCGCAGATCGGATATGCTGTTCCAACACAAACCACAGATGTTCGATTGGATTGATGTCTGGGGAATTTGGAGGCCAGGGCAATACCTGGAAGTCTTCTTAGTGTTCCGCGGACCATTCTCGAACAATCCGGGCAGTGTGGCATGGTGCATTTAATCCTGCTGAAAGAAGACACTACTAGAGGAGTACACTGTTGCCATGGAAGGATGTACCTGGTCTGCAATGATGTTTAGGTAGGTAGTAGACGTCATAGTTTCCTGCACATGAATGACTAAACACAGGGTTTCTAACAGAACATTACCCAAAGCATTACACTTCCTCCATCGGCTTGTTTTCGTCCCACAGTGCATTCTGGTGCCAACACATTACCAGATAAACGATGCATACGTACCCGGCTGTCCACATGGTGCAACAGGAAACGAGATTCATCGGACCAGACGACCTCCTTCCAATTATTCAAGGTCCAGTTTTGATGCTCGCGAGCCTATTGTAGGCACCTTCGACGGTGAACCGAGGTTAGCATGGGCACTCAGAATGGCCAGCGGTTACACAGCCCCATTTTCAGCAGGGTTCGATGTACTGTGTGTTGTGACACATTACACCCGTCACCAGCATTCAAATTGCTGGCGAGTTGCGCCACAGTATCCCTTCTGGTGGCTCGTAGGATATGGGATAGCCTTCGTTCACCTGTGGCATCGATGAGCTGTAGTCGGCCCACACTTTGCCAGCGGTTTATGGTTTTTCCCTCTTCGGACCACTTTTTGAAGGTATTAACCACGGCTCACCGTGAGCACTGGGGCGGGGGTTGCTCGGTCGGTAGCGCGCCAGGCTCGTAATCTGTAGATCCAAGTTTCGAGTCCCAGCTGGGTCAGCGTTGAGATTTACCTCCGCAAAATTCCCCGCCCTGCCCACGGTCAGTAGGGGACACCGATGGACTTGGAAAGACCGCCGTCCATCGGATGGGACGTTAAGCTGTGGCCCCGTGTGTGGGATAGAGCCATACCTTGTGCACGTTAAAGAACACACTGGATGGCCTTGACGGGAGGCTACCATCTGTCTCCCAACATCTGTTCCAGTGAGTCCACTCCCCAAACCTTCTATGAGCCTTCGGGATCCTTGTGATCTGGCCATTTAGCCCATGGTGTGCAAAAACGTGCCGCTCAGAGGTAAAACAACCCAACCCAACAACAACCGTGAGCACTCCACAAGTCTTGCCATCTCGCAAATGCTCTGGCCATTACAATTTGGCCTTTGTCAAACTCACTTAAGTCCGCTGCCTTTCCCATCTGAAGAATAAGAATAACACTGATTAACAGAGCTCAATATCGGGTAAGCTCAGTATCAGTGTGAGCTCAGTACCTGACCTTCACACGCACCGTCGTTTACCTGTAGTTGCTTCAATTTGCTTAAAAACGCGCTGGTCATAATATTTTGGCTCTGCGGTGTATGTCGTGATGCATCAGAGAAATTGCTTACCTAAATTGCCCTCGAGTGTGTTTTCGCTCAACATTTGTCGAAATGGTTGGGGCTCGGAGGAGCGCAGGCTCCAAAAATTGAGTCCAAAATCATCTGGAATGCACACATTGCCCAGTTTAATGCAATTGTAGTGGGGCGGGGGTGGCTCAGTCGGTAGCGCGTGCCAGGCTCGTAATCTGTAATTCTCAGGTTCGAGTCCCAGCTGGGTCAGCGTTGAGATTTATCTCCGCAAAATTCCCTGCCCACGGTCAGTAGGGGACACGATGGGCTTGGAAAGACCGTCGTCCGTCGGATGCGGATGGGACGTTAAGCCGTGATCCCGTGTGTGGGAGAGCCATATCCTGTGCACGTTAAAGAACACGCTGGATGGCCTTGACGGGAGGTTACCATCTGTCTCCCAATAGCTGTTCCAGTGGGTCCCCTCCCCCAACCTTCTCTGAGCCTTCGGGGTCCATGTGACCTGACCATTTAGCCCATGGTGTGCAAAAAAGTGCCGCTCAGAGGTAAAACAACCCAAAATGTAATTGTAGCTTTTTTGCAAGAACACACATAATTTTCAAATAATTGAAATATTCACCATAATTTCTTCCATGCTAGTTAAACCGACGCCAACAGTTTGGTGCGAAACGAATATTCCTTTATAACTCTTCCCATCAAAGGTCATTCACAGCTTTCCACAGTTACCATACTACTCCAGTCACAAATGTTATTACTATATAAAATTGATGAGGTTAATGCTCTTTGGAATGAAAAATATTATAAATATTAATAGGAATTGAAAGTTCGTGGGTAACAACTTTATAAACGCAAATAGCCATTCATTTATTAAAGGTAGAGGATAAGTAAAAAAGTGATCAAAAGCCACTTGACAACAAAGACTGATTAAACCGTTTAAATTATAATAAAAACAAATAATATACTACTCCATTTACAAGACAGGCGACGGCAGCGACCCCAGATACTTCGGATACTTTCCAAGGGACCACTCCCTCACCACGACAGCTAGGATCCCGATCTTTTAACCCAACAAGGCTACAACAAAGTGGCACCACCACACCAAATTTTGGAAGGATCGTTCAAATAGGCGCCGAACCACGGGAAAACTGACAATTTCTACCACCGATGACGTCACACGTGTCCTCAGCCTTGTCATGATCTCACTTTTAAGACGTAATCTGTATTTGGGTTGTTTTACCTCTGAGCGGCACTTTTTTGCACACCATGGGCTAAATGACCAGGTCTCAAGGACCGCGAAGAATCGCGGAATCAGAGAAGGTTGGAGGACGGGACCCACTCGAAAACCTGTTGGGAGACAGATGCTAGCCTCCCGTTAAGATCATTGTCAGGCTAGAGGCCTTTTGAGATTTTTTTTTGTTCAGGCTTTGTATATTTATTTTGGATTTCACCAACAAGGCTTATGCTACGTGGGAGGCCCTCTGTCCTGGCATCTGGAAAGTTAATTGAAGTAACAGTGCCCAGAGGGGACGGAGGTCACCCCACTTCTCGCGGACGCCCCAGATGGTCAGGCAGAGAGAGAAAGTGAAAGGGTTGGCAACCACGAGAAGAACAGAGCCGGTCAAGTTTCGAAAGTGTGCAGACATAAAATTGAAAAGCTGGTGAATGCCGTACTGGTATTAGCGGTACGTAGGCTCTCGGGAAAACAGCTGAACGGGGATAGTAAGCTGGTTTTGTAATTCATAGTAAATGAGTGACGAGTGTGTTTTTCCTCATCAGTCAATGTAGTTTATATCAATAAAGGATAGTTATTGTTTTACCAAGGACTAAGTTGAACCAATTTATTGGGAAGGAGCCTCAGTATCGAGTCCCTTCAATTGTGATAAAATCTTTGATTTTTGATCTGAAAAACTCTTTCACCCGTCGCGTATTGCGATCGAACCGAGGGGACATTTCTAAGTGGTCCCAATAGACAAACAAACGAAGAAGCAACAGCACAAAGTGGCGCAGCCGCCAGTACGCAACGGAGATGAAAGTAGCGGCAAAGGTGACGGAAGAGTTCCGACATCCATTGTGAGCTGACCAGAACAAGGCTGATACTGCCAAGAGTGTCCTGCAGTGTGCTTCAGGCGATAGAATAGCTGTGAAGGTACCTGAAGAATCGTGCATCACGTTCGAACTGTGGAAAAAGCTGTGAAGGTGACGGAAAAGTTCAACATCCACTGGGAGCTGACCAGCGCAAGGCTGATACTACCAAGAGTGTTCCAACTGTGTGCTGCAGGTGGCAGACTGACGAGGTGGTTCGTTCCTGTCATCACATCGGAGGTAAGTATCCTCTTACTCTAGGGGCGAGTTAGTTAGATACGTCAGAGACCTATACGAGCTAAAATGGAGCTTAGGAGCGGTCGCGATAGGGAAAGGGATGAGTTAAGGCGAGGCTACACAGACAGGGATAGCGCGCAGGGTGGTTATTCAGGGAGTGCCGGGGAAGCGAGGAGGTGACAATAGACAGAGCTTCTGATGCTGCAGAAGACATGAGAGGGTTGAGGGATTATGGCAATGACAACGATATGGATATGCTGCAGAGCGGGACCAGAAAGCAGAGAGCTAAAGAAAGGATTGGATATGATTTTGAATTAGAGAGGATGAGGTTAGAGATGCAACTGAGAAGGGAAGAGAGAGAGGCGGCAGAAAGGGAAAAGGAGAGAGAGCATGAGTGTTGAATGCTGGACTGCAAATGAGGAATGAAAACGAGGAGAGGGGTGATGTGCGAATGGTGGCAGTTTCTAGTAATCCAGCAGATGCGCGGCTGGCTAATTATATAAAATTATTGGGAAATATGTTAGCTGGAAGCCCTAAAAACCCAGAAGAGGTGATAAATCTCTTTGAGACAGCGGAAAGGGGATTTAAGATATATGAAGTACCAGAGGAGCTTCAAGGCAAAATCATCATTTCTTTCTTGGATGGTAAATATGCAAATCAGGTTTTTCGAAAATTAAGTGCAGAGGATTTTGCTAATTATAAGAAAGTTAAAGAGGCGGTATTAAAAGAGTTTAAGCTCACTCCCTCTGCGTACAAGAGAAAGTTTGAAACTATCACGAAAGAACCGAATGAGTCATATAATCAATTAGCCTCGAGACTCAGAAATAGCTGGGATTATTACGTCCGCAGTAGGAAGGTGACAAAATTTGAGGAGCTTATGGACCTGATAGTGTCGGATAAGTTATGTGATAGCCTTCCTCAAGACACTCATGCTTACGTAGTACAGAAAGAGGTGGAGTCATGGGCAAAAGCAGACGAAATAGCCACGTGGGCAGAGATACACTCAGCCAGTGTGAGAGAGGACAGAAAACAGACAACAAGCTTTACTAAAGTGAATGGAGGGCCACAGCGAATAGGGGATACCCGTTGTAATAATTTCCAGCGAAGGGAGAATCTTAGGACAGACAGTCGATTCAGGCGCAATATCTCGGATAATTATCCCAGCAATAAGGGTTCGCAAGTGTTGATAAGAAGAAGCCATAAATGTAGATCTGACGAACATTTGATGAAAGATTGCCCACTGAGAACTGTGGACCGTGAGAGCCGAACTCAGGTGTACCAAGTTAGCACCTTGGATCAGAATTCTAAAGATGTTTGTGAGGCAACAATAGGAAGGGTTACGACACATTCAAAGCCAAGTCCAAGCAGTCGAGTAATGGGACAGGGAGAGATACGTATCCCAGTAGATTATGAAGAGGTTCGAATCAGATGTGGCGACAAGACAGCTAGAGCAGTCGTGGATTCGGGGGCAGACCTGACAGTAATCATAAAGGGGATGCTGAACGAAGAAAAACACCCGGTAAAAGACCATCTGTTGCTGCATGGACCGTTTGGTGATGCCAAAAGGGCAGAGGTAAAAGAGCTGCCTTTAAGTTTTAAACCTGTCCCATTACTTTTAAGTCGAGTAATGTCCCATTACTTAAAGTCGAGTAATGGGACAGGGAGAGATACGTATCCCAGTAGATTATGAAGAGGTTCGAATCAGATGTGGCGACAAGACAGCTAGAGCAGTCGTGGATTTGGGGGCAGACCTGACAATAATCATAAAGGGGATGCTGAACGAAGAAAAACACCCGGTAAAAGACCATCTGTTGCTGCATGGACCGTTTGGTGATGCCAAAAGGGCAGAGGTAAAAGAGCTGCCTTTAAGTTTGACTGATGGCTCAGACAATAGCACTGGGAGTGGCGGAGAAATTAAAGTGCTATTCGCAGTAGTAGCAAATCTGCGGAAGGAGGTACTTCTGAGTGTGGAAGTATATGGTAAGTTAATTAGAAAGAAGGAGAGAAGGCCTGTAACTGGTAACCCCAGGAGGAAAATCCATGAGCCGTGGGCCAATAGAGGAAGCTACTATGAAAGAGGTAGGGAAATTCCAGTTAGAAAAAGGGAAAAGTATGCTCCATGGAGACCGTCCAATCAACGCCGTCCTATCTCCCAGCCCAAACATGTGCAGCAATCACCAGGTTTTTTTTTGTTTGAAGCAAAAAGAATATTTAGATTCAGTGCACCAGTATATACCTAGAAGTTCTTTTGTATTTAAGCGTAGTGTACATAGATGTGTAAAAGATGTGCCAATTCGCAGAGAATTTATAGAATTCCTAAAGCAACTTAGAACTCTGAATTTTGTGGCATTGAACTCTAAGATTAACGCGAAAATGAACTCTGATTTTCAGCATTCAACTTGACTTTTTAGTCAGCAGTTAACAGGACTAACTACTGACTTCTGGCAGGTAGGTGTCAGGCTAGAGGCCTTTTGAGATTTTTTTTTTGTTCAGGCATCGTATATTTATTTTTGATTTCACCAACAAGGCTTATGCTACGTAGGAGGACCTCTGTCCCGGCATCTGGAAAGTTAATTGAAGTAACAGTGCCCAGAGGGGACGGAGGTCACCCCACTGCTCGCGGACGCCCCAGATTGTTTAGGCAGAGAGAGAAAGAGAAAGGGTTGGCAACCACAAGAAGAGGAGAGCCGGTCGAGTTTCGAAAGCGTGCAGACATAAAATTGAAAAGCTGGTGAGTGCCGACTGGTATTAGCGGTACGTAGGCTCTCGGGAAAACAGCTGAACGGGGATAGTAAGCTGGTTTTGTAATTCATAGTAAATGAGTGACGAGTGTGTTTTTCCTCATCAGTCAATGTAGTTTATATCAATAAAGGATAGTTATTGTTTTACCAAGGACTAAGTTGAACCAATTTATTGGGAAGGAGCCTCAGTATCGAGTCCCTTCAATTGTGATAAAATCTTTGACTTTTGATCTGAAAAATTCTTTCATCCGTCGCGTATTGCGATCGAACCGAGGGGACATTCCTAAGTGGTCCCAATAGACAAACAAACGAAGAAGCAACATCACAATCATCCAGTGTGTTCGAAGCAAATCGAAGCAACTGCAGGTAAACGACGACGGCGCGTGTGAAGGTCATGAAACGGTAAAAAGTCAGGAAACTGGAAAAACCTTGGAAAGTGCACTTTAACGTGCACAGGGTATTATGGCTCTCCCACACATTGAGCCATGGCTTAACGTCCCATCCGACGGACGGCGGTCTTTCCAAGCCAATCGGTGTCCCCTACTGACCGTGGGCAGGGCGGGGAGTTTTGCTGAGATAAGTCTCAATGCTGGCCCAGCTGGGACTCGAACCTGGGAACAGCAGATTACGAGCCTGGCGCGCTGCCGACTGAGCCACCCTCGCCCAAATATTGGGTAAGGACTTTGAAAACTGTAAAGTTATAAATGCATGTATTAAAAATATATGACTAACATTTTGCAAATAAACATATATTAACTGTAAGATTAATATATGGTACAGTCGCTGATGCGATATACTTTACAGTCGCTGATGCAGATAGTTAGGAAATTTCCAAATCGCTTGAATTTAGATAATAATTTTATGTTTCATTTTATCAGATTGTAATATTTACTATTTTACATTGTTGTAATTATGAGTGTTCTTCTTATGCCTCATCGAGGTTCGCTCGCGTTTGATAACGTTCAATTTCTGTACAGTTGCGTCATAAACAGTCAAGATGGTGTTATTTTTATGGTATTATTTTGCAATTATTACAAATCCCTCTAGGAACTCCATCATCATCTTCAAGCAGCCATGGGCTACGGAGGTCCAACCAGACCGTGCAATTTAGTTCTCCAAGCACATCTGTCCTGAGCTACATCTACTGCATCTGGCCACTGCACACCAATTCTAACAAGGTCCTGTTTGACATTGTCTGCCCACCGCATCCTAGATCTCACCCTCTAGGTCTCCCCTTCTTTCTGAGGCCTTTAGGCACACTGTTCATAACCCTATTCGCCAATCTATAATTATCCATACGGGCAACATGGCCAAACCAACGGAGTCTCTCTCTGCACAATATGCTGCTCAAAGGAGGTTGCAGACTCCTTTGCATAACTCCTGACCACACAAATTCAGTACTAATATTATGTTTAAATTGGAATTAATTAGAGCATACATTCCATCAGTTTGAACAATTTTTCTTCCCTTTTTTAATTTGAATTCGGTCTCAATAGTTCATCATTATCAAAATAGAAGAAAATTTAAGTTGTTAGATTTTAATAGGAACCAACTGTGAATGATCTTGCCTTTAAAATTTCATTATCCAATATCAAGTGAACAGAATATTTTTAAAAATTCAACAGTGCTGTATTTCATTCCGAATTATTCCAAAAATCTCATTCTTTCCCCTATCGCTGTGAAGAATGAAAAATGTTGAAAATATTTTTCAACGATAACAATGCATAAAGCAAAGAAATTCCAAATATCATTCCTATCGTGTACAATGTTTTATCCTGTCGTTGCACAGTCGCTCAAAAAGTATCCGAACACTATGGTTGAATACAGAATTCAGAAAAAATATCTGGCAACTATTTTTTTAGAAATTAGTGATCTGGCAACCTTCGTGTCACGTGATTACAGAATTCAGGAAAAATATATGGAGCGTGTACAGCAACTGTACACGCTCCAGTTACCGTTCACAGCAAACTGGAGCGTGTGCAGTTACTGCACACGCTCCAGTTTGCTGTGAACGGTCACTGCACACGCTGAATAATTCCGTGAGTGAGCCCACACGATCCAGGTTTTTGTGAACTAACACGATCCAATGTTCTGTGAACATTAACCGCAACCGCTCCAGTTTGCTGTGAATGGTAACTGCACACGCTCAATATTTCCGTGAGTGAGCCCACACGATCCAGGTTTTTGTGAGCTCACACTATCCAATGTGCTGTGAACATGAACCGCAACCGCTCCAGTTTGCTGTGAACGGTAACTGCACACGCTCCATATTCATTGCATTATATATTCATACGCATTATATATATTAAAAAATATCCGAACACTATGGTTGATTACAGAATTCAGAAAAAATATCTGGCAACGACTTATTTTTAGAAATTAGTGATCTGGCAACCTTCGTGTCACGTGACACGAAGGTTGCCAGATCACTAATTTCTAAAAGAAATCGTTGCCAGATATTTTTTCTGAATTCTGTAATCAACCACAGTGTACGGATACTTTTTTGAGCGACTGTACAATGTAGAAAATGTATTATCACATATTCAAATAAATATGCTACTTATCACGAAATCACGGGTTCGTATTCCACTCAAGATACTTTTTCCTCTCTGACCACGATTTAGTGATTCTTGATATCAATTTTCAACGATTCTTGATTCCCCTGCGATTGCTTGATATTAAATTTTAAATTTAAGTGAAAATTGCCTTAATTACGAAATATAAAAGTTACTACTTTAGGTAAATAAAATCTCTTTGAAAATGATCAGATTTTTGTAGCATTAATTTTTTATTTATTAAAATAAAAGTTTCCTTACAAGTTGTTATATTTTGAAACAGAAAAGATAAAAAAGTACTCTTTTTCTTGCAAAAAAAAAATACCTTCTCTTTACTCTATGGTCGACCTACCGTCAATTTTTCTCTACGAAAGTTGCATTCAGAATATAGAAGATTTCTCTCATAAATGTTTGATTTTTTCTATAACTAAAAACTGCAAAGTACGTGAATTTTTTGTTTACTCCATTTGTGCAGGGCGAGGGTGGCTCAGTCGGCAGCGCGCCAGGCTCGTAATCTGTAGTTCCCAGGTTCGAGTCTTAGCTGGGTCAGCGTTGAGATTTATCTCCGCAAAATTTCCCTGCCCACGGTCAGTAGGGGACACCGATGGGCTTGAAAAGGCCACCGTCCGTCGGATGGGACGTTAAGCCGTGGCTCCGTGTGCGGGAGAGCCATACCCTGTGCACGTTAAAGAACACGCTGGATGGCCTTGACGGGAGGCTACCATCTGTCTCCCAACAGCTGTTCCAGTGGGTCCCCAACCTTCTCTGAGCCTTCGGGGTCCATGGTACCTGGCCATTTAGCCCATGGTGTGCAAAAAAAGTGTCGCTCAGAGGTAAAACAATCGAATCCATTTGTGCAGTTTTCTGATCCGTCCTATATCAGGAATGTGAGAATTTATGCACATTTGGGCTTGATTCGAAGTTTATCGAAATTCACAACGAAACTCATAAGTTTATCATTTTTACAGTGACGCTGGAATCAGACAGGAATTCCTTTGTAAAAAAATCATCTTCGAATAAAATCGGGGGGGGGGGCTTGATTTGTTTCCAGATTCAGGACCTGTTATCATCATTAATTACATCAGAATCGTTGCCATCATATGGAGATAATAAAAGAAATTCAAACTGATCTCGTGAAGGACGAATTCCGATTCTGTTCATTTTCATGTTTTAAATCCTGCAAAAAATTAATATTCCATCCACATCGTCCTCTCCATCCGCATTGGGTTATAATATCAGACAGTTTAAAAATAAATATACATTTCAATTATACCATGTATGATAAATGTACATAATAATAAATACATCAACTTGCGAAAACTCTCTGTGATATAACAAAATACCTCAGTTAAATCATTCTTTTGACTTCTTTCGACTCTGATTTATCCCACAGTAAATACTATTCTGCAGGGTACAGCAAAAGAGAAAAGTGTAATAATTGAAAAATTTTACTCTACGGATATTGTAAACGAAGCCATATAATACATTAAAACTTGAAATTTTTTGGAAGCATTTCTGCTGTCACACATGTCAAGGAGTTGGAGATAAATACTAACTATAAGTGATGCTAAAAAAAACATCTCAACCGAAAAATTTCTTTAATGATGCATATTATGTGCTTGACATACACTGTCATTTAAAGAAGGAGTTCTCAACTTGGGGTACGCGGTAAAAGTTTTTGGGGTACGCCGTGAGAGCTCAAAAGTCGATTACCCAGTAAAATGTTTATAAGATTTGTTAATTTGTTTATGTCATTTTTTGTGTTTATCGATATACGTAATTTATGAATACAAAATTTAATATATTTATATATATGTTTTATTTTATTCCCCTTTTTGTACTATAACTATAGTTTATCTATCTATACAAAGAGTACGCCAGTTACAAACACATTTCCAGGGGTACGTGAAGCGTAAAAGGTTGAGAACCACTGGTTTAAAGTATTAGAAAATTTCCATGCTATGTCAATGGGGAATATAAATTCGAAGCTCTATAACTTCTAAAGCATACATTTAATGGGAATATGTATATATAAGACTGAAGGTAAATTAAAGATCATAATCAAATCTACTTAAATCTCGGTTTTCAACAATATTCGTTTAGGTGCTTTAAAGAGCAGTGGAAGCTGGAATATTTCGCGAGGGTTGGATTGTTTTACCTCTGAGCGGCACTTTTTTGCAAACCATGGGGTCACATGGACCCCGAAGGCACAGAGAAGGTTGGAGGAGGGGACCCACGGGAACAGCTGTTGGGAGACAGATGGTAGCCTCCCGTCAAGGCCATCCAGCGTGTTCTTTAACGTGCACAGGACATGGATCTCCCACACACGGGGCCAGGCTTAACGTCCCATCCGACGGACGGCGGCCTTTCCAAGCCCATCGGTGTCTCCTACTACCGTGGAATTTTGCGGAGATAAATCTCAACGCTGACCCAGCTGGGACTCGAACCTGGGAGCTACAGATTACGAGCCTGGCGCGCTACTGACTGAGCCACCCCGCCCCATTTCGCGAGGGGAAAGCTTCCTAAGAATCTTTCGCAGAAATGAATTAAAACTTAATCAGATTGTTTTAACCACTTAATAAAATAAATATATATCTCGCAAAAATTTTGTGTGACAATTATTTCAATTTTTTTAACAATTTAATATTTAATTTTTAATTGTTTAATAAATTTTTCAAACAATTATTTAAAATTATTTTTTTTTAAATAATTAACAATTATTTAAATATTAGACAATTACGAACGATTTTTATAAAACAAAATAGTTCGCTTTTAAATATTCCAGCTTCCGTAACTCTTTAGATACTGAACGAATATCTTTGAAAAATCGAGGTTTAAATAGATTCGATTATGAGCTTTAATTTTTCTTCAGTCACATTTTTTCATTAATTGTTCATATATGTTAGAAGTTACAGAGCTTCAAAGTTAAATACCCCATTGATATAACATGGAAATTTTCTAATATATTAGTTGTTTTACCTCTGAGCTGCACTTTTTTGCACACCATGGGCTAAATGGCCAGGTCACATGGACCCCGAAGGCTCAGAGAAGGTTGGGGGAGGGTACCCACTGGAACAGCTGTTGGGAGACAGATGGTAGCCTCCCGTCAAGGCCATCCAGTGTGTTCTTTAACATGCACAGGGTATGGCTCTCTCGCATACGGAGCCACGGCTTAACGTCCCATCCAACGGACGAGGGTCTTTCCAAGCCCATCGGTGCCCCTACTGACCGTGAGCAGGGCGGGATAAATCTCAACGTTGACCCAGCTGGGACTCGAACCTGGGAACTACAGATTACGAGCCTGGCGCGCTACCGACTGAGCCACCCGCGCCCACTAATATATTGGTACAGCACTATATAATATGCTGGACATTATTTGGTTCAATACTGAACAACTGGGGCGGGGGTGGCTCAGTCCGTAGCGTGCCAGGCTCGTGATCTGTAGTTCGTAGGTTCGAGTCCCAGCTGACTAGTATTGAGATTTATCTCAGCAAAACTCCCCGCCCTGCCAATTGTCAGTAGAGGACACTGTTGGACTTGGAAAGACAATCATCATCCATTGGATGGGACGTTAAACCGTGGCGACGTGTGCGGGAGAGCCGTACCGTGTGCACGTTAAAGAACACACTGGATGATCTTGACGTGAGGACCTGTCTCCCAACAGCTGTTCCAGTGGGTCCCCACCCAAATCTTCTCTGAGACTTCGGGGTCGTTGTGACCTGACCGTTTAGACTATTGTGTGCAAAAAAGTGCCGCTTAGGGGTAAAACCCAACTTTTACTACAGATATTAAAATTTAGATAGCTTTAATTCTCATCTTTAATCTAATGTTCTTCATAGTAATTTTAATTTAGACGTTAGGAACTTTCAATTGTCAATCTCCATCCACCAAATTTTTGATAGGTTTTTACAATATTTAGGTATTTAGATAAAAACAATAATTATTATAAATTAATCAACAACTCATATAATTTAAACTCTACTTCGGAGTGAAATTCATTTCATGGGTTCAAACTTAAGTCACGTCAATCGATTATGAGTTTATTAGACGCCAAACAGGGCGCATAGCAATGATGGAAAGCGTGCTTTGAATAAAGCATTCAGCTGTTGACAGTCTACGAATCCAAATACATCGCTTATTGTAGAGGGAACAGGAATTACCATATTGCATTTGAGCTAGCCGAACAATTGAAACACTAAATGCTCTGCATACCACGTGAGTGGGAATTCAAGCAGGACAACATTGAAACGAGGGGTTTCTAGATACAATAGAAATTCGGTGTGGGAACTGCCTTTATCAGAGAGAATGTCTCTCTGCACGTTCTGTCAGGTAACAAAAGAGCAACTCTTGCGCTGATGGTGCGTATTTGGAAAGGTCAATGAGATCATTCCGCAAATTCACTGGGAAAGTGCCGCGTGAATAATTCCAGTATCGGAAACTTACAAATCTGGTATTTCTCGTGGGTTAGTTCAAACAAAAGATAGGTAGCGATTGATAATTAATTATTAGGGTTATAAGACAAAGCTACCATTATTTTACAAATTAGCTTTCAAAGGTTCGTAGGGTTGTATAACTCTGAACGTGAGTGGGAGAATGGGTCAGCCGCCGACGCGCCAAGCTCGTAATCTGAAGTTCCAATATTCGAGTTTAACTTGAACCAGCGTTGAGAGTTATCTCCGCTAAACTCCAGCGCTGCCTTCAGTCAATAGACGATACCAATGGGCTTGGAAAAGCCGCCATCTGTCGGATGGGATGTTAAGCTGTGACTCCGTGTGCGGGAGAGCCATAACCTGTGCACATTAAAGAGCACGCTGGATGGCCTTGACTGGAAGTTACTATGTGTCGCCTAAGAGCTGTCCAGTGAGTTCACTCCCTCGTCCTTCTGTGAGGTCCTTGTGACCTGGCCATTTAGCCCATTGGGTGGAAAAAATTGCTTCTCAGAGGTGAAATAACCCAACATCTGAGCGGCACAATTTTTGCACATAATGGTCTAAATCAGGCGTGTCCAACCCGCGGCCCTCGACAGTTAGTAATGCGGCTCACAAAATCGTAAAGTTTGCGTGTTTACGACATAAGCTTTCAACATGATTATGTGATTTTCAGCGAGTTTTTGATGTCCCACTAGTTTTATGTTGCCCTTTTTTTAATTTTATAATAAAAAACATAAGAAATAAATTAAGTTTTATTATTCATATACATTAACTATGTTATATATTTTATGTGCGGCCCAAAACAATTCATCTTCACTCAATGTGGCCCAGGGAATTCAAATCTTCACTCAATGTGGCCCAGGAAAGTCAAAAGGTTGGACACGCCTGGTCTAAATGGTCGGTTTACAAGGACTTTGAGGGTTAAAAGAATGTTGGAGGAGGGGACAGATTGTAAGGAGCCGCAGATTGAACGGACCTGGTTGAGAGTTTCAAAAACCTGTGGCTATTAACTTTGTAGATTTCAAAAAGGGTTTTTATTCTGTTGGCCACACTCCCGAGGTAATTAAAATGAAAAACCTGCTCCATAGATCAGCCATTCAAAAACATCTGAGCCTCATCCTCCTTTACCGATTTTTCTAGGCCACATTGAGTGAAGATGAATTGTTTTGGGCCGTACATAAAATATATAATATAGTTAATGCATATGAATAATAAAACTTCACTTATTTTCTTATGTTTTTCATTATAAAATTAAAAAAGGGCAACATGAAACTAGTTAGTCTCTGTTTATCGCTAAACCTATCCTATTACAAATCTCAGTAACAGCTTTAAGAAAAGCGTGCATCTCGTCAACATCATTTGCCAAATTACCAGTATAATCCAATTGGTTCAGCATTACATACCTTATATGGGATGGACGCGAACACCACTTGGCTGCATGAAGACAAAGCTTCGAGTCATACCTTAACTTCTAGGAGCACATACCTTCAACGGATAGCAGAGGAAACTGGAACACGCTCTGTAGCACTCGAGGACATTCCTGTGACGTCAGCAGATGCTTCGACCCTGAACATTCGCGCAAATGAACTCTTGAACTCTGCGTGAACGTCGACGACAGACTGTTTATAGATTATGGACAGCATGCAATGAGAAATGTGACCAAATACATATGACAATGCTTCATAGAAGCCTACTACAATGGAAGTTATGCTATGGGACAATTCTTACACAATAGAGACACCCGATTGAATATAATCGATGGTGACATAAAGATATCTGAAATTCTAGGGCCTCTGGAAACAGCGGCATGCAACATGTTTTAACAACATCTGTTGTGCACCTAATCGCACACCATAGGTTATCAAGAAAGTTGACAGCATGGTCAGGGACAAAACAGAAACCTCGCCAAATCCAGGAATGTGCCCCGGTCGATTGTCCATAATATGAGCTCAGTACAACTGCATTTAGACAAGACATTGACTTCGGTATTTGTAGGGTTGTTTTACCTTTGAGCGGCACTTTTCTTTGCACACCATGGGCTAAATGGCCAGGTCACATGGACCCCGAAAGCTCAGAGA
This sequence comes from Ryuthela nishihirai, assembly GCA_038380435.1. Lineage (NCBI taxonomy): Eukaryota > Metazoa > Arthropoda > Arachnida > Araneae > Heptathelidae > Ryuthela > Ryuthela nishihirai. The sequence continues at coordinate 26,607,189 of JAWZYU010000028.1, read as the reverse complement.
AGGTTGGGGGAGGAGACCCACTGGGACAGCTGTTGGGAGACAGATGGTAGCCTCCCGTCAAGGCCATCCAGCGTGTTCTTTAACGTGCACAGGGTATGGCTCTCCCGCACACGGGGCCACGGCTTAACGTCCCATTCGACGGACGGCGGCCTTTCCAAGCCCATCGGTGTCCCTTACTGACCGTGGGCAGGGCGGAGAATTTTGCGGAGATAAATCTCAACGCTGACCCAGCTGGGACTCGAACCTGGGAACTACAGATTACGAGCCTGGCGCGCTACCGACTGAGCCACCCCCGCCCCTCCATAACTCGGAATCATACATCACATCCATTAAGCTACATGGCCTTTACCTAAAACTAACTTTATCGGTGAATACTTCATTTCTAGATTAGTAGGTCGTGGCACATAAGAAGAAATAAATTATTTTGCTGACAACAAAATCTTCTTACTCCCAATCAGACGTTTTATCCATTAGGCCACGAGACTGGTCAGCGATCTTCTTGAAATTGCAACTATTGTTCAACACTTCATTAATAAAATAACATGTCGTGACATTACAGAAATAATTTCGTCCGTGACAGGACTCGAATCTGTTGATTCGAAGTCAGACGCCCTATCCATTAAAACACGCGGACTTAACGTCGCCAGTCACCAAATTGTTACTATATTGTTGAACACTTCATTAATAAAATAACATTCCTTGACAATACGCGAATGGGGCGGGGGTTGCTCAGTCGGTAGCGCGCCAGGCTCGTAATCTGTAGTTCCCAGGTTCGAGTCACAGCTGGGTCAGCGTTGAGATTTATCTCCGCAAAATTCCCGCCCTATCCACGGTCAGTAGGGGACACCGATGGGCTTGGAAAGGACGCCGTCCGTCGGATGGGACGTTAAGCCGTGGCTCCGTGTGCGGGAGAGCCATACCCTCTGCACTTTAAAGAACACGCTGGATGGCCTTGACGGGAGGTAACCATCTGTCTCCCAACAGCTGTTCCAATGGGTCCCCTCCCCCAACCTTCTCTGAGCCTTCGGGGTCCTTGTGACCTGGCCATTTAGCCCATGGTGTGCAAAAAAGTGCCGCTCAGAGGAAAAACAACCCAACCCAATACGCGAACTTGCAACTTTTATTTCATAGACAGACGACTTACCCATTAGGCAACAAAGACTTAGCATCGCCACTCACCAAATTGCAACTGTATTGTTGAACACAATATTAATAAAATAACATGTCAAAATTGATTTCGTCCACGACAGGGCTCGAACCTAGAATCTTCTAAGTCAGACCTCAGCCAGTAGAAAACTTGAAGAACAGTGTTCATTAAATTGCAACTGTATCGTTGAACGTTTCATTATTACAATAAAATATAGCGACATTAAAGGAAAAACGTCAATTCATCAGGCGACAGGACTTGAACCTGCAATCTTTCTGATTTGAAAGCAGACGCTTCATCCATTAGGCCACGCAGACGTGACGAGCGATGTTTACTAAATTGGAATTATATTGTTGACCATTTCGTTATTGCACTAAATAATCACGGCATTCAAGAAAAACATCACTTCGTCAGGACACATAACTGCTAGCTTCTGATTCGAAATCAGACGCCTTATCAATTAGGCCACGCAGACGTGAAGTGTGGCCGTTCACTACATTACGGAACGCTAAATGTTCACTAAATTAGGTGTTCCCTAAATTGCAGTTGTATCGTTCAATATTTCATTATTGCAATAAAAGATCGTGACGTTAAATAAAAACATCAATTTGTCCGCGACAGGACTCAAACCTGCAATCTTCTGATTCGAAGTCAGACGCCTTATCCATTAGGACACACAGACGTGAAGTGTGGTCGTTCACTACATTGCAATTGTATTGTTCAACATTTCGTTATTGCAATAAAAGAAAGTCAATTAAAGAAAACCATCACTGATCCACGACAAGAACTTGCAAACTTCTGATTCGAATGTAGACGTCTTATCCAACAGGTCACGCATACGTGAGACATGGTGTTCACTAAATTGGAATTCTATTGTTGAACATTTCGTTATTGCAATAAAAGATCATGACATTAAAGAAAAACATCAACTCATTCACAACGCATATCTGCTGATTCGAAGTCAGACGCCTTATCCATTTGACCCTGCGGACATGAAGGTCAATCTTTACTAAATTACATCGTTAAACATTTCATTATTGCAATAAAAGATCGTGACATTAAAGCATCTATTTGTCTGTGACATAGACTCAAACCTGCAATCATCTGACAGGAAGTCAAACTCTTATCCTAGGGCAGCCGGTCTTCGAAAATGGTGTTCACTAAACTGGAATTTTATCGTTGAACATTTCATTATTGCAATAAAAGACCATGACATTAAAGAAAAACAACACTTCGTGTGCGACATGACTCAAAAAATTGCAATTTTCTAATTTTGAAGTTAAACGCTTTATCCATTAGTCCACGCGTACTTTACATTTATTGTCACCAAATTTTTTCTTCATTTTCCAAAGTCAATTTTGTCTGCATATATTAGGCAGAAATTTTGATTCTCCTGAATCAAGATCAATATTCAACTACAAATGCAACTGCATTGTTGAACATTCCATTAATAAAATAAATATTATGAAATTACAGAAAAAAATCGATTTTATACGTGGTTTGAACCTGCAATTTTATGATACAATGTCAGAAATTCATAGCGCTTATGAAACGGGGAATTTATTATGATGATCAATAAATTGCAACTACGAAGGAACAGCCTCGAACAACAGGCTTGTCAAGATTCTCCTTCTTGATGAGGGGCGGGGGTGGCTCAGTCGGTAGCGCTCCAGGCTCGTAATCTGTAGTTCCCAGGTTCGAGTCCCAGCTGGGGCAGCGTTGAGATTTATCTCCGCAAGATTCCCCGCCCTACCCACGGTCAGTAGGGGACACCGATGGGCTTGGAAAGACCGCCGTCCGTCGAATGGGACGTTAAGCCGTGGCCTCGTGTGCGGGAGAGCCATACCCTGTGCACGTTAAAGAACACGCTGGATGGCCTTGACGGGAGGCTACCATCTGTCTCCTAAACAGCTGTTCCAGTGGGTCCCCTCCCCCAACCTTCTCTGAGCCTTCGGGGTCCTTGTGACCTGGCCATTTAGCCCATATGTGCAAAAAAGTGCCGCTCAGAGGTAAAACAACCCAACTCTTCTTGATGACAACGCAAGTGTTCATAGAACCCGGCAAGTTTCGGACTATCAGGAGAAAGAAAAGCAGCTCCCACATTCTGCACATTCCACCCGAACTTGCACCATGCGATTTTTAGTTTTTTTCCAAAAATTAAAAAGGAACATCCTTGGAAGCCTCTTTCAAGACCATGCAGAAGAATGCCTTCATTAGGACTTGAGGAGTGTTCCCGCAAAGGAGTCCTTTGGTACAGTCGCTCAAAAAAGTATCCGAACACTATGGTTGATTACAAAATTCAGCAAAAATATCTAGCAACGATTTTTTTAGAAATTAGTGATCTGGCAACCTTCGTGTCACGTGATTACAGAATGCAGGAAAAGTATCTGGAGCGTGTACAGCAACTGTACACGCTCCAGTTACCGTTCACAGCAAACTGGAGCGTGTGCAGTTACTGCACACGCTCCAGTTTGCTGTGAACGGTAACTGCACACGCTCAATATTTCCGTGAGTGAGCCCACACGATCCAGGTTTTTGTGAGCTCACACGATCCAGGTTTTTGTGAGCTCACACGATCCAATGTGCTGTGAACATTACCCGCAACCGCTCCAGTTTGCTGTGAACGGTAACTACACACGCTCCATATTCATTGCATTATATATTCATATGCATTATATATATTAAAAAATATTCGAACACTATGGTTGATTACAGAATTCAGCAAAAATATCTAGCAACGATTTTTTCAGAAATTAGTGATCTGGCAACCTTCGTGTCACGTGATTACAGAATTCAGGAAAAATATCTGGAGCGTGTACAGCAACTGCACACGCTCCATATTCATTGCATTATATATTCTTACGCATTATACATATTAAAAAATATACGAACACTATGGTTGATTACAGAATTCAGAAAAAATATCTGGCAGCGATTTTTTTAGAAATTAGTGATCTGGCAACCTTCGTGTCACGTGACACGAAGGTTGCCAGATCACTAATTTCTAAAAAAATCGTTGCCAGATATTTTTTCTGAATTCTGCAATCAACCACAGTGTTCGGATACTTTTTTTGAGCGACTGTACCACCAAGAGCGTTCCGTAATTAGCATAGACTTGTGCAACTCTGCGTAGATGTCGGAGAGGAATACTTTGAAGGACAAGTCTTGTTGAGGTAAGTGCAAATGCTTTCTGTTCTGCAGATGCAAAACAAGAACTTTTTAAACGCCCCACGTGACATTGAATCATTATCGTCGAAGAACGACAGGTTGAGATCTTAGCTTTCTATTTCGGAGACCGCAAGAGGGCAGGTTCTAAAAATATAAATGTATTAAAAAATTTAAAAAACTATCTTTCTATATGGGCCCTAAGTTGGGTTGGGTTGTTTTACCTCTGAGCGGCACTTTTTTGCACACCATGGGCTAAATGGCCAGGTCACATGGACCCCGAAGGCTCAGAGAAGGTTGGGGGAGGAGACCCACTGGAACAGCTGTTGGGAGACAGATGGTAGCCTCCCGTCAAGGCCATCCAGCGTGTTCTTTAGCGTGCACAGGGTAAGACTCTCCAGAACACAGGACCATGGGTTGGGTTGTTTTACCTCTGAGCGGCACTTTTTTTGCACACCATGGCTAAATGGCCAGGTCACATGGACCCCGAAGGCTTAGAGAAGGTTGGGGGAGGAGACCCACTGGAACAGCTGTTGGGAGACAGATGGTAGCCTCCCGTCAAGGCCATCCAGCGTGTTCTTTAACGTGCACAGGGTGGTGGCTCTCCCGCACACGGGGCCACGGCTTAACGTCCCATCCGACGGACGGCGGCCTTTCCAAGCCCATCGGTGTCTCCTACTGACCGTGGGCAGGGCGGGGAATGGGCCCTAAGAAGCAGAAAATAAACCTAAAGCATAATCTGTCACTGAATTCGTATTTGCTTCAAAAGAAGATAGGGTGCCGATTTACCTACAGAACAAGATTACCGGCGCCCTTCTTCCCTTGAAGTGAATGCGAACTCAGTGACTGATTGCAACATCGATATGGTTTAAGTTTATTTTCTACTTTTTAGGGCTCATAAGGGAAGAGAGGCATTTTTAATATATTTATTATGTAAAACCTCTCCACGGACAGAAGAGCACGCTGCAGGCTGGGCCTTCTATCCCGGACGAAGAGAGACCTGTATGAACAAGTAGCAAGGTTCTTCTCTCAAGCATTTTGAAACGAAAAAGTAATGGAAATATATTTTTAGCCAATTAGCACTTCACAAACAAGTTCGACTTTGCTTCTGGACTCTTGCTGGAGCCACGGATGCGCTGAGAGAAGCTCCACTCTATAGGAGTACAAACTGACATTTGGGTTGGGTTGATTTTACCTCTGAGCGGCACTTTTTTGCACACCATGGGCAAAATGGCCAGGTCACATGGATCCCGATGACTCAGAAAAGGTTGGAGGAGGGGACCCACTGGAACAGCTGTTGGGAGACAGATGGTAGCCTCCCGTCAAGGCCATCCAGCGTGTTCTTTAACGTGCACAGGGTATGGCTCTCCAGCACTCGAGGCCACGGCTTAACGTCCCATCCGACGGACAGCGGCCTTTCTAAGCCCATCGGTGTCCCTACTGAACGTGGGCAGGGAATATTTGCAGAGATAAATCTCAACGCTGACCCAACTGGGACTCGAACCTGGGAACTACAGATTATGAGCCTGGCGTGCTACCGACTGAGTTACCCCCGCCCCTACAAAGTGACATTTATGAAAGAAGATGTCTTCATGTCTTCTTCATCTGACACAGATGGTTTTGTCAAAACATGTCTTCGGCATTTACCCAGAACGCACTCTTACGAATAAAAGATGGAAAGTTGAATTACTTTACAAGGCATGAATGCCAAAGAGAAATCAATGTCGGTTAAGAACAGACTTTTGCATTATGTATAAACGGATACAGAAAAAATATTTCATCGATTTAATGCTATGAACAATTCAACTTTTGTCGCGTTTTAAAAACAATATTATTACCAGTAATAAAAGTAACCTCATCATACACAAGAATGTATGTGTAAACTCTTCTGTCGTCTTATGGCAAATTCGCTGCCAATAATGGAGAGGGGCCTTCCAGGAGACTATAGTTCATGTCGTTACAACACGATCTCTAGTTTTCTATCAGGTTAACTTCTCCACGATCTATAGTTTGCTGTCAGGTCCACTCCGCGATCTCTAGTTTGCTGTTAGGTCGAGTCCTCCACGATCTCTAGTTTGCTATCAGATCACCTTCTCCACGATCTCTAGTTTTCTGTGAGGGTAACTCCTCCACGATCTATAGTTTGCTATCAGATCACCTTCTCCACGATCTCTAGTTTGCTATCAGATCACCTTCTCCACGATCTCTAGTTTTCTGTGAGGGTAACTCCTCCACGATCCCTAGTTTGCCATCAGGGCAATTCCTCCACGATCTCTAATTTTCTGTCAGGTCAACTCCTCCACGGTCTCTTTATTTTATTTAATGAGAACAGTCGACTCCCTCTTTATGTAAAAGTTGAATTCTAAAAATGACCGCGTGAATCAAAAGCACGTAAAGAAAGAATATATGTTCCTCATATGGAATGAAGGAAAATGGCAAGGAAAATTGATAAGCGTTGCCTCAAAACTCATACATGCATAAATTTCCTCCACTGCTTTCCTAAAATACAAAAATTTATTTTTTTATTTATTAAAATAATGAAGACATTACAGTAAAAACGAAAGAATACAGACTAACTGCAATAGTTTATATAAAAAACCTCTGACGTTGAATGACGACTTACTGGTTCTGATTCCTATGGGATTGAAGGAATGTGGGAGTTGCAAGGAGTCATCTGGGTCACATGATTGAGTAGGAAAAGCTGTAAATTCTCCTCACCTATTGGCACCGAGGTAGAAGATGAAGGTTCAATCCTTATATTAAGGTAGAAAAACAACGATTTTTGAGAGAATTTTATTTCTTTTCAAACTTCTGAATTGTAACGGCATTAGAGGGGGCTCAGTCTGTAGCGCGCCAGGCTCGTAATCTTCAGTTCCCAAGTGCGAGTCCCAGCTGGGTCAGCGTTGAGATTTATCTCTACAAAACTCCCTGCCCACGGTCAGTAGGGAACACCGATGGGCTTGGAAAGACCGCCGTCTGTCGGATGGGAAGTTAAGCCGTGGATCCGTGTGCGGGAGAGAGCTATAACCTCTACACGTTAAAGAACACTCTGGATGGACTTGACAGGCCTCGTGTGCGGGACAGCCATACGCTGTGCACGTTAAAGAACACGCTGGATGGCCTTGACGGGAGGCTACCATCTGTCTCCTAACAGCTGTTCCAGTAAGACCCCTCCCGCAACTTTCTCTGAGCCTTCGGTGTCCTTGTGACCTGGCCATTTAGCCCGTTGTGAGAAAAAAGCACCTCTCAGAGTTAAAACAACCGAACTCAATAAGTGTCTTTAAATCAATTCTTCAACAAAGTTGAGATGTGATAAAATTATTCAATTATTTTATCTTATTCCTTAAACATTATGGTCTAATATTCTCACATTGCCAGTCAACTTAAATTCAGTTGTTAAATTCAATAAGCTAAAGAAAGCAGTTTTTTTCCACAATATTTCCTTCCCAATTCCTATACTGCAAGAAAAATATTTAGCCTCAAAGTTAATCTAAGCTCTCTTACAACCTGTCACGTTGCTCTACGCCAGTGGTTCTCAAACTTTTGTGCTTCACGTACCCAATGAAAATATGTATATAACTGGCGTACCCATTGTGTAGATAGATAAAACTATAGTTATAGTATAACAATGGGAATAAAACATATATATCAGTGGTTCTCAATCTTTTAAGTTTCACGTACTCCCTGGAAATGTGTATGCAACTGGCGTAACCCTTGTATTGATAGATAAAACTATAGTTATAGTATGACAAGGGGAATAAAACATATATATCAGTGGTTCTCAACTTTTTATGCTTCACGTACCCCCTGGAAATGTGTACGTAACTGGCGTACCCCTTGTATAGATAGACAAAACTATAGTTATAGTATAACAATGGGAATGAAACATATATATCAGTGGTTCTCAACTTTTTAAGCTTCACGTACCCCCTTGAAATGTGTATGTAACTGGCGTACCCCTTGTATAGATAGATAAAACTATAGTTATAATATAACAATGGGAATAACACATATATATATATATGTGGTTCTCAACCTTTTATATTTCACGTACCCCCTGGAAATGTGTATGTAACTGGCGTACCCCTTGTATAGATAGATAAAACTATAGTTATAGTATAACAATGGGAATAAAACATATATATCAGTGGTTCTCAACTTTTTATGCTTCACGTACCCCCTGGAAATGTGTACGTAACTGGCGTACCCCCTTGTATTCATAGATAAAACTACAGTTATAGTATAACAATGGGAAAAAAACATATATATCAGTGGTTCTAAACTTTTTAAGCTTCACGTACCCCCTTGAAATGTGTATGTAACTGGCGTACCCCTTGTATAGATAGATAAAACTATAGTTATAGTATAACAATGGGAATAAAACATATATATCAGTGGTTCTCAACTTTTTATGCTTCACGTATCCCCTGGAAATGTGTACGTAACTGGCGTACCCCTGGTATAGATAGATAAAACTATAGTTATAGTATAACAATGGGAATAAAACATATATATAAGTCGTTCTCGACCTTTTATGTTTCGCGTACCCCTAGAAATGTGTATGTAACTGGCGTACCCCTTGTATAGATAGATAAAACTATAGTTATAGTATAACAATGGGAACAAAATATATATATCAGTGGATCTCAACTTTTATGCTTCACGTACCCCCTGGAAATGTGTACGTAACTGGCGTACCCCTTGTATTGATAGATAAAACTATAGTTATAGTATGACAATGGGAATAAAACATATATATCAGTGGTTCTCAACTTTTTATGCTTCACGTACCCCCTGGAAATGTGTACGTAACTGGCGTACCCCTTGTATAGATAGATAAAACTATAGTTATAGTATAACAATGGGAATAAAACATATATATATATATGTGGTTCTCAACCTTTTATATTTCACGTACCCCCTGGAAATGTGTATGTAACTGGCGTACCCCTTGTATAGATAGATAAAACTATAGTTATAGTAAAACAATGGGAATAAAACGTATATATATGTGGTTCTCCACCTTTTATGTTTCACGTACCCCATGGAAATGTGTATGCAACTGGCGTACCCCTTGTATAGATAGATAAAACTATAATTCTAATAAAACAATGGGAATAAAACGTATATATCAGTGGTTCTCAAACTTTTATGTTTCACCTACCCCCTGGAAATGTGTATGTAACTGGCGTACCCCTTGTATAGATAGATAAAACTATAGTTATAATATAACAATAGGAATAAAACATATATATCAGTGGTTCTCAACTTTTTATGCTTCACGTACCAACTGGAAATGTGTATGTAACTGGCGTACACCTTGTATAGATAGATAAAACTATAGTTATAGTATAACAATGGGAATAAAACCTATATATCAGTGGTTCTCAACTTTTTAAGCTTCACGTACCCCTTGAAATGTGTATGTAACTGGCGTACCCCTTGTATAGATAGATAAAACTATAGTTATAGTATAACAATGGGAATAAATATATATATCAGTGGTTCTCAACTTTTTATGCTTCACGAACCCCCTGGAAATGTGTATGTAACTGGCGTACCCCTTGTATAGATAGATAAAACTATAGTTTAGTATAACAATGGGAATAAAGCATATATATCAGTGGTTCTCGACCTTTTATGTTTCACGTACCCCCTAGAAATGTGAATGCAACGAGTACCCCTTGTATAGATAGACAAAACTATAGTTATAGTATAACAATGGGAATAAAACATATATATCAGTGGATCTCAACTTTTTATGCTTCACGTACCCCCTGGAAATGTGTATGTAACTGGTGTACCCCTTGTATAGATAGATAAAACTATAGTTATAGTATAACAATGGGAATAACACATATATATATATGTGGTTCTCAAACTTTTATATTTCACGTACCCCCTGGAAATGTGTATGTAACTGGCGTACCCCTTGTATAGATAGATAATACTATAGTTATAGTATAACAATGGGAATAAAACATATATCAGTGGTTCTCAAATTTTTATGCTTCACGTACCCCCTGGAAATGTGTACGTAACTGGCGTACCCCCTTGTATTGATAGATAAAACTATAGTTATAGTATAACAATGGGAAAAAAACATATATATCAGTGGTTCTCAACTTTTTATGCTTCACGTACCCCCTGGAAATGTGTACGTAACTGGTGTACCCCTTGTATAGATAGACAAAACTATAGTTATAGTATAACAATGGGAATAAAACATATATATCAGTGGATCTCAACTTTGTATGCTTCACGTACCCCCTGGAAATGTGTATGTAACTGGTGTACCGCTTGTAAAGATAGATAAAACTATAGTTATAGTATAACAATAGGAATAACACATATATATATGTGGTTCTCAACCTTTTATATTTCACGTACCCCCTGGAAATGTGTATGTAACTGGCGTATCCCTTGTATAGATAGATAAAACTATAGTTATAGTATAACAATGGGAATAAAGCATATATATCAGTGGTTCTCGACCTTTTATGTTTCACGTACCCCCTAGAAATGTGTATTCAACTGGAGTACCCCTTGTATAGATAGACAAAACTATAGTTATAGTATAACAATGGGAACAAAACATATATATCAGTGTTCTCAACCTTTTATGCTTCACGTACACACTGGAAATGTGTATGTAACTGGCGTACCCCTTGTATAGATAGATAAAATTATAGTTATAGTATAACAATGGGAATAAAACATATATATCAGTGGTTCTCAACTTTTTATGCTTCACGTACCCCCTGGAAATGTGTACGTAACTGGCGTACCCCTTGTATAGATAGATAAAACTATAGTTATAGTATAACAATGGGAATAAAACATATATATCAGTGGTTCTCAACCATTTATATTTCCCATACCCCCTGGAAACGTGTATGTAACTGGCGTACCCCTTGTATATATAGATAAAACTATAGAAATAGTATAACAATGGGAATAAAACATATATATATATATGTGGTTCTCAACCTTTTATATTTCACGTACCCCCTGGAAATGTGTAGGTAACTGGCGTACCCCTTGTATAGATAGATAAAATTATAGTTATAGTATAACAATGGAAATAAAACATATATATCGGTGGTTCTCAACTTTTTCTGCTTCACGTACCGCCTGGAAATGTGTATGCAACTGGCGTACCCCTTGTATAGATAGATAAAACTATAGTTATCGTATAACAATGGGAATAAAACATATATATCAGTGGTTCTCAACCTTTTAGGTTTCACGTACCCCCTAGAAATGTATACGCAACTGGCGTACCCCTTGTATAGATAGATAAAACTATAGTTATAGTATAACAATGGGAATAAAACATATATATTAGTGGTTCTCAACATTTTATGTTTCACGTACCCCCTGGAAAAGTGTATGCAACTGGCGCACCCCTTGTATAGATAGATAAAACTATAGTTATAGTATAACAATGGGAATAAAACATATATATCAGTGGTTCTCAAACTTTTATGTTTCACGTACCCCCTAGAAATGTGTATGCAACAGGCGTATCCCTTGTATCGATAGATAAAACTATAGTCATAGTATAACAATGGGAATAATACATATATATCAGTGGTTCTCAAACTTTTATGCTTCACGCACCCCCTGGAAATGTGTATGTAACTGGCGAACCCCTTGTATAGATAGATAAAACTATAGATATAGTATAACAATGGGAATACAACATATATATCAGTGGTTCTCAACTTTTTTGCTTCACGTACCGCCTGGAAATGTGTATGTAACTGGCGTACCCCTTGTATAGATAGATAAATCTATAGTTGTAGTATAACAATGGGAATAAAATAAAACATATATATTAGTGGTTCTCAACCTTTTATGCTTCACGGACCCCCTGGAAATGTGTATGTAACTTTCATACCCCTTCTATAGATAGATAAAAATATAGTTATAGTAAAACAATGGGAATAAAACGTATATATCAGTGGTTCTCAACCTTTTATGCTTCACGTACCCCCTGGAAATGTGTATGTAACTGGCGTACCCCTTGCATAGATAGATAAAACTATAGTTATAGTATAACAATCGGAATAAAATATATATATCAGTGGTTCTCAAACTTTTATGTTTCACGTACCCCCTGGAAATGTGTATGTAACTGGAGTACCTCTGGTATAGATAGATAAAACTGTAGTTATAGAATAACAATGGGAATAAAACATATGTATCAGTGGTTCTCAACCTTTTATGCTTCACGTACCCCCTGGATATGTGTATGTAACTGGCGTACACCTTGTATAGATAGATAAAACTACAGTTATAGTATAACAATGTGAATAAAACATATATATCAGTGGTTCTCAACCTTTTATACTTCACGTACCCCATGGAAATGTGTATGTAACTGACGTACTCCTTGTATAGATAGACAAAACTATAGTTATAGTAAAACAATAGGAATAAAACGTATATATCAGTGGTTCTGAAATTTTATGCTTCACGTACCCCCTGGAAATGTGTATGTAACTGGCGTACCCCTTGTAAAGATAGATAAAACTATAGTTATAGTATAACAATGGGAATAAACATATATATCAGTGGTTCTCAACCTTTTATGATTCACGTACAGCCTGGAAATATGTATGTAACTGGCATAGCCCTTGTATAGATAGATAAATCTATAGTTATAGTATAACAATTGGAATAAAACGTATATATCAGTGGTTCTCAAACTTTTATGCTTCACGTACCCCCTGGAAATGTGAATGTAACTGGCGTACCCCTTGTATAGATAGATAAAACTATAGTTATAGTAAAACAATGGGAATAAAACATATATATATGTGGTTCTCAACCTTTTATATTTCACGTACCCCCTGGAAATGTGTATGTAACTGGCGAACCCCTTGTATAGATAGATAAAACTATATTTATAGTATAACAATGGGAATAAAATATATATATCAGTGGTTCTCAACCTTTTATGTTTCACGTACCCCCTAGAAATGTGCATGCAACTGCCGTACCCCTTGTATAGATAGGTAAAACTATAGTTATAGTATAACAATGGGAATAAAACATATATATCCGTGGTTCTCAACCTTTTATGTTTCACGTACCCCCTAGAAATGTGTATGTAACTGGCGTACCCCTTTTATAGATAGATAAAACTATAGTTATAGTATAACAATGGGAATAAAACCTATATATCAGTGGTTCTCAACCTTTTATGCTTCACGTACCCCCTGGAAATGTGTATGTAACTGGCGTACCCCCTGTATAGATAGATAAAACTATAGTTATAGTATAACAATGGGAATAAAACCTATATATCAGTGGTTCTCAACCTTTTATGCTTCACGTACCCCCTGGAAATGTGTATGTAACTGGCGTACCCCCTCCCCTGTATAGATAGATAAAACTATAGTTATATTATAACAATGGGAATAAAACATATATAACAGTGGTTCTCAAACTTTTATGTTTCACGTACCCCCTAGAAATGTGTATGTAACTGGCGTACCCCTTTTATAGATAGATAAAACTATAGTTATAGTATAACAATGGGAATAAAACCTATATATCAGTGGTTCTCAACCTTTTATGCTTCACGTACCCCCTGGAAATGTGTATGTAACTGGCGTACCCCCTGTATAGATAGATAAAACTATAGTTATAGTATAACAATGGGAATAAAACCTATATATCAGTGGTTCTCAACCTTTTATGCTTCACGTACCCCCTGGAAATGTGTATGTAACTGGCGTACCCCCTCCCCTGTATAGATAGATAAAACTATAGTTATATTATAACAATGGGAATAAAACATATATAACAGTGGTTCTCAAACTTTTATGTTTCACGTACCCCCTAGAAATGTGTATGCAACAGGCGTATCCCTTGTATCGATAGATAAAACTATAGTCATAGTATAACAATGGGAATAAAAGATATATATCAGTGGTTCTCAACCATTTATGCTTCACGAACCCCCTGGAAATGTGTATGTAACTGACGTACCCCCTGTATAGATAGATAAAACTATAGTTATAGTATAACAATGGGAATAAAACATATATATCAGTGGTTCTCAAACTTTTATGCTTCACGCACCCCCTGGAAATCTGTATGTAACTGGCGTACCCCTTGTATAGATAGATAAAACTATAGTTATAGTATAACAATGGGAATAAAACATATAATATATATATATGTGGTTCTCAACATTTTATATTTCACGTACCCCCTGGAAATGTGTATGTAACTGGCGTACCCCTTGTATAGATAGATAAAACTATAGTTATAACATAACAATGGGAATAAAACATATATATCAGTGGTTCTCAACATTTTATTCTTCACGTACCCCCTGGAAATGTGTATGTATAACTGGCGTACCCCTTGTATAGAGAGATAAAACTATAGTTATAGTATAACAATGGGAATAAAACCTATATATCAGTGGTTCTCAACCTTTTATGCTTCACGCACACCCTGGAAATGTGTATGTAACTGGCGTACCCCTTGTATACATAGATGAAACAATAGTTATACTATAACAATGGGAATAAAACATATATATCAGTGGTTCTCAACCTTTTATGCTTCACGTACCTCCTGGAAATGTGTATGTAACTGGCGTACCCCTTGTATAGATAGATAAAACTATAGTTATAGTATAACAATGGGAATAAAACATATAATATATATATATGTGGTTCTCAACATTTTATATTTCACGTACCCCCTGGAAATGTGTATGTAACTGGCGTACCCCTTGTATAGATAGATAAAACTATAGTTATAACATAACAATGGGAATAAAACATATATATCATTGGTTCTCAACATTTTATTCTTCACGTACCCTCTGGAAATGTGTATGTATAACTGGCGTACCCCTTGTATAGAGAGATAAAACTATAGTTATAGTATAACAATGGGAATAAAACCTATATATCAGTGGTTCTCAACCTTTTATGCTTCACGCACACCCTGGAAATGTGTATGTAACTGGCGTACCCCTTGTATACATAGATGAAACAATAGTTATACTATAACAATGGGAATAAAACATATATATCAGTGGTTCTCAACCTTTTATGCTTCACGTACCCCCTGGAAATGTGTATGCAACTGGCCTACCCCTTGTATAGATAGATAAATCTATATTTATATTATAACAATGGGAATAAAACATATATATCAATGGTTCTCAACTTTTTATGCTTCACGTACCCCCTGGAAATGTGTATGTAACTGGCGTACCCCCTGTATAGATAGATAAAACTATAGTTATAGTATAACAATGGGAATAAAACGTATATATCAGTGGTTCTCAACCTTTTATATTTCACTTACCCCCTAGAAATGTATATGCAACTGGCGTACCCCTGGAAATGTGTATGTAACTGGAGTACCCCTTGTATAGATAGATAAAACTATAGTTATAGAATAACAGAGGTAATAAAATAATACATATATATCAGTGGTTCTCAACCTTTTATGCTTCACGTACCCCCTGGAAATGTGTATGTAACTGGCGTACCCCTTGCATAGATAGATAAAACTATAGTTATAGTATAACAATGGGAATAAAACATATATATCAGTGGTTCTGAAATTTTATGCTTCACGTACCCCCTGGAAATGTGTATGTAACTGACGTAATCCTTGTATAGATAGATAAAACTATAGTTATAGTAAAACAATAGGAATAAAACGTATATATCAGTGGTTCTGAAATTTTATGCTTCACGTACCCCCTGGAAATGTGTGTGTAACTGGCGTACCCCTTGTATAGATAGATAAAACTATAGTTATAGTATAACAATGGGAATAAACATATATATATCAGTGGTTCTCAACCTTTTATGATTCACGTACCCCCTGGAAATGTGTATGTAGCTGGCGTACCCCTTGCATAGATAGATAAAACTACAGTTATAGTATAACAATGGGAATAAAACATATATATCAATGGTTCTCAACCTTTTATGCTTCACGTACCCCCTGGAAATGTGTATGTAACTGACGTACTCCTTGTATAGATAGATAAAACTATAGTTATAGTAAAACAATAGGAATAAAATAAAACATATATATATCAGTGGTTCTGAAATTTTATGCTTCACGTACCCCCTTGAAATGTGTATGTAACTGGCGTACCCCTTGTATAGATAGATAAAACTATAGTTATAGTATAACAATGGGAATAAACATATATATCAGTGGTTCTCAACCTTTTATGATTCACGTACCGCCTGGAAATATGTATGTAACTGGCGTACCCCTTGTATAGATAGATAAATCTATAGTTGTAGTATAACAATGGGAATAAAATAAAACATATATATATCAGTGGTTCTCAAACTTTTATGCTTCACGTACCCCCTGGAAATGTGTATATAACTGGCGTACCCCTTGTATAGATAGATAAAACTATAGTTATAGTATAACAATAGGAATAAAACGTATATATATGTGGTTCTCAACCTTTTATATTTCACGTACCCCCTGGAAATGTGTATGTAACTGGCGTACCCCTTGCATAGATAGATAAAACTATATTTATAGTATAACAATGGGAATAAAACATATATATCAGTGGTTCTCAACCTTTTATGTTTCACGTACCCCATGGAAATGTGTATGCAACTGGCGTACCCCTTGTATAGATAGATAAAACTGTAATTATAGTAAAACAATAGGAATAAAACGTATATATCAGTGGATCTCCATTTTTTATGCTTCACGTACCCCCTGGAAATGTGTATGTAATTTGCGTACCCCTTGTAGAGATAGATAAATCTATAGTTTAAATATAACAATGGGAATAAAACATATATATCAGTGGTTCTCAAACTTTTATGTTTCACGTACCCCCTGGAAATGTGTATGTAACTGGCGTACCCCTTGTATAGATAGATAAAACTATAGTTATACTATAACAATGGGAATAAAACATATATATCAGTGGTTCTCAACTTTTTATGCTTCATGTACCCCCTGGAAATGTGTTTGTAACTGGCGTACCCCTTGTATAAATAGATAAAACTATAGTTATAGTATAACAATGGGAATAAAACCTATATATATGTGGTTCTCAACCTTTTATACTTCACGTACCCCCTGGAAATGTGTATGTAACTGGCGTACACCTTTTATAGATAGATAAAACTATAGTTATAGTATAACAATGGGAATAAAACATATATATATCAGTGGTTCTCAACCTTTTATGCTTCACGTACCCCCTGGAAATGGGTATGTAACTGGCGTACCCATTGTATGGATAGATAAAACTATAGTTATAGTATAACAATGGGAATAAAACGTATATATTAATGTTTCTCAATTTTTTATGCTTCACGTACCGCCTGGAAGGCCTGTAAATGGTAGCTAGGTGTAAACTGGATGGATAGCTGTGTACCAATCCCTAGTGATGATGCACAGAATCGGCCAGGTCTAGCACCTAATGTCCGACCCTGCTTTCTCGTGGTGCAGGCCGTTAGTACCTTTCAAAAGAGATATTCTCTTTTGGAAGGGAACGGAAGGGGAGGACTGCCAGTTCAGTATGGCCTGCTGATCTGGTCATCTATGGCCACTTTTTTCTTTTTTTCAACCCTGCTTAGGAGTGGTCAACTTCACAGGGTCCTGGTGCTGACCATTTATACCTACCAGACTGGACTTGTTTATGGATTTGAGTTTGATTATGGATCCTGGGCTTGCTGCACTGGTGGTCCTCTGTTGAGGTAGAGTCTGCCGCTGTGTTTTCTGTTTGCTTCTGGGTTGCCAGCTCTAAGTGAACTGAGGCATGGGATACCTTATATCAGCTGGTGGATAATCCTAATCATACGCCATCGCAGGTACCTGAACCTTACTTTGCTAGTTGGGCATCGTCAAGCCTAAACTGGAGTAATGCGTCTCAGGCAGGCCATGTGGCTCTTGAAAATGTCCACTTGAAAAGGTGGTGCCTGAAGTTCCTACCAGCATCGGTGACTTCAGCCTTTAGCGGAGGAGGAACGGGTCTTTTCCCCATGCCTGCGATCAGAGGGCTGTTTGATATTGTTGGCCCTACCAATCTCAATAAACCTAATTTCTTTAAAAATCCTACTAATCATTTTCTCTCTGCAGGAACGTGGAACGTGAAGACATTATATAGAGATTATTCTCTTGATGTCCTCATGCAGGAATTCCAGCGCTATTACCTAGATATTCTAGGCTTGCAAGAGACCAGATGGACAGGTAAAGGTGAGATACTTAAAAATAACTTTAAATTTCTCTTTACAGGGAGGGAGGATGGAAAGCATCACCAAGGCATGGGTCTGCTGCTCAGCAGACATGCTAGTGATGCTCTTCTAGGATATGAGTGCATTAATGAAAGGTTTCTTACAGCAAAATTTCAGACAAGCATTAAAGACTTGAATGTTATCTGCTGTTATGCCCCCACTGAGGATGCTGATGAGGATGAGAAGGATAGGTTTTACGGACAACTTCAGGATATTTTGAATTCTGTCAAGAAAGGAGATATTACCCTTGTTCTTGGTGACTTCAATGCCAAAGTTGGTACTGACTCTGATCTTTGGCGAGGGGTGATAGGCCCTTTTGGTATTGGTAGCTGCAATAGCAATGGGCAACGTCTCCTACAGGTAAGTAAACTCAATGGTTTCAGAATAACTAACACATATTACAAACACCGCGACATACATAAATACACGTGGGTTTCCCCTGATGGGCTGCGTAGGAATATGATTGATTATATATTAATTAACAGCAAATGGGCTAGTTCTGTTAGAAATACCAGGGCATATAGGGGAGCTGAAATTGGATCTGACCATTACCTTGTTAAAAGTGTCTTGCAACTTAAACTTTAAAAGTGTGTTGCTAGGGTTAAAAAGTTTACCTTTAATACTGAAGCTCTGAAAGACCCAGTTATAGCTAAAGCTTACCATGATAGGTTACTTAGTCATTATGACAGTCATGGTTTGCTTAATACTGAATTTGAGGAAGAATGAGGCCATTTTAAACAGGCTTTTTTGGAAACTAACAGTACTCTTTTAGGAAAAAAGAGCAGAGGAGGCATAATTATTTAAGTGATAAGGCAATTGAGCTTATTTCAGAAAGAAGGAACTGCAGGAATGTCCTTAATCAGTACCCTACTAGTCCTAATAGAAAAGATTACAGAGAGCTTAATAAACGTGTAAAGGATCAGTTAGCTACTGATAAAAATCTTTGGCTTGATAGCTTGGCTGACAAAGCTGAGGAAGCAGTTAGGCAGCACAACAGTAGAGAGCTGTACCAGATAGTTAATGTTTTATGTGGTAGAAAACGGACAGGCATGCAGGGATTGAAGGATAAACAAGATAAGGTTATAGAAGGTGAGGATTCTGTAATGGCTAGGTGGGCTGAGCATTTCAGTGATGTTCTAAACAATGTGGTTAGTTCTACTCCCATTGTTTGTAATGATGATAGATGCATTGGCAGCTTTAATGTTGGCCCTATAACACAATCTGAAGTTAGTTTGGCTATCTCTAAACTTAAACTTCATAAATCCCCAGGGGTAGATGAAATTACTACAGAAATGCTCAGAGCTGGGAATGTTTTGGTTAGCACTTGGATGACTGAAATTTTGAATAACTTTTATGATAAAGGAATGGTTCCTAAAGATTTTACCAGAGCTATTATTATCCCTATTTTCAAAAAAGGTGATCGCATTTCTTGTGATAACTATAGGGGTATCAGCTTACTCTCTGTTCCAGGTAAAGTTCTTTCCATGATTGTCCTTAATAGAATTAAGAATCTGGTTGACAGGCAATTGCGTGATGAGCAATGTGGATTCAGAAGTGGTAGGGGATGTGTAGATCAGATATTTTCACTTACACAGATTCTTGAGAAATGTTTAGAATTTCAGAAACCTTTGGTTGCTAGCTTTGTTGATTTCAAAAAGGCTTTCGACTCTGTTGATCATCATAATTTGTGGTTGATTGTGAGATTATATGGTATACCAGACAACTTAGTTAACATAATGAAAGCTCTCTATAATAACACTGAGTCATGTGTTAGAGTTGGTAAGTCTTGTAGCAATTGGTTTAGCATTACGTCTGGTGTTCGACAAGGGTGCATTTTGTCTCCTTTTCTCTTTAGTTTGGTTATTGATTAAGTTATGCGAAATTCGCTTCGAGGAATAGATTTTGGCCTTAAATGGGCTGGAGATACGAAAATTTCTGATTTAGATTATGCTGATGATTTAGCCCTTTTGGCAAATGATGTTGATGAGATGAACTCTTTCATTCGAGCTGTTGATGAGACTGGTAGTAGAGTAGGTTTGGTTATAAACAGAGAGAAAACTAAAATGATGAAAATTGGTCAGGCAGGATGTGATTCAGTTAATCTGAATGGTTGCAGTCTTGAGCAGGTGTCACAGTTTAATTACCTTGGGAGCTATGTAACTGATACTGGTGATGTGCGGCATGAGATTAACAGACGAATAGGTATTGCTGCCGGGACTTTTAAGAATCTATGGAGATGGTGGAGAAATAGGCGTATACACCTAAAGACTAAAATTAGACTGTATAATAGTTTGGTTCTTTCTAGGGTTAGTTATGGTAGTGAAACTTGGACGCTGTGTAAACAAGATAACAGGAAACTAGATGCTTTTGATTCTAGATGCTTACGCAGTATCTTGGGTATTAGGTGGTTTAACTTTGTAACTAATGATAAGGTTAGGCAAAGGAGTCTGCAACCTCCTTTAAGCAGCATATTGTGCAGAGAGAGGCTCCGCTGGTTTGGCCATGTTGCCCGTATGGATAATTATAGATTGGCGAATAGGGTTATGAACAGTGTGCCTAGAGGCCTCAGAAGGAGGGGGAGACCTAGAATGCGGTGGGCAGACAATGTCAAACAGGACCTTGTTAGAATTGGTGTGCAGTGGCCGGATGCAGCAGATGTAGCTCAGGACAGATATGCTTGGAGAATTAAACTGCGTGGTCTGGTTGGACCTCCGTAGCCCATGGCTGCTTGAGGATGATGATGATGATGATGACCCCTGGAAATGTGTATGTAACTGGCGTACCCCTTGTATAGAGAGATAAAACTATAGTTATAGTAAAACAATGGGAATAAAACGTGTATATCAGTGGTTCTCAATTTTTTATGCTGTATATAACTGGACATGTGTATGTAACTGGAAATGTGTATGTAACTGGCGTACCCCTTGTATAGATAGATAAAACTACAGTTATAGTATAACAATGGGAATAAAACCTATATATCAGTGGTTCTCAACCTTTTATGCTTCACGTACCCCCTGGAAATGTGTATGTAACTGACGTACCCCTTGTATAGATAGATAAAACTATAGTTATAGTATAACAATAGGAATAAAACATATATATATGTGGTTCTCAACCTTTTATATTTCACGTACCCCCTGGAAATGTGTATGTAACTGGCGTACCCCTTGTATAGATAGATAAAACTATACTTATAGTATAACAATGGGAATAAGACATATATATCACTGGTTCTGAAATTTTTCTGCTTCACGTACCCCCTGGAAATGTGTATGTAACTGGCGTACCCCTTGTATAGGTAGAGAAATCTATACTTGTAGTATAACAATGGGTATAAAATTAAACATATCTATCAGTAGTTCTCAACCTTTTATGCTTCACGTACTCCCTGGAAATATGTATGTAACTGGCGTACCCCCTGTATAGATAGATAAAGCTATAGTTATAGTATAACAATGGGAATATAATAAAACATATATATCAGTGGTTCTCAACCTTTTATGCTTCACGTACCCCCTGGAAATGTGTATGTAACTGGCGTACCCCCTGTATAGATAGATAAAACTATAGTTATAGTATAACAATGGGAATAAAACATATATATCAGTGATTCTGAAACTTTTATGCTTCACGTACCCCCTGGAAATGTGTATGTAACTGGCGTACCCCTTGTATAGGTAGATAAATCTATACTTGTAGTATAACAATGCGTATCAAATAAAACATATCTATCAGTGGTTCTCAACCTTTTATACTTCACGTACCCCCTGGAAATGTGTATGTAACTGGCGTACCCCCTGTATAGATAGATAAAACTATAGTTATAGTATAACAATGGCAATAAAATAAAACATATATATCAGTGGTTCTCAACCTTTTATGCTTCACGTACCGCCGGAAATGTGTATGTAACTGGCGTACCCTTTGTATAGATAGATAAAACTATAGTTATAGTATAACAATGGGAATAAAACATATATATCAGTGGTTCTCAACCTTTTATGCTTCACGTACCCCCTGGAAATGTGTATGTAACTGGCGTACCCTTTGTATAGGTCGATAAATCTATAGTTGTAGTATAACAATTTGAATAAAATAAAACATATATATCAGTGGTTCTCAAACTTTTATGCTTCACGCACCCCCTGGAAATGTGTATGTAACTGGCGTACCCCTTGTATAGATAGATAAAACTACAGTTATATTATAACAATTGGAATGAAACATATATATCAGTGGTTCCCAACTTTTATGCTTTACGTACCCCCTGGAAATGTGTATGTAACTGGCGTACCCTTTGTATAGTTAGATAAACCTATAATTGTAGTATAACAATGGGAATAAAATAAAATATATATATCAGTGGTTCTCAACTTTTTATGCTTCACGTACCCCCTGGAAATGTGTACGTAACTGGCGTACCCCCTGTATAGATAGATAAAACTATAGTTATAGTATAACAATGGGAATAAAATAAAACATATATATCAGTGGTTCTCAAACTTTTATGCTTCACGTACCCCCTGGAAATGTGTATGTAACTGGCGTACCCCCTGTATAGATAGATAAAACTACAGTTATAGTATAACAATGGGAATAAAACATATATAACAGTGGTTCTCAAACTTTTATGCTTCACGCACCCCCTGGAAATGTGTATGTAACTGGCGTACCCCTTGTATAGATAGATAAAACTATAGTTTTTGTAAAACAATGGGAATAAAACGTATATATCAGTGGTTCTCAATTTTTTATGCTTCACGTACCCCCTGGAAATGTGTATGTAACTGGCGTACCCCTTGTATAGATAGATAAAACTATAGTTTTTGTAAAACAATGGGAATAAAACGTATATATCAGTGGTTCTCAATTTTTTATGCTTCACGTACCCCCTGGAAATGTGTATGTAACTGGCGTACCCCTTGTATAGATAGATAAAACTACAGTTATAGTATAACAATGGGAATAAAACATATATATCACTGGTTCTGAAACTTTTATGCTTCACGTACCCCCTGGAAATGCGTATGTAACTGGCGTACCCCTTGTATAGGTAGAAAAATCTATACTTGTAGTATAACAATGGGTATAAAATTAAACATATCTATCAGTGGTTCTCAACCTTTTATGCTTCACGTACCCCCTGGAAATATGTATGTAACTGGCGTACCCCCTGTATAGATAGATAAAACTATAGTTATAGTATAACAATGGGAATAAAACATATATATCAGTGGTTCTCAACCTTTTATGCTTCACGTACCGCCTGGAAATGTGTACCTAACTGGCGTACCCCTTGTATAGATAGATAAATCTATATTTGTAATATAACAATCGAAATAAAATAAAACATATATATCAGTGGTTCTCAAACTTTTATGCTTCACGTACCCCCTGGAAATGTTTATGTAACTGGCGTACCCCTTGTATAGGTAGATAAATCTATACTTGTAGTATAACAATGGGTATAAAATAAAACATATCTATCAGTGGTTCTCAACCCCTTGATGATAGTGGATCCCTTGCATAGATAGATAAAACTACAGTTATAGTATAACAATGGGAATAAAACATATATATCAGTGGTTCTCAACATTTTATGCTTCACGTACCCCCGGGAAATGTGTATGTAACTTGCGTACCCCTGGTATAGGTCGATAAATCTATAGTTGTAGTATAACAATGGGAATAAAATAAAACATCTAAATCAGTGGTTCTCAATTTTTTATGCTTCACGTACCCCATGGAAATGTGTATGTAACTGGCGTACCCCTTGTATAGATAGATAAAACTACAGTTATAGTATAACAATGAGAATAAAACATATATATCAGTGGTTCTCAACATTTTATGCTTCACGTACCCCCTGGAAATGTGTATGTAACTGGCGTACCCCTTGTATAGATAGATAAAACTATAGTTATAGTATAACAATAGGAATAAAACATATATATATGTGGTTCTCAACCTTTTATATTTCACGTACCCCCTGGAAATGTGTATGTAACTGGCGTACCCTTTGTATAGATAGATAAAACTATAGTTATAGTATAACAATGGGAATAACACATATATATATGTGGTTCTCAACCTTTTATGCTTCACGTACCCCCTGGAAATGTGTATGTAACTGGCGTACCCCTTGTATAGATAGATAAAACTATAGTTATATTATAACAATGGGAATAAAATAAAACATATATCAGTGGTTCTCAACCTTTTATGCTTCACGTACCCCCTGGAAATGTGTATGTAACTGGCGTAGCCCTTGTATAGATAGATAAAACTATAGTTATAGTATAACAATGGGAATAAAACGTATATATCAATGGTTCTCAATTTTTTATGCTTCACGTACCCCCTGGAAATGTGTATGTAACTGGCGTACCCCTTGTATAGAGAGATAAAACTATAGTTATAGTAAAACAAAGGGAATATAACGTATATATCAGTGGTTGTCAATTTTTTGTTCTGTATATAACTGGAAATGTGTATGTAACTGGAAAGGTTTTATGTAACTGGCGTACCCCTTGTATAGATAGATAAAACTATAGTTATATTATAACAATGGGAATAAAATAAAACATATATCAGTGGTTCTCAACCTTTTATGCTTCACGTACTCCCTTGAGATGTGTATGTAACTGGCGTACCCTTGTATAGATAGATAAAACTACACTTATATTATAACAATTGGTATAAAACATATATATCAGTGGTTCTCAAACTTTTATGCTTCACGCACCCCCTGGAAATGTGTATGTAACTGGCGTACCACTTGTATAGATAGATAAAACTACAGTTATATTATAACAATTCGAATAAAACATATATATCAGTGGTTCTCAACTTTTATGCTTTACGTACCCCATGGAAATGTGTATGTAACTGGCGTACCCCTTGTATAGATAGATAAAATTATAGTTATATTATAACAATGGGAATAAAACATATATATATATATCTGTGATTCTCAACCTTTTATGCTTCACGTACCCCCTGGAAATGTGTATGTAACTGGCGTAACCCTTGTATAGATAGATAAAACTATAGTTATAGTATAACAATGGGAATAAATCATATATATATATGTTGTTCTCAACCTTTTATATTTCACGTACCCCCTGGAAATGTGTATGTAACTGGCGTACATCTTGTATAGATAGATAAAACTATAGTTATAGTATAACAATGCGAATTATACATATATATCAGTGGTTCTCATCCCTTTATGTTTCACGTACCCCCTGGAAATGTGTATGCAACTGGCGTACCCTTTGTATAGATAGATAAAACTATAGTTATAGTATAACAATGGAAATAAAACTTATATATCAGTGGTTCTCAACCTT
The DNA here is from genome assembly GCA_038380435.1 of Ryuthela nishihirai. Classification (NCBI taxonomy): domain Eukaryota; kingdom Metazoa; phylum Arthropoda; class Arachnida; order Araneae; family Heptathelidae; genus Ryuthela; species Ryuthela nishihirai. The sequence goes on along the minus strand of JAWZYU010000028.1, from coordinate 26,581,249 downwards.
TTATGCTTCACGTACCCCCTGGAAATGTGTATGCAACTGGCGTACCCCCTGTATAGATGGCTAAAACTATAGTTATAGTATAACAATGGGAATAAAATAAAACATATATATCAGTGGTTCTCAACCTTTTATGCTTCACGTACCCCCTGGAAATGTGTATGTAACTGGCGTACCCTTTGTATAGGTCGATAAATCTATAGTTGTAGTATAACAATTTGAATAAAATAAAACATATATATCAGTGGTTCTCAAACTTTTATGCTTCACGCACCCCCTGGAAATGTGTATGTAACTGGCGTACCCCTTGTATAGATAGATAAAACTACAGTTATATTATAACAATTGGAATGGAACATATATATCAGTGGTTCCCAACTTTTATGCTTTACGTACCCCGTGGAAATGTGTATGTAACTGGCGTACCCCTGGTATAAATTGATAAAACTATAGTTATAGAAAAACAATGGGAATAAAATTAAACATATATATCAGTGGTTCTCAACCTTTTATGCTTCACGCACCCCCTGAAAATCTGTATGTAACTGGCGTACCCCTTGTATAGATAGATAAAACTACAGTTATACTATAACAATGGGAATAAAACATGTATATCAGTGGTTCTCAAACTTTTATGCTTCACGTACCCCCTGGAAATGTGTATGTAACTGGCGTACCCCTTGTATAGGTAGAAAAATCCATAGTTGTGGTATAACAATGGGTATAAAATAAAACATATCTGTCAGTGGATCTTAAACTTTTATGCTTCACGTACCCCCTGGAAATGTGTATTTAACTGGCGTACCCTGTGTATAGAGAGATAAAACTATAGTTAGGGTATAACAATGGGAATAAAATAAAACATATATATATCAGTTGTTCTAAACCTTTTATTCTTCACGTATCCCCTGGAAATGTGAATGTAACTGGCGTACCCCTTGTATAGATAGATAAAACTATAGTTATAGTATAACAATGGGAATAAAACATATATATCAGTGGTTCTCAACCTTTTATGCTTCATGTACCCCCTGGAAATGTGTATGTAACTGGCGTACCCCTTGTATAGATAGATAAAACTACAGTTATATTATAACAATTGGAATGGAACATATATATCAGTGGTTCCCAACTTTTATGCTTCACGCACCCCCTGGAAATGTGAATGTAACTGGCGTACCCTTTGTATAGATCGATAAATCTATAGTTGTATTATAACAATGGGAATAAAATAAAACATATATATCAGTGGTTCTCAACCTTTTATGCTTCACGCACCCCCTGGAAATGTGAATGTAACTGGCGTACCCCTTGTATAGATAGATGAAACTACAGTTATAGTATAACAATGGGAATAAAACATATATATCAGTGGTTCTCAAACATTTATGCTTCACGTACCCCCTGGAAATGTCTGTGTAACTGGCGTACCCCTTGTATAGATAGATAAAACTATAGTTATAGTAAAACAATGGGAATAAAACATATATATCAGTGGTTCTCAACCTTTTATGCTTCACGTACCCCCTGGAAATGTATATGTAACTGGTGTACCCCTTGTATAGATAGATAAAACTATAGTTATAGTATAACAATGGGAAGAAAACATATATATCAGTGGTTCTCAAGTTTTATGCTTCACGTACCCCCTGGAAATGTCTATGTAACTTGCGTACCCCTTGTATAGGTAGATAAATCTATAGTTATAGAATAACAATGGGAATAACATAAAACATATATATCAGTGGTTCTCAACCTTTTATGCTTCACGTACCCCCTGGAAATGTGTATGTAACTGGCGTACCCCTTCTTTAGGTAGATAAAACTATAGTTATAGAATAACAATGGGAATAAAATAAAACATATATATCAGTGGTTCTCAACCTTTTATGCTTCACGTACCACCTGGAAATGTGTATGTAACTGGCGTACCCCTTCTTTAGGTAGATAAAACTATAGTTATAGAATAACAATGGGAATAAAATAAAACATATATATCAGTGGTTCTCAACCTTTTATATTTCACGCACCCCCTGGAAATGTGTATGTAACTGGCGTACCCTTTGTATAGATAGATAAAACTATAGTTATGGTATAACAATGGGAATAAAACTTATATATCAGTGGTTCCCAACCTTTTATGCTTCACGTACCCCCTGGAAATGTATATGTAACTGGCGTACCCCTTGTATAGATAGATAAAACTATATTTATAGTATAACAATGGGAATAAAATAAAACATATATATCAGTGGTTCACAACATTTTATGCTTCACGTACCCCCTGGAAATGTGTATGTAACTGGCGTACCCTTTGTATAGGTACATAAAACTATAGTTATAATATAACAATGGAAATAATATAAAACATATATATCAGTGGTTCTCAACCTTTTGTGCTTCACGTAGCCCCTGGAAATGCGTATGTAACTGGCGTACCCCTTGTATAGATCGATAAATCTATAGTTGTATTATAACAATGGGAATAAAATAAAACATATATATCAGTGGTTCTCAACCTTTTATGCTTCACGCACCCCCTGGAAATGTGAATGTAACTGGCGTACCCCTTGTATAGATAGATGAAACTACAGTTATAGTATAACAATGGGAATAAAACATATATATCAGTGGTTCTCAAACATTTATGCTTCACGTACCCCCTGGAAATGTCTGTGTAACTGGCGTACCCCTTGTATAGATAGATAAAACTATAGTTATAGTAAAACAATGGGAATAAAACGTATATATCAGTGGTTCTCAATTTTTTATGCTTCACGTACCCCCTGGAAAGGTGTATGTAACTGGCGTACCCCTTGTATAGGTAGATAAAACTATAGTTGTAGTATAACAATGGAATAAAACATATATATCAGTGGTTCTCAACTTTTTATGCTTCACGTACCCCCTGGAAATGTGTATGTAACTAGCGTACACCTTGTATAGATAGATAAAACTATAGTTATAGAATAACAATGGGAATAAAATAAAACATATATATCAGTGGTTATCAACCTTTTATGCTTCACGCACCCCCTGGAAATGTGAATGTAACTGGCGTACCCCTTGTATAGATAGATAAAACTATAGTTATAGTATAACAATGGGAATAAATCATATATATATGTGGTTCTCAACCTTTTATATTTCACGCACCCCATGGAAAAGTGTATGCAACTGGCGTACCCCTTGTATAGATAGATAAAACTATAGTTATAGTATAACAATGGGAATAAAATAAAACACATATATCAGTGGTTCTCAACCTTTTATCTTCACGTACCCCTGGAAATGTGTATGTAACTGGCGTACCCCTTGTATAGGTAGATAAAATTATAGTTGTAGTATAACAATGGAATAAAACATATATATCAGTGGTTCTCAACTTTTCATGCTTCACGTACCCCCTGGAAATGTGTATGTAACTGGCGTACACCTTGTATAGATAGATAAAACTATAGTTATAGAATAACAATGGGAATAAAATAAAACATATATAAGTGGTTATCAACCTTTTATGCTTCACGCACCCCCTGGAAATGTGTATGTTTTGGCGTACCCCTTGTATAGATAGATAAAACTACAGTTAGAGTATAACAATGGGAATAAAACATATATATCAGCGGTTCTCAAACTTTTATGCTTCACCTACCCCCTGGAAATGTGTATGTAACTGGCGTACCCCTTGTATAGGTAGATAAAACTATAGTTGTAGTATAACAATGGAATAAAACATATATATCAGTGGTTCTCAACTTTTTATGCTTCACGTACCCCCTGGAAATGTGTATGTAACTAGCGTACACCTTGTATAGATAGATAAAACTATAGTTATAGAATAACAATGGGAATAAAATAAAGCATATATATCAGTGGTTATCAACCTTTTAGGCTTCACGCACTCCCTGGAAATGTGTATGTAATTGGCGTACCCCTTATATAGATAGATAAAACTATAGTTATAGTAAAACAATGGGAATAAAACATATATATCAGTGGTTCTCAATTTTTTATGCTTCACGTACCCCCTGGAAATGTGTATGTAAATGGCTTACCCCTTGTATAGATTGATAAAACTATAGTTATAGTATAACAATGGGAATAAATCATATATATATGTGGTTCTCAACGTTTTATATTTCACGTACCCACTGGAAATGTGTATGTAACTGGCGCATAGATAGATAAAACTATAGTTATACTATAACAATGGGAATAAAACTTATATATCAGTGGTTCTCAAACTTTTATGTTTCCCGTACCCCCTGGAAATGTGTATGTAACTGGCGTACCCCTTGTATAGATACATAAAACTATAATTATAGTATAGCAATGGGAATAAATCATATATAATGTGGTTCTCAACCTTTTATATTTCACGTATCCCTGGAAATGTGTATGTAAGTGGCGTAGCCCTTGTATAGATACATAAAACTATAGTTATAGTATAACAATGCGAATAAAACATATATATCACTTTATCTCAACCTTTTATGCTTCACGTACCCGCTGGAAATGTGTATGTTACTGGAGTATAATCAGAAGATTGCAGATTAGAGTGACGGATGAGAAAAAGTTTTTTTTTAATGTCACGGTCAGTTATTGTAATAACGAAATGTTCAAAGATACAAATACAATATTATAACAATTGTTAATCAAGTCCATGTGGCCTGATAGATAAGGTGTCTAACTTCGAATCAGAAGATTGCAGGTTCGAGTCTTGTCACGGACGAGATTAATATTTTTCTTTAACGTGACGATAAGTTATCGTAATAAGGAAAAGTTCAAAGATACAAGTGCAATTTAATAACGATTGTTAATCAATGCCGTGTGGTCTAATGGATATGGCGTCTGATTTCGAATCAGAAGATGGCAGGTTCGAGTCACGGACGAGAAAAATTTTTTCTTTAATGTCACGATCAGTTATTGTAATAACGAAATGTTCAAAGATACAACTGCAATTTAATAACAATTGTTAATGAAGTCCGTATGGCCTAATGGAAAAGGTGTCTGACTTCGAATCAGAAGATTGCAGGTTCGAGTCATGAACAAGAAGAATTTTTTCTTTAATGTTACAATCACTTATTGTAATAACGAAATGTTCAAAGATACAACTGCAATTTCATAACAAATGATAATCAAGTCCGTGTGGCCTAATGGATAAGGCGTCTGACCTCGAATCAAGAGATTGCAGGTTCATGTCACGGACGAAAAAAATGTTTTTCTTTAATGTCACGATCAGTTATTGTAATAACGAAATGTTCAAAGATACAAATACAATTTAAAAACAATTGTTAATCAAGTCCGTGTGGCATAATGGATAAGGTGTCTGACTTCGAATCAGCAGATTCGCGTACTGTCAAAAACGAGAAGAATTTTTTCTTTAATGTTACGATCAGTTATTGTAATAACGGAAAGTTCAAAGATACAACTGCAATTTAGTAACAATTGCTAACGAAGTCCGTGTGGCCTAATGGATAAGGCGTTTGACCTTGAATCAGAAGATTGCAGGTTCATGTCACGGACAAGGAAAATTTTTTTTCTTTAATGTCACGATCAGTTATTGTAATAACGAAATGTTCAAAGATACAACTGCAATTTAATAACAATTGTTATTCAAGTCTGTGTGGCCTAATGGATAAGGCGTCTGACTTTGTTTGAAAATTCGAGTCATGTCAGGGACGAGAAGAATTTTTTCTTTCATATGACGACCAGTTATTGCAATAACGAAATGTTGAAAGATACAACTGCAATTTATTGAAGGATGTTATTTAAGTCCGTGTGGCCTAATGGACAAGGCGTCTGACTTCGAATCTAAAAGATTGCGGGTTCGAGTCCTGTCGCGGACGAGAAGAATTTTTTTTTTAATGTGACTATCAATTATTGCAATAAGTAAATGTTCAAAGATACAACTGCAATTTAATAACAATTGTTAATCAAGTCCGTGTGGCCTAAAGGATAAGGTGTCTGACTTCGAATCAGAAGATTGCAGGTTCGAGTACTGTCATTTCGATTCGGACGACAAGAACTTTTTCCTTAATGTTACGAGCAGTCATTGTAGTAACGAAATTTTCAAAGATACAACTGCAATTTAATAACAGTTTTTAATCAAGTCCGTGTGGCCTAATGGATAAGGCGTCTGACTTCGAAACAGAAGATTTCAGATTAGAGTCAGGACAAGAAAATTTTAATGTGACTATCAATTATTGCAATAACTAAATGTTCAAAGATACAACTGCAATTTAATAACAATTGTTAATCAAGTCCGTGTGGCCTAAAGGATAAGGTGTCTGACTTCGAATCAGAAGATTGCAGGTTCGAGTCCTGTCATGGACGGGAAGAATATTTTCTTTAATGTTACGATCAGTTGGTGTAATAACGAAATGTTCAAAGATACAACTGCAATTTAATAACGAATGTTAATCAAGTCCGTGTGGCCTAATGGATAAGGTGTCTGACCACGAATTAGAAGATTGCAGGTTCGAGTCACGGACGAGAAAATTTTTTTCTTTAATGTCACGATCAGTTATTGTAATAACGAAATGTTCAAAGATACATCTGATATTTAATAACAACAGTTAATCAAGTCCGTGTGGCCTAATTTATAAGGTGTCTGACTTCGAATTAGAAGATTGCAGGTTCGATTCACGGACGAGATTAATATTTTTCTTTAATGTGACGATCAGTTATTGTAATAAGGAAAAGTTCAAAGATACAACTGCAATATAATAACAACCGTTAAACAATCCCGTGTGGCCTAATGGATACGGCGTCTGATTTCGGATCAGAAGATTGCAGGTTCGAGTCATGGACGAGAATAATTTTTTCTTTAATGTTACGATCAGTTATTGTAATAACGAAATGTTCAAAGATACAACTGCAATTTAATAACAATTGTTAAACAAGTCCGTGTGGCCTAATGGATAAGGCGTATGACTTCAAATCAGAAGATTGCAGGTTCATGTCACGGACGAAAAAAAATTTTTTCTTTAATGTCACGATCAGTTATTGTAATAACGAAATGTTCAAAGATACAACTGAAATTTAATAAGAGGTGTTAATCAAGTCCGTGTGGCCTAATGAACGTCTGATTTGGAATCAGAAGATTCCAAGTTCTAGTCACGGACAACGAAAATTACAATAACTGATCGTGACATTAAAATGTCACGATCAGTTATTGTAATAACGAAATGTTCAAAGATGCAATTGCAATTTAATAACACTTGTTATTAAAGTCGGTGTGGCCTAATGGATAAGGCGTCTGACTTCGATACAGAAGATTGCAGGTTCGTGTCTTGTCCTGTCACGGACAAGAAGAAATTTTTCTTTAATGTTACGATCAGTTATTGTAATAACGAAATGTTCAAAGATACAACTGCAATTTAATAACAATTGTTAATTAAGTCCATGTGGCCTAATGGATAAGGTGTCTGACTTCGAATCAGAAGATTGCAGGATCGAGTCATGGACGAGAAGAATATTTTCTTTAATGTTACGATCAGTTATTGTAATAACGAAATGTTCAAAGACACAACCGCAATTTAATTACAGTTGTTTATCAAGTCCGTGTGGCCTAATGGATAACGCGTGTGACGTCGAATCAGAAGATTGCAGGTTCATTTCATGATGATAAAAAATTTTTACTTTAATGTCACGATCAGTTATTGTAATAACGAAATGTTCAAAGATACAACTGCAATTTAATAACAATTGTTAATGAAGTCCGTGTGGCCTAATGGATAAGGCGTCTGATTTCGAATCAGAAGATTGCAGGTTCGAGTCACGGACGACGAAAATTTTCGTCTTTAATGTCACGATCAGTTATTGTAATAACGAAATGTACAAAAGATACTACTGCAAATTAATAACAATTGTTATTCAAGTCCGTGTGGCCTAATGGATAAGGCGTCTGACTTCGAATCAGAAGATTACGAATTAATTGATTATTAATTAGTTTCTAATTCATTATTAATTAGGGGCGTGACCGGAAGTGGGCTGTGACGTCATAAGGGGAACGCACTAATGGCGGTTCGCCAGGTTGTCTTGAAACTACTCCCGGAAGTATCGTACGATTGTTTAATATCTATGTGGTCGTCCAATGTTCACCCTAAAGTTAAAGGCAGGGAATATTAGACGTAACGAATTGGTACAATGCTACACTTCGTTGTCGAGGAGCCACATTTTAGGCGTTCAGGCTTTCATCGTGAGACATCAGTACAGAAATCAATCATTGTGTGACTAACGAAGATATCAATCGTTGATCCTGAATCTTGGTGTCATCACTGTTCCACAATCGTTCATAAGGGAACTGTGGTGGATTTGAATCCTAAGCAAATGAGAAAATTATGTTAGCTGTAACAAATGATTTCTAGCAAAGCTATGTTTAGCAAACGTCAGTTAGGAAGAATCATTGAGAATACACACCAGAGGCATTATTACTACTACTTCATATGCCGGCCAGGATTGCAATTCCTTTTCATCTCAGGATCATTTCCGCTGAAGGACAAGCCTTTGCAGGTAAGATTTACCGGGCAATATTTCACCGGTCACGGTCTCGTTTGCTACGAGAAGAAGTGATATGTATCGCTAAGAAGTAAATAATACGCCAGTAATCTTTTCTAATCTTCCACTAGTCGTCGTGACGCTTCAGGACAATAGGAATTACCTACGGTCGTGGTGTATATCCTACCTATATTAACCTTGGTCAATACGTCTTCTTGAGATTTCAATCGAGAGATTGCTCGTCACGTGACTCGTCTAGTAGTACCCCCAGAATAACTTCTGCAAAATACTACCGCAGAATAACAACCGCAGAATAACTAGTGCCGTACTAGTACCTGCAGCGATCTCAGTCGTAGGCAAGAAGTAGCCTGCCACCAGGTGAACATGTATTTTCTCAGAAGCTTAGAAGACATAGAAACTGATTAATTCCATTATAAAAGAATAGGAATCATGCACAAACGCCAAAGTTAAAAACAAAATGTGATGGGTTTTCAAAAGGATGGCGTATCCAAAGTATAAAAAAAATTAATACTAATTGATTATCTCTTCAAGTCTTGGTTTGTAAATCGATGAAAGGATAAGTTTATTACAGGTCTGTTTCTGGGATCAATGAATCCTGACTGAGACAATCAGGGGAAATCAAGCTATTTTTATCGGTTCTCGACAATTAAAATAATTAATTATTGAATCACTGGTTACCTGTAGAAGCCAATTCTAGTGTTTATTGTTTCGTCATATTCTTTAAGACGGAAGTTATTCCAATGCGCAATCGGAAAATATCTATCAGTAGTCATTCAATCAGTCGCTTTACTGCAGAACATAGGTTTAAAGTGCTGCTCTCCGAGTAAATAATGATTGACGATGAGAAATTAATAAGTAACTTTCGGACATATCTCTTAAAGCAAATAAAAAAAATTATATCTCTAGATGGGCAACAAATTGAAAATGAGCGTGAATATTTAATATTCTGTCCAACTTCTCTAAGACTGCGAGCCATTTTTCGCGGCCCAAAAAAAAGAATAGCACAGGATAGTTAATTGAAAAGTCTGTTCATGTTACCTCAAAAAGTTATTTTATTTATACAAAAAATAATAATAAACCAATAGAAATTTTCTAAATCTTATCAAATATTTAATAAATTCAATGGGAGCATTGTGGCCGAAAAAGAATATGAGTAAGTTGAAATAATGCAATAATAATTGCAAATGGAATGAGTAAGTTGAAATAATGCAATAATAATTGCAAATAGAATGAGTAAGTTGAAGATTGCATATCAAGTAAAGTAATAGAAGTTGGCAAAAAATTATAAGGTGGATTAAAGGTAATTATTTAAAATGTCAAGTGAAAACTTGATTTTGTTCGCGGGCGACAAAATCTTTGTGCGGGGCCGCTAGTTGAACAGCGCTACTCTTGTTAATTATGCATTATATTAATCTTTAACAATAAAAGAAATCCGTGAAAAGTTAACTTATTAATTAGATATTAATTGATTATTAATTAGCTTTTAATTGATTATTAATTAGGGGCGTGACCGGAAGTGGGCTGTGACGTCATAAGGGGAACGCACTAATGGCGGTTCGCCAGGTTGTCTTGAAACTACTCCCGGAAGTATCGTACGATTGTTCAATATCTATGTGGTCGTCCAATGTTCACCCTAAAGTTAAAGGCAGGGAATATTAGACGTAACGAATTGGTACAATGCTACACTTCGTTGTCGAGGAGCCACATTTTAGGCGTTCAGGCTTTCATCGTGAGACATCAGTACAGAAATCAATAATTGTGTGACTAACGAAGATATCAATCTTGATCCTGAATCTTGGTGTCATCACTGTTCCACAATCGTTCATAAGGGAACTGTGGTGGATTTGAATCCTAAGCAAATGAGAAAATTATGTTAGCTGTAACAAATGATTTCTAGCAAAGCTATGTTTAGCAAACGTCAGTTAGGAAGAATCATTGAGAATACACACCAGAGGCATTATTACTACTACTTCATATGCCGGCCAGGATTGCAATTCCTTTTCATCTCAGGATCATTTCCGCTGAAGGACAAGCCTTTGCAGGTAAGATTTACCGGGCAATATTTCACCGGTCACGGTCTCGTTTGCTACGAGAAGAAGTGATATGTATCGCTAAGAAGTAAATAATACGCCAGTAATCTTTTCTAATCTTCCACTAGTCGTCGTGACGCTTCAGGACAATAGGAATTACCTACGGTCGTGGTGTATATCCTACCTATATTAACCTTGGTCAATACTTCTTCTTGAGATTTCAATCGAGAGATTGCTCGTCACGTGACTCGTCTAGTAGTACCCCCAGAATAACTTCTGCAAAATACTACCGCAGAATAACAACCGCAGAATAACTAGTGCCGTACTAGTACCTGCAGCGATCTCAGTCGTAGGCAAGAAGTAGCCTGCCCCCAGGTGAACATGTATTTTCTCAGAAGCTTAGAAGACAGAGAAACTGATTAATTCCATTATAAAAGAATAGGAATCATGCACAAACGCCAAAGTTAAAAACAAAATGTGATGGGTTTTCAAAAGGATGGCGTATCCAAAGTATAAAAAAAATTAATACTAATTGATTATCTCTTCAAGTCTTGGTTTGTAAATCGATGAAAGGATAAGTTTATTACAGGTCTGTTTCTGGGATCAATGAATCCTGACTGAGACAATCAGCGGAGAGCAAGCTTTTTTTATCGGTTCTCGACAATTAAAATAATTAATTATTGAATCACTGGTTACCTGTAGAAGCCAATTCTAGTGTTTATTGTTTCGTCATATTCTTTAAGACGGAAGTTATTCCAATGCGCAATCGGAAAATATCGATCAGTAGTCATTCAATCAGTCGCTTTACTGCAGAACATATCTGTTTAAACTGCTGCTCTCCGAGTAAATAATGATTGACGATGAGAAATTAATAAGTAACTTTCGGACATATCTCTTAAAGCAAATAAAAAAATTTATATCTCTAGATGGGCAACAAATTGAAATTTGTTGCCCATCTAGAGATTTGTTGTCTAATTTTTTAGCTTAATCAAGTGATGGCTAGAATTACCCTCTCTTTATTGGAATAACTGGTAAAAACTCATATGTTCACAGCCAAGTTAAGCTACAAATACTGGACAGATAAATGGAAACATTCCCATGTTAAGTAAACAGGGAGTCAAATACATAAATCCATAATTTCTGCAATAAGCTTTTTATATGAAAATAGGACTAGATAAAGTTAAATCTAATATGAATCTGTCTAAATCTCGATTTTCAACAATATTTGTCGGATATTTAAAGAGCTATAGAAACATAAATACTTAATTGCAATGAAGTCAGGCCTATAAGAAACTTGTGTAAAACTAACAATTATTGAAAGAACTATTTGCACAAAATTCTAAAACATACACCTATTTTACTAAATGGTTTCAAATAATGCTTATTATGTAAATTTTAATTAGCTTCTGACGTGAATTCTGATGATTAACATCTCTGTTATTCAATATTCCAATTTCTATAACTCTAAGTACTGAATGGATTGTTAAAAATCGAAATTTAGGCAGTTTAATTGACATGTTATATTTATCTTCAGTTATATGTTTCCATAAAAAATTTATTTAACCAGTTATGGAGCTTCGAATATGATTTACCTTTGCCTGCATAAAACTAATATGGAGTAGTTCATATGAATAAAACTAGCTAATATAAAACCAGCAAATAGTGGGTCTGTATCCCACTTTGGCACAAATTGAGCTTTTTTATATTTTCTAAGTTGTTGTTTGTTTAAAAGAAAACGTTTCTTGTGGATTGAACCCTTAGAGGATCAATGTGAATGGGTAAGATTACTTTGGTTAATATCATCATCATCCTCAAGCAGCCATGGGCTACGGAGGTCCAACCAGACCGTGCAATTTAGTTCTCCAAGCAAGTCTATCCTGAGCTACATCTACTGCATCTGGCCACTGCACACCAATTCTAACAAGGTCCTGTTTGACATTGTCTGCCCACCGCATCCTAGGTCTCCCCCTCTTTCTGAGGCCTTTAGGCATACTGTTCATAACCCTATTCGCCAATCTATAATTATTCATACGGGCAACATGGCCAAACCAACGGAGTCTCTCTCTGCACAATATGCTACTTAAAGGAGGTTGCCAACTCCTTTGTCTAACCTCATCATTAGTTACAAAGTTGAACCATCTAATGCCCAAGATACTCCGTAAGCATCTGGAATTAAAAGCATCTAGTTTCCTGTTATCATGTTTACAAAGTGTCCAAGTTTCACTGCCATAACTAACCCTAGAAAGAACCAAACTATTATACAGCCTAATTTTAGTCTTTAGTGTATACGCCTATTTCTCCACACTCTCCATAGATTCTTAAAAGTCCCGGCAGCAATCCCTATTCGTCTGTTAATCTCATACCGCACATCACTAGTATCTGTTACGTAGCTCCCAAGATAATTAAACTGTGACACCTGCTCAAGGGTACAACAATGCAGATTAACTGAATCACAGCCTACCTGACCAATTTTCATCACTTTAGTTTTCTCTCTGTTTATAACCAAACCTACTCTACTACCAGTCTCATCAACAGCTCGAATGAAAGAGTTCATCTGATCAACATCATTTGCCAAAAGGGCTAAATCATCAGCATAATCTAAATCAAAAATGTTTGTATCTCCAGTCCATTTGAGGCCAAAATATTTCCCTTGAAGTGAATTTTGCATAACATAATCAATAACCAAGCTAAAGAGAAAAGGAGACAAAATGCACCCTTGTCGAACACCAGAAGTAGTGCTAAACCAATTGCTACAAGCCTTACCAACTCTCACACACGACTCAGTGTTATTATAGAGAGCTTTCATTATGTTAACTAACTTGTCTGGTATACCATATGATCTCAAAATCAACCACAAATTATGATGATCAACAGAGTCGAAAGCCTTTTTGAAATCAACAAAGCTAGCAATCAAAGGTTTCTGAAACTCTAAACATTTCTCAAGAATCTGCCTAAGTGAAAATATCTGATCCACACATCCCCTACCACTTCTGAATCCACATTGCTCATCACGCAATTGATTGTCAATCAGATTCTTAATTCTATTAGGCACAATCATGGAAAGAACTTTACCTGGAACAGAGAGTTGGCTGATACTATAGTTATCACAAGAACTGCGATCACCTTTTTTGAAAATAGGGATAACAATAGCTCTGGTAAAATCCTTAGGAACCATGCCTTTATCATAAAAGATATTCAGAATTTTAGTCATCCAAGTGGTAACCGAAAAATTCCCAGCTTTAAGCATTTCTGTAGTAATTTCATCTACCCCTGGGGATTTATGAAGTTTAAGTTTAGAAACAGCCAAAATAACTTCAGATTGTGTTATAGGGCCAACATTAAAGCCACCAATGCATCTATCGTCATTGCAAACAATGGGAATAGAACTAACCGCATTGTTTAGAATATCACTGAAATGCTCAGCCCACCTAGCCATGACAGAATCCTCACCTTCTGTAACCTTACCTTGTTTATCCTTCAATCCCTGTATACCTGTCCGTTTTCTACCACACAAAACATTAACTATCTGGTACAGCTCTCTGCTGTTGTGCTGTCTAACTGCTTCCTCGGCTTTGTCAGCCAAACCATCAAGCCAAAGATTCTTATCAGCAGCTAACTGATCTTTTACACTTTATTAAGTTCTCTGTAATGCTTTCTAATAGGACTAGTAGGGTATTGATTAAGGATATTCCTGCAGTTCTTTCTTTCCGAAATAAGCTCAAGTGCCTTATCACTCAGATAATTCTGTCTCTTCTGCTCCTTTTTTCCTAAAAGAGTACTGTTAGTGTCCAAAAAAGCCTGTTTAAAATGATCCCATTCTTCCTCAACTTCAGTAGTAAGCATACCATGACTGTCATAATGACTAAGTAACCTATCATGGTAAGCTTTGGCTATAACTGGGTCTTTCAGAGCTTCAGTATTAAAAGCAAATTTTTTAACCCTAGCACAACACTTTTTAAGTTTAAGTTGCAAGACACTTTTAACAAGGTAATGGTCAGATCCAATTTCAGCTCCCCTATATTCCTGGTATTTCTAACAGAACTAGCCCATTTGCTGTTAATTAATATATAATCAATCATATTCCGATGCAGCCCATCAGGTGAAACCCATGTGTACTTATGTATGTCGCGGTGTTTTTAATATGTGTTAGTTATTCTGAATCCATTGAGTTTACTTACCTGTAGGAGACGTTGCCCATTGCCATTGCAGCTACCAATACCAAAAGGGCCTATTACTCCTCCCCAAAGGTCAGAGTCAGTACCAACTTTGGCATTCAAGTCACCAAGGACAAGGGTAATATCTCCTTTCTTGACAGAATTCGAAATATCCTGAAGTTGTTCATAAAACCTATCCTTCTCATCCTCATCGGCATCCTTAGTGGGGGCATAACAGCAGATAACATTCAGGTCTTTAACGCTTGTCTGAAATTTTGCTGTAAGAAACCTTTCATTAATGCACTCATATCCTAGAAGAGCATCACTAGCGTGTCTGCTGAGAAGCAGACCGCTAGTGAAGGAAGAGTTGGTTAATAACTGTTAAATTAATCATGGAGATATTTTTATTGTGCTATTGAGACCAAATTACCAAAATTATTGAGAATATAAATCATAATTATTTTATTGCAAATATCACCAAAATTTCAGTGTTTCTTATTAATTCTGTAAACCATTGTAGCCTGCAGTATTGTAAAATAACTTGTATTAAAATTACAATTACTCATACTTTTGCTTATTATTTCAGTGTTAAGTTTAAACTTAAAACAATCTGAAAATTGTGTTGAATAGTCTAGGCAATGAGATTTCAGACAACCATGTTTAAAGTGATTGAAGTCATTTCAGTAATTCTGAAGTTGAGATTTTTCATTTTTTTCTTAAATATATGCACATTAACATGACTCCATGGAACAAATTTTGGAGTTGTTCTTCACTGTGGTGAAAGTTAATAACATAAGTACACTAAACAAGATTGCTTTTTAACTCTCACTGAGTCCATTCTGAGAAATTAAAAATCCACAGGCCCATGCTCAGCCAAAAAACAATTTTTTTAACTTTTTGTCAAGTATCTAATGAGCAGAAATAGGTAATATTATATAGTTTATAATATGCCAGGCTTGTAATCTGTGGTTCCCAAGTTTGAGTCCCACCTCGGCCAATGTTGACCCAATTCTGGATAGCCTTGATGGGAGTCTATCACAGCCTCCTAACTGCTGTCTAGTGGGTCCCCTCTCCCAACCTTCTCTGAGCCCTTGGGTCTTTATGGCCTAACAGTTTAGCCCATTTGCAAAAAAGTACTGCTCAGTTGGTTGTCTTCAGAAGCAAAATTTCTGCTCAAGACAGCCAACCAACCTTCGATATGTTGTTTTATATTGATGTTCTTCTGTTAGACTTCCATGGCAAGTACGTTACATGACAAAATTGCTATTTAATATAATCACAGGTAATTTTGAATAAATCTTATTTGTTATCAAACATTTTGTAGCTTAAAATTATTGGTGAATTTCAATTGTTTTAATTTTGTACACTCTGCATAAAAGCTCTATTTCTTTACTTAAAACTAATGTTATATTTTCATATATGTTATATTTTACAGCAAGAAGGATTTTATATGTATTGATTTGTGCTTCGACATCACAACATCATTAGGTATAGAAAAGGTAAGTAAAATTTATTATTTGTTAATTTAATATCATAATAAATAGTAATGATATTTGTTAATTTTTAAAAGAAGATGTAAATAAATACTTCTACAATAAAATTTTCTGTCCACTGTATAGCATATAAGAATTTTAACTAAAATCTTGTAGTTTGCATGCCTCTGCAATCAGTTTATTACTTCTCATTGAAATATATAATAGAAAGGTAATATATAATATCCACAGAGCTGCCTGTTGAGTCAATAAATGGTTCTGTGGACAATAGTTTCACCTTATAAGTATATATAGGTAATACGCTGATAAATCCTGTGAACCAAAGAATATTTCAATCATCTGAAAATGACCAGTTTTAAGAAGCTGTATTGTTTATTGAATCAGTTTTATTTTTCTACTGAGGTCCTGCCATCCTCTTAGACCATCTATTATGGCATATAAACTGACAGGCTCCTGTCAGACCTTTGTGGCAAGCATCTGCTTGAGGGGGTATTTATTTTTTATTTATATAGTAGTGGATTACTTCTAACTTTCAAAAGGTACAGATCAATATCACTTCTTAATTCATGTCTTATTTCACTGTCTCCCAACAGCTGTTCCAGTGGGTCCCCTCCCCCAACCTTCTCTGAGCCTTCGGGGTTCATGTGATCTGGCCATTTAGCCCATGGTGTGCAAAAAAGTGCCGCTCAGAGGTAAAACAACCCAACGTGTCAGGATGGACCAGTAATCTAAGGTTCTGTGTTTAAGCAGCAGACTAGTGTCCTGGGCTCCGGTTCGAATCCCACTTCTGACAACTTAAATTTTACTAAAAGAATTTATGACTTTTTTTCTTTCTAATACTTGTCCCCTACTTCATCTCACAATGAAAAAAATGATGATTATATCTATCTAATTTATTACCACTAATAACAGTGTGGTCTAAAGCGCTGACTGTAAGCTGAAAACCAATGTTCTGGGAGTGGGTTCGAATTCCACTTATGACAATTTACTAAGATAATTTATAACTTTTATTTTCTCTCTTAATGTTGGTTCGTACATCACGTCAGAAGGAGAAAAACGATATTGTTATCTGTCTGTGCTATAACTAACAAGCTACTGTCAAGATGTCCGAGATGTCTGTCAAAATGGCAGAGGCCCTGCATTCCAGTGTTCTGGATTCGAACCCTACTTCTGACAATTTATGTCTTACTCAAAGGATTTTTTTCACTCTTAATGTTTGTCTGTACAACATGTCACAAGGAAAAAATGATAATTATACCTCTGTCTGCTCTAATTAATCAGCTACGTGTCAGGATGGACCAGTGGTCTAATGTGCTGCAATCCAATGTTCTGAGCATGGGTTCGAATCCCACTTCTAACAATCTATATCTTACTAAGAGAATTTATGGCTTTTTTCTCTCTTAATATTTGTCGATATATCGTGTGAGCAGAAGCAGAATTATAACTGCCTGTGCTGTTATTAATTAGCTCCGTGTTAGCATGGTCAAGTGGTCCAAGGCGCTGCGTTTAGGACGCAATCCAGTGTTCTGCGCATGGATTCAAATACTACTTCTGACAACTTATCTTTTACTAAGAGAATTTATTACATTATTCTCTGTTAATGCTGGTCCGTACATCACGTCAGAAAGAGAAAAATTATAATTATATCTTTCTGTGCTCCAATTAAGTAGTTATGTGTCAGGATCGCAGTTTGGTCTCAGGCGCTGCATTTAGGCTGCAGTCCAGTGCCCTGGGTTTGTCCAGTTTTGTCCGTTAGAATGTCACAAGGTTCATATTGACAATTATATCACTGTCTGCTCTGATTAACCAACAACGTGTCAGGATGGCCCAGTGGTCTAAGGCTCTGCGTTTAAGCCGCAGTCCAGTATCTCGGCGTGGGTTCGAATTCCACTTCTGACAATCTATGTTTTACCAAGAGAATATAGGCTTTTTTCTCTTTTAATGTTTTGTCCGTTAGAATATCAGAAGATGAAAAGTGATAATTATATCTCTGTCTGCTCTGATTAACTAACAACGTGTCAGGATGGCCGAGTGGTCTAAGGCGCTGCGTTTAGACCGCAGTCCAATATCTGGGCGTGGGTTCGAATCCCACTTCTGACAATCTATATTTTACGAAAAGAATATACGTCTTTTTTCTCTTTTAATGTTTTGTCCGGTAGATTGTCACAAGGAGAAAATTATTATTATATCTCTGTCTGCTCTGACTAACTAACAACGTGTCAGGATGGCCGAGTGGTCTAAGTCGCTGCGTTTAGACCGCAGTCCAGTATCTGGACGTGGGTTCGAATCCCACTTCTGACAATCTGTGTTTCACCAAGAGAATATACGGCTTTTACTCTTTTAATGTTTTGTCCGTTAGAATGTCAGAAGATGAAAATTGATAATTATATTACTGTCTGCTCTGATTAACTAACAACGTGTCAGGATGGCCGAGTGGTCTAAGGCGCTGCGTTTAGGCCGCAGTCCAGTATCTGGGCGTGGGTACTTCTGACAATCTATGTTTTACCAAGAGAATATACGGCTTTTTCTCTTTTAATGTTTTGTCCGTTAGAATATCAGAAGATGAAAATTGATAATTATATCTTTGTCTGCTCTGATTAACTAACAACGTGTCAGGATGGCCGAGTGGTCTAAGTCGCTGCGTTTAGGCCGCAGCCCAGTATCTGGGCGTGGATTCGAATCCCACTTCTGACAATCTATATTTTACGAAGAGAACATACGTCTTTTTTCACTTTTAATATTTTGTCAATTTTAATGTCACAAGGAGAAAATTGATAATTATATGTCTCTCTGCTCTGATTAACCAACAACGTGTCAGGATGGCCGAGTGGTCTAAGGCGCTGCGTTAAGGCCGCAATGCAGCCTCTGAGCGTGGATACGAATCCCACTTCTGACAATCTATATTTTACGAAGAGAATATACGGTTTTTTTCTCTTTTAATGTTTTGTCCGTTAGATTGTCAAAAGGAGAAAATTGATAACTATGTCTCTCTGCTCTGATTAACCAACAACGTGTCAGGATGGTCGAGTGGTCTTAGGCGCTGCGTTTAGGCCGCAGTCCAGTATCTGGACGTAGGTTCGAATCTCACTTCTGACAATCTGTATTTTAGGAAGAGAATATACGGCTTTTTTCTCTTTTAATGTTTTGTCCGTTAGAGTGTCACAAGGAGAAGATTGATAATTATATATCTGTCTGCTCTGATTTTCCAGCAATGTGTCAGGATGGCCGAGTGGTCTAAGGCGCTGCGTTTAGGCCGCAGTCCAGTATCTGGACGTAGGTTCGAATCTTACATCTGACAATCTGTATTTTAGGAAGAGAATATACGGCTTTTTTCTCTTTTAATATTTTGTCCGGTAGATTGTCACAAGGAGAAAATTGATAATTATATATCTGTCTGCTGTGATTTGCCAGCAATGTGTCAGGATGGCCGAGTGGTCTAAGGCGCTGCGTTTAGGACGCAGTCCAGTATCTGGGCGTGGGTTCGAATCCCACTTCTGACAATCTTATTTTTAGGATGAGAATATACGGCTTTTTTTCTATTCTAATGTTTTGTCCGTTAGAGTGTCACAAGGAGAAAATTGATAATTATATCTCTGTCTGCTCTGATTAACCATCAACCTGTCAGGATAGCCGAGTGTTCTAAGTCGCTGCGTTTAGGCCGCAGTCCAGTATCTGGGCGTGGGTTTGAATCCCACTTCTGACAATCTTATTTTTATGAACAGAATATACGGTTTTTTTCTCTTTTAATGTTTTGTCCGTTAGATTGTCAAAAGGAGAAAATTGATAACTATGTCTCTCTGCTCTGATTAACCAACAACGTGTCAGGATGGTCGAGTGGTCTTAGGTGCTGCGTTTAGGCCGCAGTCCAGTATCTGGACGTAGGTTCGAATCTCACTTCTGACAATCAATATTTCAGGAAGAGAATATACGGCTTTTTTCTCTTTTAATGTTTTGTCCGTTAGAGTGTCACAAGGAGAAGATTGATAATTATATATCTGTCTGCTCTGATTTTCCAGCAATGTGTCAGGATGGCCGAGTGGTCTAAGGCGCTGCGTTTAGGCCGCAGTCCAGTATCTGGACGTAGGTTCGAATCTTACATCTGACAATCTGTATTTTAGGAAGAGAATATACGGCTTTTTTCTCTTTTAATATTTTGTCCGGTAGATTGTCACAAGGAGAAAATTGATAATTATATATCTGTCTGCTGTGATTTGCCAGCAATGTGTCAGGATGGCCGAGTGGTCTAAGGCGCTGCGTTTAGGACGCAGTCCAATATCTGGGCGTGGGTTCGAATCCCACTTCTGACAATCTTATTTTTAGGATGAGAATATACGGCTTTTTTTCTATTCTAATGTTTTGTCCGTTAGAGTGTCACAAGGAGAAAATTGATAATTATATCTCTGTCTGCTCTGATTAACCATCAACCTGTCAGGATAGCCGAGTGGTCTAAGTCGCTGCGTTTAGGCCGCAGTCCAGTATCTGGGCGTGGGTTCGAATCCCACTTCTGACAATCTTATTTTTATGAACAGAATATATGGCTATTTTCTCTTTTAATGTTTTGTCCGTTAGAATGTCACAAGGAGAAAATTGATAATTATACCTCTGTCTGCTCTGATTAACCAACAACGTGTTAGGATGGCCGAGTGGTCTAAGGCGCTGCGATTAGGCCGCAGTCCGGTGTCTGGTCGTGCGTTCGAATCCCACTTCTGACAATCCTATTTTTACGAAGAGAATATACGGCTTTTTTCTCTTTTAATGTTTTGTCCGTTAGATTGTCAGAAGGAGAAAATTGATAATTATATCTCTGACTGCTTTGATTAACCAACAACGTGTCAGGATGGCCGAGTGGTCTAAGGCGCTGCGTTTAGGCCGCAGTCCAGTATCTGGGCGTGGGTTCGAATCCCACTTCTGACAATCTTGTTTTTACGAAGACAATACACGGCTTTTTTCTCTTTTAATGTTTTGTCCGTTAGAATGTCACATGGAGAAAATTGATAATTATATCACTGTCTGCTCTGATTAACGAACAACGTGTCAGGATGGCCGAGTGGTCTATGTCGCTGCGTTTAGGCACAGTCCAGTATCTGGGCGTGGGTTCGATTTCCACTTCTGACAATCTTAATTTTACGAAGAGAATATACGGATTTTTTCTCTTTTAATGTTTTGTTCGATAGAGTGTCAGAAGGAGAGAATTGATAATTATATATCTGTCTGCTCTGATTAACCAACAACGTGTCAGGATGGCCAAGTGGTCTAAGGCGCTGCGTTTAGGCCGTAGTCTGATATCTGGGCGTGGGTTCGAATCGCACTTCTGACAATCTATATTTTAGGAAGAGAATATACGGCTTTTTTCTCTTTTAATGTTTTGTCCGGTAGATTGTCACAAGGAGAAGATTGATAATTATATATCTGTCTGCTCTGAATTGCCAGCAATGTGTCAGGATGGCCGAGTGGTCTAAGGCGCTGCGTTTAGGCCGCAGTCCAGTATCTGGGCGTGGGTTCGAATCCCACTTCTGACAATCTTATTTTTACGAAGAGAATATACGTCTTTTTTCTCTTTTAATGTTTTGTTCGGTAGATTGTCACAAGGAGAAAATTGATAATTATATCTCTGTCTTCTCTGATTAACTAACAACGTGTCAGGATGGTCGAGTGGTCTAAGGCGCTGCGTTTAGGCCGCAGTCCAGTATCTGGGCGTAGGTTCGAATCTCACTTCTGACAATCTATATTTTAGGAAGAGAATATACGGCTTTTTTCTCTTTTAATGTTTTGTCCGGTGGATTGTCACAAGGAGAAAAATTTATAATTATATATCTGTCTGTTCTGATTTGCCAGCAATGTGTCAGGATGGGCGAGTGGTCTAAGGCGCTGCGTTTAGGCCGCAGTCCAGTATCTGGGCGTGGGTTCGAATCCCACTTCTGACAATTTTATTTTTAGGATTAGAATATACGGCTTTTTTTCTCTTTTAATGTTTTGTCCGTTAGAATGTCACAAGGAGAAAATTGATAATTATATCTCTGTCTTCTCTAATTAACCATCAACGTGTCAGGATGGCCGAGTTTTCTAAGACGCTGCGTTTAGGCCCCAGTCCAGTATCTTGGCGTGGCTTCGAATCCCGCTTCTGACAACCTTATTTTTACGATGAGAATATACGGCTTTTTTCTCTTTTAATGTTTTGACCGTTAAAATGTCACAAGGAGAAAATTGATAATTATATCTCTGTCTGCTCTGATTAAATAACAACGTGTCAGGATTGCCGAGAGGTCTAAGGCGTTGCGTTTAGGCCGCAGTCCAGTATCTGGGGCGTGAGTTCGAATCCCACTTCTGACAATCTTATTTTTATGAACAGAATATACGGCTATTTTCTCTTTTAATGTTTTGTCGTTAGAATGTCACAAGGAGAAATTTGATAATTATACCTCTGTCTGCTCTGATTAACCAACAACGTGTCAGGATGGCCGAGTGGTCTAAAGCGCTGCGTTTAGGCCGCAGTCCGGTATCTGGTCGTGCGTTCGAATCCCACTTCTGACAATCTTATTTTTACGAAGAAAATATACGGCTTTTTTCTCTTTTAATGTTTTGTCCGTTAGAATGTCAGAAGGAGAAAATTGATAATTATATCTCTGTCTGCTTTGATTAACCAACAACGTGTCAGCATGGCCGAGTGGTCTAAGGCGCTGCGTTTAGGCCGCCGTCCAGTATCTGGGCGTGAGTTCGAATCCTACTTCTGACAACCTTATTTTTATGAACAGAATATACGGCTTCTTCTCTTTTAATGTTTTGTCCGTTAGAATGTCACAAGGAGAAAATTGATAACTATATCTCTGTCTGCTCTGATTAACCAACAACGTGTCAGGATGGTCGAGTGGTCTAAAGCGCTGCGTTTAGGCCGCAGTCCGGTATCTGGTCGTGCGCTCGAATCCCACTTCTGACAATCTTATTTTTACGAAGAGAATATACGGCTTTTTTCTCTTTTAATGTTTTGTCCGTTAGAATGTCAGAATGAGAAAATTGATAATTATATCTCTGTCTGCTTTAATTAACCAACAACGTGTCAGGATGGCCGAGTGGTCTAAGGCGCTGCGTTTAGGCCGCAGTGCAGTATCTGGCCGTTGGTACGAATTCCACTTCTGACAATCTCTATTTACGAAGAGAATATACGGCTTTTTTCTCTTTTAATGTTTTATCCGTTAGAATGTCACAAGGAGAAAATTGATAATTATATCTCTGGCTGCTTTGTTTAATAAACAGCGTGTCAGGATGGCCGAGTGCTCTGAAACGTTGGGTTTAGACAATGGTTACGAATCCCACTTCTGAGAATTTATGCTTTAACAACACAATTTATGGCTTTTTTTTTCTCTCTTTTAATGTTTTGTCCGTACAGCATGTCACAATGCAAAAATTGATAATTATATCTCTGTCTGCTTTGATTAATCAACAAAGTGTCAAGGGTGGCCCAGTGCTCTGAGACGTTGGGTTTTGGCCATAGGTTCGAATCCCACTTCTGACAGTTTATATTTTTAACAAGGCAATTTATGACTTTTTTTCTTTTTTAATGTTTTGTCCGTACAGCATGTCACAAGGAGAAAATTGATAATTATTATCTCTGTCTGCGCTGGTTAATTAACAAAGTGTCAGGATGGCCGAGTGGTCTAAGTCGCTGCGTTCAGTATGTGGGTACGAATCACATTTCTGATAATTTATATTTTACCAAGAGAATTCACGGCTTTTATCTCTTTTAATATTTTGTCCGTATAGCATGTCACAAGGAAAATACTGATAATTTTATCTCTGTCTGCTCTGCTTAATCAACAACGTGTTCGTATGGCCGAGTGCTCTTTGAGTTTAGGCCATGGGTTCGAATCCCACTTCTAACATTTTATATTTTACCAACAAAATTTACGGCTTTTTTTCTCTTTTAATGTTTTGTTCGTAGAGCATGTCACAAAGAGAAAATTGATAATTATATTTCTGTCTGCTCTGGTTAATAAACAGCGTGTCAGGATGGCCGAGTGCTCTGAGACGTTGGGTTTAGGCCATGGATTCGAATCCAACTTCTGACAATTTATATTTTACCAAGAGAATTTGTGGCTTTTTTCTCTTTTAATGTTTTGTCCGTACAGTATGTCACAAGGTTAATATTGATAATTATATCTCTGTCTGCTTTGTTTAATCAACAACGTGTCAGGATGGCTGTGTGGTCTAAGGCGCTGCATTTAGCTCACAGTCCAGTATCTGGGCGTGGGTTTGAATCCCACTTCTGACAATTTATATTTTACCAAGAGAACATACGGCTTTTTTCTCTATTAATGTTCTGTCCGTATAGCATGTCAGAAGGAGGAAAATGATAATTATATCTCTGTCTGCTCTGGTTAATCAACAAAATGTCAGGATGTTCGAGTGCTCTAAAACGTTGGGTTTAGGTCATGTGTTCGAATCCCACTTCTGACAATTTATATTATACCAACAAAATGTACGGCTTTTTTCTCTTTTAATGCATTTTCCGTACAGCATTCCACAAGGAGAAAATTGTTAATTATATCTCTGTCTGCGCTGGCTAATCAACAACGTGTCAGGTTGGCCGAGTGTTCTAAGTCGCTGTGTTTAAATCGCAGTCCAGTATCTGGGCGTGGGTTCGAATCCCACTTCTGACAGCTTATATTTTACCAAAAGAATTTATTGTTTTTTTCTCTCTTAATGTTTTTTCGTACTTCATGTCAGAAGTAGAAAAATTATAATTATATTTATCGGTGCTCTAATAACTAGTTACGTATCAGGATCGCCAAGTGGTGTTAACCGTTGCGTATGACCAATTTGTCGTAGTAGGTGTGTTCTTTACCTTTGAGGTAAATTTTTATATCTAGTTTAAGTTATGGTTAAAGTTTTAGTTTTGTTGACTTTAAAAATATAAAACGAAATATGGAATTAATATTGTGGAAAACAGAGATTTCGAGATTTTTGTATCACCTTTTTATCAGTAGTGACATTTTCTTATAAAAAACTTATTTCCGAAGTTAGGGAGTAGAGACGTCTTCTAGCTCAGAATAATTTAAATTTCAAATACACTCATGGACACAAAAATTGCAACACCTCGGACCACGCTGAAACTGAGCAGAATGATAGAGCATGGTTACAAGGTAATAATGATTAATCGCTTGCATGCATATTAAGAGTGTGTTTAGAAGTCCCCAATATGGGTTATCAATAAGGGGTTGTTGTTGGGTTGTTTTACCCCTGAGCGGCACTTTTTGCACACCACGGGCTAAATGGCCAGGTCACATGGACCACGAAGGCTCAGAGAAGGTTGGGGGAGGGGATCCACTGGAACAGCTGTTCAGAGACAGATGGTAGCCTCCCGTCAAGGCCATCCAGCGTGTTCTTTAACGTGCACAGGGTATGGCTCTCCCGCACACGGGGCCACGGCTTAACGTCCCATCCGACGGACGGCGGCCTTTCCAAGCCCATCGGTGTCCCCTACTGACCGTGGGCAGGATAAATTGGAGCAATACACTGTAGTTGAATAGGGTGGCAATTGGAGAAGTTACCTGGAGATGCATTTACTCATGCACTAGAGTTCAGTAAGGTGTCTAATGACCCCTGACAGCAATACAAATGTCACATTGACACTGCATGCTGTTGGCATGGGAAGTTGTTTGTTTGGTTGTTTGGGGAATGAATATCTGCCAGGCGTCGAGGCATCGATGCATACAGGTCCCTAATAGGGTCCTAAGGCCCTTTCCACCATTCGTCCTCCAAAGGGAGACGCAGGGTGTCCAGTGTGTATGCTGACTGTAAATCCTGTTTGAGACGCCGACCCACCACATCCTGTATGTGTTCTATAGTGGAAAACTCCAAGGATATAGCAGATCAATGTAAAGTGTTGACATGCTGCATGCTATATGGGGTCGTGCGTTGTGCTGCTGAAAAATGTCACCAAGAGAACTCCACAGGAAGGTAGACAATGGGACACCAGAATCTTGTCAACGTATCGTGTCGTTGAGCTATCAGTTTCCTGGACAAACACTAAAGGTGTTCTGCAGTCATAACTGATGACATCCCACCCGAGAACACCGGGTGTGCAGGACGAGACTGAGTGGAACCCACCCACGGCAAAACCATTTTTTTCCTGCTTATTATTTCATGAGTTTCAGGTCTCCAGGACATCTCCTGTGATTCTGTACTACTGAATTAACATTTTAATTTTGTCAAACAATGATGGTTGGTTTACCTCTGAGCGACACTTTTTCGTACACAATGGGCTATATGGCCAGGTCACAAGAACCCCGATGGCTGGGGGAGGGGACCCACTGGAACGGCTGTTGGTAGACAGATGGTAGCCTCCCGTCAAGGCCATCCAGTGTTCTTTAACTTGCATAGGGTATGGCACTCCCGCACACGGGGGCCACGGCTTAACCTCCAATCTGACGGACGGCGGCCTTTCCAATCCTATCGGTGTCCCCTACTGACCGTGGGCAGGGCGGGGAATTTTGCGGAGATAAATCTCAACGCTGACTCAGCTGGGACTCGAACCTGGAAACTACAGATTAGTAGCCTGGCCCGCTACAAACTGAGTCACCCTCGCCCCAGAAATATAATAATTAATAATATAATAATAAAATATGCAATTAGCGACATACATTTTATATATGAATTTCTCATCATACATCAGAGAAATGTTTTTTCCCAAATCGGACTAGGGCTCAAAAAATTGAGCCCAAACTCCTCTCTATTTAGGGGGCTTCGAATATGGCTTTCCAGTCACATAACATGGAAGTGTTCGGTACCTTTTTGTAATATAGGTTAATCAGAAATTTTCCTATCTCCAGCCCATTTAAGGCCAAAATCTTTCCCTTGAAGTGAATTTCGCATAACATAATCAATAACCAAGCTAAAGAGAAAAGGAGACAAAATGCACCCTTGTCGAACACCAGAAGTAATGCTAAACCAATTGCTACAAGCCTTACCAACTCTCACACACGACTCAGTGTTATTATAGAGAGCTTTCATAATGTTAACTAACTTGTCTGGTATACCATATGATCTCACAATCAACCACAAATTATGACGATCAACAGAGTCGAAAGCCTTTTTGAAATCAACAAAGCTAGCAACCAAAGGTTTCTGAAACTCTAAACATTTCTCAAGAATCTGCCTAAGTGAAAATATCTGATCTACACATCCCCTACCACTTCTGAATCCACATTGCTCATCACGCAATTGCCTGTCAACCAGATTCTTAATTCTATTAAGCACAATCATGGAAAGAACTTTACCTGGAACAGAGAGTAGGCTGATACCCCTATAGTTATCACAAGAACTGCGATCACCTTTTTTGAAAATAGGGATAACAATAGCTCTGGTAAAATCCTTAGGAACCATGCCTTTATCATAAAAGAGATTCAGAATTTCAGTCATCCAAGTGGTAACCGAAACATTCCCAGCTCTAAGCATTTCCGTAGTAATTTCATCTACCCCTGGGGATTTATGAAGTTTAAGTTTAGAAACAGCCAAACTAACTTCAGATTGTGTTATAGGGCCAACATTAAAGCCACCAATGCATCTATCATCATTGCAAACAATGGGAGTAGAACTAACTACATTGTTTAGAACATCACTGAAATGCTCAGCCCACCTAGCCATGACAGAATCCTCCCCTTCTATAACCTTACCTTGTTTATCCTTCAATCCTTGTATGCCTGTCCGTTTTCTACCACACAAAACATTAACTATCTGGTACAGCTCTCTGCTGTTGTGCTGTCTAACTGCTTCCTCGGATTTGTCAGCCAAACCATCAAGCCAAAAATTTTTATCAGCAGCTAACTGATCCTTTACAAGTTTATTAAGGTCTCTGTAATGCTTTCTATTAGGACTAGTAGGGTATTGATTAAGGGCATTCCTGCAGTTCTTTCTTTCCGAAATAAGCTCAAGTGCCTCATCACTCAGATAATTCTGCCTCTTCTGCTCCTTTTTTCCTAAAAGAGTACTGTTAGTGTCCAAAAATGCCTGTTTAAAATGATCCCATTCTTCCTCAACTTCAGTAGTAAGCAAACCATGACTGTCATAATGACTAAGTAACCTATCATGGTAAGCTTTGGCTATAACTGGATCTTTCAGAGCTTCAGTATTAAAAGTAAATTTTTTAACCCTAGCACAACACTTTTTAAGTTTAAGTTGCAACACACTTTTAACAAGGTAATGGTCAGATCCAATTTCAGCTCCCCTATATGCCCTGGTATTCCTAACAGAACTAGTCCATTTGCTGTTAATTAATATGTAATCAATCATATTCTTATGCAGCCCATCAGGTGAAACCCATGTGTACTTATGTATGTCGTGGTGTTTGTAATAAGTGTTAGTTATTCTGAATCCATTGAGTTTACTTACCTGTAGGAGACGTTGCCCATTGCTATTGCAGCTACCAATACCAAAAGGGCCTATTACTCCTCCCCAAAGGTCAGAGTCAGTACCAACTTTGGCATTGAAGTCACCAAGAACAAGGGTAATATCTCCTTTCTTGACAGAATTCAAAATATCCTGAAGTTGTTCATAAAACCTATCCTTCTCATCCTCATCGGCATCCTCAGTGGGGGCATAACAGCAGACGCCGCAACTTTTGTAGACTCTGTTGGCAGAGCGAGTTACGGTAACAAAGAGGGAAACCTGTCCCTTACAGAAGCCACATCAGTGTCAGCTGTTACCCAAGGAAAGTTCCCTTTTCTTGGTGTATCAACGTTCGCTGTGATGTTAGAGAAAAAGCACCAGATTATTCCTGGTTTTCTTTTATAGAATCAAATGTAATATTTACATCATTCAATTATTATCTCTAACCCCTCCCCCCCCCCCACACACATCTCCTCCTTGTGTCGGTGGGGGCTAACTTCAAAGCGCTATAACTTCTAGAATAAGAGATTTATCAGAAATGTGACTAAAGATAAATGAAACAATTCTGGAAATTTATTGTTCAAGTTACGTTAAATTTTCAGATAAAGTTTAATTTTGACTCAAGATAAACCATCCTCTTCACCCAAGCATAATTGTGACTGATAGAAGAACTTGATGATGTACCACAGATGAAGGTTTTTTCTCCAAAGGAGACAAAAAAATGCGTCTAAACAACACCTCTTATAAGAGACGGCCAATGTACAGTCGCTCAAAAAAGTTTCCGAACACTAGGGTTGATTGCAGAATTCAGAAAAAATATCTGGCAACGAATTTTTTAAATTAGTGATCTGTCAACCTTCGTGTCACGTGACACGAAGGTTGCCAGATCACTAATTTCAAAAGAAATCGTTGCCAGATATTTTTTCTGAATTCTGTAATCAACCATAGCGTTCGTATACTTTTTTGAGCGACTGTACCTCTATTTCCAAACTACTATACCGAAAGGGGGGCACGACCCTTTCCCCCGCCCTCCTCCTTCCCCTCCCCAACAGATCCGGCCTTGGCCTCTGACGAATATAAAATGTTTGTTTTCAACGAGAATGAAGTTTGTCATATTTCGACTTTTGTGCCTCCTAACAATGAAAACTGAAACTACTAGATGATTATAGAAATGCAAATGTTAATAATTTATTTGCCCCTATGAAACACAAGAGAATTTTTCATTTATCTCGTAAAAAGAAAAAGTTTGCGTTTTTCACTTGCCCTAGAATTAAGGGGGACAAATCGTTTACTGCCATTGCAAAATTCTTGGCAATCACACTCCACCGCAAAATTTCAAATTTCTATCATAAATTGACCGTTTGTAATGGTCGTTAAAAATTGGGCCATTTCCGAAATATTTTCACTGCTGGAAAGCATTATTTTACATATATATATATGGGAGATATTTGGGACATTTGAAAAGGGGAATGTAATAATAATTCATCAAAAATCCAACTCCAAAATAAATTTTTTATCTATATAAATTTATTTTTGGATTGGATTATTGATAAAATATTGCAATTCGCACTTTTTCAATCTTCAAATAGTTTTAAAACTAAGACTTCTTGCCGTAAAAATATTTAGAAAATCGGAAAATTTTAAATGAATATTCCAAACGATATATGTATTCCAACAATATCAAATTTGAAGCTTTCGTAGTGGAATCTGTGGGTCAACAATTTCGCACTGAAAGTAAAATTGCTTATCTCTAAAAACGAAAATAATAGCTTTCTTTAAAAAACAAAAACAAAAGAACTAAAAGATATCCTTGAAAGTTAGCGAAAAATTACACGATATTGCTATCACTTGAAATGACAGCATGAGTCTAAAAAATTGCATTAAAGAGACTGGTGATGTTGTTGTGATGACGAAAAGAACTAGTTGGATTGCAGAAAGTCGAAGCCGTATAGATGATTCCACATTTAGTTTCAATCTGTTTTTGGCAGGGAAAAGCACGTTCATCTAAGTGACATTCTTATTGTTCTGTGTGGAATTTCGTACGTCTACTGCTTGGAATGATTAGTGTTGAAAAAATCAATAGACAAAATAGAATTCGAGAACCAATTTCTCAACCGCTAAAATCAATTTTTCTTTTTCGAAAAACTTCTTTTTTTACCCAGAAATTACGCATATTATTCGGAAAATACCAAATAATCCAAACTAGGGGTGAGTTCGGACAGCGCTCAAGATAATTTATATTTCATATGTTTTTGTAATTGTGAAGAACATAAGTAAAACTTTTTTTTATTATAATTTAAACGTTTTTAATCAGTCTTTGTTGCCAAGTGGCTTTTGATCACTTTTTTACTTATTCTCTACCTTTAATAAATGAATGGCTATTTGCGTTTAAAATGTTGTTACCCACGAACTTTCATTTCTACTAATATTTATGATACTTTTCATTCCAAATAGCATTAACCCCATCATTTTAGCCATAAAAGGACTATAATTAATACTATAGCAATAAAATAAATTATTGACGACATTCATTTCTGAATATACACCGAAGAACCAAAACATTATGACCACCTGCCTAATATGATGTTGGTCCTCCACGTGCCGCCAAAACAGCTCTTCCCCGGCGAGGCGTGGATGCTAAAAACGATTTCTGAAGTTCAAGTTTTAAGTTCAACTTTAAAAGATTTCTAAAGTTGTCTTGTGGTATCTGGTACCAACACGTTACCAGCAGATCCTTCAACTGCTGTAAGTTACATGGTTGAGCCACCGCAGATCATATGTGCTGTTCCAACACAAGCCACAGATGCTCGATTGGATTGATGTCTGGAGAATTTGGAGGCCAAGGCAATATCTGGAAGTCTTCTTCGTGTTCCGCGAACCATTCTCGAACAATCCGGGCAGTGTGACATGGCGCATTTAATCCTGCTGAAAGAAGACACTCCTAGAGGAGTACACCGTTGCCATGAAAGAATGTACCTGGTCTGCAATGATGTTTAGATAGGTAGTAGACCTCATAGTTTCCTGCACATAAATGACTAAACCCAGGGTTTCTCAACAGAACATTACCCAAAGCATTACACTTCCTCCATCGGTTTGTTTTCGTCCCACAGTGCATTCTGGTGCCAACACATTACCAGATAAACGATACACACGTACCCAGCTGTCCACATGGTGCAACAGGAAACGAGATTCATCGGAACAGACGACCTCCTTCCAATTATTCAAGGTCCAGTTTTGATGCTCTCGAGCCTATTGTACGCACCTTCGACGGTGAACCGAGGTTAGCATGGGCACTCAGAATGGCCAGCGGCTACACAGCCCCATTTTCAGCAGGGTTCGATGTACTGTGTGTTGTGACACATTACACCCGTCACCAGCATTCAAATTACTGGCGAGTTGCGCCATAGTATCCCTTCTGTTGGCTCGTAGGATATGGGATAGCCTTCATTCACCTGTGGCATCGATGAGCTGTGGTCGGCCCACACTTTGCCGGCAGTTTATGGTTTTTCCCTCTTCGGACCACTTTTTGAAGGTATTAACCACGGCTCACCGTGAGCACTGGGGCGGGGGTTGCTCGGTCGGTAGCGCGCCAGGCTCGTAATCTGTAGTTCCAAGGTTCGAGTCCCAGCTGGGTCAGCGTTGAGATTTATCTCCGCAAAATTCCCCGCCCTGCCCACGGTCAGTAGGGGACACCGATGGGCTTGGAAAGGCCGTCGTCCGTCGGATGGGACGTTAAGCCGTGGCCCCGTGTGTGGGATAGAGCCATACCTTGTGCACGTTAAAGAACACGCTGGATGGCCTCGACGGGAGGCTACCATCTGTCTCCCAACAACTGTTCCAGTGAGTGGTGTGCAAAACGTGCCGCTCAGAGGTAAAACAACCCAACCCAACAACAACCGTGAGCACTCCACAAGTCTTGCCATCTCGCAAATACTCTGGCCATTACAATTTGGCCTTTGTCAAACTCACTTAAGTCCGCTGCCTTTCCCATCTGAAGAATAAGAATAACACTGATTAACAGAGCTCAGTATCGGGTAAGCTCAGTATCGGTGTGAGCTCAGTACCTGACCTTCACACGCGCCGTCGTTTACCTGCAGTTGCTTCGATTTGATTAAAAACGCGCTGGTCATAATATTTTGGCTCTGTGGTGTATGTCGTGATGCATCAGAGAAATTGCTTACCTAAATTGGCCTCGAGTGTGTTTTCGCTCAACATTTGTCGAAATGGTTGGGGCTCGGAGGAGCGCAGGCTCCAAAAATTGAGTCCAAAATCATCTGCAATGCACACATTTCCAGTTTAATGTAATTGTAGCTTTTTTGCAAGAACACACATAATTTTCAAATAATTGAAATATCACCATAATTTCTTCCATGCTAGTTAAACCCACGCCAACAGTTTGGTGCGAAACGTATATTCATTGATAACTCTTCCCATCAAAGTTCATTCACAGCTTTCCACAGTTAACGTACTACTCCAGTCACAAATGTTATTACTATATAAAATTGATGAGGTTAATGCTCTTTGGAATGAGAAATATTATAAATATAAGAAGAATGAAAGTTCGTGGGTAACAACTTTATAAACGTAAATAGCCATTCATTTATTAAAGGTAGAGAATAAATAAAAAAAGTGATCGAAAGTGATAAAAAGCACTTTTTTGCACACCATGGGCTAAATGGCCAGGTCACATGGACCCCGAAGGCTCAGAGAAGGTTGGGGGGGACCCTCTGGAACTGCTTTTGGGAGACAGATGGTAGCCTCCCGTCAAAGCCATCCAGCGTGTTCTTTAACGTGCACAGGGTATGGCTCTCCCGCACACGGGGCCACAGCTTAACATCCCATCCGACGGACGGCGGTCTTTCCAAGCCCATCGGTGTCCCCTACTGACCGTGGGCAGGGCGGGGAATTTTGCGGAGATAAACCTCAACGCTGACCCAGCTGGGACTCGAACCTGGGAACTACAGATTATGAGCCTGGCACGCTACCGACTGAGCCACCCGCGCCCACTAATATATTGGCACAGCACCATATAATACGCTGGACATTATTTGGTTCAATACTGAACAACAGGGGCGGGGGTGGCTCAGTCCGTAGCGTGCCAGGCTCGTGATCTGTAGTTCGTAGGTTCGAGTCCCAGCTGACTAGTATTGAGATTTATCTCAGCAAAACTCCCCGCCCTGCCAATTGTCAGTAGAGGACACTGTTGGACTTGGAAAGACAATCATCATCCATTGGATGGGACGTTAAACCGTGGCGACGTGTGCGGGAGAGCCGTACCGTGTGCACGTTAAAGAACACACTGGATGACCTTGACGTGAGGCTACCACCTGTCTCCCAACAGTTGTTCCAGTGGGTCCCCTCCCAAATCTTCTCTGAGACTTCGGGGTCGTTGTGACCTGACCGTTTAGACTATTGTGTGCAAAAAAAGTGCCGCTTAGGGGTAAAACCCAACTTCTACTACAGATACAGTGGACCTTCGTTATAGCGCTGCTCGCTATACCGCGCACTCGGTTATAGCGCGGGCGATGTTCGCGATAAGTTCAAACATGTTTATACAGGTCCGTGCGGCGTTAGTGAGTATCACATTTTATTGTTACTGCGCATTGAGTAATTGTGTATGTATTGAGTTCCTGCATGTATTTTGAATAGTGTTTAATTATTGTATGCATGATGAGTAAAAGAAAAGCTTACAGTGTGAAATTTATTGTGTCGCCACCGCGCCGCTCGGTATAACGCGGTTCACCTTATAACGCGGGTGTTGTTTCCCGCCCGACATGCGCGTTATATCCGGGGTCCACTGTATTAAAATTTAGACAGCTTTAATTCTCATCTTTAATCTAATGTTTTCCATAGTAATTTTAATTTAGACGTTAGGAACTTTCAATTGTCAATCTTCATCCACCAAATTTTTGATAGGTTTTTACAATTTTTAGGTATTCAGATAAAAATAATAATTATTATAAATTAATCAACAACTCATATAATTTAAACTCTACTGCGGAGTGAAATTCATTTCATGGGTTCAAACTTAAGTCACGTCAATCGATTATGAGTTTATTAGACGCCAAACAGGGCGCATAGCAATGCTGGAAAGCGTGCTTTGAATAAAGCATTCAGCTGTTGACAGTCTGCGAATCCAAATACATCGCTTATTGTAGAGGGAACAGGAATTACCATATTGCATTTGACCGAGCCGAACAATTGAAACACTAAATGCTCTGCATACCACGTGAGAGGGAATTCAAGCAGGACAACATTGAACGAGGGGTTTCTAGATACAATAGAAATTCGGTGTGGGAACTGCCTTTATCAGAGAGAATGTCTCTCTGCACGTTCTGTCAGGTAACAAAAGAGCAACTCTTGCGCTGATGGTGCGTATTTGGAAAGGTCAATGAGATCATTCCGCAAATTCACTGGGAAAGTGCCGCGTGAATAATTCCAGTATCGGAAACTTACGAATCTGGTATTTCTCGTGGGTTAGTTCAAACAAAAGATAGTTAGCGATTGATAATTAATTATTAGGGTTATAAGACAAAGCTACCATTATTTTACAAATTAACTTTCAAAGGTTCGTAGGGTTGTATAACTCTGAACGTGAGTGGGAGAATGGGTCAGCCGCCGACGCGCCAAGCTCGTAATCTGAAGTTCCAATATTCGAGTTTAACTTGGACCAGCGTTGAGAGTTATCTCCGCTAAACTCCAGCGCTGCCTTCAGTCAATAGACGATACCAATGGGCTTGGAAAAGCCGCCATCTGTCGGATGGGATGTTAAGCTGTGACTCCGTGTGCGGGAGAGCCATAACCTGTGCACATTAAAGAGCACGCTGGATGGCCTTGACTGGAAGTTACTATGTGTCGCCTAAGAGCTGTCCAGTGAGTTCACTCCCTCGTCCTTCTCTGAGGTCCTTGTGACCTGGCCATTTAGCCCATTGGGTGGAAAAAATTGCTTCTCAGAGGTGAAATAACCCAACATCTGAGCGGCACAATTTTTGCACATAATGGTCTAAATCAGGCGTGTCCAACCCGCGGCCCTGGACAGATAGTAATGCGGCCCACAAAATCGTAAAGTTTAAGTGTTTACGACATAAGCTTTCAACATGATTATGTGATTTTCAGCGAGTTTTTGATGTCCCACTAGTTTTATGTTGCCCTTTTTTTAATTTTATAACAAAAAACATAAGAAATAAATTAAGTTTTATTATTCATATACATTAACTATATTATATATTTTATGTGCGGCCCAAAACAATTCATCTTCACTCAATGTGGCCCAGGGAATTCAAATATTCACTCAGTGTGGCCCAGGGAATTCAAATATTCACTCAGTGTGGCCCAGGGAAGTCAAAAGGTTGGACACGCCTGGTCTAAATGGTCGGTTTACAAGGACTTTGAGGGTTAAAAGAATGTTGGGAGAGGGGACAGATTGTAAGGAGCCGCAGATTGAACGGACCTGGTTGAGAGCTTCAAAAACCTGTGGCTATTAACTTTGTAGATTTCAAAAAGGGTTTTTATTCTGTTGGCCACACTCCCGAGGTAATTAAAATGAAAAACCTGCTCCATAGATCAGCCATTCAGAAACATCTGAGCCTCATCCTCCTTTACCGATTTTCCTGGGCCACATTGAGTGAAGACGAATTTTTTGGGCCGTACATAAAATATATAATATAGTTAATGCATATGAATAATAAAACTTCACTTATTTTCTTATGTTTTTCGTTATAAAATTAAAAAAGGGCAACATGAAACTAGTTAGTCTCTGTTTATCGCTAAACCTATCCTATTACAAATCTCAGTAACAGCTTTAAGAAAAGCGTGCATCTCGTCAACATCATTTGCCAAATTACCAGTATAATCTAATTGGTTCAGCATTACATACCTTATATGGGATGGACGC
Source organism: Ryuthela nishihirai (assembly GCA_038380435.1). Taxonomy (NCBI): domain Eukaryota; kingdom Metazoa; phylum Arthropoda; class Arachnida; order Araneae; family Heptathelidae; genus Ryuthela; species Ryuthela nishihirai. Next base: position 26,544,777 of record JAWZYU010000028.1, on the reverse strand, counting down.
GAACACCACTTGTTGCATGAAGACAAAGCTTCGAGTCATACCTTAGCTTCTAGGAGCACATACCTTCAACGGATAGCAGAGGAAACTGGAACACGCTCTGTAGAACTCGAGGACATTCCTGTGATGTCAGCAGATGCTTCGACCCTGAACATTCGCGCAAATTAACTCTTGAACTCTGCGTGAACGTCGACGACAGACTGTTTATAGATTATGGACAGCATGCAATGAGAAATGTGATCAAATACATATGACAATGCTTTATAGAAGCCTACTACAATGGAAGTTATGCTGTGGGACAATTCTTACACAATAGAGACACCCGATTGAATATAATCGATGGTGACATAAATATATCTGAAATTCTAGGGCCTCTGGAAACAGCGGCATGCATCATGTTTTAACAACATCTGGTGTGCACCTAATCGCACACCATAGGTTATCAAGAAAGTTGACAACATGGTCAGGGACAAAACAGAAACCTCGCCAAATCCAGGAATGTGCCCCGGTCGATTGTCCATAATATGAGCTCAGTACATCTGCATTTAGACAAGACATTGACTTCGGTATTTGTAGGGTTGTTTTACCTCTGAGCGACACTTTTCTTTGCACACCATGGGCTAAATGGCCAGGTCACATGGACCCCGAAGGCTCAGAGAAGGTTGGGGGAGGAGACCCACTGGAACAGCTGTTGGGACACAGATGGTAGTCTCCCGTCAAGGCCATCCAGCGTGTTCTTTAACGTGCACTAGGTATGGCTCTCCCACACACGGGGCCACGGCTTAACGTCCCATCCGCATCCGACGGTCTTTCCAAGCCCATCGGTGTCCCCTACTGACCGTGGGCAGGGCGGGGAATTTTGCGGAGATAAATCTCAACGCTGACCCAGCTGGGACTCGAACCTGGGAACTACAGATTACGAGCCTGGCGCGCTACCGACTGAGCCACCCCCGCCCCTCCATAACTCGGAATCATACATCACATCCATTAAGCTACATGGCCTTGACCTAAAACTAACTTTATCGGTGAATACTTCATTTCTAGAATAGCAGGTCGTGGCACATAAGAAGAAATAAATTATTTTGCTGACAACAAAATCTTCTTACTCCCAATCAGACGTTTTATCCATTAGGCCACGAGACTGGTCAGCGATCTTCTTGAAAGTGCAACTATTGTTGAACACTTCATTAATAAAATAACATGTCGTGACATTACAGAAATAATTTCGTCCGTGACAGGACTCGAATCTGTTGATTCGAAGTCAGACGCCCTATCCATTAAAACACGCGGACTTAACGTCGCCACTCACCAAATTTTTACTATATTGTTGAACACTTCATTAATAAAATAACATTCCTTGACGTGCGTGTTCTTTAACGTGCACAGGGTATGGCTCTCCCGCACACGGGACCACGACTTAACGTCCCATCCGACGGGCGACGGCCTTTCCAAACCCTAAGATGTCCCCTACTGACCGTGGGCAGGGCGGGGAATGGGACCTAAGAAGCAGAAAATAAACCTAAAGCATAATCTGTCACTGAATTCGTATTTGCTTCAAAAGAAGATAGGGTGCCGATTTACCTACAGAACAAGATTACTGGCGCCCTTCTTCCCTTGAAGTGAATGCGAACTCAGTGACTGATTTCACCATCGATATGGTTTAAGTTTATTTTCTACTTTTTAGGGCTCAAAGGGAAGAGAGGCATTTTTAATATATTTATTATGTAAAACCTCTCCACGGACAGAAGAGCACGCTGCAGGCTGGGCTTTCTATCCCGTGCGAAGAGAGACCTCTATGAACAAGTAGCAAGGATCTTCTCTCAAGCATTTTGAAACGAAAAAGTAATGGAAATATATTTTTAGCCAATTAGCACTTCACAAACAAGTTCGACTTTGCTTCTGGACTCTTGCTGGAGCCACGGATGCGCTGAGAGAAGCTCCACTTTATAGGAGTACAACTGACATTTGGGTAGGGTTGATATATACCTCTGAGCGGCATTGTTTTTGCACACCATGGGCAAAATGACCAGGTCACATGGATCCCGATGACTCAGAAAAGGTTGGAGGAGGGGACCCACTGGAACAGCTGTTGGGAGACAGATGGTAGCCTCCCGTCAAGGCCATCCAGCCTTCTCCACGATCTCTAGCGTGTTCTTTAACGTGCACAGGGTATGGCTCTCCAGCACTCGAGGCCACGGCTTAACGTCCCATCCGACGGACGGCGGCCTTTATAAGCCCATCGGTGTCCCCTACTGAACGTGGGCAGGGAATATTTGCAGAGATAAATCTCGACGCTGACCCAACTGGGACTCGAACCTAGGAACTACAGATTATGAGCCTGGCGTGCTACCGGCTGATTTACCCCCGCCTCTACAAAGTGACATTTATGAAAGAAGATGTCTTCATGTCTTCATCATCTGACACAGATGGTTTTGTCAAAACATGTCTTCGGTATTTACCCAGAACGCACTCTTATGAATAAAAGATGGAAAGTTGAATTACTTTACAAAGCATGGAATGCCAAAGAGAAATCAATGTCGGTTAAGAACAGACTTTTGCATTATGTATAAACGGATACAGAAAAAATATTTCATCGATTTAATGCTATGAACTATTCAACTTTTGTCGCGTTTTAAAAACAATATTATTACCAGTAATAAAAGTAACCTCATCATACACAAGAATGTATGCATAAACTCTTCTGTCGTCTTAGGGCAAATTCGCTGCCAATAATGGAGAGGGGCCTTCCAGGAGACTACAGTTCATGTCGTTACAACACGATCTCTAGTTTTCTATCAGGTTAACTTCTCCACGATCTATAGTTTGCTGTCAGGTCCACTCCGCGATCTCTAGTTTGCTGTCAGGTCCACTCCGCGATCTCTAGTTTGCTGTTAGGTCGAGTCCTCCACGATCTCTAGTTGGCTGTTAGGTCGAGTCCTCCACGATCTCTAGTTGGCTGTTAGGTCGAGTCCTCCACGATCTCTAGTTGGTTGTTAGGTCGAGTCCTCCACGATCTCTAGTTTGTTATCACCTTCTCCACGATCTCTAGTTTTCTGTGAGGGTAACTCCTCCACGATCTCTAGTTTGCTATCAGGGCAACTCCTCCATGATCTCTACATTTCTCCATGATCTCTAATTAAGAACACTCTGGATGGACTTGACAGGTGGCTATCATCTGTCTCCTAACAGCTGTTCTAGTAAGACCCCTCCCCCAACTTTCTCTGAGCCTTCGGTGTCCTTGTGATCGGACCATTTAGCCCTTGTGTGAAAAAAGCACCTCTCAGAGTTAAAACAACTGAACTCAATAAGTGTCTTTAAATCGATTCTTCAACGAAGTTGAGATCTGATAACTGTATTCTTTAAACATTATGGCCTAATATTCTCACATGGCCAGTCAACTTAAATTCAATAAGCTAAAGAAAGCAGTTTTTTTCACAATATTTCCTTCGCAATTCCTATGCTGCAGGAAACTTTTTAGCCTCAGAGTTAATCTAAGCTCTCTTACGACCTGTCACGTTGCTCTAACCCAGTGGTTCTCGACCTTTTATGCTTCACGTACCCCCTGAAAATGTGTATGTAACTGGCGTACCCCTTGTATTGATAGATAAAACTATAGTTATAGTATAACAATGGGAATAAAATAAAACATATATATTAGTGGTTCTCAACCTTTTATGCTTCACGAACCCCCTGGAAATGTGTATGTAACTGGCGTACCCCTTGTATTGATAGATAAAACTATAGTTATAGTATAACAAAAGGAATAAAATAAAACATATATATATCAGTGGTTCTCAACCTTTTATGCTTCACGTACCCCCTGGAAATGTGTATGTAACTGGCGTATCCCTTGTATAGATAGATAAAACTATAGTTATAGTATAACAATGGGAATAAAATAAAACATAAATATCAGTGGTTCTCAACCTTTTATGCTTCACGTACCCCCTGCAAATGTGTATGTAACTGGCGTATCCCTTGTATAGATAGATAAAACTATAGTTATAGTATAACAATGGGAATAAAATAAAACATAAATATCAGTGGTTCTCAACCTTTTATGCTTCACGTACCCCCTGGAAATGTGTATGTAACTGGCGTATCCCTTGTATAGATAGATAAAACTATAGTTATAGTATAACAATGGGAATAAAATAAAACATATATATCAGTGGTTCTCAACCTATTATGCTTCACGTACCCCCTGGAAATGTGTATGTAACTGGCGTACCTCTTGTATAGATAGATAAAACTATAGTTATAGTATAACAATGGGAATAAAATAAAACATAAATATCAGTGGTTCTCAACCTTTTATGCTTCACGTACCCCCTGGAAATGTGTATGTAACTGGCGTACCCCTTGTATAGATAGATAAAACTATATTATAGTATAACAATGGGAATAAAAAAAACATAGCAGTGGTTCTCAACCTTTTATGCTTCACGTACCCTCTGGAAATGTGTATGTAACTGGCGTACCTCTTGTATAGATAGATAAAACTATAGTTATAGTATAACAATGGGAATAAAATAAAACATATTTATCAGTGGTTCTCAACCTTTTATGCTTCACGTACCCCCTGGAAATGTGTATGTAACTGGCGTACCCCTTGTATAGATAGATAAAACTATATTATAGTATAACAATGGGAATAAAAAAAACATAGCAGTGGTTCTCAACCTTTCATGCTTCACGTACCCCCTGGAAATGTGTATGTAACTGGCGTACCCCTTGTATTGATAGATAAAACTATAGTTATAGTATAACAATGGGAATAAAATAAAACATATATATCAGTGGTTCTCAACCTTTTATGCTTCACGTACCCCATGGAAATGTGTATGTAACTGGCGTACCTCTTGTATAGATAGATAAAACTATAGTTATAGTATAACAATGGGAATAAAACATATATATCAGTGGTTCTCAACCTTTTATGCTTCACGTACCCCCTGGAAATGTGTATGTAACTGGCGTATCCCTTGTATAGATAGATAAAACTATAGTTATAGTATAACAATGGGAATAAAATAAAACATAAATATCAGTGGTTCTCAACCTTTTATGCTTCACGTACCCCCTGGAAATGTGTATGTAACTGGCGTATCCCTTGTATAGATAGATAAAACTATAGTTATAGTATAACAATGGGAATAAAATAAAACATATATATCAGTGGTTCTCAACCTTTTATGCTTCACGTACCCCCTGGAAATGTGTATGTAACTGGCGTACCTCTTGTATAGATAGATAAAACTATAGATATAGCATAACAATGGGAATAAAATAAAACATAAATATCAGTGGTTCTCAACCTTTTATGCTTCACGTACCCCCTGAAAATGTGTATGTAACTGGCGTACACCTTGTATAGATAGATAAAACTATAGTTATAGTATAACAATGGGAATAAAATAAAACATATATATTAGTGGTTCTCAACCTTTTATGCTTCACGTACCCCCTGGAAATGTGTATGTAACTGGCGTACCCCTTGTATAGATAGATAAAACTATATTATAGTATAACAATGGGAATAAAAAAAAACACAGCAGTGGTTCTCAACCTTTTATGTTTCACGTACCCCCTGGAAATGTGTATGTAACTGGCGTACCCCTTGTATTGATAGATAAAACTATAGTTATAGTATAACAATGGGAATAAAATAAAACATATATATATATCAGTGGTTCTCAACCTTTTATGCTTCACGTACCCCCTGGAAATGTCTATGTAACTGGCGTACCTCTTGTATAGATAGATAAAACTATAGTTATAGTATAACAATGGGAATAAAATAAAACATATATATCAGTGATTCTCAACCTTTTATGCTTCACGTACCCCCTGGAAATGTGTATGTAACTGGCGTATCCCTTGTATAGATACATAAAACTATAGTTATAGTATAACAATGGGAATAAAATAAAACATAAATATCAGTGGTTCTCAACCTTTTATGCTTCAGGTACCCCCTGGAAATGTGTATGTAACTGGCGTATCCCTTGTATAGATAGATAAAACTATAGTTATAGTATAACAATGGGAATAAAATAAAACATATATATCAGTGGTTCTCAACCTTTTATGCTTCACGTACCCCCTGGAAATGTGTATGTAACTAGCGTACCTCTTGTATAGATAGATAAAACTATAGTTATAGTATAACAATGGGTATAAAATAAAACATAAATATCAGTGGTTCTCAACCTTTTATGCTTCACGTATCCCCTGAAAATTTGTATGTAACTGGCGTACACCTTGTATAGATAGATAAAACTATAGGTATAGTATAACAATGGGAATAAAATAAAACATATATATATTAGTGGTTCTCAACCTTTTATGCTTCACGTACCCCCTGGAAATGTGTATGTAACTGGCGTACCCCTTGTACAGATAGATAAAACTATATTATAGTATAACAATGGGAATAAAAAAAAACATAAGAGTGGTTCTCAACCTTTTATGCTTCACGTACCCCCTGGAAATGTGTATGTAACTGGCGTACCCCTTGTATTGATAGATAAAACTATAGTTATAGTATAACAATGGGAATAAAATAAAACATATATATCAGTGGTTCTCAAAATTTTATGCTTCACGTACCCCCCTCGAAATGTGTATGTAACTGGCGTACCTCTTGCATAGATAGATAAAACTATAGTTATAGTATAACAATGGGAATAAAATAAAACATATATATCAGTGGTTCTCACCCTTTTATGCTTCACGTACCCCCTGGAAATGTGTATGTAACTGGCGTATCCCTTGTATAGATAGATAAAACTATAGTTATAGTATAACAATGGGAATAAAATATAAATATCAGTGGTTCTCAACCTTTTATGCTTCACGTACCCCCTGGAAATGTGTATGTAACTGGCGTATCCCTTGTATAGATAGATAAAACTATAGTTATAGTATAACAATGGGAATAAAATAAAACATATATATCAGTGGTTCTCAACCTTTTATGCTTCACGTACCCCCTGGAAATGTGTATGTAACTGGCGTACCTCTTGTATAGATAGATAATACTATAGTTATAGTATAACAATGGGAATAAAATAAAACATAAATATCAGTGGTTCTCAACCTTTTATGCTTCACGTACCCCCTGAAAATGTGTATGTAACTGGCGTACCACTTGTATTGACTGATAAAACTATAGTTATAGTATAACAATGGGAATAAAATAAAACATATATATTAGTGGTTCTCAACCTTTTATGCTTCACGTACCCCCTGGAAATGTCTATGTAACTGGCGTACCCCTTGTATTGATAGATAAAACTATAGTTATAGTATAACAATGGGAATAAAATAAAACATATATATCAGTGGTTCTCAACCTTTTATGCTTCACGTACCCCCTGGAAATGTGTATGTAACTGGCGTATCCCTTGTATAGATAGATAAAACTATAGTTATAGTATAACAATGGGAATAAAATAAAACATATATATCAGTGGTTCTCACCCTTTTATGCTTCACGTACCCCCTGGAAATGTGTATGTAACTGGCGTATCCCTTGTATAGATAGATAAAACTATAGTTATAGTATAACAATGGGAATAAAACATAAATATCAGTGGTTCTCAACCTTTTATGCTTCACGTACCCCCTGGAAATGTGTATGTAACTGGCGTATCCCTTGTATAGATAGATAAAACTATAGTTATAGTATAACAATGGGAATAAAACATAAATATCAGTGGTTCTCAACCTTTTATGCTTCACGTACCCCCTGGAAATGTGTATGTAACTGGCGTATCCCTTGTATAGATAGATAAAACTATAGTTATAGTATAACAATAGGAATAAAATAAAACATAAATATCAGTGGTTCTCAACCTTTTATGCTTCACGTACCCCCTGGAAATGTGTATGTAACTGGCGTATCCCTTGTATAGATAGATAAAACTATAGTTATAGTATAACAATGGGAATAAAATAAAACATATATATCAATGGTTCTCAACCTTTTATGCTTCACGTACCCCCTGGAAATGTGTATGCAACTGGCGTGCCCCTTGTATAGATAGATAAAACTATAGTTATAGTATAACAATGGGAATTAAATAAAACATATATATCAGTGGTTCTCAAACTTTTATGCTTCACGTACCCCCTGGAAATGTGTATGTAACTGGCGTACCCCTTGTATAGATGGATAAAACTATAGTTATAGTATAACAATGGGAATAAAATAAAACATATATATTAGTGGTTCTCAACCTTTTATGCTTCACGTACCCGCTGGAAATGTGTACGTAACTGGCGTATCCCTTGTATAGATAGATAAAACTATAGTTATAGTATAACAATGGGAATAAAATAAAACATATATTTCAGTGTTTCTCAACCTTTTAGGCTTCACGTATCCCTGGAAATGTACTATTTTCACAAGATATCTCAATCAACTCTTCTTTATTGGAAATGGAAGCTTACATTTTTGAAAATCAAATGCGAAGGGGTCTCGAATCCATTCTTGCGCTTCATCAGGTGGTGGAAAATACTGCCTTATAAGAGTTGTAAGAGTGCTTAATTAAGTGAACTATTAATGGTTGTCTGATGTCTTAGAGTCTGCAATCGTTTGCTCATTTTCTTAAGAAATGAATTCTAGTCGCTGATTCTTTTTAATAGATAGCTGTTCTTTTTAATTCCGTTTTCCCAGAGACAATTTTTTTTCATGACCTCTGTTTTCTTCTCAACATAGAACACATCAACGTTGTCTCCTTGCAATAATAAGTTCAAAATATTCATGTTCTCAAAAATACCAGCTAAATATGCTAACCGTAGAAAGCCATTCTAAGTCTTGTAGTTTCAAAGAAAGTCGAAACTCGTGGTCGATGAAAAATGGTGTACTTCATTGTGGAGTTCAAATTATCGGCAAAGAACATTTCCTCGTGACAACCGACGTACTTCTGTGTGAAGCAGCAATCTCTTATGCAGGCTACCCATTTCTTCACACATAATTGAAAAAAGTCGAGACTTCAATGGTCGGGTTTTGATGAAATTAACCATTTGTACAGTTTTCATCCAGAACTCTTTTCAAATCATCAGGGAGGTATTTAGCTATTAGCGCTTCACGGTGAAGACAACAATGAGTGAACTTACACTCTGGCGGGGCGGGGGTGGCTCAGTCGGTAGCGCGCCAGGCTCGTAACCTGTAATTCCCATGTTCGAGTCCCAGCTGGATCAGCGTTGATATTGATCTCCGCAAAATTCCCCGCCCTGCCCACAGTCAGTAGGGGACACTGATGGGCTTGGAAAGGCCGCCGTCCGTCGGGTGGGACGTTAAGCCGTGGCCCGGTGTGCGGGAGTGCCATACCCTGTGCATGTTAAAGAACACACTGGATGGCCTTGACGGGAGGCTACCATCTGTCTCCCAACAGTTGTTCCAGTGGGTCCCCTCCCCCAACCTTCTCTGAGCCTTCGGGGTCCATGTGACCTGGCCATTTAGTCCATGGTGTGCAAAAAAGTGCCGCTCAGAGGTAAAACAACCCAACCCAAACAACTTACACTCTGTTGCTACTCTGGTGTTTATACTTACACTCTGGTGCTACTCTGGTGTTTATACTTACACTCTGGTGCTACTCTGGTGTTTATACTTACACTCTGGTGCTACTCTGGTGTTTATACTTACACTCTGGTGTTTTATACGACCTGCTAGTTAGTCCTGTGATATAACCACTCATTGCTTTTGCTCCGTCAGTACATACAGAAATACAATTTTTCCATTCAAGGTTGTTTTCGGCAAAAAAATGAATCAATCATATTAAAAATATCCTCACCCGTAGTAGAAGTTTTGAGAGGCTTACAAAATAAAATATCTTCCAATAGTGCATCCTGGAATTTTCCACGCACAAAAACAAGTAATTGAGCTAGCCCAGCTACGTCTGTGGACTCATCCACTTGTATGGCAAACCACTGGCTACATTGAACAGCTTGAATGTGTTTGTCCTTAATATTAGAGGCCATATCTTTAATTATCCTAGAAACTGTGTCGTTTGACAAACTGTGTGGTTCTGACAAGGTTTGCCTCTTTCTTAACCAAACATATAAGGAGCTATTTCTTCCGCTACTGGAAGAATGAGTGACTCGCCTGTTGTGTGAGCCTTTCCGACTTTGACAATTTGAAGGCTCACTTGGTAAGACGCTTTAAGTGCACTTTCATTTTCTTCTACACCAGAAAAATGCTTGATTACGGTTTTTCTACTACTCAAGTCTTTCAAAAGACGTTCAAAATAGCGTAAAGGCCTTATTTTTTAAAATCTCATGTTTTGTTTCAAAGTGTCGCCATAAAAGAGACGGTTTCGTAGAATTTTGTGCCAGGAATTCAGAGCAAACAACGCACTGTGGATTTGATTCTACTAAATTTCCTGTCCATGTAAAACCAAATTGTAAATATGATTCATAATATTTACGTTTTTTTTGTTTTTTTTGTCACTTGATTGTTTAACATTTAACGTTCTTTTGGTTATTGCTGAATCCACCTCTTTACTCATATGGGATGATGACGTAGTCGTAGATGTAGAAGCAGTCGACTCCACGTTACTTTTCTTCTTAATTATCCATTTATCCATGTTTCAAGGCACTTTAGAAACATATTCATTTAACTTCACAGTAAACTGAAGACTAAAAATACCTTTAAGCACAGCAAGTGAAATAAATCACAACAAATACATAGAGCAGTAAGAAGGCACATTCACTCACTTAGAATGGATGTTTTGACTGGGCGATCAGCTGTTCGGGTAGGTTCGGCTTTCAGATAGGGAAGGGAGGACAAACGTGTACAGTTGGCCAAAAAAGTATACGAACACTGTGGTTGATTACAGAATTCAGAAAAAATATCTGGCAACGATTATTTTAGAAATAGTGATCTGGCAACCTTCGTGTCACGTGACACGAAGATTGCCAGATCACTAATTTCTAAAAAAAAATCGTTGCCAGATATTTTTTCTGAATTCTCTAATCAACCATAGTGTTCGGATATTTTTTAATATATATAATGCGTATGAATATATAATGCAATGAATATGGAGCGTGTGCAGTTACCGTTCACAGCAAACTGGAGCGGTTGCGGTTAATGTTCACAGCACATTGGATCTTGTGAGCTCACAAAAACCTGGATCGTGTGGGCTCACTCACGGAAATATTGAGCGTATGAGCTCACAAAAACCTGGAACGTGTGGGCTCACTCACGGAAATATTGAGCGTATGAGCTCACAAAAACCTGGATCGTGTGGGCTCACTCACGGAAATATTGAGCGTGTGCATTTACCGTTCACAGCAAACTGGAGCGTGTACAGTTACTGCACACGCTCCAATTTGCTGTGAACGGTAATTGGAGCGTGTACAGTTGCTGTACACGCTCCAGATATTTTTCCTGAATTCTGTAATCACGTGACACGAAGGTTGCCAGATCACTAAATTCTAAAAAAATCGCTGCCAGATATTTTTTCTGAATTCTGTAATCAACCACAGTGTTGGGATACTTTTTTGACCGACTGTACAGACATGAACTACAGCGCCGTTCTTCGTCACTCAGTTCTCAAAAATTAATCAGTAGCAATGTTGCCAACTTAGCGACTTTGTTACTAGATCTAGCGACTTTTGAGCTCTCACGGCGCACCCCAAAAAATTTTATCGCGTACCCCACGTTGAGAACCCCTGATCTAAGCATTTCTTACGACTTGTCACGAGAGCAACTAATAAAACGGGGTTGATGGATGCTTCAGAAAAGACCATCAGGGAAAGGGATGAAAAGCTTTGCTCATTCATCCAGGAGGAAACTTTCGTAGACATCGTATGATATGAGCTATAGTTCCTAAAGTGGAACGAATCAGAAAATATTGGGAATTACCATACAGAAATCGATTTGAGACCTTAACGGTAGGGTTGTTTTACCTTCGAACGGTGGGGCGGGGTGGCTCAGTCGGTAGCGCGCCAGGCTCGTAATCTGTAGTTCTTAGGTTCGAGTCCCAGCTGGGTCAACGTTGAGATTTATCTCCACAAAATTCCCCGCCCTGCCCACGGTCAGTAGGGGACACCGATGGGGTTGGAAAGGCCGCCGTCCGTCGGATGGGACGTTAAGCCGTGGCCCCGTGTGCGGGAGAGCCATACCCTGTACACGTTAAACAACACGCTGGATGGCCTTGACGGGAGGGAACCTTCTGTCTCCCAACAGCTGTTCCAGTGGGTCCCCTCCCTTAACCTTCTCTGAGTATTCGGGGTCCATGTGACCTGGCCATTTAGCCCATGGTGTGCAAAAAAGTGCCGCTCAGAGGTAAAACAACCCAACCCTTCGAACGGCACTTTTTTGCACACAATGGGCTCAATGCCAAGGTAACAAGGACCCCGAAGATTAAGAGAAGGTTGGGGAAGGAACCCACTGGAACAGCGTTGGGAGACAAATGGTAGTCTTCCGTCAAGGCCATCCAGTGTGTTCTTTAACGTGCACAGGGTATGGCTCTCCCACACACGGGGACACTGCTTAACTTCCCATTGGACGAACGGTGTCTTTCCAAGCCAATCACGCTGCTGGAAGAATGAGTGTCCCCTATTGATCGTGGGTAGGGAAAGGAGTTTTTCGGAGATAAATCTCAACGAGGGCCCAAGTGGGACTCGAATCTGGGAAATGAAGATTATGAGCCTGGTGCGCTATCACTATGGCTCGGTGAAATGTCACCTTTCAAATATTCTCACCTTTCAAATCTTATATGTTTGAAGTTGTTAACATGTCGATTTTGCTAAACAGACGCCGCCAAGTGTCAAAAAAGGGACGAAGTTTTGCATCAACCTAATATTTAGGTATTAAATTTTTTAAATACCCCCTCAAGCACCTACTTGCCACAGAGGTCTGACAGGAGCCTGTCAGTTTATATGTCATAGCAGATGATCTGAAAGGATGGTAGGCCCTCAGCAGAAAAACGACACATACATACATACATGCCTTACCCGGGGCTCGAACCCAGGTCCTTAGATTAGTAGCCAAGCGCACTAACCACTCGGCCATGGGATACATTAATTAAATTATACCATAATACAAACAAGTATGCTTGAACACAAAATAAAACTAGAAGAGCGCATATCGCGTCTGGTGCTTATGGTTGTGGGTTATTTCACCTCTGAGTGGCACTTTTTGTGCAACCATGGCCAGGTCACAAGGACCTCAAAAACTCAGAGAATGTTGGGGGAGGGGACCCACTAGAACAGCTGTTGAAAGATATATGGTAGCTTCTTCCATCAAGGCCATCCAGTGTGTTTTTTAACGTGTACAGGGTATGGCTCTCCCGCACACGGGGTCACAGCTTAACGTTCCATCCTATGGACGGCAGCCTATCCAAGCCCATCGGTGTCCCCTACTAACCGAGGGAAGGGCGGGAAGTTTTACGGAGATAAATCTCAACGAGGGCCCAAGTGGGACTCAAACCTGGGAACTGAAGATTACAAGCCTGGTGCGCTACCGACTGAGCCCTCCTCCCCACCCCACCTTAACGCTACTACCCCTTGCAGTCTTCCAGGTGTCTTGAACAAAACTGAGCTCAGAGACGGTTGGGGGAAGTGAACCCTCCAAACAGTTGTTAGGAGAGAGATGGAAGTGTTCCATCAAAGCCTTCCGGTGTGTTATTAGCGTGCAAAGGGTATGTTCCTCCTGCACACGGAGTCACTGCTTAACAACCCATCTGACAGGCAAGTCATTTCAAGCCGATCGATGTCCTCTTTCTTAACGCGTTTACGGTGACGTTTAACGAAGACCAATCTCAGTGCTGGCAAAATTAGGAACCGTACCTTGGAACTGCAGATTGCGAGCCTGAGGCGCTACCGACTGAATCAAACCCCATACAAAGGAAGTGTAATCATAATCTGATGTTGCGAGGTTCAAGTCTTCAGCATCACTTTTTCCCCCAACTCCGCTGTGCTCTCACTAAGAAAGCAGACACGAATGGTTTGGAAAACCCACCGCACGATTGGAGGGACGTTAAGCGCAACACCGTGTTCAGAAGAACCATACCATGAGCATGTAAATGGTATGGTTCGCTGCGCTGCATGGCCTTATCTTGAACAGGTGGTCCAGTTGAGGATGGGATACTTATGATGTGTGTTGGATTCTTGGGATACTTATGATCTCCGTTTAATCCATTCCTCCCAATTTCTGACTGAGCCACATCAGTTGATATCACAAAATCTCTTTCGGTGATACAACTAGTTGCAAAATATGCTGATTCCCATTTCTTCATCTTGAGAGCATCACATTCAAAGAAAACAGTCTGAAAGTTCATCAAAGGAAGAAAAAAAAAACTTTCCGTGTGTTTGTCTTTCCAGAGCATCCAGCGCATGACGTCAGATATTACAAGAATCCCCACCGGAAGCACAGTTGTTGCTCTGTTGATTTTGAATCTTCTACCAATAATTAGATTTCTCTCCTCTCTTCCACATCTTCTTCTTTGAGGGTCCTCCTCTTTTTGTTTCACTTCAGCAGTTTTATAAGATCCAGTGGATGGTTAGAGAGTACGAAGAAAGAGAAAGAGCAGATAACCAAAAAGAGCAAGATCCACTGTCTTCCTTGTGCTATCGATCCCTGATTGAAATCTTTCTGCAGCTGGCCATCGCCATCATTACCGAACCTTCGATGATGTGATGAAGTGGAAGAGGAGGACACAAGGATGCCCCCCCCCCCCTCTTGCTCCTCCGTCTCTCAGTTTGGAATGATTCCCTATCGTTGCTACGGAGACATTCTCTTTATCACTTTCGACCTCTTTGTCATCACTTCCATTTCGGCAGTAAAGATAGCTAACGACAAAGTAAAATGCTCTTGGAGCGTCCGGTACATGACGTCAAGACTTTCCCTCGGCACAGATGAAATCTCTGCAGCAAAAGAAATCCCTGGGGAAATGATAATTATCTCTAACGCTTTTCTTTTCCAAAAGTTTCAGCACTTGATGCAATATGCTAATGTATGGAAAGTCTTTCAAGCGTCAATCGATTTGAATTTTGTTCGCTTTTCACAAAAAAAGGGCTTTTTCTTTCAAGTCTGTTTACCTTCTCATTCAGTTTCACAGTTCTCAATCAACTAACTAACAATCCTCCAAAGTTGGAGCGGGGGTGGCTCAGTCGGTAGCGCGCCAGGCTCGTAATCTGTAGTTTCCAGGTTCGAGTCCCAGCTGGGTCAGCGTTGAGATTTACCTCCGCAAAATTCCCCGCCTTGCCCACGGTCAGTAGGGGACACCGATGGGGTTGGAAAGACCTCCGTCCGTCGGATGGGACGTTAAGCCGTGGCTCCGTGTGCGGGAGAACCATACCCTGTGCACGTTAAAGAACACGCTGGATGGCCTTGACGGGAGGCTACCATCTGTCTCCCAACAGCTATTCCAGTGGGTCCCCAACCATCTCTGAGCCTTCGGGGTCCATGTGACCTGGCCATTTAGCCCATGGGTGCAAAAAAAGTGCCGCTCAGAGGTAAAACAACCCAACCTCCGAAGTTACTAAATTTTAAATTCAATAGCCAGCAAAACTCTTATGACACAAAGTGCAACTACCACTGCGATCATGAAGTTCTTGTGATTTAACTAGGAAGCCATTTATGAAGCCCACAATGGTAAACTTTACTGTGTGATAGCTTTTTTGTCATTCTTTATAAAAAAAATAAACGAACACCCCCTTAAGCAGCAGCTGGGCAAATAGGTTTGACAGTTTAATAAGTCATAATAGAAAGTCAGTGACCCCAGCAGAAAGAAACCCTGATCTGAGTCTCGAACCCAGTTCTCGTTTATCAACAGCTACACACGCTAATCACATTTTCACGGGACCGCGTTCATTACTTTTATGTACAGTCGCTCAAAAAAAGTATCCGTACACTATGGTTGATTACAGAATTCAGAAAAAATATATGGCAACGATTTTTTTCGAAATTAGTGATCTGGCAACCTTCGTGTCACGTAATTACAGAATTCAGGAAAAATATCTGGAGCGTGTACAGCAACTGTACACGCTCCAATTACCGTTCACAGCAAACTGGAGCGTGTGCAGTAACTGTACACGCTCCAGTTTGCTGTGAACGGTAACTGCACACGCTCAATATTTCCGTGAGTGAGCCCCACGATCCAGGTTTTTGCGAGCTTGCACGATCCAATGTGCTGTGAACATTAAACGCAACCGCTCCAGTTTGCTGTGAACGGTAACTGCACACGCTCAATATTTCCGTGAGTGAGCCCACACGATCCAGGTTTTTGCGAGCTCACACGATCCAATGTGCTGTGAACATTAACCGCAACCGCTCCAGTTTGCTGTGAACTTTAACTGCACACGCTCAATATTTCCGTGAGTGAGCCCACACGATCCAGGTTTTTATGAGCTCACACGATCCAATGTGCTGTGAACATTAACCGCAACCGCTCCATTTTTCTGTGAACGGTAACTGCACACGCTCCATTTTCATTGCATTATATATTCATACGCATTATATATATTAAAAAATATCCGAACACTATGGTTGATTACAGAATTCATAAAAAATATCTGGCAACGATTTTTTTTTTAGAAATTAGCGATCTGGCAACCTTCGTGTCACTTGCCAGATCACTAATTTCTAAAAAAATCGTTGCCAGATATTTTTCTTAATTTTTGAATCAACCATAGTGTTCGGATACTCTTTTGAGCGACTGTACATAAAAGTAATGCATTTACACGGAAGAGATAATAATTGTCTTAAGAAACAGAGGTGCAACTAAATGCACACTTTGTCTTATATATTTTAGAGGTAGATGTAGCAGAACAAGGTGACAATGCTACTCACTTAATCCTAGGAGATCTTCCCGCTTTATTCGAAAATTTTATAAAGATGCACCGACTGCCAAACCATTAGAGAATCCCCATGTTATGTGAATTAAAAGCTTTCGAAGCTCTGTAACTTCTAAAAAATGCAGGTAAAGAAAAGCTATGATTGAAAATAAATTAAAGATCACAATTAAATATATTTAAATCCCGATAATTTTCAACAGTATTCGTTCACTATTTAAAGAGTTAAGGATGCTGGAATATTCAACAATAAATTATCTTGGGTTAAAAGAAATCATTCACATCGTCTGTCAGAATGTTCCGCTGTGTTTTCTGTTTATTTGTGAGTTGACAGCCTTAAGTGAATAGATTTACAGGATATGTTTATCAGCTGGTGGATAATCCTGAGCAGAAATAATCGCTGACACCTGACACCAATCGCTTACCGAGAACTTAATAAACGTGTAAAGGATCAGTTAGCTGCTGATAAGAATCTTTGGCTTGATGGTTTGGCTGACAAAGCCGAGGAAGCAGTTAGACAGCACAACAGCAGAGAGCTGTACCAGATAGTTAATATTTTGTGTGGTAGAAAACGGACAGCTATACAGAGATTGAAGGATAAACAAGGTAAGGTTATAGAAGGTGAGGATTCTGTCATGGCTAGGTGGGCTGAGCATTTCAGTGATGTTCTAAACAATGTGGTTAGTTCTACTCCCATTGTTTGTAATGATGATAGATGCATTGGTGACTTTAATGTTGGCCCTATAACACAGTCTGAAGTTATTTTGGCTGCTTCTGAACTTAACTACATAAATCCCCAGGGGTAGATGAAATTACTACCGAAATGCTTAGAGCTTGGAATATTTCAGTTACCACTTGGATGATTGAAATTTTGAACATCTTTCATGATAAAGGAATGGTTTCTAAGGATTTTCCCAGACCAATTATTATCCCTATTTTTAAAAAATGGGATCACAGTTCTTATGATAACTATAAGGGTATCAGCCTACTCTCTGTTCTAGGTAAAGTTCTTTGCATGATTGTGCTTAATAGAATTAAGAATTTGTTTGACAGGCAATTGCGTGATGAGCAATGTGGATTCAGAAGTGGTAGGGGATTGTAGATCAGTTATTTTCACTCAGGCGAATTCTTGAGAAATCTTTCATCATCATCATCCTCAAGCAGCCATGGGCTACGGAAGTCCAACCAGACCGTGCAATTTAGTTCTCCAAGCATATCTGTCCTAAGCTACATCTGCTGTATGTGGCCACTGCAGACCAATTTAACAACGTCCTGTTTGACATTGTCTCCTCACCGCATCCTAGGTCTCCCCCACTTTCTGATGCCTTTAGACACACTATTCATAACCCTATTCGCCAATCTATAATTATTCATACGGGCAGCATGGCCAAACCAACGGAGTCTCTCTCTGCACAATATGCTGCTTAAAGGAGGTTGTAGACTCCTTTGCCTAACCTCATCATTAGTCACAAAGTTGAACCTCCTAATGCCCAAGATACTGCGTAAGCATCTGGAATCAAAAGCATCTAGTTTCCTGTTATCTTGTTTACACAGCGTTTACGTTTCACTAGCATAACTAACCCTAAAAAGAACCAAACTATTATACAGTCTAATTTTAATCTTTAGGTGTATAGGCCTATTTCTCCACAATCTCCATAGATTCTTAAAAGTCTCGGCAGCAATCCGTATTCGTCTGTTAATCTCATGCCGCACATCACCAGTATCTCTTACATAGCTCCCAAGATAATTAAACTGTGACACCTACTCAAGACTGCCACCATTCAGATGAACTGAATCACACCCTGCCTGACTAATTTTCATCACTTTAGTTTTCTCTCTGTTCATAACCAAACCTACTCTACTACCAGTTTCATCAACAGCTCGAATGAAAGAGTTCATCTCATCAACATTATTTGCCAAAAAGGCTAAATCATCAGCATAATCTAAATCAGAAATTTTCGTATCTCCAGTCCATTTGAGCAAAATCTTTCCCTTGAAGTGAACTTCGCATAACATAATCAATAACCAAGCTAAAGAGAAAAGGAGACAAAATGCACCCTTGTCGAACACGAGAAGTAATGCTCAACCAATTGCTACAAGCCTTACCAACTCTCACACACGACTCAGTGTTATTATAGAGAGCTTTCATTATGTTAACTAACTTGTCAGGTATACCATATGATTTCACAATCAACCACAAATTATGTCGATCAACAGAGTCGAAAGCCTTTTTGAAATCAACAAAGCTAGCAACCAAAGGTTTCTGAAACTCTAAACATTTCTCAAGAATCTGCTTTAATGAAAATATCTGATCCACACATCCCCTACCAGTTCTGAATCCACATTGCTCATCACGCAATTGACTGTCAACCAGATTCTTAATTCTATTAAGCACAATCATGGAAAGAACTTTCCCTGGAACAAAGAATAGGCTGATACCCTATAGTTATCATAAGAACTGCGATCACCTTTTTTGAAAATAGGGAAAATAATAGCTCTGGTAAAATCATTAGGAACCATGCCTTTACCATAAGAGATATTCAAAATTTCAGTCATCCAAGTGGTAACCGAAACATAGAGTTTAAGAAACCTTCGGTTGCTAACTTTGTTGATTTCAAAAAGGCTTTCGACTCTGTCGATCCTTATACTTCGTGGTTGATTGCGAGATCGTATGGCATACCAGACAAGTTAGTTAATATAATGAAAGCTCTCTATAATTACACTAAGTCGTTTGTGAGATTTGGTAAGGCTTGTAGCAATTGGTTTAGCATTGCTTCTGGTGTTCGACGAAGGTGCATTTTGTCTCCTTTTCTCATTAGTTTGGTTATTGATTATGTTATGCGAAATTCATTTCAAAGGAAAGAATTTGGCCTTAAATGGTCTGGAGATACGAAAATTTCTGATTTAGATTATGCTGATGATTTAGCCCTTTTGGCAAATGATGTTGATGAGATGAACTCTTTCATTCGAGCTGTTGATGAAACTGGTAGTAGAGTAGGTTTGGCTATAAACAGAGAGAAAACTAAAGTGATGAAAATTGATCAGGCAGGTTGTGATTCAGTTCATCTGAATGCAGTCTTCAGCAGGTCTTACAGTTTAATTACCTTGGGAACTATGTAACAGATACTGGTGATGTGCGGCATGAGATTAACAGACGAATAGGGACTGCTGCCGAGACTTTTAGGAATCTATGGAGATTGTGGAGAAATAGGCGTATACACCTAAAGACTAAAATTAGACTGTATAATAGTTTGGTTCTTTCTAAGGTTAATTATGGTAGTGAAACTTGGACACTTTGTAAACAAGATAACAGGAAACTAGATGCTTTTGATTCTAGATGCTTACGCGGTATCTTGGGTATTAGGTGGTTTAACTTTGTAACTAATGATGAGGTTAGGCAAAGGAGTCTGCAACCTCCTTTAAGCAGCATATTGTGTAGTGAGAGATTCCGTTGGTTTGGCCATGTTGCCCGTATGGATAATTATAGATTGGCGAATAGGGTTACGAACAGTGTGCCAAAAGCCTCAGAAAGAGGGGGAGACATAGAATGCGGTGGGCAGACGATATGAAACAGGACCTTGTTAGAATTGATGTGCAGTGGCCAGATGCAACACATATAGCTCAGGGCAGATATGCTTGGAGAACTAAATTGCACGGTCTGATTGGACCTCCGTAACCATGGCTACTTGAAGATGATGATGATGATGAATTTTGAAATGATAATTACACAAACTTCTAAAATGTATATTCATTTAATTAAATGGTTTCAAGCAATACTTATTATTTAAGTTTTATCTAGTGTATGATGTATTTTTTATTTCTGAAAATAATTTAATTTATTAATTAATTTCTGATAATTTTTAGGGCACATTATTGTTGTAAAATTTTGCAGGTTCCAGGACTAGAAAAAGAAAAAGACGGTAGAAGTGTTTGTGAGTCAGAGACTGGATTTCCATTGTAATATAACATTTCCCCCTCCATTTTAGAAGTTGCCTTCCTCTCCTCCCCCTAGATCTGGTCTTGGTGGTGTACTTACATGAGAACGTCTGTTCAAGCTAGGAGTAGTTACTGGGACACTTCTCTGTTGGATATGCTGCAAATAAAAAAATAACTTTAAAACTTCTACAGTTCACCTTGATCTACTACAATTCACCTTATTTTGCGAGAATGTCTCGGATAAACAAAGACTATCGTAATATTTTTCCAGCTAGTATCGAGGATGGCGGTTCAGTCGGAGCCACGCCAAGCTCGTAAACTGCAGATCACAGATTCCGAGTTCCAGCTGGGTCAGCGTTGAGATTTATCTACGTAAAACTCCCCGCCATGACCACGGTTAATAGGGGAAACGGATGGGCTTAGAAAGGCTGACCGTCCGTAGGACGTCCGTCAAGCCCCGTGAACGAGAGAGTCATGCCTTGTGCACGTTAAAGAACACGCTGGAGGGCCTTGAGGGAAACTACCATATGTCTCCTAGCAGCTGACCAGTGGATCCTTCCCCAACCTTCTCTGAGCCTTCGGGTTACTTGTAACCTGGCCATTTAGCCCATTGTATGCAAACGATGTGCCGCTCAGTACCCCTGAAGCACATAGGGGGTACAGTCGGTCAAAAAGGTATCCGAACACAATGGTTGATTAGAGAATTCAGAAAAAATATCTGGCAACGCTTTTTTTTAGAAATTAGTGATCTGGCAACCTTCGTGTCACGTGATTACAGAATTCAAGAAAAATATCTGGAGCATGTACAGCAACTGTACACGCTCCAGTTTCCGTTCACAGCAAATTGGAGCGTGTGCAATAACTGCACACGCTCCAGTTTGCTGTGAACGGTAACTGCACACGCTCAATATTTCCGTGAGTGAGCCCACACGATCCAGGTTTTTGTGAGCTCACACGATCCAATGTGCTGTGAACATTAACTGCAATCGCTCCAGTTTGCTGTGAACGGTAACTGCACACGCTCCATATTCATTGCATTATATATTCATACGCATTATATATATTAAAAAATATCCGAACACTATGATTGATTACAGAATTCATAAAAAATATCTGGCAACGATTTTTTTAGAAATTAGTGATCTGGCAACCTTCGTGTCACGTGTCACGAAAATTGCCAGATCACTAATTTCAAAAAAAATCGTTGCCAGATATTTTTTCTGAATTCTGTAATCAACCACAGTGTTCGGATACTTTTTCGACCGACTGTACTGAGCGGCACACTCTGTGGCAAGCAGCTTGCCACAGAGGTCTGACAGGAGCCTGTCAATTATATATGCCATAGTAGAAGGTCTGTGAGGATGGAAGGAGTCAGCAGTGCCGCTCAGAGGTAACTCAAAACAGCACGCACTTATTTGGATAAGTAATATTTCGCAGAACACACTATATACCGGGAGTCCACAATACTGTATACGGGATACATATATACCCAGATTCATATATACCCAGATTCAGCTTACATGACTCATAAAATTTTCCCGAATATTGTATGATTCGTTCGTGCGTAATATATGTCGGTAAACGGCACTTAAGTTGCTACTATGATCGACTGTTACATTTAGGCACTAACGCCAATAGGGTTATATGAATAATTCTGTTGTAGAGTATCACAGGAGATGTCCTCTACACATGGGGCTCATGAAACGGTTGGCTGATGAGTTTCGCCGTGGGTGAAACCCAAATACCCAACTCAGGGCAAAATTCGTTTTTCAGCTAACCGTTTCATGAATACCATGTGTAGAGGACATCTCCTGTGATACTATAGTTCTAAATTCAATTTAATGATGATTGGTTTTCAGGTCCTTTTCCCTACTGGATAAGCCGTCTGTCTTCAAATCAGAAGATTGCAGGTTTGAGTTCTGTCACGGACGCATAGATTTTTCTTTAATGTCACGATCAGTTATTGCAATAACGAAATGTTCAAAGATACAACTGCAATTTCATGAAGGTTTTTATTGAAGTCCGTATTGCCTAATGGATAAGGCGTCTCACTTCGAATTAAAAGATTGCAGGTTCGAGTCCTGTCACGGACAAGAAGAATTTTTTTTCTTTAATGTCACGATCAGTTAGTGCAATAACGAAATATTCAAAGATACAACTGCAATTTAATGAAGGCTATTATTCAAATCCGTGTGGCCTAATGGATAAGGAGTCTGACTTCGAATCGGAAGATTGCAGGTCCGAGTCATGTCACGGACGAAAAGAATTTTTAATATCGCGATTAGTTATTGCAATAACGAAATGTTGAATGATACAACTGCAATTTATTGAAGGTTGTTATTTAAGTCCGTGTGGCCTAATGGATAAGGCGTCTGACTTCGAATTAAAAGATTGCAGGTTCGAGTCCTGTCACGGACGAAAGGAATTTTTTTCTTTAATGTCATGATCAGTTATTGCAATAACGAAATGTTCAAAGATACAACTGCAATTTAATAAATGTTGTTATTCAAGTCCTTGTGACCTAATGGATAAGACGTTCGAATCAGAAGATTGCGAGTTCTGTCACCGACGAGAAGAATTTTTTTCTTTAACGTCACGATCAGTTATTGCAATAACGAAATGTTCAAAGATACAACTGCAATTTAATAAAGACTGTTATTCAAGTCCCTGTGGCCTAATGGATAAGGCGTCCGATTTCGAATAAGTAGATTGCAAGTTCGAGTCCTGTCACGGAGGAGAAAAGTTTTTTTCTTTAACATCACGATCAGTTATTGCAATAACGAAATGTTCAAAGATACAACTGCAATTTAATAAATGTTGCTATTCAAATCCGCGTGACCTAATGGATCAGGCGTCTGACTTTGAATCAGAAGATTGCAGGTTCGAGTCCTGTCACGGACGAGAATAATTTTTTTTCTTTAATGTCATGATCAGTTATTGCAATAACGAAATGTTCAAAGATACAACTGTAATTTAATAAAGGTTGTTATTCAAGTCCGTGTGACCTAATGGATAAGGCGTCCGACTTCGCATCAGAAGATTGCGAGTTCTGTCACGGACGTGAAGAATTTTTTTCTTTAACGTCACGATCAGTTATTGCAATAACGAAATGTTCAAAGATACAACTGCAATTTAATAAAGATTGTTATTCAAGTCCATGTGGCCTAATGGATAAGGCGTCCGATTTAGAATCAGAAGATTGCAGGTTCGAGTCCTGTCACGGACGAGAAGAATTTTTTCTTTAATGTCACGATCAGTTATTGCAATAACGAAATGTTCAAAGATACAACTGCAATTTTATGAAGGTTGTTATTCAAGTCCGTGTGACCTAATGGATAAGGCGTCCGACTTCGAATCATAAGATTGCAGGTTCGAGTCCTGTCATGAACGAAAATAATTTTTTTCTTTAATGTCATGATCAGTTATTGCAATAACGAAATGTTCAAAGATACAACTGCAATTTAATGAAGATTGATATCCAAGTCCGTGTGGCCTAATGGATAAGGCGTCTGACTTCGAATCAGAAGATTGCAAGTTCGAGTCCTGTCACGGACGAAAGGAATTTTTTTCTTTAATGTCATGATCAGTTATTGCAATAACGAAATGTTCAAAGATACAACTGCAATTTAATGAAGGTTGTTATTCAAGTCCGTGTGACCTAATGGATAAGGCGTCCGACTTCGCATCAGAAGATTGCGAGTTCTGTCACGGACGTGAAGAATTTTTTTCTTTAACGTCACGATCAGTTATTGCAATAACGAAATGTTCAAAGATACAACTGCAATTTAATAAAGATTGTTATTCAAGTCCATGTGGCCTAATGGATAAGGCGTCCGATTTAGAATCAGAAGATTGCAAGTTCGAGTCCTGTCACGGACGAGAAGAATTCTTTTCTTTAATGTCACGATCAGATATTGCAATAACGAAATGTTCAAAGATACAACTGCAATTTAATAAAGGTTGCTATTCAAATCCGCGTGACCTAATGGATTAGGCGTCTGACTTCGAATCAGAAGATTGCAGGTTCGAGTCCTGTCATGAACGAAAATAATTTTTTTCTTTAATGTCATGATCAGTTATTGCAATAACGAAATGTTCAAAGATACAACTGCAATTTAATGAAGATTGATATCCAAGTCCGTGTGGCCTAATGGATAAGGCGTCTGACTTCGAATCAGAAGATTGCAAGTTCGAGTCCTGTCACGGACGAAAGGAATTTTTAATATCACGATTAGTTATTGCAATAACGAAATGTTGAAAGATACAACTGCAATTTATTGAAGGTTGTCAGTTAAGTCCGTGTGGCCTAATGGATAAGGCGTCTGACTTCGAATCAGAAGATTGCAGGTTCGAGTCCTGTCACGGACGAAAAGAATTTTTTTCTTTAATGTCACTAGCAGTTGTTGCAATAACGAAATGTTCAATGATACAACTGCAATTTAATGAAGGTTGTTATTCAAGTCCGTGTGGCTTAATGGATAAGGCGTCCGCCTTCGAATCAAAAGATAGCACGGAGGAGAAAAATTTTTTTCTTTAATATCACGATCAGTTATTGCAATAACGAAATGTTCAAAGATACAACTGCAATTTAATGAAGGCTGTTATTCAAGTCCGTGTGGCCTAATGGATAAGGCGTCTGACTTCGAATCAGCATGTTCGAGTTCATGTCACGGAAAAGAAAAATTTTTTTCTTTAATGTCACGATCAGTTATTGCAATAACGAAATGTTCAAAGAGACAAATGCAAAATAATAAAGGTTGTTATTCAAGTCCGTGTGACCAAATGGATAAGGCGTCTGACTTAAAATCAACAGATTGCAGGTTCATGAAACGGACGAGAAGAATTTTTTCCTTTAACGTCACGATCAGTTATTGCAATAACGAAATGTTCAAAGATAAAACTGCAATTTAATGAAGGTTGATATTCAAGTCCGTGTGGCTTAATGGATAAGGCGTCCGTCTTCGAATTAAAAGATAGCAAGTTTGAGTTCTGTCACGGACGAGAAGAGTTTTTTTCTACAATGTCACGATCAGTTATTGCAATAACGAAATGTTCAAAGATACAACTGCAATTTAATGAAGGCTGTTATTCAAATACGTGTGGCCTAATGGATAAGGCGTCTGACTTCGAATCAGAAGATTGTAGGTTCGAGTCATGTAACAGACGAGAAGAATTTTTTTCTGTAACGTCACGATCAGTTGGTGCAATAACGAAATATTCAAAGATACAACTGCAATATAATGAAGGCTGTTATTCAAGTCCATGTGGCCTAATGGATAAGGCGTCTGACTTCGAATCAGCATGTTCGAGTTCATGTCACGGAAAAGAAAAATTTTTTTCTTTAATGTCACGATCAGTTATTGCAATAACGAAATGTTCAAAGAGAGAAATGCAAAATAATAAAGTTTGTTATTCAAGTCCGTGTGACCAAATGGATAAGGCGTCTGAATTAGAATCAACAGATTGCAGGTTCATGAAACGGACGAGTAGAATTTTTTCCTTTAACATCACGATCAGTTATTGCAATAACGAAATGTTCAAAGATACAACTGCAATTTAATGAAGGTTGTTATTCAAGTCCGTGTGGCTTAATGGATAAGGCGTCCACCTTCGAATCAAAAGATAGCAAGTTTGAGTTCTGTCACGGACGAGAAGAGTTTTTTTCTACAATGTCACGATCAGTTATTGCAATAACGAAATGTTCAAAGATACAACTGCAAAATAATAAAGGTTGTCAAGACGTGTGACCAAATGGATAAGGCGTCTGACTTTGAATCAACAGATTGCAGGTTCATGTCATGGACGAGAAGAATTTTTTCCTTTAATGTCACGATCAGTTATTGCAATAACGAAATGTTCAAAGATACAACTGCAATTTAATGAAGGCTGTTATTCAAATACGTGTGGCCTAATGGATAAGGCGTCTGACTTCGAATCAGAAGATTGCAGGTTTGAGTCCTGTAACGGACGAGAATAATTTTTTTCTTTAATATCACGATCAGTTATTGCAATAACGAAATGTTCAAAGATACAACTGCAATTTAATGAAGGTTGTTATTCAAGTCCCTATTGCCTAATGGATAAGGCGTCTGTATTCGAATCAGAAGATTGCAGGGTTCGAGTCCTGTAACGGACGAGAAGAATTTCTTTAATGTCACGATCAGTTAGTGCAATAACGAAATATTCAAAGATGCTATTATTCCAATCTGTGTGGCCTAATGGATAAGGCGTCTGACTCCGAATCAGAAGATTGCAGGTTCGAGTCCTGTCACGGACGAGAAGGATTTTTTTCTTTAATGTCACGATCAGTTTTGCAATAACGAAATGTTCAAAGATACAACTGCAATTTAATGAAGGCTATTATCCAAGTCCGTGTGACCTAATGGATAAGGCGTCTGACTTCGAATCAGAAGATTGCAAGTTCGAGACCTGTCACGGACGAAAGAATTTTTAATATCGTGATTAATTATAGCAACAACTAAATTTTGAAAGATACAACTGCAATTTCTTGAAGATTGTTGCTTAAGTCCGTGTGGCCTAATGGATAAGGCATCTGACTTCGAATTAGAAGATTGCAGGTTCGAGTCCTGTCACGGACGAGAATAATTTTTTTCTTTAATATCACGATCAGTTATTGCAATAACGAAATGTTCATAGATACAACTGCAATTTAATGAAATTGTTATTCAAGTCCGTGTGGCCTAATGAATAAGGCGTCTGACTTCGAATCAGAACGATTGTAGGTTCGAGTCCTGTAACAGACGAGAAGAACTTTTTTCTGTAACGTCACAATCAGTTGGTGCAATAACGAAATATTCAAAAATACAACTGCAATTTAATGAAGGCTGTTATTCTAGTCCGTGTGGCCTAATGGACAAGGCGTCTGACTTTGAATCAGAAGATTTCAGGTTCGAGTCCTGTCACGGACGAAAAGAATTTTTTTCTTTAATGTCACGATCAGTTGTTGCAATAACGAAATGTTCAAAGATACAACTGCAATTTAATGAAGGTTTTTATTCAAGTTCTTGTGGCCTAATGGATAAGGCGTCTGACTTCGAATCAGAAGTTTGCAGGTTCGAGTCCTGTCACGTACGAGAAGATTTTTTTTCTTTAATATCACGATCGGTTAGTGCAATAACGAAATGTTCAAAGAGACAAATGCAATTTAATGAAGGATGTTATTCAAGTCCGTGTGACCTAATGGATAAGGCGTCTGACCATGAATCATAAGATTGCAAGTTCGAGTCCTGTCACGGACGAGAAGGATTTTTTTCTTTAATGTCACGATCAGTTTTGCAATAACGAAATGTTCAAAGATACAACTGCAATTTAATGAAGGTTGTTATTCAAGTCCGTATTGCCTAATGGATGAGGCGTCTGACTTCGAATCAGAAGATTGCAGGGTTCGAGTCCTGTCACGGACGAGAAGAATTTCTTTACTGTCACGATCAGTTAGTGCAACAACGAAATATTCAAAGATACAACTGCAATTTAATGAAGGTTTTTATTCAAGTCCTTGTGGCCTAATGGATAAGGAGTCTGACTTCGAATCACAAGAATGCAGGTTCGAGTCCTGTCACGTACGAGAAGATTTTTTTTTCTTTAATATCACGATCAGTTAGTGCAATAACGAAAGGTTCAAAGAGACAAATGGAATTTAATGAAGGCTGTTATTCAAGTCCCTGTGGCCTAATGGATAAGGCGTCTGACTTTGAATCAGAAGATTCCAGGTTCGAGTCCTGTCACGGAAGAAAAGAATTTTTTTCTTTAATGTCATGATCAGTTGTTGCAATAACGAAATTTTCAAAGATACAACTGCAATTTAATGAAGGTTTTTATTCAAGTTCTTGTGGCCTAATGGATAAGCCGTCTGACTTCGAATCAGAAGATTGCAGGTTCGAGTCCTGTCACAGACGAGAAAAATTTTTTTCTTTAATGTCACGATCAGTTATTGCAATAACGAAATGTTCAAAGATATAACTGCAATTTAATGAAGGTTGTTACTCAAGTCTGTGTGACCTAATGGATAAGGTGTCTGATTATGAATCAGAAGATTTCAAGTTCGAGTCCTGTCACGGACGAGAATTATTTTTTTCTGTAATATCACGATCACTTATTGCAATAACGAAATGTTCAAAGATACAACTGCAATTTAATGAAGGCTGTTATTCAAGTCTGTGTGGCCTAATGGATAAGGCGTCTCACTTCGAATAAGCAGGTTCGAGTTCATGTCACGGAAAAGAAAAATTTTTTTCTTTAATGTCACGATAAGTTATTGCAATAACGAAATGTTCAAAGATACAACTGCAATTTAATCAAGGCTGCTATTCAAGTCCGTGTGGCTTAATGGATAAGGCGTCCGCCTTCGAATCAAGAGATTGCAAGTTTGAGTTCTGTCACGGACGAGAAGAGTTATTTTCTTTAATGTCACGATCAGTTATTGCAATAACGAAATGTTCAAAGATACAACTGCAAAATAATAAAGGTTGTTATTCAAGTCTGTGTGACCAAATGGATAAGGCGTCTGACTTCGAATCAGCAGATTGCAGGTTCATGTCACGAACGATAGGAATTTTTTCCTTTATGTCACGATCAGTTATTGCAATAACGAAATGTTCAAAGATACAACTGCAATTTAAGAAGGCTGTTATTCAAGTACGTGTGGCCTAATGGGTAAGGCGTCTGACTTCGAATCAGAAGATTGTAGGTTCGAGTCCTGTCACGGACGAGAATAATTTTTTCCTTTATTATCACGATCAGTTATTGCAATAACGAAATGTTCAAAGATACAACTGCAATTTAATGAAGACTGTTATTCTAGTCCGTGTGGCCTAATGGACAAGGCGTCTGACTTCGAATCAGAAGATTGCAGGGTTCGAGTCCTGTAACGGACGAGAAGAATTTCTTTAATGTCACGATCAGTTAGCGCAATAAAAAAATATTGAAAGATGCAAATTAATGAAGGCTATTATTCAAATCCGTGTGGCCTAATGGATAAGGCGTCTGACTTCGAATCAGAAGATTGCAGGGTTCGAGTCCTGTAACGGACGAGAAGAATTTCTTTAATGTCACGATCAGTTAGTGCAATAACGAAATATTCAAAGATGCAATTTAATGAAGGCTATTATTCAAATCCGTGTGGCTTAATGGATAAGGCGTCTGACTCCGAATCAGAAGATTGCAGGTTCGAGTCCTGTCATGGACGAAAGAATTTTTAATATCGTGATTAATTATTGCAACAACTAAATTTTGAAAGATAAAACTGCAATTTATTGAAGGTTGTTGTTTAAGTTCGTGTGGCCTAATGGACAAGGCGTCTGACTTCGAATCAGAAGATTGCAGGTTCGAGTCCTGTCACGTATGAGAAGGATTTTTTTCTTTAATGTCACGATCAGTTTTGCAATAACGAAATGTTCAAACATACAACTGCAATTTAATGAAGGCTATTATTCAAGTCCGTGTGGCCTAATGGATAAGGCGTCTGACTTTGAATCAGAAGATTGCAGGTTCGAGTCCTGTCACGGAAGAAAAGAATTTTTTTCTTTAATGTCACGATCAGTTGTTGCAATAACGAAATGTTCAAAGATACAACTGCAATTTAATGAAGGTTTTTATTTAAGTCCTTGTGGCCTAATGGATAAGGCGTCTGACTTCGAATCAGAAGATTGCAGGTTCTAGTCCTGTCACGGACGAGAAAAAATTTTTTCTTTAGTGTCACGATCAGTTATTGCAATAACGAAATGTTCAAAGATGTAACTGCAATTTAATGAAGGATGTTACTCAAGTCCGTGTGACCTAATGGATAAGGCGTCTGACTATGAATCATAAGATTGCAAGTTCGAGTCCTATCACGGACGAAAAGGATTTTTTTCTTTAATGTCACATCAGTTTTTCAATAACGAAATGTTCAAAGATACAACTGCAATTTAATGAAGGTTGTTATTCAAGTCCGTATTGCCTAATGGATGAGGCGTCTGACTTCGAATCAGAAGATTGCAGGGTTCGAGTTCTGTCACGGACGAGAAGAATTTCTTTACTGTCACGATCAGTTAGTGCAATAACGAAATATTCAAAGATACAACTGCAATTTAATGAAGGTTATTATTCAAATCCGTGTGGCCTAATGGATAAGGCGTCTGACTTCGAATCAGAAGATTGCAAGTTCGAGTCCTGTCACGGACGAAAGAATTTTTAATATCGTGATTAATTATTGCAACAACTGAATTTTGAAAGATACAACTGCAATTTATTGAAGGTTGTTATTTAAGTCCGTGTGGCCTAATGGATAAGGCGTCTGATTTCGAATCAGAAGATTGCAGGTTCGAGTCCTGTCACGGACGAGAAGGATTTTTTTCTTTAATGTCACGATCAGTTTTGCAATAACGAAATGTTCAAAGATACAACTGCAATTTAATGAAGGTTTTTATTCAAGTCCTTGTGGCCTAATGGATAAGACGTCTGACTTCTAATCAGAAGATTGCAGGTTCGAGTCCTGTCACGTACGAGAAGATTTTTTTTCTTTAATGACACGATCAGTTAGTGCAATAACGAAATGTTCAAAGAGACAAATGCAATTTAATGAAGGTTGTTATTCAAGTCCGTGTGGGCTAATGGATAAGGAGTCTGACTCCGAATCAGAAAACTGCAGGTTCGAGTCCTGTCACGGACGAGAAAACATTTCTTCTTTAATGTCACGATCAGTTATTGCAATAACGAAATGTTCAAAGATATAACTGCAATTTAATGAAGGTTGTTACTCAAGTCCGTGTGACCTAATGGATAAGGGGTCTGACTTCGAATAAGCAGGTTCGAGTCATGTCACGGAAAAGAAAAATTTTTTTCTTTAATGTCACGATCAGTTATTGCAATAACGAAATGTTCAAAGAGACAAATGCAATTTAATGAAGGCTGTTATTCAAGTCCGCGTGGCCTAATGGATAAGGCGTCTGACTTCGAATAAGCAGGTTCGAGTCATGTCACGGAAAAGAAAAATTTTTTTCTTTAATGTAACGATCAGTTATTGCAATAACGAAATGTTCAAAGAGACAAATGCAATTTAATGAAGGTTGTTATTCAAGTCCGTGTGACCTAATGGATAAGGCATCTGACTGTGAATCATAAGATTGCAAGTTCGAGTCCTGTCACGGAGGAGAAGAATTTCTTTCTGTAATATCACGATCAGTTATTGCAATAACGAAATTTTCAAAGATGCAACTGCAGGCTATTATTCAAATGAAGGCTGTTATTCAA
The DNA here is from genome assembly GCA_038380435.1 of Ryuthela nishihirai. Classification (NCBI taxonomy): domain Eukaryota; kingdom Metazoa; phylum Arthropoda; class Arachnida; order Araneae; family Heptathelidae; genus Ryuthela; species Ryuthela nishihirai. The sequence goes on along the minus strand of JAWZYU010000028.1, from coordinate 26,512,785 downwards.
GTTCGTGTGGCCTAATGGATAAGTTGCGTGACTTCGAATTAGACGATTGCAGGTTCGAGTCCTGTAACGGACGAGAAGAATTTTTTTCTTTAATGTCACGATCAGTTATTGCAATAACGAAATGTCAAAGATACAACTGCAATTTAATAAAGGTTATTATTCAAGTCCGTGTGACCTAATGGATAAGGCGTCCGCCTTCGAATCGAAAGATTGCACGTTTGAGTTCTGTCACGGACGAGAAGAGATTTTTAATGTCACGATCAGTTATTGCAATAACGAAATGTTCAAAGATACAACTGCAAAATAATAAAGGTTGTTATTCAAGTCCGTGTGACCAAATGGATAAGGCGTCTGACTTGAATCAACAGATTGCAGGTTCATTTCACGGACGAGAAGAATTTTTTCCTTTAATGTCACGATCAGTTATTGCAATAACGAAATGTTCAAAGATACAACTGCAATTTAATGAAGGCTGTTATTCAAGTCCGTGTGGCCTAATGAATAAGGAGTCTGACTTCGAATCAGAAGATTACAGGTTCGAGTTCTGTCACGGACGAGAGGAATTTTTTCTTTAATATCACAATCAGTTATTGCAATAACGAAATGTTCAAAGATACAACTGCAATTTAATGAAGGCTGTTATTCAAGTCCGTGTGGCCTAATGGATAAGGCGTCTGACTTCGAATCAAAAGATTGCATGTTCGAGTCCTGTAATGGACGAGAAAGAATTTTTTCTTTAATATCACGATCAGTTATTGCAATAACGAAATGTTCAAAGATACAACTGCAATTTAATGAAGGTTGTTATCCAAGTTCGTATTGCCTAATGGATAAGGCGTCTGACTTCGAATCAGAATATTGCAGGGTTCGAGTCCTGTCACGGACGAGAAGAATATTTTCTTTAATGTCACGATCAGTTATTGCAATAACGAAATTTTCAAAGATACAACTGCAATTTAATTAAGGTTGTTATTCAAGTCCATATTGCCTAATGGATAAGGCGTCTGACTTCGAATCAGAAGATTGCAGGTTCGAGTCCTGTCACGGACGAGAAAAAATTTTTCTTTAATGTCACGATCAGTTATTGCAATAACGAAATGTTCAAAGATACAACTGCAATTTAATGAAGGATGTTATTGAAGTCCGTGTGGCCTAATGGATAAGTCGTCTGATTTCGAATCAGAAGATTGCAGGTTCGAGTCCTGTCATGGACGAGAAGAATTTTTTCCTTTAATGTCATGATCAGTTATTGCAATAACGAAATGTTCAAAGATACAACTAAAATTTAATGAAGGCTGTTATTCAAATACGTGTGGCCTAATGGATAAGGCGTCTGACTTCGAATCAGAAGATTGGAGGTTTGAGTCCTGTCACGGACGAGAATAATTTTTTTCTTTAATATCACGATCATTTATTGCAATAACGAAATGTTCATAGATACAACTGCAATTTAATGAAGTTGTTATTCAAGTCCGTGTGGCCTAATGGATAAGGCGTCTGACTTCGAATCAGAAGATTGTAGGTTCGAGTCCTGTAACAGACGAGAAGAATTTTTTTCTGTAACGTCACGATCAGTTGGTGCAATAACGAAATGTTCAAAGATGTAACTGCAATTTAATGAAGGATGTTATTCAAGTCCGTGTGGCCTAATGGATAAGTCGTCTGATTTCGAATCAGAAGATTGCAGGTTCGAGTCCTGTCATGGACGAGAAGAATTTTTTCCTTTAATGTCACGATCAGTTATTGCAATAACGAAATGTTCAAAGATACAACTAAAATTTAATGAAGGCTGTTATTCAAATACGTGTGGCCTAATGGATAAGGCGTCTGACTTCGAATCAGAAGATTGGAGGTTTGAGTCCTGTCACGGACGAGAATAATTTTTTTCTTTAATATCACGATCATTTATTGCAATAACGAAATGTTCATAGATACAACTGCAATTTAATGAAGTTGTTATTCAAGTCCGTGTGGCCTAATGGATAAGGCGTCTGATTTCGAATCAGAAGATTGTAGGTTCGAGTCCTGTCAAGGACGAAAAGAATTTTTTTCTTTAATGTCACAATCAGTTGTTGCAATAACGAAATGTTCAAAGATACAACTGCAATTTAATGAAGGCTGTTATTCAAGTCCGTGTGGTCTAATGGATAAGGCGTCTGACTTCGAATCAAAAGATTGCAGGTTCGAGTCCTGTAACGGACGAGAAAAAATTTTTTCTTTAATATCACGATCAGTTATTGCAATAACGAAATGTTCAAAGATACAACTGCAATTTAATGAAGGTTGTTATCCAAGTTCGTATTGCCTAATGGATAAGGCGTCTGACTTCGAATCAGAAGATTGCAGGGTTCGAGTCCTGTCACGGACGAGAAGAATTTTTTCTTTAATATCACGATCAGTTATTGCAATAACGAAATGTTCAAAGATACAACTGCAATTTAATGAAGACTGTTATTCAAGTCTGTGTGGCCTAATGGATAAGGCGTCTGACTTCGAATCAAAAGATTGCAGGTTCGAGTCCTTTAACGGACGAGAAAAATTTTTTCTTTAATGTCACGATCAGTTATTGCAATAACGAAATGTTCAAAGATACAACTGCAATTTAATTAAGTTTGTTATTCAAGTCCGTATTGCCTAATGGATAAGGCGTCTGACTTCGAATCAGAAGATTGCAGGTTCGAGTCCTGTCACGGACGAGAAAAAATTTTTCTTTAATGTCACGATCAGTTATTGCAATAACGAAATGTTCAAAGATACAACTGCAATTTAATGAAGGATGTTATTCAAGTCCGTGTGGCCTAATGGATAAGTCGTCTGATTTCGAATCAGAAGATTGCAGGTTTGAGTCTAGTCACGGACGAAAAGAATTTTTTTCTTTAATGTCACTATCAGTTGTTGCAATAACGAAATGTTCAAAGATACAACTGCAATTTAATGAAGGTGGTTAATCAAGTCCGTATTGCCTAATGGATGAGGCGTCTGACTTCAAATCAGAAGATTGAAGGGTTCGAGTCCTGTCACGGACGAGAAGAATTTCTTTACTGTCACGATCAGTTAGTGCAATAACGAAAGATACAACTGCAATTTATTGAAGGTTGTTATTTAAGTCCGTGTGGCGTAATGGATAAGGCGTCTGACTTCGAATCAGAAGATTGCAGGTTCGAGTCATGTCACGGAGGAGAAGGATTTTTTTTTTTAATGTCACGATCAGTTTTGCAATAACGAAATGTTCAAAGATACAACTGCAATTTAATGAAGGCTATTATTCAAGTCCGTGTGGCCTAATGAATAAGGCGTCTGACTTCGAATCAGAAGATTGCAGGTTCGAGTCCTGTCACGGACGAAAAGAATTTTTTTCTTTAATGTCAAAATCAGTTGTTGCAATTACGAAATGTTCAAAGATACAACTGCAATTTAATGAAGGTTTTTATTCAAGTCCTTGTGGCCTAATGGATAAGGCGTCTGACTTCTAATCACAAGATTGCAGGTTCGAGTCCTGTCAAGTACGAGAAGATTTTTTTTCTTTAATGACACGAACAGTTAGTGCAATAACGAAATGTTCAAAGAGACAAATGCAATTTAATGAAGGCTGTTATTCAAGTCCGTGTGGCCTAATGGATAAAGCGTCTGACTTCGAATCAGAAAACTGCAGGTTCGAGTCCTGTCACGGACGAGAAAAAATTTCTTCTTTAATGTCACGATCAGTTATTGCAATAACGAAATGTTCAAAGATGTAACTGCAATTTAATGAAGGTTGTTACTCAAGTCCGTGTGACCTAATGTATAAGGTGTCTGACTTCGAATAAGCAAGTTCGAGTCATGTCACGGAAAAGAAAAATTTTTTTCTTTAATGTCACGATCAGTTATTGCAATAACGAAATGTTCAAAGAGACAAATGCAATTTAATGAAAGCTGTTATTCAAGTCCGCGTGGCCTAATGGATAAAGCGTCTGACTTCGAATAAGCAGGTTCGAGTCACGGAAAAGAAAAATTTTTTTTCTTTAATGTCACGATCAGTTATTGCAATATCGAAATGTTCAAAGAGACAAATGCAATTTAATGAAGGTTGTTATTCAAGTCCGTGTGACCTAATGGATAAGGCGTCTGACTGTGAATCATAAGATTGCAAGTTCGAGTCCTGTCACGGACGAGAAGAATTTTTTCTTTAATATCACAATCAGTTATTGCAATAACGAAATGTTCAAAGATACAACTGCAATTTAATGAAGGCTGTTATTCAAGTCCGTGTGGCCTAATGGATAAGGCGTATGACTTCGAATCAAAAGATTGCAGGTTCGAGTCCTGTAACGGACGAGAAAAAATTTTTTCTTTAATATCACGATCAGTTATTGCAATAACGAAATGTTCAAAGATACAACTGCAATTTAATGAAGGTTGTTATTCAAGTCCGTTTTACCTAATGGATAAGGCGTCTGACTTCGAATCAGAAGATTGCAGGGTTCGAGTCCTGTCACGGACGAGAAGAATTTTTTCTTTAATATCACGATCAGTTATTGCAATAACGAAATGTTCAAAGATACAACTGCAATTTAATGAAGGCTGTTATTCAAGTCCGTGTGGCCTAATGGATAAGGCGTCTGACTTCGAATCAAAAGATTGCAGGTTCGAGTCCTTTAACGGACGAGAAAAAATTTTTCTTTAATGTCACGATCAGTTATTGCAATAACGAAATGTTCAAAGATACAACTGCAATTTAATGAAGGTTGTTATTCAAGTCCGTATTGCCTAATGGATAAGGCGTCTGACTTCGAATCAGAAGATTGCAGGGTTCGAGTCCTGTCACGGACGAGAAGAATTTCTTTACTGTCACGATCAGTTAGTGCAATAACGAAATATTCAAAGATACAACTGCAATTTAATGAAGGTTTTTATTCAAGTCCTTGTGGCCTAATGGATTAAGGCGTCTGACTTCGAATAAGAAGATTGCAGGTTCGAGTCCTGTCACGTACGAGAAGATTTTTTTTCTTTAATGTCACGATCAGTAAGTGCAATAACGAAATGTTCAAAGATACAACTGCAATTTAATGAAGGTTTTCATTCAAGTCCTTCTGGCGTAATGGATAAGGCGTCTGACTTCGAGTCTGAAGATTGCAGGTTCGAGTTCTGTCACGGGCGGAAAGAATTTTTAATATCACGATTAATTATTGCAATAACGAAATGTTGAAAGATACAACTGCAATTTATTGAAGATTGTTATTTAAGTCCGTGTGGCCTAGTGGACAAGGCGTCTGACTTCGAATCAAAAGATTGCAAGTTCGAGTCATGTCACGGACGAAAAGAATTTTTTTCTTTAATGTCGCGATCAGTTGTTGCAACAACGAAATGTTCAAAGATACAACTGCAATTTAATGAAGGTTTTTTATTCAAGTCCTTATGGCCTAATGGTTAAGGCGTCTGACTTCGAATCAGAAGATTGCAGGTTCAAGTTCTGTCACGGACGAAAAGAATTTTTAATATCACGATTATTTATTGCAATAACGAAATGTTGAAAGATACAACTGCAATTTATTGAAGGCTGTTATTTAAGTCCGTGTGGTCTAATGGACAAGGCGTCTGACTTCGAATCTAAAAGATTGCAGGTTCGAGTCCTGTCACGGACGAGAAAAAAAATTTTTTCTTTAACATCACGATCAGTTATTGCAATAACGAAATGTTCAAAGAGACAAATGCAATTTAATGAATGCTGTTATTCAAGTCCGTGTGGTCTAATGGATAAGGCGTCTGACTTCGAATTAGCAGATTCGAGTCCTGTCACGGACGAGAAGAATTTTTTTAATATCGCGATTAGTTATTGCAATAACGAAATGTTGAAAGATACAACTACAATTTATTGAAGGCTCTTATTTAAGTCCGCGTGGCGTAATGGATAAGGCGTCTGACTTCGAATCAGAAGATTGTAGGTTCGAGTCCTGTCACGGACGAAAAGGATTTTTTTCTTTAATGTCACGATCACTTTTGCAATAACGAAATGTTCAAAGATACAACTGCAATTTAATGAAGACTGTTATTCAAGTCCGTGTGGCCTAATGGATAAAAGCGTCTGACTTCGAATCAGCAGGTTCGAGTTTTGTCACGGACGAAAAGAATTTTTAATATCACGATTAGTTATTGCAATAACGATATGTTGAAAGATACAACTGCAATTTATTGTAGGTTGTTATTCAAGTCCGTGTGGCCTAATGGATAAGGCGTCTGACTTCGAAGTAAATGATTGCAGGTTCGGGTCCTGTCACGGACGAGAAGAATTTTTTTCTTCAATGTCACGATCAGGTATTGCAATAACGAAATGTTCAAAGATACAACTGCAATTTAATAAATGTTGTTATTCAAGTCTGTGTGGCGTAGAGGATAAGGCGTATGATTTCAAATCAGAAAATTTCGAGTTCTGTCACGGACGAAAATAATTTTTTTCTTTAATGTCACGATCAGTTATTGCAATAACGAAATGTTCAAAGACACAACTGCAATTTTATGAGGATTGTCATTTAAACCCGTGTGGCCTAATGGATAAGGCGTCTGACTTCGAATCAGATGATTGCAGGTTAGAGTCCTGTCACGGACGAAAAGAATTTTTTTTCTTTAATATCACAATCAGTTATTGCAATGACGAAATATTCAAAGATACAACTGCAATTTAATAAAGATTGCTATTCAAGTCTGCGTGGCGTAGAGGATGAGGCGTATGATTTCGAATCAGAAAGTTTCGAGTTCTGTCACGGACGAAAAAAATTTTTTCTTTAATTTCACGATCAATTATTGGAATACCGAAATATTCAACGAAAAAATTGCCATTTAATGAACGCTGATACATTTGATCAATAATCAAATGGTTCGAACCCAGGTCCCTTTGATCAGTAGTCAATGGGTTAGAACCCAGGTCCCTTTGATCATTAGTGAAGCGCACTAACTACTCTGTTATGGGATTACTCATGTGAAAAAAGTTATTGCTTTAAACGACGGGAAACGAACCCGCATCTCTCTATATACATGCTTCTTTTTGAAAACGAGATAAGAAAAAAAAGCAAAGAATTGTTTTACGCACTAATATAATCGGTTACAGCAATAATAATAATATATAATAAATAATATAATAGTCGGTTACAGCAATCTTCCGATATATCCATCATACGCACTAATATAATATTAAAATATGCATTTTCGCACTCCTCCATTAGTTCCAGTTTCAACGAAAACTTCATTCTTTGAAAACTAGCATCCGATATTCGCAGTAGACGATGTGTGTGATTCCTCTAGTTCTTTTCTAAACTCCATTCACCATCCTGAAATCTAAACTCAACGTCTACAAAACTTTCGCATTTTGTGTTTGTAATTTCCTTCGTTTCCTGAAGAGAAAAGAAGCTATAAAAAAGGATCGAGCTTTTGTCCCTTGACATCTGGTCATTGGACGGAACAGGAAAGAGAATCTCGCACGTGACCAGCAAAGTCTACTTCCTGTATTTATCTTTCTTGTTGTTCAGACAAACTTGATGGATGGCCGATCGTCCTGCTCTTCCTCTTTCGGATGCTGTACGACGGATGAGCGGGAACACGGGCCACTTGCGCCCTCTTCCGGCAGTGACTTAATTAAGGAAATAGACTGTGGACTTAAAGGAAAAAACTGATGGATTTCAGACAAAACGGAATTGAAGGGAACACGCTCAAATCTTGCGTAGTGAAAATAAATAGGACTGAGTTCAAATTTGAATGCCGATTTCTTCTACTTAAGATGGCAAGCCATCGTCGTTTAATAAAAATAATTATTTGCATTACAGAGTTGATTGATGGTAAGCTCTGCAAGCTTCACTGTAAGAACAAATACTGCATTCTTTTTACAAACAGCATATACAGTTAATAGAGTTGGTTTACCTCTGAGCGGCACTTTTGTTTGCATATCATGGGCTAAATGGGCAGGTCACATGAACCCCGAAGGCTCAGAGAAGGTTGGGGGAGGAGACCCACTGGAACAACTGTTGGGAGACAGATGGTAGCCTCCCGTAAAGGTCATCTAGCATGTTCTTTAACGTGCGCAGGATATGGCTCTCCATCATATGGGGCCATGGTTTAACGTCCCATCCGACGGACGGCGGCCATTCCAAGCAAATTGGTGTCCGTTACTGACCGTGGGCAGGGAATTTTGCGGAGATAAATTTCAACGCTGAGCCAGCTGGGACTCGAACCTGAGAACTACAGATCACGAGGCTGGGGCGCTACCGACTGAGCTACCCCTGTCCCAAGATAAAATAGACTAACATTTAAAATAAGGTTAATAAATTCTCCACGAAACTTGACATAGCTTATCCGCAATAAACGTTAAATATATGCGGTTTCAAATAGTTGCTGCACATCGGTTACATATTGGCATTCATACGTATGTAATCCTGATATACTGTATAAATCAAACTGCAAATGATCGTTAATGCTAAATTTAAATAGAGATGCTCTTAACCCTTTCAGGACCATAAGGTTTCTAAGAGTAAATATTGGTATGTAACTGTTTATTTTGCTTTTGTTTACACGTAAAATAAATAAAAATCATAAGAAAAATACATAACAATGTGTAGTTTTTTTGGAATTTTATGGGAAATATTTTTCCCAATGGACTATAAAGGTAACACAAATTATAGTTAGGCTTATTATGCAATGTCTTTTATTTATTGGTTTATTAGAACAAAATGTTAACTAAAATAATACAAAATTATGAAATAAAATTACTATACAAAATGATGTGCTAATTATGATATTCGGCGAAGCAATTTCTTTTGGTAGTGAGGCAAAGATGGACATTGCACATAGTACATATATTATGCGTCCTGACAATTCTGTTTTTGTTTTCTAAACGTTCCCGTTTACGTAATTGCGTTCGGCATACGTTCTATTTTCACATTCTGTATAAAAAATGCAGATAAGGTTATAATTGAATACGACAATCACCAATTTTAAAATGGGAAAAATGTTTCCCTTAGTCGTGAAAGGGTTAACTTTCTAATAACCAAGCTTTGGTCTCAGATTTAAGCTTTGATAACTTCAGAATGGATAACAGTTCTCTAGGCAAAGAGTAAAAAATAAGTGGAACTATCTGGTGTCTGGGGGCGGTGGTGGCTCAGTCGGTAGAGCGCCAGGCACATAATCTGTATTTCCCAGGTTCGAGTCCCAGTTGGGTCAGCGTTGAGATTTATCTCCGCAAAATTCCCTGCTCACGGTCAGCAGGGGGCACCGATGGGCTTGGAAAGGCCGCCGTCCGTCGGATGGGACGTTAAGCCTTGATCCCGTGTGCGAGAGATCCATACCATGTGCAAGTTAAAGAACACTCTACATAGCCTTGATGGGAGGTTACCATCTGTCTCCCAACAGCTGTTCCCTCCCCAAACCTTCTCTGAGCATTCGGGGTCCTTGTGACCTGGCCATTTAGCCCATGATGTGCAAAAAAAGTGCCGCTCACAGGTAAAACAACCCAACTATACAGTTTCTGACGCGATTACCGTAGTTTATTGTTAAACTTTGGGATTTGGTAATAAATAATAGATCAGTGGTTTCCAACGCGGATTCAGTGGTTCCCACCCGGCTCAAGACATTTTTTTTTCCTCAAAAATTGATGTACTTTAAATTCAGAGTGATATCTTCCCTAGTAGTCATGAATGTTTCGTTTGGACAGAAAAACCGCAGAAATTCATGGAGTATCAAAATACCCTTACATGTGTATACAGAGAAAATATTATTTCAACAACTTTTTGCAGGAAAAAATGCAAAGGGAGGGCTTGGGGGGGGGGGGGGATCAACAGTGTTGCTAACCACTGGTTTAGATTATTCCTTACCATGGTAGACCTTTGGAAGATTTGAAGTATAAGACAGTCGCAGGAAAAAGTAGCAAGGTGGCTCAACCGAGACCTCCTGAGATTTATCTCCGCCAAAACTCCCCAACCTGTCCACGGTCAATAGGGAACACTGATGGGTTGTTAAGCTGTCGGATGGGATGTTAAACCGTTGCCCATTGTGGGGAGAGCCGTGCACTGGGCACGTTAAAGAACACGCTGAATGGCCTTAAAAGGAGGCTACAATATATCTCCCAACAACTGTCCAGTAGGTTTCCTTTCCTCATCCTTCTCTGAGACCTTGGGGTCCTTGTGACCTGGTTACTTAGCCCATTCCGTACAAGAAAAATGCTTTTCAGAGATAACACAACCCAACCAAATGTGTCGAGAAAGGTGGTATCAACACTTTGAAAACAGTTCCAGGAGATAGGATCCATTACCAGAAGTGATGGCCAATGTCCCCCGAGAGTTACTTCAACATCAATTGACCGTTATCTTCTCTATTGTCAAGACGGAGCAGTACGGCGACCTCTGTGAACTGTTTCTCGAGGTTTCTGCGGATACACGTAAAAGAATTTCCAGGGAAGTAGTCCCTTGGCCGAGTGGTTAGCACGCTTGACTACTGATCTAAGGGACCTGGGTTCGAGCCCCGGGTAAGGCGTGGATGTGTGTGTCGTTTTTCTGCTGAGGTCCTGCCATCCTCTCAGACCTTCTACTTTGGCATATAAACTGACAGGCTCCTGTCAGACCTCTGTGGCAAGCAGCTGCTTGAGGAGGTATTTATTTAGTGTCACGAAGGCCAAATGCGAGTAAGTTCTCTCTCAGAAGTCCATTGGTTTTGTGTCCCCGCCAACCACAGAAAATCTCGTCTAAATACCGTCAACATGTCACTTGAAGCCCTATGCAATGGGTTAAAGTTCAGTTTTCTGACGAGTTTCGATTTTTCCTACAGCCAAGGACAGAGTTGCACGACAACTTCTTCTAGGCATAAGGAGAATAGTGCGCACTTACTTATGGTCATTTTCTATTTTATTTTTCTTTCTCTTACACACCGGGGGTGGCTCAGTCGGTAGCGCGCCAGGTTCGTAATCTGTAGTTCCCAGGTTCGAGTCCCAACTGGGTCAGCGTTGAGATTTATATCCGTAAAATTTCCCGCCCTGCCCACGGTCAGTAGGGGACACCGATGGGCTTGGAAAGGCCACCGTCCGTCGGATGTGACGTTAAGCCTTGGCACCGTGTACGGTACAGCCATACCCTGTGCACGTTAAAGAACACGCTGGGTGGCCTTGACGGGAGGCTACCATCTGTCTCCAAACAGCTGTTCCAATGGGTCCTGTCATGTCCCTCGAATTTTATATTTATTTATTAATTGTGTATTTTTGTTATATTTTATTATTGTATATATTTTTATGTATTAAAATGAAACATGAAATGTTTGTACTGGGATCACTCACTGTTGTTGTTTTCGGGTCTGAAGCTGCTCCGTGCAAAGGTGACGAATGCCAGCAGTTGTCGATGGACGTTAGGGAAGGAATACCCTAACGCGACACAAGAATAGTTAGCGCGTTAGGGAAGGAATACCCATAACGAGACACAAGAATCTCGATTTCCAAAGGGGAATCGAGATTCTTGTGTCTCGATTCCCTTTAAACGTTAGGGAATCGAGATTCTTGTGTCTCGATTCCCTTCGAAACGTTAGGGAATCGAGATTCTTGTGTCTCGATCTAGGGCGCTAGCGCAGCGAGAAGGCTAGGCGGGAGATTTGAAAGTTTCAGTCTTGTGCGAGCACGTTGAGCGAAAGGTCGTGTCAACAAGCGTCGGAAGGACGCCGCCCATACTCAAAAAAAAGAAACCCTTGAAGTGAGGGTGCGATTCCAAAGGGGAATCGAGATTCTTGTGTGAATCTCTCTTTCTATTTTTGTGGTTCAAGAGGAACCGCAGTGTAGGCAAAGGTTGGTTAGCCTTTCACCGAGTTCTTGAGGTCTGTAAAGCGAGAATTCGCAGAGTGTGCGATTCTCCACCTCAGTATTATTGCTTGCAGCAGTGAAGCAGCAAAGGCCCACGGAGTGGAGCTCATTCCCAGCACGTTGCTGTACATAGTATAAATAAAGTGTGTCGTTCCTATATAACTCTCGTGCAGTTAATTGATGGACAGTTCCTATTCTTCATTCAACACAGTCAAGTTGAGGCATATAGTGGCACGGGCGTAAAAACCCGCGAATCTGTGAATTGCCGAAGTGAATTAAGAAGCAATTACGACATCTATCATGGTCCTACAGGATCCTCTACACCAGGGTCATCACATCTGTCACAGTCTGACAGGATCCGAACCCCCGGTCATCACAGGTTCCCTCCCCCAACCTTCTCTGACTCTTCGAGGTCTATGTGACCTGGCCATTTAGCCCATGGTGTGCAATAAAGTGCCGCTCAGAGGTAAAACGACCCAACCCAATCTTTATAATAATAATAATAATTATAATTTATTTCATGCAGGGGGTTACAGTAAAGTCAAGGTACATGTTGGGTTGGGTTGTTTTACCTCTGAGCGGTACTTTTTTTGTACACAATGGGCTAAATTACCATGTCACATGGACCCCAGAAGCTCTGAGAAGGTTGGGGGAGGGGACTCATTGGAACAGCTGTTGGGAGGCAGATGGTAACCTCTCGTCAAGGCCATCCAGCGTGTTCTTTAACGTGCAGAGTGTATGACTCTCCAACACACGTGGACCACGGCTTAACGTCCCATCCGACGGACGGCGGCCTTTTCAAGCTCATCAGTGTTCCCTACTACCATGGGCAGGAGCGAGAACCAAGGTACAGGTAATTTTGGACATTAATTTAAACTTTCAAGTGGCTTGATGCTCTTATGTTTGTTTTCTTATGAATTCACCCTCCAGAAGTTCTAGAGGACCAAAAGTTGCAAATTTCAAAATTCCCCTAGACAACATTAACGATTAAAAACGGTGTTCCTCATACACTTACCATTATTCAAAATCACATGGGGAGTGTCATCCACTGCAACTTTAGACTATTTTAGAACTCCTTTAGAGTTGGGTTGGGTTGTTTTACCTCTGAGCGGCACTTTTTTGCACACCATGGGCTAAATGGCCAGGTCACATGGACCCCGAAGGCTCAGAGAAGGTTGGGGGAGGGGACCCACTTGAACAGCTGTTGGGAGACAGATGGTAACCTCCCGTCAAGGCCATCCAGCGTGTTCTTTAACGTGCACAGTGTATGGCTCTCCCGCACACGGGGCCACGGCTTAACGTCCCATCCGACGGATGGCGGTCTTTCCAAGCCCATCGGTGTCCCCTACTGACCGTGGGCAGGGCGGGGAGTTTTGCGGAGATAAATCTCAACGCTGACCCAGCTGGGACTCGAACCTGGGAACTACAGATTACGAGCCTGGCGCGCTACCGACTGAGCCACCCCCGCCCCAACTCCTTTAGAAGAGGAGAATAATTTTTTTTACCAGGAGTGTGGGTAGCGAGGGGGATTAAACTATCGTAATGAGTTTTATTCCAAATGAAAGCTTGCGACGTTAGGAGTGCCATATATACTATATAGAATTTCAGAGTCGAGCAAAGTGGGATAAATCTACTAGTATAACATAAACATTACGCAACTTCTCTACGTTCAAACGATTAATCCCCATCCTCGTTACGTCTCACTCTTCTCACATCAGTTTAATGCAGTGAGCGAATTTCCTCTTCAATTTACGAACTGCAGAGGATCTTATGATGAACCATCTGCTGCATCCGACAAAGCATATGTTTCGGAAAACCTTTGAGACATGCTCCAAGGTCCATTCTACCACCCACTTTGACGAGAGGGAGCTCCCGAAGACGAAATATTCTATCTGATGTGAGTGGATTGCTCATTAGCAGGTTCCAAAGCAACACCTCTCTTTGGTAAGCAAAACTAATTCTGCTAATCATCACACTAAAAATCCAATCAGACATAATGTAGAGGAAGAATGACTAAGAACAGATCAGATTTAAACATTTCGTGCAATTTCCTGCCGAATGAAATCACAACTGTTACTGGTTTCACGAGATTAGATTATTTTCCAGGACGTATGCATAAAAGTTTCGTGAAGAGTTCGCAATTTCAGAGTTGTTTACACTTCTCCGAGTGCCTGCTCTAAGTTTGCCGTTTCTGTCTATCAATAGCTGAGACGAATTTTGGCAGGCATGCTTCAAGCCGAGCGCCGTTTTTTATGACGCACCATGTCGTAATTAAATAAATGGCGTAACTAGAAAGATTTTAATGGTGCGACGGAACTCAGACAAACACGTGCTTAAACACATTTTCGCTGTTGAATAGGAAACTGTTCGAGTTGCCAAGAACCCCAAAATATATATATGTTTAATTTTTTTCTAATATCTAAAGCATTATACAGTGCCTCGTCTAATTATTATGAACACCTATCTAATACTTCGTCGTATGTACCATGGTACAGATTCTAAATTCCAAAGTTTTCAATTCTCTGCGCATAGTTCTTGTTAAAATGGGTTTTGAAATACTGTTACCCTTCATCTGTCTCAAGTGATGAACGGCAGCAGTTCTGTTTTACCGTACAGCAAACACCTGTCTCTGTCTGTCAGGGCAAACACCCGTCTCTGTCTGAGCAAACACCTGTCTCTGTCTGTCAGGGCAAACACCTGTCTCCGTCTGTCAGGGCAAACACCTGTCTCCGTCTGTCAGGGCAAACGCCTGTCTCTGTCTGAGCAAACACCTGTCTCTGTCTGTCAGGGCAAACACCCGTCTCTGTCTGAGCAAACACCTGTCTCTGTCTGTCAGGGCAAACACCTGTCTCTGTCTGTCAGGGCAAACACCCGTCTCTGTCTGAGCAAACACCTGTCTCTGTCTGTCAGGGCAAACACCTGTCTCTGTCTGTCAGGGCAAACACCCGTCTCTGTCTGAGCAAACACCTGTCTCTGTCTGTCAGGGCAAACACCTGTCTTGTCTGTCAGGCCTTTTTCCTTCCCGCATTTATCACGATTGCAGGACGTTTTTTTTTTCAGACCTTTGCCATTCCCCATACACTTGGGATGTTGTGTCCCTTGAATTTCAGCTGAATCCCATCACCTCCGTTAAGGATGCTCCTGCCCATCGTTTTTCAACGAGGAACCCCCTTTCAAAGTCAGTCAGATCAGCCATTTTATCCATGTTGCCCTTGACTTTGCTTTCCACCAGGCCTTTACGTGCCTTCGCAGTGACATAAAATACCTACGTCAATAAGAAACTTGCATTACACTGGCATGTCCCATGGTACTTTGCACACGATGTTCTGTTCGTAATAATTTGTCCAGGCAGTGTACGCTATGCAACCAAAGGTATCCTGATATTTCTATTTTATATGAAGGAAAAGCCGCATTCAAAGCTCCCTAAATTTGACAATAAACTTTTTACGAAAAGAAGAAATGGTTGATTTGAAGATCCCACTCAACTCTAAATCTCAGTTATCAACAGGGGCGTAGCCATGGGGGGATGGGTGTAGGCTCCGCCCCCCACAAAAGTAACTCGGAGTTGGCAAAACTCGAATCCACTTGGTAAAATACAGGGGAGTTGTGAAAATTGGGATTGTTTTTGTGAAATTAAGGAGAGTTGACAAAATCGAGAAAACTTGGCAAAATCTAGAGAAGTAGGCAAAACTGGAAACCATTTGGTAAAGTACAGGTGAGTTGTAAAATTTGGGATTGGTTTTGTGAAATTAAGGAGAGTTGGAAAAACCGAGAACTCTTGGCAAAATCTAAGGGAGTTGGCAAAATTGGAAGCCACTTGGTAAAATACAGGGGAGTTGTGAAAATTGTGCCTTTCTTGTGCAATTAAGCAGAGTTGATAAAATTCGAAATGACTTGGCAAATTCAGGAAAGATATAAAAATTGAGATTTTTCTGTAAAATTACGGCGAGTTGGCAAAATCTAGAGTAGTTGGCAAAATTCGAATCCACTTGGTAAAATAAAGGCGAGTTGTGGAAATTGAGATTTGTTTTGTGAAATTAAGGAGTGTTGGACAAATTGAGGAAACTTAACAAAATGTACAGCAGTTGGCGAAATTCGAATCCACTTGGAAAATACGGGGAGTTGTGATAATTGGGATTGGGTTTGTGAAATTCAGAATAGTTGACTAAAATCGCGAAAACTTGGCAAAATCTTGGGCAGTTTGAAAGGTATTGAAAAAAAAAAAATTAAGGTAAAGTGATTTGGCAAATTTAGGAGAGATGTAAAGATTGGGATTAGTTTCGAGAAATTAAGGAGAGTTCGCCAAATCAAGAGAAAATTCACACTGACTTGCTACAATTCAGACGAGATGTAAATATTGGAATTA
The DNA here is from genome assembly GCA_038380435.1 of Ryuthela nishihirai. Taxonomy (NCBI): domain Eukaryota; kingdom Metazoa; phylum Arthropoda; class Arachnida; order Araneae; family Heptathelidae; genus Ryuthela; species Ryuthela nishihirai. Next base: position 26,496,622 of record JAWZYU010000028.1, on the reverse strand, counting down.
CTTCTGTGAAATTATGGCTAGTTGGCAAAATTGGTAGTTAAATGGCAAATTACGATTATTTGGCATAATTAGAACTCAAATGGCAAAATGCAGGAGAGTGGTGAAAATTGCCTCACCCACACGGAGCGAAAATTTAATTTGCTCAATTGGCAAAATTTGAATTTCGAGTTGGAAAATTTTTGATTTCTCCCCCCCCCACAACCCTGGATATCAACAAGAGTTATATGATATTTAATGATACATTGAAACTAGAATATTTAGCAACGGTAGCTTCTATTTAACTCGTCCTAAAAATACCTTTGTTCCCAAATTGATGAGAAGTAAAAAGATCGCTATAAAAATTCAAACCTTACATTCATTTTAGTAAATAATTTCTTATAGCAAGCCTTATGTGTGTTTTAATGATTTTTTTTTTTTTTCAGGTGAATTCTTATTACTGGTAACATTGCTATTAAGTGTTACTGATATCTTGAATTAATTTTCTGAGCTCCAAGCTAGGGCTTATATCTCGAAATCTCAAATAGTGCCTTATTGGCAATGGGTTGGGTTGTTTTACCTCTGAGCGGCACTTTTTTGCACACCATGGGCTAAACGGCCAGGTCACGTGGACCCCGAAGACTCAGATCAGTTTGGGAGAGGAGACCCCATGGAACAGCTGTTGGGAGACAGATGATAGCCTCCCGTCAAGGCCATCCAGCGTGTTCTTTAACGTGCACAGGGTATGGCTCTCCCGCACACGGGGCCACGGCTTCACGTCCCATCCGACGGACGGCGGACTTTCCAAGCCTATCGATGTCCCCTACTGACGGTGGGCAGAGCGGGGAATTTTGCAGAGATAAATCTCAACGCTGACCCAGCTGGGACCTTATTGGCAATAACAAAGTTAAAACACATAACCCATAAAGGGGCCACAAGGGCAAAACAAATATGCTATAAAAAGCACAACTAAAAGATAAACAAGCGAGTGTCAAACACCATAATCTTAGGACGCTTGAATTGGTTTAAAACCATCTTAGGACGCTTGAATTGGTTTAAAACCAAGAGATCGTAATTGATCAAGGATCTTATTCTATCATAAGGATGCTCTGCCAATGCTTCAAAAAGGTCTGCGCGAGCTTTCGAATATGAGAATATACACAGTCGTATCAGAATGATATATCATATCATTCTGATACGACTTTGCATGTGGTCAGTGCTACAAATCAGTGTGAACTGACCACAGATCTGAGGATTTTATTTTGGAAGCTCTGAAGCCTCCTATCATTGGTAGTATTGCCCTACACTGGTGAGCATCTGTCAGGACTGGTCGCAGAAGAGTCTTATGAAGAAATAATTTCTTTTCAGGAGGCAGTTTCGAACTCCATCCTATCAGGGGTGCAAGTTTACATCTGATGATTTTAGCCTTTGAGAGTACATGATTAATATGCGCATTCCAACAAAGTTTTTTTATGTAGAATGACACCAAGGTATTTCACCGTTGGAGTCCAGGATGTTTCAACTCCAAATATTTTAGGAGAATCAGGATTAACAATCTACTTTCCAGAGAACTGACTGGCTTGATTTTCCATTTCGAGTACCAGCGCTCTACTTTGTCCATCCCAAACTGCAACCTTCTGATAGCCAGGCTGGGGCTCAGGGTTGGGGCTCAGTCGGTAGCGCGCCAGGCTCGTAATCTGTAGTTCCCAGGTTCGAGTCCCAGCTGGGTCAGCATTGAGATTTATCTCCGCAAAATTTCCCTCCCTGCCCACTGTCAGTAGGGGACACCGATGGGCTTGGAAAGGCCGCCGTCCCTTCGGATGGGACGTTAAGCCGTGGCCCCGTGTGCGGGAGAGCCATACCCTGTGCACGTTAAAGAACACGCTGGATGGCCTTGACGGGAGGCTACCATCTGTCTCCCAACAGCTGTTCCAGTGGGTCCCCTCCTCCAACCTTCTCTGAGCCTTCGGGGTCCATGTGACCTGGTCATTTAGCCCATGGTGTGCAAAAAAGTGCCGCTCAGAGGTAAAACAACTTAACCCAAAGCCGGGGCTCAGGGATGAAGAGAGTAGAGCAATGTCATCAGCGTAAAGTGACGTCATGAGAGGATGGCGATCTGAGAGATCGTGCATATAGAAGTTGAATAGAGCAGGGCCCAACAAGGAGCCTTGTGGGAATTCAGTGTTACATCTGTATTAATATCTGTTTAAATATCAAACGGATATTGTTGAAATTCTAGATTTTGAGAGATTTTAGCGAGATCTTAAATCTATATCTTGTAATTTTTCGTGTAAAGCTTATTTCTAAGTTAGCTTTGAACGTGGTTTTTCATTCATATGATATGGAAGTGTTCGGATCTGTTTGTAGCATAGTGGTATTGCATAGTTACATTTAATCCACGATGTTCAGTAAAACAATCACGGACTCTAAAAAATGCTCGTTTTCCGTATTTGTGATTTTTTATCCAAAATTACAATTTATTCAAAATTTCGTAATGTGACAAATAAATTAATAGGCCGATCAAAAAGTACTTGACACGTGCCTGTAGATTTGCACTCGTTCCTCCGAAATTCACGAACTGTGATTTATTTCAAAACTTGTCTAAATCTGTCATTACATGTTAAAAGCAAATGCCGTATCATCATTTCTCTATCGTCGCTGGCGACGCGTAAATTTGGGTCAGTGTAATCTGTACAGTCGCTCAAAAAATACCCAAACACTGTGGTTGATTACATAACTGAGAAAAAATATCTGGCAACGAGGCTTTTAGAAATTAGTGATCTGGCAACCTTCGTGTTACGTGACACGAAGGTTGCCAGATCACTAATTTCTAAAAAAAATCGTTGCCAGATATTTTTTCTGAATTCTGTAATCAACCATAGTGTTCGGATATTTTTTAATGTATATAATGCGTATGAATATATATAATGCAATGAATATGGAGCGTGTGCAGTTACCGTTCACAGCAAACTGGAGCGGTTGCGGTTAATGTTCACAGCAAACTGGAGCGGTTGCGGTTAATGTTCACAGCACATTGGATCGTGTGAGCTCACAAAGACCTGGATAGTGTGGGCTCACTCACGGAAATATTGAGCGTGTGCAGTTACCGTTCACAGCAAACTGGAGCGGTTGCGGTTAATGTTCACAGCACATTGGATGGTGTGAGCTCACAAAGACCTGGATCGTGTGGGCTCACTCACGGAAATATTGAGCGTGTGCAGTTACCGTTCACAGCAAACTGGAGCGTGTGCAGTAACTGCACACGCTCCAGTTTGATGTGAACGGTAACTGGAGCGTGTAACAGTTGCTGTACACGCTCCAGATATTTTTCCTGAATTCTGTAATCACGTGACACGAAGATCACTAATTTCACTAATTTCGAAAAAATCACTAATTTCTAAAAAAAATCGTTGCCAGATATTTTTTCTGAACTCTGTAATCAACCATAGCGTTCGGATACTTTTTGAGCGACTGTACGTTATTGTTATGGAATCTACTAAAGATGGAGAAAGATTTTAAGTTTTCACAAGGATGCAGCTTGAGGAAGACGCGAAAAAAATTCAGGCCGATTTACCACAAATATTTAGAGATTATGCCTGTTCATTTAGCACTGTTAGGGGATGGATGCGCAAATTCAGAGAAGGACGGCAGAGCTTCGAAGACCTTCCTCGTGCAGGAAGACCGAAGCAGGCCGTGAATGAGAGAATAATCGCTACTATTCGTGAACTCATTAAAGAAAACACACACATCAGTTTCGATGTCACTGTATCGATTGGCGGTGTGGGAACAATTATTCATCACCATTTAAGGTTCCGAAAGATCTGTGCCAAATGGGTACACCACAAACTGACAAAACAACAAAAACGGGCTAGAGTCGACTCGTGGAAGGAAATGTTGGCAATGTTTGAACCTAGTGGCCCGAAATGGTTAAGAGACATTCTCACGGGTGATGAGACTAACCACCCACTTAGTTCTAACACCGTTGGAGTAACAGATCGGGTAGCTGCCGTGGGTGAGAGATAGGAAACTATATTTGGGTTGCGGAAGATGAACCGCCTCCCCAAATCCTCCGACAAGAATTTCGCTCAAGGAACAGAATGTTCAGAGCTTTTTTTTTTTTAATTCCCAAGGTTGGCCGAGTGGTTAACGCACTTGGCTACTGATCTAAGGGACCTGGGTTCGAGCCCCGGGTAAGGCATGGCTGTTTGTATCGTTTTTCTGCTGAGGGCCTGCCATCCTCTCAGATCTCCTACTGTGGCATATAAACTGACAGGTTCCTGTCAGACCTCTGTGGCAAGCAGCTGCTTGAGGGGTATAAGGTTGGTTGTTTTACCTCTGAGCGGCACTTTTTTTGCAGACAATAGGCTAAATGGCCAGGTCACAAGGACCCCGAAGGCTCAGAAAAGGTTGCGGGAGGAGACCGACTGGAACGGCTGTTGGGAGACAGATGGTAACTTCCCATCAAGGCCATCCAGCGTGTTCTTTAACGTGCACAGGGTATGTCTCTCCCGCACACGGAGCCACGGCTTAACGTCCCATCAGACGGACTGCGAGTTTTTCAAGCCCATCGGTGTCCCCTACTGACCGTGGGCAGGGCGGGGAATTTTGCGGAGATAAGTCTCAACGATGATCCAGCTGGGACTCGAACCTGGGAACTACAAATTACGAGCCTGGCGCGCTACCGACTGAGCCACCCCCGCCCTTAAAATTCGTATTGCCGATACGATGATTCTTCCACACATGGGGTCACGGCTTAACGTCCCATACGACGGACGGCTGCCTTTCCAAGCCCATCGGTGTCCCCTACTGACCGTGGGCAGGGCGGGGAGTTTTGCGGAGTTAAATCTCAACGTTGACCCAGCTGAGACTCGAACCTGGGAAGTGCAGATTACGAGCCTGGCTCGCTACCGACTGAGCCACTCCCGCCCCGTAATTCCCAAGGAGTAGCCGTTGATACCCTACCTGAGAAAATGACTATAAATGGCCAATACTACACCAACATTCTTTTGCTCAAAATGATTAAGGAGATGAAGTTGCAGCATCCAATAACAGGCGTGTCACGGACCTTCTTCAAGACAGGGGCTCTTAAAACCTGACAAGTTATGGCCTATCTGGAGCAGGAAAAAAGCAAGCAGCTACCCCATTCTGCATATTCACCCGATCTTGTACCATGCGAGTTTTGGTTGTTTCCAAAAAATAAACAGGAACTTGATGGGAAGCCTTTTTCAAGTTGGGTTGTTGGGTTGGGTTGTTTTACCTCTGAGAGGCACTTTTTTGCACACCATGGGCTAAATGGCCAGGTCACATGGACCCCGAAGTCTCAGAGAAGGTTGGGAGAGGGGACCCACTGGAACAGCTGTTGGGAGACAGATGGTAGCCTCCCGTCAAGGCCATCCAGCGTGTTCTTTAGCGTTGGATTGTTTTACCTCTGAGCGGCACTTTTTTGCACACCATGGGCTAAATGGCCAGGTCACAAGGACCCTGGAAGCTCAGAGAAGGTTGGGGGAGGGGACCCACTGGAACAGCTGTTGGGAGACAGATGGTAGCCTCCCGTCAAGGCCATCCAGCGTGTTCTTTAACGTGCACAGGGTATGGCTCTCCCGCACACGGGGCCACGGCTTAACGTTCCATCCGACGGACGGCGGTCTTTCCAAGCCCATTGGTGTCCCCTACTGACCGTGGGCAGGGCGGGGAATTTTGCGGAGATAAATCTCAACGCTGACTCAGCTGGGACTCGAACCTGGGAATTACAGATTACGAGCCTGGCGCGCTACCGACTGAGCCCCCCCCCCCACTTTTTCACGGCTGCAAGACCTTGCAAAATGCGATCATTCAGAGTTACAAATTATTCCTCAACGGGAGTACCACCAAATGTTTCAGAATTGGCGTAGATGTCTGTAACTTTGTAAAGACGCTGGACGGAAATTCTTTTAAGGACAACGAAAGTATTGCTGAGGAAAGTACAGTCGCTCAAAAAAGTATCCGAACGCTATGGTTGATTACAGAATTCAGAAAAAATATCTGGCAACGATTTTTTTTAGAAATTAGCGATCTGGCAACCTTCGTGTCACGTGATTACAGAATTCAGGAAAAATATCTGGAGCGTGTACAGCAACTGTACACGCTCCAGTTACCGTTCACAGCAAACTGGAGCGTGTGCAGTTACTGCACACGCTCCAGTTTGCTGTGAACGGTAATAACTGCACACGCTCAATATTTCCGTGAGTGAGCCCACACGATCCAGGTTTTTGTGAGCTCACACGATCCAATGTGCTGTGAACATTAACCGCAACGTGTCACGTGACACGAAGGTTGCCAGATCACTAATTTTGAAGAAAAAAAAAAATCCTTGCCAGGTATTTTTTTTAATTCTGTAATCAACCATAGTGTTCGGATATTTTTTCAATATATATAATGCGTATGAATATATAATGCAATGAATATGGAGCGTGTGCAGTTACCGTTCACAGCAAACTGGAGCGGTTGCGGTTAATATTCACAGCACATTGGATCGTGTGAGCTCACAAAAACCTGGATCGTGTGAGCTCACAAAAACCTGGATCGTGTGGGCTTACTCACGGGAATATTAAGCGTGTGCAGTTACCGTTCACAGCAAACTGGAGAGTGTACAGTTGCTGTACACGCTCCAGATATTTTTCCTGAATTCTGTAATCACGTGACACGAAGGTAACCAGATCACTAATTTCTAAAAAAAAACCTTGCCAGATATTTTTTTCTGAATTCTCTAATCAACCACAGTGTTCGGATATTTTTTTGAGCGACTACACGTTAACGAACACAAATCTGCAGTTCCCAGGTTCGAGTGCCAGCTGGGTCAGCGTTGAGATTTATCTCCGCAAAATTCCCCGCCCTGCCCACGGTCAGTAGGGGACACCGAAGGGCTTGGAAAGGCCGCCGTCCGTCGGATGGGACGTTAAGCCATGGCTCCGTGTGCGGGAGAGCCATACCATGTGCACGTTAAAGAATAGGCTGTATGGCCTTGACCGGAAGCTACCATCTGTCTCCGAACAGCTGTTCCAATGAGTCCCCAACCATTTCTGAGCCTTCGGGGTCCTTATGACCTGGCCATTTAGCCCGTTGTGTGCAAAAAAATGCCGCTTAGAGGTAACACAAACCAAACCTCTCCTAAAGGTACACCTTAGTCTCTGTCAAAAGTTCATGTTCCTAGACATTTTTTTTTGCTGAAGAGTTTGAGAGAGAAGAGCTGAAGAGAGACCACAGACACAAAATCCATTTTCTTTTATTAGAGATTTATTTATTATTTATCTAGTTAAGCGGTACAAGATAAGCGAAGCATATTCCGTCTTCCCTGAAGAACTCATACGAGCAGATACACCAGCTTTGGAGATTCTAGACTCTTATTTAATAGGGTAAAAATTCTATCAAAAGATTTGGGTTGGGTTGTTTTACCTCTGAGCGGCACTTTTTCGCACACCATGGCCTAGATGGCCAGGTCACATGGACCCCGAAGGCTCAGAGAAGGTTGGGGGAGGGGACTCACTGGAACAGCTGTTGGGAGACAGATGGTAGCCTCCCGTCAAGGCCATCCAGCCTATTCTTTAACGTGCACATGGTATGGCTCTCCCGCACACGGAGCCATGGCTTAACGTCCCATCCGACGGACGGCGGCCTTTCCAAGCCCTTCGGTGTCCCCTACTGACCGTGGGCAGGGCGGGGAATTTTGCGGAGATAAATCTCAACGCTGACCCAGCTGGCACTCGAACCTGGGAACTGCAGATTACGAGCCTGGCGCGCTACCGACTGAGCCACCCCCGCCCCTATATCAAAAGAAGATGTATTTGTGTTTGTGGCCAAAACTCTTCAGCAAAAAGTCTAGGAATATGAACTTTTGACAGACATTAAGGTGTATCTTGAGGTGAGGTTTGGTTTATTTTACCTCTGAGCGGCATTTTTTTTTTGCACACAACGGGCTAAATGGCGAAGTCACAAGGACCTCGAAGAAGGTTGCGGACTCATTGGAACAGCTGTTGGAAACAAATGGTAGTCTCCCGTCAAGGCCATCCAGTGTGTTTGTTACGTGCACAGGGTATGGTTCTCCCGCACACGGAGTCACGGCTTAACATCCCAGTCGATGGACGGCGGCTTTTCCAAGCTCATTGGTGTCCCCTACTGACCATGGGCAGGGCGGGGAATTTTGCGGAGATAAACCCAGCTGGGACTCGAACCTGGGAACTACAGATTACGAGCCTGGCGCCCTATCGACTGAGCCATTCCCGTCCCTTGAGGTGAGGCACGGACCCAGAATACGTATATTACCAGACCCACTCTGTATATATTATATCCCTATATATTGGCTCTCGAAACTTCGCATTATTTTTTGGACACCCTGTACTAAATAAAATCCTTATCCAAATGATTATTTTAACTTCTCAACAAAACCTTTCGGCAAAACTTACAATTAGTATTGAACAGAAACCACGTAAAGAGTAATGAGATGTCTCTTTAACTTCTGTACAGTCGCTCAAAAAAGTATCCGAACGCTATGATTGATTACAGAATTCAGAAAAAATATCTGGCAACGATTTTTTTAGAAATTAGTGATCTGGCAACCTTCGTGTCACGTGATTACAGAATTCAGGAAAAATATCTGGAGCGTGTATAGCAACTGTACACGCTCCAGTTACCGTTCACAGCAAACTGGAGCGTGTGCAGTTACTGCACACGCTCCAGTTTGCTGTGAACGGTAACTGCACACGCTCAATATTTCCGTGAGTGAGCCCACACGATCCAGGTCTTTGTGAGCTCACACGATCCAATGTGCTGTGAACATTAACCGCAACCGCTCCAGTTTGATGTGAACGGTAACTGCACACGCTCAATATTTCCGTGAGTGAGCCCACACTATCCAGGTCTTTGTGAGCTCACACGATCCAATGTGCTGAGAGCAAGCTTTTTTTATCGGTTCTCGACAATTAAAATAATTGATTATTGAATCACTGGTTACCTGTAGAAGCCAATTCTAGTGTTTATTGTTTCGTCATATTCTTTAAGACGGAAGTTATTCCAATGCGCAATCGGAAAATATCTATCAGTAGTCATTCAATCAGTCGCTTTACTGCAGAACATATCTGTTTAAACTGCTGCTCTCCGAGTAAATAATGATTAACGATGAGAAATTAATAAGTAACTTTCGGACATATCTCTTAAAGCAAATAAAAAAATTTATATCTCTAGATGGGCAACAAATTGAAAATGAACGTGAATGTTTAATATTCTGTCCAACTTCTCTAAGACTGCGGCCCAATTTTCGCGGCCCAAAAAAAAAGAATAGGACAGGATAGTTAATTGAAAAGTCTGTTCATGTTACCTCAAAAAGTTATTTTATTTATACGAAAAATAATAATAAACCAATAGAAATTTTCTAAATCTTATCAAATATTTAATAAATTCAATGGGAGCATTGTGGCCGAAAAAAAATATGAGTAAGTTGGAATAACGCAATAATAATTGCAAATGGAATGAGTAGGTTGAAATATTGCAATAATAATTGCAAATGGAATGAGTAAGTTGAAATAATGCAATAATAATTGCAAATAGAATGAGTAAGTTCAAGATTGCATATCAAGTAAAGTAATAGAAGTTGGCGAAAAATTATACGATTGATTAAAGGTAATTATGTAAAATGTCAAGTGAAAACTTGATTTTGTTCGCGGGCGACAAAATCTTTGTGCGGGGCCGCTAGTTGAACAGCGCTACTCTTGTTAATTATGCATTATATTAATCTTTAACAATAAAATTAATCCGTGAAAAGTTAACTTATTAATTAGATATTAATTGATTATTAATTAGCTTTTAATTGATTATTAATTAGGGGCGTGTCCGGAAGTGGGCTGTGACGTCATAAGGGGAACGCACTAATGGCGGTTCGCCAGGTTGTCTTGAAACTACTCCCAGAAGTATCGTACGATTGTTCAATATCTATGTGGTCGTCCAATGTTCACCCTAAAGTTAAAGGCAGGGAATATTAGACGTAACGAATTGGTACAATGCTACACTTCGTTGTCGAGGAGCCACATTTTAGGCGTTCAGGCTTTCATCGTGAGACATCAGTACAGAAATCAATCATTGTGTGACTAACGAAGATATCAATCGTTGATCCTGAATCTTGGTGTCATCACTGTTCCACAATCGTTCATAAGGGAACTGTGGTGGATTTGAATCCTAAGCAAATGAGAAAATTATGTTAGCTGTAACAAATGATTTCTAGCAAAGCTATGTTTAGCAAACGTCAGTTAGGAAGAATCATTGAGAATACACACCAGAGGCATTATTACTACTACTTCATATGCCGGCCAGGATTTCAATTCCTTTTCATCTCAGGATCATTTCCGCTGAAGGACAAGCCTTTGCAGGTAAGATTTACCGGGCAATATTTCACCGGTCACGGTCTCGTTTGCTACGAGAAGAAGTGAATAATAATAATCGCTAAGAAGTAAATAATACGCCAGTAATCTTTTCTAATCTTCCACTAGTCGTCGTGACGCTTCAGGACAATAGGAATTACCTACGGTCGTGGTGTATATCCTACCTATATTAACCTTGGTCAATACTTCTTCTTGAGATTTCAATCGAGAGATTGCTCGTCACGTGACTCGTCTAGTAGTACCCCCAGAATAACTTCTGCAAAATACTACCGCAGAATAACAACCGCACAATAACTAGTGCCGTACTAGTACCTGCAGCGATCTCAGTCGTAGGCAAGAAGTAGCCTGCCCCCAGGTGAACATGTATTTTCTCAGAAGCTTAGAAGACAGAGAAACTGATTAATTCCATTATAAAAGAATAGGAATCATGCACAAACGCCAAAGTTAAAAACAAAATGTTATGGGTTTTCAAAAGGATGGCGTATCCAAAGTATAAAAAAAATTAATACTAATTGATTATCTCTTCAAGTCTTGGTTTGTAAATCGATGAAAGGATAAGTTTATTACAGGTCTGTTTCTGGGATCAATGAATCCTGACTGAGACAATCAGGGGAGAGCAAGCTTTTTTTATCGGTTCTCGACAATTAAAATAATTGATTATTGAATCACTGGTTACCTGTAGAAGCCAATTCTAGTGTTTATTGTTTCGTCATATTCTTTAAGACGGAAGTTATTCCAATGCGCAATCGGAAAATATCTATCAGTAGTCATTCAATCAGTCGCTTTACTGCAGAACATATCTGTTTAAACTGCTGCTCTCCGAGTAAATAATGATTAACGATGAGAAATTAATAAGTAACTTTCGGACATATCTCTTAAAGCAAATAAAAAAATTTATATCACTAGATGGGCAACAAATTGAAAATGAACGTGAATGTTTAATATTCTGTCCAACTTCTCTAAGACTGCGGCCCAATTTTCGCGGCCCAAAAAAAAAAGAATAGGACAGGATAGTTAATTGAAAAGTCTGTTCATGTTACCTCAAAAAGTTATTTTATTTATACGAAAAATAATAATAAACCAATAGAAATTTTCTAAATCTTATCAAATATTTAATAAATTCAATGGGAGCATTGTGGCCGAAAAAAAATATGAGTAAGTTGAAATAATGCAATAATAATTGCAAATGGAATGAGTAGGTTGAAATATTGCAATAATAATTGCAAATGGAATGAGTAAGTTGAAATAATGCAATAATAATTGCAAATAGAATGAGTAAGTTCAAGATTGCATATCAAGTAAAGTAATAGAAGTTGGCGAAAAATTATACGATGGATTAAAGGTAATTATGTAAAATGTCAAATGAAAACTTGATTTTGTTCGCGGGCGACAAAATCTTTGTGCGGGGCCGCTAGTTGAACAGCGCTACTCTTGTTAATTATGCATTATATTAATCTTTAACAATAAAATTAATCCGTGAAAAGTTAACTTATTAATTAGATATTAATTGATTATTAATTAGCTTTTAATTGATTATTAATTAGGGCGTGTCCGGAAGTGGGCTGTGACGTCATAAGGGGAACGCACTAATGGCGGTTCGCCAGGTTGTCTTGAAACTACTCCCAGAAGTATCGTACGATTGTTCAATATCTATGTGGTCATCCAATGTTCACCCTAAAGTTAAAGGCAGGGAATATTAGACGTAACGAATTGGTACAATGCTACACTTCGTTGTCGAGGAGCCACATTTTAGGCGTTCAGGCTTTCATCGTGAGACATCAGTACAGAAATCAATCATTGTGTGACTAACGAAGATATCAATCGTTGATCCTGAATCTTGGTGTCATCACTGTTCCACAATCGTTCATAAGGGAACTGTGGTGGATTTGAATCCTAAGCAAATGAGAAAATTATGTTAGCTGTAACAAATGATTTCTAGCAAAGCTATGTTTAGCAAACGTCAGTTAGGAAGAATCATTGAGAATACACACCAGAGGCATTATTACTACTACTTCATATGCCGGCCAGGATTTCAATTCCTTTTCATCTCAGGATCATTTCCGCTGAAGGACAAGCCTTTGCAGGTAAGATTTACCGGGCAATATTTCACCGGTCACGGTCTCGTTTGCTACGAGAAGAAGTGAATAATAATAATCGCTAAGAAGTAAATAATACGCCAGTAATCTTTTCTAATCTCCCACTAGTCGTCGTGACGCTTCAGGACAATAGGAATTACCTACGGTCGTGCTGTATATCCTACCTATATTAACCTTGGTCAATACTTCTTCTTGAGATTTCAATCGAGAGATTGCTCGTCACGTGACTCGTCTAGTAGTACCCCCAGAATAACTTCTGCAAAATACTACCGCAGAATAACAACCGCAGAATAACTAGTGCCGTACTAGTACCTGCAGCGATCTCAGTCGTAGGCAAGAAGTAGCCTGCCCCCAGGTGAACATGTATTTTCTCAGAAGCTTAGAAGACAGAGAAACTGATTAATTCCATTATAAAAGAATAGGAATCATGCACAAACGCCAAAGTTAAAAACAAAATGTGATGGGTTTTCAAAAGGATGGCGTATCCAAAGTATAAAAAAAATTAATACTAATTGATTATCTCTTCAAGTCTTGGTTTGTAAATCGATGAAAGGATAAGTTTATTACAGGTCTGTTTCTGGGATCAATGAATCCTGACTGAGACAATCAGGGGAGAGCAAGCTTTTTTTATCGGTTCTCGACAATTAAAATAATTGATTATTGAATCACTGGTTACCTGTAGAAGCCAATTCTAGTGTTTATTGTTTCGTCATATTCTTTAAGACGGAAGTTATTCCAATGCGCAATCGGAAAATATCTATCAGTAGTCATTCAATCAGTCGCTTTACTGCAGAACATATCTGTTTAAACTGCTGCTCTCCGAGTAAATAATGATTAACGATGAGAAATTAATAAGTAACTTTCGGACATATCTCTTAAAGCAAATAAAAAATTTTATATCTCTAGATGGGCAACAAATTGAAAATGAACGTGAATGTTTAATATTCTGTCCAACTTCTCTAAGACTGCGGCCCAATTTTCGCGGCCCAAAAAAAAAGAATAGGACAGGATAGTTAATTGAAAAGTCTGTTCATGTTACCTCAAAAAGTTATTTTATTTATACGAAAAATAATAATAAACCAATAGAAATTTTCTAAATCTTATCAAATATTTAATAAATTCAATGGGAGCATTGTGGCCGAAAAAAAATATGAGTAAGTTGGAATAATGCAATAATAATTGCAAATGGAATGAGTAGGTTGAAATATTGCAATAATAATTGCAAATGGAATGAGTAAGTTGAAATAATGCAATAATAATTGGAAATAGAATGAGTAAGTTCAAGATTGCATATCAAGTAAAGTAATAGAAGTTGGCGAAAAATTATACGATTGATTAAAGGTAATTATGTAAAATGTCAAGTGAAAACTTGATTTTGTTCGCGGGCGACAAAATCTTTGTGCGGGGCCGCTAGTTGAACAGCGCTACTCTTGTTAATTATGCATTATATTAATCTTTAACAATAAAATTAATCCGTGAAAAGTTAACTTATTAATTAGATATTAATTGATTATTAATTAGCTTTTAATTGATTATTAATTAGGGGCGTGTCCGGAAGTGGGCTGTGACGTCATAAGGGGAACGCACTAATGGCGGTTCGCCAGGTTGTCTTGAAACTACTCCCAGAAGTATCGTACGATTGTTCAATATCTATGTGGTCGTCCAATGTTCACCCTAAAGTTAAAGGCAGGGAATATTAGACGTAACGAATTGGTACAATGCTACACTTCGTTGTCGAGGAGCCACATTTTAGGCGTTCAGGCTTTCATCGTGAGACATCAGTACAGAAATCAATCATTGTGTGACTAACGAAGATATCAATCGTTGATCCTGAATCTTGGTGTCATCACTGTTCCACAATCGTTCATAAGGGAACTGTGGTGGATTTGAATCCTAAGCAAATGAGAAAATTATGTTAGCTGTAACAAATGATTTCTAGCAAAGCTATGTTTAGCAAACGTCAGTTAGGAAGAATCATTGAGAATACACACCAGAGGCATTATTACTACTACTTCATATGCCGGCCAGGATTTCAATTCCTTTTCATCTCAGGATCATTTCCGCTGAAGGACAAGCCTTTGCAGGTAAGATTTACCGGGCAATATTTCACCGGTCACGGTCTCGTTTGCTACGAGAAGAAGTGAATAATAATAATCGCTAAGAAGTAAATAATACGCCAGTAATCTTTTCTAATCTTCCACTAGTCGTCGTGACGCTTCAGGACAATAGGAATTACCTACAGTCGTGGTGTATATCCTACCTATATTAACCTTGGTCAATACTTCTTCTTGAGATTTCAATCGAGAGATTGCTCGTCACGTGACTAGTCTAGTAGTACCCCCAGAATAACTTCTGCAAAATACTACCGCAGAATAACAACCGCAGAATAACTAGTGCCGTACTAGTACCTGCAGCGATCTCAGTCGTAGGCAAGAAGTAGCCTGCCCCCAGGTGAACATGTATTTTCTCAGAAGCTTAGAAGACAGAGAAACTGATTAATTCCATTATAAAAGAATAGGAATCATGCACAAACGCCAAAGTTAAAAACAAAATGTGATGGGTTTTCAAAAGGATGGCGTATCCAAAGTATAAAAAAAATTAATACTAATTGATTATCTCTTCAAGTCTTGGTTTGTAAATCGATGAAAGGATAAGTTTATTACAGGTCTGTTTCTGGGATCAATGAATCCTGACTGAGACAATCAGGGGAGAGCAAGCTTTTTTTATCGGTTCTCGACAATTAAAATAATTGATTATTGAATCACTGGTTACCTGTAGAAGCCAATTCTAGTGTTTATTGTCCAATTCTTGGACCAATTGTACCAATTCTAGTGTATATCCCACTTTGGCACAAATTGAGCTTTTTTATATTTTCTAAGTTGTTGTTTGTTTAAAAGAAAACGTTTCTTGTGGATTGAACCCTTAGAGGATCAATGTAAATGGGTAAGATTACTTTGGTTAATATCATCATCATCCTCAAGCAGCCATGGGCTACGGAGGTCCAACCAGACCGTGCAATTTAGTTCTCCAAGCAAGTCTATCCTGAGCTACATCTACAGCATCTGGCCACTGCACACCAATTCTAACAAGGTCCTGTTTGACATTGTCTGCCCACCGCATCCTAGGTCTCCCCCTCTTTCTGAGGCCTTTAGGCACACTGTTCATAACCCTATTCGCCAATCTATAATTATTCATACGGGCAACATGGCCAAACCAACGGAGTCTCTCTCTGCACAATATGCTGCTTAAAGGAGGTTGCAAACTTCTTTGCCTAACCTCATCATTAGTTACAAAGTTGAACCACCTAATGCCCAAGATACTCCGTAAGCATCTGGAATTAAAAGCATCTAGTTTCCTGTTATCATGTTTACAAAGTGTCCAAGTTTCACTACCATAACTAACCCTAGAAAGAACCAAACTATTATACAGTCTAATTTTAGTCTTTAGTGTATACACCTATTTCTCCACACTCTCCATAGATTCTTAAAAGTCCCGGCAGCAATCCCTATTCGTCTGTTAATCTCATACCGCACTTCACTAGTATCTGTTACGTAGCTCCCAAGATAATTAAACTGTGACACCTGCTCAAGGGTGCAACCATTCAGATTAACTGAATCACAGCCTACCTGACCAATTTTCATCACTTTAGTTTTCTCTCTGTTTATAACCAAACCTACTCTACTACCAGTCTCATCAACAGCTCGAATGAAAGAGTTCATCTCATCAACATCATTTGCCAAAAGGGCTAAATCATCAGCATAATCTAAATCAAAAATTTTTGTATCTCCAGTCCATTTGAGGCCAAAATATTTCCCTTGAAGTGAATTTTGCATAACATAATCAATAACCAAGCTAAAGAGAAAAGGAGACAAAATGCACCCTTGTCGAACACCAGAAGTAATGCTAAACCAATTGCTACAAGCCTTACCAACTCTCACACATGACTCAGTGTTATTATAGAGAGCTTTCATTATGTTAACTAACTTGTCTGGTATACCATATGATCTCAAAATCAACCACAAATTATGATGATCAACAGAGTCGAAAGCCTTTTTGAAATCAACAAAGCTAGCAATCAAAGGTTTCTGAAACTCTAAACATTTCTCAAGAATCTGCCTAAGTGAAAATATCTGATCCACACATCCCCTACCACTTCTGAATCCACATTGCTCATCACGCAATTGATTGTCAATCAGATTCTTAATTCTATTAGGCACAATCATGGAAAGAACTTTACCTGGAACAGAGAGTAGGCTGATACTATAGTTATCACAAGAACTGCGATCACCTTTTTTGAAAATAGGGATAACAATAGCTCTGGTAAAATCCTTAGGAACCATGCCTTTATCATAAAAGATATTCAGAATTTTAGTCATCCAAGTGGTAACCGAAAAATTCCCAGCTTTAAGCATTTCTGTAGTAATTTCATCTACCCCTGGGGATTTATGAAGTTTAAGTTTAGAAACAGCCAAAATAACTTCAGATTGTGTTATAGGGCCAACATTAAAGCCACCAATGCATCTATCGTCATTGCAAACAATGGGAATAGAACTAACCGCATTGTTTAGAATATCACTGAAATGCTCAGCCCACCTAGCCATGACAGAATCCTCACCTTCTGTAACCTTACCTTGTTTATCCTTCAATCCCTGTATACCTGTCCGTTTTCTACCACACAATTCATTAACTATCTGGTACAGCTCTCTGCTGTTGTGCTGTCTAACTGCTTCCTCGGCTTTGTCAGCCAAACCATCAAGCCAAAGATTCTTATCAGCAGCTAACTGATCTTTTACATGTTTATTAAGTTCTCTGTAATGCTTTCTATTAGGACTAGTAGGTTATTGATTAAGGATATTCCTGCAGTTCCTTCTTTCCGAAATAAGCTCAAGTGCCTTATCACTCAGATAATTTTGTCTCTTCTGCTCCTTTTTTCCTAAAAGAGTACTGTTAGTGTCCAAAAAAGCCTGTTTAAAATGATCCCATTCTTCCTCAACTTCAGTAGTAAGCAAACCATGACTGTCATAATGACTAAGTAACCTATCATGGTAAGCTTTGGCTATAACTGGGTCTTTCAGAGCTTCAGTATTAAAAGCAAATTTTTTAACCCTAGCACAACACTTTTTAAGTTTAAGTTGCAAGACACTTTTAACAAGGTAATGGTCAGATCCAATTTCAGCTCCCCTATATTCCCTGGTATTTCTAACAGAACTAGCCCATTTGCTGTTAATTAATATATAATCAATCATATTCCTATGCAGCCCATCAGGTGAAACCCATGTGTACTTATGTATGTCGCGGTGTTTGTAATATGTGTTAGTTATTCTGAATCCATTGAGTTTACTTACCTGTAGGAGACGTTGCCCATTGCCATTGCAGCTACCAATACCAAAAGGGCCTATTACTCCTCCCCAAAGGTCAGAGTCAGTACCAACTTTGGCATTCAAGTCACCAAGGACAAGGGTAATGTCTCCTTTCTTGACAGAATTCGAAATATCCTGAAGTTGTTCATAACACCTATCCTTCTCATCCTCATCGGCATCCTTAGTGGGGGCATAACAGCAGATAACATTCAGGTCTTTAACGCTTGTCTGAAATTTTGCTGTAAGAAACCTTTCATTAATGCACTCATATCCTAGAAGAGCATCACTAGCGTGTCTGCTGAGAAGCAGACCGCTAGTGAAGGAAGAGTTGGTTAATAACTGTTAAATTAATCATGGAGATATTTTTATTGTGTTATTGAGACCAAATTACCAAAATTATTGAGAATATAAATCATAATTATTTTATTGCAAATATCACCAAAATTTCAGTGTTTCTTATTAATTCTGTAAACCATTGTAGCCTGCAGTATTGTAAAATAACTTGTATTAAAATTACAATTACTCATACTTTTGCTTATTATTTCAGTGTTAAGTTTAAACTTAAAACAATCTGAAAATTGTGTTGAATAGTCTAGGCAATGAGGTTTCAGACAACCATGTTTAAAGTGATTGAAGTCATTTCAGTAATTCTGAAGTTGAGATTTTTCATTTTTTTCTTAAATATATGCACATTAACATGACTCCATGGAACAAATTTTGGAGTTGTTCTTCCCTGTGGTAAAAGTTAATAACATAAGTACACTAAACAAGATTGCTTTTTAACTCTCACTGAGTCCATTCTGAGAAATTAAAAATCCACAGGCCCATGCTCAGCCAAAAAACAATTTTTTTAACTTTTTGTCAAGTATCTAATGAGCAGAAATAGGTAATATTATATAGTTTATAATATGCCAGGCTTGTAATCTGTGGTTCCCAAGTTTGACATGTATGGCCCAGGTGAACATGTATTTTCTCAGAAGCTTAGAAGACAGAGAAACTGATTAATTCCATTATAAAAGAATAGGAATCATGCACAAACGCCAAAGTTAAAAACAAAATGTGATGGGTTTTCAAAAGGATGGCGTATCCAAAGTATAAAAAAAATTAATACTAATTGATTATCTCTTCAAGTCTTGGTTTGTAAATCGATGAAAGGATTAGTTTATTACAGGTCTGTTTCTGGGATCAATGAATCCTGACTGAGACAATCAGGGGAGAGCAAGCTATTTTTATCGGTTCTCGACAATTAAAATAATTGATTATTGAATCACTGGTTACCTGTAGAAGCCAATTCTAGTGTTTATTGTTTCGTCATATTCTTTAAGACGGAAGTTATTCCAATGCGCAATCGGAAAATATCTATCAGTAGTCATTCAATCAGTCGCTTTACTGCAGAACACATCTGTTTAAACTGCTGCTCTCCGAGTAAATAATGATTAACGATGAGAAATTAATAAGTAACTTTCGGACATATCTCTTAAAGCAAATAAAAAAATTTATATCTCTAGATGGGCAACAAATTGAAAATGAACGTGAATGTTTAATATTCTGTCCAACTTCTCTAAGACTGCGGCCCAATTTTCGCGGCCCAAAAAAAAAGAATAGGACAGGATAGTTAATTGAAAAGTCTGTTCATGTTACCTCAAAAAGTTATTTTATTTATACGAAAAATAATAATAAACCAATAGAAATTTTCTAAATCTTATCAAATATTTAATAAATTAAATGGGAGCATTGTGGCCAAAAAAAATATGAGTAAGTTGAAATAATGCAATAATAATTGCAAATGGAATGAGTAGGTTGAAATATTGCAATAATAATTGCAAATGGAATGAGTAAGTTGAAATAATGCAATAATAATTGCAAATAGAATGAGTAAGTTCAAGATTGCATATCAAGTAAAGTAATAGAAGTTGGCGAAAAATTATACGGTGGATTAAAGGTAATTATGTAAAATGTCAAATGAAAACTTGATTTTGTTCGCGGGCGACAAAATCTTTGTACGGGGCCGCTAGTTGAACAGCGCTACTCTTGTTAATTATGCATTATATTAATCTTTAACAATAAAATTAATCCGTGAAAAGTTAACTTATTAATTAGATATTAATTGATTATTAATTAGCTTTTAATTGATTATTAATTAGGGGCGTGTCCGGAAGTGGGCTGTGACGTCATAAGGGGAACGCACTAATGGCGGTTCGCCAGGTTGTCTTGAAACTACTCCCAGAAGTATCGTACGATTGTTCAATATCTATGTGGTCGTCCAATGTTCACCCTAAAGTTAAAGGCAGGGAATATTAGACGTAACGAATTGGTACAATGCTACACTTCGTTGTCGAGGAGCCACATTTTAGGCGTTCAGGCTTTCATCGTGAGACATCAGTACAGAAATCAATCATTGTGTGACTAACGAAGATATCAATCGTTGATCCTGAATCTTGGTGTCATCACTGTTCCACAATCGTTCATAAGGGAACTGTGGTGGATTTGAATCCTAAGCAAATGAGAAAATTATGTTAGCTGTAACAAATGATTTCTAGCAAAGCTATGTTTAGCAAACGTCAGTTAGGAAGAATCATTGAGAATACACACCAGAGGCATTATTACTACTACTTCATATGCCGGCCAGGATTTCAATTCCTTTTCATCTCAGGATCATTTCCGCTGAAGGACAAGCCTTTGCAGGTAAGATTTACCGGGCAATATTTCACCGGTCACGGTCTCGTTTGCTACGAGAAGAAGTGAATAATAATAATCGCTAAGAAGTAAATAATACGCCAGTAATCTTTTCTAATCTTCCACTAGTCGTCGTGACGCTTCAGGACAATAGGAATTACCTACGGTCGTGGTGTATATCCTACCTATATTAACCTTGGTCAATACTTCTTCTTGAGATTTCAATCGAGAGATTGCTCGTCACGAGACTCGTCTAGTAGTACCCCCAGAATAACTTCTGCAAAATACTACCGCAGAATAACAACCGCAGAATAACTAGTGCCGTACTAGTACCTGCAGCGATCTCAGTCGTAGGCAAGAAGTAGCCTGCCCCCAGGTGAACATGTATTTTCTCAGAAGCTTAGAAGACAGAGAAACTGATTAATTCCATTATAAAAGAATAGGAATCATGCACAAACGCCAAAGTTAAAAACAAAATGTGATGGGTTTTCAAAAGGATGGCGTATCCAAAGTATAAAAAAAATTAATACTAATTGATTATCTCTTCAAGTCTTGGTTTGTAAATCGATGAAAGGATAAGTTTATTACAGGTCTGTTTCTGGGATCAATGAATCCTGACTGAGACAATCAGGGGAGAGCAAGCTATTTTTATCGGTTCTCGACAATTAAAATAATTGATTATTGAATCACTGGTTACCTGTAGAAGCCAATTCTAGTGTTTATTGTTTCGTCATATTCTTTAAGACGGAAGTTATTCCAATGCGCAATCGGAAAATATCTATCAGTAGTCATTCAATCAGTCGCTTTACTGCAGAACATATCTGTTTAAACTGCTGCTCTCCGAGTAAATAATGATTAACGATGAGAAATTAATAAGTAACTTTCGGACATATCTCTTAAAGCAAATAAAAAAATTTATATCTCTAGATGGGCAACAAATTGAAAATGAACGTGAATGTTTAATATTCTGTCCAACTTCTCTAAGACTGCGGCCCAATTTTCGCGGCCCAAAAAAAAAGAATAGGACAGGATAGTTAATTGAAAAGTCTGTTCATGTTACCTCAAAAAGTTATTTTATTTATACGAAAAATAATAATAAACCAATAGAAATTTTCTAAATCTTATCAAATATTTAATAAATTCAATGGGAGCATTGTGGCCGAAAAAAAATATGAGTAAGTTGAAATAATGCAATAATAATTGCAAATGGAATGAGTAGGTTGAAATATTGCAATAATAATTGCAAATGGAATGAGTAAGTTGAAATAATGCAATAATAATTGCAAATAGAATGAGTAAGTTCAAGATTGCATATCAAGTAAAGTAATAGAAGTTGGCGAAAAATTATACGATGGATTAAAGGTAATTATGTAAAATGTCAAGTGAAAACTTGATTTTGTTCGCGGGCGACAAAATCTTTGTGCGGGGCCGCTATTTGAACAGCGCTACTCTTGTTAATTATGCATTATATTAATCTTTAACAATAAAAGAAATCCGTGAAATGTTAACTTATTAATTAGATATTAATTGATTATTAATTAGCTTTTAATTGATTATTAATTAGGGGCGTGACCGGAAGTGGGCTGTGACGTCAAAAGGGGAACGCACTAATGGCGGTTCGCCAGGTTCTCTTGAAACTACTCCCGGAAGTATCGTACGATTGTTCAATATCTATGTGGTCGTCCAATGTTCGCCCTAAAGTTAAAGGCAGGGAATATTAGACGTAACGAATTGGTACAATGCTACACTTCGTTGTCGAGGAGCCACATTTTAGGCGTTCAGGCTTTCATCGTGAGACATCAGTACAGAAATCAATCATTGTGTGACTAACGAAGATATCAATCGTTGATCCTGAATCTTGGTGTCATCACTGTTCCACAATCGTTCATAAGGGAACTGTGGTGGATTTGAATCCTAAGCAAATGAGAAAATTATGTTAGCTGTAACAAATGATTTCTAGCAAAGCTGTGTTTAGCAAACGTCAGTTAGGATGAATCATTGACAATACACACCAGAGGCATTATTACTACTACTTCATATGCCGGCCAGGATTTCAATTCCTTTTCATCTCAGGATCATTTCCGCTGAAGGACAACCCTTTGCAGGTAAGATTTACCGGGCAATATTTCACCGGTCACGGTCTCGTTTGCTACGAGAAGAAGTGAATAATAATAATCGCTAAGAAGTAAATAATACGCCAGTAATCTTTTCTAATCTTCCACTAGTCGTCGTGACGCTTCAGGACAATAGGAATTACCTACGGTCGTGGTGTATATCCTACCTATATTAACCTTGGTCAATACTTCTTCTTGAGAATTCAATCGAGAGATTGCTCGTCACGTGACTCGTCTAGTAGTACCCCCAGAATAACTTCTGCAAAATTCTACCGCAGAATAACAACCGCAGAATAACTAGTGCCGTACTAGTACCTGCAGCGATCTCAGTCGTAGGCAAGAAGTAACCTGCCCCCAGGTGAACATGTATTTTCTCAGAAGCTTAGAAGACAGAGAAACTGATTAATTCCATTATAAAAGAATAGGAATCATGCACAAACGCCAAAGTTAAAAACAAAATGTGATGGGTTTTCAAAAGGATGGCGTATCCAAAGTATAAAAAAAATTAATACTAATTGATTATCTCTTCAAGTCTTGGTTTGTAAATCGATGAAAGGATAAGTTTATTACAGGTCTGTTTCTGGGATCAATGAATCCTGACTGAGACAATCAGGGGAGAGCAAGCTTTTTTTATCGGTTCTCGACAATTAAAATAATTGATTATTGAATCACTGGTTACCTGTAGAAGCCAATTCTAGTGTTTATTGTTTCGTCATATTCTTTAAGACGGAAGTTATTCCAATGCGCAATCGGAAAATATCTATCAGTAGTCATTCAATCAGTCGCTTTACTGCAGAACATATCTGTTTAAACTGCTGCTCTCCGAGTAAATAATGATTAACGATGAGAAATTAATAAGTAACTTTCGGACATATCTCTTAAAGCAAATAAAAAAATTTATATCTCTAGATGGGCAACAAATTGAAAATGAACGTGAATGTTTAATATTCTGTCCAACTTCTCTAAGACTGCGGCCCAATTTTCGCGGCCCAAAAAAAAAGAATAGGACAGGATAGTTAATTGAAAAGTCTGTTCATGTTACCTCAAAAAGTTATTTTATTTATACGAAAAATAATAATAAACCAATAGAAATTTTCTAAATCTTATCAAATATTTAATAAATTCAATGGGAGCATTGTGGCCGAAAAAAAATATGAGTAAGTTGAAATAATGCAATAATAATTGCAAATGGAATGAGTAGGTTGAAATATTGCAATAATAATTGCAAATGGAATGAGTAAGTTGAAATAATGCAATAATAATTGCAAATAGAATGAGTAAGTTCAAGATTGCATATCAAGTAAAGTAATAGAAGTTGGCGAAAAATTATACGATGGATTAAAGGTAATTATGTAAAATGTCAAGTGAAAACTTGATTTTGTTCGCGGGCGACAAAATCTTTGTGCGGGGCCGCTAGTTGAACAGCGCTACTCTTGTTAATTATGCATTATATTAATCTTTAACAATAAAATTAATCCGTGAAAAGTTAACTTATTAATTAGATATTAATTGATTATTAATTAGCTTTTAATTGATTATTAATTAGGGGCGTGTCCGGAAGTGGGCTGTGACGTCATAAGGGGAACGCACTAATGGCGGTTCGCCAGGTTGTCTTGAAACTACTCCCAGAAGTATCGTACGATTGTTCAATATCTATGTGGTCGTCCAATGTTCACCCTAAAGTTAAAGGCAGGGAATATTAGACGTAACGAATTGGTACAATGCTACACTTCGTTGTCGAGGAGCCACATTTTAGGCGTTCAGGCTTTCATCGTGAGACATCAGTACAGAAATCAATCATTGTGTGACTAACGAAGATATCAATCGTTGATCCTGAATCTTGGTGTCATCACTGTTCCACAATCGTTCATAAGGGAACTGTGGTGGATTTGAATCCTAAGCAAATGAGAAAATTATGTTAGCTGTAACAAATGATTTCTAGCAAAGCTATGTTTAGCAAACGTCAGTTAGGAAGAATCATTGAGAATACACACCAGAGGCATTATTACTACTACTTCATATGCCGGCCAGGATTTCAATTCCTTTTCATCTCAGGATCATTTCCGCTGAAGGACAAGCCTTTGCAGGTAAGATTTACCGGGCAATATTTCACCGGTCACGGTCTCGTTTGCTACGAGAAGAAGTGAATAATAATAATCGCTAAGAAGTAAATAATACGCCAGTAATCTTTTCTAATCTTCCACTAGTCGTCGTGACGCTTCAGGACAATAGGAATTACCTACAGTCGTGGTGTATATCCTACCTATATTAACCTTGGTCAATACTTCTTCTTGAGATTTCAATCGAGAGATTGCTCGTCACGTGACTCGTCTAGTAGTACCCCCAGAATAACTTCTGCAAAATACTACCGCAGAATAACAACCGCAGAATAACTAGTGCCGTACTAGTACCTGCAGCGATCTCAGTCGTAGGCAAGAAGTAGCCTGCCCCCAGGTGAACATGTATTTTCTCAGAAGCTTAGAAGACAGAGAAACTGATTAATTCCATTATAAAAGAATAGGAATCATGCACAAACGCCAAAGTTAAAAACAAAATGTGATGGGTTTTCAAAAGGATGGCGTATCCAAAGTATAAAAAAAATTAATACTAATTGATTATCTCTTCAAGTCTTGGTTTGTAAATCGATGAAAGGATAAGTTTATTACAGGTCTGTTTCTGGGATCAATGAATCCTGACTGAGACAATCAGGGGAGAGCAAGCTTTTTTTATCGGTTCTCGACAATTAAAATAATTGATTATTGAATCACTGGTTACCTGTAGAAGCCAATTCTAGTGTTTATTGTCCAATTCTTGGACCAATTGTACCAATTCTAGTGTATATCCCACTTTGGCACAAATTGAGCTTTTTTATATTTTCTAAGTTGTTGTTTGTTTAAAAGAAAACGTTTCTTGTGGATTGAACCCTTAGAGGATCAATGTAAATGGGTAAGATTACTTTGGTTAATATCATCATCATCCTCAAGCAGCCATGGGCTACGGAGGTCCAACCAGACCGTGCAATTTAGTTCTCCAAGCAAGTCTATCCTGAGCTACATCTACAGCATCTGGCCACTGCACACCAATTCTAACAAGGTCCTGTTTGACATTGTCTGCCCACCGCATCCTAGGTCTCCCCCTCTTTCTGAGGCCTTTAGGCACACTGTTCATAACCCTATTCGCCAATCTATAATTATTCATACGGGCAACATGGCCAAACCAACGGAGTCTCTCTCTGCACAATATGCTGCTTAAAGGAGGTTGCAAACTTCTTTGCCTAACCTCATCATTAGTTACAAAGTTGAACCACCTAATGCCCAAGATACTCCGTAAGCATCTGGAATTAAAAGCATCTAGTTTCCTGTTCTCATGTTTACAAAGTGTCCAAGTTTCACTACCATAACTAACCCTAGAAAGAACCAAACTATTATACAGTATAATTTTAGTCTTTAGTGTATACACCTATTTCTCCACACTCTCCATAGATTCTTAAATGTCCCGGCAGCAATCCCTATTCGTCTGTTAATCTCATACCGCACTTCACTAGTATCTGTTACGTAGCTCCCAAGATAATTAAACTGTGACACCTGCTCAAGGGTGCAACCATTCAGATTAACTGAATCACAGCCTACCTGACCAATTTTCATCACTTTAGTTTTCTCTCTGTTTATAACCAAACCTACTCTACTACCAGTCTCATCAACAGCTCGAATGAAAGAGTTCATCTCATCAACATCATTTGCCAAAAGGGCTAAATCATCAGCATAATCTAAATCAAAAATTTTTGTATCTCCAGTCCATTTGAGGCCAAAATATTTCCCTTGAAGTGAATTTTGCATAACATAATCAATAACCAAGCTAAAGAGAAAAGGAGACAAAATGCACCCTTGTCGAACACCAGAAGTAATGCTAAACCAATTGCTACAAGCCTTACCAACTCTCACACATGACTCAGTGTTATTATAGAGAGCTTTCATTATGTTAACTAACTTGTCTGATATACCATATGATCTCAAAATCAACCACAAATTATGATGATCAACAGAGTCGAAAGCCTTTTTGAAATCAACAAAGCTAGCAATCAAAGGTTTCTGAAACTCTAAACATTTCTCAAGAATCTGCCTAAGTGAAAATATCTGATCCACACATCCCCTACCACTTCTGAATCCACATTGCTCATCACGCAATTGATTGTCAATCAGATTCTTAATTCTATTAGGCACAATCATGGAAAGAACTTTACCTGGAACAGAGAGTAGGCTGATACTATAGTTATCACAAGAACTGCGATCACCTTTTTTGAAAATAGGGATAACAATAGCTCTGGTAAAATCCTTAGGAACCATGCCTTTATCATAAAAGATATTCAGAATTTTAGTCATCCAAGTGGTAACCGAAAAATTCCCAGCTTTAAGCATTTCTGTAGTAATTTCATCTACCCCTGGGGATTTATGAAGTTTAAGTTTAGAAACAGCCAAAATAACTTCAGATTGTGTTATAGGGCCAACATTAAAGCCACCAATGCATCTATCGTCATTGCAAACAATGGGAATAGAACTAACCGCATTGTTTAGAATATCACTGAAATGCTCAGCCCACCTAGCCATGACAGAATCCTCACCTTCTGTAACCTTACCTTGTTTATCCTTCAATCCCTGTATACCTGTCCGTTTTCTACCACACAATTCATTAACTATCTGGTACAGCTCTCTGCTGTTGTGCTGTCTAACTGCTTCCTCGGCTTTGTCAGCCAAACCATCAAGCCAAAGATTCTTATCAGCAGCTAACTGATCTTTTACATGTTTATTAAGTTCTCTGTAATGCTTTCTATTAGGACTAGTAGGTTATTGATTAAGGATATTCCTGCAGTTACTTCTTTCCGAAATAAGCTCAAGTGCCTTATCACTCAGATAATTTTGTCTCTTCTGCTCCTTTTTTCCTAAAAGAGTACTGTTAGTGTCCAAAAATGCCTGTTTAAAATGATCCCATTCTTCCTCAACTTCAGTAGTAAGCAAACCATGACTGTCATAATGACTAAGTAACCTATCATGGTAAGCTTTGGCTATAACTGGGTCTTTCAGAGCTTCAGTATTAAAAGCAAATTTTTTAACCCTAGCACAACACTTTTTAAGTTTAAGTTGCAAGACACTTTTAACAAGGTAATGGTCAGATCCAATTTCAGCTCCCCTATATTCCCTGGTATTTCTAACAGAACTAGCCCATTTGCTGTTAATTAATATATAATCAATCATATTCCTATGCAGCCCATCAGGTGAAACCCATGTGTACTTATGTATGTCGCGGTGTTTGTAATATGTGTTAGTTATTCTGAATCCATTGAGTTTACTTACCTGTAGGAGACGTTGCCCATTGCCATTGCAGCTACCAATACCAAAAGGGCCTATTACTCCTCCCCAAAGGTCAGAGTCAGTACCAACTTTGGCATTCAAGTCACCAAGGACAAGGGTAATGTCTCCTTTCTTGACAGAATTCGAAATATCCTGAAGTTGTTCATAACACCTATCCTTCTCATCCTCATCGGCATCCTTAGTGGGGGCATAACAGCAGATAACATTCAGGTCTTTAACGCTTGTCTGAAATTTTGCTGTAAGAAACCTTTCATTAATGCACTCATATCCTAGAAGAGCATCACTAGCGTGTCTGCTGAGAAGCAGACCGCTAGTGAAGGAAGAGTTGGTTAATAACTGTTAAATTAATCATGGAGATATTTTTATTGTGTTATTGAGACCAAATTACCAAAATTATTGAGAATATAAATCATAATTATTTTATTGCAAATATCACCAAAATTTCAGTGTTTCTTATTAATTCTGTAAACCATTGTAGCCTGCAGTATTGTAAAATAACTTGTATTAAAATTACAATTACTCATACTTTTGCTTATTATTTCAGTGTTAAGTTTAAACTTAAAACAATCTGAAAATTGTGTTGAATAGTCTAGGCAATGAGGTTTCAGACAACCATGTTTAAAGTGATTGAAGTCATTTCAGTAATTCTGAAGTTGAGATTTTTCATTTTTTTCTTAAACATATGCACATTAACATGACTCCATGGAACAAATTTTGGAGTTGTTCTTCCCTGTGGTAAAAGTTAATAACATAAGTACACTAAACAAGATTGCTTTTTAACTCTCACTGAGTCCATTCTGAGAAATTAAAAATCCACAGGCCCATGCTCAGCCAAAAAACAATTTTTTTAACTTTTTGTCAAGTATCTAATGAGCAGAAATAGGTAATATTATATAGTTTATAATATGCCAGGCTTGTAATCTGTGGTTCCCAAGTTTGACATGTATGGCCCAGGTGAACATGTATTTTCTCAGAAGCTTAGAAGACAGAGAAACTGATTAATTCCATTATAAAAGAATAGGAATCATGCACAAACGCCAAAGTTAAAAACAAAATGTGATGGGTTTTCAAAAGGATGGCGTATCCAAAGTATAAAAAAAATTAATACTAATTGATTATCTCTTCAAGTCTTGGTTTGTAAATCGATGAAAGGATTAGTTTATTACAGGTCTGTTTCTGGGATCAATGAATCCTGACTGAGACAATCAGGGGAGAGCAAGCTATTTTTATCGGTTCTCGACAATTAAAATAATTGATTATTGAATCACTGGTTACCTGTAGAAGCCAATTCTAGTGTTTATTGTTTCGTCATATTCTTTAAGACGGAAGTTATTCCAATGCGCAATCGGAAAATATCTATCAGTAGTCATTCAATCAGTCGCTTTACTGCAGAACATATCTGTTTAAACTGCTGCTCTCCGAGTAAATAATGATTAACGATGAGAAATTAATAAGTAACTTTCGGACATATCTCTTAAAGCAAATAAAAAAATTTATATCTCTAGATGGGCAACAAATTGAAAATGAACGTGAATGTTTAATATTCTGTCCAACTTCTCTAAGACTGCGGCCCAATTTTCGCGGCCCAAAAAAAAAGAATAGGACAGGATAGTTAATTGAAAAGTCTGTTCATGTTACCTCAAAAAGTTATTTTATTTATACGAAAAATAATAATAAACCAATAGAAATTTTCTAAATCTTATCAAATATTTAATAAATTCAATGGGAGCATTGTGGCCGAAAAAAAATATGAGTAAGTTGAAATAATGCAATAATAATTGCAAATGGAATGAGTAGGTTGAAATATTGCAATAATAATTGCAAATGGAATGAGTAAGTTGAAATAATGCAATAATAATTGCAAATAGAATGAGTAAGTTCAAGATTGCATATCAAGTAAAGTAATAGAAGTTGGCGAAAAATTATACGATGGATTAAAGGTAATTATGTAAAATGTCAAATGAAAACTTGATTTTGTTCGCGGGCGACAAAATCTTTGTGCGGGGCCGCTAGTTGAACAGCGCTACTCTTGTTAATTATGCATTATATTAATCTTTAACAATAAAATTAATCCGTGAAAAGTTAACTTATTAATTAGATATTAATTGATTATTAATTAGCTTTTAATTGATTATTAATTAGGGGCGTGTCCGGAAGTGGGCTGTGACGTCATAAGGGGAACGCACTAATGGCGGTTCGCCAGGTTGTCTTGAAACTACTCCCAGAAGTATCGTACGATTGTTCAATATCTATGTGGTCGTCCAATGTTCACCCTAAAGTTAAAGGCAGGGAATATTAGACGTAACGAATTGGTACAATGCTACACTTCGTTGTCGAGGAGCCACATTTTAGGCGTTCAGGCTTTCATCGTGAGACATCAGTACAGAAATCAATCATTGTGTGACTAACGAAGATATCAATCGTTGATCCTGAATCTTGGTGTCATCACTGTTCCACAATCGTTCATAAGGGAACTGTGGTGGATTTGAATCCTAAGCAAATGAGAAAATTATGTTAGCTGTAACAAATGATTTCTAGCAAAGCTGTGTTTAGCAAACGTCAGTTAGGATGAATCATTGACAATACACACCAGAGGCATTATTACTACTACTTCATATGCCGGCCAGGATTTCAATTCCTTTTCATCTCAGGATCATTTCCGCTGAAGGACAAGCCTTTGCAGGTAAGATTTACCGGGCAATATTTCACCGGTCACGGTCTCGTTTGCTACGAGAAGAAGTGAATAATAATAATCGCTAAGAAGTAAATAATACGCCAGTAATCTTTTCTAATCTTCCACTAGTCGTCGTGACGCTTCAGGACAATAGGAATTACCTACGGTCGTGGTGTATATCCTACCTATATTAACCTTGGTCAATACTTCTTCTTGAGATTTCAATCGAGAGATTGCTCGTCACGTGACTCGTCTAGTAGTACCCCCAGAATAACTTCTGCAAAATACTACCGCAGAATAACAACCGCAGAATAACTAGTGCCGTACTAGTACCTGCAGCGATCTCAGTCGTAGGCAAGAAGTAGCCTGCCCCCAGGTGAACATGTATTTTCTCAGAAGCTTAGAAGACAGAGAAACTGATTAATTCCATTATAAAAGAATAGGAATCATGCACAAACGCCAAAGTTAAAAACAAAATGTGATGGGTTTTCAAAAGGATGGCGTATCCAAAGTATAAAAAAAATTAATACTAATTGATTATCTCTTCAAGTCTTGGTTTGTAAATCGATGAAAGGATAAGTTTATTACAGGTCTGTTTCTGGGATCAATGAATCCTGACTGAGACAATCAGGGGAGAGCAAGCTTTTTTTATCGGTTCTCGACAATTAAAATAATTGATTATTGAATCACTGGTTACCTGTAGAAGCCAATTCTAGTGTTTATTGTTTCGTCATATTCTTTAAGACGGAAGTTATTCCAATGCGCAATCGGAAAATATCTATCAGTAGTCATTCAATCAGTCGCTTTACTGCAGAACATATCTGTTTAAACTGCTGCTCTCCGAGTAAATAATGATTAACGATGAGAAATTAATAAGTAACTTTCGGACATATCTCTTAAAGCAAATAAAAAAATTTATATCTCTAGATGGGCAACAAATTGAAAATGAACGTGAATGTTTAATATTCTGTCCAACTTCTCTAAGACTGCGGCCCAATTTTCGCGGCCCAAAAAAAAAGAATAGGACAGGATAGTTAATTGAAAAGTCTGTTCATGTTACCTCAAAAAGTTATTTTATTTATACGAAAAATAATAATAAACCAATAGAAATTTTCTAAATCTTATCAAATATTTAATAAATTCAATGGGAGCATTGTGGCCGAAAAAAAATATGAGTAAGTTGGAATAATGCAATAATAATTGCAAATGGAATGAGTAGGTTGAAATATTGCAATAATAATTGCAAATGGAATGAGTAAGTTGAAATAATGCAATAATAATTGCAAATAGAATGAGTAAGTTCAAGATTGCATATCAAGTAAAGTAATAGAAGTTGGCGAAAAATTATACGATGGATTAAAGGTAATTATGTAAAATGTCAAGTGAAAACTTGATTTTGTTCGCGGGCGACAAAATCTTTGTGCGGGGCCGCTAGTTG
Source organism: Ryuthela nishihirai (assembly GCA_038380435.1). NCBI lineage: Eukaryota > Metazoa > Arthropoda > Arachnida > Araneae > Heptathelidae > Ryuthela > Ryuthela nishihirai. The sequence continues at coordinate 26,464,516 of JAWZYU010000028.1, read as the reverse complement.
AACAGCGCTACTCTTGTTAATTATGCATTATATTAATCTTTAACAATAAAATTAATCCGTGAAAAGTTAACTTATTAATTAGATATTAATTGATTATTAATTAGCTTTTAATTGATTATTAATTAGGGGCGTGTCCGGAAGTGGGCTGTGACGTCATAAGGGGAACGCACTAATGGCGGTTCGCCAGGTTGTCTTGAAACTACTCCCAGAAGTATCGTACGATTGTTCAATATCTATGTGGTCGTCCAATGTTCACCCTAAAGTTAAAGGCAGGGAATATTAGACGTAACGAATTGGTACAATGCTACACTTCGTTGTCGAGGAGCCACATTTTAGGCGTTCAGGCTTTCATCGTGAGACATCAGTACAGAAATCAATCATTGTGTGACTAACGAAGATATCAATCGTTGATCCTGAATCTTGGTGTCATCACTGTTCCACAATCGTTCATAAGGGAACTGTGGTGGATTTGAATCCTAAGCAAATGAGAAAATTATGTTAGCTGTAACAAATGATTTCTAGCAAAGCTATGTTTAGCAAACGTCAGTTAGGAAGAATCATTGAGAATACACACCAGAGGCATTATTACTACTACTTCATATGCCGGCCAGGATTTCAATTCCTTTTCATCTCAGGATCATTTCCGCTGAAGGAAAAGCCTTTGCAGGTAAGATTTACCGGGCAATATTTCACCGGTCACGGTCTCGTTTGCTACGAGAAGAAGTGAATAATAATAATCGCTAAGAAGTAAATAATACGCCAGTAATCTTTTCTAATCTTCCACTAGTCGTCGTGACGCTTCAGGACAATAGGAATTACCTACAGTCGTGGTGTATATCCTACCTATATTAACCTTGGTCAATACTTCTTCTTGAGATTTCAATCGAGAGATTGCTCGTCACGTGACTCGTCTAGTAGTACCCCCAGAATAACTTCTGCAAAATACTACCGCAGAATAACAACCGCAGAATAACTAGTGCCGTACTAGTACCTGCAGCGATCTCAGTCGTAGGCAAGAAGTAGCCTGCCCCCAGGTGAACATGTATTTTCTCAGAAGCTTAGAAGACAGAGAAACTGATTAATTCCATTATAAAAGAATAGGAATCATGCACAAACGCCAAAGTTAAAAACAAAATGTGATGGGTTTTCAAAAGGATGGCGTATCCAAAGTATAAAAAAAATTAATACTAATTGATTATCTCTTCAAGTCTTGGTTTGTAAATCGATGAAAGGATAAGTTTATTACAGGTCTGTTTCTGGGATCAATGAATCCTGACTGAGACAATCAGGGGAGAGCAAGCTTTTTTTATCGGTTCTCGACAATTAAAATAATTGATTATTGAATCACTGGTTACCTGTAGAAGCCAATTCTAGTGTTTATTGTCCAATTCTTGGACCAATTGTACCAATTCTAGTGTATATCCCACTTTGGCACAAATTGAGCTTTTTTATATTTTCTAAGTTGTTGTTTGTTTAAAAGAAAACGTTTCTTGTGGATTGAACCCTTAGAGGATCAATGTAAATGGGTAAGATTACTTTGGTTAATATCATCATCATCCTCAAGCAGCCATGGGCTACGGAGGTCCAACCAGACCGTGCAATTTAGTTCTCCAAGCAAGTCTATCCTGAGCTACATCTACAGCATCTGGCCACTGCACACCAATTCTAACAAGGTCCTGTTTGACATTGTCTGCCCACCGCATCCTAGGTCTCCCCCTCTTTCTGAGGCCTTTAGGCACACTGTTCATAACCCTATTCGCCAATCTATAATTATTCATACGGGCAACATGGCCAAACCAACGGAGTCTCTCTCTGCACAATATGCTGCTTAAAGGAGGTTGCAAACTTCTTTGCCTAACCTCATCATTAGTTACAAAGTTGAACCACCTAATGCCCAAGATACTCCGTAAGCATCTGGAATTAAAAGCATCTAGTTTCCTGTTATCATGTTTACAAAGTGTCCAAGTTTCACTACCATAACTAACCCTAGAAAGAACCAAACTATTATACAGTCTAATTTTAGTCTTTAGTGTATACACCTATTTCTCCACACTCTCCATAGATTCTTAAAAGTCCCGGCAGCAATCCCTATTCGTCTGTTAATCTCATACCGCACTTCACTAGTATCTGTTACGTAGCTCCCAAGATAATTAAACTGTGACACCTGCTCAAGGGTGCAACCATTCAGATTAACTGAATCACAGCCTACCTGACCAATTTTCATCACTTTAGTTTTCTCTCTGTTTATAACCAAACCTACTCTACTACCAGTCTCATCAACAGCTCGAATGAAAGAGTTCATCTCATCAACATCATTTGCCAAAAGGGCTAAATCATGAGCATAATCTAAATCAAAAATTTTTGTATCTCCAGTCCATTTGAGGCCAAAATATTTCCCTTGAAGTGAATTTTGCATAACATAATCAATAACCAAGCTAAAGAGAAAAGGAGACAAAATGCACCCTTGTCGAACACCAGAAGTAATGCTAAACCAATTGCTACAAGCCTTACCAACTCTCACACATGACTCAGTGTTATTATAGAGAGCTTTCATTATGTTAACTAACTTGTCTGGTATACCATATGATCTCAAAATCAACCACAAATTATGATGATCAACAGAGTCGAAAGCCTTTTTGAAATCAACAAAGCTAGCAATCAAAGGTTTCTGAAACTCTAAACATTTCTCAAGAATCTGCCTAAGTGAAAATATCTGATCCACACATCCCCTACCACTTCTGAATCCACATTGCTCATCACGCAATTGATTGTCAATCAGATTCTTAATTCTATTAGGCACAATCATGGAAAGAACTTTACCTGGAACAGAGAGTAGGCTGATACTATAGTTATCACAAGAACTGCGATCACCTTTTTTGAAAATAGGGATAACAATAGCTCTGGTAAAATCCTTAGGAACCATGCCTTTATCATAAAAGATATTCAGAATTTTAGTCATCCAAGTGGTAACCGAAAATTTCCCAGCTTTAAGCATTTCTGTAGTAATTTCATCTACCCCTGGGGATTTATGAAGTTTAAGTTTAGAAACAGCCAAAATAACTTCAGATTGTGTTATAGGGCCAACATTAAAGCCACCAATGCATCTATCGTCATTGCAAACAATGGGAATAGAACTAACCGCATTGTTTAGAATATCACTGAAATGCTCAGCCCACCTAGCCATGACAGAATCCTCACCTTCTGTAACCTTACCTTGTTTATCCTTCAATCCCTGTATACCTGTCCGTTTTCTACCACACAATTCATTAACTATCTGGTACAGCTCTCTGCTGTTGTGCTGTCTAACTGCTTCCTCGGCTTTGTCAGCCAAACCATCAAGCCAAAGATTCTTATCAGCAGCTAACTGATCTTTTACATGTTTATTAAGTTCTCTGTAATGCTTTCTATTAGGACTAGTAGGTTATTGATTAAGGATATTCCTGCAGTTCCTTCTTTCCGAAATAAGCTCAAGTGCCTTATCACTCAGATAATTTTGTCTCTTCTGCTCCTTTTTTCCTAAAAGAGTACTGTTAGTGTCCAAAAAAGCCTGTTTAAAATGATCCCATTCTTCCTCAACTTCAGTAGTAAGCAAACCATGACTGTCATAATGACTAAGTAACCTATCATGGTAAGCTTTGGCTATAACTGGGTCTTTCAGAGCTTCAGTATTAAAAGCAAATTTTTTAACCCTAGCACAACACTTTTTAAGTTTAAGTTGCAAGACACTTTTAACAAGGTAATGGTCAGATCCAATTTCAGCTCCCCTATATTCCCTGGTATTTCTAACAGAACTAGCCCATTTGCTGTTAATTAATATATAATCAATCATATTCCTATGCAGCCCATCAGGTGAAACCCATGTGTACTTATGTATGTCGCGGTGTTTGTAATATGTGTTAGTTATTCTGAATCCATTGAGTTTACTTACCTGTAGGAGACGTTGCCCATTGCCATTGCAGCTACCAATACCAAAAGGGCCTATTACTCCTCCCCAAAGGTCAGAGTCAGTACCAACTTTGGCATTCAAGTCACCAAGGACAAGGGTAATGTCTCCTTTCTTGACAGAATTCGAAATATCCTGAAGTTGTTCATAACACCTATCCTTCTCATCCTCATCGGCATCCTTAGTGGGGGCATAACAGCAGATAACATTCAGGTCTTTAACGCTTGTCTGAAATTTTGCTGTAAGAAACCTTTCATTAATGCACTCATATCCTAGAAGAGCATCACTAGCGTGTCTGCTGAGAAGCAGACCGCTAGTGAAGGAAGAGTTGGTTAATAACTGTTAAATTAATCATGGAGATATTTTTATTGTGTTATTGAGACCAAATTACCAAAATTATTGAGAATATAAATCATAATTATTTTATTGCAAATATCACCAAAATTTCAGTGTTTCTTATTAATTCTGTAAACCATTGTAGCCTGCAGTATTGTAAAATAACTTGTATTAAAATTACAATTACTCATACTTTTGCTTATTATTTCAGTGTTAAGTTTAAACTTAAAACAATCTGAAAATTGTGTTGAATAGTCTAGGCAATGAGGTTTCAGACAACCATGTTTAAAGTGATTGAAGTCATTTCAGTAATTCTGAAGTTGAGATTTTTCATTTTTTTCTTAAATATATGCACATTAACATGACTCCATGGAACAAATTTTGGAGTTGTTCTTCCCTGTGGTAAAAGTTAATAACATAAGTACACTAAACAAGATTGCTTTTTAACTCTCACTGAGTCCATTCTGAGAAATTAAAAATCCACAGGCCCATGCTCAGCCAAAAAACAATTTTTTTAACTTTTTGTCAAGTATCTAATGAGCAGAAATAGGTAATATTATATAGTTTATAATATGCCAGGCTTGTAATCTGTGGTTCCCAAGTTTGACATGTATGGCCCAGGTGAACATGTATTTTCTCAGAAGCTTAGAAGACAGAGAAACTGATTAATTCCATTATAAAAGAATAGGAATCATGCACAAACGCCAAAGTTAAAAACAAAATGTGATGGGTTTTCAAAAGGATGGCGTATCCAAAGTATAAAAAAAATTAATACTAATTGATTATCTCTTCAAGTCTTGGTTTGTAAATCGATGAAAGGATTAGTTTATTACAGGTCTGTTTCTGGGATCAATGAATCCTGACTGAGACAATCAGGGGAGAGCAAGCTATTTTTATCGGTTCTCGACAATTAAAATAATTGATTATTGAATCACTGGTTACCTGTAGAAGCCAATTCTAGTGTTTATTGTTTCGTCATATTCTTTAAGACGGAAGTTATTCCAATGCGCAATCGGAAAATATCTATCAGTAGTCATTCAATCAGTCGCTTTACTGCAGAACATATCTGTTTAAACTGCTGCTCTCCGAGTAAATAATGATTAACGATGAGAAATTAATAAGTAACTTTCGGACATATCTCTTAAAGCAAATAAAAAAATTTATATCTCTAGATGGGCAACAAATTGAAAATGAACGTGAATGTTTAATATTCTGTCCAACTTCTCTAAGACTGCGGCCCAATTTTCGCGGCCCAAAAAAAAAGAATAGGACAGGATAGTTAATTGAAAAGTCTGTTCATGTTACCTCAAAAAGTTATTTTATTTATACGAAAAATAATAATAAACCAATAGAAATTTTCTAAATCTTATCAAATATTTAATAAATTCAATGGGAGCATTGTGGCCGAAAAAAAATATGAGTAAGTTGAAATAATGCAATAATAATTGCAAATGGAATGAGTAGGTTGAAATATTGCAATAATAATTGCAAATGGAATGAGTAAGTTGAAATAATGCAATAATAATTGCAAATAGAATGAGTAAGTTCAAGATTGCATATCAAGTAAAGTAATAGAAGTTGGCGAAAAATTATACGATGGATTAAAGGTAATTATGTAAAATGTCAAATGAAAACTTGATTTTGTTCGCGGGCGACAAAATCTTTGTGCGGGGCCGCTAGTTGAACAGCGCTACTCTTGTTAATTATGCATTATATTAATCTTTAACAATAAAATTAATCCGTGAAAAGTTAACTTATTAATTAGATATTAATTGATTATTAATTAGCTTTTAATTGATTATTAATTAGGGGCGTGTCCGGAAGTGGGCTGTGACGTCATAAGGGGAACGCACTAATGGCGGTTCGCCAGGTTGTCTTGAAACTACTCCCAGAAGTATCGTACGATTGTTCAATATCTATGTGGTCGTCCAATGTTCACCCTAAAGTTAAAGGCAGGGAATATTAGACGTAACGAATTGGTACAATGCTACACTTCGTTGTCGAGGAGCCACATTTTAGGCGTTCAGGCTTTCATCGTGAGACATCAGTACAGAAATCAATCATTGTGTGACTAACGAAGATATCAATCGTTGATCCTGAATCTTGGTGTCATCACTGTTCCACAATCGTTCATAAGGGAACTGTGGTGGATTTGAATCCTAAGCAAATGAGAAAATTATGTTAGCTGTAACAAATGATTTCTAGCAAAGCTGTGTTTAGCAAACGTCAGTTAGGATGAATCATTGACAATACACACCAGAGGCATTATTACTACTACTTCATATGCCGGCCAGGATTTCAATTCCTTTTCATCTCAGGATCATTTCCGCTGAAGGACAAGCCTTTGCAGGTAAGATTTACCGGGCAATATTTCACCGGTCACGGTCTCGTTTGCTACGAGAAGAAGTGAATAATAATAATCGCTAAGAAGTAAATAATACGCCAGTAATCTTTTCTAATCTTCCACTAGTCGTCGTGACGCTTCAGGACAATAGGAATTACCTACGGTCGTGGTGTATATCCTACCTATATTAACCTTGGTCAATACTTCTTCTTGAGATTTCAATCGAGAGATTGCTCGTCACGTGACTCGTCTAGTAGTACCCCCAGAATAACTTCTGCAAAATACTACCGCAGAATAACAACCGCAGAATAACTAGTGCCGTACTAGTACCTGCAGCGATCTCAGTCGTAGGCAAGAAGTAGCCTGCCCCCAGGTGAACATGTATTTTCTCAGAAGCTTAGAAGACAGAGAAACTGATTAATTCCATTATAAAAGAATAGGAATCATGCACAAACGCCAAAGTTAAAAACAAAATGTGATGGGTTTTCAAAAGGATGGCGTATCCAAAGTATAAAAAAAATTAATACTAATTGATTATCTCTTCAAGTCTTGGTTTGTAAATCGATGAAAGGATAAGTTTATTACAGGTCTGTTTCTGGGATCAATGAATCCTGACTGAGACAATCAGGGGAGAGCAAGCTTTTTTTATCGGTTCTCGACAATTAAAATAATTGATTATTGAATCACTGGTTACCTGTAGAAGCCAATTCTAGTGTTTATTGTTTCGTCATATTCTTTAAGACGGAAGTTATTCCAATGCGCAATCGGAAAATATCTATCAGTAGTCATTCAATCAGTCGCTTTACTGCAGAACATATCTGTTTAAACTGCTGCTCTCCGAGTAAATAATGATTAACGATGAGAAATTAATAAGTAACTTTCGGACATATCTCTTAAAGCAAATAAAAAAATTTATATCTCTAGATGGGCAACAAATTGAAAATGAACGTGAATGTTTAATATTCTGTCCAACTTCTCTAAGACTGCGGCCCAATTTTCGCGGCCCAAAAAAAAAGAATAGGACAGGATAGTTAATTGAAAAGTCTGTTCATGTTACCTCAAAAAGTTATTTTATTTATACGAAAAATAATAATAAACCAATAGAAATTTTCTAAATCTTATCAAATATTTAATAAATTCAATGGGAGCATTGTGGCCGAAAAAAAATATGAGTAAGTTGGAATAATGCAATAATAATTGCAAATGGAATGAGTAGGTTGAAATATTGCAATAATAATTGCAAATGGAATGAGTAAGTTGAAATAATGCAATAATAATTGCAAATAGAATGAGTAAGTTCAAGATTGCATATCAAGTAAAGTAATAGAAGTTGGCGAAAAATTATACGATGGATTAAAGGTAATTATGTAAAATGTCAAGTGAAAACTTGATTTTGTTCGCGGGCGACAAAATCTTTGTGCGGGGCCGCTAGTTGAACAGCGCTACTCTTGTTAATTATGCATTATATTAATCTTTAACAATAAAATTAATCCGTGAAAAGTTAACTTATTAATTAGATATTAATTGATTATTAATTAGCTTTTAATTGATTATTAATTAGGGGCGTGTCCGGAAGTGGGCTGTGACGTCATAAGGGGAACGCACTAATGGCGGTTCGCCAGGTTGTCTTGAAACTACTCCCAGAAGTATCGTACGATTGTTCAATATCTATGTGGTCGTCCAATGTTCACCCTAAAGTTAAAGGCAGGGAATATTAGACGTAACGAATTGGTACAATGCTACACTTCGTTGTCGAGGAGCCACATTTTAGGCGTTCAGGCTTTCATCGTGAGACATCAGTACAGAAATCAATCATTGTGTGACTAACGAAGATATCAATCGTTGATCCTGAATCTTGGTGTCATCACTGTTCCACAATCGTTCATAAGGGAACTGTGGTGGATTTGAATCCTAAGCAAATGAGAAAATTATGTTAGCTGTAACAAATGATTTCTAGCAAAGCTATGTTTAGCAAACGTCAGTTAGGAAGAATCATTGAGAATACACACCAGAGGCATTATTACTACTACTTCATATGCCGGCCAGGATTTCAATTCCTTTTCATCTCAGGATCATTTCCGCTGAAGGACAAGCCTTTGCAGGTAAGATTTACCGGGCAATATTTCACCGGTCACGGTCTCGTTTGCTACGAGAAGAAGTGAATAATAATAATCGCTAAGAAGTAAATAATACGCCAGTAATCTTTTCTAATCTTCCACTAGTCGTCGTGACGCTTCAGGACAATAGGAATTACCTACAGTCGTGGTGTATATCCTACCTATATTAACCTTGGTCAATACTTCTTCTTGAGATTTCAATCGAGAGATTGCTCGTCACGTGACTCGTCTAGTAGTACCCCCAGAATAACTTCTGCAAAATACTACCGCAGAATAACAACCGCAGAATAACTAGTGCCGTACTAGTACCTGCAGCGATCTCAGTCGTAGGCAAGAAGTAGCCTGCCCCCAGGTGAACATGTATTTTCTCAGAAGCTTAGAAGACAGAGAAACTGATTAATTCCATTATAAAAGAATAGGAATCATGCACAAACGCCAAAGTTAAAAACAAAATGTGATGGGTTTTCAAAAGGATGGCGTATCCAAAGTATAAAAAAAATTAATACTAATTGATTATCTCTTCAAGTCTTGGTTTGTAAATCGATGAAAGGATAAGTTTATTACAGGTCTGTTTCTGGGATCAATGAATCCTGACTGAGACAATCAGGGGAGAGCAAGCTTTTTTTATCGGTTCTCGACAATTAAAATAATTGATTATTGAATCACTGGTTACCTGTAGAAGCCAATTCTAGTGTTTATTGTCCAATTCTTGGACCAATTGTACCAATTCTAGTGTATATCCCACTTTGGCACAAATTGAGCTTTTTTATATTTTCTAAGTTGTTGTTTGTTTAAAAGAAAACGTTTCTTGTGGATTGAACCCTTAGAGGATCAATGTAAATGGGTAAGATTACTTTGGTTAATATCATCATCATCCTCAAGCAGCCATGGGCTACGGAGGTCCAACCAGACCGTGCAATTTAGTTCTCCAAGCAAGTCTATCCTGAGCTACATCTACAGCATCTGGCCACTGCACACCAATTCTAACAAGGTCCTGTTTGACATTGTCTGCCCACCGCATCCTAGGTCTCCCCCTCTTTCTGAGGCCTTTAGGCACACTGTTCATAACCCTATTCGCCAATCTATAATTATTCATACGGGCAACATGGCCAAACCAACGGAGTCTCTCTCTGCACAATATGCTGCTTAAAGGAGGTTGCAAACTTCTTTGCCTAACCTCATCATTAGTTACAAAGTTGAACCACCTAATGCCCAAGATACTCCGTAAGCATCTGGAATTAAAGCATCTAGTTTCCTGTTATCATGTTTACAAAGTGTCCAAGTTTCACTACCATAACTAACCCTAGAAAGAACCAAACTATTATACAGTCTAATTTTAGTCTTTAGTGTATACACCTATTTCTCCACACTCTCCATAGATTCTTAAAAGTCCCGGCAGCAATCCCTATTCGTCTGTTAATCTCATACCGCACTTCACTAGTATCTGTTACGTAGCTCCCAAGATAATTAAACTGTGACACCTGCTCAAGGGTGCAACCATTCAGATTAACTGAATCACAGCCTACCTGACCAATTTTCATCACTTTAGTTTTCTCTCTGTTTATAACCAAACCTACTCTACTACCAGTCTCATCAACAGCTCGAATGAAAGAGTTCATCTCATCAACATCATTTGCCAAAAGGGCTAAATCATCAGCATAATCTAAATCAAAAATTTTTGTATCTCCAGTCCATTTGAGGCCAAAATATTTCCCTTGAAGTGAATTTTGCATAACATAATCAATAACCAAGCTAAAGAGAAAAGGAGACAAAATTCACCCTTGTCGAACACCAGAAGTAATGCTAAACCAATTGCTACAAGCCTTACCAACTCTCACACATGACTCAGTGTTATTATAGAGAGCTTTCATTATGTTAACTAACTTGTCTGGTATACCATATGATCTCAAAATCAACCACAAATTATGATGATCAACAGAGTCGAAAGCCTTTTTGAAATCAACAAAGCTAGCAATCAAAGGTTTCTGAAACTCTAAACATTTCTCAAGAATCTGCCTAAGTGAAAATATCTGATCCACACATCCCCTACCACTTCTGAATCCACATTGCTCATCACGCAATTGATTGTCAATCAGATTCTTAATTCTATTAGGCACAATCATGGAAAGAACTTTACCTGGAACAGAGAGTAGGCTGATACTATAGTTATCACAAGAACTGCGATCACCTTTTTTGAAAATAGGGATAACAATAGCTCTGGTAAAATCCTTAGGAACCATGCCTTTATCATAAAAGATATTCAGAATTTTAGTCATCCAAGTGGTAACCGAAAAATTCCCAGCTTTAAGCATTTCTGTAGTAATTTCATCTACCCCTGGGGATTTATGAAGTTTAAGTTTAGAAACAGCCAAAATAACTTCAGATTGTGTTATAGGGCCAACATTAAAGCCACCAATGCATCTATCGTCATTGCAAACAATGGGAATAGAACTAACCGCATTGTTTAGAATATCACTGAAATGCTCAGCCCACCTAGCCATGACAGAATCCTCACCTTCTGTAACCTTACCTTGTTTATCCTTCAATCCCTGTATACCTGTCCGTTTTCTACCACACAATTCATTAACTATCTGGTACAGCTCTCTGCTGTTGTGCTGTCTAACTGCTTCCTCGGCTTTGTCAGCCAAACCATCAAGCCAAAGATTCTTATCAGCAGCTAACTGATCTTTTACATGTTTATTAAGTTCTCTGTAATGCTTTCTATTAGGACTAGTAGGTTATTGATTAAGGATATTCCTGCAGTTCCTTCTTTCCGAAATAAGCTCAAGTGCCTTATCACTCAGATAATTTTGTCTCTTCTGCTCCTTTTTTCCTAAAAGAGTACTGTTAGTGTCCAAAAAAGCCTGTTTAAAATGATCCCATTCTTCCTCAACTTCAGTAGTAAGCAAACCATGACTGTCATAATGACTAAGTAACCTATCATGGTAAGCTTTGGCTATAACTGGGTCTTTCAGAGCTTCAGTATTAAAAGCAAATTTTTTAACCCTAGCACAACACTTTTTAAGTTTAAGTTGCAAGACACTTTTAACAAGGTAATGGTCAGATCCAATTTCAGCTCCCCTATATTCCCTGGTATTTCTAACAGAACTAGCCCATTTGCTGTTAATCAATATATAATCAATCATATTCCTATGCAGCCCATCAGGTGAAACCCATGTGTACTTATGTATGTCGCGGTGTTTGTAATATGTGTTAGTTATTCTGAATCCATTGAGTTTACTTACCTGTAGGAGACGTTGCCCATTGCCATTGCAGCTACCAATACCAAAAGGGCCTATTACTCCTCCCCAAAGGTCAGAGTCAGTACCAACTTTGGCATTCAAGTCACCAAGGACAAGGGTAATGTCTCCTTTCTTGACAGAATTCGAAATATCCTGAAGTTGTTCATAACACCTATCCTTCTCATCCTCATCGGCATCCTTAGTGGGGGCATAACAGCAGATAACATTCAGGTCTTTAACGCTTGTCTGAAATTTTGCTGTAAGAAACCTTTCATTAATGCACTCATATCCTAGAAGAGCATCACTAGCGTGTCTGCTGAGAAGCAGACCGCTAGTGAAGGAAGAGTTGGTTAATAACTGTTAAATTAATCATGGAGATATTTTTATTGTGTTATTGAGACCAAATTACCAAAATTATTGAGAATATAAATCATAATTATTTTATTGCAAATATCACCAAAATTTCAGTGTTTCTTATTAATTCTGTAAACCATTGTAGCCTGCAGTATTGTAAAATAACTTGTATTAAAATTACAATTACTCATACTTTTGCTTATTATTTCAGTGTTAAGTTTAAACTTAAAACAATCTGAAAATTGTGTTGAATAATCTAGGCAATGAGGTTTCAGACAACCATGTTTAAAGTGATTGAAGTCATTTCAGTAATTCTGAAGTTGAGATTTTTCATTTTTTTCTTAAATATATGCACATTAACATGACTCCATGGAACAAATTTTGGAGTTGTTCTTCCCTGTGGTAAAAGTTAATAACATAAGTACACTAAACAAGATTGCTTTTTAACTCTCACTGAGTCCATTCTGAGAAATTAAAAATCCACAGGCCCATGCTCAGCCAAAAAACAATTTTTTTAACTTTTTGTCAAGTATCTAATGAGCAGAAATAGGTAATATTATATAGTTTATAATATGCCAGGCTTGTAATCTGTGGTTCCCAAGTTTGACATGTATGGCCCAGGTGAACATGTATTTTCTCAGAAGCTTAGAAGACAGAGAAACTGATTAATTCCATTATAAAAGAATAGGAATCATGCACAAACGCCAAAGTTAAAAACAAAATGTGATGGGTTTTCAAAAGGATGGCGTATCCAAAGTATAAAAAAAATTAATACTAATTGATTATCTCTTCAAGTCTTGGTTTGTAAATCGATGAAAGGATAAGTTTATTACAGGTCTGTTTCTGGGATCAATGAATCCTGACTGAGACAATCAGGGGAGAGCAAGCTTTTTTTATCGGTTCTCGACAATTAAAATAATTGATTATTGAATCACTGGTTACCTGTAGAAGCCAATTCTAGTGTTTATTGTTTCGTCATATTCTTTAAGACGGAAGTTATTCCAGTGCGCAATCGGAAAATATCTATCAGTAGTCATTCAATCAGTCGCTTTACTGCAGAACATATCTGTTTAAACTGCTGCTCTCCGAGTAAATAATGATTAACGATGAGAAATTAATAAGTAACTTTCGGACATATCTCTTAAAGCAAATAAAAAAATTTATATCACTAGATGGGCAACAAATTGAAAATGAACGTGAATGTTTAATATTCTGTCCAACTTCTCTAAGACTGCGGCCCAATTTTCGCGGCCCAAAAAAAAAGAATAGGACAGGATAGTTAATTGAAAAGTCTGTTCATGTTACCTCAAAAAGTTATTTTATTTATACGAAAAATAATAATAAACCAATAGAAATTTTCTAAATCTTATCAAATATTTAATAAATTCAATGGGAGCATTGTGGCCGAAAAAAAATATGAGTAAGTTGAAATAATGCAATAATAATTGCAAATGGAATGAGTAGGTTGAAATATTGCAATAATAATTGCAAATGGAATGAGTAAGTTGAAATAATGCAATAATAATTGCAAATAGAATGAGTAAGTTCAAGATTGCATATCAAGTAAAGTAATAGAAGTTGGCGAAAAATTATACGATGGATTAAAGGTAATTATGTAAAATGTCAAATGAAAACTTGATTTTGTTCGCGGGCGACAAAATCTTTGTGCGGGGCCGCTAGTTGAACAGCGCTACTCTTGTTAATTATGCATTATATTAATCTTTAACAATAAAATTAATCCGTGAAAAGTTAACTTATTAATTAGATATTAATTGATTATTAATTAGCTTTTAATTGATTATTAATTAGGGGCGTGTCCGGAAGTGGGCTGTGACGTCATAAGGGGAACGCACTAATGGCGGTTCGCCAGGTTGTCTTGAAACTACTCCCAGAAGTATCGTACGATTGTTCAATATCTATGTGGTCGTCCAATGTTCACCCTAAAGTTAAAGGCAGGGAATATTAGACGTAACGAATTGGTACAATGCTACACTTCGTTGTCGAGGAGCCACATTTTAGGCGTTCAGGCTTTCATCGTGAGACATCAGTACAGAAATCAATCATTGTGTGACTAACGAAGATATCAATCGTTGATCCTGAATCTTGGTGTCATCACTGTTCCACAATCGTTCATAAGGGAACTGTGGTGGATTTGAATCCTAAGCAAATGAGAAAATTATGTTAGCTGTAACAAATGATTTCTAGCAAAGCTATGTTTAGCAAACGTCAGTTAGGAAGAATCATTGAGAATACACACCAGAGGCATTATTACTACTACTTCATATGCCGGCCAGGATTTCAATTCCTTTTCATCTCAGGATCATTTCCGCTGAAGGACAAGCCTTTGCAGGTAAGATTTACCGGGCAATATTTCACCGGTCACGGTCTCGTTTGCTACGAGAAGAAGTGAATAATAATAATCGCTAAGAAGTAAATAATACGCCAGTAATCTTTTCTAATCTTCCACTAGTCGTCGTGACGCTTCAGGACAATAGGAATTACCTACGGTCGTGGTGTATATCCTACCTATATTAACCTTGGTCAATACTTCTTCTTGAGATTTCAATCGAGAGATTGCTCGTCACGTGACTCGTCTAGTAGTACCCCCAGAATAACTTCTGCAAAATACTACCGCAGAATAACAACCGCAGAATAACTAGTGCCGTACTAGTACCTGCAGCGATCTCAGTCGTAGGCAAGAAGTAGCCTGCCCCCAGGTGAACATGTATTTTCTCAGAAGCTTAGAAGACAGAGAAACTGATTAATTCCATTATAAAAGAATAGGAATCATGCACAAACGCCAAAGTTAAAAACAAAATGTGATGGGTTTTCAAAAGGATGGCGTATCCAAAGTATAAAAAAAATTAATACTAATTGATTATCTCTTCAAGTCTTGGTTTGTAAATCGATGAAAGGATAAGTTTATTACAGGTCTGTTTCTGGGATCAATGAATCCTGACTGAGACAATCAGGGGAGAGCAAGCTTTTTTTATCGGTTCTCGACAATTAAAATAATTGATTATTGAATCACTGGTTACCTGTAGAAGCCAATTCTAGTGTTTATTGTTTCGTCATATTCTTTAAGACGGAAGTTATTCCAGTGCGCAATCGGAAAATATCTATCAGTAGTCATTCAATCAGTCGCTTTACTGCAGAACATATCTGTTTAAACTGCTGCTCTCCGAGTAAATAATGATTAACGATGAGAAATTAATAAGTAACTTTCGGACATATCTCTTAAAGCAAATAAAAAAATTTATATCACTAGATGGGCAACAAATTGAAAATGAACGTGAATGTTTAATATTCTGTCCAACTTCTCTAAGACTGCGGCCCAATTTTCGCGGCCCAAAAAAAAAGAATAGGACAGGATAGTTAATTGAAAAGTCTGTTCATGTTACCTCAAAAAGTTATTTTATTTATACGAAAAATAATAATAAACCAATAGAAATTTTCTAAATCTTATCAAATATTTAATAAATTCAATGGGAGCATTGTGGCCGAAAAAAAATATGAGTAAGTTGAAATAATGCAATAATAATTGCAAATGGAATGAGTAGGTTGAAATATTGCAATAATAATTGCAAATGGAATGAGTAAGTTGAAATAATGCAATAATAATTGCAAATAGAATGAGTAAGTTCAAGATTGCATATCAAGTAAAGTAATAGAAGTTGGCGAAAAATTATACGATGGATTAAAGGTAATTATGTAAAATGTCAAATGAAAACTTGATTTTGTTCGCGGGCGACAAAATCTTTGTGCGGGGCCGCTAGTTGAACAGCGCTACTCTTGTTAATTATGCATTATATTAATCTTTAACAATAAAATTAATCCGTGAAAAGTTAACTTATTAATTAGATATTAATTGATTATTAATTAGCTTTTAATTGATTATTAATTAGGGGCGTGTCCGGAAGTGGGCTGTGACGTCATAAGGGGAACGCACTAATGGCGGTTCGCCAGGTTGTCTTGAAACTACTCCCAGAAGTATCGTACGATTGTTCAATATCTATGTGGTCATCCAATGTTCACCCTAAAGTTAAAGGCAGGGAATATTAGACGTAACGAATTGGTACAATGCTACACTTCGTTGTCGAGGAGCCACATTTTAGGCGTTCAGACTTTCATCGTGAGACATCAGTACAGAAATCAATCATTGTGTGACTAACGAAGATATCAATCGTTGATCCTGAATCTTGGTGTCATCACTGTTCCACAATCGTTCATAAGGGAACTGTGGTGGATTTGAATCCTAAGCAAATGAGAAAATTATGTTAGCTGTAACAAATGATTTCTAGCAAAGCTGTGTTTAGCAAACGTCAGTTAGGATGAATCATTGACAATACACACCAGAGGCATTATTACTACTACTTCATATGCCGGCCAGGATTTCAATTCCTTTTCATCTCAGGATCATTTCCGCTGAAGGACAAGCCTTTGCAGGTAAGATTTACCGGGCAATATTTCACCGGTCACGGTCTCGTTTGCTACGAGAAGAAGTGAATAATAATAATCGCTAAGAAGTAAATAATACGCCAGTAATCTTTTCTAATCTTCCACTAGTCGTCGTGACGCTTCAGGACAATAGGAATTACCTACGGTCGTGGTGTATATCCTACCTATATTAACCTTGGTCAATACTTCTTCTTGAGATTTCAATCGAGAGATTGCTCGTCACGTGACTCGTCTAGTAGTACCCCCAGAATAACTTCTGCAAAATACTACCGCAGAATAACAACCGCAGAATAACTAGTGCCGTACTAGTACCTGCAGCGATCTCAGTCGTAGGCAAGAAGTAGCCTGCCCCCAGGTGAACATGTATTTTCTCAGAAGCTTAGAAGACAGAGAAACTGATTAATTCCATTATAAAAGAATAGGAATCATGCACAAACGCCAAAGTTAAAAACAAAATGTGATGGGTTTTCAAAAGGATGGCGTATCCAAAGTATAAAAAAAATTAATACTAATTGATTATCTCTTCAAGTCTTGGTTTGTAAATCGATGAAAGGATAAGTTTATTACAGGTCTGTTTCTGGGATCAATGAATCCTGACTGAGACAATCAGGGGAGAGCAAGCTTTTTTTATCGGTTCTCGACAATTAAAATAATTGATTATTGAATCACTGGTTACCTGTAGAAGCCAATTCTAGTGTTTATTGTTTCGTCATATTCTTTAAGACGGAAGTTATTCCAATGCGCAATCGGAAAATATCTATCAGTAGTCATTCAATCAGTCGCTTTACTGCAGAACATATCTGTTTAAACTGCTGCTCTCCGAGTAAATAATGATTAACGATGAGAAATTAATAAGTAACTTTCGGACATATCTCTTAAAGCAAATAAAAAAATTTATATCTCTAGATGGGCAACAAATTGAAAATGAACGTGAATGTTTAATATTCTGTCCAACTTCTCTAAGACTGCGGCCCAATTTTCGCGGCCCAAAAAAAAAGAATAGGACAGGATAGTTAATTGAAAAGTCTGTTCATGTTACCTC
The DNA here is from genome assembly GCA_038380435.1 of Ryuthela nishihirai. NCBI lineage: Eukaryota > Metazoa > Arthropoda > Arachnida > Araneae > Heptathelidae > Ryuthela > Ryuthela nishihirai. The sequence continues at coordinate 26,446,680 of JAWZYU010000028.1, read as the reverse complement.
AAAAAGTTATTTTATTTATACGAAAAATAATAATAAACCAATAGAAATTTTCTAAATCTTATCAAATATTTAATAAATTCAATGGGAGCATTGTGGCCGAAAAAAAATATGAGTAAGTTGGAATAATGCAATAATAATTGCAAATGGAATGAGTAGGTTGAAATATTGCAATAATAATTGCAAATGGAATGAGTAAGTTGAAATAATGCAATAATAATTGCAAATAGAATGAGTAAGTTCAAGATTGCATATCAAGTAAAGTAATAGAAGTTGGCGAAAAATTATACGATGGATTAAAGGTAATTATGTAAAATGTCAAATGAAAACTTGATTTTGTTCGCGGGCGACAAAATCTTTGTGCGGGGCCGCTAGTTGAACAGCGCTACTCTTGTTAATTATGCATTATATTAATCTTTAACAATAAAATTAATCCGTGAAAAGTTAACATATTAATTAGATATTAATTGATTATTAATTAGCTTTTAATTGATTATTAATTAGGGGCGTGTCCGGAAGTGGGCTGTGAAGTCATAAGGGGAACGCACTAATGGCGGTTCGCCAGGTTGTCTTGAAACTACTCCCAGAAGTATTGTACGATTGTTCAATATCTATGTGGTCGTCCAATGTTCACCCTAAAGTTAAAGGCAGGGAATATTAGACGTAACGAATTGGTACAATGCTACACTTCGTTGTCGAGGAGCCACATTTTAGGCGTTCAGGCTTTCATCGTGAGACATCAGTACAGAAATCAATCATTGTGTGACTAACGAAGATATCAATCGTTGATCCTGAATCTTGGTGTCATCACTGTTCCACAATCGTTCATAAGGGAACTGTGGTGGATTTGAATCCTAAGCAAATGAGAAAATTATGTTAGCTGTAACAAATGATTTCTAGCAAAGCTATGTTTAGCAAACGTCAGTTAGGAAGAATCATTGAGAATACACACCAGAGGCATTATTACTACTACTTCATATGCCGGCCAGGATTTCAATTCCTTTTCATCTCAGGATCATTTCCGCTGAAGGACAAGCCTTTGCAGGTAAGATTTACCGGGCAATATTTCACCGGTCACGGTCTCGTTTGCTACGAGAAGAAGTGAATAATAATAATCGCTAAGAAGTAAATAATACGCCAGTAATCTTTTCTAATCTTCCACTAGTCGTCGTGACGCTTCAGGACAATAGGAATTACCTACGGTCGTGGTGTATATCCTACCTATATTAACCTTGGTCAATACTTCTTCTTGAGATTTCAATCGAGAGATTGCTCGTCACGTGACTCGTCTAGTAGTACCCCCAGAATAACTTCTGCAAAATACTACCGCAGAATAACAACCGCAGAATAACTAGTGCCGTACTAGTACCTGCAGCGATCTCAGTCGTAGGCAAGAAGTAGCCTGCCCCCAGGTGAACATGTATTTTCTCAGAAGCTTAGAAGACAGAGAAACTGATTAATTCCATTATAAACGAATAGGAATCATGCACAAACGCCAAAGTTAAAAACAAAATGTGATGGGTTTTCAAAAGGATGGCGTATCCAAAGTATAAAAAAAATTAATACTAATTGATTATCTCTTCAAGTCTTGGTTTGTAAATCGATGAAAGGATAAGTTTATTACAGGTCTGTTTCTGGGATCAATGAATCCTGACTGAGACAATCAGGGGAGAGCAAGCTTTTTTTATCGGTTCTCGACAATTAAAATAATTGATTATTGAATCACTGGTTACCTGTAGAAGCCAATTCTAGTGTTTATTGTTTCGTCATATTCTTTAAGACGGAAGTTATTCCAATGCGCAATCGGAAAATATCTATCAGTAGTCATTCAATCAGTCGCTTTACTGCAGAACATATCTGTTTAAACTGCTGCTCTCCGAGTAAATAATGATTAACGATGAGAAATTAATAAGTAACTTTCGGACATATCTCTTAAAGCAAATAAAAAAATTTATATCTCTAGATGGGCAACAAATTGAAAATGAACGTGAATGTTTAATATTCTGTCCAACTTCTCTAAGACTGCGGCCCAATTTTCGCGGCCCAAAAAAAAAGAATAGGACAGGATAGTTAATTGAAAAGTCTGTTCATGTTACCTCAAAAAGTTATTTTATTTATACGAAAAATAATAATAAACCAATAGAAATTTTCTAAATCTTATCAAATATTTAATAAATTCAATGGGAGCATTGTGGCCGAAAAAAAATATGAGTAAGTTGGAATAATGCAATAATAATTGCAAATGGAATGAGTAGGTTGAAATATTGCAATAATAATTGCAAATGGAATGAGTAAGTTGAAATAATGCAATAATAATTGCAAATAGAATGAGTAAGTTCAAGATTGCATATCAAGTAAAGTAATAGAAGTTGGCGAAAAATTATACGATGGATTAAAGGTAATTATGTAAAATGTCAAGTGAAAACTTGATTTTGTTCGCGGGCGACAAAATCTTTGTGCGGGGCCGCTAGTTGAACAGCGCTACTCTTGTTAATTATGCATTATATTAATCTTTAACAATAAAATTAATCCGTGAAAAGTTAACTTATTAATTAGATATTAATTGATTATTAATTAGCTTTTAATTGATTATTAATTAGGGGCGTGTCCGGAAGTGGGCTGTGACGTCATAAGGGGAACGCACTAATGGCGGTTCGCCAGGTTGTCTTGAAACTACTCCCAGAAGTATCGTACGATTGTTCAATATCTATGTGGTCGTCCAATGTTCACCCTAAAGTTAAAGGCAGGGAATATTAGACGTAACGAATTGGTACAATGCTACACTTCGTTGTCGAGGAGCCACATTTTAGGCGTTCAGGCTTTCATCGTGAGACATCAGTACAGAAATCAATCATTGTGTGACTAACGAAGATATCAATCGTTGATCCTGAATCTTGGTGTCATCACTGTTCCACAATCGTTCATAAGGGAACTGTGGTGGATTTGAATCCTAAGCAAATGAGAAAATTATGTTAGCTGTAACAAATGATTTCTAGCAAAGCTATGTTTAGCAAACGTCAGTTAGGAAGAATCATTGAGAATACACACCAGAGGCATTATTACTACTACTTCATATGCCGGCCAGGATTTCAATTCCTTTTCATCTCAGGATCATTTCCGCTGAAGGACAAGCCTTTGCAGGTAAGATTTACCGGGCAATATTTCACCGGTCACGGTCTCGTTTGCTACGAGAAGAAGTGAATAATAATAATCGCTAAGAAGTAAATAATACGCCAGTAATCTTTTCTAATCTTCCACTAGTCGTCGTGACGCTTCAGGACAATAGGAATTACCTACAGTCGTGGTGTATATCCTACCTATATTAACCTTGGTCAATACTTCTTCTTGAGATTTCAATCGAGAGATTGCTCGTCACGTGACTCGTCTAGTAGTACCCCCAGAATAACTTCTGCAAAATACTACCGCAGAATAACAACCGCAGAATAACTAGTGCCGTACTAGTACCTGCAGCGATCTCAGTCGTAGGCAAGAAGTAGCCTGCCCCCAGGTGAACATGTATTTTCTCAGAAGCTTAGAAGACAGAGAAACTGATTAATTCCATTATAAAAGAATAGGAATCATGCACAAACGCCAAAGTTAAAAACAAAATGTGATGGGTTTTCAAAAGGATGGCGTATCCAAAGTATAAAAAAAATTAATACTAATTGATTATCTCTTCAAGTCTTGGTTTGTAAATCGATGAAAGGATAAGTTTATTACAGGTCTGTTTCTGGGATCAATGAATCCTGACTGAGACAATCAGGGGAGAGCAAGCTTTTTTTATCGGTTCTCGACAATTAAAATAATTGATTATTGAATCACTGCTTACCTGTAGAAGCCAATTCTAGTGTTTATTGTCCAATTCTTGGACCAATTGTACCAATTCTAGTGTATATCCCACTTTGGCACAAATTGAGCTTTTTTATATTTTCTAAGTTGTTGTTTGTTTAAAAGAAAACGTTTCTTGTGGATTGAACCCTTAGAGGATCAATGTAAATGGGTAAGATTACTTTGGTTAATATCATCATCATCCTCAAGCAGCCATGGGCTACGGAGGTCCAACCAGACCGTGCAATTTAGTTCTCCAAGCAAGTATATCCTGAGCTACATCTACAGCATCTGGCCACTGCACACCAATTCTAACAAGGTCCTGTTTGACATTGTCTGCCCACCGCATCCTAGGTCTCCCCCTCTTTCTGAGGCCTTTAGGCACACTGTTCATAACCCTATTCGCCAATCTATAATTATTCATACGGGCAACATGGCCAAACCAACGGAGTCTCTCTCTGCACAATATGCTGCTTAAAGGAGGTTGCAAACTTCTTTGCCTAACCTCATCATTAGTTACAAAGTTGAACCACCTAATGCCCAAGATACTCCGTAAGCATCTGGAATTAAAAGCATCTAGTTTCCTGTTATCATGTTTACAAAGTGTCCAAGTTTCACTACCATAACTAACCCTAGAAAGAACCAAACTATTATACAGTCTAATTTTAGTCTTTAGTGTATACACCTATTTCTCCACACTCTCCATAGATTCTTAAAAGTCCCGGCAGCAATCCCTATTCGTCTGTTAATCTCATACCGCACTTCACTAGTATCTGTTACGTAGCTCCCAAGATAATTAAACTGTGACACCTGCTCAAGGGTGCAACCATTCAGATTAACTGAATCACAGCCTACCTGACCAATTTTCATCACTTTAGTTTTCTCTCTGTTTATAACCAAACCTACTCTACTACCAGTCTCATCAACAGCTCGAATGAAAGAGTTCATCTCATCAACATCATTTGCCAAAAGGGCTAAATCATCAGCATAATCTAAATCAAAAATTTTTGTATCTCCAGTCCATTTGAGGCCAAAATATTTCCCTTGAAGTGAATTTTGCATAACATAATCAATAACCAAGCTAAAGAGAAAAGGAGACAAAATGCACCCATGTCGAACACCAGAAGTAATGCTAAACCAATTGCTACAAGCCTTACCAACTCTCACACATGACTCAGTGTTATTATAGAGAGCTTTCATTATGTTAACTAACTTGTCTGGTATACCATATGATCTCAAAATCAACCACAAATTATGATGATCAACAGAGTCGAAAGCCTTTTTGAAATCAACAAAGCTAGCAATCAAAGGTTTCTGAAACTCTAAACATTTCTCAAGAATCTGCCTAAGTGAAAATATCTGATCCACACATCCCCTACCACTTCTGAATCCACATTGCTCATCACGCAATTGATTGTCAATCAGATTCTTAATTCTATTAGGCACAATCATGGAAAGAACTTTACCTGGAACAGAGAGTAGGCTGATACTATAGTTATCACAAGAACTGCGATCACCTTTTTTGAAAATAGGGATAACAATAGCTCTGGTAAAATCCTTAGGAACCATGCCTTTATCATAAAAGATATTCAGAATTTTAGTCATCCAAGTGGTAACCGAAAAATTCCCAGCTTTAAGCATTTCTGTAGTAATTTCATCTACCCCTGGGGATTTATGAAGTTTAAGTTTAGAAACAGCCAAAATAACTTCAGATTGTGTTATAGGGCCAACATTAAAGCCACCAATGCATCTATCGTCATTGCAAACAATGGGAATAGAACTAACCGCATTGTTTAGAATATCACTGAAATGCTCAGCCCACCTAGCCATGACAGAATCCTCACCTTCTGTAACCTTACCTTGTTTATCCTTCAATCCCTGTATACCTGTCCGTTTTCTACCACACAATTCATTAACTATCTGGTACAGCTCTCTGCTGTTGTGCTGTCTAACTGCTTCCTCGGCTTTGTCAGCCAAACCATCAAGCCAAAGATTCTTATCAGCAGCTAACTGATCTTTTACATGTTTATTAAGTTCTCTGTAATGCTTTCTATTAGGACTAGTAGGTTATTGATTAAGGATATTCCTGCAGTTCCTTCTTTCCGAAATAAGCTCAAGTGCCTTATCACTCAGATAATTTTGTCTCTTCTGCTCCTTTTTTCCTAAAAGAGTACTGTTAGTGTCCAAAAAAGCCTGTTTAAAATGATCCCATTCTTCCTCAACTTCAGTAGTAAGCAAACCATGACTGTCATAATGACTAAGTAACCTATCATGGTAAGCTTTGGCTATAACTGGGTCTTTCAGAGCTTCAGTATTAAAAGCAAATTTTTTAACCCTAGCACAACACTTTTTAAGTTTAAGTTGCAAGACACTTTTAACAAGGTAATGGTCAGATCCAATTTCAGCTCCCCTATATTCCCTGGTATTTCTAACAGAACTAGCCCATTTGCTGTTAATTAATATATAATCAATCATATTCCTATGCAGCCCATCAGGTGAAACCCATGTGTACTTATGTATGTCGCGGTGTTTGTAATATGTGTTAGTTATTCTGAATCCATTGAGTTTACTTACCTGTATGAGACGTTGCCCATTGCCATTGCAGCTACCAATACCAAAAGGGCCTATTACTCCTCCCCAAAGGTCAGAGTCAGTACCAACTTTGGCATTCAAGTCACCAAGGACAAGGGTAATGTCTCCTTTCTTGACAGAATTCGAAATATCCTGAAGTTGTTCATAACACCTATCCTTCTCATCCTCATCGGCATCCTTAGTGGGGGCATAACAGCAGATAACATTCAGGTCTTTAACGCTTGTCTGAAATTTTGCTGTAAGAAACCTTTCATTAATGCACTCATATCCTAGAAGAGCATCACTAGCGTGTCTGCTGAGAAGCAGACCGCTAGTGAAGGAAGAGTTGGTTAATAACTGTTAAATTAATCATGGAGATATTTTTATTGTGTTATTGAGACCAAATTACCAAAATTATTGAGAATATAAATCATAATTATTTTATTGCAAATATCACCAAAATTTCAGTGTTTCTTATTAATTCTGTAAACCATTGTAGCCTGCAGTATTGTAAAATAACTTGTATTAAAATTACAATTACTGATACTTTTGCTTATTATTTCAGTGTTAAGTTTAAACTTAAAACAATCTGAAAATTGTGTTGAATAGTCTAGGCAATGAGGTTTCAGACAACCATGTTTAAAGTGATTGAAGTCATTTCAGTAATTCTGAAGTTGAGATTTTTCATTTTTTTCTTAAATATATGCACATTAACATGACTCCATGGAACAAATTTTGGAGTTGTTCTTCCCTGTGGTAAAAGTTAATAACATAAGTACACTAAACAAGATTGCTTTTTAACTCTCACTGAGTCCATTCTGAGAAATTAAAAATCCACAGGCCCATGCTCAGCCAAAAAACAATTTTTTTAACTTTTTGTCAAGTATCTAATGAGCAGAAATAGGTAATATTATATAGTTTATAATATGCCAGGCTTGTAATCTGTGGTTCCCAAGTTTGACATGTATGGCCCAGGTGAACATGTATTTTCTCAGAAGCTTAGAAGACAGAGAAACTGATTAATTCCATTATAAAAGAATAGGAATCATGCACAAACGCCAAAGTTAAAAACAAAATGTGATGGGTTTTCAAAAGGATGGCGTATCCAAAGTATAAAAAAAAATTAATACTAATTGATTATCTCTTCAAGTCTTGGTTTGTAAATCGATGAAAGGATTAGTTTATTACAGGTCTGTTTCTGGGATCAATGAATCCTGACTGAGACAATCAGGGGAGAGCAAGCTATTTTTATCGGTTCTCGACAATTAAAATAATTGATTATTGAATCACTGGTTACCTGTAGAAGCCAATTCTAGTGTTTATTGTTTCGTCATATTCTTTAAGACGGAAGTTATTCCAATGCGCAATCGGAAAATATCTATCAGTAGTCATTCAATCAGTCGCTTTACTGCAGAACATATCTGTTTAAACTGCTGCTCTCCGAGTAAATAATGATTAACGATGAGAAATTAATAAGTAACTTTCGGACATATCTCTTAAAGCAAATAAAAAAATTTATATCTCTAGATGGGCAACAAATTGAAAATGAACGTGAATGTTTAATATTCTGTCCAACTTCTCTAAGACTGCGGCCCAATTTTCGCGGCCCAAAAAAAAAGAATAGGACAGGATAGTTAATTGAAAAGTCTGTTCATGTTACCTCAAAAAGTTATTTTATTTATACGAAAAATAATAATAAACCAATAGAAATTTTCTAAATCTTATCAAATATTTAATAAATTCAATGGGAGCATTGTGGCCGAAAAAAAATATGAGTAAGTTGAAATAATGCAATAATAATTGCAAATGGAATGAGTAGGTTGAAATATTGCAATAATAATTGCAAATGGAATGAGTAAGTTGAAATAATGCAATAATAATTGCAAATAGAATGAGTAAGTTCAAGATTGCATATCAAGTAAAGTAATAGAAGTTGGCGAAAAATTATACGATGGATTAAAGGTAATTATGTAAAATGTCAAATGAAAACTTGATTTTGTTCGCGGGCGACAAAATCTTTGTGCGGGGCCGCTAGTTGAACAGCGCTACTCTTGTTAATTATGCATTATATTAATCTTTAACAATAAAATTAATCCGTGAAAAGTTAACTTATTAATTAGATATTAATTGATTATTAATTAGCTTTTAATTGATTATTAATTAGGGGCGTGTCCGGAAGTGGGCTGTGACGTCATAAGGGGAACGCACTAATGGCGGTTCGCCAGGTTGTCTTGAAACTACTCCCAGAAGTATCGTACGATTGTTCAATATCTATGTGGTCGTCCAATGTTCACCCTAAAGTTAAAGGCAGGGAATATTAGACGTAACGAATTGGTATAATGCTACACTTCGTTGTCGAGGAGCCACATTTTAGGCGTTCAGGCTTTCATCGTGAGACATCAGTACAGAAATCAATCATTGTGTGACTAACGAAGATATCAATCGTTGATCCTGAATCTTGGTGTCATCACTGTTCCACAATCGTTCATAAGGGAACTGTGGTGGATTTGAATCCTAAGCAAATGAGAAAATTATGTTAGCTGTAACAAACGATTTCTAGCAAAGCTATGTTTAGCAAACGTCGGTTAGGAAGAATCATTGAGAATACACACCAGAGGCATTATTACTACTACTTCATATGCCGGCCAGGATTTCAATTCCTTTTCATCTCAGGATCATTTCCGCTGAAGGACAAGCCTTTGCAGGTAAGATTTACCGGGCAATATTTCACCGGTCACGGTCTCGTTTGCTACGAGAAGAAGTGAATAATAATAATCGCTAAGAAGTAAATAATACGCCAGTAATCTTTTCTAATCTTCCACTAGTCGTCGTGACGCTTCAGGACAATAGGAATTACCTACGGTCGTGGTGTATATCCTACCTATATTAACCTTGGTCAATACTTCTTCTTGAGATTTCAATCGAGAGATTGCTCGTCACGTGACTCGTCTAGTAGTACCCCCAGAATAACTTCTGCAAAATACTACCGCAGAATAACAACCGCAGAATAACTAGTGCCGTACTAGTACCTGCAGCGATCTCAGTCGTAGGCAAGAAGTAGCCTGCCCCCAGGTGAACATGTATTTTCTCAGAAGCTTAGAAGACAGAGAAACTGATTAATTCCATTATAAAAGAATAGGAATCATGCACAAACGCCAAAGTTAAAAACAAAATGTGATGGGTTTTCAAAAGGATGGCGTATCCAAAGTATAAAAAAAATTAATACTAATTGATTATCTCTTCAAGTCTTGGTTTGTAAATCGATGAAAGGATAAGTTTATTACAGGTCTGTTTCTGGGATCAATGAATCCTGACTGAGACAATCAGGGGAGAGCAAGCTTTTTTTATCGGTTCTCGACAATTAAAATAATTGATTATTGAATCACTGGTTACCTGTAGAAGCCAATTCTAGTGTTTATTGTTTCGTCATATTCTTTAAGACGGAAGTTATTCCAATGCGCAATTGGAAAATATCTATCAGTAGTCATTCAATCAGTCGCTTTACTGCAGAACATATCTGTTTAAACTGCTGCTCTCCGAGTAAATAATGATTAACGATGAGAAATTAATAAGTAACTTTCGGACATATCTCTTAAAGCAAATAAAAAAATTTATATCACTAGATGGGCAACAAATTGAAAATGAACGTGAATGTTTAATATTCTGTCCAACTTCTCTAAGACTGCGGCCCAATTTTCGCGGCCCAAAAAAAAAGAATAGGACAGGATGGTTAATTGAAAAGTCTGTTCATGTTACCTCAAAAAGTTATTTTATTTATACGAAAAATAATAATAAACCAATAGAAATTTTCTAAATCTTATCAAATATTTAATAAATTCAATGGGAGCATTGTGGCCGAAAAAAAATATGAGTAAGTTGAAATAATGCAATAATAATTGCAAATGGAATGAGTAGGTTGAAATATTGCAATAATAATTGCAAATGGAATGAGTAAGTTGAAATAATGCAATAATAATTGCAAATAGAATGAGTAAGTTCAAGATTGCATATCAAGTAAAGTAATAGAAGTTGGCGAAAAATTATACGATGGATTAAAGGTAATTATGTAAAATGTCAAATGAAAACTTGATTTTGTTCGCGGGCGACAAAATCTTTGTGCGGGGCCGCTAGTTGAACAGCGCTACTCTTGTTAATTATGCATTATATTAATCTTTAACAATAAAATTAATCCGTGAAAAGTTAACTTATTAATTAGATATTAATTGATTATTAATTAGCTTTTAATTGATTATTAATTAGGGGCGTGTCCGGAAGTGGGCTGTGACGTCATAAGGGGAACGCACTAATGGCGGTTCGCCAGGTTGTCTTGAAACTACTCCCAGAAGTATCGTACGATTGTTCAATATCTATGTGGTCGTCCAATGTTCACCCTAAAGTTAAAGGCAGGGAATATTAGACGTAACGAATTGGTACAATGCTACACTTCGTTGTCGAGGAGCCACATTTTAGGCGTTCAGGCTTTCATCGTGAGACATCAGTACAGAAATCAATCATTGTGTGACTAACGAAGATATCAATCGTTGATCCTGAATCTTGGTGTCATCACTGTTCCACAATCGTTCATAAGGGAACTGTGGTGGATTTGAATCCTAAGCAAATGAGAAAATTATGTTAGCTGTAACAAATGATTTCTAGCAAAGCTGTGTTTAGCAAACGTCAGTTAGGATGAATCATTGACAATACACACCAGAGGCATTATTACTACTACTTCATATGCCGGCCAGGATTTCAATTCCTTTTCATCTCAGGATCATTTCCGCTGAAGGACAAGCCTTTGCAGGTAAGATTTACCGGGCAATATTTCACCGGTCACGGTCTCGTTTGCTACGAGAAGAAGTGAATAATAATAATCGCTAAGAAGTAAATAATACGCCAGTAATCTTTTCTAATCTTCCACTAGTCGTCGTGACGCTTCAGGACAATAGGAATTACCTACGGTCGTGGTGTATATCCTACCTATATTAACCTTGGTCAATACTTCTTCTTGAGATTTCAATCGAGAGATTGCTCGTCACGTGACTCGTCTAGTAGTACCCCCAGAATAACTTCTGCAAAATACTACCGCAGAATAACAACCGCAGAATAACTAGTGCCGTACTAGTACCTGCAGCGATCTCAGTCGTAGGCAAGAAGTAGCCTGCCCCCAGGTGAACATGTATTTTCTCAGAAGCTTAGAAGACAGAGAAACTGATTAATTCCATTATAAAAGAATAGGAATCATGCACAAACGCCAAAGTTAAAAACAAAATGTGATGGGTTTTCAAAAGGATGGCGTATCCAAAGTATAAAAAAAATTAATACTAATTGATTATCTCTTCAAGTCTTGGTTTGTAAATCGATGAAAGGATAAGTTTATTACAGGTCTGTTTCTGGGATCAATGAATCCTGACTGAGACAATCAGGGGAGAGCAAGCTTTTTTTATCGGTTCTCGACAATTAAAATAATTGATTATTGAATCACTGGTTACCTGTAGAAGCCAATTCTAGTGTTTATTGTTTCGTCATATTCTTTAAGACGGAAGTTATTCCAATGCGCAATCGGAAAATATCTATCAGTAGTCATTCAATCAGTCGCTTTACTGCAGAACATATCTGTTTAAACTGCTGCTCTCCGAGTAAATAATGATTAACGATGAGAAATTAATAAGTAACTTTCGGACATATCTCTTAAAGCAAATAAAAAAATTTATATCTCTAGATGGGCAACAAATTGAAAATGAACGTGAATGTTTAATATTCTGTCCAACTTCTCTAAGACTGCGGCCCAATTTTCGCGGCCCAAAAAAAAAGAATAGGACAGGATAGTTAATTGAAAAGTCTGTTCATGTTACCTCAAAAAGTTATTTTATTTATACGAAAAATAATAATAAACCAATAGAAATTTTCTAAATCTTATCAAATATTTAATAAATTCAATGGGAGCATTGTGGCCGAAAAAAAATATGAGTAAGTTGGAATAATGCAATAATAATTGCAAATGGAATGAGTAGGTTGAAATATTGCAATAATAATTGCAAATGGAATGAGTAAGTTGAAATAATGCAATAATAATTGCAAATAGAATGAGTAAGTTCAAGATTGCATATCAAGTAAAGTAATAGAAGTTGGCGAAAAATTATACGATGGATTAAAGGTAATTATGTAAAATGTCAAGTGAAAACTTGATTTTGTTCGCGGGCGACAAAATCTTTGTGCGGGGCCGCTAGTTGAACAGCGCTACTCTTGTTAATTATGCATTATATTAATCTTTAACAATAAAATTAATCCGTGAAAAGTTAACTTATTAATTAGATATTAATTGATTATTAATTAGCTTTTAATTGATTATTAATTAGGGGCGTGTCCTGAAGTGGGCTGTGACGTCATAAGGGGAACGCACTAATGGCGGTTCGCCAGGTTGTCTTGAAACTACTCCCAGAAGTATCGTACGATTGTTCAATATCTATGTGGTCGTCCAATGTTCACCCTAAAGTTAAAGGCAGGGAATATTAGACGTAACGAATTGGTACAATGCTACACTTCGTTGTCGAGGAGCCACATTTTAGGCGTTCAGGCTTTCATCGTGAGACATCAGTACAGAAATCAATCATTGTGTGACTAACGAAGATATCAATCGTTGATCCTGAATCTTGGTGTCATCACTGTTCCACAATCGTTCATAAGGGAACTGTGGTGGATTTGAATCCTAAGCAAATGAGAAAATTATGTTAGCTGTAACAAATGATTTCTAGCAAAGCTATGTTTAGCAAACGTCAGTTAGGAAGAATCATTGAGAATACACACCAGAGGCATTATTACTACTACTTCATATGCCGGCCAGGATTTCAATTCCTTTTCATCTCAGGATCATTTCCGCTGAAGGACAAGCCTTTGCAGGTAAGATTTACCGGGCAATATTTCACCGGTCACGGTCTCGTTTGCTACGAGAAGAAGTGAATAATAATAATCGCTAAGAAGTAAATAATACGCCAGTAATCTTTTCTAATCTTCCACTAGTCGTCGTGACGCTTCAGGACAATAGGAATTACCTACAGTCGTGGTGTATATCCTACCTATATTAACCTTGGTCAATACTTCTTCTTGAGATTTCAATCGAGAGATTGCTCGTCACGTGACTCGTCTAGTAGTACCCCCAGAATAACTTCTGCAAAATACTACCGCAGAATAACAACCGCAGAATAACTAGTGCCGTACTAGTACCTGCAGCGATCTCAGTCGTAGGCAAGAAGTAGCCTGCCCCCAGGTGAACATGTATTTTCTCAGAAGCTTAGAAGACAGAGAAACTGATTAATTCCATTATAAAAGAATAGGAATCATGCACAAACGCCAAAGTTAAAAACAAAATGTGATGGGTTTTCAAAAGGATGGCGTATCCAAAGTATAAAAAAAATTAATACTAATTGATTATCTCTTCAAGTCTTGGTTTGTAAATCGATGAAAGGATAAGTTTATTACAGGTCTGTTTCTGGGATCAATGAATCCTGACTGAGACAATCAGGGGAGAGCAAGCTTTTTTTATCGGTTCTCGACAATTAAAATAATTGATTATTGAATCACTGGTTACCTGTAGAAGCCAATTCTAGTGTTTATTGTCCAATTCTTGGACCAATTGTACCAATTCTAGTGTATATCCCACTTTGGCACAAATTGAGCTTTTTTATATTTTCTAAGTTGTTGTTTGTTTAAAAGAAAACGTTTCTTGTGGATTGAACCCTTAGAGGATCAATGTAAATGGGTAAGATTACTTTGGTTAATATCATCATCATCCTCAAGCAGCCATGGGCTACGGAGGTCCAACCAGACCGTGCAATTTAGTTCTCCAAGCAAGTCTATCCTGAGCTACATCTACAGCATCTGGCCACTGCACACCAATTCTAACAAGGTCCTGTTTGACATTGTCTGCCCACCGCATCCTAGGTCTCCCCCTCTTTCTGAGGCCTTTAGGCACACTGTTCATAACCCTATTCGCCAATCTATAATTATTCATACGGGCAACATGGCCAAACCAACGGAGTCTCTCTCTGCACAATATGCTGCTTAAAGGAGGTTGCAAACTTCTTTGCCTAACCTCATCATTAGTTACAAAGTTGAACCACCTAATGCCCAAGATACTCCGTAAGCATCTGGAATTAAAAGCATCTAGTTTCCTGTTATCATGTTTACAAAGTGTCCAAGTTTCACTACCATAACTAACCCTAGAAAGAACCAAACTATTATACAGTATAATTTTAGTCTTTAGTGTATACACCTATTTCTCCACACTCTCCATAGATTCTTAAAAGTCCCGGCAGCAATCCCTATTCGTCTGTTAATCTCATACCGCACTTCACTAGTATCTGTTACGTAGCTCCCAAGATAATTAAACTGTGACACCTGCTCAAGGGTGCAACCATTCAGATTAACTGAATCACAGCCTACCTGACCAATTTTCATCACTTTAGTTTTCTCTCTGTTTATAACCAAACCTACTCTACTACCAGTCTCATCAACAGCTCGAATGAAAGAGTTCATCTCATCAACATCATTTGCCAAAAGGGCTAAATCATGAGCATAATCTAAATCAAAAATTTTTGTATCTCCAGTCCATTTGAGGCCAAAATATTTCCCTTGAAGTGAATTTTGCATAACATAATCAATAACCAAGCTAAAGAGAAAAGGAGACAAAATGCACCCTTGTCGAACACCAGAAGTAATGCTAAACCAATTGCTACAAGCCTTACCAACTCTCACACATGACTCAGTGTTATTATAGAGAGCTTTCATTATGTTAACTAACTTGTCTGGTATACCATATGATCTCAAAATCAACCACAAATTATGATGATCAACAGAGTCGAAAGCCTTTTTGAAATCAACAAAGCTAGCAATCAAAGGTTTCTGAAACTCTAAACATTTCTCAAGAATCTGCCTAAGTGAAAATATCTGATCCACACATCCCCTACCACTTCTGAATCCACATTGCTCATCACGCAATTGATTGTCAATCAGATTCTTAATTCTATTAGGCACAATCATGGAAAGAACTTTACCTGGAACAGAGAGTAGGCTGATACTATAGTTATCGCAAGAACTGCGATCACCTTTTTTGAAAATAGGGATAACAATAGCTCTGGTAAAATCCTTAGGAACCATGCCTTTATCATAAAAGATATTCAGAATTTTAGTCATCCAAGTGGTAACCGAAAAATTCCCAGCTTTAAGCATTTCTGTAGTAATTTCATCTACCCCTGGGGATTTATGAAGTTTAAGTTTAGAAACAGCCAAAATAACTTCAGATTGTGTTATAGGGCCAACATTAAAGCCACCAATGCATCTATCGTCATTGCAAACAATGGGAATAGAACTAACCGCATTGTTTAGAATATCACTGAAATGCTCAGCCCACCTAGCCATGACAGAATCCTCACCTTCTGTAACCTTACCTTGTTTATCCTTCAATCCCTGTATACCTGTCCGTTTTCTACCACACAATTCATTAACTATCTGGTACAGCTCTCTGCTGTTGTGCTGTCTAACTGCTTCCTCGGCTTTGTCAGCCAAACCATCAAGCCAAAGATTCTTATCAGCAGCTAACTGATCTTTTACATGTTTATTAAGTTCTCTGTAATGCTTTCTATTAGGACTAGTAGGTTATTGATTAAGGATATTCCTGCAGTTCCTTCTTTCCGAAATAAGCTCAAGTGCCTTATCACTCAGATAATTTTGTCTCTTCTGCTCCTTTTTTCCTAAAAGAGTACTGTTAGTGTCCAAAAAAGCCTGTTTAAAATGATCCCATTCTTCCTCAACTTCAGTAGTAAGCAAACCATGACTGTCATAATGACTAAGTAACCTATCATGGTAAGCTTTGGCTATAACTGGGTCTTTCAGAGCTTCAGTATTAAAAGCAAATTTTTTAACCCTAGCACAACACTTTTTAAGTTTAAGTTGCAAGACACTTTTAACAAGGTAATGGTCAGATCCAATTTCAGCTCCCCTATATTCCCTGGTATTTCTAACAGAACTAGCCCATTTGCTGTTAATTAATATATAATCAATCATATTCCTATGCAGCCCATCAGGTGAAACCCATGTGTACTTATGTATGTCGCGGTGTTTGTAATATGTGTTAGTTATTCTGAATCCATTGAGTTTACTTACCTGTATGAGACGTTGCCCATTGCCATTGCAGCTACCAATACCAAAAGGGCCTATTACTCCTCCCCAAAGGTCAGAGTCAGTACCAACTTTGGCATTCAAGTCACCAAGGACAAGGGTAATGTCTCCTTTCTTGACAGAATTCGAAATATCCTGAAGTTGTTCATAACACCTATCCTTCTCATCCTCATCGGCATCCTTAGTGGGGGCATAACAGCAGATAACATTCAGGTCTTTAACGCTTGTCTGAAATTTTGCTGTAAGAAACCTTTCATTAATGCACTCATATCCTAGAAGAGCATCACTAGCGTGTCTGCTGAGAAGCAGACCGCTAGTGAAGGAAGAGTTGGTTAATAACTGTTAAATTAATCATGGAGATATTTTTATTGTGTTATTGAGACCAAATTACCAAAATTATTGAGAATATAAATCATAATTATTTTATTGCAAATATCACCAAAATTTCAGTGTTTCTTATTAATTCTGTAAACCATTGTAGCCTGCAGTATTGTAAAATAACTTGTATTAAAATTACAATTACTGATACTTTTGCTTATTATTTCAGTGTTAAGTTTAAACTTAAAACAATCTGAAAATTGTGTTGAATAGTCTAGGCAATGAGGTTTCAGACAACCATGTTTAAAGTGATTGAAGTCATTTCAGTAATTCTGAAGTTGAGATTTTTCATTTTTTTCTTAAATATATGCACATTAACATGACTCCATGGAACAAATTTTGGAGTTGTTCTTCCCTGTGGTAAAAGTTAATAACATAAGTACACTAAACAAGATTGCTTTTTAACTCTCACTGAGTCCATTCTGAGAAATTAAAAATCCACAGGCCCATGCTCAGCCAAAAAACAATTTTTTTAACTTTTTGTCAAGTATCTAATGAGCAGAAATAGGTAATATTATATAGTTTATAATATGCCAGGCTTGTAATCTGTGGTTCCCAAGTTTGAGTCCCACCTCGGCCAATGTTGACCCAATTTTGGATAGCCTTGATGGGAGTCTATCACTGCCTCCTAACTGCTGTCTAGTGGGTCCCCTCTCCCAACCTTCTCTGAGCCCTTGGGTCTTTATGGCCTAACAGTTTAGCCCATTTGCAAAAAAATACTGCTCAGTTGGTTGTCTTCAGAAGCAAAAGTTCTGCTCAAGACAGCCAACCAACCTTCTATATGTTGTTTTATATTGATGTTCTTCTGTTAGACTTCCATGGCAAGTACGTTACATGACAAAATTGCTATTTAATATAATCACAGGTAATTTTGAATAAATCTTATTTGTTATCAAACATTTTGCAGCTTAAAATTATTGGTGAATTTCAATTGTTTTAATTTTGTACACTCTGCATAAAAGCTCTATTTCTTTACTTAAAACTAATGTTATATTTTCATATATGTTATATTTTACAGCAAGAAGGATTTTATATGTATTGATTTGTGCTTCGACATCACAACATCATTAGGTATAGAAAAGGTAAGTAAAATTTATTATTTGTTAATTTAATATCATAATAAATAGCAATGATATTTGTTAATTTTTAAAAGAAGATGTAAATAAATACTTCTACAATAAAATTTTCTGTCCACTGTATAGCATATAAGAATTTGAACTAAAATCTTGTAATTTGCATGCCTCTGCAATCAGTTTATTACTTCTCATTGAAATATATAATAGAAAGGTAATATATAATATCCACAGAGCTGCCTGTTGAGTCAATAAATGGTTCTGTGGACAATAGTTTCACCTTATAAGTATATATAGGTAATAAGCTGATAAATCCTATGAACCAAAGAATATTTCAATCATCTGAAAATGACCAGTTTTAAGAAGTTGTATTGTTTATTGAATCTGTTTTATTTTTCTACTGAGGTCCTGCCATCCTCTTAGACCATCTATTATGGCATATAAACTGACAGGCTCCTGTCAGACCTTTGTGGCAAGCATCTGCTTGAGGGGGTATTTATTTTTTATTTATATAGTAGTGGATTACTTCTAACTTTCAAAAGGTACAGATCAATTTCACTTCTTAATACTGATTTACATGACACATTGAATTCAAAAACATTTCTAAGTGGTGGGAAAATACTTTCATTTAAATGAAAATAAGCACAGTAAAATAAAATCACTGCTTTATAACAGTGGAAGTAAAAAATGTGATTTATTCCATGCCGCATTACAGATAAAGTATCGCATGATTACATAAATGTTAAAACTACAAAATAATTTGCCAACTCATTATTAGAATACCATTTATCGCGGTTTTAGATTTGCCACAAATTTGTCATTAGCTTGATGTGTTTTTTTTTATTATTATTTTGATTGAAAAAAAATTAGTTTGAAGATCAGCATCATACCATCAGTCTAGGTTGGGTTTGTTTTAGCTCTGAGCGGCACTTTTTTTGCACACCGTGGGCTAAATGGCCATGTCACTTTGACCCTGAAGGCTCAGAGAAGGTTGGAGGAGGGGACTCATGGAACAGCTGTTGGGAGACAGATGGTAGCCTCCTATCAAGGCCATCCAGCATGTTCTTTAACATGCACAGGGTATGGCTCTCTCATACGAAGCCACATCTTAACGTCCCAGACAACGGCCTTTCCAAGCCTATTGGTGTCCTTTACTGACTGTGGGCAGGGCAGGGAATTTTGCAGAGATAAATCTCAATGCTGACCCAGCTGGGACTCGAACTGGGAACTGCAGATTACGAGACCATCAATCTAATAATAAATCTATGGTAAATATGTAATTGCAATATATAATAACCTTCGTGCTCAGAAATTAATTAAAACTTCAAATTCTCTGTTGTTGAGCAATAAAATTTTTAAAGTTTATCCTTCAAACTATTTGCATGTTAAAAGTTTTTAGGAGAAAACTCAGAAGCTTTTCAGAGACAGTGCTCTGTCTTCAGTGAAGTGACACTGTGTGGTGACGTTAGGGCTGTTTAGAACTTCACAACATGTGGAAAGACGCTCTAAACAGACCTAATGTCACCACATAGTGTCACTTCACTGAAGACTGAGCATTGTCCTTGCTCCAAAAAGCTTCTGAGTTTTCTCTTAAAAACTTTTAACGTGCAAATAGTATGAAGTATAAACTTTAAAAAATTTATTGCTCAATGACAGAGAATTTGAAGTTTTTTAATATTGGTATTCTTTAAAATGATGATTTAGTAAATTAGTTTACATTGTTTTCATAATTTATTTATGTAATCATGTGATACTTCTTTTTTAATGTAGATGAAATAGATCATTTACTTACTAAAATGATTTTATTCTGCTCTGTTGTTTTCACTTGAGACAAGCCTTAGCAAATTACAGTCTGCAGGCCATATGCAGCCTGCCACCTCTTTTGTGTGGCCTGCGAGCTACTGTTAGCAAATAAATTAAATTTGTAAAAGAGAAAAGTAACTTATAGAAGGTAAGAAGTCCAACTTTGGGTAAGTAAAATCTTATCAAAATAAATAATTTTAATAAAATTATACTCTTTATGTTTCACTTTCCATTTTTCTTTCCATTGGTTATATATATGTTATTGATTATATATTTCCTTGGTGTCCGACCATTTCACTTAAGTTTCCTATGCAACTCTTTAGCTAAAAAATATTCCCAGGCCTAATCTAAGAGGAAATATCTTTCTATCATCTCTCTGCAAACTGTTTTCTAGAATCAATTTATTATGTTTTATCAGTGTTAAAAAATGAACATCTGTAATTAAATGTTACATTGTAATAGCTTGCTATGTAGCTTTCAAAAGTTATTTCATGACGCTGAGCTCACTAACAAATAATCTGAGATACGATTATAGTGGTCTACAACACTGTTACTTAAAATTATTAACATGTATGTTGAGCTGAAAGTTTGATAGAAATGAAGCAACTTGAAACAAATATTGGTATAGAAAGTATTTTAATCACCTTATTCATAATTATTGTCAATTGATGAGTAATGAGTTTAAGTAATAATTGTGGAATACTTAATTGATTCTAAGGAATTATTCAGTAATATAAATAAATCTCATCTCTTTGTAATGGTTTTTTTGTTAATTGCACATTTAGTCGACATTATCAAAGTACCTTTGTGTGTATCTTTCTATTGCCATTTTAGTAATTGTTATGATAAACAGAAAACTAAGTGCAGAAATTTAATTAGATCACTATATTAATCATGTTTAAGTACATACAGATGAGGAAAGCAATTTCCCACCTTTAAAATGCATGTTATTTAGTTAATTGTATTTGTTATTTAGGGAAAACCATGACAGAAGATGACTTTTCCACAGTTTGTGCATGGACTATGTTCCCAAACAAAGCAGACTGGCGTTATGATCTTTTGATTGGTAGGTATATTTTTTTGTATTGAAATCATTTAAGTAGAATTTTAACTCTATCACTGGCTGGCCTATAAGTTTTCCTTTGTAGCATAGAATAAGTCATCTGATTAAGGGGTTAAAAATATCTTTAATTTTGTTTAAAAAATTGCTTTTATAAATTTAGCCTCCTTAAATTGAGTTGGCACATTTTTTTTTTCTTTTGAAAATTCATTCTTTTTAAATTGAGTTACAATGAATTTTATCCTAAAATTTTTATGACAACAAAATAATAACTGCTGCTAATAAAAAGCATCACTTTTTGTGAAGACTTTTAACTTAAAAATTAAATAAAACAGAACTGACTGTGAACAGGCTGTATACAATCCACTGGATTAAAGTTCAACCTTTTAGCTTGACCCTATATCCTCCCCTCCCCCCATTGTGGATAATTTCTGTTCTATATAAGTTTCAAACTCTGTGAGATATCCTCTAGCTCTGTCTAAAGGAAGTTTACTCAGATGCCAGCAAAGTGAATAATATTTTCTATTCAGCCCACTTATAAAAATGTCAAGCTGGAAATAAATTGTGGCCTTGTCTTTTGTTTACAAAAATGAAGTCGCAAGAAATATTCAAATATAATGAAACTGGCAGATACTCACTATACTAAATTTTCACTTGGTGTAAACTTTTTTTTTTTAATCTTATTTTTTTACATTGAATGTGACCTAATTTAGGTGAAGAATACAAAAAAACCTTATTTGTTGGCTTAAAAATATTGGAAAAAGAGGTAAAAAAAATTGCATCACAATATTCTAAATTGCATATATTATTTTTCATTGTTGGACCACATAGCTTCATATCGTGTGATGACTCCTATTAGGATTTTGAGATTTTGCTTGCAAAAAATGTCTGTCCATAAGATCAATTTCAATTTGTATTAATAAAGTTGATGTCTAATTCAACTATTGTGGCAGTAAGAAAATTTTCGTGTTTTGCAGTAATCATCATGATCTAGCACCAAGGTGACAATTCTCTGCAAAACAATTACAAAGCATTCAGATGTAATGTCATTCGTTATTGGTAAAATATGGTTTTGAATTGTAGGAATTATTAGGGACACTGATATAACAATATTTCTCTTATGATACAGGGAGTTTTTAATGAAAGAAATACAGCTCAGTTAAAGAAATAATTTTCAGTTATAATTGTTATTGTTTGCCAATAATGATCATTACAATCATTATTTTTTTTCATTTCTGCTAACAATTGAAAACTATTTAGATTTATTATTAGAATATTTATTAGAATATTTATATATATATTATTAGAATATTTATATTTTGTGTAGAACTAAACCATAAGGTTTAACTCTAGACACAATATAAATAAATATTATAACCCTCATTATATAATAATTATAATCCTCAATTTATAACAGCATTTACTGATAATCAGGGAGTAAACCAAATGGAACAGCTGAAGTTAATCTAAAAAATAGTAAATCACCATGTTTTGCTTAGAAATAATCAAACTGAAACCATTAAAAGTAATAACAATATACTCAAAGGGCAAAAAAACACAGATTCAAAAACTCAAGGTGAATGATACATTGTCATTATTAAGTGCTCAATTAACAACTGTCCTCCTGATGATAATATTTCCATGCAGAAGTTAATTCAAAGATGTTTGCTAAGAGAATGAAAATTTATGAAAAAATTGGTTCATTGAACTGAAATATTCATTATGGTGAAATGTTTTAACACCTTAACCACATCAACTACTTATGCAAATCATCCTTTATAGTAATGCCAAAAAACCTGTGATTGTAGGGTTTAACATTATAAATTTAAGAATTCTACAAGGGATTTTTGAAAAGTTTTTTAAAAAAATATTAGAAGTGTTGGTTGTTGCAAAAGAATTTTGCTGTTACAATTCTTGATGTGTTATTTGTGATTTTTTTTTCTTGATTTATCAATTGTGTAATGATATTCATTGTATCAAGTTTTCCTTATGTATGGATTAAATGTGTCTCTAAGTACTAGCAATAATAGTGCTTTATATATAAATGGAAATGAAAAGAATCCCATAAAAGTGAATTTTCAATGATTCAACTTGGTTGTGTTTAGTTGATGCAGAATTCTTACTTGCTTAAGTGCTGATATATATATATACAGAATAATAAGTGTTGTTGTGCACCCACCACTCAATTGTGACTCATTTATACTTTTACATTTAGTATCTCGGGGCAAGAGTAGCTCAGTCGATAGTGCACCAGGCTCGTAATCTGCAGTTTCTGAGTTTGATTTTATTTCACAAAACTCCCCCCACTCTGCCCACAGTCAATAAGAGACACTGCTGGGCTTGGAAACACCACCATCCATTGGACAGTATGGTAAGCCATAGCCCTATGTTCCGGAGAGCCATACCCTGAGCACATTAAAGAACATGCTGGATGGCCTTGATGGGAGGAGGTCATCTGTCTCCCAACAACTGTTCCAGTGAGTCCCCTCCCCCAACCTTCTCTGAGCCTTCAGGGTCCTTGTGGTCTGGCCATTTTGCCCATTATGTGCAAAAATGTTCTGCTCAGAGGTGAAACAACCCAACCTAAATATATTAGCATCTCGTTCTTTTTTTTTTCATACTCATAAAGCTCTGTTTTTTTATATCTATATTGTTAAAGTTAAAAGGAAAAAAAGCAATTTAAACAGTAGTTTAATTTAAAATTTAATATTTTTCTGTATATATAACAGCACTTAAGCAGGTGAGAATTCTGCATCAAACTAAACACAACGAAGTTGAACCATTGTTTGCAAAGGTGTGAGAGCAGGGTGACTTAATCAGTAGCATGCCAGGCTCATAATCTGCAGTTCCCAGGTTTGAGTCCTAGCATTGAGATTTATCTCCACAAAACTCCACCCATGCCCTTAGTCAGTAACGGATATTGATAAGCTTTGAAAGGCCACTGTCAATTTGATGGGATGTTAAGCTGTCACCCCATTAGTGGGAGAGCTATACCCTGTGCACATTAAAGAACACATTGGATGGCCTTGACGATAGGATATCATCTGTCTTCTAGCAACTGTCTAGTGGGGCCAGTCCCCTCAACCTTCTCTGAGCCCTTGGGGTCCATATGATTTGGCCATTTAGCCTATTTTGGGTAAAATAATCAGAGGTAGAACAACCAACTAATTACAGAGGTGTGATAAATGTCAGATCAAGAAATTATAATAATGAACAGTTTAATGTTAAACAAGGTGATATTTGTGACTGTTAATATTCCAGTATTTGTTTTGCAAAAGAATACATACACTAATAGTGGCAGGAGTGGCTCATTCGGTAGTGCACCAGGCTCGTAATCTGCAGTTCCCAGGTTCGAGTCCCAGCTGGGTCTGCATTGAGATTTATCTCTGCAAAACTCTCTTCCCTGCCCATGGTCAGTAGGGGACATCGATGGGCTTGAAAATTCGCCATGCCCCCATTTGTGGGAGAGCCACACCCTGAGCACGTTGAAGAGCACGCTGGATGGCCTTCACGGGTGACTACCAACTGTCTCCCAACAGCTGCCACAGTGGGTCCCCTCCCTCAACCTTCACTGAGTCTTCGGGATCCTTGTGACCTGGCCATTAATCCCATGGTATGCAAAAAAAGTGTCGCTTAGAAGTAAAAACAATCCAACCCAATACAAGTGACCGACAGGTAGAAATATAATGCCACCCCCCCCCCTCCTCCTTACAAAAAAAAATGTATACAGAATATATACAATATATCTGGCCAAAAATATTGTACATATATATATTAGGTATACATTTATTAATATTTTCCCACTTATTCTTTATAATAAAGAAAAATACCAAAGGGATAGGCATTAATTCAATTTAGAGCTTTTCATTATGCAGTCAAATAAGTTCAGAGCACTTAATTTGTTGATCTAGAAAGGAATGTGTTCAATGCTTTAAAGGATGTTCAAAGCTTATGCAAGATAGACCATTTTGTTTATTATGTAAATGGGCATGTTTAAACTGTAAATGTAATCAAATTTGTAATACAAGAAAAGGAATAAAAATCTGTGATGTTTTATTTTGTATCTTTAAATTAGCTTTAATCCTTAGGTCTTTAGTTTAATTTTGCTATACTAAACCATTTTATGCTATCCCAGTGACCAAGTGGTTAGCGCACTTAGCTACTGATCAAAGGAATATGGCTTCGAGTCCCAGGTAAAGCATGAATGTTCATGTTGCCTTTCTGCTGGGGTCTCTCATAGTTCTCTATGGCATATTGGTATGTCATTATATCATTAATATATGCTGATATGTCAATATCTATGGCATATCTGCATGACATAATGGTGTATTAAACTGACAGGGTCTTCTCAGATCTATGTGGCAAGCACCTGCTTGAGGGGTAATTTTTTTTAACCATTTTATATTACTGAATAGATTGTTTATATTCAGCATTAACTGAAGATTATGCATACATTGTCTCCATTGTATGCATAAATGTTGCATAAAATAACAGCTGTAAATTTTAAATTCTCGTGTTTTTTTTTCTAGCAAAAAATCCAATTTCAATCAAATGTCCAGTTGCTGCTAAGTTTCGCTTCAAACAGAAGGGTGATATTTTGTTTGAAACACGTATCCGGGGAGGGGTAACATCAAGCCCTCGGCCTAATGTTAAATGTGCTGATATAATATCTGACTTCTCTGTGTGTGATGCTGATCAGAAGATTATATATGTTGATGCTGAATATTGTATATCAGTTGATTATTTTGGCCGCCCAGTGGACATTTACAGTAAGTACACTTCTAGTAAACATATTGCTTACTAATAACTTTTTTAAATTTGTTTTCAAAAATTAGAAGTAAGGTTTTCTAAAACTAAGTGAATGTTTTTTAATACATTCAAATTTATGGAAATATAGTGCACAGAAAGTTTTATTTTCTCTTACTGAAAACAGTGCAGAAAAAAAAGTATACTGTGTGAACAAAAGAAAAATGCTCTTAATGTTTTTGAATGTGTGGCATTTTAGTTGCTTTTATTCTATGTGCATCTTAAGTTTTTCTGTACTTTATATAGTTTTTATGATGACGTTTTTTGTTCTTTTGAAACTTGCCTTTATGATTAATTTTACTTAACCTTACAGTAACTTCTCCTGAATATGTGGGGCGGGGGTGGCTCAGTCGGTAGCACGCCAGGCTCGTAATCTGTAGTTCCCAGGTTCGAGTACCAGCTGGGTCAGCATTGAGATTTATCTCCGCAAAATTCCCCGCCCTGCCCACGGTCAGTAGGGGACACCGATGGGCTTGGGCGGGGGTGGCTCAGTCGGTAGCACGCCAGGCTCGTAATCTGTAGTTCCCAGGTTCGAGTCCCAGCTGGGTCAGCGTTGATATTTATCTCCGCAAAATTCCCCGCCCTGCCCACGGTCAGTAGGGGACACCGATGGGCTTGGAAAGGCCGCCTTCCGTCGGATGGGACGTTAAGCCGTGGCCCCGTGTGCGGGAGAGCCATACCCTGTGCACGTAAAAGAACACACTGGATGGCCTTGGCGGGAGACTACCATCTGTCTCCCAACAGTTGTTCCAGTGGGTCCCCTCCCCCAACCTTCTCTGAGCCTTCGGGGTCCTTGTGACCTGGCCATTTAGCCCACGGTGTGCTAAAAAGTGCCGCTCAGAGGTAAAACAACCCAACCTGAATATGTTACCATTAAACTTTTTCACTAGCATTTTAGAATCCATTTCATTGCACAGAATAGCAACAGTAAATTCTTGATTATCCAGAGTTGAATCAACTAAAAAGTTGAAAATAAGTAATGTATGCTTTAAAATAATATGGAATATGAGAAAGCAGGAGCTAAAATGACATTCAACTGAAAAAGTTTAAGTTTAAGCGGTGCCTACGTAATGGAATGCTTGCCGATTTCCGCGAATCTCCGTGTTAGCAAGCACGCATAGGAAGCTTCGAAACTTGCCACATGAGGGTAGCACCATTCCACGGTAAGCTAACCTATGCTAACGTTAAGTACATAGCGATCTGGTCGACCAATATTTATAACGCTAATTATTTGAGGAAAATACACTAAAAAATTAATGAATAAAAATTTTTAAATCACTTTACCTTTAGTTAAGATTAATCCATGACTTATTTTTATGATATATATGCAGAATTCTTTAACGGAATAATTTGACTACATAATGCTGTTTCCATAGGCACTGGAACTTTACCAATAGACACAAATGAAGTTCATGCTGCAGCACAGAATTTACTCTTTATCATAACTCTTTTATTTCAGTGTTGCTAAATTTCAGTTCTTAATTACCTCTGATCTTAAAATCTCACATTAAAGAATATTTATACATGTATTTGTGCAATTCAAGGATTCTGTTGAATACTTAAACGTTCTATCAGAAATATAACAGGAATTGACAACTGAGATATTTATAATTCAAGCATTTTTCTTGAGAGGGATTTAGAATTCAGCTTGAGTTGTGCAACTTCTTCAGTACACTTACTACCATAATTCGTTAAATATGGTTTTAAAAATTTCTGTATTGTTAATTTACGAAGGTTTTTTATGTGGCTGTCATCATTAAAAGCACAATGAAATAATTTATTTTTTGCATAAACTTGGTAGAAATGTTAACGTTAACAGGTTTAACACTATTCTCTTTGAACTCAAAGTGGGCAGCAATTTTTTTACAGCTTTTTCCATAACAGCTAAAACACTAACAAATTCAAGCTTTGGATATTTCAAGCCCCCACGATCGAAATTTCGAATAATGGCATTTGATGCTGATGGTGACTGAGGAGTATTTAATAGCTCAGAGCAGCTGTGGCATTCTATGTTATCTTGTACTACTCTAACTAGGTAACCAGCGATCACCACTAATGTTGCTGTCAAAAGTGACACTCTACAAAAGGAATTTATAATTTTCTATCTCAGAAAGTTCTTCTACTAACAGTATTTCAAAAGATATTTCTGAAGCTTTATTACTAATTGTGAAGGGTTGGGGGATTGTAGAAACAGGACCCATTACATCTAGGGAAGGTTTGTTGCTCACATTGCTTGAAAGTGATGCAGAAATTATGCCCATTTTAAGAATTTTTGTAATTGCTGCAGTAGCGCTACAAACATTTGTTTGGTCATTTTTGCCTCCCAGTTGCCTAATACAGCCAAAAACAATTCCACATCATCACTGGAAAATTTCCTGGTTAAGACAAAATGAAATCCTTCATTCAGTAGACATTTCACACATTTTATAGTAGATAATGTTGTCACAACTATTGCTTCATATGTTTCTGCACTTAAAAATTGTAATTTTGGTTGAGAACAAGAATTTTTCCACTTAAGTAAATAATATAAGAAATCATTCTCTAACCAATGCAATCTTTCATCAGTAAGAGAAAGGAACTGCATACACATAGGATTATTGCTATATGTATGATACCTGGTATTTTGAATGTTATGCAATGTGAACCATTTATGCATTATTTCCATAAATTCAATGGTCTTCTGTGCATATTCGAAACCTTTTACAGAACGTTGCCTACCATAATCACATAGAAATTTTAAGACAGATGTTACCTCAGGAGTAAAAGTTGCTATTGTTCTCTTTACATTCATTTTTTTTCAAAAGTTGAAGGAAACAAGTGCTTCTTTGTCAGAGATCTTATAGGTTTACATATTTCTTTACTTTGCAAATAATATATATGGTACAAATATTTCAGTGAAATTTTTTCAGCCCCAACACACAAATTTTTTTTATTAGATAAAAATTGGGATCTGATAATTTTGATTATGTGGCAATAATCATAACTGAGGAACAACTTCTTTTCTGGATCAGAAGGCTGCTCAATTTCAGGTTTAATTGAGCCATGACATAGCTTTTGGTACAAGAAGGTGTTTACCTTGTGATTATCAGTTACAATTCTTACAACTTAAAATCCAATATTTTCCAGCTGTTTCAAGACATTCAGTGTCAGTATATACAACTGATTTCCTTGTACTGATGGGTAAAATAATAAGCAACTTGAAGGCGAAAATGTGTTGATAAACCGAAAAACAGGAAGCACAGTAAACGATTGGCTAATTTGTTTTGAATTCCTATTCATTTTCGATGTCATCCATGACAACATTACCAAAGTAACGGTCCTGCAACTTATTGTACAACAACATCGGTTTCATTTTCATTTCGTCAATTATTAGGCTACCAAGGAGCTCTTTTTCTGTCAATCTTTTTTTCTCAACATGTAGTCTTTGCTGAACAAGGGCTACTGACGCCAGTTTCTGTAGGACTATTAGACAGATACTTTTGTAATGTTGATCTAGCTGGTAATTTTAAGAGTTTGATGTTTCGAGCATAACGATAGCCACACGGTGAACCGCTCTGCCACAATAATGCAAAATCTTACTGTAAGTTCATGCCACTTGGGCTTGTTTTGCTGATCTAGCAAAAAAAAAAGCACTATGATTTCCATCTGCAGCATTTTCTTGTAATTTCTTCACACATTCAAAGTCAGATTCTAATTTCTGGTAGTGTTTTAGAAGACTATTATATTTGGCTTTCATTGTATTTAACTGTTTCCTCACTCTGTAAAACCTTGATGTTATTTTTCTATTTTTATTTCTCAAAAATAAAATGCTTTTTGTATCATGTTCAGTTTGAATGCATTTGTCACATGATTTGCAGCTTATTTCCATTTTGTTGATAAAGGAAGCTGCCTCAGCTAACACATCTAAATTTCCAAAAGGAAAATGGGAGCTGCAAATATTTGTAGTAAGAGTCGATGGAACAGTATTCCCTGTAATTCCTTTTTGTTTTCCTTTTCACTATTTCTTTTTTACCCAAGTGTGTAGGGTAACTGAGAAACACGGAAGGCACTGCAGATGGTTTCAAGATATTTTTTTTCCTACAGTTTTAAAATTCTCTTCTTGAAAATGCTTCCCACAAACTGCAGAATATTGGCTAAGGAACCATTTACTTCCCTTTCTCATTCCTGTTAAGAGAAAGTATGTGTATGAATCAAACTTTAATAGCCAACTAAATAAAAACAATAATTAGAAGAATAAATACTATTATGTTTTAATTTTTTACCTCACCAGTTGAAAATTAAACAGGAATGTGATTTGCATTATCAAGAGGTTAACGTTTTAAATGATATGTCATATCATCAGGAATCAAAACACTATTTTTGGGTATATTTATTATGATCATTGCTCTGCGACATTCTACCTAAAATACTGTCATATACTATAATATACTTTAAATATCCTACACCAGTACCTAGTGAAACTTACAATCGTTTTAAATGATTTCATCATCTGGCCAAATTAAAAATTACTGAAGAAAGGATGCATTCTATTATGGGGATAAAAATCACTGGAATATTAGGCCAAGTAGTTAGCGTGCTTGGCTACTGATCAGAGGGACCTATGTTTGAGCTCCAGGTAAGGCATGGATGTTTATTGTTTTCTGCTGAGGTCCCGCCATCCTCACAGACCTTCTATTATGGCGTTTAAATGGACAGGTTCCCCTCATACCTCTATATGGCAAGCAGTCATAAAGAGGCTTTTTTTTTTATGTATATGTTACCGCTAAAGTGCAGAAATCAGTTATTCTACAGATTATCTAGGTATTGTGCAAATTAACTAGGGTGATTCGTTAACGTGCGGAAAATTGTTTCATTTCTCAAATTACCTAGGTAATCTGCAAATTACCTGGATAATCTACACATTGCCTACTAGGCACTCGTTAAAGTGAAAATAAGATCTTTGCTGGAACAACAGGAACGTTTCTGTACGCTTAAATTAAAAAAAAATACCCCCTCAAGCAGCTGCTTGCCACAGAGGTCTGACAGGAGCCTGTCAGTTTATATGCCATAGTAGAAGGTCTGTGAGGATGGCAGGACCTCAGCAGAATAACAACACACACATCCATGCCTTACCCGGGGCTCGAACCCAGGTCCCTTAGATCAGTAGCCAAGCGTGCTAACCACTCGGCCATGGGACGGCTTTTTACGCTTAAATTAACATAATGTTATTTATCTAGTGTCCAAGAGCAGAGTTGAAACCAGGGTCATCCCTCTGTCAACATGAATCTGTCGTCCGAATTATAAAAAACGCTCCCAAAATGAGCAGGCCAAGTGAGAACGAATCATTTTAGTGATTCGTTATGAAGAATGAATCACTTTACCGATTCGTTCTCACTTGGCCTCCGCTCATCCGGGGCGTTTTTTATAATGCGGACGAGTGAATCACGTGACACGAAGATTCATATTCAAGAGATTCACCACTATGAGAGAAACAAACTTTTGAACTTTAACGATACGGAAGCCGTTAATGTGCACATTACCTAGGTAAAATGCGGAAAACTCTTGATTCCGCACGTTAACGGAGCAAATCAGTTAATCTGCAGATTAGCTAGGTAATGTGCACATTAACGGCTTTCGAGCTTTAGCGGTAACATATACAAGCACAATTTTCCAACCTTTTCAATCTAAATTTATGCATTTCCATTTGATGTTTTTGTGAAATATTATTTAATCATTCCATACACTCAAAATGTACAGTTCACTTAAGTCTGTTAAACAAAGAAGTTAAAAAAAATAAATATTAAATTCTGCCTTATATTTTATAGAGTTTATTTGATACATACTACGTATTTCCAGAAAAACAAATGTAAAAACGGGAAAGATAAATCGCAATCTTTCAAAAATATTTGTTCTGCATTTAGTTATGGACGCCAGAGTATTTAACAAAAAATTATCTTGTTTTATCGTATCATAGAACTTCGAAGTCAGATTACAATTCACATAACATGGAAATCATTATTTTGTTTGTGCAGCGTAATTCAATTCAGTATGTGTAAAGATATTTATGATTTAAGCTAACAGAAATTACTTTCATTTGGTTACAATACCAATGAATTTAAAATATCAGAAATGTTATTTATTCAAAAGTAATCTATTAAACATTTTTCAAAATTATTCATGTCAACAAACTTATTAAGGTAATTATAAAGACAAAGGTCTTTCCTTGCCGACATGTTGCTTTCAGCCATTTTCCTCGCGAATCAAGCTTGGAAGGGATTTGATGAAAACTTATTTTCGTTTTACATGTTTCACTACTGCGAAACGGCACACAGCAATATACCATTGTTAAAACTGCTCTTTAGAAACTACAGAAAATATACAGAACAATAAATAACTCACATATGAATAAATCCTTATCAGGATCAAATTTTAAAACTAGCGCTAAACAATGTAATAACAATAAATGTAGAGGGAGAAGAAGTTAAGCTTCCATAGAGATTAATGTGAAATCGAGTATCGTGCATTTGGCGTAGAGGTGAAACGAACATTACAGGGGACGAACGCTTTTGTAATTACATGTTAGTGTCAACTTCCATTCTCTTCGCTTTTCCTATGTAATAATTTCCCATTGATATCCTTGCAGAGTATATTAATATCAATTCTGTTTCCTGTTTCTATGCAACCAAGAAAGCTTCTAATTGTAATAATTTATTCTATAAATTAACTTCAGGCTAATTTCAAATCTTCTCTATCCGTTCAATTTATAATTGTTGGTTCAACGAAAAATAATTCCAATGGAGAAAATAAACCTTTATTAAAATCATGATATTATTTTTTTCAAATACAAAGTGCAGTTGCTTTTTTTCCTTTTTAAAAATATAAATTTTTTGATGCATAATTCCTTTGCCCCTTATTGTTTGCTTCCCAGCTTAAACAAATGCACGATACGAATCGAAACACCACTTGAGGTCGCCACTTACGCTTTGTCAAATCTGAACCTCTTTTTCTTATAGGTTCTTTGGCAAAACAGCGGATCGCCAGCGCCACAACGAACGTAAACGTAATTAGCGCTGCTGTCGCTTCACGTCGTGAAATCGGCAGGCATTCCATTACGTAGGCACTGGTCTGCCCATACTCTGCCAATGTGTCTCCCATTACACTAACTTACGTCTCCCTATATTTACTTTGACAACACGTATCTCGATATATTTCGACCCTGTTCGGATATAAATAATATCAGAACTGAACACAATTGAACTCAGCAATTTTTTTCTAAAAGCTATCGTGAAATTTTATGCATACGAGATTTTTTGACAGTGTAACCATGAATGTGTTCCGTGTTCCGAAATAGTCTAAAGAAACGTTTCAAAGAAGCACCATGTAAAACGTTGATAAACAACTATAGCTTTCATTTTCTGAAGGAAGACTGGGAACGATTTGATTGTAAAGAGCTACTCGGAAAAAAAAAAACGTGAATAAAGACGAAAGTTCAGCCAGTTTCGAAACAACCTTTTACGATATTTTAATTGCTCTTTGAAACCGAAATGTTGACTATCGAAATACCGGAAACCATCGAGGTGGAAACAAAACTCATATAATACACATTCTCTCAAAGAGGTACTTCAAGATGCTGAACGGAATTTTTCTTTCGAATTCCACAAAGTAAATTTCATTAAAGTTTGTACCAAATTTGATATTCCGACGATGCTTTTTGAATAAAGGAATGATTATTCTTTCTATTTTAATAAAGGATGAATTATTTGAGTGATTTTTACTTATGAATAACTTCAACATGAAGTGGAACCATTGAATACAAATTGCTTGATAAGAATATTTCTAAATAAAGTGGAGAAAATAAAAGTGAAAGGTTTTTGGATCATTTATTCGAAGTTCTGAAAGCGATTACTGTTTTCCGTTTGGAATCTGCCTCCCCTATCATAAGATATCGAGTTAAGAAAAAGCAATGCAAAGAAGAGAAAATTCAAATGTTTTTTAAATCTCTGTTTCGCAAAAATATTTAAAGCTGAATTCAATTAATTTTTAAAAACGGTAAAATTTTAAAACTTTAAAATAATATTTTCTTCTCGAACTGCAGATGTTGATTAGTTCCTACTACATATTTTTGATTTAAAAAATAATAATTTCATTGATTTTATAAAAATTGCTTTTAACTATTGTGGCGGAGGTTGCCTCAGTCGGTAGAGCGCCTTGCGCGTCTTTTATAGTTTCAAGGTTCGAGTCCCGCCCGGGCCAGCGTTGAGATTTACCTCCGCTTAGCCCTAGGGGGAATTGGTTTTGATTTTGATTTTGTGAGCTTTGTGCGTTTATACGAGCAATATAGCGATTGTAACGCCATTGGCCAGATTTTCTTTGTAACTTGTGCAATCAGAACCAGTTCGTTGAGAGAGGACCTTGTCGTGGTCTAGGGGCTCCCTCCTTGGAGGAAGGTCTAACACTCTCTCAGAAGAAAGAAGAAGTAGCTGCCTCGTGTGAACCCCAGGGCACCAGGTAAGCAATGGCTAGCGAAGTGAGTGAAGTGAATGAAGTGGCCTCTCAAGTAGAGAGTGCCACTAATAAAATTAGTGGACTGTTTGGAGAATTGGACTCTATCTTAAACAGCAGTAATAGTAAGGTGACTAAGCAGCAAACAGCTGAGATTAGAAACCTATTTTGCAAACTACAAGATGTAGTGCAAGAACAAGAGTTCAAAATCAGCAATCTCAAGGGCAGGTTGGTTGAAAGAGGTTGGGTTGTCTTACCTGTGAGCGACACTTTTTTGCACACCATGGGCTAAATGTCCAGGTCACATGGACCCCGAAAGCTCAGAGAAGGTTGGGGGAGGGGACCCACTGGAACAGCTGTTGGGAGACAGATGGTAGCCTCCCGTCAAGGCCATCCAGCATGTTCTTTAACCTGCACAGGGTATGGCTCTCCCGCACACGGGGCCACGGCTTAACGTCCCATCCGACGGACGGCGGCCTTTCCAAGTCCATCTGTGTCCCCTACTGACCGTGGACAGGGCGGGAAATTTTTGCGGAGATAAATCTCAACGCTGATCTAGCTGAGACTCGAACCTGGAAACTACAGATTACGAGCCTGGCGCGCTACCGACTGAGCCACCCCCGCCCCTGGCTGAAAGAGAAATGACAGCCAAAAGTAAGGCGTCAGTCTCTAAAAGTTATGCTGAAGTGACAAAAAGGTCTTCAACCCTAAAGCCCAAGAAGCGAGACCAACAACACATAATGTTGGTATACCCTCAAGATGAGGGTAAGAGTTCAGAAGAACTCAAGAAGGATCTCTTAAAGAATTTAGATCCAACTAAGATGAAAATTGTCATTAAGAATGTCAAAAAGATTGCAAAAGAGGGAGTTCTAATAGAATGTACTGATGAGTTTGATAAAAAGATATTAAAAACAGAAATACAGAGAAATAGAGTCTTAAAAGACAAAAGCGCGGCAAGAGAGCCCAAAAAGAAATTGCCACAAATAATAATTTATGATGTTGATGGTGATATCGAAAAAGAAGTTCTAGTAGAAAGAATCAAAGCGCAGAATACAGCTTTGATGGAAGCCTCAATGGAGGCAAAGTTCTCGATAAAAGGCAAAAATAATAAGAAGCACTGGGTAGTGCAGGTTGACTCTGAGACTTTTAAAGTCTTTATGAAAGAGAAAAAAGTTAATGTGGGATGGTTCCGCCTAAATGTCAAAGAATACCTAAAGGTTGTGAGATGTTTTAAGTGTAACAAATATGGTCATTTTCAGACCAATTGCACAGAAGACCAGACTTGTGGAAAATGTAGTCAGAAAGACCACAAACATTGGGACTGTAAGGTAACAGTCCTAAATTGTGTAAATTGTCAAGCAGCTAATGACAAATACAGATTAAAATTACATGTCCAACATTCCAGTTTGGACATGGACTGCTCCTGTTACAGAAGAGAGCTCGATTTATTAGTTAAGCGCATACAATACTGAAATGCACTTGTCTAAAATAGTTCAAATAAATTTACACCATGCCAGAGCTGCTACAAACTGACTGGTGTTATATGTGGAAGAAAACGATTTTGAAATGGCATTAATCCAGGAACCCTATATTTATAAGGATAAAACAAGGGGATTTCCAGCCGGGTGGAGGATCTTTGAAGCATCCCACCCAATGCCAAGAAGTGCAATTGTAATTGGTAAAAGAAATATAAGTGTCACTGAAATCTACACCTTTAGGGATGTAGTTGTTATTACAGCTGAAAACGGAGATCGAAAATGTGTTATGATCTCAATATATTGCCCACCGAAAGACTCTTTGGAAGAAAATTTCCAAATCATTTCAAACATGGTTCAGATATACACTGACTGGGACATAGTCCTAGGAGGAGATTTTAACGCAAGCAGTAGACTTTGGGATTCTCAGAGGGAGGACCAAAGAGGTAAAGGAGTCTTAGAATTTATCAATCAAAATGGCTTCACAATTCTAAATGACCCAAATAGTGAGCCAACCTTCACCAGTAGTCTGGGTGATAGCTGGATAGATAACAGAGTTACACAGAGTTTTAAATCAAGACTTCGTCTCAGAGTGGACAATAGAAGATGAGATCTGCTGTAGTGATCACTCATATATATAAGTTTTCATTTAAACTTTGCCAAAACTAATACAAGTATAAAACAAAGGTTTTCTATTAAGAACCAAGATTGGCTAGAATTTAGAAAAGAACTATCAGAAAAATTTTCGACTTTCTCTTCCATAGGAGTCGAGGATCAAAAAGATATAGATAATTATATTATAAATATTTCCAACATACTGCAAAGTGTTTGCAGAAATAACCTGAAACAGAAAAACCAAGAAACAAAATCAGGTTACAGAAAAGTCTCCCATGGTGGAGTAAAGAACTGACAGAACTCAGAAAAGAAGTTAAAAACAAAAGGAGATTTCAAAGTTGTTATACAGATAAAACCCAAAGAAAGAAACTGAGAGAATAGTTTAAATTATGTGAAGCCAAATATAAAAAGAATATAAATTTGGCTAAAAATAATAGCTGGAGAAAATTATGTGACGAAGTTACTAAAGAACAACCATTTGGGATGCATTTCAAAGTAGCAAAAGAAGCAACTCGAGGAACTTTCAAATTATCAATCATTATTCAAGAAGATAATAAATCCAAACCAGATTGGATTTATA
Source organism: Ryuthela nishihirai (assembly GCA_038380435.1). Classification (NCBI taxonomy): domain Eukaryota; kingdom Metazoa; phylum Arthropoda; class Arachnida; order Araneae; family Heptathelidae; genus Ryuthela; species Ryuthela nishihirai. The sequence goes on along the minus strand of JAWZYU010000028.1, from coordinate 26,409,840 downwards.
CCAGGGAAAAGTACCCCAATGGCGATTTCGCAGCTGATGGCTACTATAGGCAGAAACAAAGAGCAAAAGAAACACACGCGTGTTATTTCTCTAGATGTGAAAGGGGCGTTTAATAATGTCTGGTGGCCCTTTCTATTAGATGAACTGAGGAGACATAAATGCCCTAAGAATCTATTTAAAGTCTTTAGTAGTTATTTGTCTAATAGGAAAATACTGGTGAACGATGGAGAAATTGAAATTTCTAGACAATATTATAGAGGTTGTCCGCAGGGGTCCAATTTAGGACCCCTACTATGGAACATTGTGGCGGATTCCGCTCTGAACATCAAGACAAAAGAGGGAACGCAAATCCAAGCATATGCCGATGACATATTTGTCATTGTGTCGGCATCGGGAAGACATACATTGGTGCAAGATTGTAAGAAGGTCTTAGCTGATTTGGAAGAATGGGCTGGACAAACGAATTGAATTTAGCCCAGAGAAGACTAACATAATTGTTTTTCCCAAAGAAGGGAAAATGAAGAGACTTCCAAGTCTAAGATTTAAAGATAAACCAGTGAAAGTGGTTAAAACACTAAAATATCTTGGAGTGTGGCTGGATAATAAAAGGAACTGGCTAGCTCACCTTAATAACGTCAAAGATAGGTGTGCAAGAATTTTAAATGCCCTACATAGGATGTCAGCGAGAACATGGGATTTAAAAGGAACAGTTAAGAAAGAGCTCTACAAGAGGGGCATTGCACCTATGCACCATGCTACACTATGCACGTTAAAGAACACGCTGGATGGCCTTGACGCGAGGCTACCATCTGTCTCCCAACAGCTGTTCCAGTGTGTCGCTTCCCCCAACCTTCTCTGAGTCTTCGTGGTCCATGTGACCTGGCCATTTAGCCCATTGTGTGGAAAAAAGTGCCGCTCAGAGGTAAAACAACCCAACCAACTAGGTTGGAGTTCCATTTGTTCCTGTGTTGGATTTTTTTCTGCTAATTCCCATTCTAACCTCGGTGATAAAGGGAGCATCGCTGGGCTTGGTAACGCCGCCATCCATCGCATGGGGTTGGGTTGTTTTACCTCTGAGCGGCACTTTTTTTTGCACACAATTGGCTAAAAGGCCAGGTCACGAGGGTTCAGAGAAAGTTGGTGGGAGAGGACGCATTGGACAGCTGTTGGCAGACAGATGGTAGCCCCGTCAAGACCATCCTGCATGTTCTTTAACGTGCGCAGGGCATGGCTCTCCTACACATGGGGGGGCGGGGGGGGGGGCTCAGTCGATAGCGCGCCAGGCTCGTAATCTGCAGTTCCCAGGTTCGAGTCCCAGCTGGGTCAGCGTTGAGATTTATCTCCGCAAAAATTCCCCGCCCTGCCCATGGTCAGTAGGGGACACCGATGGGCTTGGAAAGGCCACCGTCCTTCGGATGGGACGTTAAGCCGTGGTACCGTGTACGGGAGAGCCATACCCTTGCACGTTAAAGAACACGCTGGATGGCCTTGACGGGAGGCTACCATCCCTCTCCCAACAGCTGTTCCAGTGGGTCCCCTCCCCCAACATTCTCTGAGCCTTCGGGGTCCATATGACCTGGCCATTTAGCCCATGGTGTGCAAAAAAGTGCTGCTCAGAGGTAAAACAACCAACCAACCTACAACCTACACATGGGGCCACGGCTTAACGGCCATCCTACGAATGGCAGCCTTTCCAAGTCCATTGCTGTCCCCTGGTGACCGAGAACAGGGCGCTGGGGTTTACAGAGATAAACCTCAACGCTATCCGGCGGGATTCGAATCTGGGAACTACAGATTACGAGCGTGACGCGCTACCGACATATCCTCCCTCCATCGGTTGGAACTGAAAGCCATAGCCCCTTATGCAAGAGAGAGACATACTCTGTGCGCGTTACAGAACACGCCACGTAATCTTGACGGAAGGCTACCATCTGTCTCTTAACAGCCGTCCAGTGCACCCGTTCACCGAACCATCTGTCTCTTAACAGCCGTCCAGTGCACCCGTTCACCGAACCATCTGTCTCTTAACAGTCGTCCAGTGCACCCGTTCACCCAACCATCTGTCTCTTAACAGCCGCCCAGTGCACCCGTTCACCCAACGATCTGTCTCTTAACAGCCGTCCAGTTCACCCGTTCACCCAACCTCTGTCTCTTAACAGCCGTCCAGTGCACCCGTTTACCCAACCATCTGTCTCTTAACAGCCGTCCAGTGCACCCGTTCACCCAACCATCTGTCTCTTAACAGTCGTCCAGTGCACCCGTTCACCGAACCATCTGTCTCTTAACAGCCGTCCAGTGCACCTGTTCACCCAACCATCTCTCTTAACAGCCGTCCAGTGCACCTGTTCACCCAACCATCTCTCTTAACAGCCGTCCAGTGCACCCGTTCACCCAACCATCTGTCTCTTAACAGCCGTCCAGTGCACCTGTTCACCCAACCATCTGTCTCTTAGCAGCAGTCCAGTGCACCCGTTCACCCAACCATCTCTCTTAACAGCAGTCCAGTGCACCCGTTCACCCAACCATCTGTCTCTTAACAGCCGTCCAGTGCACCCGTTCACCCAACCATCTGTTTCTTAACAGCCGTCCAGTGCACCCGTTCACCCAACCATCTGTCTCTTAACAGCCGTCCAGTGCACCCGTTCACCCAACCATCTCTCTTAACAGCCGTCCAGTGCACCCGTTCACCCAACCATCTGTCTCTTAACAGCCGTTCAGTGCACCCGTTCACCCAACCATCTGTCTTAACAGCCGTCAAGTGCACTCGTTCACCCAACCATCTGTTTCTTAACAGCCGTCCAGTTCACCCGTTCACCCAACCATCTGTCTCTTAACAGCCGTCCAGTGCACCCGTTCACCCAACCATCTCTCTTAACAGCTCGTCCAGTGCACCCGTTCACCCAACCATCTGTCTCTTAACAGCCGTCCAGTGCACCCGTTCACCCAACCATCTGTCTCTTAACAGACGTCCAGTGCACCCGTTCACTCAACCATCTCTGGTCCCTTGAGGGTCCTAGTATCCTGGCCACTTCGCCATCGTAAGAAAAAAATTGCCACTCGCAGATAAAACAACCCAACTTCCATTTACTTAACAGTAACTAAATCAGCATTTTATTTCAGACTCACATATCTATATTCCCACCTTCTAAGAGCTTATCGGGTGGGGGTGGCTCAGTCAGTACCGCGCCAGGCTCGTAATCTGTAGTTCGCAGGTTCGAGTCCCAGCTGGGTCAGCGTTGAGATTTATCTCCGCAAAATTCCCCGCCCTGCCCACGGTCAGTAGGGGACACCGATGGGCTTGGAAAGGCCGCCGTCCCTCGGATGGGACGTTAAGCCGTGGCCCCGTGTCTCAGTCGGTAGCGCGCCAGGCTCGTAATATGTAGTTCCCAGGTTCGAGTCCCAGCTGGGTCGGCGTTGAGATTTATCTCCGCAAAATTCCCGCCCTGCCCACGGTCAGTAGGGGACACCGATGGGCTTGGAAAGGCCGCCGTCCGTCGGATGGGACGTTAATCCGTGGCCCCGTGTGCGGGAGAGCCATACCCTGTGCACGTTAAAGAACACGCTGGATGGCCTTGACGGGAGGCTACCATCTGTCTCCCAACAGTTATTCCAGTGGGTCCCCTCCCCCACCCTTGTCTAAGCCTTCGGGGTCCATGTGACCTGGCCATTTTGCCACGGTGTGCAAAAAAGCTGCCGCTCAGAGGTAAAACAACCCAACCCAATCTAAGAGCTTACTCTTCCAGCGAATATTTCTCCTTCCTACTGCAGGGCAAGCAGTCCTCAAACGCAATTCTACATATCGCACTGCAGAATCGAACGAAGTCTTCTTCCACACTCTGTCAGCAGAACACTTCAGTTCAGAGCCCATTCTTCTAGAAATAATCTCTTCACGAAGCATTGCCAGTGGAGAGAAATTCAGAAACCGATCAAATCTAACAAGATCTGGAATTCCAAAATGATTCGTTTTGGACTGAAAGCGTTTCGGATGCTGAAATATTCAATGCTTGCATCAATCACCTTACCCTTTGTAAATCCACAGTGTGCTTGGAGATTGCAAAGAACCATCGCTTGGGGCATTCAGGATTTTTTCAAAATTTCTAAGCGAATGAAAAATATTTTTCTTATATGCGCAAGAAGCTCTGAAAGTTAATGCTTTGATGGAGAGTACACTCAAATATCGAAATTTCTGCATGTCAAATGTGTATCTAAAAATTTTGAATCCTTCCGATAATGTTTCCTGCAAATTCTTCCATTTCAGATTGTAAACCTGAGATGTTTATTTTTTCCTCAGATTTTTTATATGATATTTCTTTTCAGTGAAACGAAACATTGATATTTATGATAAAATGGGATTACTCTAATCTGGCATTCATGGGATCTGAAAAGTATCGGTTAAGGGGATTGATTTTTTTTACCTATCAGCGTCATTTTTTCGCACACAAATGTCACACATCTCAGCCCGTCCGTCTGCCGAGAAATTACTGCTTTTATAATATATAATGTATAATATGATTATTATATAATATGATTTCTCATATGAGAATGTAAAGGATCATTACTATTGGCAACGGACAACTATTCCCTTCTCATTTTATCGCATGTTTTATAATTTTTATTGAAAAAAAATACACGTTAAAGTCTAAATAACAACAATGTGTGAAACAAAAATCCTATTAGCGAAATCAATCCAGTACAGTCGCTCAAAATAGTATTCGAACGCTATGGTTGATTACAAAAATCAGAAAAAATATCTGGCAACGATTTTTTTAGAAATTAGTGATCTGGCAACGTTCGTGTCACGTGATTACAGAATTCAGGAAAAATATCTGGAGCGTGTACAGCAACTGTACACGCTCCAGTTACCGTTCACAGCAAACTGGAGCGTGAGCAGTTACTGCACACGCTCCAGTTTGCTGTGAACGGTAACTGCACACGCTCAATATTTCCGTGAGTGAGCCCACACGATCTAGGTTTTTCGAGCTCACACGATCCAATGTGCTGTGAACATTATCCGCAACTGCTCCAGTTTGCTGTGAACGGTAACTGCACACGCTCCGTATTCATTGCATTATATATTCATACGCATTATATATATTAAAAAATATCCGAACACTATGGTTGATTACAGAATTCAGAAAAAATATCTGGCAATGTTTTTTTAGAAATTAGTGATCTGGCAACCTTCGTGTCATGTGACACGAAGGTTGCCAGATTAGACTATTATATTAGATTATATTAGACATATTATACTATATATATTATATATTACTATTATATTAGACATATTATACTCATCCGCACAAACTTCTCCGAGCCTTCGGGGTCCATTATGACCTGGCCATTTAGCCCATGATGTGCAAAAAAAAAGTGGTGCCACTCAGAGGTAAAACAACCCAGTGCACGTTAAAGAACACGTTGAATGACATTGACGGGAGGCTACCATCTGTCTTCCAACAACTGTCCAGTGGGTTCCCTTCTCCCAACCTATCTGATCCTTTAGGGTTCTAGTGACCTGGTCATTTAGCCCATTGTGTACGAAATAGCGACGCTCAGAAGTAACTCACCCATCCCTTCTTCGAAATTAACTCCATTTCGAAGAAGTCAGTGACATTGGTTATCCGTAAAATTAAGTGCTCCTTAGATTTAAAACGAAAAGACTTCAAGCAAAATAAGAGTTCTGAAAATGTTAAAAATGCAAATATCTTCCTGTTGAGCTTCTCGATTTCATTTCCGGTGCGCTGCTGTGTCGGAAGTAAGATAATTTCAACGAAACCGATCAAAAGCTTTCTGTTGGCTGAATTCCTCATCGATCCCAAGTTGATGAATTCCTTCTGTGCAAACTTTAACCATTCTCATTCTGACTATGACGTCACCATGGTGAATTCATTAAAACGAAGACTTGCTATGGGAATTGGGAATTTTCTTCGTTTCGTGTACGTCATTCAATTTAATTCACGTTCTGGCCTGAGTAAAAATAGGGATACTCATTAAGATCGTTCATTCTTCTATGGAACAATTTGGTTACAAAATGCCTGAAAAGATTTCGGTGATACCATCGGGGCCGATTGTAAGTATTTATAATTATCCAATGGCTACTTCAGGACGACGCCAGGCTCGTAATCTGTAGTTCCCAGGATCGAGTCCCAGCTGGATCAGCGTTGAGACTTATCTCCGCAAAATTCCCCGCCCTGCCCACGGTCAGTAGGGAACACCGATGGGCTCAGAAAGACCGCCGTCCGTCGAATGGAATATTAAGCCGTGACCCCGTGTGCGGGAGAGCCATACCCTGTGCACGTTAAAGAACACGCTGGATGGCCTTGAAGGGAGACTACCATCTGTCTCCCAACAGCTGTTCCAGTGGGTCCCCTCCCTCAACCTTCTCTAAGCCTTCGGGGTCCATGTGACCTGGCCATTTAGCCCATGGTGTGCAAAAAAAGTGCCGCTCAGAGGTAAAACAACCCAACCCATGGTCCTGTGTTCTGGAGATTCTTACCCTGTGCACGCTAAAGAACACGCTAGATGGCCTTGACAGGAGGCTACCATCTGTCTCCCAACAGCTGTTCCAGTGGGTTCCCTTCCCCAACCTTCTCTGAGCCTTCGGGGTCCATGTGACCTGGCCATTTAGCCCATGGTGTGCAAAAAAAGTGCCGCTCAGAGGTAAAACAACCCAACCCATGGTCCTGTGTTCGGGAGAGTCTTACCCTGTGCACGCTAAAGAACACGCTGGATGGCCTTGACGGGAGGCTACCATCTGTCTCCCAACAGCTGTTCCAGTGGGTCCCCTCCCTCAACCTTCTCTAAGCTTTCGGGGTCCATGTGACCTGGCCATTTAGCCCATGGTGTGCAAAAAAATTGCCGCTCAGAGGTAAAACAACCCAACCCATGGTCCTGTGTTCGGGAGAGTCTTACCCTGTGCACGCTAAAGAACACGCTGGATGGCCTTGACGGGAGGCTACCATCTGTCTCCCAACAGCTGTTCCAGTGGGTCCCTTCCCCCAACCTTCTCTGAGCCTTCGGGGTCCATGTGACCTGGCCATTTAGCCTATGTTGTGCAAAAAATTGCCGCTCAGAGGTAAAACAACCCAACCCTCTTCTTCTGAAGTGAATACGAACTCAGTGACTGATTTCACCATTTTTATGCTTTAGTTTCATTTTCTACTTTTTAGGACTCATATAGAAAGATACGTTTCTTTTTTAAAATTTTTAATATTTCTATATTTTGTCTTTTTCACTAAAAACGCATAGCTTCAAAACGAATTTAAAATATGACTCATGAACATCGATCACATTTCTTCTCCTGTTTTTGGGGGAAAGGAGACGAGTTTGAGGTAGCCCATGACATTAGAGACGTCGCAAACTTTAATTCGAGATATGACTCGTTAAACTGACCCACACCAAATTTTTGCCCCCCTTTTTTCAGGGGATAAGGAGAGGGAAAATTACAAGTAGTCTGTAAAGGTCCTCATATCATATTTCATTTTATACCTAATTGGTAACTGTAGGCCCTCTCATTCAGAAGATAGAGTAAAAGACGAACATTCACATTTATCCTTTTTAGAGAGAAAAAAGATGATGGTAAGGGAGGGGGGAATTTTCATAATCGTTAACACTCGCCCACGTCGTAAACTTTCATTTGACGTACAGTCGGTCAAAAAAGTATCCGAACACTATGGTTGATTAGAGAATAAAGAAAAAATATCTGGCAACGATTTTTTTAGAAATTAATGATCTGGCAACCTTCGTGTCAAGTGACACGAAGGTTGCCAGATCATTAATTTTTTGCCAGATCATAAATTTTTGATCTGCTACCCTTCGTGTCAAGTGACACGAAGGTTGCCAGATCACTAATTTCTAAAAAAATCGTTGCCAGATATTTTTTCTGAATTCTGTAATCAACCATAGTGTTCGGATATTTTTTAATATATGTAATGCGTATGAATATATAATGCAATGAATATGGAGCGTGTGCAGTTGCCGTTCACGGCAAACTGGAGCGGTGCGGTTATGTTCACAGCACATTGGATCGTGTGAGCTCACAAAAACCTAGATCGTGTGGGCTCACTCAGGGAAATATTGAGCGTGTGCAGTTACCGTTCACAGCAAACTGGAGCGTGTGCAGTAACTGCACACGCTCCAGTTTGCTGTGAACGGTAACTGGAGCGTGTACAGTTGCTGTACACGCTCCATATATTTTTCCTGAATTCTGTAATCACGTGACACGAACGTTGCCAGATCACTAATTTCTAAAAAAAATCGTTGCCAGATATTTTTTCTGAATTCTGTAATCAACCACAGTGTACGGATACTTTTTTGAGCAACTGTACAACTTGTTTCTCTCGGATCTTTCGTTCTAAAGATATACACTGAATGGACAAATTATTGTACACACCTACTTGATAACTTGGTGTTCCACATTTTACCCTCACAACAGCAGCCAGACGTCTTGGGTGGTCCTGTGCTGGAAGCTTCTATCTGTTTATTAACAGCACTCCAGTGATCCTTTTCGCCAATCTTCTCTGAGCTTTCGGGGCCTTTGTGACCTGGCCATTTAGCGCAATATCTGTGATTTTAATGAGTGTAATTATAAGTGTCGCTCAGAGGTAAAACATCCCGAAACTCCTCTTGATGACGAATTTTATTCTCAATTGTACTTTTTTCTTTTACAATTTATCTCTTACCATTTTTCCTCCTAACTGAAACATCGCATATCGAAACCTATCTTTTTTAAACAAGTTTTCCTCTATTCATCTCACAGTACAATCATTCATAAAAGAGTTGGACTGTTCTACTTATGAGGGGCACTTTTTTGCACACGGTGGGCTAAATGTCCAGGTTACAAGGACTCTGAAGGTTCAGAGAAGATTTGGGAAGAGGACCCACTAGAACAGCTGTTGGGAGACAGATGGTAGCTCCCCGTCAAGGCCATCCAGCGTGTTCTTTAACGTCCACAGGGTAAGACTCTCCCGAACACAGGACCATGGGTTGGGTTGTTTTACCGCTGAGCGGTACTTTTTTTGCACACCATGGGCTAAATGGCCAAGTCACCTGGACCCCGAAGGCTCATAGAAGGTTGGGGAAGGGGACCCACTGGAACAGCTGTTGGGAGACAGATGGTAGCCCCCCCGTCAAGGCCATCCAGCGTGTTCTTTAACGTGCCCAGGGTAAGACTCTCCCACACAAGGGGCCATGGCTTGGGTTGTTTTACCTCTGAGGGGCCTTTTTTGCATACCATGGGCTAAATGGCCAGGTCACATGGACCCCGAAGGCTCAGAGAAGGTTGGGGAAGGGGACCCACTGGAACAGCTGTTGGGAGACAGATGGTAGCCCCCCGTCAAGGCTATCCAGCGTGTTCTTTAACGTCCACAGTGTACGACTCTCCCGCATACGGAACCATGGTTTAACGTTTAATCTGACGGACAGCGGTCTTTTCAAGCCCATCGGTGTCCCCTACTGACCGTGGGCAGGGCGGAGAATTTTGCAGAGATAGGTCTCAACGCTAGCCCAGCTGGGACTCGAACCTGGGAACTACAGATTATGAGCCTGGCGCACTACCGACTGAATCGACCCCGCCCCATTCATAAAAGTATAACTCTAATGTTAACCTAAAGGGGATCAAACCTTTAGCTCCATTTAGGAAAGTTACTCTCACAGAGCACATTTATTAACATTACCGTCTCTTTTAAGAAAAATAAAAAAAATTATCAAGTGCTTGCCACACACATTAAAAAAAGCATCGATTACATACAACACATTGCTGTTAAAAACAAAATGCCTTCCAAAATCTCTCCTCTTCCGTCATATTCTTCATTCAGAAATTCGGCTGAATATTTATTCCATTTCTACGCCTCCCAAGTTCATACGAAAATAAACATTCTTTTCGTCCGAGTCCATTAGAGTTTTATTGTGCTCAATACTCCTTGCCTTTACTACTGAAATACTCCTTGCCTTTACTACTTGATCCTTACTCCTGAAAAGAAGAATTGAGCTTAATGTCCTTGGCTCTAAAATTGTAAGGCTTGTTAGCTGTCCTTTCTGTTCAAGTGGCACTGACTCTTAGAGGAAAAAATGTAGAACACTTATTGGCCTAAATAACTAAAGAGAATTTTTTTTTCTATTTTACGTCACGAAGTTCACTTTCCCTCCTCAGATGGGAGATTTCCCTCCAAGGCGCTGAGCGGGGAGATGATTGATAACATTTACGAGGAGGAGAAGTTCCTTCCTTTATTTTTATCAAGTTGGAAGCTTTCACGTGGAGAATTCGAGTCAGCAGGAAAATGCATCGCTTTTTGGATGCATTGACTCCAGCAAGTGGGTGAGTGGTTAAGAATGAAAAGAAGTTAGAAAGGAAAAAGAAAGAGCCTTCCCACACAAACAAAGAAAGTTCTTGTTACGAGTTTCGAAATATTTTAGGAATCTCAGAAATATTATTCTGGCAAGCACTTGAAAAATGGTTCTAGTAATCGTTCTAATGATATATTGCCTCTCACTGTGAATTTTGCTTTTCCAAACTTTCGTGATGTTTCTTTTATTTATCATTTTGCTATTTTTTTTTATTTCTGTTAAGAAAGCATTTTATTACAAAGATTCTTCACCTTCAGATTCTCACAACTTCAGATTATGAGCCTGGCGCGTTACCGACAAAGCCACCCCCGCCCCCATTATTGTGGTTGTGTGGGATAGTCTCTCAACGCTCAGTAACCAAATAAATTGTGGTTGTGTGGGATAGTCTCTCAACGCTCAGTAACCAAATAAATTGTGGTTGTGTGGGATAGTCTCTCAACGCTCAGTAACCAAATAAATTGTGGTTGTGTGGGATAGTCTCTCAACGCTCAGTAACCAAATAAATTGTGGTTGTGTGGGATAGTCTCTCAACGCTCAGTAACCAAATAAATTGCTGGAGCATTGAGAGACTATCCTACACAACCACAGTATTTCGGGTCGGGGGTGGCTCAGTCGGTACCGCACCAGACTCGTAATCCGAAGTTCCCAAGTTTAAATCCCGCTTTGGCCAGCGCTGATATTTATCTTCACAAAACTCCTACCTTGTCTTCTGTCAATGGGCTTGGAAAGGCCGCCGTCCGTCGTATAGATAAAGCCGTGGCTCCGTATGCAGGAGAGTCGTACCCTGTGGACGTCAAAGAACACGCTGGATGGCCTTAACGGGAGGCTACTGTCTCTATCCTAATAGCTGACCAATGGGACACTCCATATTGAGCCACCGTTTTACGATATATGAGTTATAGTATATTACTTATATATAATTTTGGGAATTATATATAAATAATATTTATATATAATTCCCAAAATATTATATATATTTATATTATAATTTATATTGTATATAATTTTGGGAATTAAAAGTGTTGTTCCATTTTTTCACTATTATTCTTAAGCACATTGTTTTCTAAACAGCTATCTTCCGATTTACGTTTTCAGGTTGTTCCTTAATTTATGGGCCTCCTCTAATCCTCCAGAGTCCTTGTGACCTGGCCATTTAGCCAATTGTGTGCAACCCAGTCAAAACTATATGGCGAAATTTGTGGTTATGTGCTTTCGAATAACAGCCGAAAATCTTCTCCTCTTTGGCGGTACTTAGAACCCAGGCACTCGACGCAATTTTGTCACGTGACACAAAGGTTGCCAGATCACTAATTTCTAAAAAAAAAATCTTTGCCAGATATTTTTTCTGAATTTTGTAATCGACCATAGTGTTCGGATATTTTTTAATATATATAATGCGTATGAATATATAATGCAATGAATATGGAGCGGGTGCAGTTACCGTTCACAGCAACTGGAGCGGTTGCGATTAATGTTCACAGAACATTGGATCGTGTGAGCTCACAAAAACCTGGATCGTGTGGGCTCACTCACGGAAATATTGAGCGTGTGCAGTTACCGTTCTCAGCAAACTGGAGCGGTTGCGATTAATGTTCACAGAACATTGGATCGTGTGAGCTCACAAAAACCTGGATCGTGTGGGCTCACTCACGGAAATATTGAGCGTGTGCAGTTACCGTTCTCAGCAAACTGGAGCGGTTGCGGTTAATGTTCACAGCAAACTGGAGCGGTTGCGGTTAATGTTCACAGCACATTGGATCGTGTGAGCTCATAAAAACCTGGATCGTGTGGGCTCACTCACGGAAATGTTGAGCGTGTGCAGTTACCGTTCACAGCAAACTGGAGCGTTTGCGGTTAATGTTCACAGAACATTGGATCGTGTGAGCTCACAAAAACCTTGATCGTGTGGGCTCACTCACGGAAATATTGAGCGTGTGCAGTTACCGTTCACAGCAAACTGGAGCGGTTGCGGTTAATGTTCACAGCACATTGGATCGTGTGAGCTCACAAAAACCTGGATCGTGTGGGCTCACTCACGGAAATATTGAGCGTGTGCAGTTACCGCTCACAACAAACTGGAGCGTGTGCAGTAACTGCACACGCTCCAGTTTGCTGTGAACGGTAACTGGAGCGTGTACAGTTGCTGTACATGCTCCAGATATTTTTCCTGAATTCTGTAATCACGTGACACGAAGGTTACCAGATCACTAATTTCTTTAAAAAATCGTTGCCAGATATTTTTTCTGAATTCTGTAATCAACCACAGTGTACGGATACTTTTTTGACCGACTGTATATCTTAAGAATTCAATTAACATTTTCGGAGTCCTACTCAGGAATGTCTTTTGCTTCTTCGTGAGCCACTTTCCGTAGCAATATTTCTCCGAGTCGTTTCGCTGAGCGAAAACCTTACGGAGGATTGTAAAATATTCATGACTCTGGCACCGAGAGGAGCAGCATCCGTTGCTAGGAAGTGATGCGGAGAGAGGAGTGATGCATTTAGTCTCCGTCTTCGAAGTAAAGGAGATGATTTATCTTACAAGTGGGTGGGCTAGCATCAGTTGATAAAAATCTGTGAGGTGTGTTGCTAAGATTTCTGTTTTTATCTTCTCTATGCTTTGGGTTGGGTTGTTTTACCTCTGAGCGGCACTTTTTTGCACACCATGGGCTAAATGGCCAGGTCACAAGGATCCGGAAGGTTCAGAGAAGGTTGGGGGAGGGGACCCACTGGAATAGCTGTTGGGAGATAGATGGTAGCCTCCCGTCAAGGCCATCCAGCGTGTTCTTTAGCGTGCACAGTGTATGGCTCTCCCGCACACGGAGCCACGGCTTAACGTCCCATCCGACGGACGGCGGCCTTTCCAAGCCCATCGGTGTCCCCTACTGACCGTGGGCAGGCCGGGAATTTTGCGGAGATAAATCTCAACGCTGATCCAGCTGGGACTCGAACCTGGGAACTACAGATTACGAGCCTGGCGCGCTACCGACTGAGACACCCCCGCCCCCTTCTCTATGCATTAATCAATGTATGTATTGAACGACTTTCACCCAAATGGTAATCACAGGGGAAAGTCGATAACACCCAGAAGTAACGAAATTGTATGCAATAACCTTAATGTGATTAATACCTTAACAGTGATTAAGGAGCTAATTTTGTGTGATGTATTGAAGTTGGGTTATTTTACCTCTGAGCGGCACTTTTTTGTACACCATGGGGTAAATGGTCAGATCACAAGGATCCCGAAGCCTCAGAGAAGGTTGGGGGAGGGGACTCACTGGAACAGCTGTTGGGAAACAGATGGTAGCCTCCCGTTGAGTCATCCAGCGTGTTCTTTAACGTGCACAGGGTAAGGCTCTCTCCCGCACACGGAGTAACGGCTTAACGTCCCATCCGACGGACGGCGGCCTTTCCAAGCCCATCAGTGTCCCCTACTGACCGTGGGCATGACGGGAAATTTTGCAGAGATAAATCTCAACGTTGACCCAGCTTGAACTCGGACCTGGGAACTACAGATTACGAGCCTGGCGCGCTATCTACTGAGCCACCCCGCCCCTATTGTGTTAGACAGTGATGAAGGGTAAGGTTTGGTTGCTTTTCCTTTGAGGGCACTTTTTTCGCACACAATGGGTTAAAAGGCCAGGTCACAAGGACTCCAAGCGCTCGGAGAAGGATCAGGAACCACTGGACAGGCGTTAGGAGACATACGGAAGCCTCCAGTCAAGGCCATCCAGCATGTTGTTTAATACACACAGGACATGGCTCTTCTGCACATGGGGCCTTGGCGTTACGTCACATACAAAGGACGCATCCTTTCCAAACCTGGGGTGGTGGTGGCTCAGTCGGTAGCGCGCCAGGCTCGTAAACTGTAGTTCCCAGGTTCGAATCCCAGCTGGGTCAGCATTGAGATTAATCTCCGCAAAATTCCCCGCCCTGCCCACGGTCAATAGGGGTCACCGATGGGCTTGGAAAGACCGCCGTCCGTCGAATGGGACGTTAAGCCGTGGCACCCCTGTGTGGGAGAGCCATACCCTGTGCATGTTAAAGAACACGCTGGATGGCCTTGACGGGAGGCTAACATCTGTCTCTCAACAGCCATTCCAGTGGGTCCCCTCCCCCAACCTTCTATGAGCCTTTGGGGTCCATGTGACCTGACCATTTAGACCATTGTGTGCAAAAAAGTGCCGCTCAGAGGTAAAACAACCCAACCAACTAGGTTGGAGTTCCAATTGTTCCTGTGTTGGATTTTTTCTGCTAACTCCCATTTTAACCTCGGTGATAAAGACGGGGGGGGGGGGGGGTTTATGAGCCATATTTTTACAGTGATGGCCATATTATTACAGTTTCTTTTGGTGACTTCAGTTTCAACAAAAAAAAAACTCATGTTCTGCTCAAATTATCTTTTCTGAAAGAATCGCTTATCATAAAAAAAACAGGAAAACTTGATTGACCTATTTCTTCTTTTAAACACAACAATTATTTTCAACAATTGCTAATGTTAAGTCTATGGGAATTTCGAGGAATTCAAATTAGTCCACATTGGTTTTGGTTAACCCAGTGGGTTAACATATAATCTATACTCTTCCCCATAGGTGAAAGGAAAGTCCATGGAAAGTTTGGTGCCTCTAGCTCTTCAGGGAGCTGAATGAATAAGCAGATAGATACACAGACTTCTTTATATCTTAAATGATGAAAATAGATTTCTACATAATAAGTATAAATTCATTCTTTTAATATATCCTCTGAGTTCTTTTCTCGTTTCAGTTATTTGTTCTTGTCATAAAAAGCTTGAGGAAATAAATGAAAAACCCACTTCAACATCCACCTTCTATTATTCATCTATTCTGTTTGCTTATTTAGGATGAGGAAAATAGATTTAATGTACATTTGTAAATTCATTGATTGAATCCTTCATGCTCAGTTTCTTGTTTCTGTTTTCAATTTCTTCTTTGTTGTAAAAAATGTTGAAATATACAAAAAAATCCTACCACTGAAATGATGAAAAATAGTGGATCCACCCATTATTTAGGGGCGGGGGTGGCTCAATCAATAGCGCGCCAGGCTCGTAATCTATAGTTCCCAGGTTCAAGTCTCAGCTGGTCAGCGTTGAGATTTATCTCCGCAAAATTCCCCACCCCCCTGCCCACGGTCAGTAGGGGACACCGATGGGCTTGGAAAGGCCGTCGTCCGTCGGATGGGACGTTAAGCCGTGGCCCCGTGTGCGGGAGAGAGCCATACTCTGTGCACGTTAAAGAACGCGCTGGATGGCTTGACGGGAGGCTACCATCTGTCTCCCAATAGCTGTTCCAGTGAGTCCCCTCCCCCAACCTTCTCTGAGCCTTCGGGTCCTTGTGACCTGGCCATTTAGCCCATGGTGTGCAAAAAAGTGCCGCTCAGAGGTAAAACAACCCAATCTTTCCAAACCCATCAGTGTCTCCTTTCTGACTGAGGGCAGTGACTAGGGATTTTGGGAAAATAAATCTAAACGCTTGCTAAGTTGGAACTCCAAGCTGGGATCATCGGATTTGAGAGTCTAGATAGCTATTGACTGAGTCAGCCCTCACTCCAAGTGGCCAGCAGTGATTTCATTTTTAGTAGGTGATGTTCTACGTACAAGAAGTCTTGTTCAAACTAAGAGTAGTTGCCAGGACCCTTCTCGGTCGAAGGGTGGCTTAGTGATTAGGACGCCAGGCTTGTAATCTGCAGTTCCCAGGTTCGGGTCCCACCTGTATCTGCGATGTGAATTACCACCGCTGACCTCACCGTGCACTCGATCAGAAAGGGAACATCGATGAGCTTGGAAAGACCGTAGTCCGTTTTCTGAATCTGACTCTCCTGCACAAAGAATGTGGCTCCTTGTGCAGGAGAGTCACACCCTGTACGTGTTAAAGAACAGGATTGGGTTGTTTTACCTCGGAGCGGCACTTTTTTGCACACCATGGGCTAAATGGCCAGGTCACATGGACCCCGAAGGCTCAGAGAAGGTTGGGGGAGGGGACCCACTGGAACAGCTGTTGGGAGACAGATGGTAGCATCCCGTCAAGGCCATCCAGCGTGTTCTTTAACGTGCACAGGGTATGGCTCTCCCGCACACGGGACCACGGCTTAACGTCCCATCCGACGGGCGACTACCTTTCCAAACCTATCGGTGTCCCCTACTGACCGTGGGCAGGGCGGGGAATTTTGCGGAGATAAATCTCAACGCTGACCCAGCTGGGACTCGAACCTGGGAACTGCAGATTACGAGCCTGGCGCGCTATCCACTAAGCCACCCCCGCCCCTTAAAGAACAGGTTAGATAGCCTTAACTGGAGACTTCCATGTGTCGCCTAAAGAGCTGTCCAATGGGTCCCCTTCACCCAGTCTTCTCTTAACCTTTGAGGTCCTTTTTGACCTGGCCATTTAGCCCATCGTGTGCAGAAAAAGTGCCGCCAGAAGTAAAACAATTCTACGGCCTTCTTTCCCCATACGTTGTAAATCTAAAAAACATTCGGTGGTCCTAATAAGCAGTATCAATGTGACCGAAAATAATTTAATGCGTTTAAGAAGCAATTTCAGTGCGACCGAAAAAAATCAGAGTTCCTAACTGGAGACTAGGTTTTACAGGACTAGGTTTTACAGGTGTTCCCTAGAGAGGGTTGGATTGTTTTACCTCTGAGAGGCACTTTTTTTTGCACCCAATGGACAGATCACAAGAAACCGAATTCTCAGAGAATGGCACAGCTGTTGGGAGACAGATGGTAGCCTCCAATCAATGCCATCCAGAGTGTTTTTTTAACGTGCACAGAGAATATCTCGCCCGTACACGGAGCACAGCTAAAGGTCCCATCCGACGGACGGCAGTCTTCCTAAATCCATCGGTGTCCCCTGCTGACCGTGGGCAGGGGTTTTGCAGAGATAAATCTCAACGCTGGTCCAGCTGGGACTCTCAAACCTGGGAATTACAGATTACAAGCCAGGCGCGCTACCGACTGAGCCACCCCCGCCCCGTTCCCTAGACACAATTCCGTATATTCTTAAGAGACAAATTTGATACTCAATACAAACAAATTCGGAAATCAAATTTAGCATGTCTTTAGTTAGAAAATTCAGAAGAGAATTTAGTGTCGTTAACTGCAGACTTCCGTGTGAGGAAAAGCTCCTTTAGTTGTGCTGAGCGGATTAATAAAGATGGCAGAAACGAAATCTCTGACTGAGAAATGCAAATACGACAGAATGAACTATTTTCCACCTGACAAGAAGATTCAGGGCAACTAAGATTAAATCTAGTGTTCCTAACAGGTAAATACACTATTTTAAAAAACATGTCCGGCACTTCCATGTTATGTGAATGGAAAGCCACTTTCAAAGCTCCCAAACATTTAAAATAAACCTTTTACGCAAAAACTGTTATTGGCGACAAATTGTAGATGTCACTCAACTCTCTCTAAATATATTCCCCACAATATTCAGCTGGGTCAGCGTTGAGATTTATCTCCTCAAAATTCCCCGCCTTGCCCACGGTCAGTAGGGGACACCGATGGGCTTGGAAAGGCCGCCGTCCGTCGGATGGGACGTTAGGCCGTGGCCCCGTGTGCGGGAGAGTCATACCCTGTGCACGTTAAAGAACACGCTGGATGGCCTTGACGGGAGGCTACCATCTGTCTCCCAACAGCTGTTCCAGTGGGTCCCCTCCCCAACCTTCTCTGAGCCTTCGGGGTCCATGTGACCTGGCCATTTAGCCCATGGTGTGCAAAAAAGTGCCGCTCAGAGGTAAAACAACCCAACCCCACAATATTCGTTTGATATTTAAAGAATGAATGGAAGCTGAAGCATTTATCTTCAACTTTTGACACTTATGAAAAAATACTTCAATAGATAAAACACAACTCTTGTAACAATTTGTTTGTTAACATAAATATCTGACGTTTGTATGACGATTTTTTAAGATTCCATCAATTTGGAGGCAGTGTGACATTGTCGTCTGCTGTGAAATGGTCTCGCTTCAATGACTCTTTAAATATTGATCAAAGATCGTTGGTGAAAAACTATGAAAAACTCATTCCATGTAGAATTTCATCTTAACCTTTCCTGTTCGGTGGAATGTTTTAGCTATTGGGAAACCTTACTCGAATCTCATTCTCAGCTCTTTTATTTTCAGTTCGCATTCATATTATTTGTCTTTTTCCGTGCATCCCCCCCTCCACGAATCTAAAGCTAAACTGTCGGACCTACCCGAGACTGAATTCTTGCCCCCCTTCCCCACAAAACTAAATCCTGGGTATTGGCAACGGGGTAGCTGTATTGTTGAAAATCGATATTTGGATAGAATTGATTGAGATCCTTAATTTACCTATACTCACATTTTCCCATAGAAATGCTTATTTTAAAAGCAATAGAACTTCGAATTAACGTTCCATTGACATAACATTGTGTAGGGGGTGGTCATACTTCGATGCTCACTCAGTGCATTACTCTACTGAGAGGGAGCCGAGCATAATCCTTTTTCCACGAGCGCTAAAGTCAAATTGTGATTATCACTAAGGGTTGTGTTGGGTTGTTTTACCTCTGAGCGGCCCTTTTTTGCACACCGTGGGTTAAATGGCCAGGTAACATGGACCCCGAAGACTCAGAGAAAGTTGTGGAAGGGAACCCACTGGAACAGCTGTTGGGAGACAGATGGTAGCCTCCCGTCAAGGCCATCCAGCGTGTTCTTTAACGTGCTCAGGTATGGCTCTCTCGCACACGCGGCCAAGTCTTAACGTCCCATCCGACGGACGGCGGCCTTTCCAAGCCCATCGGTGTCCCCTACTGACCGTGGGCAGGGCGGGGAATTTTGCGGAGATAAATCTCAACGCTGACCCAGCTGGGACTCGAACCTGGGAACTGCAGATTACAAGCCTGGCGCGCTACCGACTGAGCCACCCCCGCCCCTAGTTATCACTAAGAAGTTGAATTTCCGCAAAGCAGTGTCCAATGCCTTCTCTTGCCCTGTAAGACACAGATGCCGTATGTGCTTATGAACGCACCCAAAAAACAAACAGATTTTCGTCTCTTTCGATCATTTATTAAATTTTCATGGTTGTTGTTTCAACCGTTGTTGAAGAAGAGAATAGGAATTACATTTTCAATCATCTTATAAAATGAATTATTATACAGTTAATGAAACTTATTAACACAGGTCGTTGAATTTAATGTAAAACATGAATCCTAATAACATTAATTGCACTAATTAGAAAATATTAATTATGCAAATCTTAGGCGAAGCATTCTAAATTAGTTTAATTCAATTTTCCTGAAATAATTCAAATGGTAAACATGGGACTCAATGAGAAAAAGTACGTCAGGCGAAGTGGGATTTCCTCAGGGCTTTGTGCTAAGTCCATTTCTGCCATCATTTTACTAGTGATTTATGGAAATTATGTTAAACTTCGAAAGCAACTACTCTTTCTGCAAAGTGTTAATATTTTTAACAGGAAATTACGTTAAAGAGAGTAATCTTAATACTTTATCCTTCGGAGTAATAAAGGGCAAAGTTCAAATTAGATTGAAACATAAAAAGAGGTATAAAAGCAGAGAAAATTAAAGAAAATTTGATTAAAATTATGCAGCAATAGACATCATCAAAATGAGAAATCACGAGTCTGATCGCAGTTCGTGCAGTTGAACAAAGAACATTTCATCCTCATCCTTCTCTTCATGCAGCTATGAGCTACGGAGGCCCAACCAGATTGTGCAATTTAGTTCTCCAAACACGTCTATCCTGCGTTACATCTGCTGCATCTGGCCATGGGTAGACTAATTCTAAAAAGGTCTTGTTTGACATTGTCTGGCCACCGCATCCTAGGTCCCCCCTTCTTTCTGAGGCTTTTAGGCACACTGTTCATAACCCTATTCGCCAATCTATAATTATCCATATGGGCAACATGGCCAAACCAACGGAGTTTCTCTCTGCACAATATGCTGCTTAAAGTAGGTTACCGATTCCTTTGCCTAACCTCATCATTACTCAGAAAGTTGAACCACCTAATGCCCAAACTACTGCGCAAGCATCTAAAATCAAAAGCAACTTCCTAAAATAGCAAAATTAAAAATTTTGGCGAAATTAGAATAATTTAAACCATTAAAAATATTGATAATTTCAAAGCAAAGGGTTGCGATCAGCAGCAGCCCCATGGTTTGTTCGTAACTCTATAATTCACAGAGATTTAAACATCATTACGATCCATGAACGTATTGTCAAGCTCGCCAAGAAATTCTTTGAGAATATGGCATCTCATCATAATTCCTTTTTTTTTCTACTACATTCAGTTATGATTTACATAAGTTCAAAACACCTAAGAAGTGAAATAATAGTTTCTCCAATACACCTAGTAGTGGTTTGTTAGATAAATATAAAGGAAAAATTAACATTAGTCGGTTGGGATCTGAACCAACGACAACAGGTCAGGTGCTCTAACCACTGAGTACCGGTCACCAAAAACACATCCTCTATTAGTGGTTTTAAGTATTTATGCCATAGAATAATCATTGGAAATGTTGGGTTGTTTTACCTCTGAGCGGCACTTTTTTGCACACCATGGGCTAAATGGCCAGGTCACATGGACCCCGAAGGCTCAGAGAAGGTTTGGGGAGGGGACCTACTGGAACAGCTGTTGGGAGACAGATGGTAGCCTCCCGTCAAGGCTATCCAGCATGTTCTTTAACGTGCACAGGATATGGCTCTCCCGCACACGGGGCCACAGCTTAACGTCCCATCCGACGGACGGTGGCCTTTCCAAGTCCATCGATGTCCACTACTGACCGTGGGCAGAGCGGAGAATTTTGCGGAGATAAATCTCAACGCTGACCCAGCTGGGACTCGAACCTGGGAACTACAGATTACGAGCTTGGCGCGCTACCGACTGAGCCACCCCCGCCCCATATTGGAAATGTAGTTGATTGTAATTGAAAAGTTGTCCAGATGGCAACTTCCAGTTTAGTACACACGGCCAACCCACGTCAAGTGTCATGATATTTTTTAAGCCAAGAATCAAGCATAAGCATGTTGTTGAAATTATCAGGAGGTCGTGGATTCCGATCCCACCCGGCTAATGACAATTTTCCCGCTCTATATATATACACCTAAGAATGTTTTTAACTGAGATACCATTTTCTTTTTCTCAAGAATCGTTCTAGTACTTTTCGAGCTCCAGTTTTAGCTGGTTTATTCCTACTATTTTATCGGACCGGGGTGGTTCAGACGCAGCGTGCCAGGCTCGTAATCTGCATTTCCCAGATTCTATCCCCAGTTGGATCAGCATTGAGATTTTTCTCCACAAAAGCCATACCCAGTATCAGTAAGGGGACACTGAGGACTTAGTAAAGGCCGCCGTCCGTCGGATGGGATGTTCAACCGTCGTCCCTTGTGAAGGAGAGCCATACCCTGTGCATGTTGAAGAACACACTGGATGACTCTTGATAGGTGGCTACCATTGTCTCCCAATAGCTAGCCAGTGGGTCCCCTTTCCTCAACTTTCTCTGAGCTCTCGGGGTCCTTGTGGCCCAGCCATTTAGCCCATTGTGGGCAAAAAATAGTGCCGCTCAGAGATAAAACAACTCTACAGTTTTATCAGTGCCATTGGAATAACTCCGTTGGGAAGTATGAGCTACCTAAGTGGCCCAGTACTTCATTCTATCACACTATGAGGGACGGGGGTGGCTCAGTCGGTAGCGCGCCAGGCTTGTAATCTGTAGTCCCCAGGTTCGAGTCCCAGCTGGGTCAGCGTTGAGATTTATCTCCGCAAAATTCCCCGCCCTGCCCACGGTCAGTAGGGGACACCGATGGGCTTGGAAAGGCCGCCGTCCGTTGGATGGGACGTTAAGCCGTGGCCCCGTGTGCGGGAGAGCCATACCCTGTGCACATTAAAGAACACGCTGGATGGCCTTGACGGTAGGCTACCATCTATCTCCCAACAGCTATTCCAGTGGGTCCCCTCCCCCAACCTTCTCTGAGCCTTCGGGGTTAATGTGACCTGGCCATTTAGCCCATGGTGTGCAAAAAAGTGCCGCTCAGAGGTAAAACAACCCAACCTATCATACTATGGTCTAGCAGAGGAATCGGCAACCTTTTAGTAGTGTTGTGCCGAAGTAATATTGCAAAGTCACTCCGCGTGCCAACCTAAGTCCACCATATTTTTATATACAACAACCATTGAAACAAATTAATTTTATCTTGTATTAAAATGGTTCCGATACATTAAATAACTATTCTATTCTTTGTAGATTATTCAATATTTTAATATAATTTAATATATATAAAAGTATATTTTTAATATACTTTAATAAATTTAACACATTATTTTGAAATTTTATTACAAAACTGCCATATGTATATTTTGTTAAGACAGAAAGTCCAATAGTTTGAAGAACAAAGCAATTAAATAATTCAAACATAAAACACGTTATTAAAATTTTAATATACGCAATCATTGATTATTATTGATCTGAGTCAATCAGTTAATGGGATCCTTGTATTTGCTTCTCCTTGGTTAATTGTTCAATATCAGGCGTGTATTTGGTCACTTTCAGCTTCACACAGGCTTCTGAATGCACAGGTGTTAGGCGACTTCTCTGTGGACTTAAAACAGCTCTCATGTGTGAGAAAATATGTTCACATGTATAAGTTGACCGAAAATCCGAAAGCAGAGCAAATGCAACTTTCTTCAAACAGGTGAACGCTTCAGGCAGGGATGTCCAGCAATTGAGGATGGCAGCTGATTTTTCCAAGTAGTTTCCTTCGAGAGTTTTCCTCAATTCTACAAATTCCATCGTCCATAACTCTGATGCCTTGATTTCAATGTGCTGCATTTCAAAATTGTCAACATCCATCCACTCGAAAAGAGATAGGTCAAATGGGATGGTAGTAAGATCAATTAAGTCGGGCTTGATGAGGTAAGAAAATATGGGCCCGTGAATTTGGAAGTCTTGACCTCGTTGAGCAAACTCTCCTTCGAGCGCTTCAATGTACTTCTGAAGCTCATCTCTGTTAACAAAACAGTTGACCCTGCCTTTGTAAACGCGTTGGATTCATTCAGATGTGTAGTTATGTCAGCCACAAACATCAGCTTGCACAATAAATCCTCGTCTTTCAATTCCGGGAAATATTGTTCTTTCTCATCAAGAAACACCTTGATTGCTTCTAGACATGATAGAAATCTGTTCAAAACATTACCTCGACTAAGCCAACGAATATTGCTGCACAGCGGGAGGTCCGCATATGCGCTCTCCATTTCTTGTAGAAGAGACTTGAATTGCCTGTGGGTGAATGAAGAGCGGGAAACTATGAAGTTAACTACTTGACAACAGTTTCCATTACAGAGTTCAAGCACAGTGACGAAATCTTCGCACACAAACTTTCCTGGTGTATAATGCAACGGAAGCTCAATACTTGACGTCCAATATGATCCTCAAGAAGTTCAACAAATCCTTTGTTCTTTCCGACAATTGCAGGGGCGGCATCAGGCAAGAATATTCGTGATACAAAGCCCACTACTTCCCGCCTGAGGCACTACCAGTGTAGGGAATTGCCATGTTACCACTATCTACGGTCAGGGGCAAGACTATACCACATAGATACAGTTCATCCGCGACTATCCTATGGTGAGCAGTCCTATAGAAGGAAAGCTCATCCATTGGTCAAAACCTAAATTTAATCTGCCCCCCGGTTAGCCACAAACAAGGATATATAGATCCAAATTGCCTCGGCTACCGTGGCGGGAACTCTTAGTGGAATCCAAATTTTGGGGCCCTGTCCAACATGATGGACCAAATCAGTCAGCAGGGCCCCGAACTACTCCCCTGAGATGGAGGTCTTGGCAGCATGTCCAACCGGGGCCCAAACCGGTCAGCAGAGCCTTCGACCGCACTGGGCCACAAGCCCCCCACACCCCCACACCCCCACACCCCCACCACCACCACCACCATATCAAGGTGGTTCCCTGTCGGGGGAGGGTGTCATCAGTAATAACACAGAATATTTTATTCATATTAATGTTCTGAGTTTCGAAATAGCTTACAAATGCAATTATAATGTCCTTTCTCTTGTCTGTACCATCAAGAGGCATCAAGAAGCACAATTCTTCATAAATACGGTCGTTGTCACAATATCGCGCAATTATAACTAGGTGCGCCACGTCATTCTCATCGCCACTTTCGTCAAGAGCAACACTAAATACAACAGCTTGTTGTAACCAGGCTGTTTGTTTTACCGTTACATTTTCAGCCATATCAGTTATGCGTCTCTCGATTGATCTCGCAGAAGCCGGTATTTCTCGAATCCCAGACAGTATTGTTTCTTTTTTTGGTAAATCACTGAACAAAATTTCAGCACTGCTCAAAGAAGTTTCCTCGATGTATTCTCCATCTGTGAAAGGTTTGCACTTCGAAGCCACACACTGAGCAATTTTGTAACTACATTCGGTAGCTTTATTTTTGATTCCAATTACTTGACTAAAAATACTCCTTTGTTTTTTATAGCCAGAAACAGCCCTTTTTATGGCTTCACTTTTTTCCTCAGAGTTTTTTAACATGGACTGATGTTTGATGTGAAAGTGTCTTTGTACTCTTCACGTACGGCACACGACACTCTCAGAACATAAAGCACAAACAGCACGATCCTTTTGTTGTCCAAAAGTCTTAAAACGAGCGTATAATAAATTTTTATCTTTTTTGAGTCATTTTAACGACACCGTATTAATTAATAACATCACCACTTTTGTGCTACGGTCAACGGACTGTACTGAGTATGCGAAGCCGAGATAAATATAGAGGTGGTGGGGGGGGGGGGGGTCGGGAGAGAGGGGAAGGAAAGGACGGAAACAGAATTTCGTCAGTCTATCATTGTTGCTCCACACTCAGTCAATTTGAATCAGATCGCACATTCCTTCCTCCAAATTCTTTCCTTCCTGCAGAATATATCTGTTTAAAGTGCTGCTCTCCGAGTAAATAATGATTGACGATGAGAAATTAATAAGTAACTTTCGGACATATCTCTTAAAGCAAATAAAAAAATTTATATCTCTAGATGGGCAACAAACTGAAAATGAGCGTGAATATTTAATATTCTGTCCAACTTCTCTAAGACGGCGGGCCATTTTTCGCGGCCCAAAAAAAAGAATAGGACAGGATAGTTAATTGAAAAGTCTGTTCATGTTACCTCAAAAAGTTATTTTATTTATACGAAAAATAATAATAAACCAATAGAAATTTTCTAAATCTTATCAAATATTTAATAAATTCAATGGGAGCATTGTGGCCGAAAAAGAATATGAGTAAGTTGAAATAATGCAATAATAATTGCAAATGGAATGAGTAAGTTGAAATAATGCAATAATAATTGCAAATAGAATGAGTAAGTTGAAGATTGCATATCAAGTAAAGTAATAGAAGTTGGCAAAAAATTATAAGGTGGATTAAAGGTAATTATTTGAAATGTCAAGTGAAAACTTGATTTTGTTCGCGGGTTAACAGCGCTACTCTTGTTAATTATGCTTTATATTAATCTTTAACAATAAAAGAAATCCGTGAAAAGTTAACTTATTAATTAGATATTAATTGATTATTAATTAGCTTTTAATTGATTATTAATTAGGGGCGTGACCGGAAGTGGGCTGTGACGTCATAAGGGGAACGCACTAATGGCGGTTCGCCAGGTTGTCTTGAAACTACTCCCGGAAGTATCGTACGATTGTTCAATATCTATGTGGTCGTCCAATGTTCACCCTAAAGTTAAAGGCAGGGAATATTAGACGTAACGAATTGGTACAATGCTACACTTCGTTGTCGAGGAGCCACATTTTAGGCGTTCAGGCTTTCATCGTGAGACATCAGTACAGAAATCAATCATTGTGTGACTAACGAAGATATCAATCGTTGATCCTGAATCTTGGTGTCATCACTGTTCCACAATCGTTCATAAGGGAACTGTGGTGGATTTGAATCCTAAGCAAATGAGAAAATTATGTTAGCTGTAACAAATGATTTCTAGCAAAGCTATGTTTAGCAAACGTCAGTTAGGAAGAATCATTGAGAATACACACCAGAGGCATTATTACTACTACTTCATATGCCGGCCAGGATTTCAATTCCTTTTCATCTCAGGATCATTTCCGCTGAAGGACAAGCCTTTGCAGGTAAGATTTACCGGGCAATATTTCACCGGTCACGGTCTCGTTTGCTACGAGAAGAAGTGATATGTATCGCTAAGAAGTAAATAATACGCCAGTAATCTTTTCTAATCTTCCACTAGTCGTCGTGACGCTTCAAGACAATAGGAATTACCTACGGTCGTGGTGTATATCCTACCTATATTAACCTTGGTCAATACTTCTTCTTGAGATTTCAATCGAGAGATTGCTCGTCACGTGACTCGTCTAGTAGTACCCCCAGAATAACTTCTGCAAAATACTACCGCAGAATAACAACCGCAGAATAACTAGTGCCGTACTAGTACCTGCAGCGATCTCAGTCGTAGGCAAGAAGTAGCCTGCCCCCAGGTGAACATGTATTTTCTAAAAAGCTTAGAAGACAGAGAAACTGATCAATTCCATTATAAAAGAATAGGAATCATGCACAAACGCCAAAGTTAAAAACAAAATGTGATGGGTTTTCAAAAGGATGGCGTATCCAAAGTATAAAAATAATTAATTCTAATTGATTATCTCTTCAAGTCTTGGTTTGTAAATCGATGAAAGGATAAGTTTATTACAGGTCTGTTTCTGGGATCAATGAATCCTGACTGAGACAATCAGGGGAGAGCAAGCTTTTTTTATTCTTTTCTCGACAATTAAAAGAATTAATTATTGAATCATTGGTTACCTGTAAAAGCCAATTCTAGTGTATATTGTTTCGTCATATTCTTTAAGACGGAAGTTATTCCAATGCGCAATCGGAAAATATCGATCAGTAGTCATTCAATCAGTCGCTTTACTGCAGAACATATCTGTTTAAATTGCTGCTCTCCGAGTAAATAATGATTGACGATGAGAAATTAATAAGTAACTTTCGGACATATCTCTTAAAGCAAATAAAAAAAATTATATCTCTAGATGGGCAACAAATTGAAAATGAGCGTGAATATTTAATATTCTGTCCAACTTCTCTAAGACGGCGAGCCATTTTTCGCGGCCCAAAAAAAAGAATAGCACAGGATAATTAATTGAAAAGTCTGTTCATGTTACCTCAAAAAGTTATTTTATTTATACGAAAAATAATAATAAACCAATAGAAATTTTCTAAATCTTATCAAATATTTAATAAATTCAATGGGAGCATTGTGGCCGAAAAAGAATATAAGTTAAAATAATGCAATAATAATTGGAAATGAAATGAGTAAGTTGAAATAATGCAATAATAATTGCAAATGAAATGAGTAAGTTGAAATAATGCAATAATAATTGCAAATAGAATGAGTAAGTTGAAGATTGCATATCAAGTAAAGTAATAGAAGTTGGCAAAAAATTATAAGGTGGATTAAAGATAATTATTTAAAATGTCAAGATGAATCATGCACAAACGCCAAAGTTAAAAACAAAATGTGATGGGTTTTCAAAAGGATGGCGTATCCAAAGTATAAAAAAAATTAATACTAATTGATTATCTCTTCAAGTCTTGGTTTGTAAATCGATGAAAGGATAAGTTTATTACAGGTCTGTTTCTGGGATCAATGAATGCTGACTGAGACAATCAGGGGAGAGCAAGCTTTTTTTATTCTTTTCTCGACAATTAAAAGAATTAATTATTGAATCATTGGTTACCTGTAAAAGCCAATTCTAGTGTTTATTGTTTCGTCATATTCTTTAAGACGGAAGTTATTCCAATGAGCAATCGGAATATACTAATCAGTAGTCATTCAATCAGTCGCTTTACTGCAGAACATATCTGTTTAAAGTGCTGCTCTCCGAGTAATTAATGATTGACGATGAGAAATTAATAAGTAACTTTCGGACATATTTTTAAAGCAAATAAATATATATATATCTGTAGATGGGCAACAAATTGAAATTTGTTGCCCATCTAGAGATTTGTTGTCTAATTTTTTAGCTTAATCAAGTGATGGCTAGAATTACCCTCTCTTTATTGGAATAACTGGTAAAAACTCATATGTTCACAGCCAAGTTAAGCTACAAATACTGGACAGATAAATGGAAACATTCCCATGTTAAGTAAACAGGGAGTCAAATACATAAATCCATAATTTCTGCAATAAGCTTTTTATATGAAAATAGGACTAGATAAAGTTAAATCTAATATGAATCTGTCTAAATCTCGATTTTCAACAATATTTGTCGGATATTTAAAGAGCTATAGAAACATAAATACTTAATTGCAATGAAGTCAGGCCTATAAGAAACTTGTGTAAAACTAACAATTATTGAAAGAACTATTTGCACAAAATTCTAAAACATACACCTATTTTACTAAATGGTTTCAAATAATGCTTATTATGTAAATTTTAATTAGCTTCTGACGTGAATTCTGATGATTAACATCTCTGTTATTCAATATTCCAATTTCTATAACTCTAAGTACTGAATGGATTGTTAAAAATCGAAATTTAGGCAGTTTAATTGACATGTTATATTTATCTTCAGTTATATGTTTCCATAAAAAATTTATTTAACCAGTTATGGAGCTTCGAATATGATTTACCTTTGCCTGCATAAAACTAATATGGAGTAGTTCATATGAATAAAACTAGCTAATATAAAACCAGCAAATAGTGGGTCTGTATCCCACTTTGGCACAAATTGAGCTTTTTTATATTTTCTAAGTTGTTGTTTGTTTAAAAGAAAACGTTTCTTGTGGATTGAACCCTTAGAGGATCAATGTGAATGGGTAAGATTACTTTGGTTAATATCATCATCATCCTCAAGCAGCCATGGGCTACGGAGGTCCAACCAGACCGTGCAATTTAGTTCTCCAAGCAAGTCTATCCTGAGCTACATCTACTGCATCTGGCCACTGCACACCAATTCTAACAAGGTCCTGTTTGACATTGTCTGCCCACCGCATCCTAGGTCTCCCCCTCTTTCTGAGGCCTTTAGGCATACTGTTCATAACCCTATTCGCCAATCTATAATTATTCATACGGGCAACATGGCCAAACCAACGGAGTCTCTCTCTGCACAATATGCTACTTAAAGGAGGTTGCCAACTCCTTTGTCTAACCTCATCATTAGTTACAAAGTTGAACCATCTAATGCCCAAGATACTCCGTAAGCATCTGGAATTAAAAGCATCTAGTTTCCTGTTATCATGTTTACAAAGTGTCCAAGTTTCACTGCCATAACTAACCCTAGAAAGAACCAAACTATTATACAGCCTAATTTTAGTCTTTAGTGTATACGCCTATTTCTCCACACTCTCCATAGATTCTTAAAAGTCCCGGCAGCAATCCCTATTCGTCTGTTAATCTCATACCGCACATCACTAGTATCTGTTACGTAGCTCCCAAGATAATTAAACTGTGACACCTGCTCAAGGGTACAACAATGCAGATTAACTGAATCACAGCCTACCTGACCAATTTTCATCACTTTAGTTTTCTCTCTGTTTATAACCAAACCTACTCTACTACCAGTCTCATCAACAGCTCGAATGAAAGAGTTCATCTGATCAACATCATTTGCCAAAAGGGCTAAATCATCAGCATAATCTAAATCAAAAATGTTTGTATCTCCAGTCCATTTGAGGCCAAAATATTTCCCTTGAAGTGAATTTTGCATAACATAATCAATAACCAAGCTAAAGAGAAAAGGAGACAAAATGCACCCTTGTCGAACACCAGAAGTAGTGCTAAACCAATTGCTACAAGCCTTACCAACTCTCACACACGACTCAGTGTTATTATAGAGAGCTTTCATTATGTTAACTAACTTGTCTGGTATACCATATGATCTCAAAATCAACCACAAATTATGATGATCAACAGAGTCGAAAGCCTTTTTGAAATCAACAAAGCTAGCAATCAAAGGTTTCTGAAACTCTAAACATTTCTCAAGAATCTGCCTAAGTGAAAATATCTGATCCACACATCCCCTACCACTTCTGAATCCACATTGCTCATCACGCAATTGATTGTCAATCAGATTCTTAATTCTATTAGGCACAATCATGGAAAGAACTTTACCTGGAACAGAGAGTTGGCTGATACTATAGTTATCACAAGAACTGCGATCACCTTTTTTGAAAATAGGGATAACAATAGCTCTGGTAAAATCCTTAGGAACCATGCCTTTATCATAAAAGATATTCAGAATTTTAGTCATCCAAGTGGTAACCGAAAAATTCCCAGCTTTAAGCATTTCTGTAGTAATTTCATCTACCCCTGGGGATTTATGAAGTTTAAGTTTAGAAACAGCCAAAATAACTTCAGATTGTGTTATAGGGCCAACATTAAAGCCACCAATGCATCTATCGTCATTGCAAACAATGGGAATAGAACTAACCGCATTGTTTAGAATATCACTGAAATGCTCAGCCCACCTAGCCATGACAGAATCCTCACCTTCTGTAACCTTACCTTGTTTATCCTTCAATCCCTGTATACCTGTCCGTTTTCTACCACACAAAACATTAACTATCTGGTACAGCTCTCTGCTGTTGTGCTGTCTAACTGCTTCCTCGGCTTTGTCAGCCAAACCATCAAGCCAAAGATTCTTATCAGCAGCTAACTGATCTTTTACACTTTATTAAGTTCTCTGTAATGCTTTCTAATAGGACTAGTAGGGTATTGATTAAGGATATTCCTGCAGTTCTTTCTTTCCGAAATAAGCTCAAGTGCCTTATCACTCAGATAATTCTGTCTCTTCTGCTCCTTTTTTCCTAAAAGAGTACTGTTAGTGTCCAAAAAAGCCTGTTTAAAATGATCCCATTCTTCCTCAACTTCAGTAGTAAGCATACCATGACTGTCATAATGACTAAGTAACCTATCATGGTAAGCTTTGGCTATAACTGGGTCTTTCAGAGCTTCAGTATTAAAAGCAAATTTTTTAACCCTAGCACAACACTTTTTAAGTTTAAGTTGCAAGACACTTTTAACAAGGTAATGGTCAGATCCAATTTCAGCTCCCCTATATTCCTGGTATTTCTAACAGAACTAGCCCATTTGCTGTTAATTAATATATAATCAATCATATTCCGATGCAGCCCATCAGGTGAAACCCATGTGTACTTATGTATGTCGCGGTGTTTTTAATATGTGTTAGTTATTCTGAATCCATTGAGTTTACTTACCTGTAGGAGACGTTGCCCATTGCCATTGCAGCTACCAATACCAAAAGGGCCTATTACTCCTCCCCAAAGGTCAGAGTCAGTACCAACTTTGGCATTCAAGTCACCAAGGACAAGGGTAATATCTCCTTTCTTGACAGAATTCGAAATATCCTGAAGTTGTTCATAAAACCTATCCTTCTCATCCTCATCGGCATCCTTAGTGGGGGCATAACAGCAGATAACATTCAGGTCTTTAACGCTTGTCTGAAATTTTGCTGTAAGAAACCTTTCATTAATGCACTCATATCCTAGAAGAGCATCACTAGCGTGTCTGCTGAGAAGCAGACCGCTAGTGAAGGAAGAGTTGGTTAATAACTGTTAAATTAATCATGGAGATATTTTTATTGTGCTATTGAGACCAAATTACCAAAATTATTGAGAATATAAATCATAATTATTTTATTGCAAATATCACCAAAATTTCAGTGTTTCTTATTAATTCTGTAAACCATTGTAGCCTGCAGTATTGTAAAATAACTTGTATTAAAATTACAATTACTCATACTTTTGCTTATTATTTCAGTGTTAAGTTTAAACTTAAAACAATCTGAAAATTGTGTTGAATAGTCTAGGCAATGAGATTTCAGACAACCATGTTTAAAGTGATTGAAGTCATTTCAGTAATTCTGAAGTTGAGATTTTTCATTTTTTTCTTAAATATATGCACATTAACATGACTCCATGGAACAAATTTTGGAGTTGTTCTTCACTGTGGTGAAAGTTAATAACATAAGTACACTAAACAAGATTGCTTTTTAACTCTCACTGAGTCCATTCTGAGAAATTAAAAATCCACAGGCCCATGCTCAGCCAAAAAACAATTTTTTTAACTTTTTGTCAAGTATCTAATGAGCAGAAATAGGTAATATTATATAGTTTATAATATGCCAGGCTTGTAATCTGTGGTTCCCAAGTTTGAGTCCCACCTCGGCCAATGTTGACCCAATTCTGGATAGCCTTGATGGGAGTCTATCACAGCCTCCTAACTGCTGTCTAGTGGGTCCCCTCTCCCAACCTTCTCTGAGCCCTTGGGTCTTTATGGCCTAACAGTTTAGCCCATTTGCAAAAAAGTACTGCTCAGTTGGTTGTCTTCAGAAGCAAAATTTCTGCTCAAGACAGCCAACCAACCTTCGATATGTTGTTTTATATTGATGTTCTTCTGTTAGACTTCCATGGCAAGTACGTTACATGACAAAATTGCTATTTAATATAATCACAGGTAATTTTGAATAAATCTTATTTGTTATCAAACATTTTGTAGCTTAAAATTATTGGTGAATTTCAATTGTTTT
Source organism: Ryuthela nishihirai (assembly GCA_038380435.1). Lineage (NCBI taxonomy): Eukaryota > Metazoa > Arthropoda > Arachnida > Araneae > Heptathelidae > Ryuthela > Ryuthela nishihirai. The sequence goes on along the minus strand of JAWZYU010000028.1, from coordinate 26,376,917 downwards.
AATTTTGTACACTCTGCATAAAAGCTCTATTTCTTTACTTAAAACTAATGTTATATTTTCATATATGTTATATTTTACAGCAAGAAGGATTTTATATGTATTGATTTGTGCTTCGACATCACAACATCATTAGGTATAGAAAAGGTAAGTAAAATTTATTATTTGTTAATTTAATATCATAATAAATAGTAATGATATTTGTTAATTTTTAAAAGAAGATGTAAATAAATACTTCTACAATAAAATTTTCTGTCCACTGTATAGCATATAAGAATTTTAACTAAAATCTTGTAGTTTGCATGCCTCTGCAATCAGTTTATTACTTCTCATTGAAATATATAATAGAAAGGTAATATATAATATCCACAGAGCTGCCTGTTGAGTCAATAAATGGTTCTGTGGACAATAGTTTCACCTTATAAGTATATATAGGTAATACGCTGATAAATCCTGTGAACCAAAGAATATTTCAATCATCTGAAAATGACCAGTTTTAAGAAGCTGTATTGTTTATTGAATCAGTTTTATTTTTCTACTGAGGTCCTGCCATCCTCTTAGACCATCTATTATGGCATATAAACTGACAGGCTCCTGTCAGACCTTTGTGGCAAGCATCTGCTTGAGGGGGTATTTATTTTTTATTTATATAGTAGTGGATTACTTCTAACTTTCAAAAGGTACAGATCAATATCACTTCTTAATTCATGTCTTATTTCACTGTCTCCCAACAGCTGTTCCAGTGGGTCCCCTCCCCCAACCTTCTCTGAGCCTTCGGGGTTCATGTGATCTGGCCATTTAGCCCATGGTGTGCAAAAAAGTGCCGCTCAGAGGTAAAACAACCCAACGTGTCAGGATGGACCAGTAATCTAAGGTTCTGTGTTTAAGCAGCAGACTAGTGTCCTGGGCTCCGGTTCGAATCCCACTTCTGACAACTTAAATTTTACTAAAAGAATTTATGACTTTTTTTCTTTCTAATACTTGTCCCCTACTTCATCTCACAATGAAAAAAATGATGATTATATCTATCTAATTTATTACCACTAATAACAGTGTGGTCTAAAGCGCTGACTGTAAGCTGAAAACCAATGTTCTGGGAGTGGGTTCGAATTCCACTTATGACAATTTACTAAGATAATTTATAACTTTTATTTTCTCTCTTAATGTTGGTTCGTACATCACGTCAGAAGGAGAAAAACGATATTGTTATCTGTCTGTGCTATAACTAACAAGCTACTGTCAAGATGTCCGAGATGTCTGTCAAAATGGCAGAGGCCCTGCATTCCAGTGTTCTGGATTCGAACCCTACTTCTGACAATTTATGTCTTACTCAAAGGATTTTTTTCACTCTTAATGTTTGTCTGTACAACATGTCACAAGGAAAAAATGATAATTATACCTCTGTCTGCTCTAATTAATCAGCTACGTGTCAGGATGGACCAGTGGTCTAATGTGCTGCAATCCAATGTTCTGAGCATGGGTTCGAATCCCACTTCTAACAATCTATATCTTACTAAGAGAATTTATGGCTTTTTTCTCTCTTAATATTTGTCGATATATCGTGTGAGCAGAAGCAGAATTATAACTGCCTGTGCTGTTATTAATTAGCTCCGTGTTAGCATGGTCAAGTGGTCCAAGGCGCTGCGTTTAGGACGCAATCCAGTGTTCTGCGCATGGATTCAAATACTACTTCTGACAACTTATCTTTTACTAAGAGAATTTATTACATTATTCTCTGTTAATGCTGGTCCGTACATCACGTCAGAAAGAGAAAAATTATAATTATATCTTTCTGTGCTCCAATTAAGTAGTTATGTGTCAGGATCGCAGTTTGGTCTCAGGCGCTGCATTTAGGCTGCAGTCCAGTGCCCTGGGTTTGTCCAGTTTTGTCCGTTAGAATGTCACAAGGTTCATATTGACAATTATATCACTGTCTGCTCTGATTAACCAACAACGTGTCAGGATGGCCCAGTGGTCTAAGGCTCTGCGTTTAAGCCGCAGTCCAGTATCTCGGCGTGGGTTCGAATTCCACTTCTGACAATCTATGTTTTACCAAGAGAATATAGGCTTTTTTCTCTTTTAATGTTTTGTCCGTTAGAATATCAGAAGATGAAAAGTGATAATTATATCTCTGTCTGCTCTGATTAACTAACAACGTGTCAGGATGGCCGAGTGGTCTAAGGCGCTGCGTTTAGACCGCAGTCCAATATCTGGGCGTGGGTTCGAATCCCACTTCTGACAATCTATATTTTACGAAAAGAATATACGTCTTTTTTCTCTTTTAATGTTTTGTCCGGTAGATTGTCACAAGGAGAAAATTGATATTATATCTCTGTCTGCTCTGACTAACTAACAACGTGTCAGGATGGCCGAGTGGTCTAAGTCGCTGCGTTTAGACCGCAGTCCAGTATCTGGACGTGGGTTCGAATCCCACTTCTGACAATCTGTGTTTCACCAAGAGAATATACGGCTTTTACTCTTTTAATGTTTTGTCCGTTAGAATGTCAGAAGATGAAAATTGATAATTATATTACTGTCTGCTCTGATTAACTAACAACGTGTCAGGATGGCCGAGTGGTCTAAGGCGCTGCGTTTAGGCCGCAGTCCAGTATCTGGGCGTGGGTACTTCTGACAATCTATGTTTTACCAAGAGAATATACGGCTTTTTCTCTTTTAATGTTTTGTCCGTTAGAATATCAGAAGATGAAAATTGATAATTATATCTTTGTCTGCTCTGATTAACTAACAACGTGTCAGGATGGCCGAGTGGTCTAAGTCGCTGCGTTTAGGCCGCAGCCCAGTATCTGGGCGTGGATTCGAATCCCACTTCTGACAATCTATATTTTACGAAGAGAACATACGTCTTTTTTCACTTTTAATATTTTGTCAATTTTAATGTCACAAGGAGAAAATTGATAATTATATGTCTCTCTGCTCTGATTAACCAACAACGTGTCAGGATGGCCGAGTGGTCTAAGGCGCTGCGTTAAGGCCGCAATGCAGCCTCTGAGCGTGGATACGAATCCCACTTCTGACAATCTATATTTTACGAAGAGAATATACGGTTTTTTTCTCTTTTAATGTTTTGTCCGTTAGATTGTCAAAAGGAGAAAATTGATAACTATGTCTCTCTGCTCTGATTAACCAACAACGTGTCAGGATGGTCGAGTGGTCTTAGGCGCTGCGTTTAGGCCGCAGTCCAGTATCTGGACGTAGGTTCGAATCTCACTTCTGACAATCAATATTTCAGGAAGAGAATATACGGCTTTTTTCTCTTTTAATGTTTTGTCCGTTAGAGTGTCACAAGGAGAAGATTGATAATTATATATCTGTCTGCTCTGATTTTCCAGCAATGTGTCAGGATGGCCGAGTGGTCTAAGGCGCTGCGTTTAGGCCGCAGTCCAGTATCTGGACGTAGGTTCGAATCTTACATCTGACAATCTGTATTTTAGGAAGAGAATATACGGCTTTTTTCTCTTTTAATATTTTGTCCGGTAGATTGTCACAAGGAGAAAATTGATAATTATATATCTGTCTGCTGTGATTTGCCAGCAATGTGTCAGGATGGCCGAGTGGTCTAAGGCGCTGCGTTTAGGACGCAGTCCAGTATCTGGGCGTGGGTTCGAATCCCACTTCTGACAATCTTATTTTTAGGATGAGAATATACGGCTTTTTTTCTATTCTAATGTTTTGTCCGTTAGAGTGTCACAAGGAGAAAATTGATAATTATATCTCTGTCTGCTCTGATTAACCATCAACCTGTCAGGATAGCCGAGTGTTCTAAGTCGCTGCGTTTAGGCCGCAGTCCAGTATCTGGGCGTGGGTTTGAATCCCACTTCTGACAATCTTATTTTTATGAACAGAATATACGGTTTTTTTCTCTTTTAATGTTTTGTCCGTTAGATTGTCAAAAGGAGAAAATTGATAACTATGTCTCTCTGCTCTGATTAACCAACAACGTGTCAGGATGGTCGAGTGGTCTTAGGTGCTGCGTTTAGGCCGCAGTCCAGTATCTGGACGTAGGTTCGAATCTCACTTCTGACAATCAATATTTCAGGAAGAGAATATACGGCTTTTTTCTCTTTTAATGTTTTGTCCGTTAGAGTGTCACAAGGAGAAGATTGATAATTATATATCTGTCTGCTCTGATTTTCCAGCAATGTGTCAGGATGGCCGAGTGGTCTAAGGCGCTGCGTTTAGGCCGCAGTCCAGTATCTGGACGTAGGTTCGAATCTTACATCTGACAATCTGTATTTTAGGAAGAGAATATACGGCTTTTTTCTCTTTTAATATTTTGTCCGGTAGATTGTCACAAGGAGAAAATTGATAATTATATATCTGTCTGCTGTGATTTGCCAGCAATGTGTCAGGATGGCCGAGTGGTCTAAGGCGCTGCGTTTAGGACGCAGTCCAATATCTGGGCGTGGGTTCGAATCCCACTTCTGACAATCTTATTTTTAGGATGAGAATATACGGCTTTTTTTCTATTCTAATGTTTTGTCCGTTAGAGTGTCACAAGGAGAAAATTGATAATTATATCTCTGTCTGCTCTGATTAACCATCAACCTGTCAGGATAGCCGAGTGGTCTAAGTCGCTGCGTTTAGGCCGCAGTCCAGTATCTGGGCGTGGGTTCGAATCCCACTTCTGACAATCTTATTTTTATGAACAGAATATATGGCTATTTTCTCTTTTAATGTTTTGTCCGTTAGAATGTCACAAGGAGAAAATTGATAATTATACCTCTGTCTGCTCTGATTAACCAACAACGTGTTAGGATGGCCGAGTGGTCTAAGGCGCTGCGATTAGGCCGCAGTCCGGTGTCTGGTCGTGCGTTCGAATCCCACTTCTGACAATCCTATTTTTACGAAGAGAATATACGGCTTTTTTCTCTTTTAATGTTTTGTCCGTTAGATTGTCAGAAGGAGAAAATTGATAATTATATCTCTGACTGCTTTGATTAACCAACAACGTGTCAGGATGGCCGAGTGGTCTAAGGCGCTGCGTTTAGGCCGCAGTCCAGTATCTGGGCGTGGGTTCGAATCCCACTTCTGACAATCTTGTTTTTACGAAGACAATACACGGCTTTTTTCTCTTTTAATGTTTTGTCCGTTAGAATGTCACATGGAGAAAATTGATAATTATATCACTGTCTGCTCTGATTAACGAACAACGTGTCAGGATGGCCGAGTGGTCTATGTCGCTGCGTTTAGGCACAGTCCAGTATCTGGGCGTGGGTTCGATTTCCACTTCTGACAATCTTAATTTTACGAAGAGAATATACGGATTTTTTCTCTTTTAATGTTTTGTTCGATAGAGTGTCAGAAGGAGAGAATTGATAATTATATATCTGTCTGCTCTGATTAACCAACAACGTGTCAGGATGGCCAAGTGGTCTAAGGCGCTGCGTTTAGGCCGTAGTCTGATATCTGGGCGTGGGTTCGAATCGCACTTCTGACAATCTATATTTTAGGAAGAGAATATACGGCTTTTTTCTCTTTTAATGTTTTGTCCGGTAGATTGTCACAAGGAGAAGATTGATAATTATATATCTGTCTGCTCTGAATTGCCAGCAATGTGTCAGGATGGCCGAGTGGTCTAAGGCGCTGCGTTTAGGCCGCAGTCCAGTATCTGGGCGTGGGTTCGAATCCCACTTCTGACAATCTTATTTTTACGAAGAGAATATACGTCTTTTTTCTCTTTTAATGTTTTGTTCGGTAGATTGTCACAAGGAGAAAATTGATAATTATATCTCTGTCTTCTCTGATTAACTAACAACGTGTCAGGATGGTCGAGTGGTCTAAGGCGCTGCGTTTAGGCCGCAGTCCAGTATCTGGGCGTAGGTTCGAATCTCACTTCTGACAATCTATATTTTAGGAAGAGAATATACGGCTTTTTTCTCTTTTAATGTTTTGTCCGGTGGATTGTCACAAGGAGAAAAATTTATAATTATATATCTGTCTGTTCTGATTTGCCAGCAATGTGTCAGGATGGGCGAGTGGTCTAAGGCGCTGCGTTTAGGCCGCAGTCCAGTATCTGGGCGTGGGTTCGAATCCCACTTCTGACAATTTTATTTTTAGGATTAGAATATACGGCTTTTTTTCTCTTTTAATGTTTTGTCCGTTAGAATGTCACAAGGAGAAAATTGATAATTATATCTCTGTCTTCTCTAATTAACCATCAACGTGTCAGGATGGCCGAGTTTTCTAAGACGCTGCGTTTAGGCCCCAGTCCAGTATCTTGGCGTGGCTTCGAATCCCGCTTCTGACAACCTTATTTTTACGATGAGAATATACGGCTTTTTTCTCTTTTAATGTTTTGACCGTTAAAATGTCACAAGGAGAAAATTGATAATTATATCTCTGTCTGCTCTGATTAAATAACAACGTGTCAGGATTGCCGAGAGGTCTAAGGCGTTGCGTTTAGGCCGCAGTCCAGTATCTGGGGCGTGAGTTCGAATCCCACTTCTGACAATCTTATTTTTATGAACAGAATATACGGCTATTTTCTCTTTTAATGTTTTGTCGTTAGAATGTCACAAGGAGAAATTTGATAATTATACCTCTGTCTGCTCTGATTAACCAACAACGTGTCAGGATGGCCGAGTGGTCTAAAGCGCTGCGTTTAGGCCGCAGTCCGGTATCTGGTCGTGCGTTCGAATCCCACTTCTGACAATCTTATTTTTACGAAGAAAATATACGGCTTTTTTCTCTTTTAATGTTTTGTCCGTTAGAATGTCAGAAGGAGAAAATTGATAATTATATCTCTGTCTGCTTTGATTAACCAACAACGTGTCAGCATGGCCGAGTGGTCTAAGGCGCTGCGTTTAGGCCGCCGTCCAGTATCTGGGCGTGAGTTCGAATCCTACTTCTGACAACCTTATTTTTATGAACAGAATATACGGCTTCTTCTCTTTTAATGTTTTGTCCGTTAGAATGTCACAAGGAGAAAATTGATAACTATATCTCTGTCTGCTCTGATTAACCAACAACGTGTCAGGATGGTCGAGTGGTCTAAAGCGCTGCGTTTAGGCCGCAGTCCGGTATCTGGTCGTGCGCTCGAATCCCACTTCTGACAATCTTATTTTTACGAAGAGAATATACGGCTTTTTTCTCTTTTAATGTTTTGTCCGTTAGAATGTCAGAATGAGAAAATTGATAATTATATCTCTGTCTGCTTTAATTAACCAACAACGTGTCAGGATGGCCGAGTGGTCTAAGGCGCTGCGTTTAGGCCGCAGTGCAGTATCTGGCCGTTGGTACGAATTCCACTTCTGACAATCTCTATTTACGAAGAGAATATACGGCTTTTTTCTCTTTTAATGTTTTATCCGTTAGAATGTCACAAGGAGAAAATTGATAATTATATCTCTGGCTGCTTTGTTTAATAAACAGCGTGTCAGGATGGCCGAGTGCTCTGAAACGTTGGGTTTAGACAATGGTTACGAATCCCACTTCTGAGAATTTATGCTTTAACAACACAATTTATGGCTTTTTTTTTCTCTCTTTTAATGTTTTGTCCGTACAGCATGTCACAATGCAAAAATTGATAATTATATCTCTGTCTGCTTTGATTAATCAACAAAGTGTCAAGGGTGGCCCAGTGCTCTGAGACGTTGGGTTTTGGCCATAGGTTCGAATCCCACTTCTGACAGTTTATATTTTTAACAAGGCAATTTATGACTTTTTTTCTTTTTTAATGTTTTGTCCGTACAGCATGTCACAAGGAGAAAATTGATAATTATTATCTCTGTCTGCGCTGGTTAATTAACAAAGTGTCAGGATGGCCGAGTGGTCTAAGTCGCTGCGTTCAGTATGTGGGTACGAATCACATTTCTGATAATTTATATTTTACCAAGAGAATTCACGGCTTTTATCTCTTTTAATATTTTGTCCGTATAGCATGTCACAAGGAAAATACTGATAATTTTATCTCTGTCTGCTCTGCTTAATCAACAACGTGTTCGTATGGCCGAGTGCTCTTTGAGTTTAGGCCATGGGTTCGAATCCCACTTCTAACATTTTATATTTTACCAACAAAATTTACGGCTTTTTTTCTCTTTTAATGTTTTGTTCGTAGAGCATGTCACAAAGAGAAAATTGATAATTATATTTCTGTCTGCTCTGGTTAATAAACAGCGTGTCAGGATGGCCGAGTGCTCTGAGACGTTGGGTTTAGGCCATGGATTCGAATCCAACTTCTGACAATTTATATTTTACCAAGAGAATTTGTGGCTTTTTTCTCTTTTAATGTTTTGTCCGTACAGTATGTCACAAGGTTAATATTGATAATTATATCTCTGTCTGCTTTGTTTAATCAACAACGTGTCAGGATGGCTGTGTGGTCTAAGGCGCTGCATTTAGCTCACAGTCCAGTATCTGGGCGTGGGTTTGAATCCCACTTCTGACAATTTATATTTTACCAAGAGAACATACGGCTTTTTTCTCTATTAATGTTCTGTCCGTATAGCATGTCAGAAGGAGGAAAATGATAATTATATCTCTGTCTGCTCTGGTTAATCAACAAAATGTCAGGATGTTCGAGTGCTCTAAAACGTTGGGTTTAGGTCATGTGTTCGAATCCCACTTCTGACAATTTATATTATACCAACAAAATGTACGGCTTTTTTCTCTTTTAATGCATTTTCCGTACAGCATTCCACAAGGAGAAAATTGTTAATTATATCTCTGTCTGCGCTGGCTAATCAACAACGTGTCAGGTTGGCCGAGTGTTCTAAGTCGCTGTGTTTAAATCGCAGTCCAGTATCTGGGCGTGGGTTCGAATCCCACTTCTGACAGCTTATATTTTACCAAAAGAATTTATTGTTTTTTTCTCTCTTAATGTTTTTTCGTACTTCATGTCAGAAGTAGAAAAATTATAATTATATTTATCGGTGCTCTAATAACTAGTTACGTATCAGGATCGCCAAGTGGTGTTAACCGTTGCGTATGACCAATTTGTCGTAGTAGGTGTGTTCTTTACCTTTGAGGTAAATTTTTATATCTAGTTTAAGTTATGGTTAAAGTTTTAGTTTTGTTGACTTTAAAAATATAAAACGAAATATGGAATTAATATTGTGGAAAACAGAGATTTCGAGATTTTTGTATCACCTTTTTATCAGTAGTGACATTTTCTTATAAAAAACTTATTTCCGAAGTTAGGGAGTAGAGACGTCTTCTAGCTCAGAATAATTTAAATTTCAAATACACTCATGGACACAAAAATTGCAACACCTCGGACCACGCTGAAACTGAGCAGAATGATAGAGCATGGTTACAAGGTAATAATGATTAATCGCTTGCATGCATATTAAGAGTGTGTTTAGAAGTCCCCAATATGGGTTATCAATAAGGGGTTGTTGTTGGGTTGTTTTACCCCTGAGCGGCACTTTTTGCACACCACGGGCTAAATGGCCAGGTCACATGGACCACGAAGGCTCAGAGAAGGTTGGGGGAGGGGATCCACTGGAACAGCTGTTCAGAGACAGATGGTAGCCTCCCGTCAAGGCCATCCAGCGTGTTCTTTAACGTGCACAGGGTATGGCTCTCCCGCACACGGGGCCACGGCTTAACGTCCCATCCGACGGACGGCGGCCTTTCCAAGCCCATCGGTGTCCCCTACTGACCGTGGGCAGGATAAATTGGAGCAATACACTGTAGTTGAATAGGGTGGCAATTGGAGAAGTTACCTGGAGATGCATTTACTCATGCACTAGAGTTCAGTAAGGTGTCTAATGACCCCTGACAGCAATACAAATGTCACATTGACACTGCATGCTGTTGGCATGGGAAGTTGTTTGTTTGGTTGTTTGGGGAATGAATATCTGCCAGGCGTCGAGGCATCGATGCATACAGGTCCCTAATAGGGTCCTAAGGCCCTTTCCACCATTCGTCCTCCAAAGGGAGACGCAGGGTGTCCAGTGTGTATGCTGACTGTAAATCCTGTTTGAGACGCCGACCCACCACATCCTGTATGTGTTCTATAGTGGAAAACTCCAAGGATATAGCAGATCAATGTAAAGTGTTGACATGCTGCATGCTATATGGGGTCGTGCGTTGTGCTGCTGAAAAATGTCACCAAGAGAACTCCACAGGAAGGTAGACAATGGGACACCAGAATCTTGTCAACGTATCGTGTCGTTGAGCTATCAGTTTCCTGGACAAACACTAAAGGTGTTCTGCAGTCATAACTGATGACATCCCACACGAGAACACCGGGTGTGCAGGACGAGACTGAGTGGAACCCACCCACGGCAAAACCATTTTTTTCCTGCTTATTATTTCATGAGTTTCAGGTCTCCAGGACATCTCCTGTGATTCTGTACTACTGAATTAACATTTTAATTTTGTCAAACAATGATGGTTGGTTTACCTCTGAGCGACACTTTTTCGTACACAATGGGCTATATGGCCAGGTCACAAGAACCCCGATGGCTGGGGGAGGGGACCCACTGGAACGGCTGTTGGTAGACAGATGGTAGCCTCCCGTCAAGGCCATCCAGTGTTCTTTAACTTGCATAGGGTATGGCACTCCCGCACACGGGGGCCACGGCTTAACCTCCAATCTGACGGACGGCGGCCTTTCCAATCCTATCGGTGTCCCCTACTGACCGTGGGCAGGGCGGGGAATTTTGCGGAGATAAATCTCAACGCTGACTCAGCTGGGACTCGAACCTGGAAACTACAGATTAGTAGCCTGGCCCGCTACAAACTGAGTCACCCTCGCCCCAGAAATATAATAATTAATAATATAATAATAAAATATGCAATTAGCGACATACATTTTATATATGAATTTCTCATCATACATCAGAGAAATGTTTTTTCCCAAATCGGACTAGGGCTCAAAAAATTGAGCCCAAACTCCTCTCTATTTAGGGGGCTTCGAATATGGCTTTCCAGTCACATAACATGGAAGTGTTCGGTACCTTTTTGTAATATAGGTTAATCAGAAATTTTCCTATCTCCAGCCCATTTAAGGCCAAAATCTTTCCCTTGAAGTGAATTTCGCATAACATAATCAATAACCAAGCTAAAGAGAAAAGGAGACAAAATGCACCCTTGTCGAACACCAGAAGTAATGCTAAACCAATTGCTACAAGCCTTACCAACTCTCACACACGACTCAGTGTTATTATAGAGAGCTTTCATAATGTTAACTAACTTGTCTGGTATACCATATGATCTCACAATCAACCACAAATTATGACGATCAACAGAGTCGAAAGCCTTTTTGAAATCAACAAAGCTAGCAACCAAAGGTTTCTGAAACTCTAAACATTTCTCAAGAATCTGCCTAAGTGAAAATATCTGATCTACACATCCCCTACCACTTCTGAATCCACATTGCTCATCACGCAATTGCCTGTCAACCAGATTCTTAATTCTATTAAGCACAATCATGGAAAGAACTTTACCTGGAACAGAGAGTAGGCTGATACCCCTATAGTTATCACAAGAACTGCGATCACCTTTTTTGAAAATAGGGATAACAATAGCTCTGGTAAAATCCTTAGGAACCATGCCTTTATCATAAAAGAGATTCAGAATTTCAGTCATCCAAGTGGTAACCGAAACATTCCCAGCTCTAAGCATTTCCGTAGTAATTTCATCTACCCCTGGGGATTTATGAAGTTTAAGTTTAGAAACAGCCAAACTAACTTCAGATTGTGTTATAGGGCCAACATTAAAGCCACCAATGCATCTATCATCATTGCAAACAATGGGAGTAGAACTAACTACATTGTTTAGAACATCACTGAAATGCTCAGCCCACCTAGCCATGACAGAATCCTCCCCTTCTATAACCTTACCTTGTTTATCCTTCAATCCTTGTATGCCTGTCCGTTTTCTACCACACAAAACATTAACTATCTGGTACAGCTCTCTGCTGTTGTGCTGTCTAACTGCTTCCTCGGATTTGTCAGCCAAACCATCAAGCCAAAAATTTTTATCAGCAGCTAACTGATCCTTTACAAGTTTATTAAGGTCTCTGTAATGCTTTCTATTAGGACTAGTAGGGTATTGATTAAGGGCATTCCTGCAGTTCTTTCTTTCCGAAATAAGCTCAAGTGCCTCATCACTCAGATAATTCTGCCTCTTCTGCTCCTTTTTTCCTAAAAGAGTACTGTTAGTGTCCAAAAATGCCTGTTTAAAATGATCCCATTCTTCCTCAACTTCAGTAGTAAGCAAACCATGACTGTCATAATGACTAAGTAACCTATCATGGTAAGCTTTGGCTATAACTGGATCTTTCAGAGCTTCAGTATTAAAAGTAAATTTTTTAACCCTAGCACAACACTTTTTAAGTTTAAGTTGCAACACACTTTTAACAAGGTAATGGTCAGATCCAATTTCAGCTCCCCTATATGCCCTGGTATTCCTAACAGAACTAGTCCATTTGCTGTTAATTAATATGTAATCAATCATATTCTTATGCAGCCCATCAGGTGAAACCCATGTGTACTTATGTATGTCGTGGTGTTTGTAATAAGTGTTAGTTATTCTGAATCCATTGAGTTTACTTACCTGTAGGAGACGTTGCCCATTGCTATTGCAGCTACCAATACCAAAAGGGCCTATTACTCCTCCCCAAAGGTCAGAGTCAGTACCAACTTTGGCATTGAAGTCACCAAGAACAAGGGTAATATCTCCTTTCTTGACAGAATTCAAAATATCCTGAAGTTGTTCATAAAACCTATCCTTCTCATCCTCATCGGCATCCTCAGTGGGGGCATAACAGCAGACGCCGCAACTTTTGTAGACTCTGTTGGCAGAGCGAGTTACGGTAACAAAGAGGGAAACCTGTCCCTTACAGAAGCCACATCAGTGTCAGCTGTTACCCAAGGAAAGTTCCCTTTTCTTGGTGTATCAACGTTCGCTGTGATGTTAGAGAAAAAGCACCAGATTATTCCTGGTTTTCTTTTATAGAATCAAATGTAATATTTACATCATTCAATTATTATCTCTAACCCCTCCCCCCCCCCCCCCACACACATCTCCTCCTTGTGTCGGTGGGGGCTAACTTCAAAGCGCTATAACTTCTAGAATAAGAGATTTATCAGAAATGTGACTAAAGATAAATGAAACAATTCTGGAAATTTATTGTTCAAGTTACGTTAAATTTTCAGATAAAGTTTAATTTTGACTCAAGATAAACCATCCTCTTCACCCAAGCATAATTGTGACTGATAGAAGAACTTGATGATGTACCACAGATGAAGGTTTTTTCTCCAAAGGAGACAAAAAAATGCGTCTAAACAACACCTCTTATAAGAGACGGCCAATGTACAGTCGCTCAAAAAAGTTTCCGAACACTAGGGTTGATTGCAGAATTCAGAAAAAATATCTGGCAACGAATTTTTTAAATTAGTGATCTGTCAACCTTCGTGTCACGTGACACGAAGGTTGCCAGATCACTAATTTCAAAAGAAATCGTTGCCAGATATTTTTTCTGAATTCTGTAATCAACCATAGCGTTCGTATACTTTTTTGAGCGACTGTACCTCTATTTCCAAACTACTATACCGAAAGGGGGGCACGACCCTTTCCCCCGCCCTCCTCCTTCCCCTCCCCAACAGATCCGGCCTTGGCCTCTGACGAATATAAAATGTTTGTTTTCAACGAGAATGAAGTTTGTCATATTTCGACTTTTGTGCCTCCTAACAATGAAAACTGAAACTACTAGATGATTATAGAAATGCAAATGTTAATAATTTATTTGCCCCTATGAAACACAAGAGAATTTTTCATTTATCTCGTAAAAAGAAAAAGTTTGCGTTTTTCACTTGCCCTAGAATTAAGGGGGACAAATCGTTTACTGCCATTGCAAAATTCTTGGCAATCACACTCCACCGCAAAATTTCAAATTTCTATCATAAATTGACCGTTTGTAATGGTCGTTAAAAATTGGGCCATTTCCGAAATATTTTCACTGCTGGAAAGCATTATTTTACATATATATATATGGGAGATATTTGGGACATTTGAAAAGGGGAATGTAATAATAATTCATCAAAAATCCAACTCCAAAATAAATTTTTTATCTATATAAATTTATTTTTGGATTGGATTATTGATAAAATATTGCAATTCGCACTTTTTCAATCTTCAAATAGTTTTAAAACTAAGACTTCTTGCCGTAAAAATATTTAGAAAATCGGAAAATTTTAAATGAATATTCCAAACGATATATGTATTCCAACAATATCAAATTTGAAGCTTTCGTAGTGGAATCTGTGGGTCAACAATTTCGCACTGAAAGTAAAATTGCTTATCTCTAAAAACGAAAATAATAGCTTTCTTTAAAAAACAAAAACAAAAGAACTAAAAGATATCCTTGAAAGTTAGCGAAAAATTACACGATATTGCTATCACTTGAAATGACAGCATGAGTCTAAAAAATTGCATTAAAGAGACTGGTGATGTTGTTGTGATGACGAAAAGAACTAGTTGGATTGCAGAAAGTCGAAGCCGTATAGATGATTCCACATTTAGTTTCAATCTGTTTTTGGCAGGGAAAAGCACGTTCATCTAAGTGACATTCTTATTGTTCTGTGTGGAATTTCGTACGTCTACTGCTTGGAATGATTAGTGTTGAAAAAATCAATAGACAAAATAGAATTCGAGAACCAATTTCTCAACCGCTAAAATCAATTTTTCTTTTTCGAAAAACTTCTTTTTTTACCCAGAAATTACGCATATTATTCGGAAAATACCAAATAATCCAAACTAGGGGTGAGTTCGGACAGCGCTCAAGATAATTTATATTTCATATGTTTTTGTAATTGTGAAGAACATAAGTAAAACTTTTTTTTATTATAATTTAAACGTTTTTAATCAGTCTTTGTTGCCAAGTGGCTTTTGATCACTTTTTTACTTATTCTCTACCTTTAATAAATGAATGGCTATTTGCGTTTAAAATGTTGTTACCCACGAACTTTCATTTCTACTAATATTTATGATACTTTTCATTCCAAATAGCATTAACCCCATCATTTTAGCCATAAAAGGACTATAATTAATACTATAGCAATAAAATAAATTATTGACGACATTCATTTCTGAATATACACCGAAGAACCAAAACATTATGACCACCTGCCTAATATGATGTTGGTCCTCCACGTGCCGCCAAAACAGCTCTTCCCCGGCGAGGCGTGGATGCTAAAAACGATTTCTGAAGTTCAAGTTTTAAGTTCAACTTTAAAAGATTTCTAAAGTTGTCTTGTGGTATCTGGTACCAACACGTTACCAGCAGATCCTTCAACTGCTGTAAGTTACATGGTTGAGCCACCGCAGATCATATGTGCTGTTCCAACACAAACCACAGATGCTCGATTGGATTGATGTCTGGAGAATTTGGAGGCCAAGGCAATATCTGGAAGTCTTCTTCGTGTTCCGCGAACCATTCTCGAACAATCCGGGCAGTGTGACATGGCGCATTTAATCCTGCTGAAAGAAGACACTCCTAGAGGAGTACACCGTTGCCATGAAAGAATGTACCTGGTCTGCAATGATGTTTAGATAGGTAGTAGACCTCATAGTTTCCTGCACATAAATGACTAAACCCAGGGTTTCTCAACAGAACATTACCCAAAGCATTACACTTCCTCCATCGGTTTGTTTTCGTCCCACAGTGCATTCTGGTGCCAACACATTACCAGATAAACGATACACACGTACCCAGCTGTCCACATGGTGCAACAGGAAACGAGATTCATCGGAACAGACGACCTCCTTCCAATTATTCAAGGTCCAGTTTTGATGCTCTCGAGCCTATTGTACGCACCTTCGACGGTGAACCGAGGTTAGCATGGGCACTCAGAATGGCCAGCGGCTACACAGCCCCATTTTCAGCAGGGTTCGATGTACTGTGTGTTGTGACACATTACACCCGTCACCAGCATTCAAATTACTGGCGAGTTGCGCCATAGTATCCCTTCTGTTGGCTCGTAGGATATGGGATAGCCTTCATTCACCTGTGGCATCGATGAGCTGTGGTCGGCCCACACTTTGCCGGCGGTTTATGGTTTTTCCCTCTTCGGACCACTTTTTGAAGGTATTAACCACGGCTCACCGTGAGCACTGGGGCGGGGGTTGCTCGGTCGGTAGCGCGCCAGGCTCGTAATCTGTAGTTCCAAGGTTCGAGTCCCAGCTGGGTCAGCGTTGAGATTTATCTCCGCAAAATTCCCCGCCCTGCCCACGGTCAGTAGGGGACACCGATGGGCTTTTAAAGGCCGTCGTCCGTCGGATGGGACGTTAAGCCGTGGCCCCGTGTGTGGGATAGAGCCATACCTTGTGCACGTTAAAGAACACGCTGGATGGCCTCGACGGGAGGCTACCATCTGTCTCCCAACAACTGTTCCAGTGAGTGGTGTGCAAAACGTGCCGCTCAGAGGTAAAACAACCCAACCCAACAACAACCGTGAGCACTCCACAAGTCTTGCCATCTCGCAAATACTCTGGCCATTACAATTTGGCCTTTGTCAAACTCACTTAAGTCCGCTGCCTTTCCCATCTGAAGAATAAGAATAACACTGATTAACAGAGCTCAGTATCGGGTAAGCTCAGTATCGGTGTGAGCTCAGTACCTGACCTTCACACGCGCCGTCGTTTACCTGCAGTTGCTTCGATTTGATTAAAAACGCGCTGGTCATAATATTTTGGCTCTGTGGTGTATGTCGTGATGCATCAGAGAAATTGCTTACCTAAATTGGCCTCGAGTGTGTTTTCGCTCAACATTTGTCGAAATGGTTGGGGCTCGGAGGAGCGCAGGCTCCAAAAATTGAGTCCAAAATCATCTGCAATGCACACATTTCCAGTTTAATGTAATTGTAGCTTTTTTGCAAGAACACACATAATTTTCAAATAATTGAAATATCACCATAATTTCTTCCATGCTAGTTAAACCCACGCCAACAGTTTGGTGCGAAACGTATATTCATTGATAACTCTTCCCATCAAAGTTCATTCACAGCTTTCCACAGTTAACGTACTACTCCAGTCACAAATGTTATTACTATATAAAATTGATGAGGTTAATGCTCTTTGGAATGAGAAATATTATAAATATAAGAAGAATGAAAGTTCGTGGGTAACAACTTTATAAACGTAAATAGCCATTCATTTATTAAAGGTAGAGAATAAATAAAAAAAGTGATCGAAAGTGATAAAAAGCACTTTTTTGCACACCATGGGCTAAATGGCCAGGTCACATGGACCCCGAAGGCTCAGAGAAGGTTGGGGGGGACCCTCTGGAACTGCTTTTGGGAGACAGATGGTAGCCTCCCGTCAAAGCCATCCAGCGTGTTCTTTAACGTGCACAGGGTATGGCTCTCCCGCACACGGGGCCACAGCTTAACATCCCATCCGACGGACGGCGGTCTTTCCAAGCCCATCGGTGTCCCCTACTGACCGTGGGCAGGGCGGGGAATTTTGCGGAGATAAACCTCAACGCTGACCCAGCTGGGACTCGAACCTGGGAACTACAGATTATGAGCCTGGCACGCTACCGACTGAGCCACCCGCGCCCACTAATATATTGGCACAGCACCATATAATACGCTGGACATTATTTGGTTCAATACTGAACAACAGGGGCGGGGGTGGCTCAGTCCGTAGCGTGCCAGGCTCGTAATCTGTAGTTCGTAGGTTCGAGTCCCAGCTGACTAGTATTGAGATTTATCTCAGCAAAACTCCCCGCCCTGCCAATTGTCAGTAGAGGACACTGTTGGACTTGGAAAGACAATCATCATCCATTGGATGGGACGTTAAACCGTGGCGACGTGTGCGGGAGAGCCGTACCGTGTGCACGTTAAAGAACACACTGGATGACCTTGACGTGAGGCTACCACCTGTCTCCCAACAGTTGTTCCAGTGGGTCCCCTCCCAAATCTTCTCTGAGACTTCGGGGTCGTTGTGACCTGACCGTTTAGACTATTGTGTGCAAAAAAAGTGCCGCTTAGGGGTAAAACCCAACTTTTACTACAGATATTAAAATTTAGATAGCTTTAATTCTCATCTTTAATCTAATGTTTTTCATAGTAATTTTAATTTAGACGTTAGGAACTTTCAATTGTCAATCTCCATCCACCAAATTTTTGATAGGTTTTTACAATATTTAGGTATTTAGATAAAAACAATAATTATTATAAATTAATCAACAACTCATATAATTTAAACTCTACTGCGGAGTGAAATTCATTTCATGGGTTCAAACTTAAGTCACGTCAATCGATTATGAGTTTATTAGACGCCAAACAGAGCGCATAGCAATGATGGAAAGCGTGCTTTGAATAAAGCATTCAGCTGTTGACAGTCTACGAATCCAAATACATCGCTTATTGTAGAGGGAACAGGAAATACCATATTGCATTTGAGCTAGCCGAACAATTGAAACACTAAATGCTCTGCATACCACGTGAGTGGGAATTCAAGCAGGACAACATTGAAACGAGGGGTTTCTAGATACAATAGAAATTCGGTGTGGGAACTGCCTTTATCAGAGAGAATGTCTCTCTGCACGTTCTGTCAGGTAACAAAAGAGCAACTCTTGCGCTGATGGTGCGTATTTGGAAAGGTCAATGAGATCATTCCGCAAATTCACTGGGAAAGTGCCGCGTGAATAATTCCAGTATCGGAAACTTACGAATCTGGTATTTCTCGTGGGTTAGTTCAAACAAAAGATAGGTAGCGATTGATAATTAATTATTAGGGTTATAAGACAAAGCTACCATTATTTTACAAATTAGCTTTCAAAGGTTCGTAGTATTCTATAACTCTGAACGTGAGTGGGAGAAGGGGTCAGCCGCCGACGCGCCAAGCTCGTAATCTGAAGTTCCAATATTCGAGTTTAACTTGGACCAGCGTTGAGAGTTATCTCCGCTAAACTCCAGCGCTGCCTTCAGTCAATAGACGATACCAATGGGCTTGGAAAAGCCGCCATCTGTCGGATGGGATGTTAAGCTGTGACTCCGTGTGCGGGAGAGCCATAACCTGTGCACATTAAAGAGCACGCTGGATGGCCTTGACTGGAAGTTACTATGTGTCGCCTAAGAGCTGTCCAGTGAGTTCACTCCCTCGTCCTTCTGTGAGGTCCTTGTGACCAGGCCATTTAGCCAATTGGGTGGAAAAAATTGCTTCTCAGAGGTGAAATAACCCAACATCTGAGCGGCACAATTTTTGCACATAATGGTCTAAATCAGGCGTGTCCAACCCGCGGCCCTGGACAGATAGTAATGCGGCTCACAAAATCGTAAAGTTTGCGTGTTTACGACATAAGCTTTCAACATGATTATGTGATTTTCAGCGAGTTTTTGATGTCCCACTAGTTTTATGTTGCCCTTTTTTTAATTTTATAATAAAAAACATAAGAAATAAATTAAGTTTTATTATTCATATACATTAACTATGTTATATATTTTATGTGCGGCCTAAAACAATTCATCTTCACTCAATGTGGCCCAGGGAATTCAAATCTTCACTCAATGTGGCCCAGGAAAGTCAAAAGGTTGGGCACGCCTGGTCTAAATGGTCGGTTTACAAGGACTTTGAGGGTTAAAAGAATGTTGGAGGAGGGGACAGATTGTAAGGAGCCGCAGATTGAACGGACCTGGTTGAGAGTTTCAAAAACCTGTGGCTATTAACTTTGTAGATTTCAAAAAGGGTTTTTATTCTGTTGGCCACACTCCCGAGGTAATTAAAATGAAAAACCTGCTCCATAGATCAGCCATTCAAAAACATCTGAGCCTCATCCTCCTTTACCGATTTTTCTAGGCCACATTGAGTGAAGGTGAATTGTTTTGGGCCGTACATAAAATATATAATATAGTTAATGCATATGAATAATAAAACTTCATTTATTTTCTTATGTTTTTCATTATAAAATTAAAAAAGGGCAACATGAAACTAGTTAGTCTCTGTTTATCGCTAAACCTATCCTATTACAAATCTCAGTAACAGCTTTAAGAAAAGCGTGCATCTCGTCAACATCATTTGCCAAATTACCAGTATAATCTAATTGGTTCAGCATTACATACCTTATATGGGATGGACGCGAACACCACTTGTTGCATGAAGACAAAGCTTCGAGTCATACCTTAGCTTCTAGGAGCACATACCTTCAACGGATAGCAGAGGAAACTGGAACACGCTCTGTAGCACTCGAGGACATTCCTGTGACGTCAGCAGATGCTTCGACCCTGAACATTGGCGCAAATGAACCCTGCGTGAACGTCGACGTTCCGAAAACCTGCGAAAACGTCGAAACCCTGCGTGAACGAAAACCCTGCGTGAACGTCGACGACAGACTGTTTATAGATTATGGACAGCATGCAATGAGAAATGTGACCAAATACATATGACAATGCTTCATAGAAGCCTACTACAATGGAAGTTATGCTATGGGACAATTCTTACACAATAGAGACACCCGATTGAATATAATCGATGGTGACATAAAGATATCTGAAATTCTAGGGCCTCTGGAAACAGCGGCATGCAACATGTTTTAACAACATCTGGTGTGCACCTAATCGCACACCATAGGTTATCAAGAAAGTTGACAGCATGGTCAGGGACAAAACAGAAACCTCACCAAATCCAGGAATGTGCCCCGGTCGATTGTCCATAATATGAGCTCAGTACAACTGTATTTAGACAAGACATTGACTTCGGTATTTGTAGGGTTGTTTTACTTTAGAGCGGCACTTTTCTTTGCACACCATGGGCTAAATGGATAGGTCACATGGACCCCGAAGGCTCAGAGAAGGTTGGGGGAGGAGACCCACTGGGACAGCTGTTGGGAGACAGATGGTAGCCTCCCGTCAAGGCCATCCAGTGTGTTCTTTAACGTGCACAGGGTATGGCTCTCCCGAACACGGGGCCACGGCTTAACGTCCCATCCGACGGA
Organism: Ryuthela nishihirai; assembly: GCA_038380435.1. Lineage (NCBI taxonomy): Eukaryota > Metazoa > Arthropoda > Arachnida > Araneae > Heptathelidae > Ryuthela > Ryuthela nishihirai. The sequence goes on along the minus strand of JAWZYU010000028.1, from coordinate 26,356,012 downwards.
CGGCGGCCTTTCCAAGCCCATCGGTGTCCCTTACTGACGGTGGGCAGGGCGGAGATAAATCTCAACGCTCACCCAGCTGGGACTCGAACCTGGGAACTACAGATTACGAGCCTGGCGCGCTACCGACTGAGCCACCCCCGCCCCTCCATAACTCGGAATCATACATCACATCCATTAAGCTACATGGCCTTGACCTAAAACTAACTTTATCGGTGAATACTTCATTTCTAGATTAGTAGGTCGTGGCACATAAGAAGAAATAAATTATTTTGCTGACAACAAAATCTTCTTATTCCCAATCAGACGTTTTATCCATTAGGCCACGAGACTGGTCAGCGATCTTCTTGAAATTGCAACTATTGTTCAACACTTCATTAATAAAATAACATGTCGTGACATTACAGAAATAATTTCGTCCGTGACAGGACTCGAATCTATTGATTCGAAGTCAGACGCCCTATCCATTAAAACACGCGGACTTAACGTCGCCAGTCACCAAATTGTTACTATATTGTTGAACACTTCATTAATAAAATAACATTCCTTGACAATACGCGAATGGGGCGGGGGTTGCTCAGTCGGTAGCGCGCCAGGCTCGTAATCTGTAGTTCCCAGGTTCGAGTCCCTGCTGGGTCAGCGTTGTGATTTATCTCCGCAAAATTCCCCGCCCTATCCACGGTCAGTAGGGGACACCGATGGGCTTGGAAAGGATGCTGTCCGTCGGATGGGACGTTAAGCCGTGGCTCCGTGTGCGGGAGAGCCATACCCTGTGCATGTTAAAGAACACACTGGATGGCCTTGACGGGAGGTAACCATCTGTCTCCCAACAGCTGTTCCAGTGGGTCCCCTCCCCCAACATTCTCTGAGCCTTCGGGGTCCATGTGACCTGGCCATTTAGCCCATGGTGTGCAAAAAAGTGCCGCTCAGAGGTAAAACAACCCAATACGCGAACTTGCAACTTTTGTTTCATAGACAGACGACTTATCCATTAGGCAACAAAGACTTAGCATCGCCACTCACCAAATTGCAACTGTATTGTTGAACACAATATTAATAAAATAACATGTCAAAATTGATTTCGTCCACGACAGGGCTCGAATCTAGAATCTTCTAAGTCAGACCTCAGCCAGTAGAAAACTTGAAGAACAGTGTTCATTAAATTGCAACTGTATCGTTGAACGTTTCATTATTACAATAAAATATAGTGACATTAAAGGAAAACGTCAATTCATCAGGCGACAGGACATGAACCTGCAATCTTCTGATTTGAAAGCAGACGCTTTATCCATTAAGCCACGCGGACTTAATAGATGGTGTTCACTAAATTGGAATCGTATCTCTGAATATTTCGTTTTTGCAATAAAAGATCGTGACATTAAATATCAATTCCTCCATGACTCAAACCTACAATCTTCTGATTCGAAGTCAGACAAATTATCCATTAGGCCACGCAGACGTGACGAACGATGTTTACTAAATTGGAATTGTATTGTTGACCATTTCGTTAATGCACTAAATAATCACGGCATTCAAGAAAAACATCACTTCGTCAGGACACATAACTGCTAGCTTCTGATTCGAAATCAGACGGCTTATCAATTAGGCCACGCAGACGTGAAGTGTGGCCGTTCACTACATTACGGAACGCTAAATGTTCGCTAAATTAGGTGTTCACTAAATTGCAGTTGTATCGTTCAATATTTCATTATTGCAATAAAGGATCGTGACATTAAATAAAAACATCAATTTGTCCGCGACAGGACTTCAAACCTGCAATCTTCTGATTCGAAGTCAGACGCCTTATCCATTAGGACACACAGACGTGAAGTGTGGCCGTTCACTACATTGCAATTGTATTGTTCAACATTTCGTTATTGCAATAAAAGATCGTGACATTAAATAAAAACCTCAATTTGTCCGCGACAGGACTCAAACCTGCAATCTTCTGATTCGAAGTCAGACGCCTTATCCATTAGGACACACAGACGTGAAGTGCGGCCGTTCACTACATTGCAATTGTATTGTTCAACATTTCGTTATTGCAATAAAAGTAAGTCAATTAAAGAAAAACATCACTGATCCACGACAAGAGCTTGCAAACTGCTGATTCGAATGTAGACGTCTTATCCAACAGGTCACGCGTACGTGATATATGGTGTTCACTAAATTGGAATTCTATTGTTGAATATTTCGTTATTGCAATAAAAGATCATGACATTAAAGAAAAACATCAACTCATTCACAACGCATATCTGCTGATTCGAAGTCAGACGCCTTATCCATTTGACCCTGCGGACATGAAGGTCAATCTTCACTAAATTACATCGTTAAACATTTCATTATTGCAATAAAAGATCGTGACATTAAAGCATCTATTTGTCTGTGACATAGACTCGAACCTGCAATCATCTGACAGGAAGTCAAACTCTTATCCTAGGGCAGCCAGTCTTCGAAGATGGTGTTCACTAAACTGGAATTTTATCGTTGAACATTTCATTATTGCAATAAAAGACCATGACATTAAAGAAAAACAACACTTCGTGTGCGACATGACTCAAAAAATTGCAATTTTCTAATTTTGAAGTTAAACGCTTTATCCATTAGTCCACGCGTACTTTACGTTTATTGTCACCAAATTTTTTTTTCATTTTCCAAAGTCAATTTTAATTTTTTTCCAAAAATTAAAAAGGAACATCCTTGGAAGCCTCTTTCAAGACCATGCAGAAGAATGCCTTCATTAGGACTTGAGGAGTGTTCCCGCAAAGGAGTCTTTTGTACAGTCGCTCAAAAAAGTATCCGAATACTATGGTTGATTACAAAATTCAGCAAAAATATCTAGCAACGATTTTTTTAGAAATTAGTGATCTGGCAACCTTCGTGTCACGTGATTACAGAATTCAGGAAAAATATCTGGAGCGTACTGTACACGCTCCAGTTACCGTTCACAGCAAACTGGAGCGTGCGCAGTTACTGCACACGCTACAGTTTGCTGTGAACGGTAACTGCACACGCTCCATATTCATTGCATTATATATTCATACGCATTATACATATTAAAAAATATCCGAACACTATGGTGGATTACAGAATTCAGAAAAAATATCTGGCAACGATTTTTTTTAGAAATTAGTGATCTGGCAACCTTCGTGTCACGTGACACGAAGGTTGCCAAATCACTAATTTCTAAAAAAAAATCGTTGCCAGATATTTTTTCTGAATTCTCCAATCAACCACAGTGTTCGGATACTTTTTTTGAGCGACTGTACCACCAAGAGCGTTCCGTAATTAGCATAGACTTGTGCAACTCTGCGTAGATGTCGGAGAGGACAAGTCTTGTTGAGGTAAGTGCAAATGCTTTCTGTTCTGCAGATGCAAAACAAGAACTTTTTGAACGCCCCACGTGACATTGCATCATTATCGTCGAAAAACGACAGGTTGAGATCTTAGCTTTCTATTTCGGAGGCCGCAAGAGGGCGGGTTCTAAAAATATAAATGTATTAAAAAATTTAAAAAAAACTATCTTTCTATATGGGCCCTAAGTTGGGTTGGAGTTGTTTTACCTCTGAGCGGCACTTTTTTGCACACCATGGGCTAAATGGCCAGGTCACATGAACCCCGAAGGCTCAGAGAAGGTTGGGGGAGGGGACCCACTGGAACAGCTGTTGGGAAACAGATGGGAGCCTCCCGTCAAGGCCATCCAGCGTGTTCTTTAACGTGCACAGGGTATGGCTCTCCCGCACACGGGACCACGACTTAACGTCCCATCCGACAGGCGACGGCCTTTCCAAACCCTAAGGTGTCCCCTACTGACCGTGGGCAGGGCGGGGAATGGGCCCTAAGAAGCAGAAAATAAACCTAAAGCATAATCTGTCACTGAATTCGTATTTGCTTCAAAAGAAGATAGGGTGCCGATTTACCTACAGAACAAGATTACCGGCGCCCTTCTTCCCTTGAAGTGAATGCGAACTCAGTGACTGATTGCACCATCGATATGGTTTAAGTTTATTTTCTACTTTTTAGGGCTCATAAGGGAAGAGAGGCATTTTTAATATATTTATTATGTAAAACCTCTCCACGGACAGAAGAGCACGCTGCAGGCTGGGCCTTCTATCCCGGACAAAGAGAGACTTCTATGAACAAGTAGCAAGGATCTTCTCTCAAGCATTTTGAAACGAAAAAGTAATGGAAATATATTTTTAGCCAATTAGCACTTCAGAAACAAGTTCGACTTTGCTTCTGGACTCTTGCTGGAGCCACGGATGCACTGAGAGAAGCTCCACTTTATAGGAGTACAACTGACATTTCGGTAGGGTTGATTTTAACTCTGAGCTGCATTGTTTTTGCACACCATGAGCAAAATGACCAGGTCACATGGATCCCGATGACTCAGAAAAGGTTGGAGGAGGGGACCCACTGGAACAGCTGTTGGGAGACAGATGGTAGCCTACCGTCAAGGCCATCCAGCCTTGACGGATTGACAGTCTTCTCCACGATCTCTAGCGTGTTCTTTAACGTGCACAGGGTATGGCTCTCCAGCACTCGAGGCCACGGCTTAACGTCCCATCCGACGGACGGCGGCCTTTCTAAGCCCATCGGTGTCCCCTACTGAACGTGGGCAGGTAATATTTGCAGAGATAAATCTCAACGATGACCCAACTGGGACTCGAACCTGGGAACTACAGATTATGAGCCTGGCGTGCTACCGACTGAGTTACCCCCGCCCCTACAAAGTGACATTTATGAAAGAAGATGTCTTCATGTCTTCATCAATTGACACAGATGGTTTTGTCAAAACATGTCTTCGGCATTTATCCAGAACGCACTCTTATGAATAAAAGATGGAAAGTTGAATTACTTTACAAAGCATGAATGTCAAAGAGAAATCAATGTCGGTTAAGAACAGACTTTTGCATTATGTATAAACGGATACAGAAAAAATATTTCATCGATTTAATGCTATGAACTATTCAACTTTTGTCGCGTTTTAAAAACAATATTATTACCAGAAATAAAAGTAACCTCATCATACACAAGAATATATGTATAAATTCTTTTGTCGTCTTAGGGCAGATTCGCTGCCAATAATGGAGAGGGGCCTCCCAGGAGACTAGAGTTCATGTCGTTACAACACGATCTCTAGTTTTCTGTGAGAGTAACTCCTCCACGATCTCTAGTTTGCTATCAGATTACCTTCTTCACGATCTCTAGTTTTCTGTGAGGGTAACTCCTCCACGATCTCTAGTTGCTATCAGGTCACCTTCTCCACGATCTCTAGTTTTCTGTGAGGGTAACTCCTCCACGATCTCTAGTTTGCTATCAAATCACCTTCTCCAAGATCTCTAGTTTTTTGTAAGGGTAACTCCTCCATGATCTATAGTTTGTTATCAGATCACCTTCTCCACGATCTCTAGTTTTCTGTGAGGGTAACTCCTCCACGATCTATAGTTTGCTATCAGATCACCTTCTCCACGATCTCTAGTTTTCTGTGAGGGTAACTCCTCCACGATCTATAGTTTGCTAACAGATCACCTTCTCCACGATCTCTAGTTTTCTGTGAGGGTAACTCCTCCACGATCTCTAGTTTGCTATCAGATCACCTTCTCCACGATCTCTAGTTTTCTGTGAGGGTAACTCCTCCACGATCTCTAGTTTGCTATCAGATCACCTTCTCCACGATCTCTAATTTTCTGTGAGAGTAACTCCTCCACGATCTCTAGTTTGCTATCAGATCACCTTCTCCACGATCTCTAGTTTTCTGTGAAGGTAACTCCTCCGCGATCTATAGTTTGCTATCAGATCACCTTCTCCACGATCTCTAGTTTTCTGTGAGAGTAACTCCTCCACGATCTCTAGTTTGCTATCACATCACCTTCTCCACGATCTCTAGTTTTCTGGAGGGTAACTCCTCCACGATCTCTAGTTTGCTATTAGATCACCTTCTTCATGATCTCTAGTTTTCTGTGAGGATAACTCCTCCACGATCTCTAGTTTGCTATCAGATCGCCTTCTCCACGATTCTTCATGATCTCTAGTTTTCTGTGAGGATAACTCCTCCACGATCTCTAGTTTGCTATCAGATCACCTTCTCCACGATCTCTAGTTTTCTGTGAGGGTACCTCCTCCAAGATCTCTAGTTTGCTATCAGATCACCTTCTTCACGATCTCTGGTTTTCTGTGAGGGTAACTCCTCCACGATCTCTAGTTTGCTATCAGATCACCTTCTCCATGATCTCTAGTTTTCTGTGAGAGTAACTCCTCCACGATCTCGAGTTTGCTATCAGATCACCTTCTCCACGATCTCTAGTTTTCTGGAGTGTAACTCCTCCACGATCTCTAGTTTCCTATCAGATCAACTTCTTCACGATCTCTGGTTTTCTGTGAGGGTAACTCCTCCAAGATCTCTAGTTTGCTATCAGATCACCTTCTTCACGATCTCTGGTTTTCTGTGAGGGTAACTCCTCCACGATCTCTAGTTTGCTATCAGATCACCTTCTTCAAGATCTCTGGTTTTCTGTGAGGGTAACTCCTCCACGATCTCTAGTTTGCTATCAGATCACCTTCTCCACGATCTCTAGTTTTCTGGAGTGTAACTCCTCCACGATCTCTAGTTTCCTATCAGATCAACTTCTTCACGATCTCTGGTTTTCTGTGAGGGTAACTCCTCCACGATCTCTAGCTTGCTATCAGATCACCTTCTCCACGATCTCTAGTTTTCTGTGAGGGTAACTCCTCCACGATCTCTAGTTTGCTATCAGATCACCTTCTCCACGATCTCTAGTTTTCTGTGAGGGTAACTCCTCCACGATCTCTAGTTTGCTATCAGATGACCTTCTCCACGATCTCTAGTTTTCTGTGAGGATAACTCCTCCACGATCTCTAGTTTGCTATCAGATCACCTTCTCCACGATCTCTAGTTTTCTGGAGTGTAACTCCTCCACGATCTCTAGTTTCCTATCAGATCAACTTCTTCACGATCTCTGGTTTTCTGTGAGGGTAACTCCTCCAAGATCTCTAGTTTGCTATCAGATCACCTTCTTCACGATCTCTGGTTTTCTGTGAGGGTAACTCCTCCACGATCTCTAGTTTGCTATCAGATCACCTTCTTCAAGATCTCTGGTTTTCTGTGAGGGTAACTCCTCCACGATCTCTAGTTTGCTATCAGATCACCTTCTCCACGATCTCTAGTTTTCTGTGAGGATAACTCCTCCACGGTCTCTAGTTTGCCATCAGATCATCTTCTCCACGATCTCTAGTTTTCTGTGAGGGTAACTCCTCCACGATCTCTAATTTGCTATCAGATCACCTACCCCACGATCTCTAGGTTTCTGTGAAGGTAACTCCTCCACGATCTCTAGTTTGCTATCAGATCACCTTCTCCACGATCTCTAGTTTTCTGGAGTGTAACTCCTCCACGATCTCTAGTTTCCTATCAGATCACCTTCTTCACGATCTCTGGTTTTCTGTGAGGGTAACTCCTCCACGATCTCTAGCTTGCTATCAGATCACCTTCTCCACGATCTCTAGTTTTCTGTGAGGGTAACTCCTCCACGATCTCTAGTTTGCTATCAGATCACCTTCTCCACGATCTCTAGTTTTCTGTGAGGGTAACTCCTCCACGATCTCTAGTTTGCTATCAGATGACCTTCTCCACGATCTCTAGTTTTCTGTGAGGATAACTCCTCCACGATCTCTAGTTTGCTATCAGATCACCTTCTCCACGATCTCTAGTTTTCTGGAGTGTAACTCCTCCACGATCTCTAGTTTCCTATCAGATCAACTTCTTCACGATCTCTGGTTTTCTGTGAGGGTAACTCCTCCAAGATCTCTAGTTTGCTATCAGATCACCTTCTTCACGATCTCTGGTTTTCTGTGAGGGTAACTCCTCCACGATCTCTAGTTTGCTATCAGATCACCTTCTTCAAGATCTCTGGTTTTCTGTGAGGGTAACTCCTCCACGATCTCTAGTTTGCTATCAGATCACCTTCTCCACGATCTCTAGTTTTCTGTGAGGACAACTCCTCCACGGTCTCTAGTTTGCTATCAGATCACCTTCTCCACGATCTCTAGTTTTCTGTGAGGGTAACTCCTCCACGATCTCTAGTTTGCTATCAGATCACCTACCCCACGATCTCTAGGTTTCTGTGAGGGTAACTCCTCCACGATCTCTAGTTTGCTATCAGATCACCTTCTCCACGATCTCTAATTTTCTGTGAGGGTAACTCCTCCACGATCTCTAGTTTATTGTCAGATCACCTTCTCCACGATCTCTTGTTTTCTGTGAGGGTAACTCCTCCACGATCTCTAAGTTGCTATCAGATCACCTTCTCCACGATCTCTAGTTTTCTGTCAGGTCAACTCCTCCACGGTCTCTTTATTATATGTAATGAAAACAGTCGACTCCCTCTTTATGTAAAAGTTGAATTCTAAAAATGACAGCGTGAATCAAAAACACCTAAAGAAAGAATATGTTCCTCATATGAAATGAAGCAAATGGCAAGGAAAATTGATAAGCATTGCCTCAAAACTCATACATGCATAAATTTCCTTCACTGCTTTCCTAAAATACATAAATTTATTTTTTTATTTATTAAAATAATGAAGACATTACAGTAAAAACGAAAGAATACAGACTAACTACAATAGTTTATATAAAAAAAAACTCTGACGTTGAATGACGACTTATTGGTTCTGTTTCCTATGGGATTGAAGGAATGAGGGAGTTGCAAGGAGTCATCTGGGTCACATGATTGAGTAGGAAAAGTTGTAAATTCTCCTCACCTATTGACACCGAGGTAGAAGATAAAGGTTCAAGCCTTATATTAATGTAGAAAAACAACGATTTTTGAGACAAATTTCTTTTCTTTTCAAACTTCTGAATTCTAACGGCGTTAGAGGCGGGGATGGCTCAGTCGGAAGCGCGCCAGGCTCGTAATCTTCAGTTCCCAGGTTCGAGTCCCAGCTGGGTCAGCGTTGAGATTTATCTCTACAAAACTCCCTGCCCACGATCAGTAGGGAACACCGATGGGCTTGGAAAGACCGCCGTCCGTCGAATGGGAAGTTAAGCCGTGGCTCTGTATGCGGGAGAGAGCTATAACCTCTACACGTTAAAGAACACTCTGGATGGACTTGACAGGTGGCTATCATCTGTCTCCAAACAGCTGTTTTAGTAAGACCCCTCCCCCAACTTTCTCTGAGCCTTCGGTGTCCTTGTGACCAGGCCATTTAGCGCGTTATGTGAAAAAAGCACCTCTCAGAGTTAAAACAACCGAACTGAATAAGTGTCTTTAAACCGATTCTTCAACAAAGTTGAGATCTGATAACTGTATTCTTTAAACATTATGGCCTAATGTTCTCACATGGCCAGTCAACGTAAATTCAGTTGTTAAATTCAATAAGCTAAAGAAAGCAGTTTTTTTCCACAATATTTCCTTCGCAATTCCTATGCTGCAGGAAAAATCTTTAGAATCAAAGTTAATCTAAGCTCTCTTACGACCTGTCACGTTGCTCTAAGCCAGTGGTTCACAACCTTTTATGCTTCACGTATCCCCTGGAAATGTGTATGTAACTGGCGTACCCCTTGTATAGATAGATAACACTATAGTTATAGTATAACAATGGGAATAAAATAAAACATATATATCCGTGGTTCTCAACCTTTTATGCTTCACGTACCCCCTGGAAATGTGTATGTAACTGGCGTACCTCTTGTATAGATAGATAAAACTATAATTATAGTATATCAATGGGAATTAAAAAAAACATATCAGTGGTTCTCAACCTTTTATGCTTCACGTACCCCCTGGAAACGTGTATGTAACTGGCGTACACCTTGTATAGATAGATAAAACTATAGTTATAGTATATCAATGGGAATAAAAAAAAAACATATATATATATATCTCAGTGGTTCTCAACCTTTTATGCTTCATGTACCCCCTGGAAATGTGTATGTAGCTGGCGCACCCTTTGTATAGATAGATAAAACTATATTTATAGTATAACAATGGGAATAAAAAAAACATATATCAGTGGTTCTTAACCTGTTATGTTTCATGTACCCCCTGGAAATGTGTATGTAACTGGCGTACTCCTTGTATAGATAGATAAAATTGTAGTTATACTATAACAGTGGGAATAAAACATATATATATATTCAAATTAGATTTTGTATTCATAAATTACATATATCGATAAACACAAAAAATGACATAAACAATTTAACAAATCTTACAAAATTATAAACATTTTACTGAGTAATCAGTGAAATGGTTGCGCTTGTTTACGCTTGCAGAGTTCATCAATGGTTGGGGTTATCCTGTTAAGGTAGATTCGCAAGTCATCTTCAACATCCAGCCTATTCCTAATTTATTTTTTAAAGCAGTTAAAGACGAAAAACCAGTTTCACATAAATAAGTTGTTGTGAAAGGCAACAAATATTTGACTGCAATTCTTGACAAAGTCGCATATTGCTTCTCCACTCCAAAAACAAATCAATGGCTTTTTGGAAAGAATGTTTTTTAAACTATTGTCACAAGATATCTCAATCAACTCCTCTTTCTTGGACAATGGAAGCTTACATTTTTGAAAATCAAATGTGAAGGGATCTCGAATCCATTCTTGCGCTTCATCAGGTGGTGGAAAATACTGCCTTATAAGAGTTTTAAGAGTGCTTAATTAAGTGAACTATTATTGGTTGTCTGATGTCTTAGAGTCTGCAATCGTTTGCTCATTTTCTTAAGAAATGAATTCTAGTCGCTGATTCTTTTTAATAGATAGCTGTTCTTTTTAATTCCGTCTTCCCAGAGACAATTTTTTTATCATGGCCTCTGTTTTCTTCTCAACATAGAACACATCAACGTTATCTTCTTGCAATAATAAGGTCAAAATATTCATTTTTTTTTTTTCAAACATGTCATCTAAATATGCTAACCGTAGAAGCCATTCTAAGTTTTTTAGTCTCAAAGAAAGTCGAAACTCGTGGTCCATGAAAAAAAAGGCGTACTTCAATTATCGGCAAAGAACATTTCCTCGTGACAACCAACGTACTTCTGTGTGAAGCAGCAATCTCTTATGCAGGCTACCCATTCTTCACACAAAATTGAAAAAAGTCGAGACTTCAATGATCGGGTTTGGATGAAATTAACCATTTGTACAGTTTCATCCAGAACTCCTTTCAAATCATCAGGGAGGTTTTTAGCTATTAGCGCTTCACGGTGAAGACAACAATGAGTGAACTTACACTCTGGCGGGGCGGGGGTGGCTTAGTTGGTAGCGCGCCAGGCTCGTAACCTGTAATTCCCATGTTCGAGTCCCAGCTGGATCAGCGTTGAGATTTATCTCCGCAAAATTCCCCGCCCTGCCCACAGTCAGTAGGGGACACTGATGGGCTTGGAAAGGCCGCCGTCCGTCGGATGGGACGTTAAGCCGTGGCCCCGTGTGCGGGAGTGCCATACCCTGTGCATGTTGTATTGGATGGCCTTGACGTGTGCATGTTGTACTGGATGGCCATACCCTGTGCATGTTGTACTGGATGGCCTTGTGTGTACTGGATGGCCTTGACGGGAGGCTACCATCTGTCTCCCAACAGTTGTTCCAGTGGGTCCCCTCCCCCAACCTTCTCTGAGCCTTCGGGGTCCATGTGATTTGGCCATTTAGTCCATGGTGTGCAAAAAAGTGCCGCTCAGAGGTAAAACAACCCAACCCAAACAACTTACACTCTGGTGCTACTCTGGTGTTTATACTTACACTCTAGTGTTTTATACGACCTGTTGGTCCTCTGATATAACCACTCATTGCTTTTGCTCCGTCAGTACATACAGAAATACAATTTTTCCATTCAAGGTTGTTTTCGGGAAAAAAATGAATCAATCATATTAAAAATATCCTCACCAGTAGTAGAAGTTTTGAGAGGCTTACAAAATAAAATATCTTCTAATATTGCATCCTGGAATTTTCCACGCACAAAAACAAGTAATTGAGCTAGCCCAGCTACGTCTGTCGACTCATCCACTTGTATGGCAAACCACGGGCTACATTGAATAGCTTGAATGAGTTGGTCTTTAATATTACAGACCATATCTTTAATTCTCCTAGAAACTGTGTCGTTTGACAAACTGTGTGGTTCTGACAAGGTTTGCCTCTTTCTTAACCAAACACATAAGAAGCTATTTCTTCCGCTACTGGAAGAATGAGTGACTCGCCTGTTGTGTGAGCCTTTCCGGCTTTGGCAATTTGAAGGCTCACTTGGTAAGACGCTTTAAATGCACTTTCATTTTCTTCTACACCAGAAAAATGCTTGATTACGGTTTTTCTACTACTCAAGTCTTTCAAAAGACGTTCAAAATAGCGTAAAGGCCTTATTTTTTTAATGCTCATGTTTTGTTTTAAAGTTTCGCCAAAAAAGAGACGGTTTCATAGAATTTTGTGACAGGACTTCAGTGCAAACAACCCACTGTGGATTTGATTCTACAAATTTCCTGTCCATGTAAAACCAAATTGTAAATATGATTCATAATATTTACGTATTTTTTTTTGTCACTTGATTGTTTAACATTTAACGTTCTTTTGGTTATTACTGAATCCACCTCTTTACTCACATGGGATGATGACGTAGTCGTAGATGTAGAAGCAATCGACTCCACGTTACTTTTCTTCTTAATTATCCATTTATCCATGTTTCAAGGCACTTTAGAAACACATTCGTTTAACTTCACAGTAAACTGAAGACTAAAAATAACTTTAAGCACAGCAAGTGAAATAAATCACAACAAAAACATAGAGCAGTAAGAAGGCACATTCACTCACTTAGAATGGATGTTTTGACTGGGCGATCAATGTTCGGGTAGGCTCGGCTCTCAGGTAGGGAAGGGAAGATTGACAAAGGTGTACAGTCGGTCAAAAAAGTATCCGAACACTGTGGTTGATTACAGAATTCAGAAAAAATATCTGGCAACGATTTTTTTAGAAATTAGTGACTGGCAACCTTCGTGTCACGTGACACGAAGGTTGCCAGATCTAATTTCTAAAAATCACTAATTTCTAAAAAATTCGTTGCCAGATATTTTTTCTGAATTCTCTAATCAACCATAGTGTTCGGATATTTTTTAATATATATAATGCGTATGAATATATAATGCAATGAATATGGAGCGTGTGCAGTTACCGTTCACAGCAAACTGGAGCGGTTGCGGTTAATGTTCACAGCACATTGAATCGTGTGAGCTCACAAAAACCTGGATCGTGTGGCCTCTCTCACGGAAATATTGAGCGTGTGCAGTTACCGTTCACAGCAAATTGGAGCGTGTGCAGTAACTGCACACGTTCCAGTTTGCTGTGAACGGTAACTGGAGCGTGTACAGTTGCTGTACACGCTCCAGATATTTTTCCTGAATTCTGTAATCACGTGACACGAAGGTTGCCAGATCACTAAATTCTAAAAAAATCGCTGCCAGATATTTTTTCTGAATTCTGTAATCAACCACAGTGTTGGGATACTTTTTTGACCGACTGTACAGACATGAACTACAGCGCCGCGCTTCGTCACTCAGTTCTCAGAAATTAATCAGTAGCAATGTTGCCAACTTAGCGACTTTGTTACTAGATCTAGCGACTTTTGAGCTCTCACGGCGCACCCCAAAAAATTTTATCGCGTACCCCACGTTGAGAACCCCTGATCTAAGCATTTCTTACGACTTGTCACGAGAGCAACTAATAAAACGGGGTTGATGGATGCTTCAGAAAAGACCATCAGGGAAAGGGATGAAAAGCTTTGCTCATTCATCCAGGTGGAAACTTTCGCAGACATCGTAGGATATGAGCTATAGTTCCTAAAGTGGAACGAATCAGAAAATATTGGGAATTACCATACAGAAATCGATTTGAGACCTTAACGGCAGGGTTGTTTTACCTTCGAACGGTGGGGCGGGAGTGACTCAGTCGGTAGCGCGCCAGGCTCGTAATCTGTAGTTCCTAGGTTCGAGTCCCAGCTGGGTCAACGTTGAGATTTATCTCCGCAAAATTCCCCGCCCTGCCCACGGTCAGTAGGGGACACCGATGGGCTTGGAAAGGCCGCCGTCCGTCGGATGGGACGTTAAGCCGTGGCCCCGTGTGCGGGAGAGCCATACCCTGTGCACGTTAAACAACACGCTGGATGGCCTTGACGGGAGGCTACCATCTGTCTCCCAACAGCTGTTCCAGTGGGTCCCCTCCCTTAACCTTCTCTGAGTATTCGGGGGTCCATGTGACCTGGCCATTTAGCCCATGGTGTGCAAAAAAGTGCCGCTCAGAGGTAAAACAACCCAACCCTTCGAACGGCACTTTTTTGCACACAACGGGCTCAATGCCAAGGTAACAAGGACCCCGAAGGTTAAGAGAAGGTTGGGGAAGGAACCCACTGGAACAGCTGTTGGGAGACAAATGGTAGTCTTCCGTCAAGGCCATCCAGTGTGTTCTTTAACGTGCACAGGGTATGGCTCTCCCACACACGGGGACACTGCTTAACGTCCCATTGGACGAACGGTGTCTTTCCAAGCCAATCACGCTGCTGGAAGAATGAGTGTCCCCTATTGATCGTGGGTAGGGAGGGGAGTTTTTCGGAGATAAATCTCAACGAGGGCCCAAGTGGGACTCGAACCTGGGAACTGAAGATTATGAGCCTGGTGCGCTATCACTATGGCTCGGTGAAATGTCACCTTTCAAATATTCTCACCTTTCAAATCTTATATGTTTGAAGTTGTTAACATGTCGATTTTGCTAAACAGACGCCGCCAAGTGTCAAAAAAGGGACGAAGTTTTGCATCAACCTAATATTTAGGTATTAAATACCCCCTCAAGCACCTGCTTGCCACAGAGGTCTGACAGGAGCCTGTCAGTTTATATGTCATAGCAGAAGATCTGAGAGGATGGTAGGCCCTCAGCAGAAAAACGACACATACATACATGCCTTACCCGGGGCTCGAACCCAGGTCCTTAGATTAGTAGCCAAGCGCACTAACCACTCGGCCATGGGATACATTAATTAAATTATACCATAATACAAACAAGTATGCTTGAACACAAAATAAAACTAGAAGAGCGCATATCGCGTCTGGTGCTTATGGTTGTGGGTTGTTTCACCTCTGAGTGGCACTTTTTGTGCAACCATGGGCTAAATGGCCAGGTCACAAGGACCTCAAAAACTCAGAAAATGTTGGGGGAGGGGACCCACTAGAACAGCTGTTGAAAGATATATGGTAGCTTCTTCCATCAAGGCCATCCAGTGTGTTTTTTAACGTGCACAGGGTATGGCTCTCCCGCACACGGGGCCACAGCTTAACGTTCCATCCTATGGACGGCAGCCTATCCAAGCCCATCGGTGTCCCCTACTAACCGAGGGAAGGGCGGGAAGTTTTACGGAGATAAATCTCAACGAGGGCCCAAGTGGGACTCAAACCTGGGAACTGAAGATTACAAGCCTGGTGCGCTACCGACTGAGCTCTCCTCCCCACCCCACCTTAACTCTACTACCCCTTGCAGTCTTCCAGGTGTCTTGAACAAAACTGAGCTCAGAGACGGTTGGGGGAAGTGAACCCTCTAAACAGTTGTTAGGAGAGAGATGGAAGTGTTCCGTCGAAGCCTTCCGGTGTGTTATTAGCGTGCAAAGGGTATGTTCCTCCTGCACACGGAGTCACTGCTTAACAACCCATCTGACAGGCAAGTCATTTCAAGTCAATCGATGTCCTCTTTCTTAACGTGTTTACGGTGACGTTTAACGAAGACCAATCTCAGTGCTGGCAAAATTAGGAACCGTACCTTGGAACTGCAGATTGCGAGCCTGAGGCGCTACCGACTGAATCAAACCCCATACAAAGGAAGTGTAATCATAATCTGATGTTGCGAGGTTCAAGTCTTCAGCATCACTTTTTCCCCCAACTCCGCTGTGCTCTCACTAAGAAAGCAAACACGAATGGTTTGGAAAACCCACCGCACGATTGGAGGGACGTTAAGCGCAACACCGTGTTCAGAAGAACCATACCATGAGCATGTAAATGAACACGCTGCATGGCCTTATCTTGAACAGGTGGTCCAGTTGAGGATGGGATACTTATGATGTGTGTTGGATTCTTGGGATACTTATGATCTCCGTTTAATCCATTCCTCCCAATTTCTGACTGAGCCACATCAGTTGATTTGTTGGGTTGTTTTACCTCTGAGCGGCACTTTTTTGCACACCATGGGCTAAATGGCCAGGTCACATGGACCCCGAAGGCTCAGAGAAGGTTGGAGGAGGGGACCCACTGGAACAGCTGTTGGGAGACAGATGGTAGCCTCTCGTCAAGGCCATCCAGCGTGTTCTTTAACGTGCACAGGGTATGGCTCTCCCGCACACGGCGCCACGGCTTAACGTCCCATCCGACGGACGATGGCCTTTCCAAGCCCATCGGTGTCCCCTACTGACCGTTGGCAGGGCGGGGAATTTTGCGGAGATAAATCTCAACGCTGACCCAGCTGGGACTCGAACCTGGGAATTACAGATTACGAGCCTGGCGCGCTACCGACTGAGCCACCCCCGCCCCACATCAGTTGATATCACAAAATCTCTTTCGGTGATACAACTAGTTGCAAAATATGCTGATTCCCATTTCTTCATCTTGAGAGCATCACATTCAAAGAAAACAGTCTGAAAGTTCATCAAAGGAAGAAAAAAAAAACTTTCCATGTGTTTGTCTTTCCAGAGCGTCCAGCGCATGACGTCAGATATTACAGGAATCCCCACCGGAAGCACAGTTGTTGCTCTGTTGATTCTGAATCTTCTACCAATAATTAGATTTCTCTCCTCTCTTCCACATCTTCTTCTTTGAGGGTCCTCCTCTTTTTGTTTCACTTCAGCAGTTTTATAAGATCCAGTGGATGGTTAGAGAGTACGAAGAAAGAGAAAGAGCAGATAACCAAAAAGAGCAAGATCCACTGTCTTCCTTGTGCTATCGATCCCTGATTGAAATCTTTCTGCAGCTGGCCATCGCCATCATTACCGAACTTTCGATGATGTGATGAAGTGGAAGAGGAGGACACAAGGATGCCCCCCCCCCTCTTGCTCCTCCGTCTCTCAGTTTGGAATGATTCCCTATCGTTGCTACCGAGACATTCTCTTTATCACTTTCGACCTCTTTGTCATCACTTCCATTTCGGCAGTAAAGATAGCTAACGACAAAGTAAAATGCTCTTGGAGCGTCCGGTACATGACGTCAAGACTTTCCCTCGGCACAGATGAAATCTCTGCAGCAAAAGAAATCCCTGGGGAAATGATAATTATCTCTAACGCTTTTCTTTTCCAAAAGTTTCAGCACTTGATGCAATATGCTAATGTATGGAAAGTCTTTCAAGCGTCAATCGATTTGAATTTTGTTCGCTTTTCCCAAAAAAAGGGCTTTTTCTTTCAAGTCTGTTTACCTTCTCATTCAGTTTTACAGTTCTCAATCAACTAACAATCCTCCAAAGTTGGAGCGGGGGTGGCTCAGTCGGTAACTCGCCAGGCTCGTAATCTGTAGTTCCCAGGTTCGAGTCCCAGCTGGGTCAGCGTTGAGATTTACCTCCGCAAAATTCCCCGCCTTGCCCACGGTCAGTAGGGGACACCGATGGGGTTGGAAAGACCTCCGTCCGTCGGATGGGACGTTAAGCCGTGGCTCCGTGTGCGGCAGAACCATACCCTGTGCACGTTAAAGAACACGCTGGATGGCCTTGACGGGAGGCTACCATCTGTCTCCCAACAGCTATTCCAGTGGGTCCCCAACCTTCTCTGAGCCTTCGGGGTCCATGTGACCTGGCCATTTAGCCCATGGTGTGCAAAAAAAGTGCCGCTCAGAGGTAAAACAACCCAACCTCCGAAGTTACTAAATTTTAAATTCAATAGCCAGCAAAACTCTTATGACACAAAGTGCAACTACCACTGCGATCATGAAGTTCTTGTGATTTAACTAAGAAGCCATTTATGAAGCCCACAATGGTAAACTTTACTGTGTGATAGCTTTTTTGTCATTCTTTATAAAAAAATAAACGAACACCCCCTTAAGCAGCAGCTGGGCAAATAGGTTTGACAGTTTAATAAGTCATAGTAGATATTTTTCCTGAATTCTGTAATTATGTGACACGAAGGTTGCCAGATCACTAATTTCTAAAAAAATCGTTGCCATATATTTTTTCTGAATTCTGTAATCAACCATAGTGTACGGATACTTTTTTTGAGCGACTGTACATAAAAGTAATGAACGCGGTCCCGTGAAAATGTGATTAGCGTGTTTAGCTGTTGATAAACGAGAACTGGGTTCGAGACTCAGATAAGGGTTTCTTTCTGCTGGGGTCACTGACTTTCTACTATGACTTATTAAACTGTCAAACCTATTTGCCCAGCTGCTGCTTAAGGGGGTGTTCGTTTATTTTTTTATAAAGAATGACAAAAAAGCTATCACACAGTAAAGTTTACCATTGTGGGCTTCATAAATGGCTTCTTAGTTAAATCACAAGAACTTCATGATCGCAGTGGTAGTTGCACTTTGTGTCATAAGAGTTTTGCTGGCTATTGAATTTAAAATTTAGTAACTTCGGAGGTTGGGTTGTTTTACCTCTGAGCGGCACTTTTTTTGCACACCATGGGCTAAATGGCCAGGTCACATGGATCCCGAAGGCTCAGAGAAGGTTGGGGACCCACTGGAATAGCTGTTGGGAGACAGATGGTAAGCCTCCCGTCAAGGCCATCCAGCGTGTTCTTTAACGTGCACAGGGTATGGTTCTGCCGCACACAATTACCGTTCACAGCAAACTGGAGCGTGTGCAGTAACTGTACACGCTCCAGTTTGCTGTGAACGGTAACTGCACAAGCTCAATATTTCCGTGAGTGAGCCCACACGATCCAGGTTTTTGTGAGCTCACACGATCCAATGTGCTGGGAACATTACCTGCAACCGCTCCAGTTTGCTGTGAACGGTAACTGCACACGCTCAATATTTCCGTGAGTGAGCCCACACGATCCAGGTTTTTGCGAGCTTGCACGATCCAATGTGCTGTGAACATTAAACGCAACCGCTCCAGTTTGCTGTGAACGATAACTGCACACGCTCAATATTTCCGTGAGTGAGCCCACACGATCCAGGTTTTTGCGAGCTCACGCGATCCAATGTGCTGTGAACATTAACCGCAACCGCTCCAGTTTGCTGTGAACTTTAACTGCACACGCTCAATATTTCCGTGAGTGAGCCCACACGATCCAGGTTTTTGTGAGCTCACACGATCCAATGTGCTGTGAACATTAACCGCAACCGCTCCAGTTTGCTGTGAACGGTAACTGCACACGCTCCATATTCATTGCATTATATATTCATACGCATTATATATATTAAAAAATATCCGAACACTATGGTTGATTACAGAATTCATAAAAAATATCTGGCAACGATTTTTTTTTTAGAAATTAGCGATCTGGCAACCTTCGTGTCACTTGCCAGATCACTAATTTCTAAAAAAATCGTTGCCAGATATTTTTCTTAATTTTTGAATCAACCATAGTGTTCGGATACTCTTTTGAGCGACTGTACATAAAAGTAATGCATTTACACGGAAGAGATAATAATTGTCTTAAGAAACAGAGGTGCAACTAAATACACACTTTGTCTTATATATTTTAGAGGTAGATGTAGCAGAACAAGGTGACAATGCTACTCACTCAATCCTAGGAGATCTTCCCGCTTTATTCGGAAATTTTATAAAGATGCACCGACTTCCAAACCATTAGAGAATCCCCATGTTATGTGAATTAAAAGCTTTCGAAGCTCTGTAACTTCTAAAAAATGCAGGTAAAGAAAAGCTATGATTGAAAATAAATTAAAGATCACAATAAAATATATTTAAATCCCGATAATTTTCAACAATATTCGTTCACTATTTAAAGAGTTAAGGATGCTGGAATATTCAACAATAAATTATCTTGGGTTAAAAGAAATCATTCACATCGTCTGTCAGAATGTTCCGCTGTGTTTTCTGTTTGTTTGTGGGTTGACAGCCCCAAGTGAATAGATTTACAGGATATGTTTATCAGCTGGTGGATAATCCTGAGCAGAAATAATCGCTGACACCTGACACCAATCGCTTACCGAGAACTTAATAAACGTGTAAAGGATCAGTTAGCTGCTGATAAGAATCTTTGGCTTGATGGCTTGGCTGACAAAGCCGAGAAAGCAGTTAGACAGCACAACAGCAGAGAGCTGTACCAGATAGTTAATATTTTGTGTGGTAGAAAACGGACAGCTATACAGAGATTGAAGGATAAACAAGGTAAGGTTATAGAAGGTGAGGATTCTGTCATGGCTAGGTGGGTTGAGCATTTCAGTGATGTTCTAAACAATATGGTTAGTTCTACTCCCATTGTTTGTAATGATGATAGATGCATTGGTGACTTTAATGTTGGCCCTATAACACAGTCTGAAGTTATTTTGGCTGTTTCTGAACTTAACTACATAAATCCCCAGGGGTAGATGAAATTACTACCGAAATGCTTAGAGCTGGGAATATTTCAGTTACCACTTGGATGATTGAAATTTTGAACATCTTTCATGATAAAGGAATGGTTTCTAAGGATTTTCCCAGACCAATTATTATCCCTATTTTTAAAAAATGGGATCACAATTCTTATGATAACTATAAGGGTATCAGCCTACTCTCTGTTCCAGGTAAAGTTCTTTGCATGATTGTGCTTAATAGAATTAAGAATTTGTTTGACAGGCAATTGCGTGATGAGCAATGTGGATTCAGAAGTGGTAGGGGATTGTAGATCAGTTATTTTCACTCAGGCGAATTCTTGAGAAATCTTTCATCATCATCATCCTCAAGCAGCCATGGGCTACGGAAGTCCAACCAGACCGTGCAATTTAGTTCTCCAAGCATATCTGTCCTGAGCTACATCTGCTGTATGTGGCCACTGCACACCAATTTAACAACGTCCTGTTTGACATTGTCTGCTCACCGCATCCTAGGTCTCCCCTACTTTCTGATGCCTTTAGACACACTATTCATAACCCTATTCGCCAATCTATAATTATTCATACGGGCAGCATGGCCAAACCAACGGAGTCTCTTTCTGCACAATATGCTGCTTAAAGGAGGTTGTAGACTCCTTTGCCTAACCTCATCATTAGTCACAAAGTTGAACCTCCTAATGCCCAAGATACTGCGTAAGCATCTGGAAT
Source organism: Ryuthela nishihirai (assembly GCA_038380435.1). NCBI lineage: Eukaryota > Metazoa > Arthropoda > Arachnida > Araneae > Heptathelidae > Ryuthela > Ryuthela nishihirai. The sequence goes on along the minus strand of JAWZYU010000028.1, from coordinate 26,334,800 downwards.
CAAAAGCATCTAGTTTCCTGTTATCTTGTTTACACAGCGTTTACGTTTCACTAGCATAACTAACCCTAAAAAGAACCAAACTATTATACAGTCTAATTTTAGTCTTTAGGTGTAAAGGTCTATTTCTCCACAATCTCCATAGATTCTTAAAAGTCTCGGAAGCAATCCGTATTCGTCTGTTAATCTCATGCCGCACATCACCAGTATCTCTTACATAGCTCCCAAGATAATTAAACTGTGACACCTACTCAAGACTGCCACCATTCAGATGAACTGAATCACACCCTGCCTGACTAATTTTCATCACTTTAGTTTTCTCTCTGTTCATAACCAAACCTACTCTACTACCAGTTTCATCAACAGCTCGAATGAAAGAGTTCATCTCATCAACATTATTTGCCAAAAAGGCTAAATCATCAGCATAATCTAAATCAGAAATTTTCGTATCCCCAGTCCATTTGAGGCCAAAATCTTTCCCTTGAAGTGAACTTCGCATAACATAATCAATAACCAAGCTAAAGAGAAAAGGAGACAAAATGCACCCTTGTCGAACACCAGAAGTAATGCTCAACCAATTGCTACAAGCCTTACCAACTCTCACACACGACTCAGAGTTATTATAGAGAGCTTTCATTATGTTAACTAACTTGTCAGGTATACCATATGATTTCACAATCAACCACAAATTATGTCGATCAACAGAGTCGAAAGCCTTTTTGAAATCAACAAAGCTAGCAACCAAAAGTTTCTGAAATTCTAAACATTTCTCAAGAATCTGCTTTAATGAAAATATCTGATCCACACATCCCCTACCAGTTCTGAATCCACATTGCTCATCACGCAATTGACTGTCAACCAGATTCTTAATTCTATTAAGCACAATCATGGAAAGAACTTTCCCTGGAACAGAGAATAGGCTGATACCCTATAGTTATCATAAGAACTGCGATCACCTTTTTTGAAAATAGGGAAAATAATAGCTCTGGTAAAATCATTAGGAACCATGCCTTTACCATAAGAGATATTCAAAATTTCAGTCATCCAAGTAGTAACCGAAACATAGAGTTTAAGAAACCTTCGGTTGCTGGCTTTGTTGATTTCAAAAAGGCTTTCGACTCTGTCGATCCTTATACTTCGTGGTTGATTGCGAGATCGTATGGCATACCAGACAAGTTAGTTAATATAATGAAAGCTCTCTATAATTACACTAAGTCGTTTGTGAGATTTGGTAAGGCTTATAGCAATTGGTTTAGCATTGCTTCTGGTGTTCGACGAAGGTGCATTTTGTCTCCTTTTCTCATTAGTTTGGTTATTGATTATGTTATGCGAAATTCACTTCAAAGGAAAGAATTTGGCCTTAAATGGTCTGGAGATACGAAAATTTCTGATTTAGATTATGCTGATGATTTAGCCCTTTTGGCAAATGATGTTGATGAGATGAACTCTTTCATTCGAGCTGTTGATGAAACTGGTAGTAGAGTAGGTTTGGCTATAAACAGAGAGAAAGCTAAAGTGATGAAAATTGATCAGGCAGGTTGTGATTCAGTTCATCTGAATGCAGTCTTCAGCAGTTGTTACAGTTTAATTACCTTGGGAACTATGTAACAGATACTGGTGATGTGCGGCATGAGATTAACAGTCGAATAGGGACTGCTGCCGAGACTTTTAGGAATCTATGGAGATTGTGGAGAAATAGGCGTATACACCTAAAGACTAAAATTAGACTGTATAATAGTTTGGTTCTTTCTAAGGTTAATTATGGTAGTGAAACTTGGACACTTTGTAAACAAGATAACAGGAAACTAGATGCTTTTGATTCTAGATGCTTACGCAGTATCTTGGGTATTAGGTGGTTTAACTTTGTAACCAATGATGAGGTTAGGCAAAGGAGTCTGCAACCTCCTTTAAGCAGCATATTGTGCAGAGAGAGACTCCGTTGGTTTGGCCATGTTGCCCGTATGGATAATTATAGATTGGCGAATAGGGTTACGAACAGTGTGCCTAAAAGCCTCAGAAAGAGGGGGAGACCTAGGATGCGGTGGGCAGACAATATGAAACAGGACCTTGTTAGAATTGATGTGCAGTGGCCAGATGTAACACATATAGCTCAGGGCATATATGCTTGGAGAACTAAATTGCACGGTCTGGTTGGACCTCCGTAACCATGGCTACTTGAAGATGATGATGATGATGAATTTTGAAATGATAATTACACAAACTTCTAAAATGTATGTTCATTTAATTAAATGGTTTCAAGCAATACTTATTATTTAAGTTTTATCTAGTGTATAATGTATTTTTTATTTCTGAAAATAATTTAATTTATTAATTAATTTCTGATAATTTTTAGGGCACATTATTGTTGTAAAATATTGCAGGTTCCAGGACTAGAAAAAAAAAAGACGGTAGAAGTGTTTGTGAGTCAGAGACTGGATTTCCATTGTAATATAACATTTCCCCCTCCATTTTAGAAGTTGCCTTCCTCTCCTCCCCCTAGATCTGGTCTTGGTGGTGTACTTACATGAGAACGTCTGTTCAAGCTAGGAGTAGTTACTGGGACACTTCTCTGTTGGATATGCTGCAAATAAAAAGATAACATTAAAACTTCTACAGTTCACCTTGATCTACTACAATTCACCTTATTTTGCGAGAATGTCTCGGATAAACAAAGACTATCGTAATATTTTTCCAGCTAGGGTCGGGGATGGCGGTTCAGTCGGTAGCCACGCCAAGCTAGTAAACTGCAGATCACAGATTCCGAGTTCCAGCTGGGTCAGCGTTGAGATTTATCTACGTAAAACTCCCCGCCATGACCACGGTTAATAGGGGAAACGGATGGGCTTAGAAAGGCTGACCGTCCGTAGGACGTCCGTTAAGCCCCGTGAACGAGAGAGTCATGCCTTGTGCACGTTAAAGAACACGCTGGAGGGCCTTGAGGGAAACCACCATATGTCTCCTAGCAGCTGACCAGTGGATCCTTCCCCAACCTTCTCTGAGCCTTCGGGTTACTTGTAACCTGGCCATTTAGCCCATTGTATGCAAACGATGTGCCGCTCAGTACCCCTGAAGCACATAGGGGGTACAGTCGGTCAAAAAGGTATCCGAACACTATGGTTGATTAGAGAATTCAGAAAAAATATCTGGCAACGCTTTTTTTTAGAAATTAGTGATCTGGCAACCTTCGTGTCACGTGATTACAGAATTCAAGAAAAATATCTGGAGCATGTACAGCAACTGTACACGCTCCAGTTTCCGTTCACAGCAAATTGGAGCGTGTGCAGTAACTGCACACGCTCCAGTTTGCTGTGAACGGTAACTGCACATGCTCAATATTTCCGTGAGTGAGCCCACACGATCCAGGTTTTTGTGAGCTCACACGATCCAATGTGCTGTGAACATTAACTGCAATCGCTCCAGTTTGCTGTGAACGGTAACTGCACATGCTCCATATTCATTGCATTATATATTCATACGCATTATATATATTAAAAAATATCCGAACACTATGATTGATTACAGAATTCATAAAAAATATCTGGCAACGATTTTTTTAGAAATTAGTGATCTGGCAACCTTCGTGTCACGTGTCACGAAAATTGCCAGATCACTAATTTCAAAAAAAATCGTTGCCAGATATTTTTTCTGAATTCTGTAATCAACCACAGTGTTCGGATACTTTTTCGACCGACTGTACTGAGCGGCACACTCTGTGGCAAGCAGCTTGCCACAGAGGTCTGACAGGAGCCTGTCAATTATATATGCCATAGTAGAAGGTCTGTGAGGATGGAAGGAGTCAGCAGTGCCGCTCAGAGGTAACTCAAAACAACACGCACTTATTTGGATAAGTAATATTTCGCAGAACACACTATATACCGGGAGTCCACAATACTGTATACGGGATACATATATACCCAGATTCATATATACCCAGATTCAGCTTACATGACTCATAAAATTTTCCCGAATATTGTATGATTCGTTCGTGCGTAATATATGTCGGTAAACGGCACTTAAGTTGCTACTATGATCGACTGTTACATTTAGGCACTAACGCCAATAGGGTTATATGAATAATTCTGTTGTAGAGTATCACAGGAGATGTCCTCTACACATGGGGCTCATGAAACGGTTGGCTGATGAGTTTCGCCGTGGGTGAAACCCAAATACCCAACTCAGGGCAAAATTCGTTTTTCAGCTAACCGTTTCATGAATACCATGTGTAGAGGACATCTCCTGTGATACTATAGTTCTAAATTCAATTTAATGATGATTGGTTTTCAGGTCCTTTTCCCTACTGGATAAGCCGTCTGTCTTCAAATCAGAAGATTGCAGGTTCGAGTTCTGTCACGGACGCATAGATTTTTCTTTAATGTCACGATCAGTTATTGCAATAACGAAATGTTCAAAGATACAACTGCAATTTCATGAAGGTTTTTATTGAAGTCCGTGTTGCCTAATGGATAAGGCGTCTGACTTCGAATTAGAAGATTGCAGGTTCGAGTCCTGTCACGGACAAGAAGAATTTTTTTTCTTTAATGTCACGATCAGTTAGTGCAATAACGAAATATTCAAAGATACAACTGCAATTTAATGAAAGCTATTATTCAAATCCGTGTGGCCTAATGGATAAGGAGTCTGACTTCGAATCGGAAGATTGCAGGTCCGAGTCATGTCACGGACGAAAAGAATTTTTAATATCGCGATTAGTTATTGCAATAACGAAATGTTGAATGATACAACTGCAATTTATTGAAGGCTGTCATTTAAGTCCGTGTGGCCTAATGGATAATGCGTCTGACTTGGAATCAGAAGATTGCAGGTTCGAGTCCTGTCACGGATAAAAAGGATTTTTTTCTTTAATGTCACGATCAGTTTTGCAATAAAGAAATGTTCAAAGACACAACTGTAATTTAATAAATGTTGTTATTCAAGTCCTTGTGACCTAATGGATAAGACGTTCGAATCAGAAGATTGCGAGTTCTGTCACCGACAAGAAGAATTTTTTTCTTTAATATCACGATCAGTTATTGCAATGACTAAATGTTCAAAGATACAACTACAATTTAATAAAGACTGTTATTCAAGTCCCTGTGGCCTAATGGATAAGGCGTCTGATTTCGATTAAGTAGATTGCAAGTTCGAGTCCTGTCACGTAGGAGAAAATTTTTTGTCTTTAACATCACGATCAGTTATTGCAATAACGAAATGTTCAAAGATACAACTGCAATTTAATGAAGGTTGTTATTCAAGTCCGTGTGGCCTAATGGATATGACGTCTGACTTCGAATCAGAAGATTGCACGTTCGAGTCCTGTCACGGACGAGAAGAATTTTTTTCTTTAATATCACGATCAGTTATTGCAATAACGAAATGTTCAAAGATACAACTGTAATTTAATAAAGGTTGTTATTCAAGTCCGTGTGACCTAATGGATAAGGCGTCCGACTTCGCATCAGAAGATTGTGAGTCCTGTCACGGACGTGAAGAATTTTTTTCTTTAACGTCACGATCAGTTATTGCAATAACGAAATGTTCAAAGATACAACTGCAATTTAATGAAAGTTGCTATTGAAGTCCGTGTGGCCTAATGGATAAGGCGTCTGACTTCGAATCAGAAGATTGCAGGTTCGAGTCACGGACGAGAAGAATTTTTTCTTTAATGTCACGATCAGTTATTGCAATAACGAAATGTTCAAAGATACAACTGCAATTTTATGAAGGTTGTTATTCAAGTCCGTGTGGCCTAATAGATAAGGCGTCCGACTTCGCATCAGAAGATTGCGAGTCCTGTCACGGACGTGAAGAATTTTTTTCTTTAACGTCACGATCAGTTATTGCAATAACGAAATGTTCAAAGATACAACTGCAATTTAATGAAGGTTGCTATTCAAGTCCGCGGGGCCTAATGGATAAGGCGTCTGACTTCGAATCAGAAGATTGCAGGTTCGAGTCCTGTCACGGACGAGAAGAATTTTTTCTTTAATGTCACGATCAGTTATTGCAATAACGAAATGTTCAAAGATACAACTGCAATTTTATGAAGGTTGTTATTCAAGTCCGTGTGACCTAATGGATAAGGCGTCTGACTTCGAATCATAAGATTGCAAATTCGAGTCCTGTCACGGACGAGAATAATTTTTTTCTTTAATGTCATGATCAGTTATTGCAATAACGAAATGTTCAAAGATACAACTGCAATTTTATGAAGGTTGTTATTCAAGTCCGTATGACCTAATGGATAAGGCGTCTGACTTCGAATCATAAGATTGCAAGTTCGAGTCCTGTCACGGACGAGAAGAATTTTTTTCTTTAATGTCATGATCAGTTATTGCAATAACGAAATGTTCAAAGATACAACTGTAATTTAATAAAGGTTGTTATTCAAGTCCGAGTGACCTAATGGATAAGGCATCAGAAGATTGCGAGTCCTGTCACGGACGTGAAGAATTTTTTTCTTTAACGTCACGATCAGTTATTGCAATAACGAAATGTTCAAAGATACAACTGCAATTTAATAAAGATTGTTATTCAAGTCCATGTGGCCTAATGGATAAAGCGTCCGATTTAGAATCAGAAGATTGCAAGTTCGAGTCCTGTCACGGACGAGAAGAATTTTTTTCTTTAATGTCACGATCAGTTATTGCAATAACGAAATGTTCAAAGATACAACTGCAATTTTATGAAGGTTGTTATTCAAGTCCGTGTGACCTAATGGATAAGGCGTCTGACTTCGAATCATAAGATTGCAAGTTCGAGTCCTGTCACGGACGAAAGGAATTTTTAATATCACGATTAGTTATTGCAATAACGAAATGTTGAAAGATACAACTGCAAAATAATAAAGGTTGTCAAGACGTGTGACCAAATGGATAAGGCGTCTGACTTTGAATCAACAGATTGCAGGTTCATGTCATGGACGAGAAGAATTTTTTCCTTTAATGTCGCGATCAGTTATTGCAATAACGAAATGTTCAAAGATACAACTGCAATTTAATGAAGTTGTTATTCAAGTCCGAGTGGCCTAATGTATAAGGCGTCTGCCTTCGAATCAGAAGATTGGAGGTTTGAATCCTGTCACGGACGACAATAATTTTGTTCTTTAATATCACGATCAGTTATTGCAATAACGAAATGTTCAAAGATACAAGTGCAATTTAATGAAGGCTGTTATTCAAGTCCGTGTGGCCTAATGGATAAGGCGTCTGACTTCGAATCAGAAGATTGTAGGTTCGAGTCCTGTAACAGACGAGAAGAATTTTTTTCTGTAACGTCACGATCAGTTGGTGCAATAACGAAATATTCAAAGATACAACTGCAATATAATGAAGGCTGTTATTCAAGGCCGTGTGGCCTAATGGACAAGGCGTCTGACTTCGAATCAGAAGATTGCAGGTTCGAGTCCTATCACGGACGAGAAGAAATTTTTTCTTTAATATCACGATCAGTTATTGCAATAACGAAATGTTCAAAGATACAACTGCAATTTAATGAAGGTTGTTATTCAAGTCCCTATTGCATAATGGATAAGGCGTCTGTATTCGAATCAGAAGATTGCAGGGTTCGAGTCCTGTCACGGACGAAATAATTTTTAATATCGTGATTAATTATAGCAACAACTAAATTTTGAAAGATACAACTGCAATTTATTGAAGGTTGTTGTTTAAGTCCGTGTGGCCTAATGGATAAGGCGTCTGACTTCGAATCAGAAGATTGCAGGTTCGAGTCCTGTCACAGACGAGAAGGATTTTTTTCTTTAATGTCACGATCAGTTTTGCAATAACGAAATGTTCAAAGATACAACTGCAATTTAATGAAGGCTATTATCCAAGTCCGTGTGGCCTAATGGATAAGGCGTCTGACTTCGAATCAGAAGATTGCAAGTTCGAGTCCTATCACGGACGAAATAATTTTTAATATCGTGATTAATTATAGCAACAACTAAATTTTGAAAGATACAACTGCAATTTATTGAAGGCTGTTGTTTAAGTCCGTGTGGCCTAATGGATAAGGCGTCTGACTTCGAATCAGAAGATTGCAGGTTCGAGTCCTGTCACAGACGAGAATAATTTTTTTCTTTAATATCACGATCAGTTATTGCAATAACGAAATGTTGAAAGATACAACTGCAATTTAATGAAATTGTTATTCAAGTCCGTGTGGCCTAATGAATAAGGCGTCTGACTTCAAATCAGAACGATTGTAGGTTCGAGTCCTGTAACAGACGAGAAGAATTTTTTTCTGTAACGTCACGATCAGTTGGTGCAATAACGAAATGTTCAAAGATACAACTGCAATTTAATGAAGGTTTTTATTCAAGTTCTTGTGGCCTAATGGATAAGGCGTCTGACTTCGAATCAGAAGATTGCAGGTTCGAGTCCTGTCACGTACGAGAAGATTTTTTTTCTTTAATATCACGATCAGTTAGTGCAATAACAAAATGTTCAAAGAGACAAATGCAATTTAATGAAGGCTGTTATTCAAGTCCATGTGGCCTAATGGATAAGGCGTCTGACTTCGAATCAGAAGATTGCAGGTTCGAGTCCTGTCACGGACGAGAAAAAATTTTTTTCTTTAATGTCACGATCAGTTATTGCAATAACGAAATGTTCAAAGATATAACTGCAATTTAATGAAGGTTGTTACTCAAGTCTGTGTGACCTAATGGATAAGGTGTCTGACTATGAATCAGAAGATTTCAAGTTCGAGTCCTGTCACGAACGAGAACTATTTTTTTCTGTAATATCACGATCAGTTATTGCAATAACGAAATGTTCAAAGATACAACTGCAATTTAATGAAGGCTGTTATTCAAGTCCGTGTGGCCTAATGGATAAGGTGTCTGACTTCGAATAAGCAGGTTCGAGTCATGTCACGGAAAAGAAAAGTTTTTTCTTTAATGTTACGATCAGTTATTGCAATAACGAAATGTTCAAAATACAACTGCAATTTAATGAAGGATGTTATTCAAGTCTGTGTGGCCTAATGGATAAGGCGTCTGACTTCGAATCAGAAGATTGCAGGTTCGAGTCCTGTCACGGACGAAAGAATTTTTAACATCGTGATTAATTATTGTAACAACTAAATTTTGAAAGATACAACTGCAATTTAATGAAGGCTGTTATTCAAGTCCGTGTGGCCTAATGGATAAGGCGTCTGACTTCGAATCAGCAGGTTCGAGTTCATGTCACGGAAAAGAAAATTTTTTTTCTTTAATGTCACGATCAGTTATTGCAATAACGAAATGTTCAAAGATACAACTGCAATTTAATCAAGGCTGTTATTCAAGTCCGTGTGGCTTAATGGATAAGGCGTCCGCCTTCGAATCACAGAGATTGCAAGTTTGAGTTCTGTCACGGACGAGAAGAGTTATTTTCTTTAATGTCACGATCAGTTATTGCAATAACGAAATGTTCAAAGATACAACTGCAAAATAATAAAGGTTGTTATTCAAGTCCGTGTGACCAAATGGATAAGGCGTCTGACTTCGAATCAACAGATTGCAGGTTCATGTCACGAACGAGAGGAATTTTTTCCTTTAATGTCACGATCAGTTATTGCAATAACGAAATGTTCAAAGATACAACTGCAATTTAAGAAGGCTGTTATTCAAGTACGTGTGGCCTAATGGATAAGGCGTCTGACTTCGATTCAGAAGATTGCAGGTTCGAGTCCTGTCACGGACGAGAATAATTTTTTTCTTTATTATCACGATCAGTTATTGCAATAACGAAATGTTCAAAGATACAACTGCAATTTAATGAAGACTGTTATTCTAGTCCATGTGGCCTAATGGACAAGGCGTCTGACTTCGAATCAGAAGATTGCAGGGTTCGAGTCCTGTCACGGACGAGAAGAATTTCTTTAATGTCACGATCAGTTAGTGCAATAACGAAATATTCAAAGATGCAATTTAATGAAGGCTATTTTTCAAATCCGTGTGGCTTAATGGATAAGGCGTCTGACTCCGAATCAGAAGATTGCAGGTTCGAGTCCTGTCATGGACGAAAGAATTTTTAATATCGTGATTAATTATTGCAACAACTAAATTTTGCAAGATACAATTGCAATTTATTGAAGGTTGCTGTTTAAGTTCGTGTGGCCTAATGGACAAGGCGTCTGACTTCGAATCAGAAGATTGCAGGTTCGAGTCCTGTCACGTACGAGAAGGATTTTTTTCTTTAATGTCACGATCAGTTTTGCAATAACGAAATGTTCAAACATACAACTGCAATTTAATGAACGCTATTATTCAAGTCCGTGTGGCCTAATGGATAAGGCGTCTGACTTCGAATCAGAAGATTGCAGGTTCGAGTCCTGTCACGGACGAAAAGATTTTTTTTCTTTAATGTCACGATCAGTTGTTGCAATAACGAAATGTTCAAAGATACAACTGCAATTTAATGAAAGTTGTTATTCAAGTCCGTATTGCCTAATGGATGAGGCGTCTGACTTCGAATCAGAAGATTGCAGGGTTCGAGTCCTGTCACGGACGAGAAGAATTTCTTTACTGTCACGATCAGTTAGTGCAATAACGAAATATTCAAAGATACAACTGCAATTTAATGAAGGTTATTATTCAAATCTGTGTGGCCTAATGGATAAGGCGTCTGACTTCGAATCAGAAGATTGCAGGTTCGACTCCTGTCACGGACGAGAAGGATTTTTTTCTTTAATGTCACGATCAGTTTTGCAATAACGAAATGTTCAAAGATACAACTGCAATTTAATGAAGGCTATTATTCAAGTCCGTGTGGCCTAATGGATAAGGCGACTGACTTCGAATCAGAAGATTGCAGGTTCGAGTCCTGTCACGGACGAAAAGAATTTTTTTCTTTAATGTCACGATCAGTTGTTGCAATAACGAAATGTTCAAAGATACAACTGCAATTTAATGAAGGTTTTTATTCAAGTCCTTGTGGCCTAATGGATAAGGCGTCTGACTTCTAATCACAAGATTGCAGGTTCGAGTCCTGTCACGTACGAGAAGATTTTTTTTCTTTAATGACACGATCAGTTAGTGCAATAACGAAATGTTCAAAGAGACAAATGCAATTTAATGAAGGCTGTTATTCAAGTCCGTGTGGCCTAATGGATAAGGTGTCCGACTTCGAATCAGAAAACTGCAGGTTCGAGTCCTGTCACGGACGAGAAGAATTTTTCCTTTAATGTCGCGATCAGTTATTGCAATAACGAAATGTTCAAAGGTACAACTGCAATTTAATGAAGTTGTTATTCAAGTCCGTGTGGCCTAATGGATAAGGCGTCTGCCTTCGAATCAGAAGATTGGAGGTTTGAATCCTGTCACGGACGAGAATAATTTTGTTCTTTAATATCACGATCAGTTATTGAAATAACGAAATGTTGAAAGATACAACTGCAATTTAATGAAATTGTTATTCAAGTCCGTGTGGCCTAATGAATAAGGCGTCTGACTTCAAATCAGAACGATTGTAGGTTCGAGTCCTGTAACAGACGAGAAGAATTTTTTTCTGTAACGTCACGATCAGTTGGTGCAATAACGAAATGTTCAAAGATACAACTGCAATTTAATGAAGGTTTTTATTCAAGTTCTTGTGGCCTAATGGATAAGGCGTCTGACTTCGAATCAGAAGATTGCAGGTTCGAGTCCTGTCACGTACGAGAAGATTTTTTTTCTTTAATATCACGATCAGTTAGTGCAATAACGAAATGTTCAAAGAGACAAATGCAATTTAATGAAGGCTGTTATTCAAGTCCGTGTGGCCTAATGGATAAGGCGTCTGACTTCGAATCAGAAGATTGCAGGTTCGAGTCCTGTCACGGACGAGAAAAAATTTTTTCTTTAATGTCACGATCAGTTATTGCAATAACGAAATGTTCAAAGATATAACTGCAATTTAATGAAGGTTGTTACTCAAGTCTGTGTGACCTAATGGATAAGGTGTCTGACTATGAATCAGAAGATTTCAAGTTCGAGTCACGAACGAGAACTATTTTTTTCTGTAATATCACGATCAGTTATTGCAATAACGAAATGTTCAAAGATACAACTGCAATTTAATGAAGGCTGTTATTTAAGTCCGTGTGGCCTAATGGATAAGGGGTCTGACTTCGAATAAGCAGGTTCGAGTCATGTCCGGAAAAGAAAAATTTTTTCTTTAATGTTACGATCAGTTATTGCAATAACGAAATGTTCAAAATACAACTGCAATTTAATGAAGGATGTTATTCAAGTCTGTGTGGCCTAATGGATAAGGCGTCTGACTTCGAATCAGAAAATTGCAGGTTCGAGTCCTGTCACGGACGAAAGAATTTTTAACATCGTGATTAATTATTGTAACAACTAAATTTTGAAAGATACAACTGCAATTTAATGAAGGCTGTTATTCAAGTCCGTGTGGCCTAATGGATAAGGCGTCTGACTTCGAATCAGCAGGTTCGAGTTCATGTCACGGAAAAGAAAAATTTTTTTCTTTAATGTCACGATCAGTTATTGCAATAACGAAATGTTCAAAGATACAACTGCAATTTAATCAAGGCTGTTATTCAAGTCCGTGTGGCTTAATGGATAAGGCGTCCGCCTTCGAATCAAGAGATTGCAAGTTTGAATTCTGTCACGGACGAGAAGAGTTAATGTCACGATCAGTTTTTGCAATAACGAAATGTTCAAAGATACAACTGCAAAATAATAAAGGTTGTTATTCAAGTCCGTGTGACCAAATGGATAAGGCGTCTGACTTCGAATCAACAGATTGCAGGTTCATGTCACGAACGAGAGGAATTTTTTCCTTTAATGTCACGATCAGTTATTGCAATAACGAAATGTTCAAAGATACAACTGCAATTTAAGAAGGCTGTTATTCAAGTACGTGTGGCCTAATGGATAAGGCGTCTGACTTCGAATCAGAAGATTGCAGGTTCGAGTCCTGTCACGGACGAGAATAATTTTTTTCTTTATTATCACGATCAGTTATTGCAATAACGAAATGTTCAAAGATACAACTGCAATTTAATGAAGACTGTTATTCTAGTCCGTGTGGCCTAATGGACAAGGCGTCTGACTTCGAATCAGAAGATTGCAGGGTTCGAGTCCTGTCACGGACGAGAAGAATTTCTTTAATGTAACGATCAGTTAGCGCAATAAAAAAAATATTGAAAGATGCAAATTAATGAAGGCTATTATTCAAATCCGTGTGGCCTAATGGATAAGGCGTCTGACTTCGAATCAGAAGATTGCAGGGTTCGAGTCCTGTAACGGACGAGAAGAATTTCTTTAATGTCACGATCAGTTAGTGCAATAACGAAATATTCAAAGATGCAATTTAATGAAGGCTATTATTCAAATCCGTGTGGCTTAATGGATAAGGCGTCTGACTCCGAATCAGAAGATTGCAGGTTCGAGTCCTGTCATGGACGAAAGAATTTTTAATATCGTGATTAATTATTGCAACAACTAAATTTTGCAAGATACAATTGCAATTTATTGAAGGTTGTTGTTTAAGTTCGTGTGGCCTAATGGAAAAGGCGTCTGACTTCGAATCAGAAGATTGCAGGTTCGAGTCCTGTCACGTACGAGAAGGATTTTTTTCTTTAATGTCACGATCAGTTTTGCAATAACGAAATGTTCAAACATACAACTGCAATTTAATGAAGGCTATCTAAGGGACCTGGGTTCGAGCCCCGGTATTAGGCATGGATGTGTGTGTCGTTTTTCTGCTGAGGTCCTGCCATCCTCTCAGATCTCCTACTGTGGCATATAAACTGACAGGCTCCTGTCAGACCTCTGTGGCAAGCAGCTGCTTGAGGGGGTATTTATTTATTTTTATTATTCAAGTCCGTGTGGCCTAATGGATAAGGCGTCTGACTTCGAATCAGAAGATTGCAAGTTCGAGTCCTGTCACGGACGAAAGAAATTTTAATATCGTGATTAATTATTGCAACAACTAAATTTTGAAAGATACAACTGCAATTTATTGAAGGTTGTTATTTAAGTCCGTGTGGCCTAATGGATAAGGCGTCTGACTTCGAATCAGAAGATTGCAGGTTCGAGTCCTGTCACGGACGAGAAGGATTTTTTTCTTTAATGTCACGATCAGTTTTGCAATAACGAAATGTTCAAAGATACAACTGCAATTTAATGAAGGTTTTTATTCAAGTCCTTGTGGACTAATGGATAAGGCGTCTGACTTCTAATCACAAGATTGCAGGTTCGAGTCCTGTCACGTACGAGAAGATTTTTTTTCTTTAATGACACGATCAGTTAGTGCAATAACGAAATGTTCAAAGAGACAAATGCAATTTAATGAAGGCTGTTATTCAAGTCCGTGTGGCCTAATGGATAAGGCGTCCGACTTCGAATCAGAAAACTGCAGGTTCGAGTCCTGTCACGGACGAGAAGAATTTTTCCTTTAATGTCGCGATCAGTTATTGCAATAACGAAATGTTCAAAGATGCAATTTAATGAAGTTGTTATTCAAGTCCGTGTGGCCTAATGGATAAGGCGTCTGCCTTCGAATCAGAAGATTGGAGGTTTGAATCCTGTCACGGACGAGAATAATTTTGTTCTTTAATATCACGATCAGTTATTGCAATAACGAAATGTTGAAAGATACAACTGCAATTTAATGAAATTGTTATTCAAGTCCGTGTGGCCTAATGAATAAGGCGTCTGACTTCAAATCAGAACGATTGTAGGTTCGAGTCCTGTAACAGACGAGAAGAATTTTTTTCTGTAACGTCACGATCAGTTGGTGCAATAACGAAATGTTCAAAGATACAACTGCAATTTAATGAAGGTTTTTATTCAAGTTCTTGTGGCCTAATGGATAAGGCGTCTGACTTCGAATCAGAAGATTGCAGGTTCGAGTCCTGTCACGTACGAGAAGAATTTTTTTCTTTAATATCACGATCAGTTAGTGCAATAACGAAATGTTCAAAGAGACAAATGCAATTTAATGAAGGCTGTTATTCAAGTCCGTGTGGCCTAATGGATAAGGCGTCTGACTTCGAATCAGAAGATTGCAGGTTCGAGTCCTGTCACGGACGAGAAAAAATTTTTTCTTTAATGTCACGATCAGTTATTGCAATAACGAAATGTTCAAAGATATAACTGCAATTTAATGAAGGTTGTTACTCAAGTCTGTGTGACCTAATGGATAAGGTGTCTGACTATGAATCAGAAGATTTCAAGTTCGAGTCACGAACGAGAATTATTTTTTTCTGTAATATCACGATCAGTTATTGCAATAACGAAATGTTCAAAGATACAACTGCAATTTAATGAAGGCTGTTATTCAAGTCCGTGTGGCCTAATTGATAAGGCGTCTGACTTCGAATAAGCAGGTTCGAGTGATGTCACGGAAAAGAAAAATTTTTTCTTTAATGTCACGATCAGTTATTGCAATAACGAAATGTTCAAAATACAACTGCAATTTAATGAAGGATGTTATTCAAGTCTGTGTGGCCTAATGGATAAGGCGTCTGACTTCGAATCAGAAGATTGCAGGTTCGAGTCCTGTCACGGACGAAAGAATTTTTAACATCGTGATTAATTATTGTAACAACTAAATTTTGAAAGATACAACTGCAATTTAATGAAGGCTGTTATTCAAGTCCGTGTGGCCTAATGGATAAGGCGTCTAACTTCGAATCAGCAGGTTCGAGTTCATGTCACGGAAAAGAAAAATTTTTTTCTTTATTGTCACGATCAGTTATTGCAATAACGAAATGGTCAAAGAGACAAATGCAAAATAATAAAGGTTTTATTCAAGTCCGTGTGATCAAATGGATATGGCGTCTGACTTCGAATCAGCAGGTTCATGAAACGGACGAGAAGAATTTTTTCCTTTAATGTCACGATCAGTTATTGCAATAACGAAATGTTCAAAGATACAACTGCAATTTAATCAAGGCTGTTATTCAAGTCCTTGTGGCTTAATGGATAAGGCGTCCGCCTTCGAATCACAGAGATTGCAAGTTTGAGTTCTGTCACGGACGAGAAGAGTTATTTTCTTTAATGTCACGATCAGTTATTGCAATAACGAAATGTTCAAAGATACAACTGCAAAATAATAAAGGTTGTTATTCAAGTCCGTGTGACCAAATGGATAAGGCGTCTGACTTTGAATCAACAGATTGCAGGTTCATGTCACGGACGAGAAGAATTTTTTCCTTTAATGTCACGATCAGTTATTGCAATAACGAGATGTTCAAAGATACAACTGCAATTTAATGAAGGTTGTTATTCAAGTCCGTATTGCCTAATGGATGAGGTGTCTGACTTCGAATCAGAAGATTGCAGGGTTCGAGTCCTGTCACGGACGAGAAGAATTTCTTTACTGTCACGATCAGTTAGTGCAATAACGAAATATTCAAAGATACAACTGCAATTTAATGAAGGTTATTATTCAAATCCGTGTGGCCTAATGGATAAGGCGTCTGACTTCTAATCACAAGATTGCAGGTTCGAGTCCTGTCACGTACGAGAAGATTTTTTTTCTTTAATGAAACGATCAGTTAGTGCAATAATGAAATGTTCAAAGAGACAAATGCAATTTAATGAAGGCTGTTATTCAAGTCAGTGTGGCCTAATGGATAAGGCGTCTGACTTCGAATCGGAAAACTGCAGGTTCGAGTCCTGTCACGGACGAGAAAAAATTTCTTCTTTAATGTCACGATCAGTTATTGCAATAACGAAATGTTCAAAGATACAACTGCAATTTAATGAAGGATGTTATTCAAGTCCGTCTGGCCTAATGGATAAGGCGTCTGATTTCGAATCAGAAGATTGTAGGTTCGAGTCCTGTCACGGACGAAAAGAATTTTTTTCTTTAATGTCACTATCAGTTGTTGCAATAACGAAATGTTCAAAGATACAACTGCAATTTAATGAAGGTTGTTATTCAAGTCCGTATTGCCTAATGGATGAGGCGTCTGACTTCGAATCAGAAGATTGCAGGGTTCGAGTCCTGTCACGGACGAGAAGAATTTCTTTACTGTCACGATCAGTTAGTGCAGTAACGAAATATTCAAAGTAACAACTGCAATTTAATGAAGGTTATTATTCAAATCCGTGTGGCCTAATGGATAAGGCGTCTGACTTCGAATCAGAAGATTGCAAGTTCGAGTCCTGTCACGGACGAAAGAATTTTTAATATCGTGATTAATTATTGCAACAACTAAATTTTGAAAGATACAACTGCAATTTATTGAAGGTTGTTATTTAAGTCTGTGTGGCCTAATGGATAAGGCGTCTGACTTCGAATCAGATGATTGCAGGTTCGAGTCCTGTCACGGACGAGAAGGATTTTTTTTCTTTAATGTCACGATCAGTTTTGCAATAACGAAACGTTCAAAGATACAACTGCAATTTAATGAAGGCTATTGTTCAAGTCCGTGTGGCCTAATGGATAAGGCGTCTGACTTCGAATCAGAAGATTGCAGGTTCGAGTCCTGTCACGGACGAAAAGAATTTTTTTCTTTAATGTCACGATCAGTTGTTGCAATAACGAAATGTTCAAAGATACAACTGCAATTTAATGAAGGTTTTTATTCAAGTCCTTGTGGCCTAATGGATAAGGCGTCTGACTTCGAATCAGATGATTGCAGGTTCGAGTCCTGTCACGGACGAGAAGGATTTTTTTCTTTAATGTCACGATCAGTTTTGCAATAACGAAACGTTCAAAGATACAACTGCAATTTAATGAAGGCTATTGTTCAAGTCCGTGTGGCCTAATGGATAAGGCGTCTGACTTCGAATCAGAAGATTGCAGGTTCGAGTCCTGTCACGGACGAAAAGAATTTTTTTCTTTAATGTCACGATCAGTTGTTGCAATAACGAAATGTTCAAAGATACAACTGCAATTTAATGAAGGCTGTTATTCAAGTCCGTGTGGCCTAATGGATAAGGCGTCTGACTTCGAATCAGCAGGTTCGAGTTCATGTCACGGAAAAGAAAAATTTTTTTCTTTATTGTCACGATCAGTTATTGCAATAACGAAATATTCAAAGAGACAAATGCAAAATAATAAAGGCTGTTATTCAAGTCCGTGTGATCAAATGGATATGGCGTCTGACTTCGAATCAACAGATTGCAGGTTCATGAAACGGACGAGAAAAATTTTTTCCTTTAATGTCACGATCAGTTATTGCAATAACGAAATGTTCAAAGATACAACTGCAATTTAATCAAGGCTGTTATTCAAGTCCGTGTGGCTTAATGGATAAGGCGTCCGCCTTCGAATCAAGAGATTGCAAGTTTGAGTTCTGTCACGGACGAGAAGAGTTATTTTCTTTAATGTCACGATCAGTTATTGCAATAACGAAATGTTCAAAGATACAACTGCAATTTAATGAAGGTTGTTATTCAAGTCCGTATTGCCTAATGGATGAGGTGTCTGACTTCGAATCAGAAGATTGCAGGGTTCGAGTCCTGTCATGGACGAGAAGAATTTCTTTACTGTCACGATCAGTTAGTGCAATAACGAAATATTCAAAGATACTACTGCAATTTAATGAAGGTTATTATTCAAATCCGTGTGGCCTAATGGATAAGGCGTCTGACTTCGAATCAGAAGATTGCAAGTTCGAGTCCTGTCACGGACGAAAGAATTTTTAATATCGTGATTAATTATTGCAACAACTAAATTTTGAAAGATACAACTGCAATTTATTGAAGGTTTTTATTTAAGTCCGTGTGGCCTAATGGATAAGGCGTCTGACTTCGAATCAGAAGATTGCAGGTTCGAGTCCTGTCACGGACGAGAAGGATTTTTTTCTTTAATGTCACGATCAGTTTTGCAATAACGAAATGTTCAAAGATACAACTGCAATGTAATGAAGGCTATTATTCAAGTCCGTGTGGCCTAATGGATAAGGCGTCTGACTTCGAATCAGAAGATTGCAGGTTCGAGTCCTGTCACGGACGAAAAGAATTTTTTTCTTTAATGTCACGATCAGTTGTTGCAATAACGAAATGTTCAAAGATACAACTGCAATTTAATGAAGGTTTTTATTTAAGTCCTTGTGGCCTAATGGATAAGGCGTCTGACTTCTAATCACAAGATTGCAGGTTCGAGTCCTGTTACGTACGAGAAGATTTTTTTTCTTTAATGAAACGATCAGTTAGTGCAATAATGAAATGTTCAAAGAGACAAATGCAATTTAATGAAGGCTGCTATTCAAGTCAGTGTGGCCTAATGGATAAGGCGTCTGACTTCGAATCAGAAAACTGCAGGTTCGAGTCCTGTCACGGACGAGAAAAAATTTCTTCTTTAATGTCACGATCAGTTATTGCAATAACGAAATGTTCAAAGATATAACTGCAATTTAATGAAGTTTGTTACTCAAGTCTGTGTGACCTAATGGATAAGGCGTCTGACTTCGAATAAGCAGGTTCGAGTCATGTCACGGAAAAGAAAAATTTTTTTCTTTAATGTCACGATCAGTTATTGCAATAACGAAATGTTCAAAGAGACAAATGCAATTTAATGAAGTTTGTTATTCAAGTCCGTGTGACCTAATGGATAAGGCGTCTGACTGTGAATCATAAGATTGCAAGTTCGTGTCCTGTCACGGACCAGAAGAATTTTTTTCTGTAATATCACGATTAATTATTGCAACAACTAAATTTTGAAAGATACAACTGCAATTTATTGAAGGTTGTTATTTAAGTCTGTGTGGCCTAATGGATAAGGCGTCTGACTTCGAATCAGAAGATTGCAGGTTCGAGTCCTGTCACGGACGAGAAGGATTTTTTTCTTTAATGTCACGATCAGTTTTGCAATAACGAAATGTTCAAAGATACAACTGCAATTTAATGAAGGCTCTTATTCAAGTCCGTGTGGCCTAATGGATAAGGCGTCTGACTTCGAATCAGAAGATTGCAAGTTCGAGTCCTGTCACGGACGAAAGAATTTTCAATATCGTGATTAATTATTGCAACAACTAAATTTTGAAAGATACAACTGCAATTTATTGAAGGTTGTTATTTAAGTCCGTGTGGCCTAATGGATAAGGCGTCTGACTTCGAATCAGAAGATTGCAGGTTCGAGTCCTGTCACGGACGAGAAGGATTTTTTTCTTTAATGTCACGATCAGTTTTGCAATAACGAAACGTTCAAAGATACAACTGCAATTTAATGAAGGCTATTATTCAAGTCCGTGTGGCCTAATGGATAAGGCGTCTGACTTCGCATCAGAAGATTGCAGGTTCGAGTCCTGTCACGGCCGAAAAGAATTTTTTTCTTTAATGTCACGATCAGTTGTTGCAATAACGAAATGTTCAAAGATACAACTGCAATTTAATGAAGGTTTTTATTCAAGTCCTTGTGGCCTAATGGATAAGGCGTCTGACTTCGAATCAGAAAACTGCAGGTTCGAGTCCTGTCACGGACGAGAAAAAATTTCTTCTTTAATGTCACGATCAGTTATTGCAATAACGAAATGTTCAAAGAGACAAATGCAATTTAATGAAGGCTGTTATTCAAGTCCGCGTGGCCTAATGGATAAGGCGTCTGACTTCGAATAAGCAGGTTCGAGTCATGTCATGGAAAAGAAAAATTTTTTTCTTTAATGTCACGATCAGTTATTGCAATAACGAAATGTTCAAAGATACAAATGCAATTTCATGAAGTTTGTTATTCAAGTCCGTGTGACCTAATGGATAAGGCGTCTGACTGTGAATCATGAGATTGCAAGTTCGAGTCCTGTCACGGACCAGAAGAATTTTTTTCTGTAATATCACGATCAGTTATTGCAATAACGAAATTTTCAAAGATGCAACTGCAGGCTATTATTCAAATGAAGGCTGTTATTCAAGTCCCTGTGGCCTAATGGATAAGTTGCGTGACTTCGAATTAGCCGATTGCAGGTTCGAGTCCTGTAACGGACGAGAAGAATTTTTTTCTTTAATGTCACGATCAGTTATTGCAATAACGAAATGTCAAAGATACAACTTCAATTTAATAAAGGTTATTATTCAAGTCCGTGTGACCTAATGTATAAGGCCTTCGAATCGAAAGATTGCACGTTTGAGTTCTGTCACGGACGAGAAGAGATTTTTTCTTTAATGTCACGATCAGTTATTGCAATAACGAAATGTTCAAACATACAACTGCAAAATAATAAAGGTTGTTATTCAAGTCCGTGTGACCAAATGGATAAGGCGTCTGACTTCGAATCAACAGATTGCAGGTTCATGTCACGGACGAGAAGAATTTTTTCCTTTAATGTCACGATCAGTTATTGCAATAACGAGATGTTCAAAGATACAACTGCAATTTAATGAAGGCTGTTATTCAAGTCCGTTGGCCTAATGAATAAGGAGTCTGACTTCGAATCAGAAGATTGCAGGTTCGAGTCCTATCACGGACGAGAAGAATTTTTTCTTTAATATCACGATCAGTTATTGCAATAACGAAATGTTCAAAGATACAACTGCAATTTAATGAAGGCTGTTATTCAAGTCCGTGTGGCCTAATGGATAAGGCGTCTGACTTCGAATCAAATGATTGCAGGTTCGAGTCCTTTAACGGACGAGAAAAAATTTTTTCTTTAATGTCACGATCAGTTATTGCAATAACGAAATGTTCAAAGATACAACTGCAATTTAATGAAGGCTATTGTTCAAGTCCGTGTGGCCTAATGGATAAGGCGTCTGACTTCGAATCAGAAGATTGCAGGTTCGAGTCCTGTCACGGACGAAAAGAATTTTTTTCTTTAATGTCACGATCAGTTGTTGCAATAACGAAATGTTCAAAGATACAACTGCAATTTAATGAAGGCTTTTATTCAAGTCCTTGTGGCCTAATGGATAAGGCGTCTGACTTCTAATCACAAGATTGCAGGTTCGAGTCCTGTCACGTACGAGAAGATTTTTTTTCTTTAATGTCACGATCAGTTATTGCAATAACGAAATATTCAAAGATATAACTGCAATTTAATGAAGGTTGTTACTCAAGTCCGTGTGACCTAATGTATAAGGCGTCTGACTTCGAATAAGCAGGTTCGAGTCATGTCACGGAAAAGAAAAATTTTTTTCTTTAATGTCACGATCAGTTATTGCAATAACGAAATGTTCAAAGAGACAAATGCAATATAATGAAAGATGTTATTCAAGTCCGCGTGGCCTAATGGATAAGGCGTCTGACTTCGAATAAGCAGGTTCCAGTCATGTCACGGAAAAGAAAAATTTTTTTCTTTAATGTCACGATCAGTTATTGCAATATCGAAATGTTCAAAGAGACAAATGCAATTTAATGAAGGTTGCTATTCAAGTCCGTGTGACCTAATGGATAAAGCGTCTGACTGTGAATCATAAGATTGCAAGTTCGAGTGCTGTCACGGACGAGAAGAATATTTTTCTGTAATATCACGATCAGTTATTGCAATAACGAAATATTCAAAGATGCAACTGCAGGCTATTATTCAAATGAAGGCTGTTATTCAAGTCCGTGTGGCCTAATGGATAAGTTGCGTGACTTCGAATTAGACGATTGCAGGTTCGAGTCCTATAACGGACGAGAAGAATTTTTTTCTTTAATGTCACGATCAGTTATTGCAATAACGAAATGTCAAAGATACAACTTCAATTTAATAAAGGTTATTATTCAAGTCCGTGTGACCTAATGTATAAGGCCTTCGAATCGAAAGATTGCACGTTTGAGTTCTGTCACGGACGAGAAGAGATTTTTTCTTTAATGTCACGATCAGTTATTGCAATAACGAAATGTTCAAACATACAACTGCAAAATAATAAAGGTTGTTATTCAAGTCCGTGTGACCAAATGGATAAGACGTCTGACTTCGAATCAACAGATTGCAGGTTCATGTCACGGACGAGAAGAATTTTTTCCTTTAATGTCACGATCAGTTATTGCAATAACGAAATGTTCAAAGATACAACTGCAATTTAGTGAAGGCTGTTATTCAAGTCCGTGTGGCCTAATGAATAAGGAGTCTGACTTCGAATCAGAAGATTACAGGTTCGAGTCCTGTCATGGACGAGAAGAATTTTTTCTTTAATATCACAATCAGTTATTGCAATAACGAAATGTTCAAAGATACAACTGCAATTTAATGAAGGCTGTTATTCAAGTCCGTGTGGCCTAATGGATAAGGCGTCTGACTTCGAATCAAAAGATTGCAGGTTCGAGTCCTGTAACGGACGAGAAAAAATTTTTTCTTTAATATCACGATCAGTTATTGCAATAACGAAATGTTCAAAGATACAACTGCAATTTAATGAAGGTTGTTATTCAAGTCCGTAGTGCCTAATAGATAAGGCGTCTGACTGCGAATCAGAAGATTGCAGGGTTCGAGTCCTGTCACGGACGAGAAGAATTTCTTTACTGTCACGATCAGTTAGTGCAATAACGAAATATTCAAAGATACAACTGCAATTTAATGAAGGTTTTTATTCAAGTCCTTGTGGCCTAATGGATTAAGGCGTCTGACTTCGAATCAGAAGATTGCAGGTTCGAGTCCTGTCACTTACGAGAAGATTTTTTTTCTTTAATGTCACGATCAGTAAGTGCAATAACGAAATGTTCAAAGATACAACTGCAATTTAATGAAGGTTTTCATTCAAGTCCTTTTGGCGTAATGGATAAGGCGTCTGACTTCGAATCTGAAGATTGCAGGTTCGAGTTCTGTAACGGGCGGAAAGAATTTTTAATATCACGATTAATTATTGCAATAACGAAATGTTGAAAGATACAACTGCAATTTATTGAAGGTTGTTATTTAAGTCCGTGTGGCCTAATGGACAAGGCGTCTGACTTCGAATCAAAAGATTGCAGGTTCGAGTCCTGTCACGGACGAGAAAAATTCTTTTCTTCAATGTCACGATCAGTTATTGCAATAAGGAAATGTTCAAAGATACAAGTGCAATTTAATGAAGGCTGTTATTCAAGTCCGTGTGGCGTAATGGATAAGGCGTCTGACTTCGAATCAGAAGATTGCAAGTTCGAGTCATGTCACAGACGAAAAGAATTTTTTTCTTTAATGTCGCGATCAGTTGTTGCAACAACGAAATGTTCAAAGATACAACTGCAATTTAATGAAGGTTTTTTATTCAAGTCCTTATGGCCTAATGGTTAAGGCGTCTGACTTCGAATCAGATGATTGCAGGTTCAAGTTCTGTCACGGGCGGAAAGAATTTTTAATATCACGATTAGTTATTGCAATAACGAAATGTTGAAAGATACAACTGCAATTTATTGAAGGCTATTAATTAAGTCCGTGTGGCCTAATGGACAAGGCGTCTGACTTCGAATTTAAAAGATTGCAGGTTCGAGTCCTGTCACGGACGAGAAAAAAAATTTTTTCTTTAACATCACGATCAGTTATTGCAATAACGAAGTGTTCAAAGAGACAAATGCAATTTAATGAATGCTGTTATTCAAGTCCGTGTGGTCTAATGGATAAGGCGTCTGACTTCGAATTAGAAGATTGCAGATTCGAGTCCTGTCATGGACGAGAAGAATTTTTTTAATATCGCGATTAGTTATTGCAATAACGAAATGTTGAAAGATACAACTACAATTTATTGAAGGACCTTATTTAAGTCCGTGTGGCGTAATGGATAGGGCGTCTGACTTCGAATCAGAAGATTGTAGGTTCGAGTCCTGTCACGAACGAAAAGGATTTTTTTCTTTAATTTCACGATCACTTTTGCAATAACGAAATGTTCAAAGATACAACTGCAATTTAATGAAGACTGTTATTCAAGTCCGTGTGGCCTAATGTATAAAAGCGTCTGACTTCGAATCAGAAGGTTGCAGGTTCGAGTTTTGTCACGGACGAAAAGAATTTTTAATATCACGATTGGTTATTGCAATAACGATATGTTGAAAGATACAACTGCAATTTATTGTAGGTTGTTATTCAAGTCCGTGTGGCCTAATGGATAAGTCGTCTGACTTCGAAGTAAATGATTGCAGGTTCGGGTCCTGTCACGGACGAGAAGAATTTTTTTCTTCAATGTCAGGATCAGGTATTGCAATAACGAAATGTTCAAAGATACAACTGCAATTTAATAAAGGTTGTTATTCAAGTCTGTGTGGCGTAGAGGATAAGGCGTATGATTTCAAATCAGAAAATTTCGAGTTCTGTCACGGACGAAAATAATTTTTTTCTTTAATGTCACGATCAGTTATTGCAATAACGAAATGTTCAAAGACACAACTGCAATTTTATGAGGATTGTCATTTAAACCCGTGTGGCCTAATGGATAAGGCGTCTGACTTCGAATCAGAAGATTGCAGGTTAGAGTCCTGTCACGGACGAAAAGAATTTTTTTTCTTTAATATCACAATCAGTTATTGCAATGACGAAATATTCAAAGATACAACTGCAATTTAATAAAGATTGCTATTCAAGTCTGCGTGGCGTAGAGGATGAGGCGTATGGTTTCGAATCAGAAAGTTTCGAGTTCTGTCACGGACGAAAAAAATTTTTTCTTTAATTTCACGATCAATTATTGGAATACCGAAATATTCAACGAAAAAATTGCCATTTAATGAACGCTGATACATTTGATCAATAATCAAATGGTTCGAACCCAGGTCCCTTTGATCAGTAGTCAATGGGTTCGAACCCAGGTCCCTTTGATCATTAGTGAAGCGCACTAACTACTCTGTTATGGGATTACTCATGTGAAAAAAGTTATTGCTTTAAACGACGGGAAACGAACCCGCATCTCTCTATATACATGCTTCTTTTTGAAAACGAGATAAGAAAAAAAAAGCAAAGAATTGTTTTACGCACTAATATAATCGGTTACAGCAATAATAATAATATATAATAAATAATATAATAGTCGGTTACAGCAATCTTCCGATATATCCATCATACGCACTAATATAATATTAAAATATGCATTTTCGCACTCCTCCATTAGTTCCAGTTTCAACGAAAACTTCATTCTTTGAAAACTAGCATCCGATATTCGCAGTAGACGATGTGTGTGATTCCTCTAGTTCTTTTCTAAACTCCATTCACCATCCTGAAATCTAAACTCAACGTCTACAAAACTTTCGCATTTTGTGTTTGTAATTTCCTTCGTTTCCTGAAGAGAAAAGAAGCTATAAAAAAGGATCGAGCTTTTGTCCCTTGACATCTGGTCATTGGACGGAACAGGAAAGAGAATCTCGCACGTGACTAGCAAAGTCTACTTCCTGTATTTATCTTTCTTGTTGTTCAGACAAACTTGATGGATGGCCGATCGTCCTGCTCTTCCTCTTTCGGATGCTGTACGACGGATGAGCGGGAACACAGGCCACTTGCGCCCTCTTCCGGCAGTGACTTAATTAAGGAAATAGACTGTGGACTTAAAGGAAAAAACTGATGGATTTCAGACAAAACGGAATTGAAGGGAAAACGCTCAAATCTTGCGTAGTGAAAATAAATAGGACTGAGTTCAAATTTGAATGCCGATTTCTTCTACTTAAGATGGCAAGCCATCGTCGTTTAATAAAAATAATTATTTGCATTACAGAGTTGATTGATGGTAAGCTCTACAAGCTTCACTGTAAGAACAAATACTGCATTCTCTTTACAAACAGCATATACAGTTAATAGAGAAATTAGAGTTGGTTTACCTCTGAGCGGCACTTTTGTTTGCATACCATGGGCTAAATGGGCAGGTCACATGAACCCCGAAGGCTCAGAGAAGGTTGGGGGAGGAGACCCACTGGAACAACTGTTGGGAGACAGATGGTAGCCTCCCGTAAAGGTCATCTAGCGTGTTCTTTAACGTGCGCAGGATATGGCTCTCCATCATACGGGGCCATGGTTTAACGTCCCATCCGACGGACGGCGGCCATTCCAAGCAAATTGGTGTCCGTTACTGACCGTGGGCAGGGAATTTTGCGGAGATAAATCTCAACGCTGATCCAGCTGGGACTCGAACCTGAGAACTACAGATCACGAGGCTGGGGCGCTACCGACTGAGCTACCCCTGTCCCAAGAGAAAATAGACTAACATTTAAAATAAGGTTAATAAATTCTCCACGAAACTTGACATAGCTTATCCGCAATAAACGTTAAATATATGCGGTTTCAAATAGTTGCAGCACATCGGTTACATATTGGCATTCATACGTATGTAATCCTGATATACTGTATAAATCAAACTGCAAATGATCGTTAATGCTAAATTTAAATAGAGATGCTCTTAACCCTTTCAGGACCATAAGGTTTCTAAGAGTAAATATTGGTATGTAACTGTTTATTTTAGTTTTGTTTACACGTAAAATAAATAAAAATCATAAGAAAAATACATAACAATGTGTAGTTTTTTTGGAATTTTATGGGAAATATTTTTCCCAATGGACTATAAAGGTAACACAAATTATAGTTAGGCTTATTATGCAATGTCTTTTATTTATTGGTTTATTAGAACAAAATGTTAACTAAAATAATACAAAATCATGAAATAAAATTACTATACAAAATGATGTGCTAATTATGATATTCGGCGAAGCAATTTCTTTTGGTAGTGAGGCAAAGATGGACATTGCACATAGTACATATATTATGCGTCCTGACAATTCTGTTTTTGTTTTCTAAACGTTCCCGTTTACGTAATTGCGTTCGGCATACGTTCTATTTTCACATTCTGTATAAAAAATGCAGATAAGGTTATAATTGAATGCGACAATCACCAATTTTAAAATGGGAAAAATGTTTCCCTTAGTCGTGAAAGGGTTAACTTTCTAATAACCAAGCTTTGGTCTCAGATTTAAGCTTTGATAACTTCAGAATGGATAACAGTTCTCTAGGCAAAGAGTAAAAAATAAGTGGAACTATCTAGTGTCTGGGGGCGGTGGTGGTGGCTCAGTCGGTAGAGCGCCAGGCACATAATCTGTATTTCCCAGGTTCGAGTCCCAGTTGGGTCAGCGTTGAGATTTATCTCCGCAAAATTCCCTGCTCACGGTCAGCAGGGGGCACCGATGGGCTTGGAAAGGCCGCCGTCCGTCGGATGGGACGTTAAGCCTTGATCCCGTGTGCGAGAGATCCATACCATGTGCAAGTTAAAGAACACTCTACATAGCCTTGATGGGAGGTTACCATCTGTCTCCCAACAGCTGTTCCCTCCCCAAACCTTCTCTGAGCATTC
This sequence comes from Ryuthela nishihirai, assembly GCA_038380435.1. Classification (NCBI taxonomy): domain Eukaryota; kingdom Metazoa; phylum Arthropoda; class Arachnida; order Araneae; family Heptathelidae; genus Ryuthela; species Ryuthela nishihirai. The sequence continues at coordinate 26,306,701 of JAWZYU010000028.1, read as the reverse complement.
GGGGTCCTTGTGACCTGGCTATTTAGCCCATGATGTGCAAAAAAAGTGCCGCTCACAGGTAAAACAACCCAACTATATAGTTTCTGACGCTATTACCGTAGTTTATTGTTAAACTTTGGGATTTGGTAATAAATAATAGATCAGTGGTTTCCAACGCGGATTCAGTGGTTCCCACCCGGCTCAAGACATTTTTTTTTTCCTCAAAAATTGATGTACGTTAAATTCAGAGTGATATCTTCCCTAATAGTCATGAATGTTTCGTTTGGACAGAAAAACCGCAGAAATTCATGGAGTATCAAAATACCCTTACATGTGTATACAGAGAAAATATTATTTCACAACAACTTTTTGCAGGAAAAAATGCAAAGGGAGTTCTTTGGGGGGGGGGATCAACAGTGTTGCTAACCACTGGTTTAGATTATTCCTTACCATGGTAGACTTTTGGAAGATTTGAAGTATAAGACAATCGCAGGAAAAAGTAGCAAGGTGGCTCAACCGAGACCTCCTGAGATTTATCTCCGCCAAAACTCCCCAACCTGCCCACGGTCAATAGGGAACACTGATGGGTTGTTAAGCCGTCGGATGGGATGTTAAACCGTTGCCCATTGTGGGGAGAGCCGTTCACTGGGCACGTTAAAGAACACGCTGAATGGCCTTAAAAGGAGGCTACAATATATCTCCCAACAACTGTCCAGTAGGTTTCCTTTCCTCATCCTTCTCTGAGACCTTGGGGTCCTTGTGACCTGGTTACTTAGCCCATTCCATACAAGAAAAATGCTTTTCAGAGGTAACACAACCCAACCTAATGTGTCGAGAAAGGTGGTATCAACACTTTGAAAACAGTTCCAGGAGATAGGATCCATTACCAGAAGTGATGGCCAATGTCCCTCGAGAGTTACTTCAACATCAATTGACCGTTATCTTCTCTATTGTCAAGACGGAGCAGTACGGCGACCTCTGTGAACTGTTTCTCGAGGTTTCTGCGGATACACGTGAAAGAATTTCCAGGGAAGTAGTCCCTTGGCCGAGTGGTTAGCACGCTTGACTACTGATCTAAGGGACCTGGGTTCGAGCCCCGGGTATGGCGTGGATGTGTGTGTCGTTTTTCTGCTGAGGTCCTGCCATCCTCTCAGACCTTCTACTTTGGCATATAAACTGACAGGCTCCTGTCAGACCTCTGTGGCAAGCAGCTGCTTGAGGAGGTATTTATTTAGTGTCACGAAGGCCAAATGCGAGTAAGTTCTCTCTCAGAAGTCCATTGGTTTTGTGTCCCCGCCAACCACAGAAAATCTCGTCTAAATACCGTCAACATGTCACTTGAAGCCCTATGCAATGGGTTAAAGTTGTTTTGTGACGAGTTTCGATTTTCCCTACAGCCAAGGACAGAGTTGCACGACAACTTCTTCTAGGCATAAAGAGAATAGTGCGCACTTACTTATGGTCATTTTCTATTTTATTTTTCTTTCTCTTACACACCGGGGGTGGCTCAGTCGGTAGCGCGCCAGGTTCATAATCTGTAGTTCCCAGGTTCGAGTCCCAACTGGGTCAGCGTTGAGATTTATATCCGTAAAATTTCCCGCCCTGCCCATGGTCAGTAGGGGACACCGATGGGCTTGGAAAGTCCACCGTCCGTCGGATGTGACGTTAAGCCGTGGCACCGTGTACGGTAGAGCCATACCCTGTGCACGTTAAAGAACACGCTGGGTGGCCTTGACGGGAGGCTACCATCTGTCTCCAAACAGCTGTTCCAGTGGGTCCTGTCATGTCCCTCGAATTTTATATTTATTTATTAATTGTGTATTTTTGTTATATTTTATTATTGTATATATTTTTATGTATTAAAATGAAACATGAAATGTTTGTACTGGGATCACTCACTGTTGTTGTTTTCGGGTCTGAAGCTGCTCCGTGCAAAGGTGACGAATGCCAGCAGTTGTCGATGGACGTTAGGGAAGGAATACCCTAACGCGACACAAGAATAGTTAGCGCGTTAGGGAAGGAATACCCATAACGAGACACAAGAATCTCGATTTCCAAAGGGGAATCGAGATTCTTGTGTCTCGATTCCCTTTTTAAACGTTAGGGAATCGAGATTCTTGTGTCTCGATTCTCTTCGAAACGTTAGGGAATCGAGATTCTTGTGTCTCGATCTAGGGCGCTAGCGCAGCGAAAAGGCTAGGCGGGAGATTTGAAAGTTTCAGTCTTGTGCGAGCACGTTGAGCGAAAGGTCGTGTCAACAAGCATCGGAAGGACGCCGCCCATACTCAAAAAAAAAAGAATCCCTTGAAATGAGGGTGCGATTCCAAAGGGGAATCGAGATTCTTGTGTGAATCTCTCTTTCTATTTTTGTGGTTCAAGAGGAACCGCAGTGTAGGCAAAGGTTGGTTAGCCTTTCACCGAGTTCTTGAGGTCTGTAAAGCGAGAATTCGCAGAGTGTGCGATTCTCCACCTCAGTATTATTGCTTGCAGCAGTGAAGCAGCAAAGGCCCACGGAGTGGAGCTCATTCCCAGCACGTTGCTGTACATAGTATAAATAAAGTGTGTCGTTCCTATATAACTCTCGTGCAGTTAATTGATGGACAGTTCCTATTCTTCATTCAACACAGTCAAGTTGAGGCATACAGTGGCACGGGCGTAAAAACCCGCGAATCTGTGAATTGCCGAAGTGGATTAAGAAGCAATTACGACATCTATCATGGTCCTATAGGATCCTCTACACCAGGGTCATCACATCTGTCACAGTCTGACAGGATCCGAACCCCCGGTCATCACAGGTTCCCTCCCCCAACCTTCTCTGAGCCTTCGAGGTCTATGTGACCTGGCCATTTAGCCCATGGTGTGCAATAAAGTGCCGCTCAGAGGTAAAACGACCCAACCCAATCTTTATAATAATAATAATAATTATAATTTATTTCATGCAGGGGGTTACAGTAAAGTCAAGGTACATGTTGGGTTGGGTTGTTTTACCTCTGAGCGGTACTTTTTTTGTACACAATGGGCTAAATGGCCATGTCACATGGACCCCAGAAGCTCTGAGAAGGTTGGGGGAGGGGACTCATTGGAACAGCTGTTGGGAGGCAGATGGTAACCTCTCGTCAAGGCCATCTAGCGTGTTCTTTAACGTGCAGAGTGTATGACTCTCCAACACACGTGGACCACGGCTTAACGTCCCATCCGACGGACGGCGGCCTTTTCAAGCTCATCAGTGTTCCCTACTACCATGGGCAGGAGCGGGAACCAAGGTACAGGTAATTTTGGATTCGTCCAAGTGGCTTGATGCTCTTATGTTTGTTTTCTTATGAATTCACCCTCCAGAAGTTCTAGAGGACCAAAAGTTGCAAAATTTAAAATTCCCCTAGACAACATTAACGATTAAAAACGGTGTTCCTCATACACTTACCATTATTCAAAATCACATGGGGAGTGTCATCCACTGCAACTTTAGACTGTTTTAGAACTCCTTTAGAGTTGGGTTGGGTTGTTTTACCTCTGAGCGGCACTTTTTTGCACATCATGGGCTAAATGGCCAGGTCACATGGACCCCGAAGGCTCAGAGAAGGTTGGGAGAGGGGACCCACTGGAACAGCTGTTGGGAGACAGATGGTAGCCCCCCGTCAAGGCCATCCAGCGTGTCCTTTAACGTGCACAGTGTATGACTCTCCCGCACACGGGGCCACGGCTTAACGTTCCATCCGACGGACGGCGGCCTTTCCAAGCCCATCGGTGTCCCCTACTGACCGTGGGCAGGGCGGGGAGTTTTGCGGAGATAAATCTCAACGCTGACCCAGCTGGGACTCGAACCTGGGAACTACAGATTACGAGCCTGGCGCGCTACCGACTGAGCCACCCCCGCCCCAACTCCTTTAGAAGAGGAGAATAATTTTTTTTACCAGGAGTGTGGGTAGCGAGGGGGATTAAACTATCGTAATGAGTTTTATTCCAAATGAAAGCTTGCGACGTTAGGAGTGCCATATATACTATATAGAATTTCAGAGTCGAGCAAAGTGGGATAAATCTACTAGTATAACATAAACATTACGCAACTTCTCTACGTTCAAACGATTAATCCCCATCCTCGTTACGTCTCACTCTTCTCACATCAGTTTAATGCAGTGAGCGAATTTCCTCTTCAATTTACGAACTGCAGAGGATCTTATGATGAACCATCTGCTGCATCCGACAAAACATATGTTTCGGAAAACCTTTGAGACATGCTCCAAGGTCCATTCTACCACCCACTTTGACGAGAGGGAGCTCCCGAAGACGAAATATTCTATCTGATGTGAGTGGATTGCTCATTAGCAGGTTCCAAAGCAACACCTCTCTTTGGTAAGCAAAACTAATTTTGCTAATCATCACACTAAGAATCCAATCAGACATAATGTAGAGGAAGAATGACTAAGAACAGATCAGATTTAAACATTTCGTGCAATTTCCTGCCGAATGAAATCACAACTGTTACTGGTTTCACGAGATTAGATTATTTTCCAGGACGTATGCATAAAAGTTTCGTGAAGAGTTCGCAATTTCAGAGTTGTTTACACTTCTCCGAGTGCCTGCTCTAAGTTTGCCGTTTCTGTCTATCAATAGCTGAGACGAATTTTGGCAGGCATGCTTCAAGCCGAGCGCCGTTTTTTATGACGCACCAGTCGTAATTAAATAAATGGCGTAACTAGAAAGATTTTAATGGTGCAATGGAACAAACACGTGCTTAAACAGATTTTCGCTGTTGAATAGGAAACTGTTCGAGTTGCCAAGAACCCCAAAATATATATATGTTTAATTTTTTTCTAATATCTAAAGCATTATACAGTGCCTCGTCTAATTATTATGAACACCTATCTAATACTTCGTCGTATGTACCATGGTACAGATTCTAAATTCCAAAGTTTTCAATTCTCTGCGCATAGTTCTTGTTAAAATGGGTTTTGAAATACCGTTACCCTTCATCTGTCTCAACTGATGAACGGCAGCAGTTCTGTTTTACCGTACAGCAAACACCTGTCTCTGTCTGTCAGGGCAAACACCCGTCTCTGTCTGAGCAAACACCTGTCTCTGTCTGTCAGGGCAAACACCCGTCTCTGTCTGAGCAAACACCTGTCTCTGTCTGTCAGGGCAACACCCGTCTCTGTCTGAGCAAACACCTGTCTCTGTCTGTCAGGGCAAACACCCGTCTCTGTCTGAGCAAACACCTGTCTCTGTCTGTCAGGGCAAACACCTGTCTCTGTCTGTCAGGGCAAACACCCGTCTCTGTCTGAGCAAACACCTGTCTCTGTCTGTCAGGGCAAACACTGTCTTGTCTGTCAGGCCTTTTTCCTTCCCGCATTTATCACGATTGCAGGACGTTTTTTTTTTTTTCAGACCTTTGCCATTCCCCATACACTTGGGATGTTGTGTCCCTTGAATTTCAGCTGAGTCCCATCACCTCCGTTAAGGATGCTCCTGCCCATCGTTTTTCAACGAGGAACCCCCTTTCAAAGTCAGTCAGATCAGCCATTTTATCCATGTTGCCCTTGACTTTGCTTTCCACCAGGCCTTTACGTGCCTTCGCAGTGACATAAAATACCTACGTCAATAAGAAACTTGCAATTACACTGGCATGTCCCATAGTACTTTGCACACGATGTTCTGTTCGTAATAATTTGTCCAAGCAGTGTACGCTATGCAACCAAAGGTATCCTGATATTTCTATTTTATATGAAGGAAAAGCCGCATTCAAAGCTCCCTAAATTTGACAATAAACTTTTTACGAAAAGAAGAAATGGTTGATTTGAAGATCCCACTCAACTCTAAATCTCAGTTATCAACAGGGGCGTAGCCATGGGGGGATGGGTGTAGGCTCCGCCCCCTAACAAAAGTAACTCGGAGTTGGCAAAATTCGAATCCACTTGGTAAAATACAGGGGAGTTGTGAAAATTGGGATTGTTTTTGTGAAATTAAGGAGAGTTGACAAAATCGAGAAAACTTGGCAAAATCTAGAGAAGTAGGCAAAACTTGAAACCATTTGGTAAAGTACAGGTGAGTTGTAAAATTTGGGATTGGTTTTGTGAAATTAAGGAGAGTTGGAAAAACCGAGAACTCTTGGCAAAATCTAAGGGAGTTGGCAAAATTGGAAGCCACTTGGTAAAATACAGGGGAGTTGTGAAAATTGTGCCTTTCTTGTGCAATTAAGTAGAGTTGATAAAATTCGAAATGACTTGGCAAATTCAGGAAAGATATAAAAATTGAGATTTTTTCTGTAAAATTACGGCGAGTTGGCAAAATTCGAATCCACTTGGTAAAATAAAGGCGAGTTGTGGAAATTGAGATTTGTTTTGTGAAATTAAGGAGTGTTGAACAAATTGAGGAAACTTAACAAAATGTACAGCAGTTGGCGAAATTCGAATCCACTTGGAAAATACGGGCGAGTTGTGATAATTGGGATTGGGTTTGTGAAATTCAGAATAGTTGACTAAAATCGCGAAAACTTGGCAAAATCTTGGGCAGTTTGAAAGGTTTGAAGTGATTTGGCAAATTTAGGAGAGATGTAAAGATTGGGATTAGTTTCGAGAAATTAAGGAGAGTTCGCCAAATCAAGGGAAAATTCACACTGACTTGCTACAATTCAGACGAGATGTAAATATTGGAATTACTTCTGTGAAATTATGGCTAGTTAGCAAAATTGGTAGTTAAATGGCAAATTACGATTAGTTGGCATAATTAGAACTCAAATGGCAAAATGCAGGAGAGTGGTGAAAATTGCCTCACCCACACGGAGCGAAAATTTAAGTTTGCTCAATTGGCAAAATTTGAATTTCGAGTTGGAAAATTTTTGATTTCTCCCCCCCCCCCCACAACCCTGGATATCAACAAGAGTTATATGATATTTAATGATACATTGAAACTAGAATATTTAGCAACGGTAGCTTCTATTTAACTCGTCCTAAAAATACCTTTGTTCCCAAATTGATGAAAAGTAAAAAGATCGCTACAAAAATTCAAACCTTACATTCATTTTAGTAAATAATTTCTTATAGCAAGCCTTATTTGTGTTTTAATGATTTTTTTTTTCAGGTGAATTCTTATTACTGGTAACATTGCTATTAAGTGTTACTGATATCTTGAATTAATTTTCTGAGCTCCAAGCTAGGGCTTATATCTCGAAATCTCAAATAGTGCCTTATTGGCAATGGGTTGGGTTGTTTTACCTCTGAGCGGCACTTTTTTGCACACCATGGGCTAAATGGCCAGGTCACGTGGACCCCGAAGACTCAGATCAGTTTGGGGGAGGAGACCCCATGGAACAGCTGTTGGGAGACAGATGATAGCCTCCCGTCAAGGCCATCCAGCGTGTTCTTTAACGTGCACAGGGTATGGCTCTCCCGCACACGGGGTCACGGCTTCACGTCCCATCCGACGGACGGCGGCCTTTCCAAGCCTATCGATGTCCCCTACTGACGGTTGGCAGGGCGGGGAATTTTGCAGAGATAAATCTCAACGCTGACCCAGCTGGGACCTTATTGGCAATAACAAAGTTAAAACACATAACCCTTAAAGGGGCCACAAGGGCAAAACAAATTTGCTATAAAAAGCACAACTAAAAGATAAACAAGCGAGTGTCAAACACCATAATCTTAGGACGCTTGAATTGGTTTAAAACCAAGGGATCGTAATTGATCAAGGATCTTATTCTATCATAAGGATGCTCTGCCAATGCTTCAAAAAGGTCTGCGCGAGCTGTCGAATATGAGAATATACACAGTCGTATCAGAATGATATATCATATCATTCTGATACGACTCTGTATGTGGTCAGTGCTACAAATCAGTGTGAACTGACTACAGATCTGAGGATTTTATTTTGGAAGCTCTGAAGCCTCCTATCATTGGTAGTATTGCCCTACACTGGTGAGCATCTGTCAGGACTGGTCGCAGAAGAGTCTTATGAAGAAATAATTTCTTTTCAGGAGGCAGTTTCGAACTCCATCCTATCAGGGGTGCAAGTTTACATCTGATGATTTTAGCCTTTGAGAGTACATGATAAATATGCGCATTCCAACAAAGTTTTTTTATGTAGAATGACACCAAGGTATTTCACCGTTGGAGTCCAGGATGTTTCAACTCCAAATATTTTAGGAGAATCAGGATTAACAATCTACTTTCCAGAGAACTGACTGGCTTGATTTTCCATTTCGAGTACCAGCGCTCTACTTTGTCCATCCCAAACTGCAACCTTCTGATAGCCAGGCTGGGGCTCAGGGTTGGGGCTCAGTCGGTAGCGCGCCAGGCTCGTAATCTGTAGTTCCCAGGTTCGAGTCCCAGCTGGGTCAGCATTGAGATTTATCTCCGCAAAATTTCCCTCCCTGCCCACTGTCAGTAGGGGACACCGATGGGCTTGGAAAGGCCGCCGTCCCTTCGGATGGGACGTTAAGCCGTGGCCCCGTGTGCGGGAGAGCCATACCCTGTGCACGTTAAAGAACACGCTGGATGGCCTTGACGGGAGGCTACCATCTGTCTCCCAACAGCTGTTCCAGTGGGTCCCCTCCTCCAACCTTCTCTGAGCCTTCGGGGTCCATGTGACCTGGTCATTTAGCCCATGGTGTGCAAAAAAGTGCCGCTCAGAGGTAAAACAACTTAACCCAAAGCCGGGGCTCAGGGATGAAGAGAGTAGAGCAATGTCATCAGCGTAAAGTGACGTCATGAGAGGATGGCGATCTGAGAGATCGTGCATATAGAAGTTGAATAGAGCAGGGCCCAACAAGGAGCCTTGTGGGAATTCAGTGTTACATCTGTATTAATATCTGTTTAAATATCAAACGGATATTGTTGAAATTCTAGATTTTGAGAGATTTTAGCGAGATCTTAAATCTATATCTTGTAATTTTTCGTGTAAAGCTTATTTCTAAGTTAGCTTTGAACGTGGTTTTTCATTCATATGATATGGAAGTGTTCGGATCTGTTTGTAGCATAGTGGTATTGCATAGTTACATTTAATCCACGATGTTCAGTAAAACAATCACGGACTCTAAAAAATGCTCGTTTTCCGTATTTGTGATTTTTTATCCAAAATTACAATTTATTCAAAATTTCGTAATGTGACAAAAAAATTAATAGGCCGATCAAAAAGTACTTGACACGTGCCTGTAGATTTGCACTCGTTCCTCCGAAATTCACGAACTGTGATTTATTTCAAAACTTGTCTAAATCTGTCATTACATGTTAAAAGCAAATGCCGTATCATCATTTCTCTATCGTCGCTGGCGACGCGTAAATTTGGGTCAGTGTAATCTGTACAGTCGCTCAAAAAATACCCAAACACTGTGGTTGATTACATAACTGAGAAAAAATATCTGGTAACGAGGCTTTTAGAAATTAGTGATCTGGCAACCTTCGTGTCACGTGACACGAAGGTTGCCAGATCACTAATTTCTAAAAAAAATCGTTGCCAGATATTTTTTCTGAATTCTGTAATCAACCATAGTGTTCGGATATTTTTTAATGTATATAATGCGTATGAATATATAATGCAATGAATATGGAGCGTGTGCAGTTACCGTTCACAGCAAACTGGAGCGGTTGCGGTTAATGTTCACAGCACATTGGATCGTGTGAGCTCACAAAGACCAGGATAGTGTGGGCTCACTCACGGAAATATTGAGCGTGTGCAGTTACCGTTCACAGCAAACTGGAGCGGTTGCGGTTAATGTTCACAGCACATTGGATCGTGTGAGCTCACAAAGACCTGGATCGTGTGGGCTCACTCACGGAAATATTGAGAGTGTGCAGTTACCGTTCACAGCAAACTGGAGCGGTTGCGGTTAATGTTCACAGCACATTGGATCGTGTGAGCTCACAAAGACCTGGATCGTGTGGGCTCACTCACGGAAATATTGAGCGTGTGCAGTTACCGTTCACAGCAAACTGGAGCGGTTGCGGTTAATGTTCACAGCACATTGGATCGTGTGAGCTCACAAAGACCTGGATCGTGTGGGCTCACTCACGGAAATATTGAGCGCGTGCAGTTACCGTTCACAGCAAACTGGAGCGTGTGCAGTAACTGCACACGCTCCAGTTTGATGTGAACGGTAACTGGAGCGTGTACAGTTGCTGTACACGCTCCAGATATTTTTCCTGAATTCTGTAATCACGTGACACGAAGATCACTAATTTCACTAATTTCTAAAAAATCACTAATTTCTAAAAAAAATCGTTGCCAGATATTTTTTCTGAACTCTGTAATCAACCATAGCGTTCGGATACTTTTTGAGCGACTGTACGTTATTGTTATGGAATCTACTAAAGATGGAGAAAGATTTTAAGTTTTCACAAGGATGCAGCTTGAGGAAGACGCGAAAAAAATTCAGGCCGATTTACCACAAATATTTAGAGATTATGCCTGTTCATTTAGCACTGTTAGGGGATGGATGCGCAAATTCAGAGAAGGACGGCAGAGCTTCGAAGACCTTCCTCGTGCAGGAAGACCGAAGGAGGCCGTGAATGAGAGAATAATCGCTACTATTCGTGAACTCATTAAAGAAAACACACACATCAGTTTCGATGTCACTGTATCGATTGGCGGTGTGGGAACAATTATTCATCACCATTTAAGGTTCCGAAAGATCTGTGCCAAATGGGTACACCACAAACTGACAAAACAACAAAAACGGGCTAGAGTCGACTCGTGGAAGGAAATGTTGGCAATGTTTGAACCTAGTGGCCCGAAATGGTTAAGAGACATTCTCACGGGTGATGAGACTAACCACCCACTTAGTTCTAACACCGCTGGAGTAACAGATCGGGTAGCTGCCGTGGGTGAGAGATAGGAAACTATATTTGGGTTGCGGAAGATGAACCGCCTCCCCAAATCCTCCGACAAGAATTTCGCTCAAGGAAGAGAATGTTCACAGCTTTTTTTTTTTAATTCCCAAGGTTGGCCGAGTGGTTAACGCACTTGGCTACTGATCTAAGGGACCTGGGTTCGAGCCCCGGGTAAGGCATGGCTGTTTGTGTCGTTTTTCTGCTGAGGGCCTGCCATCCTCTCAGATCTCCTACTGTGGCATATAAACTGACAGGTTCCTGTCAGACCTCTGTGGCAATCAGCTGCTTGAGGGGTATAAGGTTGGTTGTTTTACCTCTGAGCGGCACTTTTTTTGCAGACAATAGGCTAAATGGCCAGGTCACAAGGACCCCGAAGGCTCAGAAAAGGTTGCGGGAGGAGACCGACTGGAACGGCTGTTGGGAGACAGATGGTAACTTCCCATCAAGGCCATCCAGCGTGTTCTTTAACGTGCACAGGGTATGATTCTTCCACACATGGGGTCACGGCTTAACGTCCCATACGACGGACGGCTGCCTTTCCAAGCCCATCGGTGTCCCCTACTGACCGTGGGCAGGGCGGGGAGTTTTGCGGAGTTAAATCTCAACGTTGACCCAGCTGAGACTCGAACCTGGGAAGTGCAGATTACGAGCCTGGCTCGCTACCGACTGAGCCACTCCCGCCCCGTAATTCCCAAGGAGTAGCCGTTGATACCCTACCTGAGAAAATGACTATAAATGGCCAATACTACACCAACATTCTTTTGCTCAAAATGATTAAGGAGATGAAGTTGCAGCATCCAATAACAGGCGTGTCACAGACCTTCTTCAAGACAGGGGCTCTTAAAACCTGACAAGTTATGGCCTATCTGGAGCAGGAAAAAAGCAAGCAGCTACCCCATTCTGCATATTCACCCGATCTTGTACCATGCGAGTTTTGGTTGTTTCCAAAAAATAAACAGGAACTTGATGGGAAGCCTTTTTCAAGTTGGGTTGCTGATCAGTTTACCTCTGAGAGGCACTTTTTTTGCACACCATGGGCTAAATGGCCAGGTCACATGGACCCCGAAGGCTCAGAGAAGGTTGGGGGAGGGGACTCACTGGAACAGCTGTTGGGAGACAGATGGTAGCCTCCCGTCAAAGCCATCCAGCCTGTTCTTTAACGTGCACAGGGTATGGCTCTCCTGCACATGGCTTAACGTCCCATCCGACGAACGGCGGCCTTTCCAAACCCTTCGGTGTCCCCTACTGACCGTGGGCAGGGCGGGGAATTTTGCGGAGATAAATCTCAACGCTGACCCAGCTGGCACTCGAACCTGGGAACTGCAGATTACGAGCCTGGCGCGCTACCGACTGAGCCACCCTCGCCCCTATATCAAAAGAAGATGTATTTGTGTTTGTGGCCAAAACTCTTCAGCAAAAAGTCTAGGAATATGAACTTTTGACAGACATTAAGGTGTATCTTGAGGTGAGGTTTGGTTTATTTTACCTCTGAGCGGCATTTTTTTTGCACACAACGGGCTAAATGGCGAAGTCACAAGGACCTCGAAGAAGGTTGGGGACACATTGGAACAGCTGTTGGAAACAAATGGTAGTCTCCCGTCAAGGCCATCCAGTGTGTTTGTTACGTGCACAGGGTATGGTTCTCCCGCACACGGAGTCACGGCTTAACATCCCAGTCGATGGACGGCGGCTTTTCCAAGCTCATTGGTGTCCCCTACTGACCATGGGCAGGGCGGGGAATTTTGCGGAGATAAACCCAGCCTGGACTCGAACCTGGGAACTACAGATTACGATCTTGGCGCCCTATCGACTGAGCCATTCCCGTCCCTTGAGGTGAGGCACGGACCCAGAATACGTATATTACCAAACCCACTCTGTATATATTATATCCCTATATATTGGCTCTCGAAACTTCGCATTATTTTTTGGCACCCTGTACTAAATAAAATCCTTATTCAAATGATTATTTTAACTTCTCAACAAAACCTTTCGGCAAAACTTACAATTAGTATTGAACAGAAACCACGTAAAGAGTAATGAGATGTCTCTTTAACTTCTGTACAGTCGCTCAAAAAAGTATCCGAACGCTATGATTGATTACAGAATTCAGAAAAAATATCTGGCAACGATTTTTTTAGAAATTAGTGATCTGGCAACCTTCGTGTCACGTGATTACAGAATTCAGGAAAAATATCTGGAGCGTGTACAGTAACTGTACACGCTCCAGTTACCGTTGCTGTGAACGGTTACTACACACGCTCAATATTTCCGTGAGTGAGCCCACACGATCTATGTGTTTGTGAGCTCACACGATCCAATCTGCTGTGAACATTAACCGCAACCGCTCCAGTTTGCTGTGAACGGTAACTGCACACGCTCCATATTCATTGCATTATATATTAATACGCATTATATATATTAAAAAATATCCGAACACTAGGGCTGATTACAGAATTCAGAAAAATATCTGGCAACGATTTCTTTCTTAGAAATTAGTGATCTGGCAACCTTCGTGTCACCTGACACGAAGGTTGCCAGTCACTAATTTCTAAAAAAAATTCCTTGCCATATATTTTTTCTGAATTCTGCAATCAACCGTAGCGTTCGGATTCTTTTTTGAGCGACTGTACCATCAATAAATCATCCATCAACAGAATGTCTGATTTTTACAGGTCTTCAAGTTATAAGTCCAAAAGAATAAAGAATTCACATCTTTGATATGAGCATGCGGGAGCATCCTCTATCTGCCATGATTCCCAGAGACTATTGCATTTCCACAATCTCATCCAGGACATTGATGGATGAGAGTTGGGTTGTTTTACCTCTGAGCGGCACTTTTTGCACACCATAGTCTAAATAGCCAGATCACATGGACCCCAAAGGCTCAGAGAAAGTTGGGGGAGGGGACCCACTGGAACAGCTGTTGGGAGACAGATGGTAGCCTCCCGTCAAGGCCATCCAGCGTGTTCTTTAACGCGCACGGCTCTCCCACACACGGGGCCACGGCTTAACGTCCCATCTGATGGACGGCGGCCTTTCCAAGCCCATCGGTGTCCCCTACTGACCGTGGGCAGGGCGGAGAATTTTGCGGAGATAAATCTCAACGCTGACCCAGCTGGGACTCGAACCTGGGAACTACAGATTACGACCCTGGCGCGCTACCGACTGAGCCACCCCCGCCCCAATGGATGAGAGAGAAAGATCTTTGGTCTTGATCTGAAAAAGATCATTGCCCGGATACTCATGTAGAAAAGAGAACAGAAAGAATGTGTCTATCACAGAGATATTAAAACTCACAATAGGTACCCATTTCACTTTTTTTGTGGGCTGTCATGAGAGATTAAGGTTCTTTGTTACCATTACAATTGGGAAGAATAATAATATGTTTGCGGGGGATATTCTGCCTTGCTATTTCTTCACACTGTTCTTAAACTGAAGAACTAATATCTCTTGAAGCTGGGAGTTATTAAATTTATCTTTCACTCCTTTGTGAAAATTCCCACTAGGACGTGTGCTATTACGAAGCCAAACTGACAGTCATTTAAACAGCAGTGCTTTGCAGACAAACGTACTGTCAAAAAACATGACAATTTCAATCCAAACTAGGAAATATATTAATTTCTTTTTTTTATATATCTTAAATTAAGACTCGCGATAACCTAGGAATTTTTTTTTCTTGACCTTATTGTGACCATGAGACTGTTTTCCTTTTCATTAGGGGGCGGGGGTGGCTCAGTCGGTAGCGCGCCAGGCTCGTAATCTGTAGTTCCCAGGTTCGAATCCCAGCTGGGTCAGCGTTGAGATTTATCTCCGCAAAATTCCCCGCCCTGTCCACGGTCAGTAGGGGACACCGATCGGCTTGGAAAGACCGCCGTCCGTCGGATGGAACGTTAAGCCGTGGCCCCGTGTGCGGGAGAGCCATACCCTGTGCACGTTAAAGAACACGCTGGATGGCCTTGACGGGAGGCTACCATCTGTCTCCCAACAGCTGTTCCAGTGGGTCCCCTCCCCCAACCTTCTCTGAGCCTTCGGGGTCCATGTGACCTGGCCATTTAGCCCATTGTGTGCAAAAAAGTGCCGCTCAGAGGTAAAACAACCCAACCCAACCCTAAACCTTCTCTGAGCTTCCAGGGTCCTTGTGACCTGGCCATTTAGCCCATTGTGTGCAAAAAAAGTGCCGCTCAGAGGTAAAACAACCCAACGCTAAAGAACACGCTGGATGGCCTTGACGGGAGGCTACCATCTGTCTCCCAACAGCTGTTCCAGTAGGTCCCCTCCCCCAACCTTCTCTGAACCTTCGGGGTCCATGTGACCTGGCCATTTTTGGAAAAAAAGTGCCGCTCAGAGGTAAAACAACCCAACCTTTTCATTAGTTTCATAAAAAGAACAAGAATATTTAAGGGTTCCATAGTTCTAGGAACCATTTTTTTTCCTCTGCTGTGGAAAAAGAAATCACGATTTATTTTCAACCGTCCTTGAATAGAATTATTTATTAATAGTGACATCTTTTTAAAATAATGAGTTTATCATCTCTTCTTTACGCGAATAACCAAAAGTTTTCTCATTTTAAACTGAAACATAATATTCTTGTTTGGTAAATACAAATAAAGAAATCATTTGCTTCAAATAGGGTTGGGTTGTTTTACTTTTCATAAGAAGTATTTTTCTGTATTTGATTTATACTTTTGTTCATGTGTTTCTTCAGAAATAAATAATGTCTTTGTTCTTATACATAGAGATCTGCGGGAATGAGGATATCCGCGGTCTAATCTGCATTTGAAATCTTTAGGCGAATCTTAACGAGGATAATTGATAAAACCGCTGATAAAGAAATTGATGTCAAAGCGGATGGCAGATACAGTCTCGTATTTGATAAGATATGCAGAAACACCAACAAACATTATTGCATTTTTTATGGCTGACATGAGTGAAAAAACTATTTGAGATAATGTTTAAAATACCATATTTGAATATTCAATGATGATATTGACTCTAAAAAAAAGTTAATTGACACAAAACCACAAGTTAAAATAAATTATCCTTTGTGACAGCAGCGATTTTTTTTTCTGGAAGAGCAGAATAAAAATTCAAAATATTTCTGGGGTATTACGTAGAAAAAGGGGATTAAATATCACTCGAATGAAAATTTCAGTCGTGGAAATCAAGAAGTTTTAGAGAACAGTTACTTTAATAATGAAAAGAAGTGTCCTCCTGTAATCTACGATAACTGCATTTAAAAGAGCTGGGTTGGGTTGTTTTACCTCTGAGCGGCACTTTTTTGCACACCATGGTCTAAATGGCCAGGTCACATAGACCCCGAAGCCTCAGAGAAGGTTGGGGGAGGGGACCCACTGGAACAGCTGTTGGGAGACAGATGGTAGCCTCCCGTCAAGGCAATCCAGCGTGTTCTTTAACGTGCACAGGGTATGGCTCTCCCGCACACGGGGCCACGGATTAACGTCCCATCCGACGGACGGCGGCCTTTCCAAGCCCATCGGTGTCCCCTACTGACCGTGGGCAGGGCGGGGAATTTTGCGGAGATAAATCTCAACACTGACCCAGCTGATTTAAAAGAGCAAAATTATTTCAAAACAATTTGCCAAATTAGAATTAAATAAATTTTTGGTCTAAATTTACTAGAGCATGTTTTTCGAACAAAAAGCGGGGCGGGGGTGGCTCAGTCGGTAGCGCGCCAGGCTCGTAATCTGTAGTTCCCAGGTTCGAGTCCCAGCTGGGTCAGCGTTGAGATTTATCTCCGCAAAATTCCCCGCCCTGCCCACGGTCAGTAGGGGACACCGATGGGCTTGGAAAGGCCGCCGTCCGTCGGATGGGACGTTAAGCCGTGGCCCCGTGTGCGGGAGAGCCATACCTGTGCACGTTAAAGAACACGCTGGATGGCCTTGACGGGAGGCTACCATCTGTCTCCCAACAGCTGTTCCAGTGGGTCCCCTCCCCCAACCTTCTCTGAGCCTTCGGGGTCCATGTGACCTGGCCATTTAGCCCATGGTGTGCAAAAAAGTGCCGCTCAGAGGTAAAACAATCGAATCGAACAAAAAGCTTTCATTTTTTTTCACATCGTAATTTTCAGTCATTAATTAGTCATTAATAAACCAATAGAGTGATTTCATTTCTCGAAAATATACAATAGACGTCAAGCATTCGCAAAATTTCGATGGTTATTAAGTAGGCAATATGCGCAGATGCTAATCAAGTTTTGCAGATGCTGGTTCGGATGAGACCTAGTGGTTACGGATAGGAATTTTGCTATCCGCAGGGCTCTACTTATACATTAAAAACCTGAAAGGAAAACTGTAGTCGAAATTTGCGATTGCTATTTTTCGTTTCCTATGAACAGTGAACCACGGAACCTTTATACCCAAATTATACAGGGTGGCCACTGAAAGACTGAAGGGTTTGAAAAAGTCATAACTTGGTCATTTTCAATCTTTTTTTCTTTTTTTACAGGTTATAGAGCATCCAGCCGTCCCGTGGCCGAGTGATTAGCACGCTTGGCTACTGATCTAAGGGACCTGGGTTCGAGTCCCGGATTTAGGCATGGATGTGTGTGTCGTTTTTCTGCTGAGGTCCTGCCATCCTCTCAGATCTCCTACTGTGGCATATAAACTGACAGGCTCCTGTCAGACCTCTATGGCAAGCAGCTGCTTGAGGGGGTATTTATTTTATTTTTTTTTATTATAGAGCATCCCTTGGAGACTAAAATGGCTACGTATGATGTCCAGCAAGAGTAAAACTCATTGTAATTCCCTGGGATTCTCAGTACCCCAAAATCTGCAGTTTTGTTTGTTGATGTACCCGTTTAAATGAAAATGGGCCTCATCACTCGTTATCAAGTTGTTCAAAAAGTTCTTGTTATCTCTGGTTAGGTGTTGAAATCGAATGGCGTACTGCAGGCTTTGTTGAGTTGTTTTACCTCTGAGCGGCACTTTTTTGCACACCATGGGCTAAATGGCCAGGTCACATGGAAACGTTTTGAACGCACCCCGTACATATGCATATATAAACATATTTCATACATTTTTTAAGAATTTTTTTTATAGACTTCTAAAACGGAGGAAAATTTATACTGCAATGTATATCAAGTCTTTTACCCTCCTCTTTATTTTTTCTTTTCAGATCCACTCCCGGCTGTCGGTAATTAATTATATAGTGACTTATTTACTATTACTGTAGGCAATTATTGTGCGCCCTACTTATAATTGACGTAATTATAAGCAATTATAAGTAGGCCTACTTATAATCCATCCATCCACCATCAATTATAAGTAGGCCTACTTATAATTGACGTAATTTTAAGCAATTATAAGTAGGCCTACTTATAATCCATTCATCCATCCATCAATTATAAGTAGTCCTACTTATAATTGATTGACCTACTTATAATTGATGTGAATTATTGTGCGATCTACTTATAATTGACGTGAGTAATTATTGTGCGACCTACTTATGATGTGAGTAATTATTGTACTTCTTATCTTCAATTGCTCTAATTATTTTTTGACTTAGACATCTATTTCTGGGATTTGTTTTACCTCTGAATGGCATTGTTTTGCACACAATGGGCTAAATGGCTAGGTCACAAGTACCCCAATGGTTCAGATAATGCTGATAGAAAGTGACTCATTTCACAGCAAAGAGATGTTAGCCTGCGGTCCAGGATATCCAGCGTGTCGTTTAACGTACACAAGGTATGACCCTCCTGAACAAGGGCTTAACGTGTCATGCGACGGATGTAACCTTTCCGAACTCACGCAGCTTTCTGTACTTGCAGTTGTCCAGGGAGAGTGGGAAAGAGGACAGTTCTCTCTTAGAGGTTTCTATGACAACTCCCAGAATGCGAAAACCAAAGAGATCTTCGTGTTTTGTATGAATGATGCATCTTCGGCTCTTTCAGAGCAGAAGCAGCTTATTGCTTGGAGGTATAAATCCACTAACATATTTTTTTTTCTCTTATGGACGAAGATACAAAGAGAAAGAGGTCGGCTGCTCAATAGAGCAGGAAACGGAATTCGTTACTTCCGAAAGCGCGAAATGAACACAAAGGTTGCTCATTCAGAGCATAAAGAATGTTGGCTCGGCACTTTCGCAAAGGAGACCACATTAGGTGGCAACAAAAACCGAAGTTGATGCGGATGACAAAACATGAGAGCTGGTTTCAAGAATGCTTTGAAGTAAGTCTTGATCACTCTTAAAGGCCAATACTTTTGGACGGCATCGCACTGAGTTTTTTCTTACTATGAATATTTCTCACTCTTATCTGTAACGCGTGCCTATTCTATTAATATTATTCTTTAACAAAAGGCTGCGTATTGAAATACATTTCTTTTCTCATTTGTTCCTTTACAGTGAGTGCTTTGCATCTTAAGCAATTTAGATAGAGAACAATTTGCCCTAAAGAAACAGTGCAGTTGGACCGGGTGTGAAGATAAAACAACGTTTTTTTATGCGAAGATGAACTGATGATCTGAAAGCTCCTAAGTTCATGGTGCCTTGCCTGAGGTGGGGAGGTTGTTAAGTTGGGTTGTTTTGCCTCTGAGCGGCACCTTTTTGCACACCATGGGCTAAATGGCCAAGTTACAAGGACCCCGAAGGCTCAGAGAAGGTTGGGGGAGGGGACCCACTGGAACAGCTGTTGGGAGACAGATGGTAGCCTCCCGTCAAGGCCATCCAGCGTGTTCTTTAACGTGCACAGGGTATGGCTCTCCCGCACACGGGGCCACGGCTTAACGTCCCATCCGACGGACAGCTGCCTTTTCAAGCACCATCGGTGTCCCCTACTGACCGTGGGCAGGGCAGGGAATTTTGCGGAGATAAACCTCAACGCTCACCCAGCTGGGACTCGAACCTGGGAACTACAGATTACGAGCCTGGCGCGCTACCGACTGAGCCACCCCCCCCCCCTGGGGGGGCAGCTCAGTCGGTAACGCGCCAAGCTCATAATCTACAGTTCTCAGCAGAACTCCCGCCCTGCCCACGGTCAGTAGGGGATACCGATGGGCTTGGAAAAACCGCCGTCTCGGATGGGATGTTAAGCCGTGGCACGTGTGCGTGAGAGACATACCCTGTGCACGTTAAAGAATATGATGGATGGCCTTGACGGGAGGTCTTCCAACAGCTGTCTTCCAACAGCTGTCCAGTTGGTCCCCTCCACCAATCTTCTGTGAACCTTCGGAGTTCTTGGATTGGGTTGTTTTACCTATTAGCGGCCCTTTTTTGCATACCATGGGCTAAATGGCCAGGTCACAAGGACCCCGAAGGCTCAGAGAAGTTTGGGGGAAGGGACTCACTTGAACAACTGTTGGGAGACAGATGGTAGCCTCCCGTCAAGGCCATCTTCTTGTCATTGTGTTCTTTAACTTTCACAGGGTATGTCTGTCCCGCACAAGGATCACGGCTTAACGTCCCATCCGATGGACGGCGGTCTTTCCAAGCCCATCGGTGTCCCCCGCTGACCGTGCGCAGGGGGCGGGGAATTTTGCGGAGATAATCGGAGTTCTTGTGACCTGGCTATTTAGACCATTGTGTGCAAAAAAGTGCCGCTCAGAGGTAAAACAACACAACCCTTTGCCGAAAACTACGGTCACACATAAATTAGTTTCATTAATTTAGTGCATAGATTCCCAACGGGGGCGATACCGCCCCCCAGTGGGCGCTGGAGCCTTCGATGGGGGCGGTAGCGGATCCAGAGGCAAATGGGGGGCGTTGAGGCAGTCAAGAGGGACGGTCAAATAAATAAATAAATTTAATGGAATTTTCTGTGACAACCTTTTTTTCTCTTCTATTCTGTGGTGTCTTCCTGGTGATTCTGGTCATCCACTACCTCATCCGTCATGTACAGCTTTTCAACTGCAGCTTGGACAATAAGTTCCCTGCTACCGCCTACTAGCGTACTGGTACGTCTGAAGTCGACTGAGATGCTCTCAAAAGTTCTCTTCAAGATCACAGATTGGATATAAGCTTCAATACGTTTTCCCATTCCAAGTCGCTTTGAGTATGCTTTATGGTACGTAGTTACACCACGTCAGAACATAAGGTATAATATTAACATTACACTTGTGAATCTGGTTCAACGTGATGAACCAATCTGTGAATCTGGTTCAACGTGATGAACCAATGGTACGTCGCTCCATTACGTTATTAAAGCAATCAATAAGATTAGAAGCAATTCACTGAATGACCGATTATTTGGTAAGCTTTGTAATGAAAATGATGAAGATTACAATCACTTGCTGCGTACGTTGGCTCTCTAAAAGTGTTTGTCTGAATCGTTTTTTCAATCTATTTGACTCCGTATTGGACTTTCTTGAAGACAGAGGCGAAAAATTGCGCGAAAACTTGCTTATGTCAAAAAATGACATCGCTTATTTTACAGACCTGTTTAAAATATTTAATCAAGTTAATTTACAATTGCAAGGTGATGAATTGAATTTAAATAAAACAAAAAACGTCATTGCTGCTTTTGCGGGAAAACTTCTTCTATTCAAACGAAATCTAGGTAGAGGTGAATACCACCACTTTCCCACATTATCAGCAGTCTCTGCAAAACCGGAAGATTTACTTACTTACTGCCAACACTTGGAAGTTCTTCATGTTGATTTTACGGAGCGTTTCCAAGATATTTTAAACATGAATATACCAAGTTGGGTTTTAGATCCTTTCGCAAACACAGATACTGAAGAATCATCAAATTTGGAAGAGGAACTCTTAGAACTCACGACTAACGAAGTACTCAAAGTAAAATTCAAACATGGATACCAAGAGTTCTGGCTTCAAAAATCGATACCAGTTCTCTACCCTGGATTGTGGGCAATAGTACAGAAGTTTTTAATCGCATTTCCTTCGTCCTATATGGCTGAGCGTGGATTCAGTGCAGTAGCTAATTTACTATCAAAGAAGAGGAACAGACTACACATCACTGAACGTGGCGATCTGCGATTGATGTTAGCGAAATTGGAACCCGACATTAACAAATTGTTAACACTCCACCAGCCTCAACCATCCCATTAATTTTTTTATTTATTATTAATTTTGTGTTTATCTCATTATTTTTTTTTCTTATTGATTCTGTGTTTATTTTTAAAATTTTAATAAACAATTTTATTGTACATTTGGTTGTCGTTTTATTAATTTCTGCTTTATGATTTTTAACAGATAAATAAACAGATAAATTAGGTACAGATAATATGCAACAATATTTTAATATTTCATATAAAATTAACTATTATGAACTAGGGGGCGTTGAAATTTTTGTTCTTTTCAAAAGGGGGCGATGGTCCAGAAAAGGTTGGGAATCACTGATTTAGTGTAATTGGCGTTTCCAAATAATCTGGCATCTTAAGCATTATCAACAATGCAGGTGGCCACATAGCAAACAGAAGCTTGTTACTTAATTAGCTGTGCACGTGGTCACTTGCTTTCAAAAAAAATTATCTATTGTTCTCACATTTTCTTCTGTGGACATCTAATATTTTTGTTTGCTACTTAAATAAAACGTTCTTTTTGGTATCGATAGTGCACTAATTACGATTCGCGAGAAATTTTCGATTCTTTAAATTTGATCGGAACTGGTCGCTAAAATTGAAATGTGATAAATTTTTTAAATAACTGTTGTAAACAATCTATTCATGCTAAAACTTTTAATTTCAGTGGGTTTTATTTTTGTGGTGGTCAAAGGGTTTACATTGGCATTATGCAGTAACTTGTGTATTTACTATATTGACATTATGTAGTGACTTGTGTCTGTATTACATTAATATTATGTAACGATTTGTCTTTACTACATTGGTATTATGTAGTGACTTGTGTATTTACCACATTGACATTATGTAGTGACTGTCTTCAGCAGTGATTGGTATTATGTACTGACTTGTGTCTTTAATAGATTGACATTATGCAGTGACTTGTGTTTTTTTAGTGATTTGTGTCAACATTGACATTACGTAGTGACTGTTTTTACTACACTGACATTATGTAGTGATTGTTTTTACTACACTGACATTATGTAGTGACTGTTTTTACTACATTGACATTATGTAGTGACTGTTTTTACTACATTGACATTATGTAGTGACTGTGTCTTCTACATTGACATTATGTAGTGACTGTGTCTTCTATATTGACATTATGTAGTGAATGTTTTTACTATATTGACATTATGTAGTGACTGTGTATTCTACATTGACATTATGTGGTGACTGTTTTTACTACATTGACATTATGTAGTGACTGTGTCTTCTACATGACGTTATGTAGTGACTGTTTTTACTACATTGACATTATGTAGTGACTGTGTCTTCTACATTGACATTATGTAGTGACTGTGTCTTCTACATTGACATTATGTAGTGACTCTGTCTTCTACATTGACATTATATGGTGACTGTTTTTACTACATTGACATTATGTAGTGAAGGTATCTTTTTTTTTATTTGCGACATATAGGACAGAGAAGAATCTTAGAAGCTACTCCTAGCTTTTACAGGCCTTCTCATACAAGGACACGCTCTACTAAGACCGAAGTCACTGCTGACCACTACCTCAGTTACAGCTAACACAACACACAAAGTTTCCCTTGCCGAACAGTTGCTAACTACTATTGACATTATGTAGTGACTGTGTCTCTCACATTGACATTATGTAGTGAATATTTTTACTACATTGACATTATGTAGTGACTGTTTTTACTACATTGATATTATCTAGTGACTGTTTTTACTGCATTGACGTTGTGTAGTGACTGTGTCTTCTACATTGACATTATGTAGTGACTATGTCTTCTACATTCACATTATGTGGTGACTGTTTTTACTACATTGACATTATTCAGTGACTGTTTTTACTACATTGACATTAAGTAGTGACTGTGTATTCTACACTGACATTATGAAGTGACTGTTTTTACTACATTGACATTAAGTAGTGACTGTGTCTTCTGAACTGACATTATGAAGTGACTGTTTTTACTACATTAACGTTATGTAGTGACTGTGTCTTCTACATTTACATTATGAAGTGACTGTTTTTACTACATTGACATTATGTAGTGACTGTGTCTTCTACATTGACATTATGTACTGACTGTTTTTACTACATTGACATTATGTACTGACTGTTTTTACTACATTGACATTATGTAGTGACTGTGTCTTCTACATTGACATTATGCACTGGCTGTTTTTACTACATTGACATTATGTAGTGACTGTTTTTACTACATTAATATTATGTAGTGACTGTGTCTTCTACATTGACATTATGAAGTGACTGTTTTTACTATATTGACATTATGTAGTGACTGTGTCTTCTACATTGACATTATGTACTGACTGTTTTTACTACATTGACATTATGTAGTGACTGTTTTTAGTACATTGACATTATGTAGTGACTGTGTTTTCTACATTGACATTATGAAGTGACTGTTTTACTACATGGACATTATGTAGTGACTATTTTTACTACATTGACATTATGTATTGACTGTGTCTTCTACATTGACATTATGATGTCTGTTTTTACTACACTGATATTATGTAGTGACTATTTTTACTACATTGATATTATGTAGTGACTGTGTTTTCTACACTGACATTATGTAGTGACTGTTTTTACTACATATACATTATGTAGTGACTGATTTTACTACATTGACATTATGTATTTACTGTGTCTTCTACATTGACTTTATGAAGTGACTGTTTTTACTACACTGACATTATGTAGTGACTGTTTTTACTACATTGACATTATGTAGTGACTATTTTTACTACATTGACATTATGTAGTGACTGTGTCTTCTACATTGACATTATGTACTGACTTATTTTACTACATTGACATTATGTAGTGACTGTTTATACTACATTGACATTATGTAGTGACTGATTTTACTACATTGACCTTATATAGTGACTGTGTCTTCTACATTGACATTATGTACTGACTGTTTTTACTACATTGACATTATGTAGTGACTGTTTTTACTATATTGACATTATGTAGTGACTGATTTTACTACATTGACCTTATGTAGTGACTGTCTTCTACATTGACATTATGAAGTGACTGTTTTTACTACATTGACATTATGTAGTGACTGTGTCTTCTACATTGACATTATGTACTGACTGTTTTTACTACATTGACATTATGTAGTGACTGTTTTTACTACATTGACATTATGTAGTGACTGTTTTTACTACATTGACATTATGAAGTGACTGTTTTTACTACATGGACATTATGTAGTGACTGTTTTTACTACATTGACATTATGTATTTACTGTGTCTTCTACATTGACATTATGAAGTGACTGTTTTTACTACACTGACAATATGTAGTGACCATTTTTACTACATTGATATTATGTAGTGACTGTGTCTTCTACATTCAATCGACTGTCACCCTGCCCCACTGTTTCAAGAAACAGTAGCGAACCTCAAGGGACATAGATTTATAACCTGTTCGCCGTACCGTGGCCGAGTGGTTAGCACGCTTGGCTACTGATCTAAGGGACCTGGGTTCGAGCCCCGGGTAAGGCATGGAGGTACGTGTCGTTTTTCTGCTGAGGTCTTGCCATCCTCTCAGACCTTCTACTATGGCATATAAACTGACAGGCTCCTGTCAGACCTCTGTGGCAAGCAGCTGCTTGAGGGGGTATTTATTTTTTTTTTCATTTCTCTTCATTAGAATTCTTATTATAGTCATTATTCTGTTATCCCCAAAAGGTGGAAGATTTTGTTGATAATAGATAAGTTTGACAGAATTTGAGCCCAAATTATTTGATAATTATTGAGCTCGAAACACTTGTTTCTTGTGGCCAGCCTCTCCACTCAGGAAGAGAAAAAATATTAATTTTTTTCTTACTCTAGCACCATTTAGAATATTTACACCTCCCAACTGAGGTTGAAGCAAATGGCAGCTGTCAATGTAAACTTCGTAACCGCCACACTTTACGACTTGAATAGGAAGTTTCTAGATGAAACTTTATATTTATTTAAATTTGTTCCGCTTTCTAAATTTTTCTCCCTGAAAATTTAATGTAAAAGTTGACAAGTAGGAAGAGTTTTATTAGTGCTTATTTAACCAAAAATAATTTTTTTAGTCAAAACCAAACGTAACAAAAAATTTATTTTTATAAGTTGGCAACACTAAAAAACTATCAATAGTAAAATCGATGACTATCGATTGTAAAAAAATCTGTGGTTCGCATCACTAACCCTGTAACAGGCCAATTTGGAAATTTTGGCATTGTATTTACAGCAGAAAAATGCCTGCAATACTCCTCTAGGCCTCCTTTATTATATCTGTAGTAATTTTCATATACGATATTTTATTTTTGGATTGTTCATTGCAGAGAAATTGGTTAACAGAAAAATGAACAAGCTCCACGATTTTTTTTCATGGACAACTATATCTTTTTTTTAACAATTTTATTTAATGAATATAAACACACATGATCAATAATGCTACGAGTAGAAAACAGCCAATTTTAGCCTTTGAATTGAACTCTTGGCAAAATTCGAACCCGGAGTAAAATAAAAAACTACCTTCAACCAGAACGCCAGGGTCGGCTCTGCGGGAACGACAGTGCTCTCTCTCTCTTTCCCTTGCAGCCTCGCGTGTAGCTTCCAATGTGCGCATGCGCACAGCAGTCAAACACCTCGCCGCCAGTACTGTCAAGTGCACAGTTCCATACAAATATTTTTGTATCTCTTTCATAAACTGGGGGATGGCTACTGACATTAAGCTTAAGGATTATATATTGTACAAGCTTACGCAGTATCTTGGGCATTAGGTTGTTCAACTTTGTAACTAATCATGAGGTTAGGCAAAGGAGTCGGCAACCTCCTTTAATCAGCATATTGAGCAGAGAGACTCCGCTGGTTTGCCCATGTTGCCCGTATGGATAATTGTAGATTGGCGAATAGGGTTATGAAAAGTGTGCCCAAAGACCCAGAAAGTGGGAGAGACCTAGGATGCAGTTGAAATGCAATGTCAAACGGGACCTTGTTAGAATTGATGTGCAGTGGCCAGATGCAGCAGATGTAGCTCAGGACAGACTTACTTGGAGAAATAAATTGCACGGTGTGATTGGATCTCCGTAGCCCATTGCTGCTTGAGGATGATAATGATGATGAAAGTAAATTAGTGGAATTTTGTAAAATGAAATTGCAGTAGTCTAATAGACTGTTTTCACTGTATTGGACAAAAATAGCGTAATTTTATAGCAAGGGATTTACGACCAGGGTGGGAATATTTTTGGTTGAAAGGACTCTGAGAGAATTTTTTGCAAGGTCTTGGGTTGCTGTAGGTAATTATAGTTGACGATGCCTACATTTTGCAATTGTTAAACACATATAATAGAAAATTTCGGTGTTCAGTATTTGAAGAGCATGAAAGCTTAAATATTTATCAACGGCATTATCAGTCTTAAGAAGAGGGTTAGCTCAATTGGTAATGCAGCAAAAGCAGATCTTTTGCAATGAAACTCGTCTGACCAGACTTGTAATTGGAGGATTGAATCTCCACTCTGCATTAAGTTTTTTTTTTACCTACAACCTGGCTTTGTGACAAGTGGACATTCCAGACATCCAGGACCCAGGGGACCACTGCATAAAGTCGCATATGATGGATGGCCTTGTTGGTAGGATACAATCTGTCTCCTAACAACTGTCCAAGTCCTGGGGGCTTGGACAGCGCTTAGGACCCATGCCCCATAAAATGCGGCTTGGACCGCTGTTAGTAGACAGCCACTGACTGAGACACCCCCATACAGAGTGTCTCAGTCAGTAGTGCACCAATCTCGTAATTTGCAATTACTTGGTTGGAGTCCCATCCATGCCAGCGTTGAGAGGGTGTCCCCTTCCCCTCAACCTTCTCTGAACCCTCGGGTCCTTGTGACCTACCCGTTATGTACGAAAATATTCCATTCAGGTAAAACAATTCAAACTGAAACATTTGGGCAGCAATAAGGCAGACAGATATACTTATTCTGAAAGAAATTTTGTGGATACAAAATGATTAGATCGTAAGATAAGATGTAGAAGAAAGTGTTTGAAATATTTTACAAGTATCAAAAAGAACTTAGACTAACGTATGGCTCAACTTTCCAAGCGATTAAAACATACAGGACGATTTTTTTCTCCTAAGTTGTAGAATTTATTCTTTTCAAATTCAATCCACAAAATACAGTGAGTCCAAGATGTAATGGTGGGGTTTCGGGAAGCACTTTCTGCGATACACAAAAAGAGCATCACGTTGAATGATGCACTTGCACATTCCCTGACTCAAAGAGTTTCACAGGTAGGATATAAAGTGCTGTAATTGGATTTTCACAATCCCCGTGATTAGTTTCAAGACAACATGGCGACCCCCCACTAGTGCTTTCCCCCCATTGACGTCACCGCCCACTTCCGACCACGCCCCTAATTAATAATCATTAATTAATTAATCCCCTTTATTAACCCCCCCCCTTTAAGTCAGTCACCCCCCCCCCCCTTTAACCTCTGGTGCCATCTAGTGACTATGAGGAATACTATTCTTAGAAAAACCCTTACTTTAGTCGTAATTTTCCAAGTCCAACTAAATTTTAGTTTGGCAACGATCGGATGATACAAGTCTCCGAATTATTGCAGGGGTGACAAACTCGCGCAGAAAGGGAAGATGCAATCCTCAATCACAAAGTCCCCATTTTTTAATACCTCTCATTAAATCACCCCGCTTATCAGAATTCGCTCCCCTTTATTAAAAATCAAAAGGTCCCTCTATTAAAACTTCACCAAACTCCTTTGGTATTCACGTTCATCAGAAATTTTCCAAGTCCGCTAATCAACTCACAAAGCTGTATATTACGAATTTTTATTCCTTAGTAATTAAACACATTAAAATTCCCTCCCCTTTATTAAAAATCAAAAGTTCCCTTTATTAAAACTTCACAAACTCCCATCCTTTTACAAGTTCACTAGACATAGAAAATCAACTCACAAAGTTGTATATTCTCTGTATTTATTCCTAAGTAGTTAAACACTTATCAAAAACTCGATCCCGCATCATTAAAAACCCTGGTCGACCCTTCACGTGGTAAATCAGTTTTCTCTATGCGCGTTTAATCAGTGTCATTCAACGTCCTGTATTAAAGAAAAATAAAA
Source organism: Ryuthela nishihirai (assembly GCA_038380435.1). Taxonomy (NCBI): domain Eukaryota; kingdom Metazoa; phylum Arthropoda; class Arachnida; order Araneae; family Heptathelidae; genus Ryuthela; species Ryuthela nishihirai. Next base: position 26,277,737 of record JAWZYU010000028.1, on the reverse strand, counting down.
AAAAATTCCTTCCCTACGCAGTGATTTGAACCGCTTCTTTGGTGTTCACATTCATCTGAAATTTGCCAAGTCCCCCGATAAACTTTGGGTGTCAACCCCTCGCTGAATGGTTGATGCAATCCTTGAACATGTCCCCGTATTTTGCGAGTTCGACCTTCACTAGAAGAAGGACTATCCCGCAGTAACTGTCTCACAGAAAATAAAAAACGTTATTGGGGTAAAAAATTAGTAAAAAAAAATTCTGATTTTATTCGTCACGATGAAAAATATTGAAGGTAATAGGGTATGTGTGACATAAAAGATTCGTGTTCGGATCCTCACCCCGGACCACGTTTTACTGATGGGTGGTTAAGCCCTACGAAATTAAAAAATTCCAAAAGGGGAATCACAAGGGTTTTTTTGACAGATGAATCTTGGATATGCGCTGCTTTCATATCGGGTCTTACAACATGAAAACTCACTTGCACCCTTGACCGCTGCTTTAGAATCCAAAATATTTACAAGTCCACAGGCTGTTCTCTGCATTCCCATTCCATCGTATTTCCACTGCATCCAAGGTCTCCCCCATCTGTCCCCCACTTTCTGGGCCTTTGGGCACACTTTTCATAACCCTATTCGCCAATCTACAATTATCCATACGGGCAACATGGGCAAACCAGCGGAGTCTCTCTGCTCAATATGCTGATTAAAGGAGGTTGTCGACTCCTTTGCCTAACCTCATGATTAGTTACAAAGTTGAACAACCTAATGCCCAAGATACTGCGTAAGCTTGTACAATATATAATCCTTAAGCTTAATGTCAGTAGCCATCCCCCAGTTTATGAAAGAGATACAAAAATCTTTGTATGGAACTGTGCACTTCACAGTATTGGCGGCGAGGTGTTTGACTGTTGTGCGCATGCGCACATAGGAAGCTACACGCGAGGCTGCAAGGGAAAGAGAGAGAGAGCACTGTCGTTCCCGCAGTGCCGACCCTGGTATGCTGGAAAAAGAAAAGTCGCAACAAGGAGAAACAGTGAGCCACGGTGATAGTGGCAGAGATAACGAAGGTACATCAGTCTCAACGTAAAGACTCTGGAACGGTGAAGTGCAGAAGGCCCCCGTGCAAACACGGAGGGTGTCCAGCACCTTCACCACTTGCATGGTAGAGGCGGAGCAAAGAACATCGGTCTGTCCGTCAAGAGAGAGAGAGAACAGGACTTTGAGGATGTTTAATGCCCGCTTGCACTTCGACCCGGATGTGTGGTGAAAAGGTCGATTTCTGGTCGAAGATGAGATTATAAACCAGATTATAGTCCACCAGAATTATGACGATGTTACCCCTGAGCAGCAGCTCTGGGTTCAGATGAAGATTATGCTTGCAGTCAAAGTGCATGCAAGTGGTCTTCTGTGGGGGGAGAAAACACATTGGCCATCCCTAAAACCGAGATTGCTCGGGGCAGTTATCGTTCAATGACCCTCATGCTGGACGACGAGCAAAGGTTGCTAAAATCGTCAGCATAGAGGACAGTGCCTACAGTTAGAGGAAGTTGCCATTTGACAGCGAAAAGGGTAACACTCAAGATGCAACCTAGTGGCACACCCTGTTCTTGGGGGGAAAGACCACGACAGAGTGTTGCCGACACGAACTCGAAAAGTACGAGATAAAAATTTGCAATAAACATCGGCATGTTATCTCTCAAGCCGAAGCTATGGTGGTCGAAGGGGCGGGATTGGCTAGGTCGGTAGCGCGCCAGTTCTCAGTCGGTATCGCTGTAGTTCCCAGGTTCGAGTCCCAACTGGGTCAGCGTTGAGATTTATCTCTGCGAAATTCACCGCCCTGCCCACGGTCAGCAGATGACACCGATGGGCTTGGAAAGGCCGCCGTCCGTCGGATGGGACGTTAAGCCGTGGCCCCGTGTGTGGGAGAGCCATACCCTGTGCACGTTAAAGAACACGCTGGATGGCCTTGACGGGAGGCTACCATCTGTCCACCAACAGCTGTTCCAGTGGGTTCCCTCCCTCAACCTTCTCTGAGCCTTCGGGGTCCTTGTGACCTGGCCATTTAGCCCATGGGGTGCAAAAAAGTGCCGCTCAGAGGTAAAACAACCCAACCCATATGGTGGTCGAAGAATGTCGAATCTCCACGTCGTGTTGCATGCTTTTCCGATATCGAAGAAAATGGACAGCAGGTGCTCTTGACGTAAAAAAGAATTCCTTATCGCCGATTCGAGGACGGTCAGGTGGTCTAAAGTCGTATTTGCCTTCCCCAAGCCAGGCAAAGATCCCTAGATTCTTTCCAATTATCGTCCAATTGCGTTGACAAGCTGCGTCTGTAAGGTTTGCAGGCAAAAGTCTAAAGTAGACCTATGCCTGCAAAAGCCACACAGGGTGTTGGAAAGAAGGCCATGATGTTCCAAATACTAGGCCTGCCTGGTATTTACCATTCTTTTCACTTTACAGACGCAGTTTGTCAATGCAATTGTTCGATAATTGGAAAGAATCTAGGGATCTTTGCCTGGCTTGAGGAAGGCCAATACGATGCCCTTTCTCTAGGAGTCCAGAAAGTGCTCCTCAATGGAAATATGGTTGACGAGTTGGAGCAGCCGATCCTTACCCGATGGTGAGAGATGTTGGAGCATGGCATAATGGACATTGTCTGGCCCAACAGCAGATGCATGAAATGTGTACAGAGCAATGCGAAGCTCCTCTTCTCTGAATGGCCTGCTGTAAGACTCCTCTAGGCCATACGAGTGTAAGGACAGCACAGAGCATTCTGCCATGTCCTTCGGGGCTAGAAACTTGGGGGAGTAAGAAGACAAAGAAGAGGTGGAAGAGAATGACTATCCCAGAGTGTCAACAATTGCGTATGGATCAGCAGTTGCTTGCCCATTGTGCTCCAGGATCGCTAATGAGTAGAAAGTGTACTTCTTACCTATCTTCTGGACCTTATACCGCACGACCTTAGAAATGCTCGCACAGCTGATAGATGTATATTTGATTCAAGATTCCTTCTGGTTCTGTCGTCGGACAAAACGCGCTTTCGCTCTAGAGTGTTTGAATTCTTCAAGGTTGGGGGATGTCGGATATTTCAGAAACAGCCCCCAAGCCTTGTTCTAAGTCTTACGAGCTGCAGTGCAGTCGCGATATTCACCATGGTTTTGGGAACTGTAGAAACCGAATCGAGATCTGAGGAATAGTTGGGGCAGCTGCATGGACAATGCACTCGTCATCTCCACCACTTTAATATTGATTGGCTCCTGGCTGACAGAGTGGTTATCGGGCTCAGAAAGGAGCTCGGAGCTATTCCATTCAGCCCGATCAAGCCTCCATTGGGATACTCGTGAAGGGCTGCAATGCCACTCACGAGAGATGGTAAGAGGTAAAACAACCCAATGTTAAAAAACACACTGGATGGCCTTGACGGGAGGCTACCATCTGTCTCCCAACAGCTGTTCAAGTGGATCCCCTCCCCCAACCTTCTCTGAGCATTCGGGGTTCTTGTGACCTGGCCATTTAGCCCATTGTGTGCAAAAATGTGCCGTTCAGAGGTAAAAAACTCAACATTAAAGAACACACTGGATGGCCTTGACGGGAGGCTACCATCTGTCTCCCAAAAGCTGTTCCAGTGGATCACCTCCCCCAACCGTCTCTGAGCTTTCGGGGTCCTTGTGACCTGGCCATTTAGCCCATTGTGTGCAAAAAAGTGCCGCTCAGAGGTAAAACAAATCAACATTAAAGAACACACTGGATGGCCTTGACTTGAGGCTACCATCTGTCTCCCAACAGCTGTTCCAGTGGATCACCTCCCCCAACCGTCTCTGAGCTTTCGGGGTCCTTGTGACCTGGCCATTTAGCCCATTGTGTGTAAAAAATTGCCGTTCAGAGGTGAAACAACCGAACATTAAAAAAAAACACTGGATGGCCTTGACAGGAGGCTACCATATGTCTCCCAACAGCTGTTCCAGTGGATCCTCTCCCCCAACCTTCTCTGATCCTATGGGGTCCTTGTGACCTGGCCATTCAGTCCATTGTGTGCAAAAAAGTGCCGTTCAGAGATAAAGGATCACACTGGATGACCTTGACGGGAGGCTACCATCTGTTTACCAACAGCTGTTCCAGTGGATCCCCTCCCCCAACCTTCTCTGAACCTTCGGGGTCCTTGTGACCTGGCCATTTAGCCCATTGTGTGCAAAAAAGTGCCGTTCAGAGATAAAACAACCCAACATTAAAGAACACACTGGATGGCCTTGACGGGAGGTTACCATCTGTCTCCCAACAGCTGTTCCAGTGGATCTCCTCCCCCAACCTTCTCTGAACCTTTGGGGTCCTTGTGACCTGGCGATTTAGCCCAATGTGTGCAAAAAAATGCCGCTCAGAGGTAAAACAACCCAAACAACCCAACGTTAAAGAACACACTGGATGGCCTTGACGGGAGGCGACCATCTGTCTCCCAACAGCTGTTTCAGTGGGATCCCTCCCCCAACCTTCTCTGAGCCTTCAGGGTCCTTGTGACCTGGCCATTTAGCCCATTCTGTGCAAAAAAGTGCCGTTCAGAGGTAAAACAACCAAACGTTAAAGAACACACTGGATGGCCTTGACGGGAGGATACCATCTGTTTCCCAACAGCTGTTCCAGTGGGTTCCCTCCCCCAACCTTCTCTAAGCCTTTGGGGTCCTTGTGACTTGGCCATTTAGCCCAATGTGTGCAAAAAAGTGCCGTTCAGAGGTAAACAACCCAACAACCCAACCGTACATCGGGGCCCTGCCGGTAGTAGTCAAAGTGGTCCCCACCAAGCATTTTAGTAACCAGACCCACTGCTAAATACAGCGACATCTTTTACGCCTCCGTTTCACGGGAGGATGACTAAGTTATTTGCCTTGTAATTAATACCTGTTTTGTAATCTGCATTTCCCACGTTCGAGTTCCCCCTTAGCCAGCTTTGAGGTTAATCTCCGCAAAACTCTCCACCCTGCCCTCATGTAGTAGGGGACCCCGACGGGTTGCGAAGTCTTCCGTCCGTCAAATGGGACATTAAGTCATTGTACTTCGTGAAGGAGAGACATCTATCTTATAAAGTTTTTCTCCAGCTTCAAACATTCTCTGAGTCTTCGGGGATTTTGTGACCTGGCCATTTACCGCATTGTGTGAAAAAAAAAGTACCCTGAAAGGTAAAACAATTAATACCTTCCGTTTCAGTAATGTTTGAAAAAACTTTTCCTAAATATATATTTTTTTTTCTCACCATTCTTCCATTACTAAAATACTCTTATGGATAGTGGGTAGGGACTTTCCCAGTAGAATCAACTGGTATTGTTGGCCTGGTCACAAGGACCCCGAGTGCTCACAGAAGGTTAGGGGAATGGGACCCATTAGATCAGCTCATGGGAGACAGATGGTAGTCTCCCGTCAAGTCCATCCAGTGTGTTCTTTAACGTGCACAGGGTATGGCTCTTCAGCACATGGGTCCACAATTCTATGTCACATCCGACGGACAGCGGCGTTTTCAAGCCCATCGGTGTCCCCTACTGACCGAAGGAAGAGCGGGAAGTTTCGCAGATATAAATCTGAACACTAGATGAGATGGGACTTAACCTGGCGAGCTACTGACTGGGCCACTCCCACCCGAAATCCGATCGGGATATTGAGCTGTAGTTTGGCCCAGGCGCTGATCAAGTAGGCCACGCGCTCTGGGGCAGGACACTTTTTGGGTCAAAGAGTTTTCAGTAACAATTTTTTATATCACTAAGTTTTCAATTGCATTACACTCTTTATTTCGTACAATTTCTTAAAAATTTCATTGATCTTTTTGTTTTAAATCTCAAGTCATTATTGATTCAACATATGTTATTTTTATGTGGTAAATCTCTTTAGTCTAGATGCAGTTGTTGAAGAATGAATGATAGGTAAATATTAGACTGAGAATATATGACATAAATTAGAAATTTGGTTCCATAAAAATATGATTTTAATTTTTTAATAATGGAAAACGCATTATTTTTATAGGGTTAAATTAAAGGACAAAAGTCCTTAATAACACTTTCATGTGGTTTTCTACAAGTTTCTTCACTGTAAAAAATAGCAAAATATGATACGTTACACCAGAAATGTGTGTGTGATAACATCACAACTCCAGTGGAGCATTTTATAAACTGGTAAGGTCACATTTTAGCTAGGTGATACGCTAACCATTAAATTAACCTATACATAGTCTAGTATTAACTTACCTGATTACTAAACCAGCGGATATGTCATTAAGAAAATAGGACAAGCCCAACAGTGCACTGTTTCAAAATTATTTAAACTGAAGAATTATAAAAAACCACTGGAAGGTTTCACCTTCCGGGTACAATATTTAATTGGAATGTGGCAGTACAGTCGCTCAAAAAAGTATCCGAACACATCAAGTCCGTCACGTGACACGAAGGTTGTCAGATCACTAATTTCTAAAAAAATCACTACCAGATATTTTTTCTGAATTCTGTAGTAATCAACCATAGTGTTCGGATACTTTTTTCATATATATAATGCGTATGAATATATAATGCAATGAATATGGAGCGTGTGCAGTTAGCGTTCACAGCGAACTGGAGCGGTTGCGGTTAATGTTCACAACACATTGGATCGTGTGAGCTCACAAAAACCTGATCGTGTGGGCTCACTCACGGAAATTTTGAGCGTGTGTAGTTACCGTTCACAGCAAACTAGAGCGTGTGCAGTAATTGCACACGCTCCAGTTTGCTGTGAACGGTAACTGGAGAGTGTACAGTTGCTCTACACGCTCCAGATATTTTTCCTGAATTCTGTAATCACGATGTACGAAGGTTGTCAGATCACTAATTTCTAAAAAAAAAAATGATTGCTAGATAATTTTTCTGATTCTGTAATAAACCATAGTGTTCGGATACTTTTTTGAGCGACTGTAACTTTACCCCCGTTTCTGTGATACGATTCAGTCCGTAGATGAAGGATACATCCAAGGAATGGGACCAGACGATTCGACCCACCACCTGAAAATCCGTCCGCCTTATGTGAAGTCTGAAACTTGTCGATTTGTTTGAAATCCGAAACAGTTGTTTTCTATAATTTTACTTTGTACTTGCATAAAAAATTTTTCATAATTTTTTTTATCTATTTTCAGTATCGGACTGGATGTATAACCAAGGACAGTGTCGTACGGAATGTGTATTAAAATTAGATTCAAAAAACAACTATAAAATCTCAGTCCGTATAGAATATCATTTTAACCTTTCCTGTCAGCTGGAATATTTTAATAAACCCTACTCAACTCTTATTCTCAGACTCTCACCCACAAGGTGTCTCTCATCTCAACTCCAAGAACGGATGTAAAGCAGATCCATATTTGGATGAAAGATTACCACATAAATGTATCCATTTTGACCATATCAGTGGGTTTGAAAATACCACCGTCCGTCGGATGGGACGTTAAGCCTTGTCTCCTGTGCGTTAAAGAACATTCTGGGTGGCTTTGACGAGAGGCTACCATCTATCTCTTAACAGTGGGTCCCCTCCCTGAAGTTTTTCTGAATCATCAGGGTCCTTGCGACCTGATAATTTAGCCTATGGTGTGAAAGAAAAGTGCTGTTCAGAGGTAAACAACCCAATCGTGACAAAATCGATTTTTCTGTCTCCTTCACCAGCATATGTGTCCATGTATTATGAATCGTTGTGAACGATGAACTGTTGCTGAAGGGATGTGTATAGAATTTCCATGACTACAAAATAAAATGGTGCTACAAAAGATTTGATTTATGTGCCTGTGATGTTTTGAACCTTTTGAGTCCGGAATTTATTCTAATGACATCTGGAGCAGTATATAATTATTTGGACCCGTGACTCTTTGGGAGGAAAAAATACAACTGAAAAAATGTAGATTTATCATTATGTACTCATATGGGTATTATTTTCGAAAAGACATATTGTTAATATATTTTTGATTGACAAAAAATGACCAGTTTCGTAATAAGGATTTCATATGGTCATATGGGGCTGAAAGAGCTTTGTGGTCATATAAAAATAATCTATTTAGTTATTATAAAACTGAAAAATAAGGAAATAAAACCTATTTTTGTACGTAAAATCTGCATAATGGTATAAAATATCTTGTACTAAAAAGAATTTGTGAAATGTGGAGCAACTAGAATACTTTCACGAATTTCTTTTATTGTTAAAAATTAATATAATATAGAATTAACAAGAGTAGCGCTGTCCAACTAGCGGCCCACGGGCAACATACGGGCCCGCACAAAGATTTTTCTGGCTCGCGAACAAAATCAAGTTTTTACTTGACATTTTAAATAAATATGTTTAATCCACCTTATAACTTTTTGCCAACTTATATTACTTTACTTCATATGCAATCTGCAATTTACTCATTCTATTGGCAATTATTATTGCATTATTTCAACTTACTCATTCTATTTGCAATTATTATTGCATTATTTCAACTTACTCATATTCTTATTCGGCCACAATGCTCCCATTGAATTTATTAAATATTTGATAAGATTTAGAAAATTTCTATTCGTTTATTATTATTTATTATATTTCGTATAAATAAAATAACTTTTTGAGGTGATATGAACAGACTTTTCAATTACCTATCCTGTCCTATTCTTTTTTTGGCCCGCGGAATATTGGCGAAACTAAAAAGGGCCCGCGGTCTTACAGAAGTTGCACAGAATATTAAATATTCACGCTCATTTTCAATTTGTTGCCCATCTAGAAATATAAATTTTTTTATTTGCTTTAAAAGATATGTCCGAAAGTTACTTATTAATTTCTCATCGTCAATCATTGATTACTCGGAGAGCAGCACTTTAAACAGATATGTTCTGCAGTAAAGCGAGTGATTGAATGACTAGTGATAGATATTTTCCGATTGCTCATTGGAATAACTTCCGTCTTAAAGAATATGACGAAACAATAAACACTAGAATTGGCTTTTACAGGTAACCAATGATTCAATAATAAATTCTTTTAATTGTCGAGAAAAGAATAAAAAAAGCTTGCTCTCCCCTGATTGTCTCAGTCAGCATTCATTGATCCCAGAAACAGACCTGTAATAAACTTATCCTTTCATCGATTTACAAACCAAGACTTGAAGAGAAAATCAATTAGTATTATTTTTTTTATACTTTGGATACGCCATCCTTTTGAAAACCCATCACATTTTGTTTTTGACTTTGGCGTTTGTGCATGATTCCTAGTCTTTTATAATGGAATTGATCAGTTTCTCTGTCTTCTAAGCTTTTGAAAAAATACATGTTCACCTGGGGGCAGGCTACTTCTTGCCTACGACTGAGATCGCTGCAGGTACTAGTACGGCACTAGTTATTCTGCGGATGATGTTCTGCGGTAGTTATTCTGCAGAAGTTATTCTGTGGGTACTACTAGACGAGTCACGTGACGAGCAATCTCTCGATTGAAATCTCAAGAAGAAGTATTGACCAAGGTTAATATAGGTAGGATATTCACCACGACCGTAGGTAATTCCTATTGTCCTGAAGCGTCACGACGACTAGTGAAAAATCGAAATGATTACTTGGCGTATTATTTACTTCTTAGCGAGTTACATATCACTTGTTTTCGTAGCAAACGAGACCGTGATCGGTGAAATATTGTCGGGAAATTCTAACCTGCAAAGGGTTGTCCTTTGCAGGTTAGCGTAAATGATCCTAAGATGAAAAGGAATTGAAAACCTGGCCGGCATATGAAGTAGTAGTAATAATGCTTCTGGTGTGTATTGTCAATGATTCTTCCTAACTGACGTTTGCTAAACATAGCTTTGCTAGAAATCATTTGTTACAGCTAACATAATTTTCTCATTTGCTTAGGATTCAAATCCACCACAGTTTCCTTATGAACGATTGTGGAACAGTGATGACACCAAGATTCAGGATCAACGATCGATATCTTCGTTAGTCACACAATGATTGATTTCTGTACTGATGTCTCACGATGAAAGCCTGAACGCCTAAAATGTGGCTTCTCCACAACGAGATGTAGCATTGTACGTATTTTTTACGTCTAATATTCCCTGCCTTTAACTTTAGGGTGAACATTGGACGACCACATAGATATTGAACAATCCTACGATAATTTACGGGAGTAGTTTCAAGACAACCTGGTGAACCCCCACTAGTGCTTTCCCCCTATGACGTCACCGCCCACTTCCGGTCACGCCCCTAATTAGTAATCGATTAATAACTAATTAAGAAATAATTAATTAATAATCAATTAATAATCAATTAATAACATTAATAACTAGTTAATGATCAATTAATAAATAATTAATAATCAATTGATAACTCATCAATTGAAATTATCATAATAATAACAATTGATAATTAATCGCCCTTTATTGAAAAAACCCCTTTCTTCCCCCCTTTTAACCCCTGGCGCCATATAGTAACTATGAGGAGCACTGTTTTCGAAAAAAAATCCTATTTTAACTCTAATTTCCCGATTTTGACTCCTCCCTTAATAAACCCCCTTTCTTCCCCCCCCCTTAACTCCTGGCCCCATCTAGTGACTATGAGGAATACTATTCATAGAAAAACCCCTATTTTAGTCGCAATTTTCCAAGTTCAACTAAACTTTAGTTTGTCAACGATCGGATGACGCAAGTCTCCAAATTATTGCAGGGGTGACAACCTCGCACAGAAAGGGACGATGCAATCTTCAATCACAAAGTCCCCATTTTTTAATACCTCTCATTAAATCACTCCGCTTATCAAAATACACTTCCCTTTATTAAAAATCAAAAGATCCCTCTATTAAAACTTCACCAAACTCCTTTGGTAATCACGTTCATCAGAAATTGTCCAAGTCTGCTAATCAACTCACAAAGCTGTATATTAGGAATTTTTATTCCTTAGTAATTAAACACATTAAAATTCCCTCCCCTTTCTTAAAAATCAAAAGTTCCCTTTATTAAAACTTCACAAACTCCCATCCTTTTACAAGTTCACTAGACATAGAAAATCAACTCAGCAAGTTCTATATTCTCTGTATTTATTCCTAAGTAATTAAACACTTATCAAAAACTCTATCCCTCATCATTAAAAACCCCTGGTCGACCCTTCACATGGTAAATCAGTTTTCTCTATGCCCATTTAATCGGTGTCATCCAAGTCCTGTATTTAAAAAAAATAAAAATAAAAAAAAAATCATTCCTGACGCAGTGATTTGAACCGCTTCCTTGGTGTCCACGTTCATCTGAAATTTGCCAAGTCCCCCGCTAAACTTTGGGTGTCAACCCCTCGCTGAATGGTTGATGCAATCCTTGAATAAGGTCCCCGTATTTTGCGAGTTCGACCTTCACTAGAAGAAGGACTATCCCGCAGTAACTATCTCACAGAAAATAAAAAAAAAGCTATTGAGGTAAAAAATTAATTGAAAAAATATCTGATTTTATTCGTCATGATGAAAAATATTGAAGGTAATAGGGTATGTGTGACATAAAATATTCGTGTTCGGATCCTCACCCCGACCACGTTTTACTGATGGGTGGTTAAGTCCTAGGAAATTAAAAAATTCCAAACGGGGAATCGCTAGGGTTTTATTGACGGATGAATCTTGGATCTGCGCTGCTTTCATATCGGGTCTTACAGCGTTACTTTCAGGGTGAACACAAGCCATCGTTAACACTTCAGTACTGCAAAACTATGACATTGAGTGTACTACTTATACCTAAAAATTTTGATGCCATGTGACAGCCTACCATTGGTCGAGATCTAATTCGTAGTGATATTAAAAACACAACTGTAGAAGAGTAATTTCTGTTCTATATCTGATGGGTCGTCATTGTAATTTCTTAGTGTATGAATAAAAGATTTTTTCCTGCAATGCTGTTTCATTGTTCTACTTAACAGAATCGAGAAAGGTAAAAGAATCTGAAAAACTGTTTACAAGCGTACATCTTTAGTAAACTTATCTGTTTAGTGTCTTTTCGATGAAATTTCCTAATAGAACTATAGTGCCAATCTGATAAGGTTTGTAAATTGCTAGCTTCTTCTGTAGCCAGCAAGTGACAACATGTTTGAACAGACGATTCATAGAAACACCCACACACTCACACACATCCGATTCACAGTAACAAACAAGAAAGCACACTCACACATGCAACACACACACGCACACATGCAACACACACACGCACATACAATTAACACATATACAGAGACGAAAACAAGTGCGTGACACAATATGGAGAAAAACTTAGTCCATCGCACGAATGTATGCATATACTTATGTATAACACCACACACCACATAAAAATGAAAATACTTTGCATAAGATCAGAGAAACTGTACATACATAATCATTCATAATCATTCATAAACAGACAGCTGTTGTCTTACATTTACTCGAATCGGATAGTGAACATATTTTTCACAAGATGGCGCTGGTTAAACGTCCAAAACACACAAAAATCTTTTTTTTAAACTGATACAGGGTTCATCTTCCTCCGAAAGTACTATATTTTGTGCTCATAAGAATAGTATATAGATATGTAGAGACACAAGAAGGAGAAACGCTTTATGTATCCATGAGTTCACACTGATGTTTTTAAATATTCTTCTCAACTGAATGTTTGGTTCACATACAGCTGAAATGTAATATTCACATGCTTACACAGAAGAGTGAATGTTGCAGACGTGTATCTTCACTAGCTATGAACGTTGTTCCAAGAAATTGTAACATGAACGTCCTAACACTTAAAAAATGAATGGTTAAACCATGGTTACTAGCCTTCTTGCTGCTTTTCAAGCTGGCACATAGCGCCCTCTGTCTTATCTGTTTTGAGGTGATGAATGCTTACGTTTTCTTTTAATGTTTAATGCTTTTCTTTTAATGTGAGAATGCTGGGTGTGGTGCTTTTCTTTCGCTTCTCTATCACTTCTCCTTTCATTTTCAATCTTACTTCTGCAATATTGATTGACTTGATGATTGAGTTTGAAGTATGAAAGACTATATACATTAGGTCCTGTAAACGCAAAGTAGTGTCTATCGGTTCTGTGAACTCTTAGAATCACAAGGCATTATGCTTATGGTATGTACAGGAGTAATGCTCCATAGACAGTGTTATTTCCGAACAAGATACATAACATTATCAAAAAACTTGTGTTTGCCCTAACCACTTTTACACAAACATTGTACCACTTGTTCTAAGAATTCCACACTAGTATAGAAATAGGGAAAAATAACTAAACAGTGCTTTATTGTAACCGTAGTTAGATTGTAGCGAAACACCCTATCTTTGTCGAAAAACTTGTGTCTGCAGCTAACCACCTTCACCCACACTTATGCACTTATTCAAACCCGAGGGGGCTGGGAAATCTGAAAAGAGATAGTGCCTTGGAATAACCGTTGAGAGAGCTTACGTTACGTTTTATCGGATGCTGAAGTCAGTGAATGCAAAGTTAGGTCTAGCGGATCGATTCTGGGACCCGACTTTTCATGGAAATACTGAAAATATTGTTGTTTTCTTATAAACAGTGAGATTTCAGAATTTTATTTACAAACAAAAGCGCCTATTCAGATTGTCTTTCGTTCGAATCATATTTAATGCAGTCAACATTGACTTATTGTGAAAGAATGACTGTTCGCGCTTTCCTTTTCATACATTAGGAAATGGAAGGTTCGTGCAAGTAAGAGTGTGTTCGGTGTATCTTTAAAATACAACTATCTGACTGTTACCTTTCACACGACCCTGTAGAAGGGATGAGAGGATGTGGGGATCTTGGCATGTAAACAACGTTCATGTATTACTATGGATCTATGTTACTAACCTGCTGTCTATGGGATAGATGTTGGTCATCGTAACTTGTGGCTGTATCGGTTGTGTTAAAAGTACTGAATAGGCTATTGTGAGATTTTCAACCTAAGCAGTAATAATCTGATGATGCTTGCGAGTTACGTACTTTGGTCGTTAAAGTTTGGTTTATTAGAAAGTAAATATACAGATAGGGAAGATGAATCAGTGATTGAACTTTATTTATCTTGCGAGATGTGTGAGGAAATGCATAGATATTGAGAGTTTACGATTCTATGAAGAAACGTGCATCTGAAAATTAAGTTATGAGATTGTATGATAGTGAAGCAAACTCAGTTTTTTATTCTAAATGTTTACACAACCTATGGATAGGTAGTTTGTCTGTGTAATGATGAGTCTGATGCGCAGATAGACACTTTGATTAACGAATGTCTGAGAAAGTCCTTGAATGTGCAAAACATCCCTTGTGATCCTGACAACATCTACAGCAGAATTAACTCAGAAGATTGTGTGGTCAGAACTTAACAGAGCTCCATTCATCTTTGATAATTTCTCAAGCATCGAGGGTTATGATAGTATAGAGAAAACAAGCGAGGATCCCTATCTATATTAATGTTGTCAAGCTCAGTACATTACGTTTCACATAAGTCCATTCACGGTTTTAATGACTTTTTATTTCTTTATTGTCTATGGGATTCCAGGTTTGTTTTTTAGCAAAGTCATATCGTTAGTGTGAGAAGGATCGTCTTTTGCATCGAAGTCACCAGCGTTCCACAGAAACTGCGCATTATTGCCGTTGGAAAAAATAAAAGTTGAAACTTAACCCCAGAATATCATATGAAAATTTGAAGTGAGAGCGCATAAGGATGTTAATACTATCACCTAACAAAGGACGCTGGGAATAATGTTAAAGATTTCGTTTTAAGGTTTTCCACTGAATTATACGTCACAATTTCTTATGACATTAACCCTTTCAGGACCATAAGGTTTCTAAGAGTAAATATTAGTCTGTAACTGTTTATTTTAGTTTATTTAGACGTAAAATAAATAAAAATCATAAGAAAAATACATAACGATGTGTAGTTTTTTTGGAATTTTATGGGAAATATTTTTCCCAATGGACTATAAAGGTAACACAAATTATAGTTAGGCTTATTATGCAATGTCTTTTATTTATTGGTTTATTAGAACAAAATGTTAACTAAAATAATACAAAATTATGAAATAAAATTACTATACAAAATGATGTGCTAATTATGATATTCTGCGAAGCAATTTCTTTTGGTTGTGAAGCAAAGATGGACATTGCACATAATATATATATTATGCGTCCTGACAGTTCTTTTTTTTTTCTAAACTTTCCCGTTTACGTAGTTGCATTCAGCATACGTTCTATTTTGACATTCTGTATAAAAATGCAGATAAGGTTATAATTAAATACGACAATCACCAATTTTATAATGTAAAAAAATGCTTCCCTTAGTCGTGATAGGGTTAACAATTGTTCCCTTTTCTAATGTACGAGGTCAGACCATATTCTCCCTGTAACCGCTACATACTTTAATTGTGATGTCGACCTTGTAAAATCAGCTGAACGTTTGGAGAACGTGATAACTTATGATCCGAAGGCACCCCACATGGAGTTCTGATAAAGTGTAGCATTCGACAGGAAACAGTAATTATTTAACTTTGTTCAAAAGATCTTTGACGGGGATAAGACATGAGTGGTTCTCACAAGAAATTAGACATGTTTCGTTTATCAGGTTTCCATAGGTCAGCGCTTGAGTTGACCCTTGACCTTTCATCAGCGGGTGGGCAGCCTGTGTGCCCGCTCATCTCCCGACATCTCTTTAAAGTCACGTGACAATGATTAGTAGAAGAATGCGCAACAGCGTCGAAGCGGGGGAGAAGGAATTCTTAGATACGTCGCTTCTTGTACGTGCGAACAACGGCATAAGTACAGGACAGACCCGATCAGAACATATAGTTGGATTTTCATGTTGGGCCGAAGCTTTCTCATTTCGATGGATTACCCCCCGGTATGTTGAGAAGGATATGCTTCAGTGAGACTTATTATTTTTTACAGTAGGTAATTGTTAAAACTATTGTCCTCTATTAACACGCATTCGTGTTGCGTTTCTTACGGAAACGTGTGAATTCTACTTTTAGCATTCTCTGTGTAGTCTTTACAGAATTTACCCTGTAGAAGCATGTAACTGACGCCGCAACGTGAATTTCATCAGTGTCTGCACGTTCGCTGATAAAAGGTGGAAGAGAAGATTTTTAAAAACTGTGTGAGCGATTGTAGATTAATGATTACTCCCATAGCTGATTTTTCTTCATAGTAGTGTTACTTCCCCGTACTGAGGATACAACTCTAATAAGTATTTTTAAACCATGTCGCGTAACGGTGGAGAGTAATTGAGACAAACATAAAATCACTTTCCAAGACAAGTCCTGATGCGGGCGCACAGATATCTGACGACATCAGCTCTTGGAGGTTTAGGGCGCATAATTTCAAAAGTCTACATGGGGTACACTGAAACGTTGACCTATCATAAAGGGAGAATTGGGAATGCAGAGAACAGCCT
This sequence comes from Ryuthela nishihirai, assembly GCA_038380435.1. Classification (NCBI taxonomy): domain Eukaryota; kingdom Metazoa; phylum Arthropoda; class Arachnida; order Araneae; family Heptathelidae; genus Ryuthela; species Ryuthela nishihirai. Next base: position 26,261,366 of record JAWZYU010000028.1, on the reverse strand, counting down.
GTGGACTTGTGAATATTTTGGGTTCTAAAGCAGCGGTCAAGGGTGCAAGTGAGTTTTCATGTTCTAAGACCCGATACGAAAGCAGCGCAGATCCAAGATTCATCCGTCAATAAAACCCTACCCCCCCCCCCTTTCTATTATACACTATAATTTTCTATAAAACTATGCTATAAAACTATCCCTATTCGTCTGTTAATCTCATGCCGCACATCACCATTATCTGTTACATAGCTCCCAAGATAAACTGTGACACCTGCTCAAGACTGCAACCATTCAGATTAACTGAATCACAGCCTGCTTAACCAATTTTCATCCCTTTAGTTTTCTCTCTGTTTATAACCAAACCTACTGTACTACCAGTCAGATTAACAGCTCGAACGAAAGAGTTCATCTCATCAACATCATTTCCCAAAAGGGCTAATTCACATTATATACTGACTGTTTTTACTACATTGACATTATGTAGTGACTGTTTTTACTTCATTGACATTATGTAGTGACTGTTTTTACTACATTGATATTATGTAGTGATTGTGTCTTCTACATTGATATTGTGAAGTGACTCTTTTTACTACATTGACATTATGTAGTGACTGTTTTTACTACATTGACGTTATGTAGTGGCTGTGTCTTCTTCATTGACATTATGTAGTGACTGTGTCTTCTACATTCACATTATGTGGTGACTGTTTTTACTACATTGACGTTATGTAGTGACTTTGTCTTCTACATTGACATTATGTATTGACAGTTTTTACTACATTGACATTATGTAGTGACAGTTTTTACTACATTGATATTATGTAGTGACTGTGTCTTCAACATTGGCATTATGTAATGACAATTTTTACTACATTGACATTATGTAGTGACTGTGTCTTCTACATTGACATTATGTAGTGACTGTTTTTACTACATTAACATTATGTAGTAACTGTTTTTACTACATTGACATTATGTAGTAACTGTTTTTACTACATTGACATTATGTAGTGACTGTTTTTACTATATTGACATTATGTAGTGACTGTTTTTACTACATTGACATTATGTAGTGACTGTTTTTACTACATTTACATTATGTAGTGACTGTGTCTTCTTCATTGACATTATGTAGTGACTGTGTCTAGTCCATTGACATTATGTAGTGACTGTTTTTACTACATTGACATTATGTAGTAACTGTGTCTTCTACATTGACATTATATAGTGACGGTTTTTACTATATTGACATTATGTAGTGACTGTGTCTTCTACATTGACATTATGTAGTGACTGTGTCTTCTACATTGACATTATGTACTGACAGTTTTTACTATATTGACATTATGTAGTGACTGTTTTTACTACATTGACATTATGTAGTAACTGTGTCTTCTACATTGACATTATGCACTGGCTGTTTTTACTACATTGACATTATGTAGTGACTGTTTTTACTACATTGATATTATGTAGTGACTGTGTCTTCTACATTGACATTATGAAGTGACTGTTTTTACTACATTGACATTATGTAGTGACTGTTTTTACTACATTGACATTATGTAGTGACTGTGTTTTCTACATTGACATTATGAAGTGACTGTTTTACTACATGGACATTATGTAGTGACTATTTTTACTACCTTGACATTATGTATTGACTGTGTCTTCTACATTGACATTATGAAGTGACCGTTTTTACTACACTGACATTATGTAGTGACTATTTTTACTACATTGATATTATGTAGTGACTGTGTTTTCTACATTGACATTATGTAGTGACTGTTTTTACTACATAGACATTACGTAGTGACTGTTTTCACTAAATTGATATTATGTATTGACTGTGTCTTCTACATTGACTTTATGAAGTGACTGTTTTTACTACACTGACATTATGTAGTGACTGTTTTTACTACATTGACATTATGTAGTGTCTTCTACATTGACATTATGTAGTGACTATTTTTACAACATTGACATTATGTAGTGACTGTGTCTTCTACATTGACATTAGGTACTGACTGATTTTACTACATTAACATTATGTAGTAACTGTTTTTACTACATTGACATTATGTAGTAACTGTTTTTACTACATTGACATTATGTAGTGACTGTTTTTACTACATTGACATTATGTAGTGACTGTTTTTACTACATTTACATTATGTAGTGACTGTGTCTTCTTCATTGACATTATGTAGTGACTGTGTCTTGTCCATTGACATTATGTAGTGACTGTTTTTACTACATTGACATTATGTAGTAACTGTGTCTTCTACATTGACATTATATAGTGACTGTTTTTACTATATTGACATTATGTAGTGACTGTGTCTTCTACATTGACATTATGTAGTGACTGTGTCTTCTACATTGACATTATGTACTGACAGTTTTTACTACATTGACATTATGTAGTGACTGTTTTTACTACATTGACATTATGTAGTGCCTGTGTCTTCTACATTGACATTATGCACTGGCTGTTTTTACTACATTGACATTATGTAGTGACTGTTTTTACTACATTGATATTATGTAGTGACTGTGTCTTCTACATTGACATTATGAAGTGACTGTTTTTACTATATTGACATTATGTAGTGACTGTGTCTTCTACATTGACATTATGTACTGACTGTTTTTACCATATTGACATTATGTAGTGACTGTTTTTAGTACATTGACATTATGTAGTGACTGTGTTTTCTACATTGACATTATGAAGTGACTGTTTACTACATGGACATTACGTAGTGACTATTTTTACTACATTGACATTATGTATTGACTGTGTCTTCTACATTGACATTATGAAGTGACTGTTTTTACTACACTGACATTATGTAGTGACTATTTTTACTACATTGATATTATGTAGTGACTGTGTTTTCTACACTGACATTATGTAGTGACTGTTTTTACTACATAGACATTATGTAGTGACTGTTTTTACTACATTGACATTATGTATTGACTGTGTCTTCTACATTGACTTTATGAAGTGACTGTTTTTACTACACTGACATTATGTAGTGACTGTTTTTACTACATTGACATTATGTAGTGTCTTCTACATTATGTAGTGACTATTTTTACTACATTGACATTATGTAGTGACTGTGTCTTCTACATTGACATTATGTACTGACTGATTTTACTACATTGACATTATGTAGTGACTGTTTTTACTACATTGACATTATGTAGTGACTGTTTTTACTACATTGACGTTATGTAGTGACTGTCTTCTACATTGACATTATGAAGTGACTGTTTTAACTACATTGACATTATGTAGTGACTGTGTCTTCTACATTGACATTATGTACTGACTGTTTTTACTACATTGACATTATGTAGTGACTGTTTTTACTACATTGACATTATGAAGTGACTGTTTTTACTACATGGACATTATGTAGTGACTGTTTTTACTACATTGACATTATGTATTGACTGTGTCTTCTACATTGACATTATGAAGTAACTGTTTTTACTACACTGACAATATGTAGTGACTATTTTTACTACATTGATATTATGTAGTGACTGTGTCTTCTACATTCAATCGACTGTCACCCTGCCCCACTGTTTCAAGAAACAGTAGCGAACCTCAAGGGACATAGATTTATAACATGTTCGCCGTCCCGTGGCCGAGTGGTTAGCACACTTGGCTACTGATCTAAGGGACCTGTGTTCGAGCCCCGGGTAAGGCATGGAGGTAGGTGTCGTTTTTCTGCTGAGGTCCTGCCATCCTCTCAGACCTTCTACTATGGCATATAAACTGACAGGCTCCTGTCAAACCTCTGTGGCAAGCAGCTGCTTGAGGGGGTATTTATTTTTTTTTTATTTCTCTTCATTAGAATTCTTATTATAGTCATTATTCTGTTATCCCCAAAAGGTGGAAGATTTTGTTGATAATAGATAAGTTTGACAGAATTTGAGCACAAATTATTTGATAATTATTAAGCTCGAAACACTTCTTTCTTGTGGCCAGCCTCTCCACTCAGGAAGAGAAAAAATATTAATTTTTTTTCTTACTCTAGCACCATTTAGAATATTTACAGAGGTAGAAGCAAATGGCAGCTGTCAATGTAAACTTCGTAACCGCCACACTTTACGACTTGAATAGGAAGTTTCTAGATGAAACTTTATATTTATTTAAATTTGTTCCGCTTTCTAAATTTTTCGCCCTGAAAATTTAATGTAAAAGTTGACAAGTAGGAAGAGTTTTATTAGTGCTTATTTAACAAAAAATAATTTTTTTAGTCAAAACCAAACGTAACAAAAAATTTATTTTTATAAGTTGGCAACACTAAAACACTATCAATAGTAAAATCGATGACTATCGATTGTAAAAAAATCGGTGGTTCGCATCACTAACAATGTAACAGGCCAATTTGAAAATTTTGGCATTGTGTTTACAGCAGAAAAATGCCTGCAATACTCCTCTAGGCTTCCTTTATTATATCTGTAGTAATTTTCATATGCAATATTTTATTTTTGGATTGTTCATTGCAGAGAAATTGGTTAACAGAAAAATGAACAAGCTCCACGATTTTTTTTCATGGACAACTATATCTTTTTTTTAACAATTTCATTTAATGAATATAAACACACATGATCAATAATGCTACGAGTAGAAAACAGCCAATTTTAGCCTTTGAATTGAACTCTTGGCAAAATTCGAACCCGGAGTAAAAAAAAAAACTACCTTCAACCAGAACGCCAGGGTCGGCTCTGCGGGAACGACAGTGCTCTCTCTCTCTTTCCCTTGCAGCCTCGCGTGTAGCTTCCAATGTGCGCATGCGCACACCAGTCAAACACCTCTCCGCCAGTACTGTCAAGTGCACAGTTCCATACAAAGATTTTTGTATCTCTTTCATAAACTGGAGGATGGCTACTGACATTAAACTTAAGGATTATATATTGTACAAGCTTACGCAGTATCTTGGGCATTAGGTTGTTCAACTTTGTAACTAATCATGAGGTTAGGCAAAGGAGTCGGCAACCTCCTTTAATCAGCATATTGAGCAGAGAGACTCCGCTGGTTTGCCCATGTTGCCCGTATGGATAATTGTAGATTGGCGAATAGGGTTATGAAAATTGTGCCCAAAGGCCCAGAAAGTGGGAGAGACCTAGGATGCAGTGGAAATACAATGTCAAACGGGACCTAGTTAGAATTGATGTGCAGTGGCCAGATGCAGCAGATGTAGCTCAGGACAGACTTACTTGGAGAAATAAATTGCACGGTCTGGTTGGATCTCCGTAGCCCATTGCTGCTTGAGGATGATAATGATGATGAAAGTAAATTAGTGGAATTTTGTAAAATGAAATTGCAGTAGTCTAATAGACTGTTTTCACTGTATTGGACAAAAATAGCGTAATTTTATAGCAAAGTTGGGTTGGGTTGTTTTACCTCTGAGCGGCACTTTTTTGCACACCATGGGCTAAATGGCCAGGTCACATGGACCCCGAAGGCTCAGAGAAGGTTGGGGGAGGGGACCCACTGGAACAGCTGTTGGGAGACAGATGGTAGCCTCCCGTCAAGGCCATCCAGCGTGTTCTTTAACGTGCACAGGGTATGGCTCTCCCGCACACGGGACCACGGCTTAACGTCCCATCCGACGGACGGCGGCCTTTCCAAGCCCATCGGTGTCCCCTACTGACCGTGGGCAGGGCGGGGAATTTTTGCGGAGATAAATCTCAACGCTGACCCAGCTGGGACTCGAACCTGGGAACTAGAGATTACGAGCCTGGCGCGCTACCGACTGAGCCACCCCCGCCCCTAATTTTATAGCAAAGGATTTACGACCAGGGTGGGAATATTTTTGGTTGAAAGGACTCTGAGAGAATTTTTTCCAAGGTCTTGAGTTGCTGTAGGTAATTATAGTTGACGATGCCTACATTTTGCAATTGTTAAACACATATAATTGAAAATTTCGGTGTTCAGTATTTGAAGAGCATGAAAGCTTAAATATTTATCAGCGGCATTATCAGTCTTAAGAAGAGGGTTAGCTCAATTGGTAATGCAGCAAAAGCAGATCTTTTGCAATGAAACTCGTCTGACCAGACTTGTAATTGGAGGATTGAATCTAAACTCTGCATTAAGTTTTTTTTTACCTACAGCCTGGCTTTGTGACAAGTGGACATTCCAGACATCCAGGACCCTGGGGACCAATGCATAAAGTCGCATATGATGGATGGCCTTATTGGTAGGATACAATCTGTATCCTAACAACTGTCCAAGTCCTGGGAGCTTGGACAGCGCTTAGGACCCATGCCCCATAAAATGCGGCTTGGACCGCTGTTAGTAGACAGCCACTGACTGTCTCAGTCAGTAGTGCACCAATCTCGTAATTTGCAATTACTTGGTTGGAGTCCCATCTGGGCCAGCGTTGAGAGGGTGTCCCCTTCCCCTCAACCTTCTCTGAACCCTCGGGTCCTTGTGACCTACCCGTTATGTACGAAAATATTCCATTCAGGTAAAACAATTCAAACTGAAACATTTGGGCAGCAATAAGGCAGACAGATATACTTATTCTGAAAGAAATTTTGTGGATACAAAATGATTAGATCGTAAGATAAGATGTAGAAGAAAGTGTTTGAAATATTTTACAAGTATCAAAAAGAACTTAGACTAACGTATGGCTCAACTTTCCAAGCGATTAAAACATACAGGACGATTTTTTCCTCCTAAGTTGTAGAATTTATTCTTTTCAAATTCAATCCACAAAATACAGTGAGTCCAAGATGTAATGGTGGGGTTTCGGGAAGCACTTTCTGCGATATACAAAAAGAGCATCACGTTGAATGATGCACTTGCACATTCCCTGACTCAAAGAGTTTCACAGGTAGGATATAAAGTGCTGTAATTGGATTTTCACAATCCCCGTGATTAGTTTCAAGACAACCTGGCGACCCCCCACTAGTGCTTTCCCCCCATTGACGTCACCGCCCACTTTCGACCACGCCCCTAATTAATAATCATTAATTAATTAATCCCCTTTATTAAAAAAAACCTCACCCACCCCCCCCCCCTTAACCCCTGGTGCCATCTAGTGACTATGAGGAATACTATTCTTAGAAAAACCCCTACTTTAGTCGTAATTTTCCAAGTCCAACTAAATTTTAGTTTGGCAACGATCGGATGATACAAGTCTCCGAATTATTGCAGGGGTGACAAACTCATGCAGAAAGGGAAGATGCAATCCTCAATCACAAAGTCCCCATTTTTTAATAACTCTCATTAAATCACCCCACTTATCAGAATTCGCTCCCCTTTATTAAAAATCAAAAGGTCCCTCTATTAAAACTTCACCAAACTCCTTTGGTATTCACGTTCATCAGAAATTTTCCAAGTCCGCTAATCAACTCACAAAGCTGTATATTACGAATTTTTATTCCTTAGTAATTAAACACATTAAAATTCCCTCCCCTTTATTAAAAATCAAAAGTTCCCTTTATTAAAACTTCACAAACTCCCATCCTTTTACAAGTTCACTAGACATAGAAAATCAACTCACAAAGTTGTATATTCTCTGTATTTATTCCTAAGTAGTTAAACACTTATCAAAAACTCCATCCCGCATCATTAAAAACCCCTGGTCGACCCTTCACGTGGTAAATCAGTTTTCTCTATGCGCGTTTAATCAGTGTCATTCAACGTCCTGTATTAAAGAAAAATAAAAAAAAAAATCCTTCCCGACGCAGTGATTTGAACCGCTTCCTTGGTGTTCACATTCATCTGAAATTTGCCAAGTCCCCCGATAAACTTTGGGTGTCAACCCCTCGCTGAATGGTTGATGCAATCCTTGAATATGTCCCCGTATTTTGCGAGTTCGACCTTCACTAGAAGAAGGACTATCCCGCAGTAAATGTCTCACAGAAAATAAAAAACGTTATTGGGGTAAAAAATTAGTAAAAAAAAATTCTGATTTTATTCGTCACGATAAAAAATATTGAAGGTAACAGGGTATGTGTGACATAAAAGATTCGTGTTCGGATCCTCACCCCGGACCACGTTTTACTGATGGGTGGTTAAGCCCTACGAAATTAAAAAATTCCAAACGGGGAATCACAAGGGTTTTTTTGACAGATGAATCTTGGATATGCGCTGCTTTCATATCGGGTCTTACAACATGAAAACTCACTTGCACCCTTGACCGCTGCTTTAGAACCCAAAATATTTACAAGTCCACAGGCTGTTCTCTGCATTCCCATTCCATCGTATTTCCACTGCATCCAAGGTCTCCCCCACTTTCTGGGCCTTTGGGCACACTTTTCATAACCCTATTCGCCAATCTACAATTATCCATACGGGCAACATGAGCAAACCAGCGGAGTCTCTCTGCTCAATATGCTGATTAAAGGAGGTTGCCGACTCCTTTGCCTAACCTCATGATTAGTTACAAAGTTAAACAACCTAATGCCCAAGATACTGCGTAAGCTTGTACAATATATAATCCTTAAGCTTAATGTCAGTAGCCATCCCCCAGTTTATGAAAGAGATACAAAAATCTTTGTATGGAACTGTGCACTTCACAGTACGGGCGGCGAGGTGTTTGACTGTTGTGCGCATGCGCACATAGGAAGCTACACGCGAGGCTGCAAGGGAAAGAGAGAGAGAGAGCACTGTCGTTCCCGCAGTGCCGACCCTGGCGTGCTGGAAAAAGAAAAGTCGCAACAAGGAGAAACAGTGATCCACGGTGATAGTGGCAGAGATAACGAAGGTACATCAGTCTCAACGTAAAGACTCTGGAACGGTGAAGTGCAGAAGGCCCCCGTGCAAACACGGAGGGGGTCCAGCATCTTCACCACTTCCATGGTAGAGGCAAAGAACATCGGTCTGTCCGCCAAGAGAGAGAGAGAACAGGACTTTGAGGATCTTTAATGCCCGCTTGCACTTCGACCCGGATGTGTGGTGAAAAGGTCGATTTCTGGTCGAAGATGAGATTATAAAATTTCACCACAATTAGAATTTATAAAGTCCACCAGAATTATGATGATGTTACCCCTGATCAGCAGCTCTGGGTTCAGATGAAGATTATGCTTGCAGTCAAAGTGCATGCAAGTGGTCTTCTGTGGGGGGGGGGAAATTGGCCATCGCTAAAACCGAGATTGTTCGGGGCAGTTATCGTTCAATGACCCTCATGCTGGACGACGAGCAAAGGTTGCTAAAATCGTCAGCATAGAGGACAGTGCCTACAGTTAGAGGAAGTTGCCATTTGACAGCGAAAAGCGTAACACTCAGGATGCAACCTTGTGGCACACCCTGTTCTTGGTGGGAAAGACCACGACAGAGTGTTGCCGACACGAACTCGAAAAGTACGAGATAAAAATTTGCAATAAACATCGGCATGTGATCTCTCAAGCCGAAGCTATGGTGGTCGAGGGGGCGGGATTGGCTAGGTCGGTAGCGCGGCAGTTCTCTTCGGTGTCGCTGTAGTTCCCAGGTTCGAGTCCCAACTGGGTCAGCGTTGAGATTTATCTCTGCAAAATTCACCGCCCTGCCCACGGTCAGCAGATGACACCGATGGGCTTGGAAAGGCCGCCGTCCGTCGGATGGGAAGTTAAGCCGTGGCCCCGTGTGTGGGAGAGCCATACCCTGTGCACCTTAAAGAACACGCTGGATGGCCTTGACGGGAGGCTACCATCTGTCCACCAACATCTGTTCCAGTGGGTTCCCTCCCTCAACCTTCTCTGAGCCTTCGGGGTCCTTGTGACCTGGCCATTTAGCCCATGGGGTGCAAAAAAGTGCCGCTCAGAGGTAAAACAGCCCAACCCAACCCATATGGTGGTCGAAGAATGTCGAATCTCCACGTCGTGTTGCATGCTTTTCCGATATCGAAGAAAATGGACAGCAGGTGCTCTTGACGTAAAAAAGAATTCCTTATCGCCGATTCGAGGACGGTCAGGTGGTCTAAAGTCGTATTTGCCTTCCCCAAGCCAGGCAAAGATCCCTAGATTCTTTCCAATTATCGTCCAATTGCGTTGACAAGCTGCGTCTGTAAGGTTTGCAGGCAAAAGTCTAAAGTAGACCTATGCCTGCAAAAGCCACACAGGGTGTTGGAAAGAAGGCCATGATGTTCCAAATACTAGGCCTGCCTGGTATTTACCATTCTTTTCACTTTACAGACGCAGCTTGTCAATGCAATTGGACGATAATTGGAAAGAATCTGGGGATCTTTGCCTGGCTTGGGGAAGGCCAATACGATGCCCTTTCTCTAGGAGTCCAGAAAGTGCTCCTCAATGGAAATATGGTTGACGAGTTGGAGCAGCCGATCCTTACCCGATGGTGAGAGATGTTGGAGCATGGCATAATGGACATTGTCTGGCCCAACAGCAGATGCATGAAATGTGTACAGAGCAATGCGAAGCTCCTCTTCTCTGAATGGCCTGCTGTAAGACTCCTCTAGGCCATACGAGTGTAAGGACAGCACAGAGCATTCTGCCATGTCCTTCGGGGCTAGAAACTTGGGGGAGTAAGAAGACAAAGAAGAGGTGGAAGAGAATGACTATCCCAGAGTGTCAACAATTGCGTATGGATCAGCAGTTGCTTGTCCATTGTGCTCCAGGATCGCTAATGAGTAGAAAGTGTACTTCTTACCTATCTTCTGGACCTTATACCGCACGACCTTAGAACTGCTCGCACAGCTGATAGATGTATATTTGATTCAAGATTCCTTCTGGTTCTGTCGTCGGACAAAACGCGCTTTCGCTCTAGAGCGTTTGAATTCTTCAAGGTTGGGGGATGTCGAATATTTCAGAAACAGCCCCCAAGCCTTGTTCTAAGTCTTACGAGCTGCAGTGCAGTCGCGATATTCACCATGGTTTTGGGAACTGTAGAAACCGAATCGAGATCTGAGGAATAGTTGGGGCAGCTGCATGGACAATGCACTCGTCATCTCCACCACTTTAATATTGATTGGCTCCTGGCTGACAGAGTGGTTATCGGGCTCAGAAAGGAGCTCGGAGCTATTCCAGTCAGCCCGATCAAGCCTCCATTGGGATACTCGTGAAGGGCTGCAATGCCACTCACGAGAGATGGTAAGAGGTAAAACAACCCAATGTTAAAAAACACACTGGATGGCCTTGACGGGAGGCTACCATCTGTCTCCCAACAGCTGTTCAAGTGGATCCCCTCCCCCAACCTTCTCTGAGCATTCGGGGTCCTTGTGACCTGGCCATTTAGCCCATTGTGTGCAAAAATGTGCCGTTCAGAGGTAAAAAACTCAACATTAAAGAACACACTGGATGGCCTTGACGGGAGGCTACCATTTGTCTCCCAAAAGCTGTTCCATTGGATCACCTCCCCCAACCGTCTCTGAGCTTTCGGGGTCCTTGTGACCTGGCCATTTAGCCCATTGTGTGCAAAAAAGTGCCGTTCAGAGGTGAAACAACTCAACATTAAAGAACACACTGGATGGCCTTGATTTGAGGCTACCATCTGTCTCCCAACAGCTGTTCTAGTGGATCACCTCCCCCAACCGTCTCTGCGCTTTCGGGGTCCTTGTGACCTGGCCATTTAGCCCATTGTGTGCAAAAAATTGCCGTTCACAGGTGAAACAACCGACCATTAAAAAAACACACTGGATGGCCTTGACAGGAGGCTACCATCTGTCTCCCAGCTGTTCCAGTGGATCCTCTCCCCCAACCTTCTCTGATCCTATGGGGTCCTTGTGACCTGGCCATTCAGTCCATTGTGTGCAAAAAATTGCCGTTCAGAGGTAAAGGATCACACTGGATGACCTTGACGGGAGGCTACCATCTGTTTACCAACTGCTGTTCCAGTGGGTCCCCTCCCCCAACCTTCTCTGAACCTTCGGGGTCCTTGTGACCTGGCCATTTAGCCCATTGTGTGCAAAAAAGTGCCGTTCAGAGATAAAACAACCCAACATTAAAGAACACACTGGATGGCCTTGACGGGAGGTTACCATCTGTCTCCCAACAGCTGTTCCAGTGGATCTCCTCCCCCAACCTTCTCTGAACCTTCGGGGTCCTTGTGACCTGGCGATTTAGCCCAATGTGTGCAAAAAAGTGCCGCTCAGAGGTAAAACAACCCAAGCAACCCAACGTTAAAGAACACACTGGATGGCCTTGACGGGAGGCTACCATCTGTCTCCCAACAGCTGTTTCAGTGGGATCCCTCCCCCAACCTTCTCTGAGCCTTCAGGGTCCTTGTGACCTGGCCATTTAGCCCATTCTGTGCAAAAAAGTGCCGTTCAGAGGTAAAACAACCAAACGTTAAAGAACACACTGGATGGCCTTGACGGGAGGATACCATCTGTTTCCCAACAGCTGTTCCAGTGGGTCCCCTCCCCCAACCTTCTCTGAGCCTTTGGGGTCCTTGTGACCTGGCCATTTAGCCCAATGTGTGCAAAAAAGTGCCGTTCAGAGGTAAACAACCCAACAACCCAACCGTACATCGGGGCCCTGCCGGTAGTAGTCAAAGTGGTCCCCACCAAGCATTTTAGTAACCAGACCCACTGCTAAATACAGCGACATCTTTTACGCCTCCTCCGTTTCACGGGAGGATGACTAAGTTATTTGCCTTGTAATTAATACCTGTTTTGTAATCTGCATTTCCCACGTTCGAGTTCCCCCTGGGCCAGCTTTGAGGTTAATCTCCGCAAAACTCTCCACCCTGCCCTCATGTAGAAGGGGACCCCGACGGGTTGCGAAGTCTTCCGTCCGTCAAATGGGACATTAAGTCATTGTACTTCGTGAAGGAGAGACATCTATCTTATAAAGTTTTTCTCCAGCTTCAAACATTCTCTGAGTCTTCGGGGATTTTGTGACCTGGCCATTTACCGCATTGTGTGAAAAAAAAAGTGCCCTGAGAGGTAAAACAATTAATACCTTCCGTTTCAGTAATGTTTCAAAAAACTTTTCCTAAATATATATTTTTTTTTTCTCACCATTCTTCCAGTTACTAAAATACTCTTATGGATAGTGGGTAGGGACTTTCCCAGTAGAATCGACTGGTATTGTTGGCCTGGTCACAAGGACCCCGAGTGCTCACAGAAGGTTAGGGGAATGGGACCCATTAGATCAGCTCATGGGAGACAGATGGTAGTCTCCCGTCAAGTCCATCTAGTGTGTTCTTTGACGTGCACAGGGTATGGCTCTTCAGCACATGGGTCCACAATTCTATGTCACATCCGACGGACAGCGGCGTTTTCAAGCCCATCGGTGTCCCCTACTGACCGAAGGAAGAGCGGGAAGTTTCGCAGATATAAATCTGAACACTAGATGAGATGGGACTTAACCTGGCGAGCTACTGACTGGGCCACTCCCACCCGAAATCCGATCGGGATATTGAGCTGTAGTTTGGCCCAGGCGCTGATCAAGTAGGCCACGCGCTCTGGGGCAGGACACTTTTTGGGTCAAAGAGTTTTCAGTAACAATTTTTTATATCACTAAGTTTTCAATTGCATTACACTCTTTATTTCGTACAATTTCTTTAAAATTTCATTGATCTTTTTGTTTTAAATCTCAAGTCAATACTGATTCAACATATGTTATTTTTATGTGGTAAATCTCTTTCGTCTAGATGCAGTTGTTGAAGAATGAATGATAAGTAAATATTAGACTGAGAATATATGACATAAATTAGAAATTTGGTTCCATAAAAATATGATTTTAATTTTTTAATAATGGAAAACGCATTATTTTTATAGGGTTAAATTAAAGGACAAAAGTCCTTAATAACACTTTCATGTGGTTTTCTACAAGTTTCTTCACTGTAAAAAATAACAAAATATGATACGTTACACCAGAAACGTGTGTGTGATAACATCACAACTCCAGTGGAGCATTTTACACTCTGGTAAGGTCACATTTTAGCTAGGTGATACGCTAACCATTAAATTAGCCTATTCATAATCTAGTATTAACTTACCTGATTACTAAACCAGCGGATATGTCATTAAGAAAAATCGGACAAGCCCAGCAGTGCACTGTTTCAAAATTATTTAAACTGAAGAATTATAAAAAACCACTGGAAGGTTTCACTTTCCGGGTACAATATTTAATTGGAATGTGGCAGTACAGTCGCTCAAAAAAGTATCCGAACACTATGGTTGATTACTACAGAATTCAGAAAAATTATCAGGCAATGATTTTTTTAGAAATTAGTGATCTGACAACCTTCGTGTCACGTGACACGAAGGTTGTCAGATCACTAATTTCGTGTCACGTGACATGAAGGTTGTCAGATCACTAATTTCTAAAAAAATCGCTGCCAGATATTTTTTCTGAATTCTGTAGTAATCAACCATAGTGTTCGGATACTTTTTTTATATATATAATGCGTATGAATATATAATGCAATGAATATGGAGCGTGTGCAGTTAGCGTTCACAGCGAACTGCAGCGGTTGAGGTTAATTTTCACAGCACATTGGATCGTGTGAGCTCACAAAAACCTGATCGTGTGGGCTCACTCACGGAAATTTTGAGCGTGTGCAATTACCGTTCACAGCAAACTGGAGCGTGTGCACTAATTGCACACGCTCCAGTTTGCTGTGAACGGTAACTGGAGAGTGTAAACTTGCTCTACACGCTACAGATATTTTTCCTGAATTCTGTAATCACGTGACACGAAGGTTGTCAGATCACTAATTTCTAAAAAAAAAATGATTGCTAGATAATTTTTCTGATTCTGTAATAAACCATAGTGTTCGGATACTTTTTTGAGCGACTGTAACTTTACCCCCGTTTCTGTGATACGATTCAGTCCGTAGATGAAGGATACATCCAAGGAACGGGACCAGACGATTCGACCCACCACCTGAAAATCCGTCCGCCTTATGTGAAGTCTTAAACTTGTCGATTTCTTTGAAATCCGAAACAGTTGTTTTCTATAATTTTACTTTGTACTTGCATAAAAAATTTTTCATAATTTTTTTTATCTATTTTCAGTATCGGACTGGATGTATAACCAAGGACAGTGTCGTACGGAATGTATATTAAAATTAGATTCAAAAAACAACTATAAAATCTCAGTCCGTATAGAATATCATTTTAACCTTTCCTGTCAGGTGGAATATTTTAATAAACCCTACTCAACTCTTATTCTCAGACTCTCACCCACAAGGTGTCTCTCATCTCAACTCCAAGAACGGATGTAAAGCAGATCCATATTTGGATGAAAGATTACCACATAAATGTATCCATTTTGACCATATCAGTGGGTTTGAAAATACCACCGTCCGCCGTCGGATGGGACGTTAAGCCTTGTCTCCTGTGCGTTAAAGAACATTCTGGGTGGCTTTGACGAGAGGCTAAAATCTATCTCTTAACAGCTGTCCAGTGGGTCCCCTCCCTGAAGTTTTTCTGAATCATCAGGGTCCTTGCGACCTGATAATTTAGCCTGTGGTGTGAAAGAAAAGTGCTGTTCAGAGGTAAACAACCCAATCCTGACAAAATCGATTTTTCTGTCTCCACCAGCATATGTGTCCATGTATTATGAATCGTTGTGAACGATGAACTGTTGCTGAAGGGATGTGTATAGAATTTCCATGACTACAAAATAAAATGGTGCTACAAAAGATTTGATTTATGTGCCTGTGATGTTTTGAACCTTTTGAGTCCGGAATTTATTCTAATGACATCTGGAGCAGTATATAATTATTTGGACCCGTGACTCTTTGGGAGGAAAAAATACAACTGAAAAAATGCAGATTTATCATTATGTACTCATATGGGTATTATTTTCGAAAAGACATATTGTTAATATATTTTTGATTGACAAAAAATGACCAGTTTCGTAATAAGGATTTCATATGGTCATATGGGGCTGAAAGAGCTTTGTGGTCATATAAAAATAATCTATTTAGTTATTATAAAACTGAAAAATAAGGAAATAAAACATATTTTTGTACGTAAAATCTGCATAATGGTATAAAATATCTTGTACTAAAAAGAATTTGTGAAATGTGGAGCAACTAGAATACTTTCACGGATTTCTTTTATTGTTAAAAATTAATATAATATAGAATTAACAAGAGTAGCGCTGTCCAACTAGCGGCCCAAGGGCAACATACGGCCCCGCACAAAGATTTTTCTGGCTCGCGAACAAAATCAAGTTTTTACTTGACATTTTAAATAAATATGTTTAATCCACCTTATAACTTTTTGCCAACTTATATTACTTTACTTGATATGCAATCTGCAATTTACTCATTCTATTGGCAATTATTATTGCATTATTTCAACTTACTCATTCTATTTGCAATTATTATTGCATTATTTCAACTTACTCATATTCTTATTCGGCCACAATGCTCCCATTGAATTTATTAAATATTTGATAAGATTTAGAAAATTTCTATTCGTTTATTATTATTTATTATTTTTCGTATAAATAAAATAACTTTTTGAGGTGTTATGAACAGACTTTTCAATTACCTATCCTGTCCTATTCTTTTTTTGGCCCGCGGAATATTGGCGAAACTAAAAAGGGCCCGCGGTCTTACAGAAGTTGCACAGAATATTAAATATTCACGCTCATTTTCAATTTGTTGCCCATCTAGAAATAGAAATTTTTTTATTTGCTTTAAAAGATATGTCCGAAAGTTACTTATTAATTTCTCATCGTCAATCATTGATTACTCTGAGAGCAGCACTTTAAACAGATATGTTCTGCAGTAAAGCGTGTGATTGAATGACTAGTGATAGATATTTTCCGATTGCTCCTTGGAATAACTTCCGTCTTAAAGAATATGACGAAACAATAAACACTAGAATTGGCTTTTACAGGTAACCAATGATTCAATAATAAATTCTTTTAATTGTCGAGAAAAGAATAAAAAAAGCTAGCTCTCCCCTGATTGTCTCAGTCAGGATTCATTGATCCCAGAAACAGACCTGTAATAAACTTATCCTTTCATCGATTTACAAACCAAGACTTGAAGAGAAAATCAATTAGTATTATTTTTTTTATACTTTGGATACGCCATCCTTTTGAAAACCCATCACATTTTGTTTTTGACTTTGGCGTTTGTGCATGATTCCTAGTCTTTTATAATGGAATTGATCAGTTTCTCTGTCTTCTAAGCTTTTGAGAAAATACATGTTCACCTGGGGGCAGGCTACTTCTTGCCTACGACTGAGATCGCTGCAGGTACTAGTACGGCACTAGTTATTCTGCGGATGATGTTCTGCGGTAGTTATTCTGCAGAAGTTATTCTGTGGGTACTACTAGACGAGTCACGTGACGAGCAATCTCTCGATTGAAATCTCAAGAAGAAGTATTGACCAAGGTTAATATAGGTAGGATATTCACCACGACCGTAGGTAATTCCTATTGTCCTGAAGCGTCACGACGACTAGTGAAAAATCGAAATGATTACTTGGCGTATTATTTACTTCTTAGCGAGTTACATATCACTTGTTTTCGTAGCAAACGAGACCGTGATCGGTGAAATATTGTCGGGAAATTCTAACCTGCAAAGGGTTGTCCTTTGCAGGTTAGCGTAAATGATCCTAAGATGAAAAGGAATTGAAAACCTGGCCGGCATATGAAGTAGTAGTAATAATGCCTCTGGTGTGTATTGTCAATGATTCTTCCTAACTGACGTTTGCTAAACATAGCTTTGCTAGAAATCATTTGTTACAGCTAACATAATTTTCTCATTTGCTTAGGATTCAAATCCACCACAGTTTCCTTATGAACGATTGTGGAACAGTGATGACACCAAGATTCAGGATCAACGATCGATATCTTCGTTAGTCACACAATGATTGATTTCTGTACTGATGTCTCACGATGAAGGCCTGAACGCCTAAAATGTGGCTTCTCCACAACGAGATGTAGCATTGTACGTATTTTTTACGTCTAATGTTCCCTGCCTTTAACTTTAGGGTGAACATTGGACGACCACATAGATATTGAACAATCCTACGATAATTTACGGGAGTAGTTTCAAGACAACCTGGTGAACCCCACTAGTGCTTTCCCCCTATGACGTCACCGCCCACTTCCGGTCACGCCCCTAATTACTAATCGATTAATAACTAATTAAGAAATAATTAATTAATAATCAATTAATAATCAATTAATAACATTAATAACTAGTTAATGATCAATTAATAAATAATTAATAAATAATTAATAATCAATTGATAACTCATCAATTGAAATTATCATAATAATAACAATTGATAATTAATCGCCCTTTATTGAAAAAACCCCTTTCTTCCCCCCTTTTAACCCCTGGCGCCATATAGTAACTATGAGGAGCACTGTTTTCGAAAAAAAATCCTATTTTAACTCTAATTTCCCGATTTTGACTCCTCCCTTATTAAACCCCCCTTTCTTTCCCCCCCCCCTTAACTCCTGGCCCCATCTAGTGACTATGAGGAGTACTATTCTTAGAAAAAACCCTGTTTTAGTCGCAATTTTCCAAGTCCAACTAAACTTTAGGTTGGCAGCGATCGGATGACCCAAGTCTCTGAATAATTGCAGGGGTGACAAACTCGCACAGAAACGGACGATGCAATCCTCAATCACAAAGTCCCCATTTTTTAATACCTCTCATTAAATCACCCGCTTATCAAAATTCACTCCCCTTTATTAAAAATCAAAAGGTCCCTCTATTAAAACTTCACCAAACTCCTTTGGTATTCACGTTCATCAGAAATTTCCCAAGTCCGCTAATCAACTCACAAAGCTGTATATTACGAATTTTTATTCCTTAGTAATTAACATATTAAAATTCCCTCCCCTTTCTTAAAAATCAAAAGTTCCCTTTATTAAAATTTCACAAATGCCCATCCTTTTACAAGTTCACTAGACATAGAAAATCAACTCACAAAGTTGTATATTCTCTGTATTTATTCCTAAGTAATTAAACACTTATCAAAAACTCTATCCCTCATCATTAAAAACCCCTGGTCGACCCTTCACGTGGTAAATCAGTTTTCTCTATGCCCATTTAATCGGTGTCATCCAAGTCCTGTATTTAAAAAAAAATAAAAATAAAAAAAAATCCTTCCTGATGCAGTGATTTGAACCGCTTTCTTGGTGTCCACGTTCATCTGAAATTTGCCAAGTCCTGCTAAACTTTGGGTGTCAACCCCTCGCTGAATGGTTAATGCAATCCTTGAACAAGGTCCCCGTATTTTGCGAGTTCGACCTTCACTAGAAGAAGGACTATCCCACAGTAACTGTCTCACAGAAAATAAAAAACGCTATTCAGGTAAAAAATTAATAAAAAAAAATATGATTTTATTCTTAATGATGAAAAATATTGAAGGTTATAGGGTATGTGCGAGATAAAAGATCTGTGTTCGGATCCTCACCCCGGACCACGTTTTACTGATGGGTGGTTAAGTCCTACGAAATTAAAAAATTCCAAACGGGGAATCGCTAGGGTTTTATTGACGGATGAATCTTGGATCTGCGCTGCTTTCATATCGGGTCTTACAGCGTTACTTTCAGAGTGAACACAAGCCATCGTTAACACTTCAGTACTGCAAAACTATGACATTGAGTGTACCTACTTATACCTAAAAATTTTGATGCCATGTGACAATAGCCTACCATTGGTCGAGATCTAATTCGTACTGATATTAAAAACACAACTGTAGAAGAGTAATTTCTGTTCTATATCTGATGGGTCGTCATTGTAATTTCTTAGTGTATGAATAAAAGATTTTTTCCTGCAATGCTGTTTCATTGTTCTACTTAACAGAATCGAGAAAGGTAAAAGAATCTGAAAAATGTATGCAAGCGTACATCTTTAGTAAACTTATCTGTTTAGTGTCTTTTCGATGAAATTTCCTAATAGAGCTATAGTGCCAATCTGATGAGGTTTGTAAATTGCTAGCTTCTTCTGTAGCCAGCAAGTGACAACATGTTTGAACAGACGATTCATAGAAACACCCACACACTCACACACATCCGATTCACAGTAACAAACACGAAAGCACACTCACACATGCAACACACACACGCACATACAATTAACACATATACAGAGACGAAAACAAGTGCGTGACACAATATGGAGAAAAACTTAGTCCATCGCATGGATGTATGCATACACTTATGTATAACACCACACACCACATAAAAATGAAAATACTTTGCATAAGATCAGAGAAACATAATAATATAATACATACATAATAATACATACATAATCATTCATAAACAGACAGCTGTTGTCTTACGTTTACTCGAATCGGATAGTGAACATATTTCTCACAAGATGGCGCTGGTTAAACGTCCAAAACACACAAAAATCTTTTTTTTTTAAACTGATACAGGGTTCATCTTCCTCCGAAAGTACTATATTTTGTGCTCATAAGAATAGTATATAGATATCTAGAGACACAAGAAGGAGACACGCTTTATGTATCCATGAGTTCACACTGATGTTTTTAAATATTCTTCTCAACTGAATGTTTGGTTCACATACAGCTGAAATGTAATGTTCACATGCTTACACAGAAGAGTGAATGTTGCAGACTTGTATCTTCACTAGCTATGAACGTTGTTCCAAGAAATTGTAACATGAACGTCCTAACACTTAAAAAATGAATGGTTAAACCATGGTTACTAGCCTTCTTGCTGCTTTTCAAGCTGGCACATAGCGCCCTCTGTCTTATCTGTTTTGAGGTGATGAATGCTTACGTTTTCTTTTAATGTTTAATGCTTTTCTTTTAATGTGAGAATGCTGGGTGATGTGCTTTTCTTTCGCTTCTCTATCACTTCTCCTTTCATTCTCAATCTTACTTCTGCAATATTGATTGACTTGATGATTGAGTTTGAAGTATGAAAGACTATATACGTTAGGTCCTGTAAACGCAAAGTAGTGTCTATCGGTTCTGTGAACTCTTACAATCACAAGGCATTATGCTTATGGTATGTACAGGAGTAATGCTCCATAGACAGTGTTATTTCCGAACAAGATACATAATATTATCAAAAAACTTGTGTTTGTCCTAACCACTTTTACACAAACATTGTACCACTTGTTCTAAGAATTCCACACTAGTATAGAAATAGGGAAAAATAACTGAACAGTGCTTTATTGTAGCCATAGTTAGATTGTAGCGAAACACCCTATTTTTTTTTTCTTGTGTCTGCAGCTAACCACCTTCACCCACACTTATGCACTTATTCAAACCCGAGGGGGCTGGGAAATCTGAAAAGAGATAGTGCCTTGGAATAACCGTTGAGAGAGCTTACGTTACGTTTTATCGGATGCTGAAGTCAGTGAATGCAAAGTTAGGTCTAGCGGATCGATTCTGGGACCCGACTTTTCATGGAAATACTGAAAATATTGTTGTTTTCTTATAAACAGTGAGATTTCAGAATTTTATTTACAAACAAAAGCGCCTATTCAGATTGTCTTTCGTTCGAATCATATTTAATGCAGTCAACATTGACTTATTGTGAAAGAATGACTGTTCGCGCTTTCCTTTTCATACATTAGGAAATGTAAAGTGTGAGTGTGGCAAGTAAGAGTGTGTTCGGTGTATCTTTAAAATACAACTATCTGACTGTTACCTTTCACACGACCCTGTAGAAGGGATGAGAGGATGTGGGAATCTTGGCATGTAAACAACGTTCATGTCTTACTATGGATCTATGTTACTAACCTGCTGTCTATGGGACAGATGTTGGTCATCGTAACTTGTGGCTGTATCGGTTGTGTTAAAAGTACTGAATAGGCTATTGTGAGATTTTCAACCTAAGCAGTAATAATCTGATGATGCTTGCGAATTACGTACTTTGGTCGTTAAAGTTTGGTTTATTAGAAAGTAAATATACAGATAGGGAAGATGAATCAGTGATTGAACTTTATTTATCTTGCGAGATGTGTGAGGAAATGCATAGATATTGAGAGTTTACGATTCTATGAAGAAACGTGCATCTGAAAATTAAGTTATGAGATTGTATGATAGTGAAGCAAACTCAGTTTTTTATTCTAAATGTTTACACAACCTATGGATAGGTAGTTTGTCTGTGTAATGATGAGTCTGATGCGTAGATAGACACTTTGATTAACGAATGTCTGAGAAAGTCCTTGAATGTGCAAAACATCCCTTGTGATCCTGACAACATCTACAGCAGAATTAACTCAGAAGATTGTGTGGTCAGAACTTAAAAGAGCTCTATTCATCTTTGATAATTTCTCAAGCATCGAGGGTTATGATAGTATAGAGAAAACAAGCGAGGATCCCTATCTATATTAATGTTGTCAAGCTCAGTACATTACGTTTCACATAAGTCCATTCACGGTTTTAATGACTTTTTATTTCTTTATTGTCTATGGGATTCCAGGTTTGTTTTTTAGCAAAGTCATATCGTTAGTGTGAGAAGGATCGTCTTTTGCATCGAAGTCACCAGCGTTCCACAGAAACTGCGCATTATTGCCGTTGGAAAAAATAAAAGTTGAAACGTAACCCCAGAATATCATATGAAAATTTGAAGTGAGAGCGCATAAGGATGTTAATACTATCACCTAACAAAGGACGCTGTGAATAATGTTAAAGATTTCGTTTTAAGGTTTTCCACTGAATTATACGTCACAATTTCTTATGACATTAACCCTTTCAGGACCATAAGGTTTCTAAGAGTAAATATTAGTATGTAACTGTTTATTTTAGTTTGTTTAGACGTAAAATAAATAAAAATCATAAGAAAAATACATAACGATGTGTAGTTTTTTTGGAATTTTGTGGGAAATATTTTTCCCAATGGACTATAAAGGTAACACAAATTATAGTTAGGCTTATTATGCAATGTCTTTTATTTATTGGTTTATTAGAACAAAATGTTAACTAAAATAATACAAAATTATGAAATAAAATTACTATACAAAATGATGTGCTAATTATGATATTCTGCGAAGCAATTTCTTTTGGTTGTGAAGCAAAGATGGACATTGCACATAATATATATATTATGCGTCCTGACAGTTCTTTTTTTTTTCTAAACTTTCCCGTTTACGTAATTGCATTCAGGATACGTTCTATTTTGACATTCTGTATAAAAATGCAGATAAGGTTATAATTAAATACGACAATCACCAATTTTATAATGTAAAAAATGCTTCCCTTAGTCGTAATAGGGTTAACAATTGTTCCCTTTTCTAAAGTACGAGATCAGACCATATTCTCCCTGTAACCGCTACATACTTTAATTGTGATGTCGACCTTGTAAAATCAGCTGAACGTTTGGAGAACGTGATAACTTAAGATCCGAAGGCACCCCACATGGAGTTCTGATAAAGTGTAGCATTCGACAGGAAACAGTAATTATTTAACTTTGTTCAAAAGATCTTTGATGGGGATAAGACATGAGTGGTTCTCACAAGAAATTAGACATGTTTCGTTTATCAGGTTTCCATAGGTCAGCGCTTGAGTTGACCCTTGACCTTTCATCAGCGGGTGGGCAGCCTGTGTGCCCGCTCGTCTCCCAACATCTCTTTAAAGTCACGTAACAATGATTAGTAGAAGAATGCGCAAGAGCGTCGAAGCGGGGGAGAAGGAATTCTTAGATACGTCGCTTCTTGTACGTGCGAACAACGGCATAAGTACAGGACAGACCCGATCAGAACATATAGTTGGATTTTCATGTTGGGCCGAAGCTTTCTCATTTCGATGGATTACCCCCCGGTATATTGAGAAGGATATGCTTCAGTGAGACTTATTATTTTTTACAGTAGGTAATTGTTAAAACTATTGTCCTCTATTAACACGCATTCGTGTTGCGTTTCTTACGGAAACGTGTGAATTCTACTTTTAGCATTCTGCTGTGTAGTCTTTACAGAATTTACCCTGTAGAAGCATGTAACTGATGCCGCAACGTGAATTTCATCAGTGTCTGCACGTTCGCTGATAAAAGGTGGAAGAGAAGATTTTTAAAAACTGTGTGAGCGATTGTAGATTAATGATTACTCCCATAGCTGATTTTTCTTCATAGTAGTGTTACTTCCCCGTACTGAGGATACAACTGTAATAAGTATTTTTAAACCATGTCGCGTAACGGTGGAGAGTAATTGAGACAAACATAAAATCACTTTCCAAGACAAGTCCTGATGCGGGCACACAGATATCTGACGACATCAGCTCTTGGAGGCTTAGGGCGCATATTTTCAACAGTCTACATGGGGTACACTGAAACGTTGACCTATCATAAAGGGAGAATTGGGAATGCAGAGAACAGCCTGTGGACTTGTAAATATTTTGGGTTCTAAAGCAGCGGTCAAGGGTGCAAGTGAGTTTTCATGTTGTAAGACCCGATATGAAAGCAGCGCAGATCCAAGATTCATCCGTCAATAAAACCCTTGTGATTCCCCGTTTGGAATTTTTTAATTTCCTAGGACTTAACCACCCATCAGTAAAACGTGGTCCGGGGTGAGGATCCGAACACGAATATTTTATGTCACACATACCCTATTACCTTCAATATTTTTCATCATGACGAATAAAATCAGATATTTTTTTAATTCATTTTTTACCTCAATAGCATTTTTTTATTTTCTGTGAGACAGTTACTGCGGGATAGTCCTTCTTCTAGTGAAGGTCGAACTCGCAAAATACGGGGACCTTGTTCAAGGATTGCATCAACCATTCAGCGAGGGGTTGACACCCAAAGTTTAGCGGGGGACTTGGCAAATTTCAGATGAACGTGGACACCAAGGAAGCAGTTCAAATCACTGCGTGGGGAAGGATTTTTTTTTTTATCTTATTTTTTTTTAATACATGAAGTTGGATGACACCAATTAAATGCGCATAGAGAAAACTGATTTACCATGTGAAGGGTCGACCAGGGGTTTTTAATGATGCGGGATGGAGTTTTTGATAAGTGGTTAACTACTTAGGAATAAATACAGAGAATATACAACTTTGTGAGTTGATTTTCTATGTCTAGTGAACTTGTGAAAGGATGGGCATTTGTGAAGTTTTAATAAAGGGAACTTTTGATTTTTAATAAAGGGGAGGGAATTTTAATGTGTTTAATTACTAAGGAATAAAAATTCGTAATATACAGCTTTGTGAGTTGATTAGCGGACTTGGAAAATTTCTGATGAACGTGAATACCAAAGGAGTTTGGTGAAGTTTTAATAGAGGGACCTTTTGATTTTTAATAAAGGGGAGCGAATTCTGATAAGCGGGGTGATTTAATGAGAGGTATTAAAAAATGGGGACTTTGTGATTGAAGATTGCATCGTCCCTTTCTGTGCGAGGTTGTCACCCCTGCAATAATTCGGAGACTTGCGTCATCCGATCGTTGACAAACTAAAGTTTAGTTGGACTTGGAAAATTACGACTAAAATAGGGGTTTTCTATGAATAGTATTCCTCATAGTCACTAGATGGCACCAGGGGTTAAAAGGGGGGGGGGATGAGGGGTTTTTTAATAAAGGGGATTAATTAATTAATGATTATTAATTAGGGGCGTGGTCGAAAGTGGGCGGTGACGTCAATGGGGGAAAGCACTAGTGGGGGGTCGCCAGGTTGTCTTGAAAGTAATCACGGGGATTGTGGAAATCCAATTACAGCGTTTTATGTCCTACCTGTGAAACTCTTTGAGTCAGGGAATGTGCATGTGCATCATTCAACGTGATGCTCTTTTTGTATATCGCAGAAAGTGCTTCCCGAAACCCCACCATTACATGTTGGACTCACTGTATTTTGTGGATTGAATTTGAAAAGAATAAATTCTATAACTTAGGAGGAAAAAATCGTCCTATATGTTTTAATCGCTTGGAAAGTTGAGCCATCCATTAGTCTAAGTTCTTTTTGATACTTGTTGTAAAATATTTCAAACACTTTCTTCTACATCTTATCTGACGATCTAATCATTTTGTATCCACAAGATTTCTTTCAGAATAAGTATATCTGTCTGTCTTATTGCTGCCCAAATGTTTCAGTTTGAATTGTTTTACCTGAATGGCACATTTTCGTACATAACGGGTAGGTCACAAGGACCCGAGTGTTCAGAGAAGGTTGAGGGGGAGGGGACACCCTCTCAAAGCTGGCCCAGATGGGACTCCAACCAAGTAATTGCAAATTACGAGATTGGTGCACTACTGACTGAGACACCCTGTATGGGGGTGTCTCAGTCAGTGGCTGTCTACTAACAGCGGTCCAAGCCGCATTTTATGGGGCATGGGTCCTAAGAGCTGTCCAAGCCTCCAGGACTTGGACAGTTGTTAGGATACAGATTGTATCCTACCAACAAGGCCATCCATCATATGCGACTTTATGCAGTGGTCCCCTTGGTCCTGGATGTCTGGAATGTCCACTTGTCAAAAAGCCAGGCTGCAGGTAAAAAAAAAACCTTAATGCAGAGTTTAGATTCAATCCTCCAATTACAAGTCTGGTCAGACGAGTTTCATTGCAAAAGATCTGCTTTTGCTGCATTACCAATTGAGCTAACCCTCTTCTTAAGACTGATAATGCCGTTGATAAATATTTAAGCTTTCATGCTCTTCAAATACTGAACACCGAAATTTTCTATTATATGTGTTTAACAATTGCAACATGTAGGCATCGTCAACTATAATTACCTACAGCAACCCAAGACCTTGCAAAAAATTCTCTCAGAGTCCTTTCAACCAAAAATAATCCCACCCTGGTCGTAAATCCCTTGCTATTAAACTATGCTATTTTTGTCCAATACAGTGAAAGCAGTCTATTAGACTACTGCAATTTCATTTTACAAAATTCCACTAATTTACTTTCATCATCATTATCATCCTCAAGGAGTAATGGGCTACGGAGATCCAACCAGACCGTGCAATTTATTTCTCCAAGTAAGTCTGTCCTGAGCTACATCTGCTGCATCTGGCCACTGCACATCAATTCTAACAAGGTCCCGTTTGACATTGTATTTCCACCGCATCCTAGGTCTCCCCCACTTTCTGGGCCTTTGGGCACACTTTTCATAACCCTATTCACCAATCTACAATTATCCATACTGGCAACATGGGCAAACCAGCGGAGTCTCTCTGCTCAATATGCTGATTAAAGGACGTTGCCGACTCCTTTGCCTAACCTCATGATTAGTTACAAAGTTGAACCACCTAAAACCTAAGATAATATGTAGGCATCTAGAATCGAAAGCATCTAATTTCCTGTTATCTTGTTTACACAGCATCCAAATTTCACTATCATAACTAACCCTACAAAGAACCAAACTATTTACAGTCTAATTTTAGTCTTTAGGTGTATACGCCTATTTCTCCACACTCTCCATAGATTCTTATTTAAAACTCCCGGCAGCAATCCCTATTCGTCTGTTAATCTCATGCCGCACATCACCATTATCTGTTACATAGCTCCCAAGATAAACTGTGACACCTGCTCAAGACTGCAACCATTCAGATTAACTGAATCACAGCCTGCTTAACCAATTTTCATCACTTTAGTTTTCTCTCTGTTTATAACCAAACCTACTGTACTACCAGTCTGATCAACAGCTCGAATGAAAGAGTTCATCTCATCAACATTATTTCCCAAAAGGGCTAAATTATCAGCATAATTTAAATAAGAAATTTTCTCATCTTCAGACCATTTAAGGCCAAAATCTTTCCCTTTCAGTGAATTTCGCATAACATAATTAACAACCAAAATAAAGATAAGAGCAGACAAAATGCACCCTTGTCGAATATCAGAAGTAATGCTAAACCAATTCCTACAAGACTAACTCACACACGACTAAGTGTTATTATAGAGAGATTCCATTATGTTAATTAACTTGTCTGGTATACCATATGATGTCACAATCAACCACAAATTATGACGATCAACAGAGTAGAAAGCCTTTTTGAAACCAACAAAGCTAGCAACCAAAGATTTCTGAAACTCCAAATATTTCTCAAGGATCTGCCTAAGTAAAAATATGCGATCTACACATCCCGTACCACTTCTGAATCCACATTGTTCACATGCAATTGAGTGTCAACCAGATTCTTAATTCTATTAAGCACATTCATGGAAAGAATTTTACCTGGAATAGAGAGTAGGCTGATCCCCCTATAGTTACCACAAGAACTGCGATCACCTCTTTTGAAAATAAGGAAAATAACAGCTTTGATAAAATCCTTAGTAACTATGCCTTTATCATAAAAGATATTCAAAATTTCAGTCATCCAAGTGGTAACAGAAACATTCCTAGCTCTATGCACTTCCGTAGTAATTTCATCTACCCCTGGCAATTTATGTAGTTTAAGTTTAGAAACAGCTAAAATAACTTCAGATTTTGATAGAGCCATTAAAGCCACTAATGCATCTATCATCATTGCAAGCCACCAATGCATCTATCATACATTAAAGCCACCAATGCATCTATCATCATTGCAAACAATGGGAGTAGAACTAACCACATTGTTCAGAACATCACTGAAATGCTCAGCCCACCAAGCCATGACAGAATTTTCACCTTCTATAACCTTACCTTGTTTATCCTTCAATTCCTATATATATATATATATTCGTTTTCTACCACACAAAACATTAACTATCTGGTACAGCTCTGCTGTTGTAATGTCTAACTGCTTCTTCAGCTTTGTCACCCAAGCCATCAAGCCAAAGATTCTTATCAGCAGCAAACTGATCCTTTACATGTTTATTACGTTCTCTGTAATGCTTTCTATTAGGACTAATAGGGTATTGATTAAGGACAATCCTGCAGTTCTTTCTTTCTGAAATAAGCTCACGTGCCTTATCACTCAGATAATTCTGGCTCCTCTGCTCCTTTTTCCCTTAAAGAGTACTGTTAGTTTCCAAAAAAGCCTGTTTAAAATGGTCCCATTCTTCCTCAACTTCAGTAGTAAGCATACCATGACTGTCATAATGACTAAGTAACCTATCATGGTAAGCTTTGGCTATAACTGGGTCTTTCAGAGCTTCAGTATTAAAAGTAAATTTTTTAACCCTAGCACAACACTTTTAAAGTTTAAGTTGCAAGACACTTTTAACAAGGTAATGGTCAGATCCAATTTCAGCTCCACTATATGACCTGGTATTCCTAACAGAACTAGCCCATTTGCTGTTTATTAATATATAATCAATCATATTCCTATGCAGCCCATCGAGTGAAACCCATTAGTACTTATGTATGTTGCGGTGTTTGTAATAAGTGTTAGTTATTCTGAAACCATTGAGTTTACTTACCTGTATGAGACGTTGCCCATTGCCATTGCAGCTACCAATACCAAAAGGGCCTATTACTCCTCGCGAAAGGTCAGAGTCAGTACAAACTTTGGCATTGAAATCACCTAGAACAAGGGTAATATCTCCTTTCTTGACAGAATTCAAAATATCCTGAAGTTGTCCGTAAAACCTATCCTTTTCATCCTCATCAGCATCCTCAGTGGGGGTATAACAGCAGATAACATTCAAGTCTTTAATTATTGTCTGAAATTTTGCTGTAAGAAACCTTTCATTAATGCACTCGTATCCTAAAAGAGCATCACTAGCATGTCTGCTGAGAAGCAGACCCACGCATTCGTGATGCTGTCCATCCTCCCTCCCTGTAAAGAGAAATTTAAAGTTATTTTTAAGTATCTCACCTTTACCTGTCCATCTGGTCTCTTGCAAGCCTAGAATATCTAGGTTACAGCGCTGGAATTCCTGTGCGAGGACATTAAGAGAATAATCTCTGTATAATGTCCTCACGTTCCACGTTCCTGCAGAGAGAAATTGATGAGTAATATATTTATAGAAACTAGGTTTATTGAGATAGGTAGGGCCAACAATATGAATCAGTCCTCTGATCGCAGGCATGGGGCAAAGACCCGTTCCTCCTCTGCTGAAGGCTGAAGCCACCAATACTGGTAGGAACTTTACGCACCACGTTTTCAAGTAGACTTTTTCAAGAGTCATATGGCCTGCCTGAGACACATTACTCCAGTTTAGGCTTGACGATACCCATCTAGCTAAGTGAGGTTCAGGTACCTGCAATGGCTTGTGGTTAGGATTATCCACCAGCTGACATAAGGTATCCCATGCCTCTGTTCACTTAGGGCTGGCAACCCAGAAGCAAAAAGAAAACACAGCGGCAGATTCTGCCTCAGCAGAGGCCCACCAGTGCAGCAAGTCCAGGATCCATAATCAAGCTCAAATACATAAACAAGTTCAGTCTAGTAGGTATATATGTTAGCACCAGGACCCGGTGAAATTGACCACTCCTCAGCAGGGTTGAAAAAAAAGAAAAAAAAAAGAAAAAAGTGTCCATAGATAACCAGATCAGTAGGCCATACTGAACTGGCAGCCCTCTCCTTCCGTTCCCTTCCAAAACTAAATATCTCCTTTGAAAGGCACTAACTACCTGCACCACGAGAAGGCGGGGTTAGACATTAGGTGTTAGACTTGGCCTGTTCTGTGCATCATCACTGGGGATTGGTACACAGCTCTCCTTCCAGTTTATGCCTAACTACCATTTACAGGCCTTAAATGTTATAATCTCCAACCTTCCTTGAGTTGGGGCGGAGTGTTTCATTTCGTAATGCATGAGGCTCATAATCTGCAGTTCCAAGGTGCGAGTCCCATCTGGGTGGCAAACATTGAGATTTATTTCTGGATAACTCTCTGCCTTTTTCCTCGTCAATGGAGGAAACAGATAAGCTTCGACAGACCACTGTCTATCGGACAGACTAATAAGCCACGGTTCCGTGTGTTATTCTGTGTAAGTTAAACATAATGGATGACCTTGACTATAAGCTTTCATCTGTCTCCTAGAAGCTGTTCAATGGCCCATTTTCCCAACCTTCTCTGAGCCTTCGAGGTCCTTGTGACCTGATCGTTTAGCCCATTGTGTGCAAAAAAATTACCGCTCAAAAGTAAAATAAAACAAACTAACCCTTTCTTTAGTTTTGAATATTAGTATACAATTACTGTTATACAATATTCAATGGATACATTTACTAATAAAATGTTTTCCCCTTGCAGCATGAGCAATTATTAGTCATCTTTATTTTAAACACTGTGACAAGAGTTGGTTGATTGGTTGGGGATTTATGACGAAAGGGTGACTAGGCCATAATGCGACAAACAAAACACAATATAAATAATAAAAGACAAGTAAACCCAATCCAAAAGCTAAAACAAATACACTACATTGTAAAATTGTAAACCAACAATGAACCAGGGTATAAGTATCAAGTAAAAGAAAAATAAAAAAATACCCCCTCAAGCAGCTGCTTGCCACAGAGGACTGACAGGAGCCTCTCAGTTTATATGCCATAGTAGGTCTGTGAGGATGGCAGGACCTCAGCAGAAAAACAACACAAACATCCATGCCTTATCCGGGGCTCGATCCCAGGTCCCTTAGATCAGTAGCCAAGCGTGCTAACCACTCGGCCATGGGACGATCGTTTTGAGAAATACAAGATTAAAGAATCCCAGGTGTAAAAGACCTGGATTAGATATACAATATAAAAGGTAAAATCAAAGTCTAGAAAAATAGCCACAATGTTTTAAAAAGGGAAAAAATGGTGGTAAAATGCAATGATCAGATAAAAGATGTCCGAGTGTAAGAGGCTCGGACATAAAATTATGAAACCTTTTATTGCAAGTTATGATTAGTACCATGGTAGGTACTAACTCTCGATTACGGCGTTCCGAAACTTGGTGGATTGCAATCACTCCCTGGGAAGAAAGTTCCGAGAGGTTTTCCTTCTCACAAACCTTGAAGGGACTCGGAGATCACCCCCGGGAGGAATTAAGTGTCTTATGTGGAGTTTCTGTAACTCCCACTAATCGCTACATTCCAGAGTAGCTCAGAATGTTTCGAGCAGGCAGTTCCCATCTGCAAGTCACCTGATCTTAGGTGCTTGACAGATTCGGTTGTCCCGCAAGACCTTTCAATACCTTATTAATAACGACTCTTTCTACATCGTATTTAGGTACAACAGAGTATTTAATCAGCTGGTATAATTAAGATGATACATATCAATATAGTGTCAATGGCAAGGCGCTTTAGGGTACACAGGTGATTTAAATCAAGTTCCTTGATAAACCATAGTTTTGCTGAATATCTTGACAGTTAAAATCCGCACCGACCTAAATGAACCCTATTCGTATTTAAATCAGGAATCCTGCCACGTAAGTGACTCCATTCGTTTTCTTATAGCGAGAAAATATCTTCTGATCTATAAGCCAAATTATTTCTTAGCGTACGGATTTAAAGCCGAGAGACGGAAATCGACCATTTCTGAAATTTAGCAGGTCGTCTCAAAACCTCACCAAGTTCGCATTTAACGCGAAAACGACCGTATGGATGTCTGTAAATTCGTAGAGAGTCTTAATTCCGTGTATATTTGCATAAACCTTTTTAATGCAGTCTCGTGATACTAACTGTGTTCTTCTCCTTTAGTTCAGGTAACTTTTATACGACGTTCTCAGACATTTGTGACAATTATTTATTAACTAACGACAATTTGATTAAAATCTTTATTCGCACCAAACATTTTCAGGCAAAGTTCTGAATGGTTCTCTACATAACAACTCCTGCTATTATAATCTAACGTTGGGAGGTTGACCGAAATGTTATTTATCCCTTCACATTACTGTCTCATGTTGGTTGAATAGTGTCTAGGTTTTCAACTCTTAAAGTCCTTCAACCTGTCCATTTTGGAAGATCACAACAGTTTCTTAATAGTTGACAAAATATTCATCAAAGATGATTATTATGAATCGGGTACTAGTAGCATTTTGACGACGATTTTATTTAGAGCTACTTGAAATATTTCAAAAATTGTCGTTGATTGCGTACCAATTTCTCAGCTGCCTCGATATAATAATATATATTTTTGTAGTAGTCCATTCTCTTAACGTATCACTCATTTAAAAATCTGTTCACGAGTGATCGGGAAAAATCGTATATCGCCCATTTCAGTTATTGTAAAATTTTCTTTATTAGAACACGTGACTAGCTCTTCGGTTTCTTCTTTAATTACTCTGTTTGACTCACAATTATCTACAGTTTTTAAGAAACAATATTCTACATTGGGGCCATTTCTTCTATAATCTCATGCATCCCGATACTGTTATGTAAAAATCAATTGGTGAAAGGTTTAAAAAGCCATTTCAGTTGTTCTAAAAATTTTCTTCACATAAACACGTGACTTTGAGCTCTGCTGTTGCTTCTTTAATATAAACCAAAATTAAATACCAATAATATTAATTACTCTGTTTGGCTAACAATTATCTACAGTTTTTAAGTAACTATATTCTACATTGGGGCCATTTCTTCTATAATCTTATGCATCCCGATACTGTTTTAATATCGTACTGTTATGTAAGAATCAATTGGTGAAAGGTTTTAATGAAGTGAGTGATATTGAGACACTCTACAGCTAGTCACTGCAGCTAATGACTGCAAGTTAATGGTAGCGAAAAAGTTACTTTCTATTTCTTTATCAATTTGACTTATGAAAAAGAAAAACAGAAATTTAAAAATTGCTTCTCCTTGAAACTTGACTTAGTTGGTCTAACCAGAGTAAAAAGTATCGATTTTGCTCCAAAAACTGCTTTCGAAATTAGTTCCGCACCAGAATACTCTTTTATTTGCTTTCTACCTTTAAAAGACAATTTTAATCTTTCAGTTCCGAATTTCACAATTAAATCAAATAATCAAATTAAAGTTGATTACATTTACCTATGTATTTGTATATTTATATAGGAGAACAAAGAATACTTATATTTGTATATTTATACACATGAACAAAGTATTCACATTTTTCTTTGTGAAGTGATAATTAAACCCAAGAGTAAGAGCTCGTCCAGGTTAAAATAATAAGTATTAAGTTTTATCTTTAAAGCAAAAGCGAATATATATATATGCTTAATTTCTTGGGGCAAAAAAAATAAAAATTAGTTATTCTAAAAATGCTTGAAATTCTATTATTATTGCTATTTGGACCCAAATATATCTTTTTGGAAAACAATAAAAAATTTTCAAATAATAAAAAAATTATTGGAAATAAAAAAATACAAATAATAAAATTCAACTGAACTGCATTGCGTGATTTCATTTGGAAAACAATTTGAGAAATGTATTTTATTTAAAAGTTTTAATCAAGATTTAATTCTAGAATTACTGTTACCATATAAGCATATAAGGAACTGAAAGAGTTAAAACCAATCGGACTACATTGAATGGCATTTTTAATCTCTTTCTGAGTTGTTGATCTTTAAAATATGGTTTATATTTTAATCAAAATATTGTTTCACTTCCTTTCTGAATGCGACAAGGTGGTGAAAATTTCGTAAATTACATGTAAAACTTATTTTTCATGTTATTTTTTTTTCTTTCTACAATGTATATCATGTTGCCATCTTATAATTATTTACTATACCATCGACTACTATAATAAAAAATATCACGAAACCTAACGTTTTATTATTTATACAAAATTTGAAAGTTATTTTTAATAAAGTCTGCATATTAAAAGTTATTATTTCGCGTGATTTTAGCACATATATTTTGTTCTTTGCTGTTCATGATCTCGCGTTTGATGGTCAGTGATCTTTTTTCTCACAGGAACTGCGCAGTGCTTTCGATAATGAAAATCCACCAATGCTACTTTCAGCCAAAGTGTCTGGATCAAAAAATATTATTGACGCTGCCTACGATGTCCCCACTATTAGCAGTTAATATTTGCTACACAATTTAAGTAATAAAACTTGACTAAAACTAAATAAAAGTAACTAATAAAACTCATATGTATATGAATTTTTCTCCCTGTAATTTAGTTCCATAGAAACTGAAGGTTCCAGGTCTCTCACAATGCCGAATTCTAGAGAAAAGTATTAAAGATCCTCCATATGTGCTGTTACATATTCTTTGAAGTATTTCCAGTTTTACAACATGATTAAATAAATAAATAAATACCTCCTTAAGCAGCTGCTTGCCACAGATGACTGACAGGAGCCTGTCAATTTATACGTCATAGTAGATCTGTGAAGATGGCGATAGCAGAAAAACAACGCAAACATACATACTTTACCCGGGGCTCGAACCTAGGTCTCTTTGATAAGTTGTCAAGCGCGCTACCATTCGTCCAAGAGATAAACAAACATGATGAGAAAGCCAAAAAATTACTTTATTTTACACGTGTCAATGCTTTCCAGCAGAAAAGAAATTGCATCAGCAATATCTGACTCCTATAAGAATTTTGCTTTTGCCACGCCAGCTTATTAAATGAATAATTCAAGTTTTTACTGCAGTGGTGCTGCACAGGGCCGGATCTAGGAAAGGAATCCCCTCTCCCTCGTAGAGAATGCTGGTAAGGATAATGGAGACTAAAAATGATTAAACTTTTGCATATCTCACGCATTTCAATAATTTTTTTTCTCAATTCTCTAAAACGAAGGGGAAAATGCTACACTGCAATGGAAAACCAGTTTTTCATCCCCTCTTTTTACTGGCTCGATTGTTTCGCTTGCCATCCCCCTCCTTTATTTTTTTCTAGATCCGCCCCTGGTGCTGCAGTTGCTATTTTTAAAAATAATGATGACTTCATGCGCATGCCCGTCTTCCATAAAGAACCTTCAGTGTAGTTCTACACTTTGGAGAGGATAGAATCAGGAGACTTGCAAAAACATCAGTGCGTATTGTTTCTAATTCTATTCCGTTTCAAACGTGATTTTTCATCTAGATGTTAATAATCGTTGATTAATTTCTTCAAAATTTCTTCACGCCAGGACAAGACCAATAGTTTCTAAATTATATCCATCCTTTGCGTAGAGAAATACTTTCTTCCCTTTCAAAAATATTTGTTAAAAAATTTTTAAATAAAAAAAAAATAAAAGCGGCATACAATCACACCAAATAGCTCAATGAGCGAAAGATTCCAAATGCAGGGGTTCTTAACCTGGGGTGTCCAGGCCATTATGAGGTGCTGGAAGATTGTCCAAAGAATGCGGGAGGAAGGCTTTTTCATTATATTTTCAAAAATAAACCAACCAAGAAGACTTCTAAATGGGTGCAAGAGGATATTTGAAGGTGCGAGGCTTCCATACATCGCTCTAAGGGGTGTGCATCTGAAGAAGATTAAGAACCGCTCTTCTTAGGAATATTCAACAATTTCTCATCACTTATGATTTCCAAAGATTTCAGCTAATTGCATTGCAAGTTAAATAGTTTTACGTTTTTATTGCATTCTTCTTTTTCTTAGAATTAAGTCAGAATTAAGTTAGTAGAATCGAGATTAATCAAACATTTCTGCTTGGCGTTAACTGAAAACATGCAATAATTATTGCGCCGCAATCCTTTGGCCGGCCGTAATGATTTTATATTCTACAGTTTGCCTCTTCGGAATGCTTTCCTACATAATTAAATGCTCTCACATTCGTCCTGTAAATACCTTAACTCAGACGTCATTAAAATTTTAATGCTATTCAGTTCATTTATGGATGC
This sequence comes from Ryuthela nishihirai, assembly GCA_038380435.1. Classification (NCBI taxonomy): domain Eukaryota; kingdom Metazoa; phylum Arthropoda; class Arachnida; order Araneae; family Heptathelidae; genus Ryuthela; species Ryuthela nishihirai. Next base: position 26,224,977 of record JAWZYU010000028.1, on the reverse strand, counting down.
TTCACTTGGTCTTTCTCTTTGTTTCAGGTATTGCAATTACTTAATTTTGATGGCATACATGACTGAAGGATTCTCTGGCATAGCACGTCACCCAGGACGTATGTATCCTAATCCTGAAATAAGAAATGATGTCGAAAACGTAGTACGTAATGTAGTTCAGATTTTTTTTTTTTCAGTGCCGAGGATATTAAATGATATTTTCAATTTAACAGTTCGCGCTTCTAATCACAACTTCAATATTTTTCAAATTCACGATTTTAAATAAAGCTGCGAACATTATCAGAACATTTGCCTGCATCCGTTCATTAATGGTTCAATGCGACGTTAATATTTTTCCACGCTGAGTATCTGCTTTAGAAGGCCATCAACTGACTGATTGCTAAGTCCCATTTAAACACAACTGATTAAATGTGGATAATTGTCCATTTATTTCCGAGGAACTGTTTAGGAAGAATTCTTCCCAGAATTTCAAAGAATGAAAATAGCATTTGCTAAAAAAAGCATAAATTCAAACTGCTTTATATAGGAATTTCATTCGAAAAAACCGTAAGAAAAAGCCAGTAAGAAATAGAAAAAAAAAAAAGATAAAATCCATATAAAAAATGGATTGATCTGAATTCTCAAAAAAAACCTATCTCATTCTCCAGCATCGGGAAAAAATTCTCGATGTTTATAGCTAAGATTTATTTTAAAAGCAGTTGGCAATTTTTTCCTTATTGCGGGCCAATATATGGTATTTGTAAAATGTAATAGTCGGTGGCAGTCATTTAATGTATGTACCTTTTTATAACAATATAATCCATAAATACCAATACTACTAGTCACCAAATATTATTTATATTTATCAGGGAAACGATAATAATGAAAAAAGAAATGACACTCACAAAGTTACAAGGGAGATTTTCCTAAACTTCATAACTATTCACACACTTACCTCTGAAACATTTGTTAGAATTAGTTACTATTTAGTTATTTCCCACTACAACAGTCATTTCAGCAGTAGTGAATAACTAATAGTATTTGCGGTATTGTATAGCAATTTGGAAATATTAAAAACTTAATATTTTTCCGGTATTTTTTAAAAATTTTTAAACAGTATTTTTTTTATTATTGAGCCACATTTCGATAAAGACTGTCAAATCATTGTTACGGGTCAATAACTGACCCTTGCTATAGATCGTTGGTAGGCAACCAACGTGAACATTTATGACAATGTTTCTTAAGGAGCTCCATAAGCATTTGGAAAAAAAATATTTATTCGCAATTTTCTTAATCATAAAGTAAAACATTTCTCACGAATTTCCAACTCTGGCACCACAGTCGTGATCCAATTTCTGAACGTCATCTATCGTGTGTTTGCTTGGGCCGAAAAACATCATATAATATAGAACAAAAGTTTTGTAAAACTTTTCATCGTGCTCCGAATAAAGTAATTAATACCTTGAGTTGCTCCCAGATCCGCCAAAGTAACGCTGATGGCTATTTAAATGACTACCAGCAAAAAATATGTGAAAAAAATAGCCAAAACTATCGTTTTCAGCAAAAGAAATATGATAAAGTAAGCAAAGGAGTGAAAAATAAAGAAAGCAAAGGAGTGAAAAATAAAGAAAGCAAAGGAGTTTGTGTATGTGTCTGTGTGTTCGCCTGTGATCCGCAAAAAGATTAGAAATTTAAAATAAGAAAGTATCAGGCTCACTTGAAAATTAAATTGAGTATCCCTGTTCTAATGTAGCTTATGATCAAGAAAGGTTTTATTTCGTGCTGTGCCTTTCTCATTTATCCATCCTGCATAAGTCTTTTACTTACCCAGTTTATTAAAAATTTCATCTTTAGGATTTTGCCATTAACTATTGGATGAGAAGAGGTGCTCCATCAAAGAAGCTGATCCTTGGAATACGAGTAACGGGCAAGGCTTACATCCTTGATGATGACCGAAGGAATAATGTGGACTCACCCATCAGTAATATCGAATATTCCGAAGATGTCAACTTCAAAGAGGTAAGATTGCTTCTAATCATCAGATTTATGTTCCCTATCCTTTACATCAGTGGCTCTTAGACAGTGGTATGCAAGGATGCTCTAACATGGTCCACAAATTCCTACATTACCTGCATTTCAATTAATTTTATTTAAACAGTATCTAAACGCTTGGGAGTACCACTAACTTAGCCGGCATTCTTCAGAAAGTATTTTTATAAAACATTTGGTTAATGTAAATAGATGAAAATCATTTTCATTAAAGAAAATACTTTTCTCAAATATTACACATAAAGGTCTGTAAATGGTAGCTAGGCATAAACTGGAAGGAGAGCTGTGTACCAATCTCCAGTGATGATGCACAGAACCGGCCAGGCCTAGCGCCTAATGTCCGACTCCGCCTTCTCGTGGTGCATGCCGTTAGTATCTTTCAAAAGAAATATTCTCTTTTGGAAGAGAACGGAAGAGGAGAGCTGCTAGTTCAGTATGGCCTACTGATCTGGTAATAATAGCCACTTTTTTTTTTCAACCCTGCTGAGGAGTGGTCAACTTCACAGGGACCTGGTGCTGACCATTTATACCTACTAGACTGGACTTTTTTATGGATTTGAGCTTGATTTTGAATCCTGGACTTGCTGCACTGGTGAGCCTCTGTTAAGGGAGAATCTACCGCTGTGTTTCTGTTTGTTTGTGGGTTGCAAGCCCTAAGTGCACAGAGCCACGAGATACTTTATATCAGCTGGTGGATAATCTTCATCAGAGGCCATCACAGGTACCTGAACCTCACTTAGCTAGTTGGGCATCGTCAATTCTGAACTGGAGTAATGTGTCGCATGTAGGTCTATGGCTCTGAAAAGGTCCACTTGAAAAAGTGGTGCCTGAAGTTCCTACTAATATGGGTGGCTTCAGTCTTTAGCGGAGAAGGAACAGTACTTTGCCCCATGCCTGCGATCAGGGGGCTGTTTGATATCGTTGGCCCTACCTACTTCTCTCAATAAACCTAGTTTCTTTAAAAATCCTATTAATCATTTCTCTTTGCAAGTACGTGGAACGTTATATAGAGATTATTCTCTTGATGTCCTCATGAAGGAATTCCAGCATTTCAGGTGTATTTCCACTGAGACATTTATTTGTTTATAGAACATTAAATTACTTCTTTAAAAACAATAATGCAGTGCTACATTATACAAATTATTCTATGCGAGATGATGGGAAAAGAACCTACACCTTGGACCACTTGCAAATAAAGAAATTATGCACAAACATTTTGATTATTTGGCCCCAAAATTTTTTTATTCTTTACCGATTATAATTCGGAATGAAACTAATTTTATGCATTTCAGTTCTCTCACTGCTAATTATCTAATGAGTATTACTAATGCTGACAGCCTGTTTTCAGTGTTAAAGTAAAAAAAATAATCGTTTTTATAAATCCTGTATTGTTTTTGTTTATTTTTTCTTTATGTAAAGTTGAGTTCAATATTGCCAAAATTATGTATTTAAATTATTTGTAAGTTAACCTACATGAGCTTAGATGCTCTTGGGTTAATAAGAGTATTACAAATATATGCTGTGGCAACCTTATTATTATAATAAACTGATGATGATGATAACCTAGATATTCTAGGCTTGCAAGAGACCAAATGGACAGGTAAAGGTTAGATATTAAAAATAACTTTAAATTTCTCTTTTTCAGGCAGGGAGGATGGAAAGCATCTCCAAGGTGTAGGTTTGCTTCTCAGCAGGCACGCCAGTGATGCTTCTAGGAAATGACTGCATTAATGAAATATTTCTTAGATCAAAATTTAAAACAAAAATTAAAGACTTGAATGTCATCTGTCGTTATGCTCCCACAGAGAACTCTAATGAGAACGAGGACACGTTTTACAACCAGCTACAGAATATTTTGAATTCTGTGAAGGAGATATTTCTCTTGTGCTAGGTGACTTCAATGCTAAAGTTGGTACTAACTCTGACCTTTGGGCAGGAGTTTCAGGTCCCTTTGGCATTGGGGAACGTCTCCTAGAGGCAGTTCCTAGGACGTTCCTATAGTTCCAATGGCAATGGGGAACGTCTCCTAGAGGTAAGTAAACTTAATGGTTTACGAATAACTAACAATATTTCAAACACCGGGTCATTTATAAATAATAATGGGTTTCACCTGATGGGTTGCACAGGAATATGATAGATTATATTTTAATTAACAGAGGTGTTTAATTAACACAGTATGGGTGTAACATACGTATGGGGGTAACACAGTATGAGTATGTGGTGTAATTTAACATAGTATGGGCCAGTTCAGTTAGGAATACCAGATCTACAGGGGAGCCGAAATTAGGTCTGACCATTACCTGATCAAAAGTGTCTTGCAGCTGAAGCTTAAGAAATGTTGAAAGAAAATTACCTTCAACACTGAAGGTTTGAAAGATCCAGATATAGCCAAAACATACCATGATAGGCTACTTAGTCATTATGACAATCGTAGTTTGCTTACTGCTGAAGTTGAAAAAGAATGGGATCAGTTTAAACAGGCTTTTCTTGAAACCAACAGTACTCTTTTGGGTAAAAGGGAACAGAGGAAACAAAATTACTTGAGTGATAATGCTATGGAACTTATTTCTGAAAGAAGGAAGTGCAGGATTAATATGAATCGACACCCCTACTAGTCCTAACAGAAGGCATTACAACGAGCTTAATAAACATGTAAAGGATCAGTTAAAAGCTGATAAGAATATTTGGCTTGATAGCTTGGCTGATAAAGCAGAGGAAGAAGTTAGACAGCACAACAGCAGAGGGTTGTACCAGATTGTTGATGTTTCGTGTGGAAAGAAACACACAGGTATACAGGGATTGAGGGATAAATATGGCAAGGTGGTGATTGTGTGATGGTTAGGTAGGCTGAGCATTTCAGACATATTCTAAATAATGTGATTATTTCTACTCCCATTGTTTGTAATGAGGATAGATGCATTACTGATTTTTATGATGGCCCTATATCACATTCCGAAGTCGCATTAGCTATCTCTAAATTAAAACTGCATAAATCCTCATGGGTGGACGAAATCCCCACTGAAATGCTTAGAGCTGGAAACATTTGTGTTGTCACATGGCTGACTGAAATTTTGAATATTTTTTAGGACAAAGGTATTGTTCCTAAGGATTTTACTAGAGCTATCATTGTCCCATTTTTTAAAAAAGGTGATTGCAGTTCTTGTGATAATTATAGGGGAATTAGTTTACTTTCTGTTCCAGGTAAAGTTCTTTGCATGATTATACTTAATAGAATTAAGAATTTGGTTCATAGACAACTGCGTGATGAACAGTGTGGTTTCAGAAGTGTTAGGGGATGTATTAATCAAATATTTTCACATAGGCAGATTCGTGAGAAATGTTTATTGTTTCAGAAAACTGTGGTTGCCAGCTTTATAGATTTCAAAAAGGCTTTTGACTCTGTTGATCGACATAATTTGTGGTTGATTGTTAGGTCATATGTAATACCTGATAAGTTAATTAGTGTCATGTGAGCTCTCTTATAATAACACAGAGTCGTGTGTGAGAGGTTGTACGTCTTGCAAAGATTAGTTTAGCATTGTTAGACAAGGGTGCATTTTGCCTCCTTTTCTTTTTAGCTTGGTTATTGATTATGTAATGCGAAATTCTTTGCAAGGGAAAGATTTTGGCCTTAAATGGTCTAAAACAGTGGTTCTCAACCTTTTATGCTTCCCGTACCCCCTGGAAATGTGTAAGTAACTGGGGTACCCCTTATATAGATAGATAAAACTATAGTTAGAGTATAACAATGGGAATAAAATAAAACACGCATATATATATACACACACATTAAATTTTGTATTCATAAATTACATATATCGATAAACACAAAAAAATGAAATAAACAATTTAACAAATCTTATAAAATTATAAACATTTTACTGGGTAATAGACTTTTGAGCTCTTAGGTGTACCGCAAAAAAATTTACCGCGTACCCCACGTTGAGAACCCCTACTCTACAACATTTTTAGAAAATTTGTATTCGTTACCTTTCGAATGAATATGATGATATAACACTAATTTTATACTCTAGAATAGAGGTTCTCAACGTGGGGTAAGCGGTAAAATTTTTTCGGGTACGCCGTGAGAGCTCAAAAGTCGCTAGATCATAACAAGTCCATTTCACTGATTACCCAGTAAAATGTTTATAATTTTATAAGATTTGTTAAATTGTTTATGTCATTTTTTGTTTATCGATTTTTATAGTAATTTATGAATACAAATTTTAATGTGTTTGTGTGTATATGTTTTATTTTATTACCATTGTTACACTATAACTATAATTTCATCAGTCTATACAAGAGGTACGCCACTTACATACACATTTCCAGAGGGTACGTGAAGCATAAAAGGTCGAGAACCACTGTTGTAATGTGAAATTAGAGACTTTTCAATTTTTCACCTAATATATCATCGAGGTCATTTGCGCGGTCCATCAAATTTCCCTAAGGCGTTGATCAAATCTATTCTTCGACGCTACTGCTAAATGAGTTAGACTCTTGTCGCTTCCAATATCAAATATTGTTAAAAATCGAGTTGGAGAAATTTGAGTGATATTCATTTTTCATCTGCATTTTTTCCGTAGGAAGCATGTTTTTAAAGTTAAGGAGTTTATAAGGGACTTCCATTCAACCAAAATACAAATGTCCGAACACTTTTGGTAATATAATGTCAAAAACTCTATATAACAAAGTTTTATCCATAACTCTGAAAATATCCTCTTTCCTTACCCTCTGGCATCAATGAGCTCCCCTCTGGCATCAATGAGCCGTGGTTGGCCCACACCTAGCCGGCGGTTCATGGTTTTTTCTTTCCTCGGACCACTTTTTGAAGGTACTAACCACGGCTGACCGTGAAAACTGATCCACTACTTGAAATTTAACTCTATCATTTAGCGTGAACTCTATGCATCTCATTGTACACTGTTTTGTATTATTTGACTTAAACTGTAAAATATACTAGCTGATAGTAAAATTTACCTTTGCTAAATTTATATCACCAAATGCAAAAGTCCTAAGATTCTTACCTTGAGTTTGCAAATTATTCAATGCTTCATTAAAAGTTAAATTTTCAATTAATCTACTTTTTTTCTCTGTAGTTTAAGGTGTGTCAGAGGATAAAATTTCAAGACTGGAGGGCGGAGAAGGACAAATATGCGGGGCCGTATTCTCATCATTACAGAGAATGGCTGGCATACGAAGATCCGAAATCCGTTTTCGAAAAGACGGAGTATGCCATGAAGATGGGATTGGGAAGAGTGATGTTCTGCGCTGCCGTTCACGATGACTTCGTAGGGGAGTGCTACAAAGTGAAATATCCGTTGCTTAAAGGCGCCCTTTAGGCACTCAACAACATGGGAATGGCCAACGAGATATTCAAATGTCCAACGTTTCTATAAAATGAAACCTAAAACACAGTTTTCAAACCATGAGATATTTTCATTTGGTCGTCGATCCATCCTGTCTGCTAGCATTCAACTTTTAAAGAGATAAATGAAAAATTCCTTAACAGTTAATTAATTAAAAAGTTTAAAGAGAAAATTTTAAAATTCTCCTTATTGAATAAAAACTAATAAAATGCGTATTACTTTTTGGATATTCCGAACCTCCCATTTTTGTACATCTCCTATCAATGGTTATTAAAAGTTGAAAAATGACAAAACTTATTTTGTTTTAAAAGGTTCATTCCATATGCACCTAAGACGATTAGTTTTTCCCTTTTTCTAATCCATTTCGTATTTAACTTTAAGGAAATTTCATTTCGTTTTTAATCCTTGAGGGAAAATTTAAAATCTATAATTAACTGAAATACCGTTTGACCAGAGAGCTGCATAAGTAGCATTACCTAAACAAATAACTGTCAAACATGATCAATAAAATAAATATTGACTTACTTTGACGTCATTAGCACATCGTAAGCTCCATCGACGATATCTCTGTCAAGGGCAAACAGCCGAGGTGAGTGGTAATTAAAGGTTTTCGTTCTCTACTTCTCCACACATCTCATAAGAGATATTGAAGGATTATTCCTCTTTTCTATAATAAATAGACATCACAACGTTTACTTCTTTAGCATTTATAACTTGAAAGGTTGCTAGCGATAAGTATAGAGGAAAATAATGATATAGAAAGCAGAAAGATGAGGTTATATGCATCATGAAAAGCAAAGGAAAACAGGCTACAAAATGTCATTTAATCAAATTTCTCTTGATCTATATATATATATATAAGAGCCAAAACATTATGACCACCTGCCTAATATGATGTTGGTCCTGCACGCGCCGCCAAAATAGCTCTTATCCGGCAAGGCATGGACGCTACAAGATTTCTAAAGGTGTCTTGTGGTACCTGGTACCATCACGTTACCAGCAGATAGGATATGCTGTTCCAACACAAACCACAGATTCTCGATTGGATTGATGACTGGGGAATTTGGAGGCCAGGGCAATAACTGGAAGTCTTCCTCATGTTCCGTGAATCATTCTCAAACAATCCGGGCAGTATGGCATGAAGCATTATCCTACTGAAAGGAGGCACTACTAGAGGGATATACCGTTGCCGTGAAAGGATGTACCTGGTCTGCAATTATGTTTAGGTAGGTGGTAGACGTCATAGTTTCCTGCACATGAATGACTGAACCCAGGGTTTCCCAGCAGAACATTACCCAAAGCATTACACTTCTTCCGCTGGCTTGTTTTCGTCCCACAGTGCATCCTGGCACCACTTCCCCAGATAAACGACGCACACATACCAGGCAGTCCACATGGTGCAACAGCAAATGAGACTCATCGGACCAGACGACCTTCTTCCAATCATTATGTCCATTTTTGATGCTCACGTGACCATTTGTAGGCACTTTCGATGGTGAACCGAGGTTAGCATGGGCACTCGGAGCGGCCTGCGACTGCGCAACTCCATTTTCAACAGGGTCCGATGTACTGTATGTTGTGATACATTACTTCCGTCACCAGCATTCAAATTACGGGCGAGTTGCAACCAGTATCCCTTCCGTTGGCTCGTATCATACGGGATAACCGTAGCTCCCTGTGGCATCAATGAGCCGTGGTTGGCCCACACCTAGCCAGCGGTTCATGATTTTTCCTTCCTCGGACCACTTTTTGAAGGTACTAACCACGGCTGACCGTGAGCACCCCACAAGCCTTGCCGTCTCGGAAATGCTCGGACCCAGTCGCCTGGCCATTACAATTTGGCTTTTGTCAAAATCATTTTAAGTCCGCTGCCTTTTACATCTGAAGTACAAGAATAACACTGATTAGCAGGGCTCAGTATCACGTGTTATTTATACCGTTTCATGACCTTCACTCGTGCCTCGTTTACCTGCAGTTACTTCGATATGCATAAAGACGATATGGTCATAATGTTTTGGCTCTTCGGTATATTACACCTACGATGTTTGCAGCGAAATTTCCAGAAGCTGGAAGCTACGACAGCATATCAGGAATCTCCAGGTAAATAACGGGGTACATAAACCAATCAGTATATTTTTACTTTAATGATTGTTGATCACAATTATCACAAGGCATAAATAAGCAAAATTCACTTGTTTTTCAACAATAAAAAAAAATGTTAAATAGTTTGTTTTCATGACAAGAAAGAGAACTTAAGATATAAAAGAAAAAATGTTTATTTAGTGGTAAAGTATCACAGGAAATGTTCTGTAGACATGGAACACATGAAATAATAAGCTGAAAAAAAATTGGCTTTGCCGTGAGTGGGATTCGAACCCACATCTCCTAGTAACCGGCCAGATTGAATTTATTGTTTCAATCTGTTAATGGAGTGAAAAATAGAATTGAAGCATATGGTAATAATTAGATGTGTTTTAAAAATTTGATTTCTTTCCTGTGCTCAGTGCATTTTCCTTACTAGCATGCCAGATATTCCTAACTCCAGATGAGATCATGCAAATTACACAGCTTCATTATGCAAGCGGAGCCATTTCTAGTGTTAGCAACCAACCCTGAATATCTGCCACCGTCCGCTTCCATCCATCCATCTTCTCCCTCCATCCTACAGAAATGAGAACCTAAAAGTTTTTGCTGGTGCTATTCTGTTCAGTGACAGCCTAATGTAAAATGAGAGAAGGCAGAGAGGCTAATTGGGGATAATTAACACGACTTAAAATTAAGGCGATAAAATAAAGTGTTGTTTATTAGTAGAGAAAACTGCTCTGTTAGCATTTACTAGTTTCCAAAATAAGTTAATTGTGCCACCTGCCAGACCAGAAAAAGTTAAGAAACGGTGCCAGATATATGGAAGATATTTGAATCATAATTTAACACAAAATATTTTGGCCATTTTAAAAAAAATTGGTTTTAATCTTTTCCAACATGAGAGTTTATTAATTGTTTTGGATTTTTTGACTCATAGGCAACCCACCATAAAGGAATAAATTGCAGCTCTTGACGACACCAATTATTTTTTCTTTCTTTCAAAAAGAAACAACATATCAAGTCCCAAAGAGTCAAAACGTTTTTTGGCTTTAGAGAAGTTCAAACGCAACACGTAATGAAAACAATAAAACTTTACGGTGCTTTAGGCTTGATTACCTGTGAAATCCGTTTCCAAATGACGGCAAAATTATTCGTAATATTCAAGGTCAACTGATAGTAATTTGCATTATTCATTTATACACGAAATTTTCACGAAATAAGAAATTTTCACCTAATATGGATACAATAGTAAAGAATCACAGGATGTCCTGTAGACATGGAACTCATGAAATAACAAGTAGAAAGTTTACACTGACAGACCAAAAAATTTTTTTCAACTCCCAAAATTTAATTTTAACGCGATAATTCATAATATTCCATCATTAAAATGTTATGTTCAGTAAACATTACAGTTACAATAAATAAATGGAAATATAAAAATCATTTCCCCACGGAGAGCATTTAGTTATGTGTCCTCCACACACCCATATTCATAGTTATTGAAGTTGGAAATATTCAACAATTATGCCGTTGATATACTCCTCCCAAACGTTTTTTTAAACTAACAAAAACTAAAAGAATCATTACTCCAATTTAAAAATAAAAACATTAATTTTGATAAGAAATTAATTATATCATTGTTATTTGTGTTAGTTAACTTTCGAGATAAATTGTTATGATCAACGACGCTACTGCTAAATGAGTGCTCTTGTCGCTTCCAATATCAAATATTGTTAAAAATCGAGATGGAGAAATTTGAGTGAGATATTCATTTTCAGCTGCATTTTTTCCGTAGGAAACATGTTTTTAAAGTTAAGGAGTTTATAAGGGACTTCCATTCAATCAAAATACAAATGTCCGAACACTTTTGGTAATATAATGTCAAAAACTCTATAGCAAAGTTTTATCCATAACTCTGAAAATATCCTCTGTCCTTACCTCAACTTCAACAATTTTAACAAATTGGAATGCATGTCTTTTGGTATATCAGTTTGGTGATTGTCACTTGAAGCAGTGCACATCATCCTTCATTACCACTGCTACATAACAAAGGTACCAAATAGATGAAGCAGAAGGCCAAGCGACTCTAGAGCCATGACTTATTGCTCGCATCTCTCGTAAACCAAAGAAATTCTTTTCCCGACTGTCTCCTCTTTAATGAGCTGATGTCACTTGCCCCAGATGCTCGTGAACAGAGCAAACATCACATTTTTCTTTTGTTCGAGTAATAAGTATATATATAGTATACTTCCTTTCAATTCTTCGGCCACCTGCTACTTATACCAACTGTTTCTACTGTGTGGTTTTCACATGCAAAAATATATAGAAGTAGGTAAAAGTACTGAATGGGTATTTACCTAACAGGAAATGGCTGTCATCTAACCCAATATAACATTTGCAATGGTTTATAGACAAGATGAAAGCAAAAATATTGCTTCTGCGATAAGTATTTAACGATTTTAACATACTACATATCAAGGTGTTTATAAAACTATGGAGTTGATGGGCTGGAAAAGTCCTTCGCATGAGACATTAAGCCATGGCGTCGTGTGCAGGAAAGAGCCATACCCTGCGCACGTTAGAGATAGAGAACACACTGGATAGCCTTGACGAGGGAGGGAGCTATCATCTGTCTCTTAACAGCTGTCTGGTGGATCTCCTTCCCCAAAACCTCTCTGAGACATTAGGGTCCTTGTGACCTGGCCATTTACATCATTTTGTGCAAAAAAAAGTGCAGCTCAGAGGTAAAAAAACAATAATTCTAATACTATCACTGAACTATTTACAGGAACATGTTTATTACTTCACATACAAAAAAATGAGTAATGGAAAACTTTTTTATTCACATTAACCTGCATATTAATACGACATACCGGGTCTTTGTGACTGACAGATTAACAAATAAAATTTCTGAAAAAAAAAATAGTTATTAGAGCAACAACAGTCAGGAGACACATTAAGAATTTCTTTGAAGTGTGAGGAGTTTCATCTCAGTGGTTGTGGGGTTCAGGTGTAAGATCGAATAGCCTAGTTAATTAAGGGAACAGTTCTATTGGTGGAAATTTTTATAGCAGTGGTTCTCAAAGTGTGCACTGCCGATTATCCCTTAAGTGTCCTTTTAGGAACCACCTCATTAAAAAAAATGCCTTCTAATCGCCAATTGATTTTATATGATTTACTTAACTTACATTATTGGTCACAAAATTGCTAAGATTGTACCAGTTTAAATAATTTATTGCTAATATTTATCGTCAGTGGAATGCCCAATTCATGAAAATGGATATGGTGAATGACTCGTGGGTTGGGTTGGTTTACCTAAGAGGCACGTAGTTCAAACAATGAGCTAAATAGCGAGATCTCAAGGACCCCAAGGGCTTAGAGATGAGAGAAGAGGACCACTGGATAACTGTTAGGAGACAGATGGAAGCCTCCTATCAAGGCCATCCAGAATATTCTTTAACGTGCACAAGAGCCATGAATTTATGACCCATCTGAGGGCCAACGGCCCTTCCAATCCCATTGATGAAGCCATTCTGACCATGGACAGGGTAGGGGTTTAGCATAGTAAATCTCAACGCTGACCCACATGGGATTCGAACCTGAGAATTGCAGATTACGAGCCTAGCGAGCTACTGACTGACCCAACCTCGCCTCCATGGTAATGTAGAATGAGTAAAGTGGAGTCCTTGGACCTCCAAAGACTCCACTTTGGGAACCGCTGTTCTAAAGAGAAATGTGGAGTAGTTAATTTTGTACCAGTTTTCAATTTTTGGCAAAGAGTTTAATATTTATCAACCTTGAATACATCGCTTTTCACGTGTGAATAAACTGTGGTATCCATTTAAAACCTTATCTGGTGCGTATTCTAGACTCAGGTAAATTTCTAATATCGAAATATTGTACTACTTATAACAACAAAAAAAAATAGTAAGTGAATAGTAAAAGCAAACAACCAAGTTCTTGTATGGTAGTAAATAATCTTTCATATACAAAACTTTAGTTCGGGAGGGTCCAGATGGTCTGGCCTCCCTCCCTGTGCGTACGGCACTGTCCATAATGGAATTTTAGAAAGTGGTTTCAAGATCTGATAAAAAAAGTCAAAATGCATAGTTCTTAACCATCAGAAGAAATAAACCAATTTTTAAACTGCTACAAGTAAATTATTAATTGAAAAATAAACATTCTGTAGTCGTCACATAATATCCTGATGAACAACATTTTTAAGTTTGCTCAAACGTCTCCCCCCCCCCCACTACCAAACAAAATAAATGAATAAAAAACTCCAAGTATAGTAGTGAAAGTTATCTCTACAAAGAATACACTGAGTTGGGTTGTTTTACCTCTGAGCGGCACTTTTTTGCACACCATGGGCTAAATGGCCAGGTCACATGGGCCCGAAGGCTCAGAGAAGGTTGGGGGAGGGAACCCACTGGAACAGCTGTTGGGAGACAGATGGTAGCCTCCCGTCAAGGCCATCCAGCGTGTTCTTTAACGTGCACAGAGTATGGCTCTTCCGCACACGGGACCACGGCTTAACGTCCCATCCGACGGACGGCGGCCTTTCCAAGCCCATCGGTGTCCCCTACTGACCGTGGGCAGGGCGGGGAATTTTGCGGAGATAAATCTCAACGCTGACCCAACTGGGACTCGAACCTTTGAACTACAGATTACGAGCCTGGCGCGCTACCGACTGAGCCACACCGCCCCAGGGAATACACTGAAGAGTGAAGCAACAATTCGTGTTCTTTTTCGAAAACAATGGTTGCATCAAAGTAAACTTTGCGCACGTTAATACTGTTCAGTTTAATACTGTTCAGAGAATTTTCCTGGGAAACTGAAATATTATGACACAAGAGATGAAAAGAGTCTGATTCGATCATTGCGTGATGCTTCAGTTTAAAGCATTGTCTTTCGGATGTGTTACTCTATCGAAACACACACATTGGCAACTATAGCATGAAAAAGCACAACATGTGTGTCTCTTCAAATAACAGTGACATAGCCAGTATAGTTGGAAGGTGTTGGAAGTTTCAAGAATTTTTCTTCACGATATTGTACATTGATAATGATACAATATCACAGTTTAAAAAAATATACTCCCCAAATGGGGTGGGTGTTAAAACCCAATCTCCCTCCTGGTCATACCACTGTTAACATGCTTTTAACAGTTTACTATTTGAATTTTGAATTATTTAGCACTTGAAATTTTTAGAGGATGTGTCTGCCATAACAAATGGTATCTAACAAAAAAATGCTTAAAATCGAAATTACTGACAATAATAATTTGTTTGCTTGAGATTTTATGGCGCATTGGCAGCACGCAAGAGAGAAATTGCAAAGGTGAAAATTCCAAATAAATTAACATTTTGGATCGTATATGAATTTTTTACCCATGTTTATTTTAGTGTTGATGCAAATTCCGGTCTATAGTGGACAAACAGGCTGAGATCGAAATACCTGGAAGAGGTGACGAATGATGACGAATTTAACTCTGTTCGAAAAGTTAGGCTGTTCAGTTTTAAATAACTCCTGATTATGAAACAAATAAACTGCCCCAAATAAGATACAGTATAAATGGAATCATTTATTGACGCAGATATCGATGACACAATGTAAGATTCATTGATAGCATCGCTTTGTGTAGTGACAACCGTCATGAATTGCAGTTATGTTTGTCAAATTCAGAAATCATTGCAGAAAATGATTCAGAGTTCATTTCAGAACATTGTATGCAATAAAGGGCTTTGGAATAGATTATCATTTCTGCTATGAAAAGGAAAATTCTGTCATGTGCACACCATGCAAATTTCATTTCAATCAGATTTATCTTGATTGGCGACTTGATAAATTTGTGCTTACTAGGCATGGATATTTGTGTCTTTTTTCTGCTGAGGTCCCGCATCCTCAGACTTCTACGCGTATAAGCTGACAGTCTCCTATCAGACCTCTGTGTGCAAACAGCTGCTTGAGGGGATTTATTTATTTTATTACATTATAGTAACTAGTTTTGACTTAACTCTTTCTACCAATGAATTCACAAAACTGCACGAAACAAAAATAACAACAAAAAAGAAAAACATACCGCTTTGACAAAAATTCATTTCAACAGATATTAAACAAAACTTTCCACAGTTTTAAATGATCACACGTAGAACAAGGTCTCTTTTATTCGATATTTACATTCAGTTTTTGGTTTGATCCGCAATATTCTTCAAAAGGCTGGACTCGATCACTATGAGTTTTTGTATATTGATTTTTTTTTCTTTCTATATAGAAAAATCACAAGGGTTTATTAAAGTAATGGAAACACGTACTGTTTGTGGAGAACATTTCATTAATAAGCTGTATGCCTAACTTGAGCTTTCAGAACAGATGCAATTCGACGTGGAATAGACTTATATAAGTGTGGGACCATTTTTCCTGTAAAATATGGCCCAACTGTGCCAGTGATATGCTGGAGGTGGAAAATGCGATCTGCCCTTGCGCTCCAGACTTTCCCACAAATGTTCAAAAATATTGAGATCTGGAGATTGAGGTGGCAGGGAAGCTGCTATTACCTCATCCTCATTTTTCTTCATCCATCATTTGTGCAAACTACAACTTGGCATTTTTCGCACAATGCACAGGTGCATTATCCGCGAAACCAAGAACGTTCATTGGGGAATAATGCCCGCAACATTGGGTGCAGGTGGTCCCCTTGAATGGATTCAGTATAAATGGATGTGACACGTTGCGGATGTGACAACATCTAATGATCTAAGATCCTAAGGAATGCCATGATATGGCACCCCACAGCATCAGGGATCCACCTCCATGCTTCACAGTCGGAACCAAACAGTTGGGCAAAAAATGAAACAGTCGGAACTAAATAAATAATGAATAATCGAAATAAATGAAAATACAGTCGAAACCAAACCAGTCGGCCAAGAAATGAAGCGTCAGACGTTGTCTGACGCTTCAGTTTTTCGCCAGACGTACTCTACCAATGGTGGGAAACAATGTGTAGCACGATTCTTCAGACCAGATGACACGTTGCGTCTTTAGCATCCCAGTTTTTATGTGCTTTGCATCACCTTACACGTTTTGTTGCATTGATGTTGGTAATCAGAGGTTTGCGGATTGCAGCACGGCCATAAATACCGGCACGATGAAGTTCCCGACGAACTGTTATGACGGAAACGGGATCATTCCGACTGGTGTTTAACTCTGCTGTTATTTGCGGTGCCGTGGTCTTGTGCTTGCGTTGTAGAACCCGTGCCGACGTTCGCCTATCCCTATCTGACAACTTCGTATGGCGTCCACAATTTGCACTTTTGAGGCAACGCCCTGTCCTTTTTGATAGGTAGTCATGATCTTCGATTAATTCCTCGTGTTACACCTACTATTTCCGCCGTTCTGGTTACTGAAGCTCCTGGAAGACGCGCACCAATGATCATGCCTTTTTGGAGGTCACTGAGATCTGACATTGTCGACAATTACACCACAACAGCTGTTTCACCTGCGTCTGTGGCACTGCTACGTGATAGCCGACATCGTACTTCTCCCCTTTATATACCTCACATCGCGGGTGACGTCGTCCTTGTGATATGCATACGGCGCATTGTTTGTACTCCAGTCGCCTTCGGTGTTCTCATTATTTTGATAAACTCCTGTAAGTCTCAAGTTCCAAGGTAGATCCGCCAATTAGAAAAAAATACTGCAGCAATAATCGAATTAGCAGCATACCACAACACTAATAAACTTTATCTAGTTCTAAATCATAAAACAGTTGTGCTGTTCAAAAAGATTTTCATGTCATATAGCTTGTCTTTTGTGATTATTTTATCTGTTTATAATATTGGGCTTCTTTAAGAAATACGAGACTTAGCTACAGACCGAAACTTCCATTCCAGAAGACCATACGTTTCGATACTATTAAGATATTGTGCTATTTTGCCATGTGTTTTACTTAAGACTGCCATTTGATTGGTTACCATTTTAAAGGCATCAGCAGTTGGATATTTACATAAACAGCATTATTATATTGGTACTGAAACACATTGCAATAAAATTTCGTAACTAAGAACAGTATTACCCCAAGTCCTCAAAGTATGATTGATAACAGTAAGTCATACAAACATACAGATTGGTAAACTAGAAGGAATCAAATTCGTAAAAGCTAAGAAATGGTTCTTCAACTGTAATAGGCGGAAATTTCTTAGTAGATATGTATAACACAATGAATAATGCAGTCGATAAAATATTTTATGCAATGCCATTCCGTTGACCATCATTGACACTTAAGTTTGCTTCCATAACATTTCAGAGGTGATAACTATGCAAAGAAATGACCCAAACAAAATTATGTATTGACATTCAGTTGATTCCTCTTAAGGGTGAATTGGTTCCACGATGCTTTCAAAACAAGAATATATACACAGTCGTATCAGAATAATATGACCATCTACCATAGTATTACATCGTAGGTGGTCATATTTTTCTGATAAGACTGTGTAATCTCAAAAATAGACAAGCAGATTCACAAATATGTATTTTTTTTAATATAAAGAAATCCACAGAGATCATTAGTATGCAAATAGCGTTCGATACGTATATTTGTTTCGAAGCAATAAGCCTGAATTTCTTAAGTTGATAAAATCCTCTACCACATATTTTCCTGGCTCAATTATTAATTCCTTGCCTCTTTTGACAACAAAATATGCATTAAAAATTTCCCTAATCCTCTTCTACATCGATTCAAAGACAAAAAGAGGCGTTTTCCCCTCTCTTTCTCCTCTGAAAATGCAATTTTGCGTTAACTGAAAGTTTAATTTAAAAAAATCGCAAGACTTGACACTATCTTTATTTCCCATTCATTGGGGCCGGAGATGGCTGAGTCTGTAGCGTGCTAAGCACGTAATTTGCAGTTCGAGTCCCAACGTTGAGATTTATCTCCGCTAAACTCCCCCCCCCCCCTCCCCTGTCCTCGGTCAGAAAGCGGGCACTTGAGAACACAGCGAGGAACCAATGAAAGAAGGGAAAGGAACCAGTATAATCGTATATAGCCCGGGTGAAATCCGTAGCTGATATCAGTGGATAATATAAAACGACGATTCATTATAAAGCACGTAACAGATGATATGTACTTAGGAGTATTCTGAAATGCAAGACAAATGTTTAATAACGCTAATAGTTGTTGCTTACCAAACAGATTATCTGAGGTACTGATCTATATCTATATAAACAGAGAGAGAGAGCTGTACATTATATTTAGTTACTAGCTGATGAGAATTCGAAACTAATTCTGTGGGTTGCGATATTTTACCTTCTGGGGAAGCTTTTTCTTTCACATAATAGACTAAATGGCTTGGTCACAAGGGCACCAAGGGACTCAGAGAAGGTTGGAGGAAGGGGACCTACTGAACAGATGTTAGGAGACAGATTATTATGTAAATAGCGTTCCATACGTATATTTGTTTCGAAGCAATAAGCCTGAATTTCTTACAGATGGAAGCCTTCTGCCAAGACGATCGAGCATGCACCACGGGTTAATATTCCATTTGATGGACGGCGTCCTTTCCAAACTCATCGGTGCCCCCTTATTGACAGAGGGCAGGGTGATAAATCTCAACGCTGCTACATTTGAAAGTCTGCGGGAAACCTGAATTTGAAAGTCTACGGATTTATTCATTTCCATTTCGTTCATAAAAAATTACATCTCATTTTTTATCTAACTTTCAAATAGAAACTTCGAAATAAAATGATGAGAAATGCAATAAAGAGAACAAAAATTTTATAATTTTGGTATCTACAATCTATTATCAAAGAGAGTAACAAACACATGAAGATAAATTAAGCAAATATCATAAAAATAGGCAACAGAGTAAATAACGAACTCATAAATAATTTGGAAATTTAATTTCCTTTAACACGAGAAGGCTTATAATAGAATTTTTATACTATAAATTACAATTTATGCACTTATTCATTGTATTGTTCTTTGCGACGTTTAATGTCCGATTTCAATGAAAATTCTAATGCAGTTCACTTATTTCATACTTTTTAAAAACAATATTCAATCATCAAGTTTAAAACTTTAATAATTAGTTTTCTTCAAAATTCGTATATGAAAAGGGAATACGTTTATGCTCGTGAAAAAGTACCGTTTTATACATCGCATGCAAAACGAGATTGTGCACAATTCGAACGTTTTCAATTATCAATTTTCCTGCTTTCCATTTAGTGCTTGAATATGATTGACTGATGCCATCCGACGTTCCACTTATACAGGACAATACTACATCTTATGGATGGCACCAAAAGCCACCTTCGTGTGCTGGTTGAGGCCTATCAAAACACTGACATTGAGGCTGCGATGCAGCGGAGTGAGTACCTGTCGTTTACATTACTTTAGCATTATCGAAATCTTTGATTCGTTGCATTCTGTAATTTTGAACTTTCGAATTTTGAGCCCTGTGTGCTGGTTGATGCCTATCGGAACGCTGACATTAAGGTTGCGAAGCAGCTGGGAGAGTACCTTTCGTCTAAATTAGTTTCATATTATCAAATCAGTCAGATCATTCATATCTCTAATTATGGAACTTTCGAATTTTGAACCATGCCAATGATTTATTGCCAATATGGATAGGTAGCATTATGGTGTAATTATTACTGCCACTCTGTACATGAATTGTGCCGAAAGTCTACCATTATTTAAGGGGTAAATTAGAGCTCTTTTAATTTTAAAACATGATATTCGCTACTTAAATATCAGTTATTTGGGACAGATGTCCAATTTCGAAGCTCTCGTGGTGTCGTGGATGGTTGGGTGAGGGGACCCACTGGACAGCTGTTGGAAAAAGGGTGTCAGCCTCCCGTCAAGGCCATCCAGGGTGTTCTTTAATGTGCGTGGGTGTGTCTCTCCCACACACGGGACCACGGCTTAACGTCCCATCCGACGGACGGCGGACATTTGAAGCCCATCAGTGACCCCTATTCACTGTAGGTAAGGCGGGGAGTGTGGCAGAGAAAAATCTCTACACTTGCCCAGCTGGAACCCGAACCTGACAATTGCAGGTTACGAGCCTGGCACGCTGCCAACTGATCCCCGTTAAAAAAAAAAATGAGAATAAAAATAGAAAGAAGGAGGGAAAAGAAAAAGAGAAATGGTGACAAAAAAAAAATCGGTTAGTAAGTAGTAATGAGGCAGAATAAAATGATAAGATAATAATGATAAAAAAATAATAAGTAAAGTGAGAAAAAAAAAGGAAAGATGGGGGATAGAAAAAAAGGATATAAGATCTTGATTGAAGTCCAGACAGTGTTTGAATTTGTTATGTATTTATGGTTTGGAATGTCAATCATGAGAATACTTTTAGGTTTTAATATTTATTATTATTATTATTAATATAATTAATTTTAATTTTGGAAGGATACGAAGTATATTAAAGTGTAAAAGGGAGGGTGGTGGCGAAAGCGTTCACAAAATACACCTCGACGTGGATTGGTACAGCCAAGAACATTGAACCTCGCCAAACTGAGATGAGAGACAGACGCCGTTAGCGCTCCGCAGTTATGGCATATCGGAGATTGCGCGCTGCGTCCTTGGGTCGAGAGTAACGTGGAGGATGGCACAAGTCGAGGAAATCCCCGACAGGCATCGTTCCGAAATTGACTGTGGAGACTGCATGCCAAGGGTAGGTGGGAAGTTGTGGGGGGGGGGGAGGAATGGAATGCAAGCCTGCTAGAGCTTACGCATAGAGTGGCTGTCTTGTAAAAATACTTGTGGTCTTTGGAAAGTCGTGAAACATGGAGAACATTGGATAATCTACAAAAAATAAAATTACAAGTAGACGATTATGAAACACACACTGTTACTGTAATTTTAAAAATAGGTTTGATTCTATTTATTTTTTTTAAATATTTTTAATATTTTGTGTACATAACGACCCTAAGGATCGTATTTTAAATGTGCAGAACCAACTAATGGTAGTTGATACTTGGCTTATTTCTCAGATGTCGCTGAATTGTGGTGCAACAAACATCCTCAAAATTTTATCCTCGGTTGTCTTTGTTGAAAAAGATATTAGGGGACTGACTAGAATGACTAACGGAGTCATTTGATCCACACACAAAAAAACGTAATATAGGGAGATTATAAAATATTTAAGTAGAAAGATCACGCTGCAATCCATTACAATGTTTTAAAAGTATGCTTTCCCTCGAACTCCTGGACACACTTCGTCAAGCAATTACTTCAACATAATCTCTCAACTTACCAATTTATCATTACCTCATTAGCTAAACTTTTCATTACTAAATAAAGCGCATTATATTATTTTATTGTATTTACCGAATACAATAATAATATAAGTATATTATGCGATATAAGTTTCTTTGCCAACTAAAGCAAAAAAAATAAAGTTGTTTTCAAGATGTCCGATTTGAATGAAAATTCTAACAAAATTTTAATTATAAACAATGAAATCAAATTAGTTTTTAATATACAAAACTAATCCATCCATTATAAATCATATACGCACATTCAATACTTCCCATTTTTATGAGTTTTTCAGAAGCCAAATAATTTAACTCCATAAAAACTGCATAAAAATGCATATTTGAAAATCCCTTTTGAAATTAAAATAATTAGTTATCGTGACATTACAAAAAGCCTTAATTTAATAATTAATATACTGAGTATATCTTTCGAACAAATGTGCCTACAAATTACAGGTAGCGCAGAAATCTGAAAAGAATTAAAATAAAATCATGAATTAATCAGTTCAGTTTCTAACAATCCCACCTTCGCGTCCACTAAAAATGCAGCGTTGTCTTCCAGCCGGTTTGCACCGGTTGTTAAAAAACAAAAAAAGAAAAAAATTCAAAATACGAATAATTAAAAATGTAAACAAAAATTACGAATAATGAAACAAATAATATATAACGCGAACCGTTGTGGTTACTTTTGTCGATTCTTAAAAAGGAAATTCCCTAAGGACATTTCATATCTTTGTGTTAAAAATAAGAGTAATATAAGAAATAACACTGAAGCGAACGGTTATTGACAAACTCGAATGACACTACTGTTAACATGGTATGCCATTCAAAGTAATACAACGAAAAAAAAAACGGTTCAATAACATTTTTATGTCATATTCTCTAATAAGAGTAAACTGCATCTGAAGTTGCTCGAAATCTAGCAGCTTAAAAGCCCAAAGTACGTGCGCCATATTGCTCCGTCAATGATTTGTCTCCAACCATTGAGCTTAGAAGCTGTTGTATTCATCAGAACTTCAGATTAATTTTACTCATTACCGAAGATTGCGAAGCGATAACGTATATTTTGCTCTAAATCTGGCCTTGTCCCTACCATATATTTACCATTTCGCAAAATCGTCTAATTCGCCCGTGGGTATTGCTTCACTAGCCACAGGTTGGAAAATAGCAGACAAAAGATCACAAACACCACCCACGGGATCATCTATATCTTTACAGAGAGAAATCTAAATTTGATCCTATATTGTTCATGTTCAGCAAGCACAGCCGCATTACCGAAACACATTAATTCAATTTACTGCACATCGTGAATTTCAGTCATCGTCATTGCAGCAAATGTTTCCTATTGCCCACATTTTAACGATTACAAATTGCGGCCGTCTCGTACTGTAAACATTCGTCGAGTGGGTGGTAGAGAAAATGACTGCTTGGAAGGTACGAAGAACGGCGTGTTTTCAGCTGTCCCTCTCTTGACGTCAGAAGCCACCAAATCGTGATCTTGAATAGCTTTATTCTGTGGTCTCTAAAAGTAAAACAAGCAGAAGTCACTACAGCGCGAACGAGCCGCCAGCATTCATGCTCGACTTTGTACTTCGTATTTAATCACTACAAAATTAATGGCTTCGTTTTCGTCAGTGAAAGTAACGACCAGTGTAATCCTCGTCTGCCTTCTGCAGTCCCTGGGAACAAGTAAGTTGAGTTTGGCTGTCTTATCAGATGATCTTCTCACGTATTAATTTGATTTATGTAAAGTTTTACCTAATCGTAACATCAAAGGCTGTTTTCTTTCGTTGAAATAAGAAATTAGTTAGTCACTGGCTACGATCGCTTACCCTTGGCGGTGTTAAGATTTTCGCGCTTCTCTGAGCTTTAGCTTGAATAAATTAAGCAGAATGCACATAGAAACCGCTTTTGTTGAACTCAGAGCTGAAATTCACAGATTCTTTCCGCAAAGTTTTATTGAATTCTCTCTGTATTTGGTTTTTGACAGAATAGTAAAAGCAACTGTAAGTCCTATCATTACGCATCTCATATATAAGAAACGAAAAAAATTATAGCAAATATAATTATATACAGCACTGTTTCCCAAAGCGTTCGGGACAAGATACCTGTCCTTAGAAAACAATAACCGCATGGTCCTATTATTATCGCGCAACGTTAATGAATGATGCAAGACTGGTTCCACCGCATATTTCGTATTTTCTTCCTAGTTTTCTGAAAAGTTATTCATTATTTTCATATTTTTTTTACATTCGTTTATTGTTTGGGGCCGGAAGAAAAGATAAGAAAAATGGTCCCAGCTATATGAAGTTTGAGACATTCTAATATACAGGAAACGAAAAAAACTATAACAAATAAACACTTCATATACAGGAAAGGGGTCAGATAGACAAGTTTCCTTCAAAATATGAGGGCTGGTTTGGCTGTCAGTAGCACGTCAGACTCATTATCTGATTTTTCCAGGTTTGAGTTCCACTGGACGTGCGTTATTATTTTTCGGCTAGCACCCAGTGAGAATGAAGGTGAGAACATTAAGCCAAGGACATGTGCGGGGATCTTGCGCATGATAAACACTCTAGTATATAATCTTAATAATTTGCATCTCCATTACCATATAGTCTTAATAATTTGCATCTCCATTACCATATAGTCTTAATAATTTGCATCTCCATTACCCTTACTACTATTCTCAAAATGGGAGCATGCCCCCCCCCCCCCCCAGACCTGGCCCTGGTCTTTTATATTAGGTGGTTTGATTCACAAATAATGATATACATAGTTAAGCATAGGAGTTATATACGTATATGACTCCTACTCATGTTGTGTAGGAAGAAATCATTTTTTTTTTTTGTTCACCGCATATGGGAAAATGAGAGATTAGGGACAGAATTATGTGCCAAAATCTGGAACTCTGTGAACTAGGACTGCATGAGGATAATGTGCATTTTAGTTTCAAATTAGGACATCTCACTTGTAAATTCAGATTTACTTGAGCAGGCCATTTAGTTTATGCTTGAAAGAAGCCAAGAGCATTTTATCACTTTTGAGAAATACATATTCCTGAAAAATAACGCCTGAAATCATAAACGAGCTCGTATTGTTAGGATAACTTCCTACACAACGACGCAAAGTCGATCCAGCCACATATCCTGACCTTGGCAATCAGTTTTATAACTCTGTCTTGCAAAAAAAAATCGTACACAAAATAATCTATAAGCCATCTGTTTAGCAAACAGCTTTATACATGCATTAACCTTTACGGCTGTGTCTATATTTTGGTACGACAAAGCCTCTTCTTACAGATGAATGAGACATTAACACAATTCACTTGGTAGAATGTTTTCTGTTCATCTATTGATATCAAGGAAAACGACAAAATGGACTCTTGCCCTAGCACTGTACCTGAAAATGATGAAAGCCTAGAAATCATTCCGTAGTAGAATGAAAAGCAAATCGAAAATGCAGAATTATACGCATAAATTCAATACTAAAATAGATTTAAAGTCACTTTGCAGTTGTATAAATTGGTCCAATTCTTCGTCTTCATGAATTGGTCTCAGCAATTGGAAACAACCGAAGAGACCTATTTACGCAGTTACAACTGTCTCGAAGTCTACCTTTATATAAATAAAAGAAATTTTCACTTGAAAATGATTTCCAAACATTACAGAATGCATTCTGGCACCAAAATTCGACAAGGAGATGTGAATAGGATCGAACACACCCCCGATACAAAGATTTGGATCTTGCAGGACTCGAGGACTCGAGCAGCCTGAATTTTGCGATCTTGCAGATCTTGCAGGACTCGCAGGACTTTGCAGATCTTGCAGGACTCGAGCAGCCTGAATTTTGTACGTCACTGGCACTATCGCTGAGATGATTCATTTCTTGAGTTATCTAAATGCCAAACAAAATATAACATAGTGTATATTAAAAATTTATAAATAGCGCATTGTCAACTGAAAACTGACCATTCGGCCTGTAACGTAATAAGAACATCGTGCCCGAGTTCAAGGTTCATTTGAGAAAGGTCCTCATGTCACTTAATTTACGTTATTGCCATATTATTTAAACCAACTATTTTTTTAATGTTTTAAAAAAGGAAAGATGCCACTCCCCTACACAAAGGACGAAAATAACCTAGAAGTTCTATTCGGCTTGTAGTCAAGTGCGCTAACCACTAGACCAAGTATGGACTAACAAATTTAAATTTTGATCTACAAAGACGCTTATTGTACTTACGAATATATAAGGGTCGTTCAAATGAAAAGTGGGGACGTCGTAATGAAGCGTAAATCATTCACTGATCTGTTCAAATTAACCATGCCTATTCAGAGATTTCTTCCAACGTGAAATTGCAACAGGATACCCTTTCCTAGAGCGATTTTGGCTGTTGCATGAGCTGATAATGCATTGCATCTCTTCGACTGATTCACCTTCCTTTCCATAGCCTTTTTTTTTTACAGGTTCAGAAATGTGAATATATAATAGAGGAAATGTCAGGTCTTTAGAAAGGATTCCCAACCGTACCTATTGAACGTTGTTATTGTTACTTGGGCAATATGGAAACGGATATTCTCATGGAACATAGCAATCAATTGTTTCACTCAAAAGTCCTCTGCGCTTCGACGTTTTTTGTCTGCTTTCAAATGCCTAAAGTTTCACAAGGTCATTGTGAGTTGATGATGTAACCATGTTCCAAAACCTCAATCAATGGCAGACCCTGACAGCCATATTAACGTCAGCATACAATAAATTGTTTAATTTTGGATGTTTCCATGTGGGTTTTGTCTGGAATCAACGTCTCTCACGTTCAAACAATATTTGTCACCGAATCCGGCGTTGATGAATTCCCTCTGCATACCCTATTCCCTGCGTGATAGCATAAACATCAGTCAGTCCATTACCCAGATGTAGGGATTTTCCCCCTTTTCATTTCAACGACCATTATATAAACTGTCAAATCTTATCCCTTAATTTTGTCAAATCACCGTGTTCATTTGAGAAACGTCAAAAAATCAGTATTTAAGTACATTTCATCTGTATCAGATAATTTAAATAAAATAATGAATTATTTAATTTTGTTTGGGTTAAGTTGTTTTACCTCTGAGCGGCATTTTTTTGCACCCATGGGCTAAATGGCCAGGTGACATGGACCCCGAAGGCTCAGAGAAGGTTGGGGGAGGAGACCCACTGGAACAGCTGTTAGGTGACAGATGATAGCCTCCTGTCAATGCTATCCAGCGTGTTCTTTAACGTGCACAGGGTATGGCTCTCCCGCACACGGAGCCACGGCTTAACGTCCCATCCCACGGACGGCGGTCTTTCCAAGCCCATCGGTGTATCCTATTAACCGTGGGCAGGGCGGGGAATTAATATTGTTTGTAATAATTGGAGTAATGAATTATTTAATATTGTTAATTTAATATTCCATGCCCCCTTGATTCCTCCCCCACTTGGCCATTGTCTTTTATATTAGGTGGTTGGTCGGTTGTTGTTAACATCGGAGAATCTAAAACGAAATTTCCACATGCAAGAGATTTATAATGTAGTTTGCACGATTAAATCTGTTAGCATACTCTGAGGAATATTATTTTTCACACATACCTTGCAATAATTAAATATTTCATTTGTGATTACTAAACAGATAGTGCTCCAATCAAAGGATCAGAGAAGATAATTTGCTACTACAAAATAGCTTCCTTCTACAAAACCAAGTTCATTCCTGAAAATCTTGATGCTCGCTCTGTACTCATATTATCTGCGATTTTGGGAACTTGAACCAAACGACATTCAAACTGGATTGTGCAAATCGTTTCCTGGATATCGACCAAGGCTTCTATCAGGAACTTTTACATTTTTTGCTTTTTCTCAGTATTGAATAAAAGAGGCAATAAAAAATATTGTAACACATGCACTAAACGAAAGTTATATCCTGATAAAGTTTAATATGACCTCAAAAGTCCTGTTGCCAAAATAGTCAGGACCAAGACCTTAAGGGAGGGGATTGCTTAGTTACTCCAACCGTGCCAGTACTTAGTTTTAGCTTCACAAAACTCCCACCCAACTCTGGTCAAAAACGATGATGCATCGATGGACTTGGAGAGGCTGCCGTTCGTCGGATGGGACGTAAACCCTGGCCTGTGTTCGGTGACCGATCCTTGTGCACGTTAAAGAAAATGTTCGATGGTTTTGACATGAGGCTTTCACCTGTCTCCTAAAGGCTGTTCAGTGGATCCCCTTCCCCACTCTTCTCTGAACCCTTGTAGTCCTTGTGACTTGTCCATTTAGCCTACCGTGTATAAAAAGGTAAAAAGTATTGTGTGCTCAGAAGTAAAACAATTCAACCCAACGAAGACCTTAAATCGTCTGTTAATCTGAAATATGTTTTCTACGATTAAAAAACTCTAAGAATTAAATATACATCTAAAACACTCCAGATCAACTAGGCAAATACTCGACAGAGATTAAGACAAAACAGAAACCCAAATAATTATACTTATAAGATTTTAATATTTTTTCATGTTTCTGTTTTACATATTCCTTTGCGAAAATAATTACGAATACATTCCTTTTTTCTGTTTATCTCACTGTATTTTTGATGAGCCATAAATGGTAGTTAATGTAAAGATTTTTTATTGTTGGTTTCTACTTCCAACCAGTTAAAAAGATCCGAATCACAAAAAAAAATAAAAATTCTAATCCATTTCAAAATACGACTGTGTAGCTCTGCTCTTATCCACAAAGATATTTTCATAAGATCAAGAAGTTTCCGCGATGGTAAACTATTCTGAAAAGTCTTCAACTTAATAACTTATTCAAATTTATTCTTCAGATGGTGGAGGGGAAACAAGACGGGAGTACAAACAAGACATTAAATCCGTATGTATACACTTCTTTTCTTTCTTTAGGTACTTATAGAAACAGGAATTTCTCGGTAAAGCATCGAAATATAGGCCTACGATACCTTGGCTGATCAAATGCATTTCAAAAGCAGTCTAATATACCTGTTATTTGCAAAAATTGGACACGCTGGAAGCCAATATCAGTTTCTAATGGTCAAAAGTTAATCTTGCCTCAGTGAGACATTAGGGCATTACCTGTCCCTATAACAACATGGGCTCATAACACATTTCGTGGGGGAAGGGCGAATTTTTTTCTCTTCACTATGTTTCTATACGTTGATCTCAAAAGTTTAATATCATGCGTTATATTTATAGCTGTTATATGACTTTTTTTGTTTATTCGATTTGTATAGCGGACGACGTCACTGAAGATGTTGAACCCGAAGTTGAAAGTTCTTCTAGGCATGGGTGGATGGGTTGACAGTACAGAAAAGTACTCAGTACTTGTGAGCAATCAAGAAAAGCGAGCTAATTTCATCAATTCTTCAATACCTTTCTTGAAACAATATGGATTTGATGGTCTGGACCTCAACTGGGAATATCCAAATTGTTGGCAGGGAAACTGTGGATGCAAGCCAAGTGACAAGCAAAACTTTGTTATTTTTCTTCAGGTGAGATCCTTTTTACTTTCAGCAAACAGAATATTTACCATGAATTCAATGGATCGTGAACCTAAAAGGTCTCACGCATTTTAATTTCTTCTATTTTTAACGCACCTTAATTTTAAGGCTCTTTTAGTGTTTATATTATCTAATAAATGCTTTCAGTAAAACTGATCACTGAACAAAATATCATCCTAATATATATTAGAGACATGAACCGGGAGAGAAAGATTAACATCTAAGGTTACGCAGTATCTTTAGCATTAAGTGGTTCAACTTTGTAAGAAATGATGAGGTTAGGCAAAGGAGTCGGCAAGCTCCGACAGCATAAATTTAATAAAATAATTTATTCTATTGGGAGGAAGGTACAAAGATATACAACACCGCTCAAGACATATCAAAAACATGAAATACAAATCATCAAGTGTGTAACCATACATATACAGTACACTGCTGAAGAGTCAGCAGTTGCCATCCCATGGCCGAGTGGTTAGCGCACTTGGCTACTGATCTAAGGGACCTGGGTCTAAGGGATCTGAGTTCGAGTCATGGCCAAGTGGTTAGAGTATTTGGCTTTCCTTACTGATCTAAGGGACCTGGGTTCGAGTCCCGGGAAAGGCATGGATGTTCGTGTCTTTTTTCTGCTGAGGTCTTGCCATCCTGTCAGACCTTCTACTATCGTATATAAACTGACAGTCTCCTGTCAGACCTCTGTGGCAAGCAGCTGCTTGAGGGGATATTTATTTAGAGCATTTGACAAGGAATAGCGAATTATAAGTTTGAATATGTGCTTATGCGCTTGTTTACAAATGTTCGTCTCTTGGATA
The DNA here is from genome assembly GCA_038380435.1 of Ryuthela nishihirai. Taxonomy (NCBI): domain Eukaryota; kingdom Metazoa; phylum Arthropoda; class Arachnida; order Araneae; family Heptathelidae; genus Ryuthela; species Ryuthela nishihirai. The sequence continues at coordinate 26,194,903 of JAWZYU010000028.1, read as the reverse complement.
ATTTTTATGATTAAAAAAAAATATGTGTTTTATTTCAATTATTGGAATTTCATGGTGACAGCACTTGACAAATGCTGATCTAAATGCAGGCATGCTAAAGTACGGAAAAGATTGAAGATATAAAAATTGTGTTGGGTTGTTTTACCTCTGAGCGGTACTTTTTTGCACACAATGGGCTAAATAGCCAGGTCACAAGGACCCCGAAGGCTCAGAGAAGATTGGGGGAGGAGATCCACTGGAACAGCTGTTGGGAGACATATGGTAACCTCCCGTCTAGGCCATCCAGCGTGTTCTTTAGCGTGCACAGGGGATGGCTCTCTCACACACGGAGCCACGACTTAACGTCCCATCCGACGGACGGCGGCCTTACCAAGCCCATCGGTGTCCCCTACTGACCGTGGGCAGGGCGAGGATATATAAGTAAAAATAATTATATATAACAGCATATCTAGATGAATGAATAGGCGAACACAGTCATGTGTTTCTTATACTGTGGGGGCGTGGGTGGCTCAGTCAGTAGCGCGCCAGGCTCGTAATCTGTAGTTCCCAGGTTCGAGTCCCAGCTGGGTCCGCGTTGAGATTTATCTCTGCAAAATTCCCCGCCCTGCCCACGGTCAGTAGGGGACACCGATGGGCTTGGAAAGTCCGTCGTATGGGACGTTAAGCCGTGGCCCCGTGTGCGGGAGAGCCTACCCTGTGTACGTTAAAGAACACGCTGGATGGCCTTGACGGGAGGCTACCATCTGTCTCCCAACAGCTGTTCCAGTGGGTTCCCTCCCCCAACCTTCTCTGAGCCTTCGGGGTCCATGTGACCTGGCCATTTAGCCCATGGTGTGGAAAAAATTGCCGCTCAGAGGTAAAACAACCCAACAACTTTTACTGTGTGCTGATGTTAGCGCGTGCATTAGCTTAATTACTGCGCAATTTACCAGGAGAGTTAAATCTCTGTTTCAACAAATCGGATCAAAGATGAATTAATTCTTTGCAATATTGAAGGCTTCAACAAATTTTACAAAAATGTGGATGTGAAAATAGATCAGGTGGAGTATGTTTTTGTTCATTCCAATATTTTAATTGTAATAATGCCGATTTAGTGTCCTTAAAAGTTAAGATTAGTAATGGTGACTATAATATTATTTCAGTGAAAAGATTCCCTAGCCTAGATAAGCAATGTTTCATTGACCAATTTTCCTCTGTTATTACAAAATAAAAATGTCATATTAATCCATAACTTTAATACTGATTTATTGGATAATAAGAAGCCACACGGATCCCCAAGGACTCATAGCTTAATAGTGGTAGGAGATCCACTGAAAAACTATTAAGAATTCACTGGAAACCTCTCATCCTTCCATTTAGCGGATGGATACCTTTAGCGAGAGCAAAGCGTTACCGAAGAAAATCAGCGTATGCATAAGTGCAGACTCGAATTTCAGCCAGCCCCGCCTCAAAGAAAAAAGATCTAATAGGATCAGATACCTTCGACTCTGCCAGCAATGAGATCGCAAAAACAATTCATTTGGAATTACGAATCGCTTTGTAATACTAGCATTGACAGTAATATCTTGCATTATATCAGCCTAGTAGGAATAAAGGAAGCGGAATAAAAATTTAACTCATATTTTTGAAGTGTTGTTTGAAAACTGCTGAGATTATTTTATATTGACAGGGGGGATATTCTATTGACACTTTATATATTATTTAATTTTTCCTTCAGGTAGAAATTTCAAATATACAGACAGTGCTGTCGAATTTCATTGCAAGAAAAATTTTTTGGTAGTTTTCGGATAACCAGTCGTAATTGTGCGCCAATCTTCGTATCCAGTGAATCCGTCGTCCTCGTTATAAAAATCGCCCCGATTGAGCGGAGGCCAAGTGAAAACGAATCAGTAAAGTGTTTATTATTCGAGGTTGTCCAATTCGAGTTAGCATATTAGTATTTCACTTTACTACTTGTCAAATCCATTTCAGTGAAGTTAACAGATGCCAGTGATATCTAGTTTTTGATGACTTTTTGGAATCTGTTTTTTGACCTTTACTCTTTCTATGCCAGCTAGGGTTCTCAAATGGTACCCTCGAATAAAAAACACTTTACTGATTCGTTCTCACTTGGCCTCCGCTCAATCGGGACGTTTTTTAAAATGCGGACGACAGATTCACTGGATACGAAGATTGGCGCACAATTACGACTAGCCGAAAAGTACCAATTTTTTATTTAGGGCCCGATCAAAATAATTAACCAAGATTTAAACATCGAGGAATAGCAAAAAATATTAAATAATATTATACAAAGAAATTACGATCGAATAAAAAAATGCTTTGGATGGTTTATAGATAATTAGAATTTTTGTGTTATAACTTTCGCTTATATTTTCAGGAACTTCGAGCTGCATATGAACCATTCTGCCTGACTCTTAGTGTTAGCGTCCCCGCAGCAAAATCGGAAATCGATCAAGCCTATGATGTACCTGGCATATCTGCGTGAGTCTATTTGCTACATTACTTTTCCGAATATTCAATATCATTCACTTATGACAAAACTCTTTTTTCACCCAAATTAGCTTTCGAGTTTCAACGTAAAATTCCTCAGGTAATTATCCCGAATCACATGGTTTACTCAAGGCTGGACTTTGACCTTCTGAGCACCTAAGCTATGACAAGTTTTTATGATCACTGTGTAAAGCTAAGATGAACATTGTTTGCATATTGATTAATTTTAATATTAAAGAAATTTTCCTAATGTAGTAAAACTTGAAATGCATTTCTTTAAGGCACTTAATATCACGAGGTTAATATCACGAGGTCACTTAAACTGTAGCTTAGTAGCTTTTACTTAAGTTCGTGCCTAGGTTTCCTTAGGAGAGGTTATATAATTTATGGCAAATCCCGATGCTCCGCAATTCAAAGACTGCACTACATCTTTAAGAAGATGTCACGTTACCACTATCCACCTTCGGGGCTGAACAGTATTATAAAAGTAAAGTCCAGCACTCGCCAAAACCTAACTATAATCTTCGTCTTGGGACGCCACAAACAAGGATATAAAGACCAAAGTTGCTTTGGCGCCCATGATGCCGAGGTGCTTATGAGAGGTCTCAACTTAAGTGGAACGGAGTATATCTGAGGCACCTAGTTAAAACTAGGATGCGGTCAACACGTTTATCTTAAAACAAATCACGGCCATGAGGCCTGTGGCCAAACTAATGCATCTGACCAATTTATTTCACCTCAACCTTTTCACGAACTTGTCAGTTCTCAAATAAAACATATTTGAATAATTGAATATCCAGTATAAATAACTAGGCTAATGTTATGTACTTTTGAGAATAAAATTATTTAATAGCTCTATTCATAAAGCGATTTAATCAAGACAAAGGGCACAAAATTCAAACAGTATTATTTTACTTTTTCCAAACAAAATTAAGGCAGATCTCACTCTTGGCATCATGTTTTCAAGAATTGTTGAAGAAATGGCACTTAAAGTTATCTTATGAAAAAAAAAACAGTTATACGCCCATTGTGAAAAGAAAGAAAAATGGACCTACACCGGAAATGCAAGTGAAAACTGTAAATTCCACCATCAAACAAGTGAAATCCCACCGATTTTCGGGCTTACTATTGACAGAAAAATCAATTGGACTGAACACTACCAAAATCTAACTCCAACTGGAAAGAAACAGCTTCAACTACTGAGATGTTGCCGGCACCACATGGGGATGCAAACCCCAATGCCTACTAAATTTATACATTACAACAATGAGACTCAAACTGAAATATGCACTCGCCTTTGCCTGCAATACTTCTGCACACCAAAAAAACGAATCGAAGTCCCACAAAACAAAATATTTAGAGTCTGCTTGGGACAACTTCACACCTGCCAAACAGTCTCACTTTATGTTGAAACAAGCATTGCCCCTCTGGAATTTAGGAGATAAGAACTGCTGCAGAAAATTTTCTTAAGAGTTGTCTCAAAACACAATTTTTCACCCTATATATGAGAAAATTACTGGGAACAATTAAAAGTCAGCTCACACATTGCAAAACCATAGACAACCTCAATGGAGAGTTTGACTGGATCACATATCGCCCCCCCCCCCCATAGATTATCAACCATCCCAACATCCATACAGAAATAAGAAAAATCAACTAAAATAAAAAAATTACATACAACCAGACCTCGACCACATAGAAAGACATCTAGAGCAAGATTTTAAATTCTGGAAAAAAGTCCATACAGATGGCACTATGGATTTAAAATCCAACACATCAGCAGAAACATTTTTTGATTCAGAATAACTTCAAATGCAAATATAAAATGAGGAATTTCACACACATCACAGAGACAGAATTAATAGCAATATGGAAAACCTCACAATGGGTCAAAACTGAAAGCAAGAAGAAAATTGTCAATCTGACTACAAGGAGATGAGAATTTACAAATGCTTCTAAAAGAACCATCAAAAAGATGCAATCCCAAGCTGATACAAAATATTCTGTCTCTCTGTGATGAATTGATGAAAAAACACACGCACACACAAAATTCAGTCTCTTTCTAGTGGGTTCCAAGTCACATTGGACTCACTGGAAATAATATTGCTAACCTTTTGTCCAAGAAAGCGAAACAACATTCACATATTTACAAAAATGAACATAGATACTAATTTTAAAATATTTCTACAGTATTGTGTTTCACAAGAGTGCTGTTTGTGATGAAATTTTAAGAGCATTTTACTCAAAATACTCATAACACCCTCAACCGTAGAAGGATGGTGGACCCAAACTTGGACACAATGAACTCAAGAAAGTCTGATAGAAGGAAATTTTGATAGAAAGGATCAAGTGAAAATAATCAGAATGAGAACTGGCCATTTAAGCAGCGTATTGTGCAGAGACTCCGTTGGTTTGGCCATGTAGCCCGTATGGATCATTATAGATTAACAAATAGGGATATGAACAGTGTGCCAAAAGGCTTCAGAAAGAGGGGGAGATCTAGGATGAGGTGGGCAGACAATGTCGAACATGACCTTGTAAGAATTGTTGTAGAGTGGCCAGTTGCAGCAGATGTAGCTCAGGACTGATCTGCTTGGAGAACTAAATTGCACGGTCTAGTTGAACCTCCATAGCCCCTGGATGCTTGAGGATGATGATGATTATATGAACCACAAAGATTTGACTTATTTCTGAAACTGAAAGAAAATGAAAATTGAGGATTTCTCAACTTGTCATTTACTGGCACATGAAAATAAAAAAAAAAAGAGAAAAAAAATCTATAGACTCATCCTTGTCTCCCTTAGAAAATCACATTTTTACTATAAAATATAATAAAAAGCTGCTAAACTCCATCAGCCATGCAGTCAAAAAGGATTAGAAAAATCCCCAAAATAAATATGCATATATTTTGGAATTCTGTGGTTTAAAAACTTTTTCTTTGACAGTGAACAGAAGAGCTGAACATGACGGGGGTCATACATTTTTGAAGAAATGTGAATTTATATTTCATAAGTTTGGTTATTTCTCGACAGCCTGTATTAGTTGGTGATGGTATGCTGCAATGTGTATTTTAGCTTTCCTTTTATTGCAATTTTTCACCTCTTGCAGGATTTTTTTTTCCTTTACAGCCTGAATAATTTCACATCAAGTATTCTTAAGACTTTCCGACAATCCATGTACTTTGACTTATTATATTTCTTAAAGAGATCGTTTCCAAACTCTGAAAGAAAATCGTTCATTCTACCTTTTATTCCCTTAAATTTTTCTCTTCGTAAAACAAAATACTTCGCCCTGGGATTGTTTGCTGCCATATAGCTGATACAAAAGCTCCCATTATATTGGCAATTTTCTACTACTACCCTAGTTATGGTACTGACAATGACAATACGTCAGTGAATTTAATAAAAATACCTATTCACCGCTGAAGACAACACTGTATTCATTAAATTACATTATTCTAAAGCTAAGTTCATTAAACTTGATTTGTAAAAGAAATAGCACAGGATATGCTTCTGAGAGAGATAGGTTATGAATATTAACTTTTAGAGCAGGCGTGTCTAACCTGCGGCACTAGACAGCTAGTAATGCGGCCCACAAAATCGTAAACTTTACATGTTTACGACATAAGCTTTCAACATGATTATGTGATTTTCAACGAGTTTTTAATATCCCACTAATTTTATGTTGCCCTTTTTTAATTTTATAATAAAAAAATATGAATAATAAAACTTCATTTATTTTCTTATACATTAACTATATTATATATTTTATGTGCAGCCCAAAACAATTCATTTTCACTAAAGTGGCCCAGGGAAGTCAAATCTTCACTCAATGTGGCCCAGGGAAGTCAAAAGGTTGGACACGCATGATTTAGAGAAAACAATAAAGCAGAGTACAAAAGGAGGGAAAAATCGAGAAACGATTTCATGGCATCATTATTAGAAGAAAGAAAAACGCTTTTTTTTGTCGTTTGCATTTATTAATACATGCGTATAATAGGTCCTAATGTTCTATTTACATGATGTAAGAAGCCTAGCGCTTTCGACTGTACTTAGCAGCCATCCTCAGGGCGGCGCAAAGTTCCAAGCTCGATGCGGAAGGATCATGAAAGCTACCTCCGCTGCAAGACCTTTTTCATCAAAATATGTCTGCAAGAAAAAGGTAGTACTTTCATCAATCTAACGTTTCACCATTGAGTTTAGAACTTTGTGCTGCGCTGAGGATAACTGCTGAGTACAGTCGAAAGCGCTCGGTTTCTTAAATCGTGTAAATAGAACATTAGAGTCTACTATATTTGAATTGGGTTATTTTACCTCTGAGCACCACTATTTTGTATACAATGGGCTAAATGGTCAGTTCACAATGGACCCCGAAGGCTCAGAGAAGGTGGAGGAGGGCCCCACTAGAACGGCTGTTGGGAGACAGTTGGTAGCCTCCCGTCAAGGCCATCCAGCGTGTTCTTTAAAGTGCACAGGGTATGACTCTCCCGTACACGGGGCCACGGCTTAACGTACCATCCGACGGACGGTGGCCTTTCCAAGCCTGTCAGTGTCCCCTACTGACCGTGGACAGGGCTGGGAATTTTGGGGAGATAAATCTCAATGCTGACCCAGCTGGGCTCGAACCTGGCGCGCTACCGACTGAGCCACCCCCGCCCCAGAGTCTGCTATATACATATATTAATAAATGCAAACGGCAAAAAAAGCGTTAGTCTTCTAAGTTAACAAACGAGTTTCTTCTGGAAAAGGACTTTTAAGGTTGCTAATTGTAATTAACGGAAAATAGGGTCCTAAGTAAATTATCGACCGATATCTCTTTTCCCAGTATTTTCAAAAATATTAGAAAAACTAGCTAATAATAGACCTTTTAATTTTTTAGATAGTTTTAATTTTTTCTCTGAAAACCAATTTGGGTTTACGAAAGGTGGAAGTACAGAAACTGCATTGTTGAATTATACGTCAAAGGTGTTTCGTTCCATGGACAATAATCAATTTACTCTGTCTGTATTTATGGACTTGGAGGAAGCTTTTGACACCGTTGATCACGAAAATTTAATTAGGAAACTAGAAACTATTGGCATTTGTGGTGTTGTATTAAAATGGTTTAAAGACTACTTACAGCACAGAACGCAATGCGTTACTCTTTTTAATACACTTAGTAACCTAAAACATATTTCATATGGTGTACCACAAGGTTCAGTCCTGGGACCAACATTGTTTTTGATATTCATAAATGATCTATGTAAATTAAAACCAAATAGCTATATTAACACTTTTGCAGATGATACATCATTAACTTTATGTGCTGATTCTCTGGAAAATCTCTTTATAACATGAACACTGATCTAAAATGTGTGATGAAATGGTTGAATTTAAATGGGTTACATTTAAATACGAAAAAGACTAAGTATATTCTATTTAACCTAAAAAAGTAAGCAAACAATCCACATTCGATTAAATTAAAATTGCATAACTTTTCATGCAATAATTGCTCAGCTTGATGCTGTGAAGAAATTGAACAGGTTCAAAGACTACTATACCTAGGCGTTTATATTGATAGCTCTCTAAGTTGGAAAATGCACTTTGGAAAACTAACAAACACACTTTAGACAGATTTTATTATTTTAAAAAAACCCTCAGTAATAAAATCTTAATAATGCTATACAAATCTTGGGTCCAGTCTGCTATACAGTATGGTATTATAAGTGGGGAGGAACATACATTTCATCATTAAGGAATCTGATTTTAATGCAAAATAAGTTTATATTTCAAATAATACCAAATAAATATAAAACTGCTACCACCTTTTGAAAGTATACCATTTCAGGTGTATTTCCATTCAGACATTTATTTGTTTATAGAACATTAAATTACTTCTTTAAAAACAATAATGCAGTGCTACATTATACAAATTATTCCATGCGAGATGATGGGAAAAGATTTCTGTTACCACTTGCAAATAAAGAAATTATGCACAAACATTTTGATTATTTGGCCCCAAAATTTTTTCATTCTTTACCGATTATAATTCGGAATGAAACTAATTTTATGCTTTTCAAATCTCTCACTGCTAATTATCTAATGAGTATTACTAATGCTGACAGCCTGTTTTCAGTGTTAAAGTAAAAAAAATTATCGTGTTTATAAATCCTGTATTGTTTTCGTTTATTTTTTCTTCATGTAAAGTTGAGTGTCAATGTTGCCAAAATTATGTATTTAAATAATTTGTAAGTTAACCTACACGAGCTTAGATGCTCTTGGGTTAATAAGCGTATTACAAATATATGCTGTTTGTAACCCTATTATTATAATAAACTGATGATGATGATGACTAAAATTATGCTTAATTTTGCACACGTATCGTTTTTTTTTTTTCTTTTTCTATTTCATGGAAATATGTTTTAAACAGATTGAAGCTCGTTTTGTTTTTAGTTATCGCAGCAATAGTAAAAAAGTTGCAAACTTTCTATTATATGAGATAGAAGCTTGTCGTAGTCCTGAAGCGAAATTACGGAATCCGAAACAGGTTTATTGAGATTTCATCCCCAGATGCCTTCATCTACGGCCAATAATTTGCCACAGATGGCGCTGCGGATGTCAAAGAAAATATCAGCGTCAAGTTTGTATAGGTTGTGAGGCTAACCAAGCACGGTACCAGTCAGCTGTATTTGGATGAGGGAATTAGAAAGTGTTACTTACGAGGTTGTGGCGCAGTGCTGATATTTGACTTTCAGAAGTAGTGTAAAATCCACTAAGTTTCCCCAATTTTTTCCTAAACGGGACTTGGGGTGTAAAATTGCATTCCGGGAGCGTTAGTTTTTCACATGTTCTCTACATTTCAAGATAAATTGTGTACTGTATGAGCTACTGATAAAGGCACTAACAGATGTAAAAAGACAACATGTCAACAACAAGACCACTGGTAGGTCTACTCGCTGTTTTTATCTTTTTATTTAGATAATATATATTGGCTGTAGTTTAACAGTTTTTACTTTTTTTGATGCAATTATGTAGGCGTTAAAATTACATATAAGGAAAACACATAAAGACAAGATGGCATGTTACAGCTCGTAGAGTTCTATGTAATCATTTAATAACAAGATGCAGAGTTAATAAACATATCAGAAATTTTTTAATATCAAAATAATGTTAAGGCTATATGGTTAACGAGGAGCATATGGAAATTTCGCACATTTCAAAATCTAGGTCGATGGAGACAAAAATGTAACTATGGCCCTAAGTGATAATCAATATAGTATTAATTTATGTATTGTACTCTTTACTGTTTGTCCAATTCAGGTCACTAATGAAGGTTATCAATCACCAAATGTGGTAGGGTGGGGATTGCTCAGTTGATAGTGCGCCAGACTTGTAATCTGCAGTTCCTTACAAAGAAACTAAAATAGGCAGGTTCTAGCCCCAGCTGGGTCAGCATTGAAATTTATCTCCCAAAACTCCTTGCCCAGGTCATTAGGAGATATCAATGGACTTGGAAAGGCTACCATCCATCAGATGAGACATTAAAATCATTTTAAATTTACTGAAAAATAGCAAAAGATTTGTATTTGAAAACTTGTAGTTATTATGATAAATTTTCAACTGTCAACAGTTGGAGCTTATTAGATCGTAAGTCTGCTGCTCATGGTTTGAGAACCTGTACACTCCTCCTTCACAAGAAGTTGCTCAATAGCAACTGATGGCTCCATCTCACCTCCCATTACTTATATAGTCAAACTACCTAATACCCAACATACTGTATAAATAACTAATTTAAAAGGCATCAAATTTCCTGTTTTCTTGCTTACAAATGGTCCAAGTTTTGTTACCATAGCAAATTTTAGAAAGCACTAAACTATTATACCACCTAATTTTATTCTCCAGATGTATACACACATTTTTCCACAATTTCCAAAGATTCACCCATAAGCAATGCCTTTTCTCTTGTTCATCTCATGTCACACATTATCAATATCTGCCACACATGCCAGAGATAATTAAATTTAGAAATTTGCTGAAGAACCAGCCATTCAAAATAAAAATCTGAGCACTATCCACCTGAACAATTTTCATCACTTTAGTTTTAGGCATATGTATCACCAAATCTATCCTTTTACTAGTCTCGTCAATAGCTTTAACCAAAGAGTTCACCAACCTCATTTGCCAAAAGATCCAAATTATCAGCATAATCTGAGTCAGATATTTTCTCATCTCTAAACAGTGTTTCCCAAATGGTGTTTAGCAGAACCCCAAGGTTCCTTAAGGGCACCACAAAAAAATTCCATTACAATTTAAAAAATGATAATATTTTCATTCAGTTTTTGTATGTATGAAATGTCATACAATTAAATAACGTATTTACCTCATATCATGGTTTAATATTGTTATGCCCTTACTTATTTCTGACTGTACAGTGGCAGAGTGGAAAGCATATTTGGCTACTGATCAAAGAGACTGAAGTTCAAGCTCTGGATAAATGTTTTCATAAATAATAACATTATAAATAAATAAAAACATAAATGTTTTCTTTCTTATATTGTCCTTCTGGTGAGATCTTGCCTTCCTTGCAGATCTTTATAGGGTATTAAACTGACAGGCTTTTGTTGGGCCTCTGTGGCAAGCATCTGCTCAAGGAGTAATTTATTATTTTTTTTACTTATTTAAGATTGTTTTTTATATTCATATATATCTATAAATTTTATTAAGGGTTCAGCAAATATTTTTTGAGTGTGAAAGGGTTCTTGTGAAATTAAATTGGGAAACACTGTTTTAGATCATCTAAGGCCTCAATCTTTGCATTGAATTCCTCATAACAATCAATAACCAAACTTAAAGGCTGACAAAATGTAGCCTGTCTGAACTCCAATAGTAATTCTAAACCAATCACAGCAAGTTTTGCCAACTCACACATATGATAGTGTTATTAGCTACAGCACCCTACAATGTTTTTGCCACTGGACCAGATGAAAAAGGGGCCGAGGCCCCTTTTACAAAGTGGTCCAGAAAAAATGAAGAAGAATGTTAGACAGTGTTATAGAGTCATCATATATTAACTTATAAGGAATGACAAATGGTTTAATTAAAAAAAACAATACTTAGAAATCCATTTTTAGGGTCTAGAAATCTGTGTGTGAAGATAAAGAATGGATACAATCTAAATAAATATGGTAACATATGATAATTTTAAAAGATAGGGAAAAAGAGATTGAGATCTATGGGCATTTGAATAAGATGGATGATTGTAAAAAGGATATAAAAATGGTAAAAGGAAGAGAAAGGAAATGGAAGAAGGAAAAAGGAAGATACAGGAAGAGATAGTTGGAAGGAAGTGATGAGGAAGAAGTGGCTTTCAAGAAGATTAAATAGATAAAAATGAAGGAAGTTTCTCTCTGGATGCAGCAACTTCAAAATGGAGAAAAGTCTAGAAAAGCAGAACAAAAAATACAATAGTAAAAATATTTTACTACTGTTTTTCTTGTTTTCTTTTGTAATCTGCATTTTATAGTAGCAACAAATATGTGATAATAAAACATCAAGGTTGTTTATCCTTCGAAAGTGATTAAAATGAGGCACTAATAAACAAAAGGAACTACTTGCTCCTAAAATAGATCTACACTAGGCCAGGTTTTTAGATCATTTGCAGATAGTTAATATTAAACTGCAAAGTTACACACACATTCATTTGCCATTTCTGCTTCAATATTTCTTTTTAACTGTGATTGAGATTGTGCATGATTAACAAAGTCCTAACAGCCTCAGGAAACTCAACCATAGATTTAGAAAGCATGGTCATAGCATACAAACCCATTTTCTTGCAGAATTCTTCAGGGCACCAAATTAAAACTTCCTTCTCATGCCTGCCATAGCTGTAATTGTTTTTATTTAACCCTTCCAGTGTCTAGTTTGAAAAACTGGTTTCCATCCAGAGGCCAAACTATTTTCTCCCTATGCTCAGCCAAAAATAAATTTAAATTTATAACTTTTTTTTTCCCAAATAACTAATGAAAGGAATTATGACATGTTATATGCTAAATTAATCAGTATTTTAATTCATGATTTTCTGAAAATAAAATATTCACAAAAAAATGGCAAGTTTTATTTTAATAAGACTTTTTTAGAGTCATGTAGTAAAAAAGTGCATGTGGCAGCAGAAATAAAAATTTATTTAAAAAACACTAGTAGAAATGATTATAATGCACATGAATAGAAGAGCTATTTATTTCTGGGTAACAAAAAATTATTTTCATGTTTAAAGTAAACATTTCTTCTGTTTTGTATTTTTTTTTTTCTCTGTAACATACTTTGAGAAAAGTGCAGGCTTGTTGCAATAAACAAGCCAACTTTAGAATATTTTTAATAAATGACATGACCTAATTCTGTTGATTAGTTATATACCAAATTAAAGATAATTTAATTCTAAATTTTATTAAAGTGAAAAATTTGAAGAAACAGGTTAATTTTAATAAAACTTTACAGTGGTATACCAAAAAACCAAAAAAAAAAGGTACATATTTCATAATTACTTCCAAAATCTTCCATTTCTAAAAATAGCAGTATTTTGTTAATTATTAAGAGATTTTAGAAACTTTAAGGAAAAATTTGTTGATAATAATTCAAATCAAACTTCTGAGCTTAGAATTATTAGGGAATTGTTTCATCATAGAGTAATAAAATATGTCATAGTTTAATAAAATATGCATCAAATGAAAAAATAAAATTATTTATCAAGCCTGAATTATATATTTTATAAGATATGTATAAAAAAAATTTAAAACGGTAATTTTTATATAAAAAAAAAAAAACGATTGGTTGTATTTGAATGGATATATACGTCCTTGGCCTCTCATTTCAAATTCTGCAAATGTATACAGACCTGGAAACAGTTCTTATTTTCACCATTATTAATTACTAAAAATATTTAAAATAACTTAGTTCTCTGTCATTGAGCAATAACATTTGGTTGCAAACTGTTTGCATATTATGACAGAGAATTAAGTTATTTTAATTATTATCTGAGCAAGAAGATCTTTTTGATTATGTTAACTAATAATATATCTAAAGAACCATTTGCACATTTGTTTAACCTTTCAAGGGTCCAGCCTTAAAAACTGGTTTACACCCAGAGGCCCAGCTATTTTTTTCATTATGCTGAGCCCAAAAAAATTAACTAGAATTTTTTTGCCAAATAACTAAAGAAAGGAATAATGATATGTTATATGCAAAATTAAGCAGCATTTAATTCTGGATTATATAAAAATTAAATTTTTAGCAAAAATGATGACAAATTCAGTTTTAAATGTGAATAATATAGAAACAATAAATTGCTACAACATTAGGAAATTTTTTATGATTTCAATTGTTTATTTTTTTATAATAGAATTATTTTTACTCCTGTTATTCTTGGTGTGCAGTGGCCAGATGCAGCAGACGTAGCTCAGGACAGATATGCTTGGAGAACTAAATTGCACAGTCTGGTTGGACCTCTGTAGCCCATGGCTGCTTGAGGACGAGGATGATGATGTTTTTTTGGTGTCAATGTTGAAAAAGTAATGAAGAATTGCACTGTAGCATATACAATAAATTAAGTTCACCTGCATACACAGTTTAAAATTAAATGAAGTTCTCCCTGACCAACCCTTTGGCATTAAGGTATCTTAGGATCCTCTCAGTGTAAATCACTGCAGAGGAGCTCTGTGAATTTGGCGGTCCTCTGCAGAGCTGAAAGGATAAACATTCAAATCTCGTATGTGATCTCAACCCAGATTCATTTTACACTGTAACTAAGGGCTTTCAATTGAGAACGCAAAAATTAACAGTAGTGACATGATCATGGGTTTGAAATAGGCAAATGTGTGTTGTTGTTTTTTCATACTTGCCTTTTTCAAACCATCCTAAACTAAGATGACCAGATTATTAAAGTTAGCTGATAAAACTGAGCTCTGTGGGAGTGAGAGCCAAACCCACAACAACCTTGAAAGCATATGCTCTAAAGTTCTTTTCAGCAAACCCAGCCTCGTTCAATTTTACAAATGGAAACTATAAATTTGATTCCTTGATCTTGAGGTGCTTATGGCACCATCTGTTGATCACAAATGGAACATTTGTATTTTGGACACACATTCCTGTCTGTGGGAGAACACCTGTAGAAGAGAGAAACAACAACTGTTTAACAGCCTGTCTGAAGATATAATCATCGAGGTGCAGTGAGTGGGATTTTTGAATTTTGAAATCTTCTCATGCCAAATAAAACCAAATATAACTCACTGGTTTTATACCACATAATTGCCAATACAGATAAGATGTTATTTTAGAATTTAGATGCCTAAATTTCATAAGATGACCTAACTTTTTGCATGGGGAAGCTATCATGATGGAGAGCCTTCAGGCTCTCCCGTCGATAAGTCACACTTAATAGGGCTGCAGTCCCATTCGGCATGACCCTCAACTTCGTCCTCTCTGCCGGGACAACAACCGGCGGCCTCCCCAGCAATACCTCGAGTCAGACTTCACTGCAGCTGAGTGGATGACCCATATGACCGGGGACTCCAACCCCGGTCTGCAGGCCCCCACAGGGCCACTCCATCCCAACTCCATGACACCCCAGACTTTGCAGGGGCAATAAAGGAGCCCACTCGACTGGGGACCCTTCCAGTCGGCAGGCCCTCAGTAAAGCCTCTCCATCGGGGCACCAAGATGACCTAGGACTTCGCAGGGGCCAGCCGATAAGTCCACTTGACTCGGGACTGTAGTCCCGAGTCAAGTGGACTTATCAGAGGGGCGGGCTGGGGGTCTGCCGACTGCTATATAGCAGTCGGCAGACCCCCAGCCCGCCCCTCCTTCGAGGCTGCAAGGCATGCAAGAAACACTGACGAGCCAGCACCCAGTTTCACAGAGGCACCTTCAGATCCTCCACCTTGTCAGTTCTATAACCTAATCTTGGATACCAAAAGAGTTATTGGGGACTCTTAGTTTGGCTTTTCCATTGATAAGCCCGCCAACCAGAGATGGCGGTGAGAGCACCTCCCCAGTCGCAAGCGTCCAACTTCGTCCTCTCCATTGCGGAAGGGCCGAAGCCCCCAGCGAACAGTATTCTGACCTCAGTATCACTGAGACCGCATTGACGAGCCCACAGGACGAGTGCATGAAGAAGGTGTGCAGCTCGGTCCATGGTACCCGCCAAGTACGGCCCTTCATCCAGGGCTGCAATCCCCACCTTCTCAGGAGACAAGTCTATGAGTCCTCCCCAAAACCAGTCAGCGGGCCCTTAAAACAGGCCCCATCCACGGGGGGCCACAAGACATCTGAACTCCAGAGAGCCAGCGATCTGAACCCAACTTCTCAGAGGCACCGTAGCCCCCCACCACCACCACCACCACCACAACAAGGTGGTCCCCCTCGGAGGGGAGCAAGGATGGACAGGTAGCCATTGTTATTCAGGGACCCATCCAGTGGGACCAGCTGCCCCAGGTCATCCCTGGAAAACATCCCCAGATATGCACACTACCACAGCCGACCTGTACTTGACTGACAAGCGTGTCTGGGTGTTGGTTCTCGTGTGTCTGACGCCGTATCTGCCACCGCCCATCACATCTGTGGAGTAGAAACCAGATTCATCAGAGAAAGCAACCTTTTTTCACTCTTCTACTGTCCAATGACTGTAATCCCGTGTGAATTGCTGGTGTCGTTGCCAATGGACCTTGGTTAACATGGGCGCCTTTGCGCATCGTCGACTCTGGAGACCCATGCATAACAGGGTTTGCTCTACTGTTATTGGGAACATGTACCTGGGTGCCCCAGTGTTCATTTGAGTGGTCAATTGCTGCACTGTTGCACGTTGATTACCCTTTACCAGTCGACGGAGGCGACGTTCTCCTCTGGGGTCGATGGCCTTCGGTGCTCCACAGTTATGATGTCTGGAAGTACTTGGTGTGCCAGCAGGCCATTCTTGGTACACCCTTACTGCTACAGCACCTCGTGAACAGCCCACGAAGTCTGCTGTTTCCGAGATGCTTCCACCTTTGGCATGGTAGCTGTTGATCATTCCTTTTTGAACGTCTGTCAAATCAGTGCCTCTGCCCATTGTGCTCACGTTACTCACTATGGCTCATCTGTCCTGGCCAGCTGCTTATATCTCCATGTGGTCAACCTTTTCATGTACACTCTGATGCACCTGGGTGGGTACACTGTGATTCCATGAGTTGTCATATTATTCTGATACAACTGTGTATATTCATTATTTATCTAGGATTGAAACCTAGGTTCTTTTGTTCTACAGTCAAGCACTCTAACAGCTTGGCCACTAGGTAGGATGGTAGGTAACAACATTATTTAAAATGAAAATATTTAATGCAAACCGAAGGCCAAAGTAAGATGTCCTTTGGCTTATCTTATTACCAAAGTAAGATGGTAATAAATAATAAAGTCAGTCACGCTATATAGCATAATGTAACTTCATTATTTATTAACTACCAGAGCACTAAAAAAGAAATATTTGCGACCCGAGATCATAGATGGCATGAAAAGGAAGCACACAAACTTCACAGGAAGGGTGATAGTCATTATTAGAGGAAAAGAAGACAGCCAGAATTGGTACAACAGGTTAGAACACTCTGGCATGTTTCTGGAGAGATGCGGGTTCGAATCCCATACATTGGCGAAATTTTTTCCACAAAAACATTTATTTAACTTGTTGAGAAAGGACAGTGATCACACATGTGAAGTGATTCAATGTTTATTTTATTTGTTAATGAGTATTACATTTTACAGAAGTCGCATTTTAATAAGGTGTTGAACCTCCTCGAGCAACAATACAAGCTTCCAATCCGACATGCAATCAGTCGTACAAATGCTGGATATCACACTGGGAGATACCATTCCATGCGTTTTCAACTTGGACACATAATTCAGAGATGGTTGTTGCCTACCTCGGTCAGCAGAAGAGTCTTTGTCCAATCCAGTCCCAGACATGCACTATTGGAGACAAGTCTGGAGAGAGAGTGTGCTGGCCAAGGGAGTTGGTGCACTGCCTGAAGAGCATATTGAGTTGCCCTGGTAGAGTGTGGGCAGGCATTATCCTGCTGGAATATTGCATTTGGGATTGCACTCAAATATGACAGGATGACTGGCTGTACAATGATGCTGATGTACATATTGCTATTCAGTGTACCCTGTACAAACACCAGACACGTGCGAGAGTGATAGCTAATCGTTCCCCACACCCTGTGTTGCTGGCAGATGCACAATGGAAGAAGCCACTCGCCTTGTCACCTCTGTATACGTAAATGACCATCAGATGCTCCTAAGCAGAATCAGCTTTCATCACTGAAGACCACAGACTGCCATTCTTCCCTCCAATGAACTCATTCTTGACCACTGCAAATGTGCTTGACAATGATGAGGTGACAGTGGTAACTGTGCCAGTGGCACACATGCCTTTTAGTTCTGCTTCCAAAAGACAATTGTGTATCATTGTTGTAGACACCCTTATTACAACAGAAGATCAAATTTATGATGCCATAGCTGTTCACTCTACCATGCAGAATATGATATGCAGATCCTCTTGTGCATCTGTAACTCTTTTTCCCAGAACCCCATCTACAGATGTGCAAATGCTCTGCTGACTATCCACGCCACCATCATACCACTGCTGATACCTCTTCTCCAATGCAGTGTGCAATTTGATGAAAAGACCAAACTGCTTTCCAAAGACTTATATGACCTCGTTCAAACTCCACTAACTGGACAAATGTTGCATGCCTGCATCATCCAGGAATGGTCACCATCATACCACTGCTGATACCTCTTCTCCAATGCAGTGTGCAATTTGATGAAAAGACCAAACTGCTTTCCAAAGACTTATATGACCTCGTTCAAACTCCACTAACTGGACAAATGTTGCATGCCTGCATCATCCAGGAATGGTAACTTCTTCAAAGATCACTGAACAACATAAGCTGAATAATTTCTTTCTTCATGCCCTAGTCCTTAAATATGCGCTGCATACATTTCCATGTTATCGTCCTCAATGATGTCTTTATTTCATCCAATGACTTTCAATCTTGATTTGTGGTTTCTGCTGCCCTTAACTCTTAACATATTATAATATGACGTTCCTAAAGCAATTCCTTCTGGGTGTTCTTTTTTCAATTTCTGCCAGTGTAATTACATTTGGAATCCATCCAAAATGAACG
This sequence comes from Ryuthela nishihirai, assembly GCA_038380435.1. Lineage (NCBI taxonomy): Eukaryota > Metazoa > Arthropoda > Arachnida > Araneae > Heptathelidae > Ryuthela > Ryuthela nishihirai. The sequence continues at coordinate 26,176,227 of JAWZYU010000028.1, read as the reverse complement.
AAAGCAATGTACTTCAACTGAAAGGAAATAATAATTGAAATCAATCATTGACATCCTTTATCGATGGTAGGTATGTATTAATACGCACAGTACTTTTATCAATTTTGCACAGTTTAAGTGACATCTTAATGTACTTATTTTTAACCAACAAATGTATGAGCAAAGAAGTAGACCAATAGTGCAACATTATATAAGAGGCAACACAAGACATTATCTTTTTATCTTGGACAATTTTAGACTACTATAATGTGGTGTTCTTTTAACTTTAGCTTTATCTTTCTCAAACATTGGTAAAGTTTGGATAGAGAGTTGAAAATATAAGAATTCATAATGAATTGTGGAATCTACAAGATATTGAATATTAATAATTTGTATGAAGTTTTTTGTTGAATGTACAGCAGTTAGCAATATAATTTATTTTTGAACCAGATGGATCTTAAACATCATAACCAGTTACTGCATGTCAATTATTATTTAGGCTACTGGTTCATTAAATTTCTTGTTTCTGTTGGCCTTGAAAGACCAATAGCGTAGATGGTAAAAGAAAGTGATATATAATCAATGGTATTTCAGTTAGAATTTAACTTCATTGAAATAAAATTTTCATTGCTTGTCATGTGTTCAAAATAATCTTCATTATATTAAATGATATCTTTATTACATGTATTCTGTAATAATTTTTTTCTCCAATTTAAAGCTGATTAAATTTTGTATTTAAGACAAATGATGTCACACATACTACCCTGCCATCTAGAGATGCCTTGTACGTTAGCACCACAGAAAAGACATTTGAACGGGATGAATATTTGCCAAATCTCCCTATACCTCCACTGGATCAAACTCTGAAAAAATATTTGGAATCGGGTAAGTTTTAATTACATAGTATGTGGGAAATATCAACATTGACCTTCTTTGAGATATGAACCTCAAGAAACATGATGCCCAAATTCAGGAAATAATAAATGTAATTTTTTTGTTTAAAATGAAAAATCATATTCTGTAGTGAAAAATCTTGTTATATATGTGCATTTCCAGGGTCCACCCTGAAAACCTGTAAGGAATCTGGAAGACAAGATATTTTTTCACTTATTAAGCAAAAAAAAAAAGTAATTCCTGATCATATTTTACACTAAGTTATAAAGATAATCATTATTTAGTAGCTTTAAAACATATTCCTTCTGATCCTACACCAAAGAGCCAAAACATTATGACTAGTGCACCTTTATGCAAATTGAAGCAACTGCAGGTAAATTGTAACGCTCCAAATAAAATGCAAAATACTTGAAGTTTTATGCTCCGGATAGCTTAGACAGGCGCCAGGCAATAATTAACAAATTGCCAAAAGTAGAATAAGTTGATAATAAGTTGATTTAGGGTTCGAATACCAGCGAGCGTTCATCAGTAAGAATCAAAAATGATTGTCAATTGTATTATTAAATATAATTCAACAAACTTAATTTACGTTGCTCAAGAGAAAAATTGGTAAAGACTCAAAAAGTTTTACATAACAAAACAGATTTATTTCCAAAATAGTTTGACTCACCAAGACATCAGTGAAGAAGATACATCAAACTGAGCTTACTCACTTCTCTACAACTCCGTGCACACACTGTGCTCTCTACTGAGTGCCTCTGCACTCTCTGCTCTAGTGCTTCTGCACTCTCTCTTCAACGCACCATGTGCTTTTGTGACTCGCGGGTCACCGGTTGATAAAGACAAGCTCCAGACACGTGTCATGTTGCACGCCGGAAAAGACATTTACATAACGTGATGAACGACGCAAGCTATGATGCAAGAGGGGGCGTGTCCTTAAGCACGCGGTTAGCGGTTGAAGTCTGAAGATCGGAGTTGCGCATGTGCAACTCCTTACATCTTGGAAATGAGTGCTGCGATGCCAAAAAGGAAATAAAAATCCCCAAAATAATAAATATAACGTAAATTAAACAAAACTGGTTAAGGTAAAGCAAAAGTGAATGATGGGGCATCACAAAATGGCAGTGCATGTGAAGGTCATGAAACAGTATAAATAACACCTGATACTGAGCTCTGTTAATCAGTATTATTCTCATTCTTCAGATAGGAAAGGCAGTGGACTTAAGTGAGTTTGACAAAGGCCAAATTGTAGTGGCCAGATGACTTGGTCAGCCCATTTCTGAGATGGCAAGGCTTATGGGGTGCTCACGGTCAGCCATGATTAGTACCTTCAAAAAGTGTTCTGGGGAGGCCAAAACCACATACCAACAGCAAGGTGTGGGCCAACCGTGGAGGGGCGGGGGTGGCTCAGTCGGTAGTGCGCCAGGCTCGTAGTCTGTGGTTCCCAGGTTCGAGTCCCAGCTGGGTCAGCGTTGAGATTTGTCTCCGCAAAATTCCCCACCCTGCCCACGGTCAGTGGGGGACGCCAATGGGCTTGGAAAGGCCGCCGTCCGTCGGATGGGACATTAAGCCGTGGCCCCGTGTGTGGGAGAGCCATACCCTGTGCACGTTAAAGAACACGCTGGATGGCCTTGACGGGAGACTACCATCTGCTTCCCAACAGCTGTTCCAGTGGGTTCCCTCCCCCAACCTTCTCTGAGCCTTCATGGTCCATGTGACCTGGCAATTTAGCCCATGGTGTGCAAAAAAGTACCACTCAGAGGTAAAACAACCCAAGCCAACCGTGGCTCATCGATGCTAGAGGTGAGTGAAGGTTATCTCATATGGTATGAGCCAACAGAAGGGATACTGTGGTGCAACTCACCTGTAATTTGAATGCTGGTGATGGGAATAATGTGTCACAATACATCGAACCCTGCTGAAAATGGGGCTGGGTAACTGCAGGCCACTCCGAGTGCCCATGCTAATCTCGGTTCACCATTGAAAGTGCCTAACAATGGGCATGCGAGCATAAAAATTGGACCATGAATGATTGGAAGATGGTTGTCTGGTCCGATGAATCTCATTTTCTGTTGAACCATGTGGACGGCCAGGTACTTGTGCACCATTTACCTAGGGAAGTGTTGACACCAGGATGCACTGTGGGATGAAAACAAGCCAGTGGAGGAAGTGTAATGCTTTGGGTAATGTTTTTCTGGGAAATCCTGGGTCCAGTCGTTATGTGCAGGAAACTATGATGTCCACCACCTACCTAAACATCATTGCAGACCAGGTACATCCTTTCATGGCAACATTATACCCCTCTAGTAGTGCCTTCTTTTAGCAGGATAATGCGCCATGCCACACTACCCAGATTGTTCGAGAATGGTTTGTGGAATATGAGGAAGACTTTCAGGTATTGTCCTGGCCTCCAAATTCTGTAGACATCAGTGTAATCAAGCATGTGCGAATTTTCATTGCTTGTCATGTGTTCAAAATAATCTTCATTATATTAAATGATATCTTTATTACATGTATTCTGTAATAATTTTTTCTCCAATTTAAAGCTGATTAAATTTTGTATTTAAGTCAAATGATGTCACACATACTACCCTGCCATCTAGAGATGCCTTGTACATTAGCACCGCAGAAAAGACATTTGAATGTGTGATCTGTGATTTGTGTTCGAAGTAAGTTATGTGGTGGCTCAACCACATAATTTAAAGAGGTAAAGGATATGCTGGTAATGTGTTGGTACCAAATACCACAAGACACCTTTAGAAATCTTGTAGCATCCATGCCTCGCTGGGTAAGAGCTGTTTTGGCAGCACTTGGAGGACCAACATCATATTAGGCAAGTGGTCATAATGTTTTGGCTCTTCAGTGTGTATATATATATATAATTTAAATCAAATATGTTTATATACCTATGCAGTATGCATAACTGACATATATAATAACAGTTAGGAACCTGGAGAGGACTTCCCAAAACCTATATACTTTGGGATGGGGGTGGCTCAGTCGGTAGCGCGCCAGGCTCGTAGTCTGTGGTTCCCAGGTTCGAGCCCCAGCTGGGTCAGCGTTGAGATTTATCTCCGCAAAATTCCCCGCCCTGCCCACGGTCAGTAGGGGACACCGATGGGCTTGGAAAGGCCGCCGTCCGTCGGATGGGACGTTAAGCCGTGGTCCCGTGTGTGGGAGAGCCATACCCTGTGCACGTTAAAGAACACGCTGGATGGCCATGACGGGTGGCTACCATCTGTCTCCCAACAGCTGTTCCAGTGGGTCCCCTCCCCCAACCTTCTCTGAGCCTTCGGGCCCATGTGACCTGGCCATTTAGCCCATGGTGGGCAAAAAAGTGCTGCTCAGAGGTAAAACAACCCAACCCAACCTAAATACTTTGGACAAAAATTAAAGATGGCAATTCTATATAAGACTTGGAGAATTCATGATGAACCCTGGAGCCATAAGATGGCATATTCAAACCCAGAGACTTTGGGTCAAACCGCAACTCTAGATACTACACATTTTAAAAGCAAATTTCACACAGTGAAAACTTTTATTTATTAGAAAAGTGGAGAATTGTAAATTTAAGAAATTTCTCAAAGCTTTTGTGCAACTGTAAAGAAAGATATCACAAAAATTACATTCACAGTGCAGTAATTAAAATTAAATTGAAGTCTTTAATTCTCTGTGACACTGTTAAATATGATTTTAAGCACTTTAACACATGTTCTATGCTATCAAGTATCAAAAATTATTAAGAAGAGATTTACATACTGCACGACAAGGGATGGGTAGTAACAGGAACTTCTGGGATGCTTTCGAGTGGCAAGTGACGCCTCAGTAGAGTTTGAGAAAATGAATGAGGGATGCTGATGATTTATTTGCTTTGGCAAAGGAAATAACCAATTATACTTTTGGTAGCATAGAATGCTTAAAAACTTTTAGTTCCATGACGTGTATTTCACACTCTTACTTTGGATGCATTGTAGGTAGGAAGTGAGCACCTTAAGCTAATGCATGAGAAGCAGTTGGTTGTTGAGCAGAGGGGAATGGTGGGGTGCCATAAATTGAATTGTCAGTGTCTCAGCTCTGAGGTTCGGAGTTGTTGGTGGATGTGTGGGTGGCTGTAATGCGATCTGTATGTGGTGGAGGTTGGAAAGATGGTGTGGGATTATTGGTTGATGGAAAACTGCATGATGAACAGTGTGGATTCACAAGTGATAAGTACATATAGATCAAATATTTTCACTTAGGTAGATTCTTTAGAAAAGTTTAAGAGTTCAGAAACCTGTGGTTACTAGCATTATAGATTTTAAAAAGGCTTTTGACTCCATTGATCATCTTAATTTGTGGTTGAATGAATTAATTTGAGGGGCTGAATATTGATATTAGGAATTCTGTGTGTGGTGGGGAGGAGAGGAGGATATTTGAATTGCAGATTTTTAGGATGTATTTTGGAAGTATTTTAAAAGGTTTGGGGGGTTCATTAATGCAGGTTGCAGATGGGGAGAGCGATAAGAAAGGAGATTTTTTAGGGTGGCGTGGTATTTCTGAGGTGTATGTTAAGGCTTAGCAGTTCAGAGCACATGATATATCATCAGCAGGTCACGAGTTCATATCCCACTTGGCTCAAGACAACCTACGAAATTCCAACTAGCTACTGATCAGTTATCCTCTACTGTTGGTGTTTAAACCCCATCATTGTAGTGTTAGCCACTAATGGCTGTTTTATAACTACAGGTGAATGACCTTTTATTGCAACTCGTACCAGGCATGAGTTCATGAAAATTGGGGGCGGGGGTCCTCTAAGGATCAGACTCCATGACCATTGAAGGTGGCAATCCCCTAAGGATCAGACTCCACACTGGGGGAAAGGGGACAATGTCTGTGTTGCAGAGTTCGGTTAATTTTATGTTAATGAGGATATTTTCTGTGATGGCTAGTTGGAATTTCATAGGTTGTCTTGAGCCAAGTGGGATATGAACTCATGACCTTCTGATGATATGTCATGTGCTCTGACTGCTAAGCTACTGGTGGTAGCTACTAGTATAGTCCCTACTGGTGTAGGGATTATTAAACTTGTCATTTGAAAGCATCCCGGAAGTTCCTGTTATTACCCATCTTTTACGGTACGGTACGTAAATCTCTTCTTAATAACTTGATACTTGATAGTATAGAACATGTGTTGAAGTGCTTAAAAACGTATTTAACAGTGTTACAGAGAATTAAAGACTTCAATTTAATGGAAGATATCACTCTTAGTTTAATGTCGATATTAATTTTTAGAGAAAAAATTGTTTTGAGCGTGGGATATGAACCCATGACCTTCTGATGATATGTCAGGTGCTCTGACTGCTGAGCTACTGGTGGTAGTTACTGGTGTAGGGAGCCCCTCATTGGAGGCTAATTTCACCATGTTCTTATAACTCCTTGAACCTTGAGATCTCTAAATGATGTTATGAACTTTCTACCTACAGTACACAGTTTTCTGTGTATCATGAAGGCATCGTTCCAGCTGCTCACAGTCTCAAGAAGTAAATGACAAGTATGTTATGAAGAAGGCAAGTATGACTTCATGACATACTTATCATCTGCTTGTCGTTTTTCTGCTGAGGTCCTGCCATCCTCTCAGATCTTCTACTATGGCATATAAACTGACAGGCTCCTGTCAGACCTCTGTGGCAAGCAGCTGCTTGAGGGGGTATATATATATATCTTGAGGCTGTGAGCAGCTGGAATAATGCCTTCATGAGACACAAAAGATTTGTATGCTACCCAACTCAAGGCAATTTTTCCACAAAAAAATTTATATTGCTGTTAAACTAAGTGTGATACCTACTTTGACAGTGGAGAATTGTTAAATTTTTAATGAAAAATAATTTGTTCAAAATTTAAATTAACAATTTACTGCAATTTTTTAAGAAATTTTGAATATTATACTGTAAGTTGATGCGAGTTTAGAGAAGATATTATCTTGAGCCAGGTGGAATCCTAGCCCACAATCTCCTGATTGCATGTCAGGTGCTCTGACCACTGAGCTACCAGCTGCTGATCAGTTATCCTCTACTGTTGGTGTTAAACCCCATCATAGTAGTGTTAGTCACTAATGGCTGTCTTATAACTACAGGTGAATGATCTTTTATTGCAGCTCGTACCAGGCATGAGTCCATTACCATCGGGGGTGGCTCAGTCGGTAGCATGCCAGGCTCGTAATCCACAGTTCTTAGGTTCGAGTCCCAGCTGGGTCAGCATTGAGATTTATCTTTGCAAAACTCCCCACCCTGCCCATGGTCAGTAGGGGACACCAATGGGCTTGGAAAGACCGCCATCTGTTGGATGGGACGTTAAGCCGTGGCCCCGTGTGCGGGAGAGCCATACCCTGTGCACGTTAAAGAACACGCTGGATGGCCTTGACGGGAGACTACCATCTGTCTCCCAAAGCTGTTCCAGTGGGTCCCCTCCCCGAATCTTCTCTGAGCCTTTGGGGTCCATGTGACCTGGCCATTTAGCCCATGGTGTGCAAAAAAGGGCCGCTCAGAGGTAAAACAACCCAACCCTTCTGGTGTGTTGCTTTTCTAGTACTGCAGGTTAATTTCAGTAGCAAAATACTTCAATAGTGGTGCAGAGTATGAGGTAAAATGCAAACCCTTCCAGGCATGATTCCCAACCTGAAAAACTGATTTACATCCAGAGACCAAGCTAATTTTTCATACGCTCAGCCAAAAAAAAATTACTTTAAAACTTTTTTATCAAATAGCTAATGAAATGGATTACGACATGATATATGCCAAATTAATCAGTATTTAATTCTGGATTTTCTGAAAATAAAATATTTAACCAAAAAATGACTAATTTTATTTTAATAGAGCATTTTTAGAGTCATGTAGTAAAAGAATGCAGCTGACGATGCAAATAAAAATTTATTTAAAAAACTTAATAACAAATAATTATAATGCATATGAATATATAATTTTTATTGAATAAATATAAAAAAGCTATTTATTTCAAAATAACAGAAAAATAAAGTTTTACTTGAATCATGAAAATTATTCTCTTTTAAATTATTCTCTTAAAGTCCAGGTTTGTTGTCAAGTCAAATAAGCAAGTCAACTTTAGAATATTTTAAACAAATAACTAATCAATAGAAATAGGTCGTGTTTATACCAAATTAAACAGAATTTAATTCTGAATTTTATTAAAATAAATTTTTTTAACAAATATATAAATACGTTAATTTTAATGACTTTTTACATGATTGTAGCTAGATAGTCACTGGAAGGAAGGCTATGCACCAATCCCCTGCGATGATGCATAGAACTGGCCAGGCCTAGCACCTAATGTCCGGCCCCACCTTCCTGTGGTGCAGGCTGTTAGTAACTTTCAAAAGAAATACTCTCTTGTGGAAGTGAACAGAAGGGGAGGGCTGCCAGATTAGTGTGGCCTACTGATCTGGCAGCCCTCCCCTTCTGTTCACTTCCACAAGGTATAATATATATATAATAATCTAAAATATTATATAATATATAATTTATACATAATAATATAAAATATTATATTATTGAATGGGAACTTCATTTTTAAACCAATCACTGGAGCACATAGGGGAAGCTATGCAGGAAATTTGGACCATGTGGATGAATATCATGGGAGCCATATTGCAGCAAAATCTGTGGTAATGGAAATAAAAAACTTGATAGCTTATGCAGTAACTAAGCTATGGTCTATGAGAGAACTTGCTGACATCAGTTTAGGAATCTCAGGTCATATAGGGGTGCTGAAATTGGATCTGACTATTACCTTTATTAAAAGTGTCTTGAAACTTAAACTTAAGAAGTGTTGTGCTAAACTTAAATTTACCCTTAATTCTGAAGCTCTGAAAGACCCAGTTATAGTTAAAACTTACCATGATAGGTTACTTAGTCATTATGACAGTCATGGTTTGCTTACTACTGAAGTGGAGGAAGAATAGGACCATTTTAAACAGGCTTTTTTGGAAACCAACAGTACTCTTTTAGGAAAAAAAGGATCAGAGGAGGCAACATTATTTGAGTGATAAGGCAGTTGAGCTTATTTCAGAAAGAACTGCAGGAATGTCCTTAATCAATACCCTACTAGTCCTAATAAAAAGCATTACAGAGAGCTTAATAAATGTGTAAAGGATCGGTTAGCTGTTGAGAAGAATCTTTGGCTTGATGAGCTTGGCTGACAAAGCCAAGGAAGTAGTTAGACAGCACAACAGCAGAGAGCTGTACCAGATAGTTAATGTTTCGTATGGTAGAAAATGGACAGGTATACAGGGATTGAAGGATAAACCAACCCTGCCCACGGTCAGTAGGGGACACCGATGGACTTGGAAAGGCCATCGTCCGTCTGATGGGACGTTAAGCCGTGTGCGGGAGAGACATACCCTGTGCATGTTAAAGAACACGCTGGATGGCCTTGATGGGAGGCTACCATCTGTCTCCCAACAGCTGTTCCAGTGGGTCTCCTCCCCCAACCTTCTCTGAGCCTTCGGGGTCCATATGACCTGGCCATTTAGCCCATGGTGTGCAAAAAAGTGCTGCTCAGAGGTAAAACAACCCAACCCATAAATCTCCAGGGGTAGATGAAATTACTAAGGAAATGCTTAGAGCTGGGAATGTTTCGGTTACCACATTGATGACTGAAATTTTGAATATCTTTTATGATAAAGGCATGATTCATAAGGATTTTACCAGAGCTATTATTATCCCTATTTTTGAAAAAGGTGATTGCAGTTCTTGTGATAACTATAGGGGTATCAGCCTACTGGGAACCTCATTTTTAAACCAATCACTGGATCACACGGGGGAAGCTGTGCAGGAAATTTGGACCATGTGGACGAATATTATTGGAGCCATATTGCAGCAAATTCTGTGGTAACGGAAATAAAAAACTTGATAGCTTATGCAGAAACTAAGCTATGGTCTGTGAGAGAACTCACTGACGTCAACAACGATTCAAGCAAAACACCAGGCAAATTTCTTCCTATTGAAAATCCGTGCTAAAGTGTTGGGGGGGGGGGGGGGTACTTACAAAATTTGCCTTTAGTGCAGTGAAAATAAGAATATACAGATTAAAAATAACAACCGGGCAGCACCAGGTACCATTCAGCTAGTAATTTAATAAAATATGCATCAAATGGGAAAAGAAAGTATTTTTCAAGCGTTAATAATGTATTTTTTAAGACATGTAAGAAAATCTTCAAATGGCAATGTTTTTTTAAATTGGACTTTCATTGGATTCTGTCAAATTGTCTATTGGAGGATATCTTTGATATATATGGTGCATTGTAGTTAGCCATAAAGGGTATGTTATGTACCTAGCAGTTAGTACTTGAGATTTGCACAAACTACAATAATTAGTGTCTTATAGCAATACAAAAGTGATCATTGATGCTCAAGTAAAGATAAAAGCAATAAGAAGGCTCTAGATACTGAAGGACAGAGAAAGAGTAACAGGGAGAGAGAAGATTACTAGATTTGGGCATAAGGAATGCACCAGTGTTTATAACAATTGGTACAAGAAGAGCAGTGAAAAATACATAGAGTAACAGGGAGAGAGAAGATTACTAGATTTGTGCATAAGGAATGCACCAGTGTTTATAACAATTGGTACAAGAAGAGCAGTGAAAAATACATAGTGAATATATGCCTGGGGATACCAAAAAGATGGAAGCAGCGATAATAGATTAGTTTTTGATTATATATATTGATGAACAAGGACATGAAGTTCAGAATAAATGATATGAAAATATTACAATTTTTTATGAAAGTATTACCCCATGGAGAGTTAAGTACTGAACAGGCACCTCACCTTTTTGTATTGCATGTTCTAAACTATGGTGAAATGATTCATATGTGAGCAATAATTCTGAAAGATACAGCTGAAGGTTAAATATTGAAAGATGAAATCCTTTTTTTATTGCAAAGTTTTTTTGGTGCATAGTTTTTTTAATGATTTTTCTTCACTTTATCTTACTCTGTAGTTTAATATATTTCTCCAAGCTATCTTTGTTTTCTACTCGGAAAGTTTCATTTATGTTAATTCTAATCTTTCCAATAGGTAGATGATGTTGATGTTACTTGTTAAACTTTTGTGCAATATGGAAAAGCTTTTCTGAAACCACACAATATTCATCCTGAATCATATGCACAACTTGCTCTTCAGCTCGCATATTACACAATGCATGGAAGGTAAAATTCTTTTGTTAATATTATTTTGTTTAAAAAGAAAGCATATGGACTATGAGGAAAGCAATGAATAATTTTACTGTTTTCTACATCAAAATTAACCATTTTTGCTCTATCCAAATTTTAACTGCTGTTTTCATATTATCAGTTTGAAACAGTGCCTCAAAAAGTTCTTTAGCACTTGAAAAAAGATGATAATCATTAGGTGCCAGATTAGTGCTGTACACAGTTGTACAAGTCACTGCATTGATTATTGTACCTTGTCACTTCATGTCTATGAGTAAACTGCTGTTTTGGTCCCAAAACACCATAGCCATGACTTTTCCAGCAGATATCGTAATCTTGAAAGTTCTTTATTGGAAAAAACTGGGACTTTTCCATTTTATGCTGGCACATTTTGCCTTCAGGGTGTTGTGATGAACTCACATTGCATTTCTTGTGAAAATATGCCCAAGAAAGCTATGAAAAACACTAACAGAATATCATTTCAAAAGTGACAGAGCAAGGGCCATTCGTTGTTTTTTGTAGTCTTTCATTAATGCTCTAGGCACCCAACATGCTCATACTCTGTTAAACCCTAAGTTCTTAATATCATTGATGACTCATGCAACACATTCAAATGCTGTTGCAGTTCACTCACTGCAATCCTGTTGTGCTAATAGCATTTCCTTTGAGTGTACCATTATCAGCAGTTCTTGCTGTTGCAGTTATGCTACTCCTTACACAATCCTTGATTCTAACTCTTCTGCCATGAAATTTGGTGCAACATTTGTCTACACTCTGCTGAGTCATTGTCCTTTGCCATAAATTTTCGTGAGCTGATGATGAATTTTAGCCATTTCCTGCATTGAAAACCCAAATTACAGAATGGACTTTGTTCTTCAACTATTGTTCCAGTTGAATTGCCATGTTTAATTAACTTGTACAACAATAAATGATAGATAGCAAGGGAACTGACATGCAGTGTTAACAACAATTAAGAAATGCCTTCAATATTACCACATTAAGTGTAGATCCTTTGCTTGCAAGATTTTATATGTCTTGTAAATTTGATTTCTGACAATCTTTCATAGTTTTTTTTTTGTTTTCTAAAATGAAGTAATTGCAACTTGCAAAAGTGCTTGCAAATTGTGCCAAAAATATCAAAGTAGATTGAGAGACAGTGCTGTTGAAGCACTTGGAAATCTAATTGATGATATTGCTAGTGTTGACAGTTACATTACCATTTCATCAATGGTATAAGCTAGGAGCATTATACTGAAACTATAATAGGGTCCCTCTTTGCAACTCTCTGGCTATGTATTTCTTATCACAGTAAATGTTCTCAACTAGGGTATTGCATTGTACCAAGTAAAGCACATTCCTAATTCACTATTGGTAGTTTCTAAGCAAATGATTAAGTAGCAAAATCAATTTTTCATCACCAAAGAGAAAATAACAATGAACTTTTATGCTAGCTGTTAGTCTTTGTGGCCAAGTAGTTAGCATGCTTGGCTACTGATAAAAAAAGGACTTCCAATTCAGATTTGAGATGTCCTTAGAATCTAGGGTTCGTGTATCTGTGATGACCTCTGATCAGGATTCTCCACCAGCTGATATAAGATATTTGTGCATCTATTCACTCAGGGCTGTCAACCCACAAACAGAAAATACAGCAGATTTTCCCTCAGAAAAAGCACACCAGTGGAGGAAGTTTGGGATCCATAATCAAGCTCAAAGCCATTATCCAGTCTTGTAGTGTAAATTGGTTAGCACCAAGACTGTCTGAAGTTGAACCCTCCTCAACAGGTTAGAAAAAAATAAAAGTAGCCATAGAAGTTCAGATCAAGATGCACTTCCCTTCCACAAGATACTATCTCTTTCAAAACCTACTAATGGTCTGCATCACGAGATGGTGGGGTTAGTGTTTAGGTGCTAAGCCTGGCCAGTTCTGTGCATCATCATCAAACAGCCATTTGGGAGATGCTAAAACCTGCACTCATTGCCTTTCTGCTAAGGTCACACTATTTTCACAGATCTTCTCTGTGGCACATTATAACTGACCTTTGTGGCATGCAGTTGTTTGAAGGGTAATTATAGGTTTCAAGAAGTGTGGATAAAAATTTGATGTACTATATTGTGATTAGCTTGAAACTGTGTGAACAAAATCTGGATAAAAATGGGAACAGCAACTGAAAATATAGTAGTATGAGTAAATCTGCAAATATTTCACTAAGTCTTGTGTTTCAATGCAATATTTGAATTAGCAGACAACAGGATAAATTTTTGTATAATTTGCACTTTATACAGCAATGAGAGATTAAGTACATCATTACACAAACCATTATAATTGTTAATCAGATTTTGTTTCCCAATGATATTTATTTTTCATCAATTTATTATTTTAAAGATTGGGATATTTTTTAAACCCATTAAACATATTTCAACAGTTCAGCTGATTTAAGAAATAACATTTGTCACAGTATATTTAAAACTTTTTAGTTTTAAAAAAAATTATTCAGTTTAATCATTAAATATATCTGAAGTATTTGTTTTTAAATGCTTTTAATATCTAATATTTGGAATAGTTAAATGAATAAGGAACATATATCACAGACAGTGAATCTTTGTGTTGTGGTTTTATTATAATGACTAAAGTAGAATTATACAACTTATTTAGTTTGGGAACTTCTTAGAAGAATATGTCCTGCAAGCCACATTGGAAGAACAAAAACTTTTGGGCAGAAAGTAAATTTTGTTGTTCAAGTGAAAGTTCTTTATAATGGAAATTATGAAATTGTCATGATCAGCATGTTCCATGCAATTAGGGGCTTCCTCAAAGAGTAGGTATGGCAGCAAAATTACAAAAGAATGAACAATACTAAATTGTACAAAATTACAACTGATTGTTGGATATATATAGGGGTATACTGATAGCAAAAATAGCTGAATTATAATAATTTTATATTTTCTCAAATACCATATCAATATTGTACAACTATACAGCAGTAAAGTAAATATATATATACATATTATAACATAATTATCTGTGTGAATAATCATAAATTTCTTCAGTTGTCACTATACATTTAAGCTTGGAGCATTACAGAGATGAAATATATTATCCTTTTTATGTTTAAAATTTTTTTATATATCATCTTCAATAGTCACCATACATTGAACTGAAAAGCTGCAGCATTGCAAAGATGGAGTATATTATATCAATCTTTTTATGTTTCAAACCCACTATATTATGCCCGTCTTTAATTTTTGGTTTGCTCCAGAAGCTTTTTTTGGGGATGTGCCTTTACCACAGTAGTTTTATTGTTCTTAATAACTGGGTGGGCAGCAATTACAGCTTGTTATAGCCATTTAAAATTACATGCATGTTACTAATATTCCCACCAAAATTTAACTTTCCATCAGTATCTGGTAACTTCAAACCTTTTGTGATTTAAAACTGAACCATCACGTTTTCTGACATGTAATCAGTACTTCACACATATCAAAAAACAAACAAACCTTATTTTAGTTTTCAGCATTTTGGCCTCTTTGCTGCCCAGTTTAGTATTCTTCTCTTCTTACTATTCCACTATGCTATTATATTTACTCTTTTACTGTATTACATTTCAGCTGGATTTTCAGAAATGCAAAAAATTGCATTCTGAAAAAAACAGCTGAAATGTACCAATACCAGCTACATTAGTATTCTTAGTTTACATGTCTTTGTATTCAGAAAAATATGTACATTTGCTTTAGACTTTGCTTATGCCATATACAATCACTTCTACTTCTTTGTATTTACTTCTTTCTCTTTTGAGGAGAAGTATTATTTCTCGCTCTTTATATTCCTTTCATCTACATAAGCTGCATTTTGAAATTTTTGTTGATATATAATTTTGGAAATCTGTTATGAAATGAGAAACCAAGGAGTCATAAAGTTCAGGCCTGATGGTTTTTTTAGTACCTTTCCATTACTGCCAAATCCATTTCTAGAAGAAAAAGCACACATCATTGAACTATTGAAATTGCTCAGGAGTGCACTTTTTTATCTGTTTGTGTATTGAGGCAGAAGAGCACTGGGGTGAGGATGGCTCAGTTGGTAGTGCTCCAGGCTTATAATCTGCAGTTCCCAGATTTGAGTCCTACCAGGGCCAGCATTGAGATTTATCTCCATACAATTCCTCACTCTGCCCTCAGTCAGTAGGGGACGCTGATGTGCTTTGAAAGGCTGTCATCTGCCGGATGGGATGTTAAGCAGTGGTCCCATGTGTGGGACAGCCCATACCCTGTTCACTTTAAAGAACAACTGGATGGCCTTTAGGGGAGGTGCCATCTCTACTTACAGCTGTCCAGTGGGTTCCCTCCCCCAGCCTTCTATGAGCCTTCAGGGTCTTTTGTGACCTGGCCATTTAGACCACTGTGTGCAAAAAGTGCAGCTCAGAGGTAAAACAACCCTATCCAGAAGAGCACTTGTGAACTGTCGAATATTGTTGCCAAAGAGAATGATTGCTAGTCTTTGCTAGTCAACTTATGTGTCAGAATTTATCATCTAAATTAAATCTTGGCACCGAGAACATCAGCCATAAATGATGTTTCCAGTGAATGATGTATTGTAGAGAGTGGAACTTCTGTAAATACTCCATTTCTTTTCGTGTCACATTTAACATTCTTCATATCATGCAAGCTATTTTTGCATTTAGTCATATGCCATTTTCTTTTAATTGGTGTATTCAATGTAGTTTTAAGTCTTACTGAATTCTAATGAATGGTTGTTTCTCTTCTATTAAAATTTAATATTAAATAAGGTATTATTAGGTTGATTAATATGGTGAGACTGAATATTGAATACCCAAGAAAGGCAGAAGTTCTGAGTATTCAACCTTAGTTGTATGTAATATGGCCCAGTGCCATATGAGGGATGGGGTATGGGATTATAACCTCTCCATGAACACTTAATGCATGTTTTCTGAGTCAACCCTCTCACCACCACTTAATTACTTAATTTTCAGTTTACATGTCATTGTAGTTTTTAATTTTCATAGGAAACACATTCCAATTTATAGTAATGCATACACTGAAGAGCCAAAATATTATAACCACTTATCTAATATGATGGTCCTCCACTTGCCACCGAAACAGCTCTTACCCGGTGAGGCATGAATGCTACAAGATTTCTAAAGATGTCTTGTGGTATCTGGTACCAACACATTACCAGCATATCCTTTAACTCTTGTAAGTTATGTGGTTGAGTGCTGCATATTGGATATGCTGTGCAAACCACAGATGCTCAATTGGATTGATGTCTGGTGAATTTGGAGGTCAGGGCAATACCTGGAAGTCTTCCTCATGTTCTGGGAACCATTCTCAAACAATCCAGGCAGTGTGGCATGGCATATTATTCTGCTGAAAGAAAGCACTACTAGAGGAGTATACTGTTGCCATGAAAGGATGTACCTGGTCTGCAATGATATTTAGGTAGGTGGTAGATGTCAGTTTCCTGCAGATGAATGACTGGATCCAGGGTTTCCCAACAGAACATTGCCCAAAGCATTACACTACCTCCACCAGCTTGTTTTCGTGCCACAGTGCGTCCTGGTGCCAACACTTCCTCAGGTAAACAATGCACAGGTACCTGGCCATCTACATAGTGCAACAGGAAATGAGATTCATCAGAACCAGATGAACTTCTTCCAATCATTCAAGGTCCAGTTTTGATGCTTGCATGCCCATTATAGGCACTTTTGACAGTGAACCTAGGTTAGCAGGGGCACTCAGAGTGGCCTGCAGTTACACAGCCCCATTTTCAACAGGGTTTGATATATTATGTGTTGTGACACATTTCTCCTGCCACCAGCATTCCAATTACAGGCAAGTTGTGCCACAGTATCCCTTCTGTTGTCTCGCACCATACAGGATAGACTTCACTCACCTCTAGCATAGATGAGCTGTGGTTGGCCCACACCTTGCTGGTTGTTTGTGGTTTTTCCCTCCTCAGACCACTTTTTGAAGATATTAATCATGGCTGACCATGAGCACCCTACAAGCCTTGTCTTGGAAATGCTCTGACCCAGCAGCTGGCCTTTACAATTTGGCCTTTGTCAAACTCCCTTAAGTCTGCTGCCTTTCCCATCTGAAGAAAAGAATAACACTGATTAACAGAGCCCAGCATCAGGTGTTATTTATACTGTTTCATGACCTTCACATGCGCTATCATTTACCTGTAGTTGCTTCAATTTGCATAAAGACACACTGGTCATAATGTTTTGGCTCTTCAGTGTATATCAAGGCTGCATGCTATACAAAATGCTAATTGAGATTTCATGTGGATATACTGACTCTAGATTATACATATCTATCTGATGCATTTCCCAAAGAGTGGTAAAAATAAAACAAATATACTCTATTTTATGAAATTAGTCCTGCTCTCCCACATATGTGACAGCAGCAACAAGGCAGTTTTACCATGGAAGGACAGAGACACTGAGATCTTGTACAACTGAAGTCATGGATTGGGTACATTCCATGGTAGAAGATACTGCTTCTGTAAGTATACATTTCAAAGTACTGAGCATCTGCTGGTGATAGTTAACGATTCGATTTTCGATTCTTAACCACATGAAAACTAACCTTCATACCACAACTACTATTTGGTTGGTGAAAATGAGCACTTTGCAATGATCCATCTTTGTTTAAATATTTGTGTAGTTGGGAAAATATTGTAAAATCTTCTAAACTTGTTGAGCATTTCAAGTGTTCCTTTATCTTAATGTGAAAAACTGTAGACTATATTTTAAATGTAAAGTTATTTGCTGAACTCTATGCAGTAAAAAATTAACCCTCGAGCAACGGCTTGCCACAGAGGTCTGACAAGATCCTAATAGTTTAATATGCCACAAAGAAGATTTGAGAGGAAAGCAAGACCTCTTGTCAGAAAGACAGCACAGAAAAGAAACATTCATATCTTACCTGAAGTAACCTTTACCACCTTACCCTCTGATGAGTAGCCACATACTCTGACTACTTGGCCACCAACCATAAAAATTGGTAAATTTTAAATGATGAAAACTGGCCAGGTGGTGAACTTTAATTTCTTTTGCATGATTGTGCTTTAGAATAAGTATCTCAATTAATTTCAGAGTTTTGTAATAAATACAACGGATGTGCAACTAGAAATAAATAATAGAACTAGAATTTCTGCTTCAACGTTTCAAGAATTTGTGAAGAGTATGTACTGAACTTATACAGATGTCAACCAGACTGCAATTTTATTTCCTAACCAAATCTCTCTAGCAATAGTTACTTCACTAAGCCAATGAAGGTCAATTCTAATAAGGTCCTGTTTGGCATTGTTCATCTATCTTATTTCTTTACATCTTTAGCAATATGGTTTATAACTATTTGCTTATTTATCCTTCAGTATTGGGCAGTATAGCCAAAGAAACAATCTTAATAAATAGTTTTGTGGAAAACTTAACAAACAATCTTAATAAATAGTTTTGTTTCATCAAACTTTGCAATAGTTTGATTCTTTCTGATAAATGGTGATAAACTTAGAGTTTGTGAAAGCAAGGCTAGATAGTTATGGTTTCAGATGTTTATACAGGGTGTCTCAAAAATATAGGTACAAACTTTTAGGGGAGGTAGATAACATCTAAAGGAATGAGAATTGCATAGGAACCCATAACCGGAAATGTCATGGGAAAGTGGTAGCAGAGGTATAAGATCTGAAAATACACAAGACAGTGATTAATGGGAAAACATTTATTGGACATAATTATTACAAATGGTGTACTAGTGATACATTTCATAATGTTACAGCAGATGCTCAAAGTTTCCACCATGATATGTGATGCATTGCATGACACCGACGGAGCACATGCAAACAAATAGTGGCCCAGTACATGTCTGTGTGGGAAGCATTCTTGATACATTCATTGAGCGGCTCGTCCGTTGCCCTCAGCTATTCCATACACTAAGTGCATGTCTGCTAGCTCCCTGTTCGAATACCTTTGCATGCTCTTCATAAGCTTACTACCGCTCGAATGAGGAAATCCAAAATTTCCCCTCTAGCGCACTGATGAACAGCACCACCTATTGACTTACGGTGAAGTTTCCGGTTATGGGTTCCTATGCAATTCTCATTCCTTTAGATGTTATCTACCTCCCCTAAAAGTTTGTACCTATATTTTTGAGACACCCTGTATAGTATCATAAGTGTTTGTTTTTTTCCTTGTTTTTTTTTGTTGTTGTTTAATGAAGTTAGGTGAAGGAGCCTTCAAACAATTAGGGGGAAATTGTGTATGTTCGAATATAGAAAGTGATTGTTTCAATCTGAGTTATCGGTTGACACATAAGTCAATAAATTAATAATTTTTGGGGGAAATGAGTTTTGCCAATCCATGGAACTGGAAAAACTCGCTTTTTCCACGATATATATAGTAATTCATTGAATTATGTAATTACCTATGTACTGTAGATTATTTCATTCAATAACACTTTGAGCTTGAGTGACTTATTTACATCATATTCAGAGCAACATTGGAAAAAGAAGTCTTTCCCAGTGATAGATAGTGCCATGGGTGACATGTTTGGGTAGTTCTATAAGTCACATTAGTGGACGAATGATGGAGCCAATTCTAGTGTAATGGTAAGAACAATATGGCATGAATGTGGGGAGATGTGGGTTTGCATCCTGGGGATTGGCAAAACTTATTTTTTCCACAAAACTATTTATTAAGATAGTTTCTTTGACTATATTGCCCAATGCTGAAGGATAAATAAGCAAATAGTTATAGACCATATTGTTAAAGATGTAAAGAAATAAGATGGATGAACAATTTCAAAGAGGACCTTATTAGAATTTACCTTTATTGGCTTAGTGAAGTAACTATTACTAGAGAGATTTGGTTAGGAAATAAATTTGCAATCTGGTTGAACCTCCATAGCTATTGGTTTTGTACAGCTGTGTGCATATCTTTATTTATCAACTGGAACCAAGCAACAATTGAATACACTTTTTTTCTGATACTTCAATATGCATCTATTTACATGTATAAAGTGGTATAGCTGTGATATTTTACAGATGTATCATTGGCATTTTAAATTTTTTTATTTATTTTTATTTTTACTACTTACTAAATTGATGAAATTAAAGTATGAGAATATTTTTATGAATAAGCAGTGAGATTTAATTTTAATCTGTTTTTTATCTGAAATTTTTTTTCAGAATAACTGGGATCTGAACTTATATAATTAGAAACAGATTATTTTTAATGTCTTGCATTTTGAAAGATTATATAAACTAGTATTTATATACTTGTTTATATAACTATATATAACTATTTTATGAACAAGTGGTACCCTTACTAGAGTAACATATGTGGGTTAAGTAATCCTAACTTCATTGACAACTTAAACATCAAAATAGTGCAAATATTTAGGTGAGAAATAAAAGAATTAGCAAAGATTATTAGCAAAGAAATAGCTAAGCAAAGATTGATGAAAATGTTCCAGTGCACTGCAAGATCTTGAACTGCCATTTTAAACTTGGAAACATAAAACTTTAATATAAAAGCAAATTCATAATTTGAAATATGCAGTCCATGACTTCCCAAAATGCAAGAACTTTTGGGATAATCAGATATATTCCAATTGTTTTCTTCAGTTGTGTTTTTAGGTTTTCTCCTTGTTACAAGTTAATGTTTTATGGATAAAGTGTACAATATTGATATTCAAGACCCCCTCAAATCATGGAAATGTCTAATAAGATGCTTTAAGTAAGATACTTTAACACACAGGATAATTCTGCTTGAAATGTTTAAAATGTATCCCTGTTTTTGATGTATGATATTTTCTTCCAAGAAATTAGAGTTGGTAACATCTATAATTTCATTTCCTAATACAACCAAACTTAATCTACCGTCACTTTCGTTCTCCATACTCTTTATTAGTTGCTCTGGTACAGGTAAGTTTGATATTAACCTTTAAAGTGCTGGAGCCTGATATTTTGCTTGAACTTGAATCACTAAAGGTGCTGGTTGATGAAATAAATAGCAGTTATAGTATTATGTTGAGAAAGAAAAAGAAGTAAATTTAATTTGTGAATTTTTAATTGAATCTGAAAGGGGGCAATCTGAATAGCAAAATAAATTCTCATTGATTTATTTAATGAAATATTAAATTATCATAATATAATTTTGTGAAGTCATGGACTGTATGTTTCAAATTAAGAATTTGCTTCTTTTATACTAAAGTTTTATTTATTATCATAATTTTAAATGATTCCATAATGAGGTTGGTGGCCATTCAGTGAGTTAAATGCACTGAGCTGACAAACTGATATTTCTATGCAAGGCAAAAGTTTCATAATTAAATCATCAATTAGAAATATATTCTAAATTGTTATTACTAATTCGTTTCAGAAACAGTAACAATTTGTTCAATAATCAACTGGGGAAAAGTTTCTATTATGATTTGAGGAAATGAGCATCATTCAACAAATTGGAAGTTTAATTTTTACCTTTACATTTTGTTATCTTTTAAACTTTAAACTTTTTGCCTTTTTCGTAATCTGCAGTTCCCAGATTCGAGTCCCAGCTGGGCCAGCATTGAGATTTATCTCTTGCAAAACTCCCTGCCCACAGTCAGTAGGGGACACCAATGGCCTGGAAAAGGCTGCCATCCATTTGATGGGACTTTAAGCCATGGCCCTGTGTGTGGGAGAGCCACATTCTGTGCATGTTAGCATGCTGGATGGTCTTGATGGGAGGTTACCATCAGAACATCCAGCGTGAATCATGGTCTGATGGAGGTTACCATCAGACCATCCCACTGGAACATCTGTCTCCCAATAGCTGTTCCAGTGGGTCCTCTCCCCCAACCTTCTTCTGAGCCTTCAGGGTCTTTATAACCTGGCCATTTAGCCCTTTATGTGCAAAAAAGTGCCACTCAAAGATAAAGCAACCCAACGTTTTCTGTAATTATTTTTATTCGTTATGTGCATTGCAAGTTCACTGATGACAAATCCTATGTGGTATTGTAATCCTTATACTCAGTGATATGTATAAGAATGTACTATGTTTGCTCAGTTAAGCATAATTATGGTTGGGAACTTGCATATTTATAATGCATCCAAATATTACCATACCCTGATGGTTAGTAGGGATCTTATGATGTTGCCTTTATTTTTTGTATTGTTTAGTTTTCATCATAAATATTCAGATGATTCACTTATATGTAGTCTATTCATTGCTTTCACTTTATCAAGTAGGTTGTTGTAAACAGCTTTTAATAGTGGATCTTTGCAGTAGCATTATATTAATATGTAACATTTTCCCTTTGCTAGTCTTAAGTGTAAAGGTCTTAGCTGCACTGCCTTTGTGGTGCTCTAATTTCAATAGCAGAACTACGCTGGGGCCATCAACTGCCATTTTGTCTAGAATTAGTAGCTATGACCATAGTGAGACCTTTTGGTAATAATATTTATTAAGAAACTAAATGCTTGAAATAGGGCTTTTAAAATTGATTCTAATTAGTAACTTTCTGCTGATATTGAAAATAAGTTTGTTAATTTGCATGTTAACTGTTTGAAATATGTATGTACTCGAGTCTTGGGTGCAGATACAAAGTTTAAATGAATTGTTGATTTTCTTCACTTAGTTGCTGTTAAGAAAATTATTTGCCTGCAGTATTTTATTCAAGTCACATTTAACCATAAAGCTACATTATTTTAAGGTTCAATATTAATTTTAAGAGAAGGGGGGGGGGATCTTTCTGGCCCTAAAATCCTTAGCTTGTTTCACCTGAATAGTTTGACTGGATGTACTCCATGTGGTTATCCATTCTTGTAGCTAGGCTTTCCTTAGAACCTGACTACCAACCCTCATACAAAGTTTAAGGCAGTAAAAATTATTTAGGAACTTAAGGAACTTTTTATGTTTATATGTTTTTAGACCTGTATTGTATTATATATTTTGTCAACAACAAATTTTTCACTAACACAGAATTTTGCTAAGTTTTCTGTTTATGTCAGCTTCCCCCCCCAATCCAAAGACTATATTCTAGCTATGTATCTCTGATTGTTATTTATTTGATAAGCAACAAATGCATTAATGCTTAACTACTTTAACCTGTCAATTTACAAAACTGAATTTAGTCTGGTGGCAAAGCTACTTTTTCTAAGAATTTTCAGCAGGCAACAAATTAAACTTTAGACTCATGCTTTAAAACTGGCAATGAATAGAAGTAGGTCATGTTATATAGCACAAAATGGAGCAAAATTAATTACATATCCCTTCTAAAAATGTTATGTTAGTTAAATTAGGATTAAAAGATTAGGAAAAATACATACATTGGAAAGACTTATAGGCAATACAGCATAAGAATGAATGAACATGAAACAGACATTGTAAAAAAACAATTGAACACAGCCCTGGCACAAACTGTGCTCGATAATAATATTGACATACATAAAATTAAATATAAAGCTTTAGCGGCACCCCTTACAAAATTCCAGCTAGCATATGCTGAGAAACTATTTATACATCACAATACTGACATAATATGCAATACGGATAACCCCCCCATACCCGCTGTGTGGAATCTTCTGATAAAGCAGACAAAGTAATAGAGACTACTGCACATGGCTATGTAGATAGCGGCATAGGCGAGATGCATATCAGGTACAACACGAATGCGCTCAATGCCAGAGCCTGATGATGCCACTGTGAAGAAAGGCGTGGGAAACGCGTTGCTCTTGAAACATGTCGAGCAGTTAAACTTGTAATGTTGAGTTTGCATTGGCTGATTGATTTTAGGAAGTTTTAATGATTTTTTTAAATATTTGTAATTGGCTGCTTTTAGATGGTTTAAATTTATACATGTAGAAAGCTGCCACGATGCCGGTACAGGAACTTAAGTAATAAAGTATACCGGTATATGCAACATTAATTGACTAAAACTAATCCTGTATAGCATAAACCTAACATCTAAGTATTGATGGACAATCGACATCATTTTGGATTATCAACAGCATAAGGCTTGAGTCATTATCTATCATTAGAGTCATCAACAGCATAAGGCTTGAGGCAAGGCATGCTATTGGATTCAAGAAGTATATTGTGATGTCAACATAATATCTGGTCAAGTTTAATGTTTGCTGTGTCATCCATACTGAGGAAAATTACAAATTTGGACTGGTCACATTGTTCAACTAAACGGACATTCATTTATGCTCTGTTGAACAAGATCATCTGATGCAGTTGTACCAGCAATTTTGTAAGTCAATATACTCTTCTATTTTTGTAAGCATTACTAAGCTTATGATCTTTAAATGGGTTTAAGGATTATTTATAGATAGTAGTAGTGTGTAACATCTGAATAACTGTATATGGACCTTTGGAGATATAGCGATCTAGAACACTATTTTTAATAGTTATTGGAGATTGTCGTGGTCTATATATGCAGATTGTTCTTTGACTTAGGATACTCTACTGTTTAGTGGCTAGCGGACATGATTAGATTTTTATTGTACAGTAATTATTCATGGAGATTAAATTGATTATATCCTACTGTGTATAGTATTAATTAAATTAAATTAAAATTAAATTTAAATAAAAATTAGAATTTAGAAAAAATGAAAACTTATAATGACGTACTCTAGGATCTGTTGTATTTTACAGCTATAGTACTGAAATATATGAAAGCACCATAGTGTTCGCCAGCATGTTGAACATTAGAAATAATGTTAGATATTAAAGAGGTCTTTTCATGTCAATATCAAGATATAATAATGAGAATAATTTGAAAAAAAGTGGAAAGTAGCAAGTAATTGAAATTTAGTATGAGAATAGTAGCTTAAAGTATTATTAACCACTTGAAGCACAGAGTTCTCAGTATGGAAACAGATATAAAGAGATAAGTTATTTCACAAAATTGACTTTCAAGTCGATGTTTGGTAAAAATTCATGATGTAATATTTCTCAAATGATGAGCACTTGAAACCCAGTTTAGTGGAATAGTTTACTTCCTTATTTCTGCTTTCATAATGATATGCAGTGCTTCAGATAATAATACTTTAGGATGCATACTATTCTCATGATGAATTCCATTATATATATATTTCATTATATAATAAATATATATTGATTATAAGATTTATGTCAAATAATCTACTTGAAGTACTCAGCAAAACTTAATGTTATAAACTGGAAACAAAACAGAGAAATTGTACATTCATTATATTCTTATTTAAATTTCAAGGTCTTTTGTTATTAGATCTTGATACTGAAGGAGAAGTATATGCTTAATGTCTATCATAGTTTTACCCTTAGCATGGTGGAAGGCACCCTTGTCCTTTCACAAATTTTAGTACTATGGCCAAAAGGCAATTTTTTTTTTTCTGACATGTAGGACAGAGAAGAATCGTAAAAGCTACTCCTAGCTTTTACAGGTCTTCTCATACATGGACATGCCCTTCTAAGACTGAAGTCACTACTGATCACTGCCTTAGTTAGAGCTAATACAGCACACAAAGTTTGCCTTGCTGGAACAATAGTTAGCACCCTAACCACTGTGCCAGTTAAGGGGCCAAAAAAATAGTTATCGTTCCCAAAGTGCTAATATTTTAAATAATTTTTAAGGTGATACAAGTGTTTCAGTTGTTTTATACTGCTTGTACTAGGAGAAATACTTGTAACAATGAAATATGGAGATACAAATTATTCACAGTTCAGCTGCTATATTAGGTAAAAGTTGTTTTCTTCTATAGTTTGTAAATTGGTGGTGCCTCTAGTTAATGATTGAAATGTTTATGAAGATACTCAATGTGAAGCAAAGGTAAAAATTCCTGTAGGGATAGTCAATAATAAGCAAAATAAAATAAAAATATCCAAATACCAAGGCTTGGTAAAGGTTACCGATTTTTATTTTATTTAGAATGGGTTTTGGTATTGAGGATTGTTTGTGAGGGGGAGTGAAACTTTAGGATCTATTTTCCGAACCCCTGTGTTGTTAAATATAGTATCACTATCAAACAGAAATATCCAAAAAATTATATTTCTGACAAGTCTCTGTCTGTGTTAAAAAAAGTTCCATGCATAATTGTATTTTATTCAGAATAATTTATCCCTTTTTGTTGTTTTAAAATAATGATATTTTTTGTTTCAGTCCAGAGACAAGCTTCAGTACCTCCATATAGCAGTTAGCAAATTTAAAAATATGATGAAAGACTGCACAAAGAATCATGGTAGGAAGCTAGCATATTTTTGTGGATTTTTTTATGTCTGAATGTTTTCAACCAAAGTGCTTAATAATAATAATACAGTCAAGCTATACTTATACATTAAGGGCAATGACTTGGCAGATGCTGCTGCCATGTCAGTCACTCTACTGTTCTGACTCTCCACTGCTAGTTCCATACCCTGACTTTCAGCACTGTTTTTCCACTGAGCTCTGGGTGCAGTGGCAGAGATCTTGGTCTGAACAGATTGGCAGCAAAGTCTTTGAGATCAACTGATAAGAATTGCTCCTCTGAAATTAGTGACTAGCATGTGGGAAAATGTCTCACTGCTCCGAGACTCTCACTACTGACAAGAAATCCAAGTGCTACTGCTGAAGCACCAAACTTCTGCTATTCAGTGACTTTATGCCACTACAAGCATGCTGAAATTTCCTTCTGTTGCAGGACTATTAAGTGAAAATATCTTCACGAAAAAGATATTACTTTTACTTATGTTAACCTTTTACCAATGATCCTCTTCCCCAAGGAACTGTATGATGCCCTGATGATGACTGCTGAGTGAATCGAAAGTGCTCGGCTCCTGCAAGCATGTAACTATCACATTGCAATGCCTCTTTTATGCTAGTGTAAAAAAAATGGTAAAAAAAGCATTATCCATTCTTATGAGTTAATAATGATGCCGTGAAATCATTTATCGATCTATCTTTTGAGATCAAGCCTATTACCAAACAGGGGCAGCCATGTTTCTGCAGGAATCACAAGGAGGAAGTTGTTTTTGTTCTGCTCCTATTAGGTCATTTGTTTATCACTAATTCATTTCTTCTTCAGACAGATAAACTTAAATGTAAGTTTTGTGATACCATTTTAGCAGTCAAACATATTTCAATGGAATGCCCTGCTTTTAACCTGAACCACCATTTGGTAACTTACATAATTTTACATCCGAGCCCCTTGCATCCGAACCTCTGTTTTTACCTATTTGCATTTTACTGGATATTTTAATTGTATTTAATGTTCTTTACTTTTTGATATTTACCTTATTGCTCTTGTATTATTATGTTGCTTTTGTATTTACATTTCTTTGTTATTCTGTTTACACCTTTTGTATTTTCCATTTGTTATTTTATTGTTTATACCTCTTGTTTTTCCTTTTGTCTATAGCTTTTCACTTTGGTTGTAGGCTTGCATAACCTTTACATTTTTACTTTTGATCTTTACACCTTGTTTGACACATTATGGCCCAAGCTGCCACTAAACCCCAAACAACCAACCAAATATACATTAAGAGTAATTTAAATGGTAAATCAGGAAACATTGTGTTTGATAAACCATACTACCCCATCTGCCCACCCATACAATACCATGTAGCATTTTTATTTTGTGTCATGATTAAGTATTATCACAATAATAGGAATGACTGCATGCCTTAAATAAAACATTTAAGTGCAATTAAGATATTAGTTCTATTAGACGTTTTGACATTTTATATGTATTTGCCAATGTGTTCTGTATCTGCTTTGAAATACTTTTGAATGGTTGCAAGAATCGTTTTTGTTTACAAAACAAATTGTGCATAAATATGTCTCAAGTTCAAAGGTGAACTGCAGTTACTACTTGAAGACAAAATGATGATATTTAGCTGAATGAAAAAGTAACAGTTACCCAGTAATTGATAAAATTGCACAAAATTATTACAATATTTACCTGTTTTGTTTCATGTTTATATCATTAAACTTTACTTAGTACTGAGAGTAGATTACTTTGTATTCTGAGAATCTCAAAAGTTTAGTATGTAATAAACAATTCAAACTGTGTAAAGTCCATTTGTTCATGATCCACTAGTGTTACAGTAACAAGCATGCAAAAACTTGGTATATTATGTTTTTAAAATAACTTGAAGTTCTCTGTCAATGAGAAATAAAATTATTAAGTTTATGCTTCAAACTATTTTCATGCTAAACATTTTTAAGAACAAAGATCAGAAACATTTCGGAGCAAGAACAGTGCTCCCTCTTCAGTGAAATGAAGTTTTTAACAGTCCTAATGTTACCACATAATCACTTCACCAATAATCGAAGGCTGTCCTTGCTCCAAAATGCTTCTGAGTTTGTTCGTAAAAATTTTTAATATGAAAATAGTTTGAATGATAAACTTAATTTTATTGCTTAATGACACACAACTTTTTATTTAATTATTTTCTGAGCAAAAAGTTCTTTTCAATTGTGTATTATTATTTTTTGTAATAATTCTTAGTACTGCAACCCTCATTTTTTGATATAATTAAATTCCTTAAAAGTGTATGAAAAAGCACATGACTATTTCTCAAAAATACCCATGTTGTAAATTTAGATACAATGGTGCAAGTATTGGGCACAGAAGAGCAAAGTTTTGGCTCTGTGAATATTAAAGAACATGTTGGATGGCCTTGATGGGAAGTTACTGTCTGTCCCCTAATAGTTATCCAGTGGGTCCCTTCCTACCAACTGTGCACAAAAGAGTACTACTCAGAGCTAAAACAACCTAAACAATGAAACAAAGTTTTTCGGTCCCATAACTATGTGTTGTAAATTATGATTGCATTTCAATTGAAAGGCATGGCGAGAAAGCAACTTTAATTCATTGATTGCCATGCTATAATGTAATTTTTGTTCCAACTGAAAAAAGGGCCCTTTTGCAGGAGAGCCATACCCTGTAAGTTAAAGAACATACTGGATGGTCTTGATAGGAAACATTCATTACTTTTTAACGGTTGTACTGTGGGTGCCTTTCCCCTACCCAACTCTGAGCCCTTAATCTCCTTATGGCTTTTTCATTTAGTGCATACATAAAAGTGCCTCTCAGATGTTAAACAACCAACTCAAAGAGAAAACATCAAAGTAGAGTGGCTTTGTTCCATAGAATTTGTCTTAAATGAGGATTGTGTCTGAAGTGAAAAACATCACATGGACAGCTATTTGTTGTTGTTGTTTTAAATCTGAGTGGAACTTTTTTGCATAATGGGCTAAATGGCCAGGTCACAAGGACCCCAATTTCTCAGAGAAGGTTGGAGGAGACCCATTGGACAGCTGTTAGGAGATGGATGATAGCCCCTATCAAGGACATCCAGCATGTTCTTTAATGTGCATAGGGTATAAGTTCTCCCACACATGAGACATTGTCTTAACATCCCATCTGATGGATTTCAGCTTTTCCAAGTCCATCTGTGGCTTCTACGGACTGAAGGCAGAATGGGGATTTTTGTGAAGATAAATCTCAGTGCTGACAGGTAGGACTTGAATCTGGGAATTACAGGTTATGAGCATGGCATGCTGCCGATTGAGACACCCCTACCCTGGATGGCAATTTCATTTCCCACAGGAATACATGAAATGAGTTGCATATAAAAGCATAAAATTGCATTAGTTTACATTTTGTTATCATTCCATTTCTTTTCATCTTGATTTTGGATGAGCTGATATAATGATAAATTTTTAGTAGAAGTTGCATTAGAGATCATGAAAAAAAGTTGGAGGACGAAGAAAAAAAGGTGTTTTTTTAATGATTGAAAAGGGAAAAAAAGAATAAGATTCATTGCTTAATGACTCATTTATCACTTTATTGAGGAAGTTTAAGATGTCTTCCACATTTCCCACTAAGATTTCTTAATAGACTCAAAATAATGATTTACAGTTAATTGAACCCTAAGAACTTTTGATAAAGAGGTCCTTGGAAGTTCACTTTTACCGTATACCAGCTCACAGGAGAAAAATGCTTGCATTGACTAATACTTCATTTTTCAGAAATTGCATACAAAAATGCCGTAAATGCGTATTCTTTCTTGTAGGATGTGATCGACATCTATTAGGATTGTACATGATATCTGTAGAGGAAGGACTCCCAGTTCCAGATATTTTCATTGACCCATCCTGGATTAAAAGGTACTATTATATAAAAGATTTTCCTTTGATAAATTTTATTTGTGATCAGATAATATTTCCCAGCAATTAATTAATTTTTCACCTATTAGTAATAAATGTGACTACAACAGAAATTAATTTGCATGCAGCATAATATTTCTGAAAGAAAATGTATATGTCATTGTCATGATTGGCCAAGTCAGCCGGACACCATGTTCCTCCAACCTTTTTCCCCCCTCTAAGTGCAGGTGTAGGTTTTGTGTGTATTGTAAACATATTGCACATAAAGTTAACTGTCTTTATCCTTTAGAGTATTTATAATATCAAGAGACTGGAGAATATTAATCTTTGATGAGATGATAATCTGTTTTTTGCTTGTTAGGTGCTACAGTTTCAAGTCCTGATTCAGCACAGGTACCAGATTCCAGCATTTTTTTAGACTAATTCTTATGTCCATATGCCAGCTAATGCATTGCATACTAGTTGGCAGGTTTTATGACAAATATATTCTGAAGCTTAAAAATGTTAATGTAAACAGGTATTAGAATTTTATTGTAAAACAAACAAAGAATTTTCCAGATATAAATGAGAAAAACTGATAAAAATATGCATACAAATGAAAGAAAATTATGAGATAAGATGAGAATAGTAGATAAGTTTAATCACAAACATTAAATCAAAATGAAAGATTTAATCTTCTGTAACACTAAGTTTATGCAGTTAAAATTACTTCAATAATTTAGTAAATGCTACCAAAATAACAATATAACAATATATATACACTGAAAGCACAATTTATTTTACACACCATACCATCCACAAATCTGCCCTACTCTGCCACAATAATGCAGCCATCCGAAACCTATTATGGACTATAAATAGGTCAGATATCTACCTGTTGTATAGCATGCCTGTGACTGTTATGATGGGTAAACACGATGGCCTGATCAAGTTTGATCGTGTACAGATAATTAGTGTGAGGAAGATTGGGTGCTCCTCATTTATGACTGCAGAACTTCTGTGATTTCCATATGCAACTGTCACATGTGTACTAGGATTACATGAAAACTGTCAAAACCTGCAGCCACTGGGAAAATGTGGCCATAATGGCCCATTATGTTTGAGGGTTGGGTTGGGTTGTTTTATCTCTGAGCGGCACTTTTTTGCACACCATGGGCTAAACGGCCAGGTCATATGGACCCCGAAGGCTCAGAGAAGGTTGGGGGAGAAGACCCACTGGAACAGCTGTTGGGAGACAGATGGTAGCCTCCCATCAAGGTCATCCAGTGTGTTCTTTAACATGCACAGGGTATGTCTCTCCCGCACACGGGGCCACGGCTTAACGTCCCATCCGACGGACGGCAGCCTTTCCAAGCCCATCGGTGTCCCCTACTGACCGTGGGCAGGGCGGGGGAATTTTTGCGGAGATAAATCTCAACGCTGACCCAGCTGGGACTTGAACCTGGGAACTACAGATTACGAGTCTGGCATGCTACCGACTGAGCCACCCCCGCCCCCTTATGTTTGAGGCAAGTGCCGCCTCTCCTGTATTATAATATCAGAATGAAGGGCCACAGTCAGATGATAACTTTATCATTCAATGACTAGGCAGATATAAAGGTCTGTGCAAAAATCATTTGATGTATGATGGCACGATTGGGCTATGGCAGCCGATGTCCACATTGAGTACCCTTGTTAACATCATGTCATTGGGTTATGAGGCTGCAGTAGGTGAAGAAACATCAGTAATGGGCCATGGAAGACTGGAAATAGGTAGCTTAGTCCGAAGAATCAAGGGGTTCCAACTACAGCATGTCGATGGAGAAGTACTTATAGCCAAATACCTACACCTATTAATGGCTATCCATTTCCCACAGCAGGATGCCTTCTTTGAACAACACAATACCCTTTCTCATCTTTCCCATTTGGTGAAGAACTGGGTGGAGGAGCATTCCAGTGAGTTCACAACCCTTGAATGACCCTCTCACTCTCTAGATTTGAACTCTATTGGGCATGTAAGGGATGAAGTGGGAGATGCATAAACCATAAAGCACTGTGTGAAACCCACCACAGTGCTTTATGGATGGCTGTCCTGGAATCATGGGGCACAATACCACCCAGATATTTCTAACACCTGTAGAGTCCATGCCATGATAGGTTGCTGCTGTTGTGAAGGTGAAAGGTGGACTCACACTTCATTAGGTGGGTGTATATAATAAATTGTCCTTTCAGTGTATAATAATCAAGTTTTAAATTTCAGAAGATTAAGATACCAGTTGTAAGATGGTTGCTTTTTCTGATATGGATGGATGGACATGTAGTGTTTAATTAAAAGTAAACCAGTTATTTTTCATTAAATTGGGTTGGGTTGTTTTATATCTGAGCAGCAGTTTTTTTGCACACAATGGGCTAAATGGCCAGTTACAAGGACCCGAAAGGCTCAGAGAAGGTTGGGGAGGGGACCTACTGGAACAGCTGTTGGTAGATAGATGGTAGCCTCCCATTTTCCATTTAGTGAACTATACTGTAGATATTTATGCAAGGCTTTGAAAGGGTTTTTTCGACATGCTATGCAAGGATTTGCAGAACACAACCCTGATGTAACCCAGGGAGCATCTATAATTTGTTGAATATAATAAAATGTAAATAAGGTAAGTAATGATAAGTCCAAAAACTTACCAGGAATGCAGCACTCAGCCATTGAATATGTATAAATAAAAATGAAATAAATACCCCCTCAAGCAGCTGCTTGCCACAGAGGTCTGACAGGAGCCCGTCAGTTTATATGCCATAGTAGAAGGTCTGTATACCTTCATTATAATAGATAATGTAATGCTCAAAAGATTATTAACTTTTCAAGTTGGACCTTTAGTTTGATCCAAATTTATTCAAAATTCCGGATAGCTATGTTGGGCACCAGGCAATAATAACTTACCAAATAAAGTTGAAATAGGGTTCTTTAGGTCTTTCTCTAGTGTTACTTATCGAGTAAGAATTCAAAAAGAATTGTCAAGTTTAAGCCATCCTATGGCTGAGTGGTTAACATGCTTGGCTACTTATCTAAGGGACCTGGGTTCGAGCCCCGGGTAAGGCATGGATGTATGTGTCGTTTTTCTGCTGAGGTTCTGCCATCCTCACAGACCTTCTACTATGGTATATAAACTGACAGGCTCCTGTCAGACCTCTGTGGCAAGCAGCTGCTTGAGGGGGTATTTATTTATTTTTTATTTTGTCAAGTTTAATTAAAGTTTAAAGCTAATCAAAAATTAATTTACGTCACTCAAGAGAAAAATAGCAAAAATTCAAAAGTTTCTAAAACAAACAAAGTTTACTTCTAAAAAAATTCAAAAACTCACCAAAATCTCTACTACATCTCTCTCCACTACAATACTACATTTCCACTGACAATTCTCATTCTCTCCACTATGACCACACTTCCATCTCTGACTCTGTGACTTAAACTAACTACTATACTAACTGTGACCTAACATCATTTAGTTATACATGCAGCATACAAATCCGGCACATGTCTGTTACATGCCAGGAAAACATTTGCATAATCTGATGATTGCGCTAGCTTTAATGCAAGAGGGGTCGTGTCCTACACATGCGCATTAGCGGCTGACAATCAAAAGGTTGGAGTTGCGCTTGCGCAATTCCTATTACTAAGGAGCGAGAAATGACATCAGTCCAAAAATAATAACAATCCCCAAAATGATAAATATAATGTAAATAAAGCAAAACTGTTTAAGTAAAAGTGAATGGATGGACCATCACAAAATAAGATGAATTCTTACAATTGATTGGTAATATTGTGAAACTTAATTTAATAGCAATAAATGGGAGGTAAATATTTTTACATTGATTCCATTTGGGAGAATTAAGAAACAGAATAATATTACAAACTTAAAATGGTTTCAAAGTTGGGTTGTTTTACCTCTGAGCGGCACTTTTTTGCACACTATGGGCTAAATGGCCAGGTCACAAGAACCCCAAAGGCTCAGAGAAGGTTGGGGAAGGGGACCCACTGGAACGGCTGTTGAGAGACAGATGGTAGCCTCCCATCAAGACCATCCAGCGTGTTCTTTAACGTGCATAGGGTATGGCTCTCCCACACATGGGTCAACAGCTTAACATCCCATCTGATGGACGGCAGCCTTTCCAAGCCCATTGGTGTCCCCTACTGACCATGGGCAGGGTGGGGAATTTTGCAGAGATAAATCTCAACGCTGACCCAGCTGGGACTCGTCGAACCTGGGAACTACAGATTACGAGCTTGGTGCGCTACCGGCTGAGTCCCCCCCCCCCCCCTAAAAAAAATGATTCAATGATTATGTATAACATTGCATATAAAAACTAGACTTACATATAAGAACTAAGCAACCAGTGTTGGAAATGGTAAATGAATCCTTTCACAATCAGGATATGAAAGAAATTGAAGATCTAAAACTGAAGCATTTGAGTTAGTTAATAAGTCCATGCTTAGCAAATGTTTTTTTTTTAAATGGCCATAGTAGGAAAGATGATAATGTCTTCCAGAAGATAATAACTTTCATCTCTTCTCTACAACTTTCTACTCTACAAACAGGGGCGGGGGTGGCTCAGTCAGTAGCGCGCCAGACTCGTAATCTGTAGTTCCCAGGTTCGAGTCCCAGCTGGGTGAGCGTGAGATTTATCTCCCCAAAATTCCCCATCCTGCCCACGGTCAATACAGGACACCGATGGTCTTGGAAAGGCCGCCGTCCGTCGGATATGACATTAAGCCGTGGCCCCGTGTGCGGGAGAGCCATACCCTGTGCACGTTAAAGAACACGCTGGATGGCCTTGACGGGAGGCTACCATCTGTCTCCCAACAGCTGTTCCAGTGGGTCCCCTCCCCCGACCTTCTCTGAGCCTTCCGGGTCCATGTGACCTGGCCATTTAGCCCATGGTGTGCAAAAAAGGGCCACTCAGAGGTAAAACAACCCAACAACTCTACAAACAAAGAAGTGGTTTTTGGAATCTCTTCTTGCAAATGGGATGTTGATACACTGGGTCTTGTCTAGTCTACTATTTATTATGTGAAAGAAAGGTTGTTTGGGATTAAAGTACAAAAGTCCATGAATGATTTTGCAGCTTACAATTAAATAATAATCATCTCCACTCCAGAGAGTGAAGTGAGAGTACTACTTTTAGTTCATATGTAATTCATCATGCAATTATTGTGAATTGTTGATGCGATTTATTGTGAAATCCCAATATCTTTTTTGTAAAAGAACTCTAGGTTTTTTCAACAGTTTTAATATCAGACACATGATACGGGGACCATACCAGAGATGCATATGTGATGAATCTTTAACTAGGGTGCTTATGTTGCACTTACTGCAGCATTTCAAAGTCATGTATACAACATGGTTGCAGTGTTCTGAAAAGGTTAAGTTGGGAGTTAGGATGATACCCAAGCCTGTGTGTCTAAATTTTTTTTTGTGAGTGTGTGTTGAAATATGTGATAGCAGATAAATATTTTAATCAAATATATCAATATCTCGATTTTTGACAATATTCATTCCATATTTAATAAGTTTGAATATTTAACAATAGCAATGCCAATCTTAAGAAACTTATAGATATATATTATTATGCCATTATTTTGGTAGTGTTTATTAAATTATTGAAGTGCTTCTAATATGAAAAAAGTACAGTATTATGAATATGAGTAATTTTAGTTTTATAAAAGAAACCTAGCAGAATTGCCTGGTATTACTTGGGCTTTGATATAATGACTCAGAGTAGCAGGCATATTCTGAAGGGTGTGCAGACACTCATTTACATCTGGGGTGATATCACATGCAACAGAAGTTTTCAGCTCCCCTTAATTTCATAAGTATTTGACTGATCGATTATGAATTTGGTGTGGTGGTCCCATTTATATATTGGGTGTAGGGTTTAGAGAATGGGATCCTAGCTGTGGTGGTCAGGATTAAACTTGTCGCAAGTGTCAGAAATTTCTGGGCTCTGCTATTGCATGCCTCATGAATGGAGTACTATGTTATTTTTTCACAGAGTTACCAATGGACAGATGTTTTGTGGCCAACTTTTAGGGGAGGGCCAAATATTCTGACATTGAAAAACATATTGTTCACTGAGGGTGACATGAAGCTGTAGACTAAGTTTGGTGATCTTACTGTCTAGGAAAAGATGTCAAACACACAAACTCTGTAAAATATATAATAGATTAGACTGTAATACATTGCTATACTTTGTAAAACCAAAAATGTTTATTTCTGTAAAGTTTTTTATGCAAACCTTTTCAGTGGAGGTAGTGGAAATTTTGTATTATCAACAAGTTGTTGTGGATATACACCAATTTCTGGTTGCATAATGCCAATGAAGGAAAATGGATATGGCACATTTTACAACATTGAAAATAACAGGTATGTTTGCTTTTATACATCAATAGACTAAT
Source organism: Ryuthela nishihirai (assembly GCA_038380435.1). Lineage (NCBI taxonomy): Eukaryota > Metazoa > Arthropoda > Arachnida > Araneae > Heptathelidae > Ryuthela > Ryuthela nishihirai. The sequence goes on along the minus strand of JAWZYU010000028.1, from coordinate 26,139,597 downwards.
ATTGTATATGCAACAAGAAAATAGCCTTAATTACAAATTTGAATAATATCAAGTTTGTAATAAAGGTTTCTTTTAAACACAAAATCAGAATAGTTTGTGCCTCCCATGTGCAAACTGGAATGAAATAGAAAAAAGATTGAGAAAAAAATTATTAATTCAGAAAGAAAAATATTTCAAGTTGTAATGTATATTCTGAATATGAAAGAGAGTAGAAAAACAAAGTTAAAGAGTAGAATACCGAACGAAAGTTCTTTTCATATTTTAAAGTTTGAAATTCTTCCTGGATGTAAATTGCATTGTATAGTAAATACTAAACAAGCCTAAAACGAAAGCCATAAATGGGTCATATATCATGTAAAAGCTGATTGTGAGTAACTGAGGGAGTTATTGACAGGGGAAATTTACACCAAAGGGTAATCAGTGTCATAATCTGTGAAAAAATCCAAAATTTAGCATCTTGACATGTCTTTCAAGGTCAATAGAGGTCATGTAGAGGGCAAACCTTGATCTACAAAAGAATGTGAAAATAACTTAGAAATGTGAAAATTGGTGTCTAAGGCTATAAAATTTGGGATCTGGTGAGTTTTCAAGGTCAAAGGTCAAATATTGGTTTTACAGCTGCTAGAACTAAAAAAAAGTGCCTATAGGTCTCGAATCCTAAATTTTGAACCCTAAATCTCAGAAATGTTTGAAATTTTGAATCTGACTAGTCTATTGAGGTCAGAGGTCACATTTTTATCTACATGTGCTACAACCCTGAAAATTGATGCCTGGGTGTATTTTTACGTTAGCACCTTTCAAAAGAGACTCTCTTGTGGAAGTGAACAGAAGGGGAGGGCTGCCAGATCAGTGTGGCCTACTGATCTGGACAACTATGGCTACTTTTTTTTCTACCCTGCTGAGGAGTGGTCAACCACACAGGGTCCTAGTGATGACCATATAAACCCACTGGACTGGACTGAATTATGGCTCTTACCTTGATTATGGATCCTGAATTTGCTGCACTGGTGGGCTTCTGTGGAGGGAAAATCTTCTGCTGTGTTTTCTGTTTGTGGGTTGACAGCCCCAAGTGAATAGATTCACAGGATATGTTTATCAGCTGGTGGATAATCCTGAGCATAGGTCATCACAGGCACCTGAACTCTTTGCTTCTATTGGCATCATCAAATTCTACATTGGATTAAGCCTTCCAGTGTAGATGGCTTCAGCCTTTAGTGGTGGGGAAACGGGTCTTTGCCCATGTCTTTGATTAGGGAGCTATGTGATATTATCGGCATTCCCTCTCTCAATAAACATAGTTTCTTTAAACATCCCACTAACATTTTCTCTCCATAGATAGTTGGAATGTGAGGACTCTGCACAGAGCTTTTTCTCTTGATGTCCTCACACAAGAATTCCACCATTATAATTTAGATATTCTCAGCTTGCAAGAGACCAAATGGGCAGATAAAGGTCAGATTCTTAAAAATAATCTTAAATTTCTCTTTTCAGGGAGGGAAGACAATAAGCATCACCAAGGCATGGGTCTGCTTCTCAGCAGACATGCTAGTGATGCTCTTCTAGGATATGAGTGCATTAATGAAAGGTTTCTTAGAGCAAATTTTCAGACAAGCATTAAAGACTTGAATGTTATCTGCTGTTATGCCCCCACTGGGGATGCCAACGAGGATGAGAAGGATAGGTTTTACGGACAACTTCAGGATATTTTGAATTCTGTCAAGAAAGGAGATATTACCCATGTTCTTGGTGACTTCAGTGCCAAAGTTGGTACTGACTGTGACCTTTGGGGAAGGGTGATAGGCCCTTTTGGTATTGGTAGCTGCAATGGCAATGGGCAACGTCTCCTCAGGTAAGTAAACTCAATGGTTTCAGTATAACTAACACTTATTACAAACACCGCAACAAACATAAGTACACATGGGTTTCACTCGATGGGCTGCATAAAAATATATGATTGATTATATATTGATTAACAGCAAATGTGCTAGTTCTGTTAGGAATACCAGGTCATATAGGGGAGCTGAAATTGGATCTGACCATTACCTTGTTAAAAGTGTCTTGCAACTTAAACTTTAAAAGTGTTGTGCTAGGGTTAAAAAATTTACTTTTAATACTGAAGCTCTGAAAGACCCAGTTATAGCCAAAGCTTACCATGATAGGTTACTTAGTCATTATGACAGTCATGGTATGCTTACTACTGAAGTTGAGGAAGAATGGGACCATTTTAAACAGGCTTTTTTTTGGACACTAACAGTACTCTTTTAGGGAAAAACGAGCAGAGGAGGCAGAATTATCTGAGTGATAAGGCACTTGAGCTTATTTCCGAAAGAAAGAACTGCAGGAATGTCCTTAATCAATACCCTACTAGTCCTAAGAGAAAGCATTACAGAGAACTTAATAAACGTGTAAAGAATCAGTTAGCTGCTGATTAGAATCTTTGGCTTGATGGCTTGGCTGACAAAGCTGAGGAAGCAGTTAGACAGCACAACAGCAGAGAGCTGTACGAGATAGTTAATGTTTTGCATGGTAGAAAACGAACATATATATATATACAGGGATTCAAGGATAAACAAGGTAAGGTTATAGAAGGTGAGAATTCTGTCATGGCTAGGTGGGCCGAGCATTTCAGTGATGTTCTGAACAATGTGGTTACTTCTACTCCCATTGTTTGTAATAATGGTAGATGCATTGGTGGCTTTAACGTTGGCCCTATATCACAATCTGAAGTTATTTTGGCTATTTTTAAACTTACACTTCATAAATTTCCAGGGGTAGATGAAATTACTATGGAAGTGCTTAGAGCTAGGAATGTTTCTGTTACCACTTGGATGACGGAAATTTTGAATATCTTTTATGATAAAGGCATGGTTTCTAAGGATTTTTCCCAGAGCTATTATTATCCCTATTTTCAAAAAAGGTGATTGCAGTTGTTGTGGTTACTATAGGGGTATCAGCCTACTCTCTGTTCCAGGTAAAGTTCTTTCCATGATTGTGCTTAATAGAATTAAGAATCTGGTTGACAGTCAATTGCGTGATGAGCAATGTGGATTCAGAAGTGGTAGGGGATGAGTAGATCAGATATTTTCACCTAGGCAGATTATTGAGAAATGTTTAGAGTTTCAGAAACCTTTGGTTGCTAGCTTTGTTGATTTCAAAAAGGCTTTTGACTCTGTTGATCGTCATAATATGTGGTTGATTGTGAGATCATATGGTATACCAGACAAGTTAGTTAACATAATGAAAGCTCTCTATAATAACACTGAGTTGTGTGTGAGAGTTGGTAAGGCTTGTGGCAATTGGTTTAGCATTACTTCTGGTGTTTGACAAGGGTGCATTTTGTCTCCTTTACTCTTTAGCTTGGTGGTTGATTATGTTATACGAAATTCACTTCAAGGGAAAGATTTTGGCCTTAAATGGTCTGGAGATAAGAAAATTTCTGATTTAGATTATGCTGATGATTTAGCCCTTTTGGCAAATGATGTTGATGAGATGAACTCTTTCATTCTGGCTGTTGATGAAACTGGTAATAGAGTAGGTTTGGTTATAAACAGAGAGAAATCTAAAGTGATGAAAATTGGTCAGGCAGGCTGTGATTCAGTTAATCTGAGTGGTTGCAGTCTTGAGCAGGTGTCACAGTTTAATTATCTTGGGAGCTATGTAACAGATAATGGTGATGTACGGCATGAGATTAACAGACGAATAGGGATTGCTGCCAGGACTTTTAAGAATCTATGGAGATTGTGGAGAAATAGGCATATACACCTAAAGACTAAAATGAGAGAGTAATAGTTTGGCTCTTTCTAGGGTTAGTTATAGTAGTGATACTTGGACACTGTGTAAACAAGATAACAGGAAACAATGCTTTTGATTCTAGATGCTTATGTAGTATCTTGGGCATTAGGAGGTTCAACTTTGTAACTAATGATGAGGTTAGGCAAAGGAGTTTGCAACCTCCTTTAAGCAGCATATTGTGCAGAGAGAAACTCCGTTGGTTTGGCCATGTTGCCCATATGGATAATTATAGATTGGCGAATAGGGTTATGAACAGTGTGCCTAAAGGCCTCAGAAAGAAGGGGAGACCTAGGATGCAGTGGGCAGAAATGTCAAACAGGACCTTATTAGAATTGGCCAGGCTGGTGATGTATGAGAAACACAATAATAATACCATTTAACCTAATTCAAACCAATTTTTATGGCCAACCTGTCCTGAGCTACATCTACTGCATCTGGCAGTGGCCAGATGCAGTAGATGTAGCTCAGGACAGGCTTGCTTGGAGAACTAAATTGCATGGTCTGGTTGGACCTCTGTAGCCATGGCTGCTTGATGATGATGATGTGCTGGAAAGGTGAGAATTTGTGCATAGAAATATTTCAGGTGATGGATCCAAAATTTATTTTTGAGATTTTGTGTCACATTTCAAGTCAAATATGTATTGGGGTGATGGCCAAGAAATCAAGAGGCACTGAAGGCAGTGATTGATTTCTCATACATCACCTCTTTCTTGCAGTTTTTCTCTCAGTGGCATAGCCAAGCTGGAAGAGGGAGTTAAACACATCTTTCTAAAACTTTTATTCATAAGACATTGTTAGTTCATTGATTTATATTAATAAAAACATTAACATATTTCACATACCACACACCCCTTCCTGTCTTTGTGACACTGCTTTCTGGTAACCTCATATAAAGTGTAAGAATACCCAGTGTTTGAAACTGTAAATAAAAAAAAAATTTGTTTTAAACTTCAGGAAGATAAATGTGATTTGTATCTTGTGTAATAAAGTGTTAGTACATAAGTATTCCTGATTTTCAGTCAATGTTTTTAATTTAGTTAAAATTATTTATTTCATAACATTCTTGTCTGATACACTACAGAGCATACAATGCTAGGGTCTTCGTGAAAAATGTAATATTGCTTCTTTTCCAAGATTAATATATTGAAATTAATCTTACTTGTAGGCAATGGTATTTTGTGGTGAGGGAACTAAAAGTTATATTCAAGAGATAGAAATCCGGTTTTAAATCATCTTAAAAAATTGGTTTGAAATTAGGTTAAATGTAAAATTTTGAGCAATGCAGAATATAGTGAAACTTATGTTTTACTTCATTTTATTGTTTACATAGAATATCATCTATGTGCAGTAGCAATCAATAAATAACTCAACTTTTGTATTCTCAAGAGGAAAAAAAATCAATAATAGAGGCACAGAATTTCCTGCAAACATGGAATTCAAGAAAAACATTTTATTGAAAAATTGATTTCAGCATGAGTGGGACATGAACCCATGTTTCCTGATTACATACAAGATGTTCTAACCACTAAACTATTAGTGGCTAACTGTCACAATTATTATATTAATTAATTAATTAGTTAGTTAGTATAGTCACAATTTACTGTAAAAATAGGTGGTGATAGTTTAGTGGTAGCTGATAGTTTAGTAGTTGTTAATGGTTCAAGATAAAAATCCAATTTTTTTCATCATAAAATATATCTTGAATTAAAAAACAAAAGCTAAATATTGTTAGGAGAAAATATGATAGCAATTGTTATAATAAAGTTTAAGGTAGTTTTGTGGAGTTCAAAGTTGCCAAATTTATTTTGTCTGGTTAAATTAGCATCACTATTTAAAACTGTTGCAACATACTTTTGGGGCAGAAGTAATTCCATACTACCATGAACATTTTACACCAGTTCAGAATATTTTCATCATAAACATTTCCTTTCTCTGATGTGGTCAAGTGATGTAGTTCCAACAAAGTGTGGAGCATAGCTAAAGGAGCAGAGCCTCTAGTTTGGTACTAATTATTCTATTCTTAATGTATTTTTTTGTGTTCACTAAAACTTTTAAAAAACAAATTGGGAAGTGAAAATGGGGAAAAATAAACCTTAATAATCCATATGGTAATCGTATGGATATCCTAATGATAATCTTTTTGCAACTTTTAATTTGAGTAAAATACATAAGAAAATGTTTTTAGCATATATTGAATATGTATCAATAAATATTTTGTGGAAAAATTTAGCCGACATACAATTGTATATTGACATTAAAATGTTGCTCAGGTAATGCTGTGATTGTCACTATGTTTGAATATGTATAATGTGCCTAAATGAAAAAGTTATTCATTAAGCTATCAGGGAGCAAAACTTAGCATTTAAACATTATTTTGAATAGTAAATATCAATTCACCAATTACTTGATGATGGATGAATGAAGAGTACAAGATTTATAAAAACTGGATGATGCTAGAAGGTATCCCAAACAAAAGTTCAGAGTGCAGAGGAATGAGGGTGATTGGTAAAAGGAGCACATGTAGAATATTGCATAGAAGAGTTGACTAAGTAATTCATGATCATCAGTAAGTTGCGCACAGATGGTTAGAATCAGAACTGCAATGACAAGTTAAAAGTAAACAGCATTAATCTCTGTATAAACTGAAAGGCCAATTATATTTGAAATCATCATCATGTAAATGAAAATGATTGTTCCCCTATATCTCCTGAATGTGAGTGTGGAAAGTTAACAAGCTATGCCAAATGAAAGCTTTGACACAGGGAGTGTTAGGCTATAAAAGATTGACCCCTATGCTTTCTCTCCCCCCCTAAATAGTGGGAAATACAAAAGTTGTTCTACTATATCTTCCAAATGTGAGGGCCTACAGTTATGAGTTAGATGTCAAATGAAAGCTCATAAAATGACACTTGTAAACTATTTCTAATTTTCCCCACTATTTCTCCCTGATAAAAGATGGGAGGGGGCAGATTTTTGCAGAATTCGACTTTAACGAGTCCTATCTCAAATTAAAGATTGTGATGTCTCCATTGTCATGGGCTACCTCAAACATGACTCCAAAAGGGGATGAGGAATGTGCTTGATGTTTATTAGTCATATATCAAATGAAAGTTTTTGAAAGTTGGTGTTTTTAGTGAAAAAAATTTAAAAAGGGCCCGTGGCCGAGTGGTTAGCGCGCTTGGCTACTGATATACGGGACCTGGGTTCGAGCCCCGGGTAAGGCATGGATATTCGTGTTGTTTTCTGCTGAGGTCCTGCCATCCTCTCAGATCTTCTACTGTGGCATATAAACTGACAGGCTCCTGTCAGACCTCTGTGGCAAGCAGCTGCTTGAGGGGGTATTTAAAGCACATCAATGGTGCAATCAATCACAGAGTTCATATTCACTTCAAAGGAAGATAGGGTGCCGATTTATCTACTCAACAAGATTGCCAGCACCCTATCTTTCTTTGAAGTTAATACGAACTCAATGACTGATTGCACCATCTGTATGCTTTATGTTTATTTTCTACTTTTTAAGGTCCTGTAGGAAAATTGGTATTTTTTTTATCTATTTATATTTTAATAGTGCTACCTACATATTCAGGCATGGACTGGTCAAGGAATACCAAGCCCTTGGTGTCTCTGAACCCTAAAACATCATAGAAGCAAGGCTTTTTTTTTTGAAAGATAATAATCCTTATTTTATATACGTTGTGCAGAATTAGGTAAACTATTTTATGGACCAAGTACAAACTATTAAAATTAAAAATCAAGTTTTTATTGTAACCAAGGCTCCTAGTTATAGCTGTGTCCCTGAAAAATTATTGTCAATCTGTGCTATATATAATATAAACAGTCATTATAAAAGAATACCAATACTTAAAGTGTGATATTTGTTTATATAATTAACAAAAGTAATTGTGTATCCATAGTGTCAACTTTTGAAGGTTCTTTGTTATGATTCCAGGGAGTAGGTTCACTTGTTGGTACTAGTATCACATTGATATTATAAGTGCCAGATTTACAAATTGCTCGATTCATAGAAGTGGAACAGTCTTGTGGATTCCAAGAAGTCCATATTCAACACCATTGGACTTTGTTTTTGGCAATACATAAAAAACATTATTTGTTTCGAAAAAATTTGTAATTCACACATATCTGATGAACACTTGCAACAGTTGTAGTGATTTTTGGAAAAAATCACTACAACTGTTGCAAGTGTTCATCAGATATACTGAGCTGAGTATGTATGAAAGTTAAATATCATGCCACCGGTGGTGCCCGTATTGAAGTCAGTTGAGCATAAAACGAAACTAAAATAAATGAAATACAATTACTTTTGTTACTTAATTATTTAATAAAATATAACACTTTAAAATTGGGAATTCATTTATAATGACCTTATATACAATATTCCAGATAGTGCAGCCCTGATTCCAATCATTTGCACTCAACATAGTGTTGTTCCCAGATCACTCTTTGAATCTTTTCTTCTGCATAATATAAATAATCAAATGCAGAAAGAGCACTCTGCAAACACAGTGCTTCTTCAAAACCTTCCAAACAACCATGATTCTGAGATTTTTAGTACTCATTGTGTTTGCGTCTGGTTATTTTACCGCTGAGCAGGGTCAGAATTGGGGTAAGGCAAGGGGGACTCCTCCCCCCCCCCCTTCAGATTGCTAATAGCTGGAACAGGGGCAAAATAATTAAACCTATATATATTACCTCTGCTTTGAATCGAATGAAAGTACTCTTAACATTGATATTAATGTTAGGAGTGATTTTATGCCTCTCAACTTAAGAAACATTGATAAATTTATTGAGTAGTTATATTATGTGAATTTTTCAAGAAATTTGTTAAAAACTACTAAAATGGAGAGGAAAAAGTTTATATTTGGGCTCTTCACCTTAATTTTTTTTCTAGATCTGGGCCTGCTACCTAAATCATACTTTTTGACAAGCAGTGGTCTAAGTGTCGAGGATACAAAGATCCCAAGAACTCGGAGCTAGGTAGGGGAAGATGATTCACTGAACATCTGTTAGAAGACAAGGAAACTTCTCTTTAAAGCCATCCAGCACATTCTTTAACATGCATGGGATGTGGCTCTTCTGCACATGAGACCATGGCTTAATATTCCATCTGTTTTGGTGGTAAATACCAGCCATCAGTGCCCAATGCAAGCCAATCAGTTTTCCCTTTCTCTACCCGGGCAGAGCTAGAGTTGGAGGAAATTCCAATGCAGACAAAGTGGGGATTCAAACCTAGGACATTAGCTAGGTTGGTGTGTACAGACTGAGTCAAACCCATTCATTGCTGCCTTTTTAGTTATTATAGGTATTGTTTCTTTCACATATCTATCAAAAAGTAATTAGTGAATTCATTTAATTTTCATTGGGAACCAAATAGTTTTTAGGTTTGTACTTTGGTTATTTTGATTGTTAGATATTATAAATTGATTACTTCATCTGTTTTTATTTTATATACTTATTTATTAATACACCCATCCCCTCAATTTACAAGGCAGATAGGTTCTGGGAAATCACTATGTAAATTGAAACAGTGCAAATCAAAACCAACAATGTATGGAAAAAGGGCGATAAGTTCTGAAAAAATTCTTATGAATAAAAAACATACATTGAAAGTTTCATTTATATATATTTTTTCTGAAATTTCAGTTCAGCTGTGATAATAAGCATTAATGTAACATTATTTTATACTTTATTTGCATTCATTCAGATATGCTTAGATTAATTTCTCATAGATTTCTTTTTGGTCATGTAAAATACCCATGTTAATGTACACTATTGAATTTGAAGATGAAATTTGAAAGAATAATATTTATGAACTGAATAGAAATTAGAAATTAAGCCTTTGTATCAACATTAAGTGTTTTTATAAAATTAGTATTTATACATATTTTGTGAAACGGCGTACCTACAAATCGGCTATATTTAGCCTGTATAATAATTTGCAAGGGTAAACTTGTTGCTAAAAATGAGATAAAATCCAGTTTTTACTAGCCTGAAAATTTAGTTTAGAAAAGTAAAATCTTTGAAACATGCTCCATTTGGATATTGCAAGACAGATTGCATTACAATAGCAAGAATATAATTTTATCCAAAGACTATAAATAACTTGTTATATATGACGATTGTATTAATATTAAGAATTTACTGTTATTATTTGTACAATTGAAATTAAATATATCAATTAAAACCATTTAGTTGATTTTTGCTTTGGAATAACAATCTAATAATCTTCCTTGGTGCTATACCACTGCTAACCTCATAATATGTATTATATCTACATAGGTAAAAAATATTTCAATCCATACTGTATAAACAGTCTATAATTATGTAAAACACAACTGGTTGCATTTTCTTGACCATGTAAAATCGAGTCTATTGCTATGTAAATTGAAACTGGTTGCATTTTTTTGACTATGTAAAATCGAAACCTTTTAAACCAAGTACTGTGTAAATCAAGGGATAGGTGTACACACACACATATATATATTATATATTTGCACTTTTATACAAATGAACAAAAAATATAGAAATTTGCTTGTGGAGGGATATTTTTAACTCATTAACAATAGCTCATCTGGGTGATTTATTTCATAAATTTAGATTTTTGACTTTTTTTTCCTTATTTTACAGATTCACATTCACTATTATTTCATTCAACAAATGTTCTGAAACAAGTGCTAAAAAATTCTTTCAGCATATTGAACGTGCTCTACTGAGTATGGAGCACTTATTAACTTATGCAAGACTGTGATAGACATCAGCCACTTGAGAGAAGAATCTAATGAGCAAAAATTTTTTTATATGTAATAGGTTTTTATGATTTTGTTATATTTTATCTTCAATTAATGGCAATAATTACTTTGCTATTATGTCATTATTTCTTTTAATATATCATGCTTTGTGGTTATTGCATGAATTCTAAAGTGTATTGATATGTAAAAATAGAGAAATGTCAATGATTGTGAAAATCATTGCTACTTTATGAGGCATTCTTCATCTGAAGCATTATTTGTAATTTCAAATTGACCAAGTAATATTACTACATTGATAAATTGGTAAACTCAAAGCACTGGTTACTTTATTCAATTCTAGAAAAAATTAAAGGCTAAATATTTTATGAGGTCAGTAAAATTAAGAAGCACAATAAAATGCCAAGGGATGCAGTAAAGAGTTTTTCCGAGTTATCTTAGTTTTTTATAAATTTGAAGTTTTGAATTATATCTGAAAGCTATAGAAGTAAAATTTTAACCACCCTCTTTTTAGATTTGTAGACTTGAGTAGTAAATAAAGTTTCTACTTTTATATGGCACATAAATTTAAGAGGAATGAATTTCTTTGTGATTCCTTATCATAATTAGAATTTTAAAAAGATTTTCAACATTGAAAGGTTATAGCAGTTTTTTTAAACCTTTTTTTAGTAGTAAACAATAATAAAAAATTTGATGGAAAAGGGAGTTTGATATAAGTTCCTAAACATAAAAAAGATACTATATAATGTAATAAACTATAGTCTCTGCAAAATTAATACATGTTGTATTAACAGATTTTATTACTTTATAAAACATTCCTAAAATTAATTCTCCAGGTGGATTAAACGTGCTCTCCTGTGAACATCAATCTGTTTTAATAGTGTTAGTGACATGACAATCCCACCAAGCAGCTATTGCATATTACTTGTGGTACTACTAATCCTCATCTCATTGCCACAGAGGTTTGATTACAACCTTGTCATTCAATGATCATTGAATCATGGTCACTCCATGTTATGTTGGGATGCTAATATGGAATCACTATAGCTTTTAGAAGCCGTCCCATGGCCGAGTGGTTAGCACGCTTGGCTACTGATCCAAGGGACCTGGGTTCGAGCCCCGGGTAAGGCATGGATGTATGTGTCATTTTTCTGCTGAGGTCCTGCCATCCTCTCAGACCTTCTACTATGGCATATAAACTGACAGGTTCCTGTCAGACCTCTGTGGCAAGCAGCTGCTTGAGGGGGTATTTTTTTTAGCCGTCCCGTGGCCGAGTGGTTAGCATGCTTGGCTACTGATCCAAGGGACCTGGGTTCGAGCCCCGGGTAAGGCATGGATGTATGTGTCGTTTTTCTGCTGAGGTCCTGCCATCCTCTCAGACCTTCTACTATGGCATATAAACTGACAGGCTCCTGTCAGACCTCTGTGGCAAGCAGCTGCTTGAGGGGGTATTTTTTTTTAGCCGTCCCGTGGCTGAGTGGTTAGCACGCTTGGCTACTGATCTAAGGGACCTGGGTTCGAGACCCGGATTAGGCATGGATGTGTGTATCGTTTTTCTGCTGAGGTCCTGCCATCCTCTCAGATCTCCTACTGTGGCGTATAAACTGACAGGCTCCTGTCAGACCTCTGTGGCAAGCAGCTGCTTGAGGGGGTATTTTTTTTATTATAGCTTTTAGATGTGTTTTCTGGGAAAATATGACTAAAAGTAAATTTAAGTTTTCAATCAATTCCATATAAATATTATTTTCAACAATATTTCTTCAGTATTTAAAGAAATGGAAGTTCAGATTTTTAAGAACAGCAATGGTAGACAAGAGAATTTAACTTTGAAGTTAACTGAAACTAAAATATGATGTATTATTTCACACCATTTCATAAATTATGTTTAAAAGTGTGTGTAAATAATTCCTTCAATAATCGTTTAATTTTTTAATAAATTTCTTAGAGAACATTGCTGCTCTGGAATGTTTAAACCTCCTTCTGTTTAAATGCTGAATTTTGTTGAAAATCAAATTTAGATAGATTTAATTGAGCTCTTTAAATTGTTATCAGCTACATTTTCTCACAAATACTTATTTTAGATAAGTACTAGTAAGGTCCAAAAGTTTCTGGCCCGAACCCATGTTAGAACAAGAATTGACAGGTCTAACTCCATCAACCCCCCCACCCTATGTTTAGTTGCACTGCAGTTAAAATTTTGCAGTTCTAGCATCAGTAGCACTCCAGATAGCATCGCAGATAGAAGTGCTGCTGCCCAATATTTTAAGATGTTTAAACTTGAGTATCACACGGTCATTAAATTTTTGACAAAAGAAGGTGAAAGCCCGGCAGAAATTAAACGATGTTTAGATGCTGTGTATGGCGAATCTTCCCCATTATATTTAATGGGTAAAGAATGGGCTAAGCAGTTTCACTTAGGGAGAGATTCGATTGAAGATTAACCTCGTCAAAGCAGACCTGCAGAAACACTCATTCCGGAAACAACTGCGCTGGTGCAAGAAGAGGTGCTAAAGAATAGGTGACTGAAAACTAAAGAATTATTAGTAAGGTGTGGACTTTCAAAAACAATGGTGCCTCCAATTTTACACGATCATCTCGGTATGAACAAAGTGAGTGCAAGATGGGTCCCAAAACTTTTGAGTGTTGTCCAAAAACAACGACGCGTGGAATACTGTACTGAATTTTTAGCACTCTGTGAGGGGCAAGAAAAAGAAGTGATTGATTCAATTGTCATGGGAGATAAAACTATGGTTCTGTACCATGATCCCCTGTCTAAACAGGAATCTATGGAGTGGCGGTATCCTGGATCCCCATTGCCAAAAAAAAGTAAGTGACACAATCCCCAAAAAAAATCATGGCCAACATCTTTTGGGATTCTGTTAGTCAACTTTAAGGGTACGAGATACTACAGTTACTGGTGAATGTTATGCATCATTAATGTACAAATGGAAGGACACCATCAAAGAAAAACGCCGAGGAAAGCTGTCCCAGGGAGTGAGGTTATTGCACAAAAATGCACCATTGCACACTTCAGTTGCTGCAAAGGCTGCTATTCAGCAATGTGGTTTCCAGGAATTAAATCACCCACCGTGTGCAAGACATTAAATAATCTAAGGAAAGGATTAAGATTACTGAAAATAAAACTAATGAAAGAAAAATATATAAGTTTTAATCAGATGAATGAAAAAACATTGCTTCTGTAGTCTATCAAACTATTCAGTATATTTTGAATATTTTATTTTTGTGTTATCTTACATAATTTCCATAACAGTTTGGTTTATCTTTGGACACATTTATGACAGGACTTGGGCACTATCATATTCTGTAAAATGATGCAACAAGTATTGAAAAATCCCTAACTCGGGATAGTGATTATAGCTGGCATCCTTTGTGCATTGTGTTTGCTTTAACTCAGGAAATGGTTAGAGTACCTGAATTCTGCTGTAGTGGGGCATGTGTGTATGTAAAAATATCTTTGTAAGATAGGCATAGCTCCCAGGTTTCTCTGTCCATATCAAAAGTGAATATTAGAAAAATTAAATTAGCAGATATTAAATATTAACTATGCAATCATCACACGTTGACTTATTTGAAATATACTACTCTCCAAAAATATTAAATCCCATGTTATGCCAATGGATAAATATAACTTCTGAAATACATATTTAATGGAAAAATATGACTGATGATAAAGATCATAATCAAATCTATTTAAATCTTGATTTTTTTATCAATATTTATTCAGTGAGAATATTTCACAACAGTAGTGCACCATAAGAATTTACTTCAGAAATTAAAATAAGTAATAAGTATTGTTTCAAACCATTTAATGAAATAAATATACATTTTAGAAGTTTGCATAATGATTATTTCAATATTAAAAAACAAGATGATTTATCATTAAATATCCCATCCTCTGTAACTCTTTAAACATTTAAGAAATATTATTGAAAATCGCGATTTATATATCATTAATTATGATCTTTAATTTATCTTCAGTCACATTTTTCCTTTTATTAAATGCATACTTTAGAAGTTATAGAGCATCGAAGTTAGATTCCCTTTGACATAAAATGGAAGTTATCTAATATTTTGTTAGGGCACTATATATCATAGAGGAATATTGGCTTTATAGGGTCATATTCAAAGAATGTGACACTCAACGTGAAAGCAAATTTGACATTTTAATTGCTGATCTTGGACTTGACAAATGGGACACTTATGACATATGCACTTAGCCAATGCATGGTCAAGCAAGGTTATATCTAAGAGTGGATTCTTCCAACTTATATTTTGAAATATTTGCATTATTGTTTTACATGGACATTTTTAATGCTCATCTGCTTCACTTGAGTAACCTGAACATACTTCTATAATACCATATAATTGATGCTAAAAATGGCATGATAAGAACAGAGAAAGGAAAAAAAATGTTTACTTTTCCTTATACATTCACAACTGCAAACTACTAATGACAATAAAAATATATGAAAGCTATACAGGGTGAATATGAAAAAGTGGGCAAAACTTTACGGGGTGGTAGAACGCAGCTATACGAGCAATATTCGTCATAGAATGTATGGGCGGAACGCAAACGGCGAGCCGCTAGGTGGCGTTGGAAATGGTATAAAAGGGTCGGTCCTCACTTGCATTCCCGTCTGCCGCACCGTACACAAAGTGCATATCCGCCATTTCGTGGTTAGTATAACCAGCCATCCTCTCGGCAATCCACGGTAGAAATGCCGTTGGGTGCGAGGACCGACCCTTTTATACCATTTCCAACGCCACCTAGCGGCTCGCCGTTTGCGTTCCGACCATACATTCTATGACAAATATTGCTCGTATAGCTGCGTTCTACCACCCCGCAAAGTTTTGCCCACTTTTTCAGATTCACCCTGTATACTGTATTTTACATATACGATGACAGATGTGATCACTTTACTTTGGGTCAATACAGTACATCTGTTCTCTACATATACTCTAAAGATTGACATGAACTCGGAAAAAGGATTATTTTCCATTCGCCGTGATTAACCGAATTCTTAAATTAATTTCAATTATATCCAAAGATATCGCGTACTTTTGACAGCAGTTTTACATACCTATGAGGTTTCCTCCATAGAGTTTCTATCATTTGCATTTAGCTATGTTAGCACTCTTCTATGAATCACGAAATCCAACCGACACGACTTTTCCGAAACGAATTTCGTAACAAGATTAAGACCGAAAATCCCCTCCAAAGAGAGAAAGATCCTCTCTCAATAGATGTTAGATATAAGAAGCGAAAAGTTTTAGAGCCACTGGAGTTTCCAGAATGCATTTGCATTGTAGAAACGACTGAAGCTCCGAAAGCTCCAAGATCCGTTTGATCCTCGTCTTTAATCCAATATGCTCATGTTGACCAAAGAAATTCTCCAAGCGATGGTCGCAATCTTGAACTTCAAAAGTTCCTCACTAAATCTTTGGAAATTTAAATAAGATTCCTTGGGATTTTTGAACAGTGATTTGCTCTAGTTGGTTAAGTACATGGAGTTTAAGGAGTATCCTCATATTTTTTCGTCCATTTCACTCATGTTGTGACAGTTGCTCATAGATTTGTAGGAAGATTTAGAGATAAATTTCGGTATATTTACTTCGAGCAATAAATTTTATCTTTGGATGAGAAAATATTCCGTTCCTGTTTACGAAATGGATGCTTTAAATGGGAAAGAAAAATAATCCTTAAAATCATATAGCCGCTTTAAAATGAGACGAAATTATGGATGTTAACGCAAGAATCCTGGAGATCAGAATTAAATTCATGTTCGTCTCTTGGATTTGATTCTCTACAAACTAACTTTAAGCTAACAAAATTTGAAAAAAAAAATTGTAAGCAAAAATTCTTCCTTCAAAAGTTAATCGCTATTAGGATGTTTAGGTATCGTGCTGGTATAGAAAAAAAATTGTCTTGAGCCGAACGAGATCCGAACCCACGAACTCCTGATGACATGTCAGGTGCCGTGGCCGTTCACTGAATTCTGTCACGCTGAAGACAATTGACGTCATCTTGATACTTACACAGCCTAATAGTGATTAAATGCTTACAAACCTGAATCGTTTAAAAAATAAAAGGTGGGGGAGGACGGAAGTCAAGTAACGCAATCCAGCAGGAAAAAAATGAACGGGGGGAAGAGGGAATATCAATTAATGCAATCGAGCAGGAGGGAAATAAATGGGGGACGGAATCAAGAGACTGAATTTCCATTACAGTATGTGGCCGAGTGGTTAGCATGCTTGGTTACTATTCAAAGTTCGAACCCCGGGTAAGGCATGGATGTTTGTGTTGTTTTTCTTCTGATGTCCAGCCATCCTCTCAGACCTTCTACTATGGCATATAAACTGACAGGCTCCTGTCAGACCTCTGTGGCAAGCAGCTGCTTGAGGGGGTATTTATTTATATTTTCCACTCCGTGTTACAGGTCTTTAAAAATTTCTTAAAAAATGCGTGAAATATGCACAATTCTTATACTTTTTTTTGCCTCCATTACCCTCTCTAGCATTCTCAATTGGGTAATGGACTCTTTGCCACCCCTTCCTCACATCTGACTCTGAATGCTTAATTGGTTTGGTTGTTTTACCTCTGAGCGGCACTTTTTTACACACCATGGGCTAAACGGCCAGGTCACAAGGACCCCGAAGGCTCAGAGAAGGTTGTGGGAGAGGACCCACTGGAACACCTGTTGAGACAGATGGTGGCCTCCCGTCAAGGCCATCCAGTGTGTTCTTTAACGTGCACAGGGTATGGCTCTCTCCTACACGGAGCCACGGCTTAACGTCCCATCCGAGGGACGACGGTTTTTCCAAGCCCGCTGAATGCTTAAAAAATCAATGATGTTCCGTGGATTACTTTTTTTATCGATATTATGGAGGCGAGGATTGTCACAGTTAGTAGTTCGCTAGACTCGTATTTTGCTATTCTCCCTCTGGCGACGTTAAGATTTCTCATTCATCCTCGTTTTGACCTCTATAACAAAGAGGACACCAAGGGATTTCGAATAGGTCGTAGTCCGTCACATGAAACGTTAAGTCGTGATCCTGTCAAGAAAGCCACAGCCTGTGCACGTTAAAGAACCCACTGAATGACCATGGCGGACACTTCTAAAAGCTGTCCATGAATCCCTTTCCCCTATACACCTGTGATCCATTGGGGATCTTGTAGCTATTTGGCCCATTGACTGGACAAAAAAATGCTGTTCAGAAGGGGTGGAGGTTGACTCTCTCGATAGTGCACCAGACTCGTAGGGGCGGGGGTGGCTCAGTCGGTAGCGCGCTAGGCTCGTAATCTGTAGTTCCCAGGTTCGAGTCCCAGCTGGGTCAGCGTTGAGATTTATCTCCGCAAAAATTCTCCGCCCTGCCCACGGTCAGTAGGGGACACCGATGGGCTTGAAAAGGCCACCGTCCGTCGGATGGGATGTTAAGCCGTGGTCCCGTGTGCGGGAGAGCCATACCCTGTGCACGTTAAAGAACACGCTGGATGGCCTTGACGTGAGGCTACCACCTGTCTCCCAACAGCTGTTCCAGTGGGTCCCCTCCCCCAACCTTCTCTGAGCCTTCGGGGTCCATGTGACCTGGCCATTTAGCCCATGGTGTGCAAAAAATGCCGCTCAGAGGTAAAACAACCCAACGCACCAGACTCGTAATCTGATGTTCCCTGTTCGAGTCCTAAATGGGCCTGCGTTGAGACTTATCTCCGCTAAACCCACCCTGCCTTTTTTTAAGAAAGGGACACCGAAGGGTTTGGAAAGGCCGTCATCTCGGATGGGATGTTAAGCCACGGTTCTGTGTACGAGAGAGCCATACCCTGTTCATGTTAAAGAACACGCTGGATGGCCTTCACGGGGGACTACCATCTGTCTCCCAACAGTTATTCCAGTGGGACCCCTCCCTCAACCTTCTCTGAGATCTTGGGGTCTTTGTGACCTGACCATTTAGCCCATTATGTAGCAAAAAGTGCCACTCAGAGACAAAACAACACAACCGAAAGCTGTTCAGAAGAAAAACAACCAACAACTTATCATTATTGTGTACGAATATCAGAATAATATAAAATGTACGATTCTTTTCATTACAAAAAACAACGACGCAAATATTCATATTCTTTATGCTACAATAACTCAAAACCGTAAAGGAATTTTAAATATTTTGAATATAAATAAGTTCAGTCATATCTGGATAAATAAATACATTAACTATAACGTGATTAAATGCAAACACATCAAATATTTGAACATAATCTCAAAAGAAAAGAAAATTTCATCCCTCTCTGATAAAATATCTAACTTCCCAGAATTTACGAACTCCTCAATCAGCCACGGCATTAATCTCCATGCAAAAGTGAACTCTTTTTTCACTGCACTATACTTCACCACAAATGGTTATTTTTATCTCCCTAAGACACAAAACAGTCATGCGTATGGGGATTAAACACAATTTTTAGTATCCTTTAATTGCTTTTCCTAACAGATGTTTTTAACATGCTTTTTAAAGATAACGCGCTTGCTGCGCTGCTGTTTTTCCTACAACTTTTTTTGGTTACATTTGAAATCTCATGGGAATCATTTCTGCTGTCTCTAACATCCTTTTCCCAGAAGCCATTAAACCTCTATTTGCTCTGGAGGATTTATTTCATATCTGAAGATAAATTTAATGATTTTAATTTATTTCAGAACTCATTCAGCGTCATATGAAATCCTTCCTAAATGACTTTTAACAGCCATTTAAATTCGTTTCTTGCCTGATTAATGACACGAATATTCAAAGTTGAATTCGCTAACGGACGTAAATATTCTGTTAAACCTACTTTCAAATCAATTACTTACCTTTTATTTTTTGTCTTGATAAAACTAAGAAACATTAATTAATTTTTTTCTGTCCCTTTGATTACGTTTGCTAATTGTTAAACGCGTTATTTGTTGTTTTTTCTATGACTTTTGGATAACCTCTTCAGGCTAAAGATTCCTCTCACATTAAATATGCGGCCACACAGAGTGCAATTTCAGCGGTTTAGAGTTGTCAACTTTTCCAGGATTTTTGGCGTCTTAACCCTAGAACCATTCTGTGGGTTGGGTAGTTTTACCTCTGAGCAGCACTTTTTTACATACAATGAGCTAAATGTCCAGGTCACAAGGACCCCGAGGACTCAGGGAGGAGGGGACTGCTGTTGGGAGACAGATGGTAGCCTGCCATCAAGCGTGTTCTTTAACGTGGCTGGAACAGCTGTTGGGAGACAGATAGTAGCCTCCCATCAAGGCCATCCAGCGTGTTCTTTAACATGGCTGAAACAGCCGTTGGGAGACAGATATTGGATGGTCTTGATGGGAGGATGGCACACTGGATGGCCTTGATGGGAGGCCATCCAGCGTGTTCTTTAACATGCACAGGGTATGGCTCTCCCGCACACAGAGCCATGGTTAACGTCCCATCCAACGGACGGCGTCCTTTCCAAACCCATCAGTGTCCCCTACTGACCATGATCAGGGAGTGGAGTTTTGCGGAGATAAATCTCATCGCTGCATGAGCTGCGACTCGAACCTGGGAACTGCAGATTACCAACGTGGCGTGCTACCGACTAAGCCACCCCCGCTCCCATTATGTGAGAACGCCAGTGATTCCAATCAGGTAAAATTCTATAACTTTTTTTTTCAAGTTGGTTGCTGGGACTTATAGCCAATATCGCTTTATATCCCAAAGAATGAACAGAGATATTTCTGACACGTAGAGAATTGAAAAAATATTCCCTCAAGCAATTGCTTGCCATAGAGGTATGACAGGAAATTAGTAATGAAGACAAAACCCAGATGCTCCGCAATACATGGACTGCACTACATCTATAGGGATAATGCCTAATCTCCACTACCTACGTCGAGGGCAAGACAACCCATATAGATGCAGCTCACCCCACGACTACCTATGGCGAACAGTCCTATAGAAGTAAAGTTCATCCATCGGTCAAAACCTAAATTTAATCTGCGCCCCGGTTAGCCACAAACAAGGATATATAGATCCAAGTTGCCTCGGCTCCCGTGGTGGGAACTCTTAGTCGGCCTTACCAGGCCTCTTCATCGGGATCCCGTCCGACCATGGTACCCCCCCCCCCCCCAATACCAATCAGAGGAGCCCTCAACTTCGCCAAGGCCCAGCCGTTCCATCGAAGCCCCGTCCGACCAGATACCACCCAATACGTCAGCGAAGCCCTCAACTTCACACGGGCTTTCAGCCCCACCACCACGACAAGGTGGTTCCCTCTCGGGGGGGGGGGGGGGGGATAGAGGTATGAAAGGAACCCTGTCAGTTTATACGCCACAGTAGGAGATCTGTGAGGGACGATGACGGGATCTCAGCAGAAAGACAACACAAACATTCATGTCTTACCCGGGGATCAAACCGAGATCCCTATGATCAGTAACATGCTAACCACTCGGACACGGAACGGATAGAGAATTGACGAATTGTTATTTTATCGAGGGACAATCATAACATATATGACAGAACAAACGACCATACCCGGAACTCAAACCCGGATCTCTGCAGTCGCAGTGTCACTGCAAGCCAACGCGATATCACTGAGCCGGCAGTGGAGCTCTCGAGTACTTTCAATGTTTTACATGTAGGGTACGGCTTTATTGGGTTTTACCCGATTTCATCCAGTTTTTAACGCCCCCCCCCCCCCTAACAAAAACTTAAATATTCGGGTTACCCCGAAAAAGAATGTGCATTTTATAATAGTTACTTTTTTTCGTATAAAAAAAATGATTAAATTAGTATAGGGTCGATTTGTTTGCGTTTGTCATTTTGCAATAGCAGTGTATGCAGTGGCATAACTAAATAATTGGCGCCAGGGCGAATGACTGTTACAGTCGTCCCTATACACAGTCCAGTGCGCTGAAGAGAACCAGTTTTGCAGACCTCTGAACTGAAGAAAGCAAACGGGAAAAAACCCACAAAATCCCCAAAATGAAAGAAAAAAATCCTGAAATTTTGCTTCTTAAAGGGTATTTTGCCGCTCTGGATTGTGGTGTCCGGGGACAACGGCCCCAGTTGCTTTAGTGAGTCGGTCTGTCAATGGCAACAATAAACAAACACGGGTAATAGTGCTCTGCCCGTCTTCCCTGTGATGATGACAGAACCGGGCCAGAGATAGCACCTGAAATGTGATCCAGCCTTCTCGTGGTTGGGTTGGGTTGTTTTACCTCTGAGCGGCACTTTTTTTGCACACCATGGGCTAAATGGCCAGGTCACATGGACCCCGAAGGCTCAGAGAAGGTTGGGGGAGGGGACCCACTGGAACAGCTGTTGGGAGACAGATGGTAGCCTCCCGTCAAGGCCATCCAGCGTGTTCTTTAACGTGCACAGGGTGTGGCTCTCCCGCACACGGGGCCACGGCTTAACGTCCCATCCGATGGACGGCGGTCTTTCCAGCCCATCGGTGTCCCCTACTGACCGTGGGCAGGGCGGGGAATTTTGCGGAGATAAATCTCAACGCTGACCCAGCTGGGACTCGAACCTGGGAACTACAGATTACGAGCCTGGCGCGCTACCGACTAAGCCACCCCCGCCCTCCCTTCTCGTGGTAAAAGCAGAGATGGAAACGGTTTCTCAGAACTAGGTGGAAGCTCCAGAATCAGTTGGAAAGAAGCCCCGTAGTTGACATGGCGATGTTAAGCAATACATAAAATATCTGTTTAAAAGCTCAGGAATTATGACCAAAAATATTATAAAAGAGTGGACATATTATTACAGTGGATCTATTTAGTGTCATTAAATATACAGAAAAAAAAATACTTTGGAACTAGTGTGGGGGATGGCACCCACTACAGTTCCTTCCCCCCTTTCCAGCGCTGGGTAAAAGCCGTTAGTACCTTTCAAAAGAGAAACTCTCTCCTCTGATGGGGAACCGAAGGATATTGATACAAATCAGTTCAGACTGAGTACGTCTACACTTCGACAGCCAATTTTTGATTTTGTTTTCTAACTTGCTGATGCATCTTTTGTTGTTACCGGTTCCATATTACACTCTATGTTATTGTTAGTAACTTCATTTCTGCAGCCCTGTGTTGCTGATATCAGTTAAATTTTTTCTGTCCTGTGCTGCTTGTCAAGAGCGTATGTAGAATTTGTTTGTGTATTGCTATTTATTTCGGGGGGTTGGGGGGGGGGCTGAATATTGCATTTCTTTTCAACAACCTGAATAAATCTTCGCATGTCATATATAATAGCGTGGGTTGGGTTGTTTTACCTCTGAGCGGCACTTTTTTGCACAACATGGGCTGAATGGCCAGGTCACAAGGTCCTCGAAGAAGGCTCAGAGAAGGTTGGGGGAGGGGACCCACTGGAATAGCTGTTGGGAGATATATGGTAGCCTCCCGTCAAGGCCATCAAGCGTGTTTTTTAGCATGTACAGGGGAATGGCTCTCCCGCACAGGACGCTACGGCTTAACGTCCCATCCGACGGACGGCGGCCTTTCCAAGCCCATCGGTGTCCCCTGCTGACCGCGGGCAGGACGAGTAACGTGGCCAATACTTTTGTGCATGCAGTGGTGGGGATGGGAGGGGGGCTTTTGTTTATATGCATTCGAAAAACATCGTTTTATTCAATTTCAGTTAACCCGACCGTTTTGCTGAAACCCTTGAAGTGCACCTGGGAATAATTGTAACATTTTTGAACTTCGAACTTTTAAGAACTTTAAGGGGATTGCTGTAGCCCTCTCCCTGGATACGCGCCTGGCCGCTGTTACCAATTTTGTTTTGGCCACTCCATACTGTTATTACTAATTTTAGTTTTGCATCTGTCTATACTCTTTTTCCATATTACTTTTCCCTCCTTATGCTCTTTTTACAGACTTAATTTCTATCACCCTAGGTTGCTCTTACAAATTCAATTTTTCTTGTTGCGGATCATTACAGCTTTCATTTCTGTCGCTTCTTTAATTCTATTGAATACTTGTTTTCTGTAGGTTCACAAATATTCTTTGCTCTAAAATATCCTGGTTTTGCAACTTTTTGAGAAATTGTAACTTTTTTTTTTCAATCTTCACCTTTCCAGTTTTCTATCAGCAAACTGAGATTTAATTCTTTCGATTTCAGTTGGGTAGTTGTTGTGGGGATGGGGGCGACGCCGTTTTTTTCTTCAAATCACGTGTAATTACTTATGCGGACTGAACTGCACCAAACGTCGTGTTGCTGCTACGATGACATAAAATATCGCTCTTTAGTAGAGGAGGTTGCTTAGTCCCCTAATTACATTTGGGTTGGGTTGTTTTACCTCTGAGCGGCACTTTTTTTGCACACCATGGGCTAAATGGCCAGGTCACATGGACTCCGAAGGCTCAGAGAAGGTTGGGGGAGGGGACCCACTGGAACAGCTGTTGGGAGACAGATGGTAGCCTCCCGTCAAGGCCATCCAGCGTGTTCTTTAACGTGCACAGGGTATGGCTCTCCTGCACACGGGGCCACGGCTTAACGTCCCATCCGACGGACGGCGGCCTTTTCAAGCCCATCGGTGTCCCCTACTGACCGTGGGCAGGGCGGGGAAATTTCGCGGAGATAAATCTCAACGCTGACCCAGCTGGGACTCGAACCTGGGAACTACAGATTACGAGTCTGGCGCGCTACCGACTGAGCCACCCCCCCCCCCCCCCCCCTAATTACATTTACCATCCTTAGGTCAAATCACAGGTTCATGGGTTATACACCCGTACAGACATATGCCTCAGACTTGCTGCGCCAAGCGATGTGTAGAAAAATGTCCAACAATTCGAGCACTACAGTAATATATGGACGACACAGTTTATTTATATTCATATACAATTACGTGCTGGGGATGCATTCGATTCTGTAGACCTTTGCTACCGCAAACCTTTATACAATGAGATGGAAACCTGCGCTTCACAGATTCTCTTTAGACCTCAAACTCGACGAGAAGATATTTAATCCTTGCCTAATACCTGATTCACACAGAACCGAACCCTCTTCTTAAGGGTTTTGTTTTTGAGCAAGAGCGTCGTCCTTTGACGCGCATCAAACGTTCTTCCAGTTTGACAGCGACGCTCAGACTGTTGTTCATTATTACCGCGTTCGTCTTGTCCTATCATTCACTCGCGCCAGAGACCAGTCGTAGTCATAAAAGTGCTTTTCGACTTGTGAGCATACAGAGTCAGCCAGCTCAGGCCCAAATAACAGCTCAGGAGTCACATCCCCAATTCAGCACTTCCAAAAAATACGAGTAATACAGATAAATATTTACAACAAAATTACAATAAATGCAAATAAATAAAATAGAGGAACATGACAGTAGGGGTGGGTTGTTTTACCTCTGAGGGTCAGTTTTTTGCCCACAATGGGCTAAATGGCCAGGTCACAAAGAACCCGAAGGCTCAGAGGTTGGGGGAGGGAACCCACTGGAACAGCTGTTTGGAGACAGATGGTAGCCTCCCGTCAAGGCCATCCAGCGTGTTCTTTAACATACACAGGGTATGGCTCTCCCTCACACGGGACCATGGTTTAACGTCCCATCCAATGGGCGGCAGTCATTCTAAGCACATTGGTGTCCCCTACTGGCCGAGGGCAGGAGAGGGAGTTTTGCGGAAATAAAGCTCAATGCTGACCCAGCTCGGTCTCGAACCTCTGAACTACAGATTACGAGCCTGGCACACTACCGATTGAGCCACGCCCTCTCCCGCCCCTCTAAAATATGCATTTAATGATGAAGTGCGACTGAAGATAAATTTGTGACCATAATTAAATCAATTTAAATCTTGATTTCCAATAATATTCGTTCACTGTTTAAAGAATTATAAGACGGAATATTTAACAACAGATGATCTTGTTTTGTATAAAACGTTCAAAATTGCCTAATATTAAAATAATCATTACGAAAACTTCTAAGATGTATATTTATTTTGTTAAATGGTTTGAAACAATCCTTATTATTTAATTAATTTACGCGACAAATTCTTATAACGCATTACTTTTGAGAAATATTGCAGCTTTCATAACTCTTAAAACGAAAAACATGCAAATAAAGAGTTTTTATTATTAAATTATTATATTATGGTATTCATGAGAATAAAGTGTTATGAAAGCTGCAATATAATATATAATAATAAAAACTCTTTATTTGCATGTTTTTCGCCTTGTTTCTTCCTGTTTTTTTTTTCCTTACTTCACCCTCAACCGAAAACAACCTTCTCCGACATGAGGTTTAGTCTAAATAGCCATCTAACTTCTTCATATGTCGTAGCTCATTGTGTGTCCTTTGAAAAGCAACACCACTCCATTAGGAGCAGGAAAACCTTAAAGCGAAATCTATTACGTCTCTCAACTAGTCATGAATCGTCTTGCAGTGCTGCGGATAAATCAAGACGTCGCTTCACAATACGATGGACTTGCTGTGCAGTATCAGGTGACTAGTTAATTCAGTGTTGCCAAGCACGTTTACACAAATAACTAACAGTTAGGAGAGCTCTGAATAGGTTTTGTTGCGTTTTATTAGTTCCGAAAAGATTGCTCTAATCTTACACCAGAAACTCTTTTAGCTGGCATTCATTTTAGAACATGTTTTCGCTACTCTAGTGGAACGCATATCACGGCAAGCACATTCATTAGGCCACATAGAGCAGTGCGTCGTCAAAAAAAAAAGCAAAAAAATAGTTGTTTTACCTCTGAGCGGCATTTTTATGCACACAACAGGATAAATGGCCAGGTCACAGAGACCTCAAAAGGCTTGGATTGGATTGTTTTACCTCTGAGCGGCACTTTTTTTGCACACCATGGGCTAAATGGCCAGGTCACATGGACCCCGAAGGCTCAGAGAAGGTTGGGGGAGGGGACCCACTGGAACAGCTGTTGGGAGACAGATGGTAGCCTCCCGTCAAGGCCATCCAGAGTGTTCTTTAACGTGCACAGGGTATGGCTCTCCCGCACACGGGGGCCACGGCTTAACGTCCCATCCGACGGACGGCGGCCTTTTCAAGCCCATCGGTGCCCATCGGGGAAATTTCGCGGAGATAAATCTCAACGCTGACCCAGCTGGGACTCGAACCTGGGAACTACAGATTACGAGCCTGGCGCGCTACCGACTGAGCCCCCCCCCCCCCCCGCCCCCCTCAAAAGGCTCGGAGAAGGTTGAGTAAGGGCATTGGACAGCTGTTAGGAGACAGATAGTAGCTTCCTGCCAAGGACACCCAGCATATTGTTTAACTTTCAGAGTATGGCTCTCCCACATAAGGCACAACCGCTTAATGTCACATTAGAAGGATGGTAAACCTCCCAAGCCCTTCGGTGTCCCTTTCCTCATGGAAAGTACAGAACCAGAATTAGTGGAGAAAATTCAAACACTGTTCGGACTCGAATTCTCGAAAAAAAATTATTTTTATGTACTACAGTTCTAACCCTCGGAACTCTAAAAATTCATCCCCCCCCCCCCCCCAGGTGAGAAAAGTTTGCTTACTCCTGGTTTAGAAGCTCACTAACCGCCACTGCTTGTAAATATACGAGTATAATGCCTTTATTCGAATTAATATTATACATCTAACTTTTGGATGTTAAATTTTCTGCTCTGCAGAAGTTCAAAACAGTGGAATAACACTAGGGTGGCAGTGGTGGTAAAATATCACGGATTAGGGCTTGTGGGGGCTCATTCAGACAGACGGCAAAGTAAAAATATCAGCTCGAGTTTTATTTTTTTAACGAGCGGCAACCAGCTGCTTGAGGGAATATTTTTTTTAATAAATCACTACATTTTATGTTTGGCTATATATATTTTTTTCAACGAAAAGATTACGTATCTAATTAGGTAAAGGTGACCCGTAAGCAAAGCTTTACCACATGCCTTTCCGCTCTTAGTTACATCGGGGCGGCTCAGTCGATAGCGCGCCCAGCTCATAATCTACAGTTCCCAGGTTCGAGTCCCAGCTGGGTTAGCGTTGAGATTTATCTCTGCAAAACTTCCCCACCCTGCCCACGGTTAGTAGAGCGCACCGGTGGGATTGGAAATGTCGCCGTCCGTCGTATGAGACGTTAAAGCCGTGGCCCCGTGTGCGAGAGAGCCATACCCTGTGTACGTTAAAGAACACGCTGGATGGCCTTGACGGGAGCCTACCGTCTGTCTCCCAACAGCTGTTCCAGTGGGTCACCTACCTTTTCTGAGCCTTCGGGGTCCTTGCGACCAGGCCATTTAGCCCATTGTATGCAAAAAACTGACGCTGAGGCAAAACAACCGAACCTTAGTTACATCACTGTTACAAATCCCACAGTTTCGGACTAGATTAATTCTTTTTAAAAGGTATTGCACCGTAACATTAAAAGTTTAATTTTAATCTTTCTTGTGTTTATTTAATATGCAAAAAAATGCAAGTTGTCATATCAAAAGTAATTAATTTAAACACCGAATCAATACTTCCATTTGTTCTAAATCTTAGACGGTTTATTACATATACAGCAAATTTAAAATGCCTAACTTGCGATACATACAGTATTTCATAAATCCAGCGTGCCAAAAATCCGGAACTTTTTGAAAAGTGCTCTGAATGTTCATGATTAACAAAATGTTAAAATGCTAAATGCTAATTACAGTAAACCACAGTTATCCGGTACTCAAGCATCCGGAATTCTCATGCACCCAGCATAAATTTAAAATTAAAGATTTGAACTTAGTACGGCAAATTTAAATGCACGTTACATTAACGCTATTATATTTGCATTGTTACATTCACGCTAGTTCCATTACGGCCATTAAAGGAGAAGGTGATTAAACTTGTGATCGTGTTTTTCCTTTTTTTGGAATTCTTTCACCCTTAATTTGTAATGCTGTCAGAGAAGAATACTACGGATAGAACTTTTTTTGTCTTGTGTACACTTTGTGAACTTTTTTTTGCCTTTTATGTCTTGTGTACACTGAGTCATGTGTGAGAGTTGGTAAGGCTTGTAGTAATTGGTTTAGCATTACTTCTGGTGTTCGACAAGGGTGCATTTTGTCTCCTTTTCTCTTTAGTTTGGTTATTGATTATGTTATGCGAAATTCACTTCAAGGGTAAGATTTTGGCCTTAAATGGGCTGGAGATACGAAAATTTCTGATTTAGATTATGCTGATGATTTAGCCCTTTTGGCAAATGATGTTGATGAGATGAACTCTTTCATTCGAGCTGTTGATGAGACTGGTAGTAGAGTAGGTTTGGTTATAAACAGAGAGAAAACTAAAGTGATGAAAATTGGTCAGGCAGGCTGCGATTCAGTTAATCTGAATGGTTGCAGTCTTGAGCAGGTGTCACAGTTTAATTATCTTGGGAACTATGTAACAGATAATGGTGATGTGCGGCATGAGATTAACAGACGAATAGGGATTGCTGCCGGGACTTTTAAGAATCTATGGAGAGTGTGGAGAAATAGGCGTATACACCTAAAGACTAAAATTAGGCTATATAATAGTTTGGTTCTTTCTAGGGTTAGTTATTGTAGTGAAACTTGGACACTTTGTAAACAAGATAACAGGAAACTAGATGCTTTTGATTCCAGATGCTTACGCAATATCTTGGGCATTAAGTGGTTCAACTTTGTAACTAATGATGAGGTTAGGCAAAGGAGTTTGCAATCTCCTTTAAGCAGCATATTGTGCAGAGAGAGACTCCGTTGGTTTTGGCCATGTTGCCCGTATGAATAATTATAGATTGGCGAATAGGGTTATGAACAGTGTGCCTAAAGGCCTCAGAAAGAAGGGGAGACCTAGGATGCGGTGGGCAGACAATGTCAAACAGGACCTTGTTAAAATTGGTGTGCAGTGGTCAGATGCAGTAGATGTAGCTCAGGATAAGACTTGCTTGGAGAACTAAATTGCACGTTCTGTTTGGACCTCAGTAGCCCATGGCTGCTTGAGGATGATGATGTATGCTTTTCTAGACTTTAAAGAAAAATAAAATTAATACCACCTCAAGCAGCTGCTTGCCAGAGGTCTGACAGCAACCTGCGAGTTTATACGCCATAGTATGTCTGTGTGGATGGCGGGACCACAGCAGGAAACAATACAAACATCCATGCCTTACCCAGGGCTCAAAACCAGGTCCCTTAGATCAGTAGTCAAGCGCACTAACCACTCGGCCACGATTTATGCTTCCGGCAAAACTTATGCTTATGTTTATGAAGGAATACTTATGCTTTCTTTCGGAAAAGGATGGGGTAATATTTAACATAGATTTCAGTGTTCACGATTGGAAACACTTTAGAAAACGGCTAAAAACGAAAAGTACATTTTATGGCATTTTTTTTTAAAGATATATTAATTTCACTTTGTCGTCTGTTTGTACACATCGAACTTTTTTGTTTATAGAGATAAAAAATTATTTCTGTGATGGATAAGTATTGATGAAATATTACGATTTGCCTTTCCGAATCTCC
This sequence comes from Ryuthela nishihirai, assembly GCA_038380435.1. NCBI lineage: Eukaryota > Metazoa > Arthropoda > Arachnida > Araneae > Heptathelidae > Ryuthela > Ryuthela nishihirai. The sequence continues at coordinate 26,109,615 of JAWZYU010000028.1, read as the reverse complement.
AAAAAATAATATAACCATGCCCTCTAACGGTGGAAAATTTCCAAATCAGGTCTGTAAATGGTAGCTAGGTAGTCACTGAAAGGAGAGCTATGCACCAATCCCCTGTGATGATGCATAGAACCGGCAGGCCTAGCACCTAATGTACGACCCCGCGTTCTCGTGGTACAGGCCTTTAGTATCTTTCAAAGGAGATACTCTCTTGTGGAAGTGAAAGGCTGCCAGATTATAGTGTGGCCTACTGATCAGGACAACTAAGGCTACTTTTCTTTTTCTTTCTACCCTGCTGAGGAGTGGTCAACCAGACTGGGTCCTGACTATATAAACCTATTGGACTGAACCGAAATAAGGCTCTGAGCTTGATTATGGATCCTGAATTTGCTGCACTGGTGGGCCTTCTGTGGAGGAAAAATCTTCCTCTGTGTTTTTTGTTTGTGGGTTGACAGCCCAAGTGAGGATTCACAGGAAATGTTTGTCAGCTGATGGATAATCCTGACCAGAGGTCATCGTAGGCATCTGAACTCTTTGCTTCTACTGGCATTGTCAAATTCTACATTGAAGGAAGTCTTCCAGCCTTTAGTGGTGGGGGAATTCTCATGGGGGAATGGGTCTTTGCCCCATGCCTGCGATTAAATGGCTGTTTTTTATTGTTGGCATTCCCTCTCTCAATAAACATAGTTTCTTTAAACATCCCACTAACCATTTTCTCTCCATAGGTAGTTGGAATGTGAGGACTTTGCACAGAGCTTATTCTCTTGATGTCCTCACACAAGAATTCCACCATTAGGGTGGAAAACCACTAGGTGGAAAAGCGACACCAATCGGCAGAGACCGATTTCCCCATAAGTCACTTGTCTATGGTTGCCAGCATTCAAGTGTTAAAATTTAAGTATTAGCAAAATTATGTCCTTTTGAATTTTTAAAAGAAATAAAACATATACACGGTTCAAGATAAATAAAAATAATAAATTCCCCCTTAAGCAGCTGCTTGCCACAGAGGTCTGACTGGAGCCTGTCAGTTTATATGCCATAGAAGGTCTGTGAGGATGGCAAAACCTCAACAGAAAAACGACACATGTTCAAAGAAATATACACGGTTCAAGATAGGTTCTCTCCTACCAATCGAAAATGAACTTTTGAAAGATATAGATCGTGAGGATGCACAGGATATTATTTACGATAATTGGGGCACTTCCTTGTTATGTGAATGGAAAGCCACAGTTAAAGCTTTCCGTATTTTATAAGCTTTTTACATGAAAATGCCGCAGGAGATGAGTGAATCAAATTTAATCTAAATTTAATTTTTTTTAACTTTATCTAAATCTCTATTTTAAATAATATACGTTTATTATTTATTGAAGCTGAAACATTTGACAGCAGACGATGCTTTTACCTTCGTCCTAAAACACTCTTTCAAAATTGATGTAAATTAAAAAAAGCTGGTAAACAAACTTCGAAATTTACATTTTAATGAACGATTTTTATAACTTTTGAAGTAAATTCTTACGACTAGAGCACTATCGTTAAATGTTTCGGTTTCCTGAACACAAAATAAATATTGATAAAAAGCAAGGTAGTGAGATTTCTTTTAATTTTCAATTTATTTCTGTGACATTTTGCAACTGAAGGTTAATTTTAAAGTTAGAGAGGTTTGAATGCAAATTGCCGTTCGCACAACAAGCGTCACAATACTTTGATAATTAAGGACAATTTATTAATTTCAACAGAAAGAAAAATGCTTAATTCGAAAATTAAATATTTAAATTTGAATAGCTACTGCATACTGAATATTATAAAATTATACGCTATTTACAATATTAATTTTACAGTATTTGATAACCTGTATTACTTATTAAAATTCATAGATCCATTTCGATTAAATCTTTTTTCTTTCTTCCTGGTTGTAAAAGTAAAAAAAAAATCTTTTTTTAAAGAAAATTAAAATAATTAGCTTAGATAAGTATGCACTACCGCTTCTCTATTCACATCAGATGTCAATCCGGCCTGCCCGATGGACTTAAAAAGGCCTGCGTCCATTGGATGGGAGATAAAGCATTGGCCCCAGCCTGTGAACTTTAGAGAACATGTTGGATGGCCTTGACGGGAGATTTCCATCTCTTTTCTAACAGCTGTCAGTAGGTCCTCTTCCCCCAATTTTCTCTCGCCCTTGTGACCTGGCCATTTAGCCCATTTTGTGGAGGGAACAGGTAATATATCCAAAAGGTAAAAGCGTGAATATTATTTGCGTGTTCAGTTTTAATGGTCCATGGGAGTCGGTTTACAAACGGAATATAACAAATACCTCTGTGTAAAATTTGCAATAACGTAAAAACTGATTCGCATATATTTTTGATCCCTTTGAACGAATGAAATAGAATTTCTTTAATTATTAATTTCTATTTAGAATTATAATTCATAAAAGGGCATGAATATCTCTTTCCAAAGTCCAGAAATATTTCTTCGATGCCCGTGTATCGGACACTACATACATTTTTTTCATTAATTTACTTAAAAAGTTTAATACTTTTTAATTTAAAAAACATAATACAATGCAATATATTTTGGACCTACAAAGTTAATAGCTAATCTGTAGGAAATTGAATAAAACAACCATATAATAAAAATACAATGTTTTAATCAAACATCAATTTTAAAAACTACAGATGAAATAAAACACTAAATTACACAATGTTAACAATTTTGTCAAAGAAACGATAATATATTAAATATAATTAAAGCCATGATATGTATTTTATATATCAGAAGGATAGATAATTTAATTTTCATTTTACTCAAAGTCCTGGCATTAAAAACAACTTCTTCTATTCAGCGGAACAATCAGCAGAAAGCGCTCTTACGAGTTCTATGTTCGAAGTGACAAAACAGTTCGAGGAGTGTTGCTATTGGTTGCAACAAACGTCAACCGCACGAAATTGAAATGTCCGTGACGTCACTAAATTGTCAACTTGGAACATTGCAACCGCATCTGTGTCATTTGATGATTTTCTTTGATCGAGTAAAGAAATGTCTTATATATAGGAGTCAGAGAGAAATGTAGAGTGTAATTTATCTGTTTTAATAAAACAAAACTATAGTTGAATGTTGTTAAGTTTATTTCTAAATTAGAAATACTTCTAACTTCACCTAACAACTTAACCAATTCAATGCTCAATAAACTAAAATTTGTTTCGTTTACAGAATGTGTTGGATTTCTTTTAATTACAGTTATATTCTATCACAAAATATAATTTTGAGGCTTATTTAGCGAAAGTATTAACTGCATTAGATGCGAATAACTAGAGATTCGTATAGAGAAATTAGCAACGTTTATTTGAACCATTTTAAGATTTGAAGTCTTTTAAATCAATACCAAACATTTTCACGTAAATTTTATTTCATCTCCAAAACTTATAAAGTTAATATAATTCTCAGTATTAAAATTGCATTATCTGTGTAGTATAGATCCTACTTCTTTTGGTTGTCAGCTTATCATACACCCACGTGTTACAATAAATGCCGTATGGTATAATAGAAATATTTGCTGTTATCAAAAAAAAAACATAATTTAGATTACAGGTTTATGCTGAACTCGATTGGAAAAGGTTACGTTCTGCGGCATTTTAAAAATGCTGCACATGAAACGATCCGTGTTAAATATTAAGCTTATTCAGTTATTTCATTAATCCTAAAATCCTCAATGAAATTTTAGTACTTTTTAACATTTTAGAAAAATATTACTTATCGTATAGGTGTTAAAATTATACTGAAATCTAGTTGTTTTCATTATACGTAAAAATTCGTTGTATCGATAATCGTAAGAATATTTCACTCTCGTAGTCTCAGCGACTTAGTTGATGTTTATCATTTACAGTTTACTTCAGTTTAAATGAGAATGAATCAAAATGGTATGCTTAGATAAAATAAATACTTAGTTCTAGTAGTTGTTCCTGGAAATGGTAATGTAAGAGGGAAACGCTCAAAAGGGGATTTATTTAACACGTATTTCAATGTAGGGTTTAATAACTTGAGGTGATTTCTTAATTTTATTGTAATCAAAATAAATATCGGAAAGCGAAATTTATTAACAGTACATTTGGTATTTAAACATCCGAAAAAAAATTAAATTTGGACTTAGGCACTAGACTAGAATACTTGGTTAGAAAGAACAAATTTTTGTGCATTTAAAAATAATAAAAATTCAGTGTAATAAAACAAGAGTACAGTATTGCAACAGAAATAATCGTGGGACATTTAATTGCACAACATTAAAAGCGTAATAATCGTGGGGCATCTCATCATCTAAATCGTGGGACATTTAATGACACAGTATATGCCTCTGGAGAAGGAGGACTAGGTGTTCAATCTCTCCCTTTCTAGAAAACTTGATGAGATGTTAATGATGAAGATTCATCCTCATCATCAGAGGGCAGAACACCGATACTTTCTTTAGGCAAATAATATGAGGCAAATATTGAATTAAAGGATGATAATGCAGTAGATGAAAAAAGAAGTCTACTAGCTCAGCCTTCTTTGCTTGATTCTTTTATCAAGAAAGACAGTATGGCGCACAGTTCGGCTGCTTTTCTCTTTTCATGATTTTTTTTTTGATAAGACAGCAAAGAACTTTTTCACGTCTCATATTACTTTTTTTACTTCTTTTTGCACTTGGGTCTCCATCTACCAGGTCCTGGGTGCATTTTCGATCATATTAATGGATCCTTAAAAGACTAAATGGCTTCTTTAATTTTTAACGGAAGGCTACCACCTGTTTCCTAACAGCTATTCAGTGGTTACCCTTCCCCCAACCTTCTCTGAGTCTCGGTGAACTCATGCAAAAAAAAGTGCTGCTCAGAAATAAAACAACTCACTTGTATTCCTTTATAGGGTTCTCTACATTCACCTCTTGAAATCCTATCTTCTTTTCCAACGCCTTTTAAGTGATAATCGCTTTTAGCAGGGATTCTTAACGTGGGGTACACATCGTGAGAGCTCAAAGGTCGCTAGATCTAGTAACAAAGTCGCTAAGTTGTCATTATTATACTATAATTATAGTTTTATCAATCTATATAAGGGGTACGCCAGTTACATACACATTTCCATGGGGTACGTGAAGCATAAAAGGTTGAGAACCACTGGCTTACAGTAATGCTTTTGAAATCGTTAGAGTTCACTGAGCGCTAGAAATGGCAACGAATGTCTGCCCCATCCCATTCCTGAATTTGATGCATCACTTTAGCATTCTTTTTTTAATGTGGACACGACGCAATTCTTTTTGCAAAATCACCTATCTCTAAATTTTTTTTGCCTACCTCTGACGGATGGAATATTTTCTTCAAACATGCATTTCAGAGAAAACGTAAAGAGAGATCACATAAAACGAAAACTGGGTGTATTTGAATTTGAATCTTAAAATCGGTTTCAAAACTGAAAATTTTCCTTTTTTTTAAGTTTGACGTAATGCTAAAAAAAATGGCACCAATTTAATAATTTTTTTATCAAAAATGTTATTTTGTATTAAAATTAAAAAAATTAAATATTTTGTACCCAAAAGCAAAATATTCCATGATAATATTTTTTTTGTTTACAAACTGTGCCACTCCTCTTGCAAAGAGAAGTTAACCGCTGAGGTGAATATATTTATCACCATTCCTTTCGATATGAACAAAGGCCTTTCTCAAAAGACTAAATAATGATAAAAATCATCTAAACAAAGTAAGAAGAAGGCAAGAATGAAGATTCGTCAAGGAACAAGGAGAAAACTGTCTAGTGTCTTCCCTCGTTTGCGAAAAAAGAGAATAATCTCTGCAGAATTGAAGATCATGAACATCTACAAAACAAATGATCCCATTCCTCTCCAGAACATTGAAGAGGTTGATGAAATGGAATGCCAATTCTGCATTTATGAAGAAAATGAAGATTTTCTTAAGACAGATGAAGATGCAAAGAACAAGAAACGATTGGATTCCTTAGTGCCTCAGAAATGAAATGGAATATGAATGCCGCATTCCTGGAGAGAAAGAAGATTTGCTGAAAACACAGGAAGAAGGCTTTAAAGAAGTTTCACTTTACAAACCAACCTTTAAATGTCATGAACGAGTTTACTTTTGCTAAATTTACGAAATGTTTCTTCACATACGAAAAACATATTTCATATCAAAAAACACAATTTTAATTAAAACTAAAATTACTATAACGGTTGCTCTCTTGATCTTTCAGTAGCTCATATCTTTGGAATTCATCTCTGGATTATTCAAGTGGATACTATGGTGACGATCCATCTTGGGTCAACGCAGCAACATCACAAGGAGGCGTCCCCTACCCACCCCAAGCAGAAGAAATACTTCCTGTGGTAAGTATTCCATATAATAGTTATTATGAACAGGTAAGTATTCCGTTAATTTATTATCCTAATGTATATCATGAAATAACTCCTTTTTTCAGGCTTGTTATTATACCCCATTCGTAGCAGCTGACAGTTTTGTTTTTACTCCGTGTGTCCCTCCTGTAAATTTTTTTGGATGTTTTGATTCACTTGCAGAGAACATGCAGCTTGATGATTTGACAGATCCCCTTCCTCTCCACAACGTTGAAGAGGATGATGCAATGGATTGTGATATCTGCATTTATGAAGAAACTAAAGATTTACCTAAGACAGAAGAAGAATGCAAAGAACTGGATTCCTCAGTGCCTCAGGAAAATGAAATGGATTTTGAATGCTGCGTTCCTGGAGAGAAAGAGGATTTCCTGCAAACAGAAGAAGAAGAGAAGATAGCAAAGAATCTGAAAAGCCTTGATGATTTACCTCTGCAGGAAAATGAAGAAGACGAAATGGAATATGACGAACATTATACCCTTGAAGAGGATTCAGGAGTACAGGGAACAGACGAAGAGGAGTTCCCTTTCGAAGAAGTGAAGATGATGAAGAAGAAACCAGGAGATGATGCCAAGGATGCTGATATTGTCACCAAAGAAAAAAGTGTTCCAATAATGCCTTCAAGAAGTTTCTCCTGTGATGCAACCCCACCTTCGCAACATGCAAGTTTGGATAAAGCCGTTTCAGCATTGGATGATTATTACAGCCCAGCACTAGACCATGTCTACAGCCCAGCATTCAACAATGATTACAGCTCATCTTTCGACCATGGTTATTCATCTGATTATGAAGAATCCAACGAAGATCCACTCAACGTTGGCAGGAAGATTAAGCAAGTGAAGAGGCATATAGATTAATTCAGTTGGTCAATAAAATTTCAAAAATAACCGTGGGTGGGGTGGTCAGCAAATTATTTTTCAATTAGTTTTTAGGTAAAATGTTTATAATATGCGTTCAAAACTATTTCTAATATGAAATTCAATATTAATAAGTAATATGTGTTAAGCTCATCATGCAAATGGCCAAGATAAAAAATCACGAACACCTACCACAGTCAATACAGAAAGCATGCCTTCCGCCTATGTACCCATGTGTTCCGCAACTCTTCGTCAAAGCAAAGACAAATAAACCAGGCATACCATTAAGGCCACTAGTCGCATAACAATGAACCCCAATGATCAACCTGGAGAAAGCACTCTATACCTACCATAAGAATTACTTTTAACCCACCGACCTCACCCTCAAATCTGTGTGTGAAGCTTTGGAACAACTAAAATGTCTTCACTTGCATCCTCAAGATAGACTAGCATCACTAGATGCTGTGTCACTGTTCCCCAATACCCCTTGTACAAGAAGTCCTAAGCATAATCCAAGACAAATTAGAATGCCAAAATGGAGGTCCCTCACCCATAACTTGCAGCGTGATCAAAGCAATACAGTTTGTCACAAAAAATAATTTCTTCAAAATAAATAAACAAATCTGCCAACAAAAACAAAGGGTACCTATGGGATCCCTCTTATCCCCACTACTGGCAGACATAGCACTCCAGTATATTGAAGAAACTCTCATTAGAAACTCACTCCAGCAATTAAAATATTATAAAAGATATGTAGATGATATCATCATTATATACAGACAAGATTCAGAAATTTTACAAGAGTTGCAAGCACATATTAATGACGTCTATCCAACCATTAATGTAGCCACTGAAAAGGAAGAACAATTACCATTTTTGGATATGCTACTACATCGGCAGGAGTAAAAACTGGAAATTGAAGTCTACCATAAGCCTACAGCGCCACCCATTATTATCACACATGGCTTCCAACAGCCACTAGCCCACAAAAAAAAGTGCACTAAAAACTGCATTCCTGTTTCATGACGAAGTCTGCCTCCATATCACCCAAATAATATTAACAACTAGCAGTGTAACAACATTGAACAAGTATCGTTGTGAGTGCCTGGAATACTCTTCCTAGTCTTGTCCTCTCCTCGTGCGATTTTCAGACTTCCGCTCTCCTAAAAAAAAGCCCATGAAATGGAAGAAAGTCTAACTGAGATGCAGTACATGGTCTTAAAGGTAAGCCAAAGCCATACTAGAACAATGCTAACCATGTTGGTATTAAATGTCTGAACACACATCAACAATATCTGTAGATAAATCGTTCATTCCTTTTTTTTCACCTTCCATATATGAGTCACTTTTGAACGAGCATTAAATATGAACAAACCAAATATTTTTGGCCCCCTTCTGGAGTCATTTAGCATTAAACCTAGTGTAGAAATATGTTTCTCACATTTTTATGAACAGTACAGCACCTGAATTTACCTAGTACATCACTAAATCCACATTTCCAAAATGTGTTACAATTTCTCTTGGAATATTATTAGTTCGTCTTTAAGATAAATCCGATGAATGTTTATTTCTTAATTACCCACAATTCAAAGCACAGTTGAGAAATACTGCCATAAGAGTTATAACCCTAAGTAGGAAATCTGTGTTTAATTAGAAGCTGGTCATTTCCATTAATTTATTCGTCATTTTTCGAAATACACAAGATGGTTTTGGCTATTTTTGAACGATTCGTGTGACGTTGATTCGAAACATAATGAACAGAAAAGTTTGAAATGGTTCTCAATTTCTTTAATTACTTATTCTTGTTATTCAACCACATCAAGAGAATGTTTCGGCTTTAAAGAAGTTTCACTTTACAAACCAACCTTTAAATATCATGAACGAGTTTACTTTTGCTAAATTTACGAAATTTTTCTTGTCATATGAAGGGCGTATTTCATATTATAAAGCACACTTTTAATTAAAACTCAAATAACTGTAAAGGTTGTCCTCTTGATCTTTCAGAAATTCACTCTCTTGGATTCCTCCAGTGGATACAACGGAGATGATCCTTCCAGGCCCAATGGATATACATCACAAGGAAGCTTCCCCAATCCAGCCAAAATAATAGGAACACTTCCTCAGGTAAGTATTCCATTTAATAGTTATTGTCCATTTGTTACTTATGGTGTTCCTAATGTATATCATGAAGTAACTTCTTTACTTCAGCCAGGATACCAACAAATAAGTACCTCACTTATTGTTGGTATCCTCACTTGATACATATTATCCTCTTGTCAATGATTGTTCCCCTAACATTTATCATGAAGTAACTAAACCTTTCTTTCAGACTTATTATAACCATTTCGTACCAGTTGACAATTTTTGTTTTTATTCCATGTGCCCCTCTAAATACTTTTGGATGCTTTTATTCACGTGTAGAGGAGATGCAGTTTGATGATTTAAGAGATGAACAGGATTTTACAGCTGAAAAAGAAGAAAATGGCACTGTTGAGTGTTCCGGAAAGAAGATCTCTGAAGAAAGCAAAGATTCTACTCATTGGGATACGAGTCCGTCTGCAGTGAACATTGCCTCCTCTGCTCTCAACGATACTACAATTAGTCATGAAACGTGGTGCAAGACAAAAGGTGAAGAATATGGTGAACAGTTTGACACAAAACCTGGAGAATCATCTGAAGAAAGTAAGAAGAAGGCAAGAATGAAGATTCGTCAAGGAACCAAGAGAAAACTGTCTAGTCTCATCCCTCGTTTGGAGAAGAAAAGAATTGAAGATCATGAAGACATAGAAAACAATTGATCCCATTCCTCTCCAGAACATTGAAGGGGTTGATGAAATGGAATGCGAATTCTGCATTTATGAAGAAAATGAAGGTTTACTTAGAACAGATGAAGATGCAAAGAACAAGAAATGACTGTATTCCTTAGTGCCTCAGAAATGGAATATGAATGCTGCGTTCCTGGAGAGAAAGAAGGCTTTAAAGAAGTTTCATGTTAGAAACCAACCATTAAATATCATGAATGAGTTTACTTTTGGTAAATTTTGCTTGACATACGAAGAGTGTATTTCATATCGTAAAACACACTTTTAATTAAAACTAAAATAACTATAATGGCTGCTCTCTTGATTTTTCAGAAATTCACTCTCTTGGATTCCTCCTGTGGACTACACCAGTGGATACAACGGAGATGATCCTTCCAGGCTCAACGGATATACATCACAAGGAGGCTTTCCGAATCCAGCAAAACTAATAGGAACCCTTCCTCAGGTAAGCATTCCATTTAATAGTTATTGTCCATTTGTTACTTATGGTGTTCCTAATGTATATCATGAAGTAACTTCTTTTCTCAGCCAGGATACCAACAGATAAGTACCTTATTCGATATATATTATCCTCTTCTCAGTGATTGTGCTCCTAACATTTATTACGAAGCAACTGAACTTTTCTTTCAGCCTTATTATAACCCTTTCGTACCAACTGACAATTTTGTTTTTATTCCATGTGCCCCTCTAAATACTTTTGGATGCTGTTATTCACGTGTAGAGGAGACAAAATTTCAAGATTTAACAGATGAACAGGATTTTACAGCTGAACAAGAAGAAAATATCACTGTTGAGTGTTCCGGAAAGAAGATCTCTGAACAAAGCAAAGATTCTACTCACTGGGATACGAGTCCATCTGCAGTGAACATTGCCTCCTCTTCTCTCAAGGATACTACAATTAGCCATGAAACAAAGTGCAAGACAAAAGATGAACAAAGTGCAAAACAAAAGGAAGATATACTTAAGACAGATGAAGATGCAAAAAACAAGGAAGGACTGGATTCCTTAGTGCCTCAGAAATGAAATGGAATATGAATACTGCATTTCTGGAGAGAAAGAAAATTTGCTGGAAATAAAGGAAGAAGAAATGATAACAAAGAATCACAAAAGACGACAGTCCTTATTCCTGCTGGAAAATGAGGAAGATGATTCAGGAATACAGGGAACAGATGAAGAGGAGTTACTTTTGGAAGATGCGAAGATGAAGAAGAAACCAGGAGATGATGACAAGGATATTGCTACCATCACCAAAGAACAGAAGAAGAGGAGTTCCCTTTCAAAGAAGTGAAGATGATGAAGAAGAAACCAGGAGATGATGCCATGGATACTGATATTGTCACCAAAGAAAAAAGTGTTCCAATAATGCCTTCAAGAAGTCTCTCCTGTGATGCAACCCCACCTTCACAACATGCAAGTTTGGATAAAGATTTACCTAATACAGAAGAAGAATGCAAAGAACTGGATTCCTCAGTGCCTCAGGAAAATGAAATGGATTTTGAATGTTGCATTCCTGGAGAGAAAGAGGATTTCCTGCAAACAGAAGAAGAAGAAGAAGAGATAGCAAAGAATCTGAAAAGCCTTGATGATTTACCTCTGCAGGAAAATGAAGAAGACGAAATGGAATATGAAGAACATTATACCCTTGAAGAGGATTCAGGAGTACAGGGAACAGACGAAGAGGAGTTCCCTTTCGAAGAAGTGAAGATGATGAAGAAGAAACCAGGAGATGATGCCAAGGATACTGATATTGTCACCAAAGAAAAAAGTGTTCCAATAATGCCTTCAAGAAGTTTCTCCTGTGATGCAACCTCAACTTCGCAACATGCAAGTTTGGATAAAGCCGTTTCAGCATTGGATGATGATTACAGCCCAGCACTAGACCATGTCTACAGCCCAGCATTCAACAATGATTACAGTTCATCTTTCGACCATGGTTATTCATCTGATTATGAAGAATCCAACGAAGATCCACTCAACGTTGGCAGGAAGATTAAGCAAGTGAAGAGGCATATAGATTAATTCAGTTGGTCAATAAAATTTCAAAAATAACCGTGGGGGGGGGGGTCAGCAAATTATTTTTCAATTAGTTTTTAGGTAAAATGTTTATAATATGCGTTCAAAACTATTTCTAATATGAAATTCAATATTAATAAGTAATATGTGTTAAGTTCATCATGCAAATGGCCAAGATAAAAAATCACGAACACCTACCACAGTCAATACAGAAAGCATGCCTTCCGCCTATGTACCCATGTGTTCCGCAACTCTTCGTCAAAGCAAAGACAAATAAACCAGGCATACCATTAAGGCCACTAGTCGCAAAACAATGAACCCCAATGATCAACCTGGAGAAAGCACTCTATACCTACCATAAGAATTACTTTTAACCCACCGACCTCACCCTCAAATCTGTGTGTGAAACTTTGGAACAACTAAAATGTCTTCACTTGCATCCTCAAGATAGACTAGCATCACTAGATGCTGTGTCACTGTTCCCCCAATACCCCTGTACAAGAAGTCCTAAGCATAATCCAAGACAAATTAGAATGCCAAAATGGAGGTCCCTCACCCATAACTTGCAGCGTGATCAAAGCAATACAGTTTGTCACAAAAAATAATTTCTTCAAAATAAATAAACAAATCTACCAACAAAAACAAAGGGTACCTATGGGATCCCTCTTATCCCCACTACTGGCAGACATAGCACTCCAGTATATTGAAGAAACTCTCATTAGAAACTCACTCCAGCAATTAAAATATTATAAAAGATATGTAGATGATATCATCATTATATACAGACAAGATTCAGAAATTTTACAAGAGTTGCAAGCACATATTAATGACGTCTATCCAACCATTAATGTAGCCACTGAAAAGGAAGAACAATTACCATTTTTGGATATGCTACTACATCGGCAGGAGTAAAAACTGGAAATTGAAGTCTACCATAAGCCTACAGCGCCACCCATTATCATCACACATGGCTTCCAACAGCCACTCGCCCACAAAAAAAGTGCACTAAAAACTGCATTCCTAAAAAACATGAGATATGCTTCCACGCCACAGTTTTATGAAAAAGAAAAAGAAAATGCTCAAAATGCGGGTTACTCACTAAAAATATTGAAACGTGCCGAAAATATGGCAAGACAAACTTGGAGAAAAATATCCCAACCGACATAACGCAGCAACCCAAAAAAAGTAAGTTCACCGCAGGGATTCCAAATATCCCATGGCTGGCATATTCATTGAAAAATGCAATGCAAGTTTACAATTACATAGTGCCAATTAAAACCAGAAACACTATAATTAATTTAATTAAAACCGATCGGAACCAGAATGAGAAAACAGGAGGAGTTTATTAAATAATGTTACAAGAAAACAGACAATAACAATAAACCTTACTATGGCAAAATGAAATGAACCTGCTGACTAGGATAAAAGAACACAAAAGGGATGTACGGTTAAAAAACAAACTTCATTGGCAAGAGTGGTCTGTAATACCAGAATGACCCCACAATTTGACCTCACGAAAATTATAAGTGGATTAGTTGTACTCTCAAAATGTCAGAGATCATTTGTTTAATTTTGTGCATTTCTTTTAGAAGCATATCCCTTGAACTACAAGATCATTCCATTCAATTAAAATATTTCTCAAGTCATTGCATATCTTGCATGATTTGAACTTCAACATCACAACAGCAGCTGTTGATTGCTGACAGTTGTCATTATTGTCACATGCATTTTGAGTTTCTTTATCTGACTGTCATGTCCTCAACAATTGATATTCCTCAATACTGTGCATACATTTGAAGTGATGGGGTGTAATATTTTCTATGATGAGGGGCACCATTATAGGAAGATTCAGAAATTATTATCTTATTGGTAAGATGATGCTGTATAATGAATTTGATGGTCATTGCTCTCACCATTTATGAGAAGTTCTTGATCAAACATCTGGTTGTATGATGAAAATGGAATGTATATTGAATAGCATTGCATCTTGAAGTTTGCCTGGAGGGGGGATCACCACTGTTTCATCTCTTAAAACAGTGGTGATAAACATCATACACCTTTTCTAAAACAAATAGACAATAAAATGGTGAATGGATACTTAAGATAGGGAGAAGATAAAGGGTAATCAGATATTCTTAATTTGTAGCAAAATTCAAATGGAAATTCAAATTGGAAAAATGATTAAGAGAGAAAAGCAAAAAGACCAGAAATTAAGAAATGATTCCAACAAGAGTTAAAAACAATGGATAAGAAGGTGGCAAAAAAAATAATAAAACGAAAGAGGAAAAATGTCAAATAAAAGCTGAAACTGGTGACTTGTGATGCCTCAATGTTTATTTTTTCTATCCCTTTAGATTAAAAAAGAGCAAAGTCCAGCATGTGAAAAATAAATTGAAACTGCAAACATAACCAAGAATATAGATGAAAAATAGTGGGTAGATGTTGTGGTGGATTTTTCATCTATATTTTTTTACTCTTCATGAAACAGAATAATCTGAGATAACAAGCCTAAACTTGTGTTTTATATATATATTTATATGATGAGGGTAACAAGGAAGAACAGTTTCAAACAAGGCTTTAATTGGGTATTTTATAGTGTAACATAATAAAATGTAAAAGGTTAAAAATCATGCACAGGCAAAAAAAGACCCACACTAAAATTAAAATAAATTAATTAAATCCTCTAAAAATTGATATCAGTGTTAAACTAAGAATGACCCTTCCTTGACAGTTGATCAAAAACATCATGGAATTTTCTCAATTTAAAAATGGCATATTAAAAAAAAAGATTAAAAAGTAAATATGCATGCAAAAAGTAAAAAAAAAATATGTATGCAATTACTTATAAAAATATATAAATAACACAGGTACAGAAATCTCATATTAAAAAAAAAAACTAAGATAAACAAAACTAAACAAGAGAATTAAAAATATAAAATCCAAGTAAAATCTATAATAATGAAAGGTGATTGTGTGTCTGTTTGTGGCAGTCATAACTCATCAAGAAATCATGGTAGATGCTTAAAAATTTGACACTATTTTTGGTTGTTGTCCAAGTTGCAGTGGCCAATTTCAAATAAAAATTTCAAACACAGGATTTGCTACAAGCAAAAATACTTATTATGCTATTCCTACAGGAAACGGCAATCACTGCTAAATCCACTGTTGCCATTTTCTGAAGTTTAAATGTAATAATATTACTTCTTCCTTTTCTGTTCACATCATCTGCTCACATTATGTAGCAGGCTGAAAAGCAGCTCAGGAAATATATAATTCCTCTCTCACTAAAGGCAAGTGGTAAAAGATTTAGGTTAATTTAGTTGTTTTTTCCCAGTAGTTATCATGAACTATTTAGCAGGTTTTAATGATTTTCTATGAATTGTTTAGTGGGATTTCACCATCTTTTGGAGTCGGAAACACTACCATTAATTGTTTTTCCTTATTACAACATATATATGTTAATCTGTGCTAAGGAGTTGGGGGTGGTACTCACAAAACTAACTTTACTGCAGTGAAAAACTTAATCACTGATTATCAACTATACATAAACGGATCATCCAATGATAACAACAGATATATTGCAAAACATATATAGAGAGAACAGTAACAATTATTGCACCCCTTTCTCGTTATTTTTTGCACAGTGTTTGGATTGTTGACAGTGGCAATCTTTGCATGCAGCATGGTAAATGGTGCTCACTATAGTCAACTCAGCTGCATCCATATGTTTTTGATATCAATGAAAGTTAACTTAATCACTAATAATCAATATACTGACCTCAATCAATATATTGCAAAAGTTAGCATTACAACATAGAGGGAATAATAACAAATGTTATTGTGCCATATTCTATGATTTTCCTTTACATAGTGCTTCGATCACAGGCAGCTTGTCATACAACACAGTAAGTAATGGCTTGCTGCAGCAAAGTCACTACATCCATAAGTTTTTAATATTAACAAAAGTTAACTTAATCAATAATCTTAGCAGTCAGGTATATTAAATCAGTATACCTGATTACTAAGACCAGTGGGACATGTCCTTGTGTGTTTGTATGATGTATGAGACTAGGACAAGCCTAACATATATGGATAGCTTCTAGGTTATCCCCATCCTTTGCAGGGAAGTACCTTCTTCCTTTTAAAATTTCAAATTTTAATATGCAGTCCAACAAAAATGTTATAAATAATACCTTGGCATTAAATTGATGATTGTCATAATATTTTAAAAACTGATACAAGGCAGATTGTGAACATTTAGGAGGCACAGTATTAACACAAAACTAGTAATGAAACAGTGCAGAAGAAAGAATAGAGATAGTACTGCTACAGTGCTGTCTCTGTTCTCCTTCATTTCTGCTTTTGGGAAACGGACAAAAATACTTTAGGTATGGATATTTGTGTTATTTTTCTGCTGAGGTATTGCCATCCCCACAGACCTTCTACTATGGCATATAAACTAACAAGCTCCTGTGACCTCTGTAGCAAACAGCTACTTGAGGGGATTTATTTCTTAAAACTGAAAAAAACCCTTAAAAACTTGAGAAATTTTAAACCAAAAATCAGAGAAAATCTGAAAAAATCGGAATAGTTGGCCACTATGCACAAGGTACACAGTTCAGCTAGTAGCCAATAAAATGGAAAAATTAAAAAATGGAATACTGTACAAGGATAACTAAAATAAATATCTTAAACTATGGATAGTTATTTTTTTTTAAATAATAATAATATATTTATTCATCATCATCGTCATCTCACAAAATAAAGATGTAGAGAGATTTTATACATTTGACCCGCAAAGCTAATAGCAAATATGTTTGATAGTTAACATGGGTGAAACAACAATTGATTATTCAAAAAATCTTATTTCCAATTCTACATCTACATATACTGCTCACAAAAATTAGGGGATATTTTATCGCTTCATATTCATTTTGAAATATCCCCTAATTTTTGTGAGCAGTGTATATAAAATCAAAAACACATATTATGAATATATTATTCAATTATCTACAAATAAGCTACTTAGCTTTGTGGGTTTTATTTTGTATTTTATTACATATTCATCTAAATAAAAAAAAATATTTAAAAAAATTTAAGAACACAAAAAAAAGGTGAAAAGTAGAGGGTGGATGCTGTGGTGGGTTGGGTTATTTTACCTCTGAGCAGCACTTTTTTGCACACCATGGGCTAAATGGCCAGGTCACATGGACTCCAAAGGCTCAGAGAAGATTGGGGGAGGGGATCCACTGGAACAGCTGTTGGGGGACAGATGGTAACCTCCTGTCAAGGCCATCCAGCATGTTCTTTAACATGCACAGGGTATGGCTCTCCCACACATGGGGCCACGGCTTAACGTCCCATCCAACGGACAGTGGCCTTTCCAAGCCCATCGGTGTCCCCTACTGACCATGGGCAGGGAAGGGAATTTCGCGGAGATAAATCTCAACGCTGACCCAGCTGGGACTCGAACCTGGGAACTGCAGATTATGAGCCTGGCGCGCTACCGACTGAGTCACCCCCGCCCCTAAGATACTGTGGTGGACTTTTCATCTATTTCTTTTTCTCGACAGGAAAGACAACAAGTCCGAAATAGTTTCATTTTTGGTGCATTTATATAAAAAGCACGCATTTCCTTCCCATTTTTTGAAAAACTTGTTTTATTTTCAACTTTAGTACCTTCTAACAAGGAAATTAAAACTAATGTGAAATTTTGATAATGAAGATTCTAATATTTCGTTAATACCCATCCAGCTCAAAAATAATTTTCCATTCTTATTTGAAAACCAAAAAGTTGAATATTGGTAAAAAGAAAATAAAGTGAAAACAGCTCATTTATTTTTAAAACAAGGTAAAAAATGCAAATTAACAAATACAAGAAAATAGAGACCAACAATTAAAGAGAATAAACAGGAAGGAAGCAAGAAACAGTAACAAGTTGAAAAGTAAACTGAAAAAGAATAACATGCAAATTGGCAGAACAACAAAAAACAATAGGAAGAAATAAAGATGGAAGAAAAAGGGCAAATTAACTAAGAAAGAAAATCATATCTTTATTTAAAGAGAAGATAAATGAAGTATAAATAAAATCAACAGAAAGAAGTAAACAGGATAAAGAAAACAAATTTTCAAAAGGAGAGGAATGAGCAAAGAGAGAAATTGAAATTCAACGAAAACACTTTTGAACATGAAACTAAAACTCAGAGATCAATAAAAATAGAGACTAATATTAAAAACAATATTCATAAAATACTAATGAATGAAAGAACAGAAGTGATGATAAGAAAAGCATATGTTAAATATGAGGAGAAAAAAAACAATGAGTTATAAACAAAACAACAAGAAATGAGATTCTAAGTGAACATAAGGGAAGAAACAAGAATATAGAAAGCAACTGGTTTGAAAATGGCAAAATAAGACTGCAACAACAAAGAGATGACAGGATAAAACAAATTGACTTGAGAAGAAAAAAATTAACGAACGAAAAGAAAGGAGAAAATGGATAAAAGTAAAAGAAAGCACTGAAAATGAAGAAAGCAAATGTGGAAAAGGGAAAAATATATTAAAATAAAACACTAACAAAAAGAGAGCAACAAGCAAATGCAAATAAACACAAAAAATTTAACAAAACATTTGACTGAAAATATTTAAGAAAAATGAAAATAGAGGGCGAAATATCAAAAAACAAAATAAAATAATGGAAGCAAAGAGGATATATATCAAAAACAAAGAAAGCATCAATAAGAAAGAAATCAAAAGGGATTTTAAAAAAAACAATGATTTTTCATCAACAAAATGTCAGAGGAGATTCCAATGGAAAAAGCAAATAGAGTAGTATATGCCAGCACAAAAGAAACAAGCAAGTAGATTACAGAGGATATAGTGCAGCACACAGAATTAAGGATTAAAAAGCAGTCCATAAACAAAAGTGAAAAATTATGGTTAAAAACAAGATTTCAACCCGAAAACAAAGAAGAATCTTTAGAGCACAAAGGGAAAGAAATGGATTCAAGTATACTGTGATGCCCCCTCATTCACTTTACTTTACCTTAACCAGTTTTGCTTAATTTACATTATATTTATCATTTTGGGGATTTTATTTCATTTTTGACATCACAGTGCTTGTTTCCAAGAGCATAGGAGTTGTGCATGCGCAACTTCTAACTTTTGATTGTCACCCGCTAAAGCGCGCGTGTACAAGGACACGCCCCTTCTTGTGTCATAGCTTGCGCGCTCGTCATTTTATGCAAATGTCTTTACCGGTGCAACAGCCACGTGTTGCTGAGCCTGTACGCTTGTTAAAATCGTGACATGTAGTCACAGAGAGTTAGTAGTAAGAGTCAGTTGGAAGTAGTCATAGGAGTTGGTGTTTGTTAGTTGTCAGTTAGTGTCACAGAAGTTGGTGTTAGACACAATAGTGATGATGTAGACGACGTTTTCATTGGTGAGTGTTTAAAAATAATTTTTTGGAAATAAACTTGTTTGTTATAGAAACTTTTTTGAATCTTTGCTATTTTTTCTCTTGAGCAACGTTATTTCATAAGTTTTGATTACATATTTTTATATTGACAATCATTTAATTTTTGAATTCTTAATCGCTAAGTAACATTCACTGGTATTCGAACCCTAATTGAACTTTATTTGACAATTTGTTAATTATTGCCTGGTGCCCGACTTTAGCTATCAGGAGCTTGAATAAATATTGGATCAGACAAAGGGTCCAAAACTTTAAAAGTATTATAAATCTTTGGAGCATTACAATACATGAAAAGTGAAGATGTGTCAAAACTATGAAGAATAGTTCAAGAGAAAGTGAGACAGCAAAAACATCTCAAAGAAACAAGAAGATATCAACAAATAAGGAGAAAAGAACCAAGATGAATTAAAAAACTAGGAAGATTTTAAAGCAAATATGAATAATACAGAAGACTACAATCAACAAACAAGGAGAAAATAACCAAGTACAACAAACTAGAAAATTTTAGGCAGATATGAAGAATGTAGAAGACTGTAAAGATGAAGAAGGAAAACAAAGTCTGTAAACAAGGAAATGAAAAAAAAATGACCAAAAATGTTATGCAAAAGAGAAAAATTCAAGACTGGGGTAGAAAATTTTCAAACCAAGAAGAATTCGAATAAGCAAGGACAAGAGCTTCACAAAATATTTTAAAGAAGACAAAATGTTAAAGAATACAGAAACCAAAAAGTGCAAGAAAGAACAAATTAAAACAGTTGAAAACTAGCACTTGGGCCATAAGGTGGATTTCTGATTTGTTTCCTTTTCATCCTCAGTATAGAAATTAGATTAACAAATACAGTTAAAATATCCATCACAAATATGAATCTCAGCAGTAATATAAGCTTAGAGATAGCTGATTACGTATAAATCGATTTTGGTCATCCTAAATAAAAAGAATGAGAAGTGGAAGAGAATGAGAAGTAGGAAGTGGATGATGTGAATCTTTTTATTGGTTTCTACACTCTTTACATAACAAATAAGCAACTGAGAAAAGAATCAAAAATTAAACCTTAAAGAAAATGATTCAATCAATGAATTTATAAATAGTTGTTGTGATTATGTTAATCATTATTATCCTAAATAAAAAAAAACAAATAATAGATGAAAAATACTGGGTAGATGCTGTAGATTTTCCATGTATTTCTCCAGCCGTTTAGTCACAAAGAAGCAGCTACAAGATACTCGGAGGTTGAAAGTTTCCATCAACTAATTTATAAATAATTGATTATACAGCAGTCAATTTTCATTACCTTAAATAAGAATACAGAAAAATAGCTTTCCACTATTTTTCATCATTTCAGTAGTAGGATTTTTTTGTATATTTCAACATTTTTTACAACAAAGAAGAAATTGAAAACAGAAACAAGAAACTGAGCATGAAGGATTAAATCAATGAATTTACAAATAACTGATTGTACATTAAATCTATTTTCCTCATCCTAAATAAGCAAACAGAATAGATGAATAATAGAACGTGGATGTTGAAGTGGGTTTTTCATTTATTTCCTCAAGCTTTTTATGACAAGAACAAATAACTGAAACGAGAAAGGAACTCAGAGGATAGATTAAAAGAATGAATTTATAAATACTTATTATGTAGAAATCTATTTTCATCATTTAAGATATAAAGAAGTCTGTGTATCATCTGCTTATTCGTTCAGCTCCCTAAAGAGCTAGAGGCACCAAACTTTCCATGGACTTTCCTTTCACCTATGGGGAAGAGTATAGATTATATGTTAACCCACTGGGTTAACCAAAACCAATGTGGACTAATTTCAATTCCTCGAAATTCCCATAGACTTAACATTAGCAATTGTTGAAAATAATTGTTGTGTTTAAAAGAAGAAATAGGTCAATCAAGTTTTCCTGTTTTTTTATGATAAGCGATTCTTTCAGAAAAGATAATTTGAGCAGAACATGAGTTTTTTGTTGAAATGAAGGCATTTGGAAACTAAGAATTCCACATTAATAAAATTAACATACTTCAAAAATTTGCATTTTTCATATATTTTGTTAAAATTTTCTTTAAATAAACGTGTATATCCTAAAATGCATTAATTACATTTTGCTTCAAATAATAAATATTGTTTTCCATTGCACATTACATTTTCAGTATGTACATGATTTTTATACAATTTACCTATCATACACAATTAACCCATACTTAATTTTACTTTTGCTATAGAGTTACCTATGCTGGCACATTGTATCTGGAGCAACTCTGGTTGGTATGATATGACCTAAAAAAATTCAACTTTCTGTGTGAGGCAATAGTTTTTCAGCTTAGAAACTTCTGATATGGAGAGTATCATGCTGTACCTTAAAATCTGTCCCCTTCTTTTGTCCCAAAAGGGATAGGGAGAAACATTTTATGTGGGAGTAATCAATCGTAATGAGTTTTATGCAAAATGAAATCTTGCAGTGGGTGGGGGGAGATCTTCTAATGCTTCAGAGAGTTTCAGACCTGAGCAATGCCAGGTAAATCTGCTAGTTCTAAATAAAACAGTAATAAAAAAAAATAAACACCCCCTCAAGCAGTTGCTTGCCACAGAGGTCTGACAGGAGCCCGTCAGTTTATATGCCAAAGTAGGAGGTCTGTGAGGATGGCAGGACCTCAGCAGAAAAACAACATAAGATTAGGCAAAATGCAAAAAAAAAAAATCAAAAATGACTATTTAGGTTATTTAAAAAGGGTAATCACTTTCAGTTGAAAGTTGATTCAAAGTCTTAACATTAAAAAGAAAAGCATACCTACTTACAATATAAATTTTTTAATATTTTTTTTCATTTTACTTTGTTTCAAAAATTAAACAATAGTTTTTATTTTGACATCTGTCCACCTGTAAATATTCTTTTCATATTTAGAGATAAATAAAGTTTTTATAGTTCGATAGCTACTAATAAAATTTCATGATTTGCATATTTTTAATCTTTCAATGTTTTATTTTATAACCTTTAGTGGTTCTCAACCTTTTATGCTCACATACTCCGTGGAAATGTGTATGTAACTGGCATACCCCTTATATAGATAGATAAAACTATAGTTATAGTATAATAATGCCAACTTAGCAACTTTGATCTAGTGACTTTTGAGCTCTCATGACATTACCCCAAAAAATTTTACCGCGTACCCCACATTGAGAATCCCTGCTTTAGAGGATTAGAAAAGACAAATTATATTCTTTTTTAAAACAAGCATTCCATATTTTGCAGATGCAAGTTTTTCGTTTATAAATAAGATGCATTTTACAACTAATAATAACACAACATTAGAACACCTGTCAAGAATCATATTGCTTGATAGGTTTAGTTATAATGTTATAGAATGTGTGAGATGCAGAATAGGAAAATTTTTTGCATAACAGCATGGCTATTTAAACTTATAAAGTAAATTTTAATGGAACTCAACGATATATAAAATACATACAAGAAGGTGATGTAATGATAGAAGGATGTATAGGTTTATACAAATTGACTTTCATTGTGATACTTGGATGGTCTCTTTGGCCAATTTTTACAAGCAAATTTCCTTGGATAATAAAGTCACAGTCCAGCTTCTTATTAGTGAATTTCCTCACCAAGTTCAGATAACTGTAAGAAAATGCCGTTCATGTTCATTAAAAAGAGTTATAGAAAGAGGTAAAAGTACTTTTTGCTCATTTGGACACTCATTTGTTTTAATTATCAATAAATGAATTTCTATGCTTTTTTTAGCCTCATCACATCTAACAACAGATATGCTTTTTATGTTTTTTCATTTGAAATGATTCAACTCAAGCTATCTTATTAATGCAACAAGAATAAAACTGCCAGAAACTTCTGATTTCAACCAGCTATTACACAGATTGAAAATTTATAATTTCGATCAATAATAGTCCTACTGCTATGACATTGAGACTTCTAATTATGGAGCTCAATATCTTAAATCAATTAAAATTCTATAACTGTTTTATTTTTTTCTCCTATTTATTAATGATCATATGAGTTATGTAATATCAAGAACAGCAGAGAGAAAGTTTTTTTCATCCTCTAAATATGTGATTTTAATAAGTTTGGAGTATACATTATGTGGCATTCAAAGTTACTTAACCTCTCCATCATGTCACTAGAAGCAGCACACAAATGTGGCATAGAGTCATACAAATGTCTGATATCATCTTGCAGGATGTACCACATCTCATGCACTGGGTCTCACAAGGAGGCTAAATTGTGTGTCAGTTGAGGATGGGTTTACAGATCAAACATTTTTGATTGATGACATACCCAGGAACCAGGCTGTTCATAACACATTACAGAATTCTAGGCACTCCCAGAAGACAGACTAAGGGCATGTGGTATTTGGGCATTATATTGCTAGCATATCTACCACAAATGAAAGTGCAACAGGTTACTCTGGCATGTATCTAGAGAGTTGCGGGTTCGATTACTGCCACATCAGAGATAATATTTTTCAGAAGTTTTTCAGATGAAGGTTGTCAAATGTTTCAGATGCTTTGCCAAGCATTCAAACTGCCAGTAAAACTTATCAGAATGACAGGTTTCATAACTGATGTCTCTCAAAACATGGAAAGCTAGTACTCATGCGCTACTGCTATTAGAGAAGGTGCAAGTATTCAATCTGTAGCTATTGTCTCCCAGTCTTCTCTACAGAACAACATTACAATCACACTCAACAATGGTGCACAGTCAGAAGCAACTGGTACAATTAATGACCAGGAAAAAGCTCTGTCTCTGAAAGCTGACTGGAAATGGTCCTATAGCAAATCCAGTGTACCTCAGCACTCATTACAAAGAAGTGGTTGATAATGTTGTGGTTGCAGCTGTCATCACATTGTGATAGATCAGGTAATTCACTTGTAATGCTATTCATATGATACTGCCTAACTATTCATGACAAGTGGGCATGCATACTAAACACACTGTTGCCAACGATGACCAGTTGTCTTCCACCACAGCCCATGTCAGAATTTGGCAGGTGGACCATCCAGCCTCCTGAGATCCTATAATTCAGCCTTACTCAAACCAGTTCAACTTGCCATATGGCATGCAAGCATGTTGTCCTAGAATCCAGTAACTTTGTCATCACTGCCTACATCGATCTCATCCAACAACAGTGCTCACAATATTTAACTCTGCTACTCAGTGTTTACCTTTTTATCTCTCATGAATACAACATATTTATCCTGCTATATAATCACTTTCATAAAAATTCATTCACTGCTCCTAAGTGGGGCCTTTCATTGTTACAAAGTATATAACTACACTGAGATGCCACTTTATTAGATACACCACCCTTGTCACATAAATGGTTCATTCCAACATGTAATATGCGACATGACCCTAGTGTGCAATATAAATCAGGTACACCAGTTCTTTGAGCATCAGAGTTGGATTGAACCATCAGAATGTGCAAAACAAATGACCTAAATGACTTTGAACATG
Organism: Ryuthela nishihirai; assembly: GCA_038380435.1. NCBI lineage: Eukaryota > Metazoa > Arthropoda > Arachnida > Araneae > Heptathelidae > Ryuthela > Ryuthela nishihirai. The sequence goes on along the minus strand of JAWZYU010000028.1, from coordinate 26,084,592 downwards.
GCATGCATTTCCAACAGCTCCCAAATGGCCATCCTCCTGGACTTTTCACAACAATCAATTGCAAGGGTAACCAGGAACGGTGCAAAAAGCAAAAAAATATTAGTGATTGGTGATTCTATGGACAAAAACAGTTTGTAGATCAGAAGGGCAAGGAGAATGACGAGAACTGTGCAAGCGAACAGACAGACCACAAATAGGCAAATCACAGCAGAATTAAAAATTGGTGCGCAGAAGGTCATCTCCGAACGCACCATGTATCAGACCTTATCACAAATGGGCTCAACAGCTGCTGCAATGTAGAGTGCCAATGTTGTCAGCAAAAAACTCAAAAGTGCATTTTCAGTGGGTGCAGAAGCATCGACACTGGCCCACTGAACACTGAAAAAAGGTAGCCTGGTCGGACGAATTATGCTGTTGGAAGGATCAGAATTTGACACAAGCAACCTGAGGCCAAGATGCCATCTTGTTTGGTGTCAATAATACAGGCTGGTGTAATAGTATAGAGAATGTTTTCCTGGCACACATTAGGCCCCTTGATACCCATCAAAGGACATCTGAATACTGCAGTGTATTTGGACATCGTTACTGACCCCAAATTCATCCTTTCATGGCTACAGTTTCTCACTCAGACACATCTAACATAATGCGCCTTGCTCACAAAGCATGTATCGTCACTTTATGGTTCCAAGAACATGCCAATGAATTTTGCTTGCTTCAGTCCCCAGATCTAAACTCTATCAAGCATCTTTGGGACAAGGTAGTAAGAGCTGTTCACAAAACAATGACACTGTCCAATTTGCAGTAACTGGGCAACACAATCAGGAGCATAGTGAAGGACTATGGTTTGGGGGTGGGGGGAGAGGTAATGAAAATTTTCCAACTCGGAAATCAAATTTTTCCAACTTAGCAAGTAAGACGTTTAAATAAATTTTGTCTCTGTCAAGGACATAACTAGAATTTTGTTCTGGGGGGGGGGGGTGCATTTTCATACCACACCAGCATTCTACAATGCAGCTTCAAATTTTGCTAACTTGCCATAATTTTACAGAAAAAACCAAAACTCTACTTAATTTCACAATCAATCCCAATTTTTTCATCTCACAGCAATTTTACAGGAAAAATCAAAATTTTTTCATCTGCCCTGATTTTGACAAATCACTTCAAATTCTATCAACTCTCCTTAATTGCACAAAAACAAGTCCAATTTTCACAACTCGCCTGCATTTTATAAAATGGCTTCAAAATTTGCCAACTTCCCTAGATTTTGTCAACTTGACATAATTTTACATCTCACCTGAATTTTACAAGTCACTTCGAATTTAAACATAGGTGACAATCACAGCATTACCTGGGTGACATTTTAATGTCAATATATCAATAAATATTTTGTGGAAAAAATTTATTGATACACTGACTTCGAATTTTTCACATTTTCCCAGATTTTGCCAACTCCCCAGGATTTTGTCAAGAGTTCTCAATTTTGCCAACTCTCCTTAATTTCGAAAAACCAATCCCAATTTTCATAACTTGCCTGCATTTTACCAAGTGACTTCGAATTTTGCCAACTCCCCTAGATTTTGTCAACTCTCTTTAATTTCACAAAACCAATCCAAATTTTCACAACTCACCTGTATTTTACCAAGTAGTTTCCAATTCTGACAACTCCTCTAGATTTTGCCACCTCTAATTAATTTTACAAAAACAATACCAATTTTACATCTCTCTTGAATTTTACCAGTGGATTCGAATTTTGCCAATTCGCCATAATTTTACAGAAAAAAAAAAAATCGACAATTTTTACATCTTGCCTGAAAAGTCGCTCTGAATTTTGCCAACTCTCCAAGATATACCAACCCTCCTAGATTTTGCCAAGTTGCCTCAATTTTGCCACCTAGCCATAATTTCACAGAAAAAAAAATCCTTTTTTTTTACATTTCACCTAAATTTTGCTATCACTCCACATTTTGCTAAATCATTCCAAATTTTGCCAGCTCCCCAAGATTTTGCCAAGTTATCCCAATTTTGCCAACTCCCCAAAAATTTGCCAAGTTGTCCCGATTTTGCCAACTGCCCTACATTTTGCCAAGTTTCCTCGATTTTGCTAATGTCCCTTAATTTTACAAAAAAAATTCTAATTTTCACAACTCACCTGGATTTTACACAGTCTCTTCGAATTTTGCCAACTCCAATTCACTTTGGGGGGAGCTTCCCCCCCCCTATAGCTATACCCCTGGACACAATCATTTGCACATGGTACAACATTCCTGCACAGTATCCAGCATGTTTTAAGTTACATGTCCCAATGAATTCAGGCTGTTTGGAAGGCCAAAGAGGTACACACTACTAGGTAGGTGGTCCATGGCGGAGTGGTTAGCGCGCTTGGCTACTGATCTAAGGGACCTGGTTCGAGTCCCGGGTAAGGCATGGATGTTTGGGTCAATTTTCTGCTGAGGTCCTGCCATCCTCACAGACCTTCTACTATGGCATATAAACTGACAGGCTCCTGTCAGACCTCTGTGGCAAGCAGCTGCTTGAGGGGGTATTTATTTTTATTTATTTACCTAATAAATTGTCATATCAGTGCATAATGGTCAATGATATGTAACTACAATGACTGATTCTGCTCATATAAGTATAGCAAAGACCACTGGTTATTTTTAATATATACATGAAAATATATACAGATGAATATGGTGATTATAATGATCAATGCAAGTACTCATATCATTTGTCACAGTTAAAATTTTAACATGAGCTACAAAAGTTACATACTTATAGCAAATGCTGCATATAGCTGCACGTTTATTACGAAATTAATTGCATACCTATCAGAATTTAACAACCGAGCAGAAATATATTTGAATGGTCTGGCAATGAATTAAAAAAAAAACACCTGGTTGGCTACAAAAACATATTATCTAAGTAAGATGGTAGCTGCTCGGTTGAATTGCTAAAAGAATAGCCAGAACAGTATTTTTGAATTTTTTTGCAAAAAAATATATATCTTCTACTCAGATATATTACCAGAGGCAGTCACTTCAGTTTTGTACAGGTACCTAATTTTGAACTCTTAACAAGGGAAAAAGTAAATAGTTAGTGTTTGAAAATGGAAAATTAGTTTTATCTTTGTATGAGGAGTAACATTTGCTACCACTTATTTATTTATTATTATTGCAAAACATCACTGTTGAAAAAATTGAAGCTTTTATTATTTCTGACTTAATTCACATTCCTGTGTGTCCAAATCACTAGCTTTATAGAATAAATTTATTTTTTACCTATCTTCCGATTGCTTTTTGTTTGACATTTGTCAGTTTGTGGATTGTCAAAACAGTTGTTCCATCATATCTTGTAATGATTTATGTGTCAAATGAAATCTTGCGACATGAGGAGTGTCATAGGTATAAAAAATTGGCATCCATGCTTTCTTACCTCCTAAATAAAGGGGAAATATGAAAACTATTCTTCCACTATATCTCCAAAATGTGACTGCTGGAAGTAACCAGCTATACATCAAGTGAAAGCTTGTGATGCAGGGAGTGTCATAGGCTATAAAAAAATTGACCTCCCATGCTTTCTTCCCCCTTAAAAAAGGGGAAATACGAAAAATATTCTTCTGCTCTATCACCTGAGTGCAAAAAGTAACAAGCTATGCATCAAATGAAAGCTTCTGATGAGGGGAGTGTCATAAGTTGTAAAATATTGACCCCCATTTTCTTCACCCCTAAAAAAAGGAAATATGAAACATATTGTTATGCTATATATGCAGAATGTGAATACAGAAAGTAACAAGCTATGTGTTAAATGAAAGCTTCTGATATAGGGAGTGTCATAGGCTAATAAAAAATGATCCCCCCCCCCATGCTTTCTTCCACCCTAAAAAATGGGAAATGTGAATGTTGTTCTACTATATCTTCTGAATGTGAGGGCCTATAGTTACAAGTTAGGTGTCAAATGAAAGCTCATATAATTACCATTGTAATCAGTAACTGATTGAACAATCAATATGCTTCAGGCTTATTTTCTACTTTTTAAGGACCATACAGGAAGATGTATTTTTTTTTACATTAAAAAACATTATTTAAGAACAATCAAGAAATTTGCAAGACAAAGAAAAAAGCAGTAAATGTTGGCATTTTAATTTGAGACATTTAAAAGGAAAAATATATTTGAAGAGATTGTTATTTTATAATCATAATGAGTTAAAACACAAGCTAAAATATAAATCATCAAGTAAAACAAACCTGTTTTAGAAATTGGTCTGCATTTACCAAGTCTGTACAGCCATAAATTATTTTTTTACTTGATGGCCCTGTCTTGCCCTGAAACAAGCAGTTTTTTAGTGATAAGTTTAACTGAAATTACGTTCCACATATTATTTTTGAAATGAAAATATAATACTATATTTAAATAAAAAAATAAATGATAAATACCTCCTCAAGCAGCTGTTTGCCACTGAGGTCTGACAGAGTTTATATGCCATAATAGGTCTGTGAGGATTGCAAGACCTCAGCAGAAAAAGAACACTAACTTTAACATTCATAACAAAAATCATGGTAAGAGTTGCAAATATTTTGGCAAAAATTTAACAAAAAAAAAAAAACATTAAAGTTTCATACTTTATGGCAATTTAAAAAGTCAAATAAATATTTAAATCAGATTTCTCCAACTTGTGGTTTTTAAGGATCATGAATATAAAGAGCTATTATATACTGGTTTCCAAATGGCAAATACAAAACAGATGCAAGCACAAATCTTCAACAGAGCAATTTAACTGCTGCATTTTAATAATAATGTGTGAAAACCTCTGCATTTAATTCAACTGAAACTATGAATAAATAAATTGCAGACTGAACTGGTTCACTGTGAGTAGCACTTTTGTACACACAATGGAATAAATCACCGTGAGCATGGTCAGATCTGTGTGAGCAGCAAGAGGGCCATCCCCCTACTTTTCAGAATGCTTATAAAGATAACAGAGGCAGAAATTATTACACTTATATTTCACGCATTTTTTTTTTAATTTTCTAAAGACCTATAAAACAAAAGGAGAGGAACAGAAAATGGAATAACTGATACTCATAAATATACAGGGTGATTCAAAACTCTTGGGCCAAACTATAAGGGGTGATAGAACACACCTAAACAAGCACTTTTCGTCATACAATGCATGGTTGGAACTCAAGCAGTGAAGCACTAGAGAGAATTTTCCAGTGAACACTTATAAGCGCTGGTTTTTGCACTTGTCATCATTTCTACCATGGATTGCAGAACGGATGGATTGTTTCACGAATCAGGAGAAGGCAGACATGCATTTCACGTACGGAGCTGCGGATGGGAATGTGAGGGAAGCCCAAAGACTGCACCGGGAGCGCTTTCTGATAAGGCATGCATCTGGTCGGAAAGCGCTGCCAGTATATCTTTGGGCTTCCCTCGCATTCCTGTCCACAGCTCCGTACGTGAAATGCATGTCCCCCTTCTCCTGATTCATGAAACAATCCATCCGTTCTGCAATCCACAGTAGAAATGATGAGTGCGAAAACCAGTGCTTATAAGTGTTCACTGGGAAGTGCCAACTAGCGCTTCACCGCTTGAGTTCCGACCATGCATTGTATGATGAAAAGTGCTTGTTTAGGTATGTTCTATCAACCCTTAAAGTTTGGCCCAAGAGTTTTGAATCACCCTGTATAGCTGATACTCATTAAAAATACATATTAATTAATTCTACATTAACAGCAATTTAGAAAAACAGAGAAAAATATTCAGTCTGCTTTTGGAAAGAGTTGTTTATTAATTAAGAAGAGAACCTTCCAGAAAGGAAGTGGATGCAGCTTTATCTAAGCAATTTAAAATTCAAAGAATTTTATAACTATTCCTATCAGTGGTCCTCTGCTTCAAACAACTGCTGAAGAGCTAGCAAATTTGTTTAGAGACAAATTCATAATCTGAGGAATGCAAATTCCTCAGATTATGAATTCACAACATTACGCAACATTACGATTGGTAAAGTTAGTGATGAATCTGCTCATGTGCCCTCTAATACCATAAATGAATCAACAAACTGTGTGCTTAAAACTTCACCATTGCTAGTCTGAAAAAATATATAATGGTGATAAAACTAGACTGTTTTATAAGCTCATTCCAGAGAAGACACTAAATTAAAATAAGAAAAATCTGTGTTTGTAAAACAGCTGAAGAGTGAATCACTGTGTGTTTGTGCTAATTCTTCTGGAACTGAAAAACGAAAACAGTCACTAAGAAATAAAAAAACAGCTAGTTTAAAAATGTCATGACACTTCCAGCTACCTATAAATCACACAAAGAAAACATTGCTAAATGTCAGATAATTTTGAGGAAGACAGACACCACGAAATGCATAAACAGAAAAGGAAAATTATCCTGCTTGTAGATAATTGTCCTTCTCATTCTCATCTTCATAGCCTAAATAAAAGCGTTTCCCTTCTTGAAAATACTACTCTTGTTCTGCACTTTTGAATCAAGGAGTCATTATAAGTCTGAAATCTCTCTTCCATAAATATCTACTCTTAGTGTGATTGAAGACATAAAAGGAACCCTAAATGATTATTCTTGATGCTATAAGACACATACAAAAAACATGCAGGCATATGTCTGAAGCAACAATTGTTTTAACCACACAAATGTTACTCTAACGATCATGACACAAGTAAATAAAATGGAAACAGTGGCACAGATGATGAATATTTATCATCAGATTGGTTAAAGCAACTTAATGTCAAGATTGCTTTTGAGATTTTTTGGATCTTGATTCATTACATATATGACAATTTACTTACTTCTGCTATTTAACTGATTCTGAGATAGCAAGCAAAGTCGTGGAATCAACAATTGATTCAAGTGGTGATGAAAATGATGAGACTGAAAAGATATAGCTCATTATAGCAAACGATGCTCTTCAAGGATATTCTGATGCAAAAAGTCTGGCCTTTCCAGGAAGGTTTTAAAATGAAGACTGAGTCATTGGAAGTATTTTTAAATATTTTTAAGTGAAAATAAGTCACTCAGGAAAACACAATGAATGCCTTGCTTTTAGAGCAGTGGTTCTCAACCTTTTATACTTCATGTACCCCCCTAGAAATGTGAATGTAACTGGCGTATCCCTTGTATAGATAAGTTATAGTATAGCAATGGGAATAAAATAAAACATATATATATATAACATATATCTAACGACTTTTGAGCTCTCATGGCGTATCCCAAAAAAATTTACCGTGTACCCCATATTGAGAACCCCTATTCTAGAGAATGCTGACATATACATCTAGATCATGATGACTTATATTCATTATTATTTCTGCAATGATTCAAACAGAATTTATAAATTAATTTTCATAACACTGACTGCATTATTGCTATTTTTATTAAAAAAAAACTATTTTAAGAATATATATATCATTCACGATTGCTGGATGCTAATTTATTTTTTTATAAGTTGAATGAAAAGTGATGCCTCTAACTTTATAATGCCGTCAGATGGGTGACTGTTGTGCTAGAAGTTGTTACTGTTCTATAGTATCTGCCCTTCACCTCAGTCGGTGGCAAGTTGCTTGTTAAAAGACTGTGTTGCTATTGTACACGAAATGGAAGCCTGCACTTTACCAAACAGGCTGTGATTTAATTTTTAACTGCCAAAGGAATCTCTCCAATTGAAATTCACTGCCGAATGCAGGTTATGATGAAGACTGTGTTGACGAGAGCAATGTGCATTCCTGGGCCAAAAAATGCTTGTATGATAAACAAAATGGATGACCTGTAACAGCAACTGACGAGTTCCACAAGAAAAAAGATTGATAAATTGATTAAGGACAATCAACGAATCATTCAAAAAAACTGAAGCACAACCTGACTAGTTTTCATTACTTTAGTTTTGTCTATTTATCACCAAACCTACACCATTACCAGTCTCAATAATAGCCTTAATTGAAGAGTTCATTTCATCATCATGTCAAGAGGAGAGGTCATCAACACATTCTAAATCAGAAATTTTCAAATCTTCAGACCATTTAAAACCCCAATTTCCCTGTTGCAGTGAATTTTACAAAACATAATCAATATTCACTCTAGAGAAAAGGAGATAAAATACACTCTTGTCCAACTCCGTAGCAATGCTAAACCAATTGCTACAAGTCATACCAACTCTCGCACAACCCAGTGTTATCACAGAGAGCCATTATTATGCTAACTAATTTGTGAGATATATCATACAATCTCACAATCAAACACAAGTTACAATGACTAACAGAGTCAAAAGACTTTTGAAATCCAAGAAGCTAATAACTACACTTTTCAGACGACAAAATAATAACATCAGTTCGGGTTTTTTTTTGGAAAATGAGCTAAAAAGTCAACCGAGTGACAACGAAAACATTCTGAGCTCTAAGCATTTAAGTAGTAATTTTATCTATCCCTGGGGATTTATGCAGTTTTAATTTAGAGACAGCAAAAGTAACTTCAGAATGTGATATAGGGCCAACATTACAGCCAGCATTGCATCTATCCTCATTAACAATGGGAGTAGAATTAACCACATTGTTAGGACAGCCCTGAAATACTCAGTCAAACCTAACCATGACAGAATCTTCACTGTATAACATTTATCCTTCAATCCCTGTGAACCAAATACATTTAACCCCATGCAAAACACTAAATATCTGAATAACTAATTACTGTTGTGTTGTCTAGTTGCTTCCTCAGCTTTATCATTCAAGCTACCATACCAAAGTGTTCTATCTACTTTTAACTGATCCGTTACACATTTATTAAGCTTTTAATAATGCTATCTGTTAGGAAGTAGGGTGTTGAAACAGATTATTCCTGCAATTCTTTCTGTTAAAAATAAGCTCCATAGCTTTATCCCTCAAATGACTTTGTCACCTTTGCATTTTATCCATAACATTACTGCTAATTTCAAGAGAAACCTCTTAAAGCTGATCCCATTCTTCCCAAACTTCAATAGTAAGCAAACCAAGATTGTCATAGTGACCAAGTAACCCATCCTAGTAAGCTTTGGCTATATCTGGGCATTTGAAAGTTTCAGTGTTAGAGGAAGTCTTTTACCTTAGCACATTACTTAAGCTAGTTTTAAATTTAGCTGTAAGAAATCTTTCATTAATGCATTCATATTCTAGATGAGCTTTATCATTTGCTGTTTCAGCCCTTGGGCAACTCTTTGATGGTGTTCTGGAAAATTTATATCTTGAAACCACTGCCATAGTTTGATAACCACAGAACGACTCACATTGAGTAATCTTGTGACCTCTACTTGAGACTGTTCTTTTTAACCCTACCAGTGCCCAGCATGAAAAATGGTTTAAATCCAGAAGCCAAGCTATTTTCTACTTATGGTCAGCCAAAAATAAACTTAACTTCAGAACTTTTTTTTTTGCCAAATAACAAATGAAAGGAATTATAGCATGCTATATGTCAAATCAAACAGCATTTAATTCTTGATTTTATGAAAATAAAATATTTAACGAAAGAGATGTTTTATTCTAATAGCACTCTATTAGTCATATAGTAAAAAAAATGCATCTGACAATGCAAATAAAATTTTATTAAAAAAAAAACTAATAGACATAAATTATTATAATGCACATGAATAGAAAAGCTATTTCTGAGTAACAAAAAAAATTTACTTGAACCAAGAAAATTACTCCCATTTTGTAATTTTTCTCTTGGTACCATACTTTGAGAAAATTCCAGGCTTTTAGTCAATTGTGCTGAGTCAGATAAACAATTCAACTTGAGAACTTTTTTTATAAAACCAATCAACAGAAATAGTTTATGCTATATCAAAATTAAATATTATTCAACTCCAAATTCTATGAAAATAAAAAATTTAAACAAATTTACAAGCATATTAATTTTAATGACATTTTGACAGTGATATGATTCTTTTCAGTGTGGTATATTTTAAAGCATGGATCAGTGTTATACAAAGTGACTTGGATTGCTAACATTATTATGATTTTCTGCCCTGTTTATGAAATAGAGGAACACTTTGCATACTGAATTTTTTTACTATACATTAAGATTTTTTTTTTCTTTGGATGTTGAATTTTGGAGATCTTGGCTAAGTGTTAAAAATTTAGTGCACCATAGCAAAAAAAAATAACATCTATATCATCAGAGTGGCACAGCACAGCCAACTTACTGGGAGAGTGGGGGGGGGGGAATCTTTTAAAACTGCTGAATAAAATTTAAAAACACGAAAATTTTTTAATAAAACTTCGCCGGTGGGTGGGTGGAAGACCTATGCCAAGTGAGAGTAAAAACCTAAGTTGAAATTGCCATCCCACATAAGGATTGACCATATCAGCCCTTATGTGGATTTGCCCAATGCATTTGGGAGGGTAGCATATATGTAAACACGGTGGGTGGGTGGAAGAGCCAGGTGAGGTGGCTATGCCAGGTGAGGCTAAAAACCTAAGCCAAAATTGCCATCTCACATAAGGACTGACCATTTTAACATCCAAAGAAGAAAATCTTAATGTATAGTAAAAAAAAATTCAGTATGTAAGTATTCCTCCATTTCATGTCCATTCAACCAAGGAAGTCCTTTTTGCTTCCATATTCAATACCTCATTCATTTTCAGGAAAATAAAATATCCATAGCAACAAGTTGTAAGCCAACCATCCGATATATCATGACTTCGAGAAATCGATCAATAGGTCAACTGACCGAAAGATCAATAATTTACAGAAATAAATCTACTGTAATGAAAACTAAGGTTTAAACATAAAAAAAGGTAAATACTAAACATATGGAATGGTGATGGTACATGTGAAGCCACCTTAATCCTCGTTTAAGGGAGTCGTGATATTAGTTGTAATTGCAGCAAGTCTTGAATTTTAAGAAAGGCTCTGTTTTCAGTTATAGTTTTGATCTGAAGATCTGGAAAGGTGCATAGAATGCTGGGATAAATGATATAAATGATAAAAATAATTCTAGGAATATTAAAATAAGTTTAAGGCTTTACTGCCTTAAACTTATTTAGTTATTAGAGTGTAAAATAAAAAGGAAGTATGTACTTCATAGTTACTTTCAAAATCATTTATGTTAAAAATAGCAGTTTTTCTAATTAATTTTCTGGAGATTTTTGAAACTTTAAGGAAATATTTGTTGATAATAGTTCAAATCAAACTGAGCATAAATCAGAAGCTTCTTTCAGCAAACAGTAACTTTCACAAGCAAATCAGCAATACCATATAGTCCTTCTAAGAAACAGCAATCAGATGGCATTAACAAATTATTTATATTGTAGTTTAATAAAATATGCATGATAAAAGAATTATATATTTTTATAAGATATATATATATTTGAATGGTATTTTTTTACTAAAATCGGATATATACATCCTTGGCCTCTTATTGCAGATTCTGTTAACATATACATATGCCTGGACACTGGATGAGTTAATTCAGTCACTTTCCATCTCAAACTTTTTGGCAAGCCTCTGTTCTATTGTGTAACTGAAAATTACCTGTCAGCAAACAGAATGTCAGCCAAATGTCAAATGCAATGATTCAAGAACACTTCTCAAGATAAAGCAATGTGTATCTATGCATGTATGGAGCAATTTACATAGTTTCATTATATTCAATAACTTTTAAAAACCTATTGCTGCATTTTTTGGTTTCATTTTACTGAACAATATTTTGAATTATTCTGAAGTATTGTGAAATTTTAAAGTGCAAGGCTCTGTATTTTACAAGAACACTTCACTATTGCAAGCTCAAAATTTTCCTAGTATTACAGATAACCTAAACAAAAAGAAATAATAAGCACTCTTACCTTTGTATAATCTACTAAATTTTGATATTCTATGTAGTTACCTCCACCAACAACAAAAACTATTGCCTGTGAATAAAAAGTTTAAAAAAATTATCAGAACAAAATACTTTAAATACTTACGAGATATATATATTATTTCATATTATAAATTAGTTTTACATTTCACAAAATTAAAATTGCTTTACGTGTTTACATATATGCTACCCTCCCAAAGGCATTGGGCAAATCCTTGTTGTGTGGGTGAAAAGTTACTTTTACAGTTTCTTAACTTAAGATACTTGCTTTTTACAGAAAAATGTCATTTGGAGGTAAATTACAGTCTCACTAAATATCTCTAAATCTCAATTGTTATTCATTAAATATTTAAACAATTATTGAACTGGAACATTTAATAGCAGATGCTTGCTTTGCTTCAAAATTGATAGAAACTGAATAATTTCACAACTTTTTAAATTACATTTATTTTAGTAAAATGATTCCTAATAACAGTTATTTGTGTTTCAATTAACTTTTGATTAAATTATCACGACTAGCAACACTGCTATTAAATATCAGCTTTCATAACTCTTAAATATTAAATGAGTATTGTGTACAATCAAGATTTGGATAAATTTGTTTTTCAAAGTTTTTCAGTGTCATTCTTGCAACATCTTAACAAGCACTGTTATTAATAGAATTACATATTTTGAGTTTAACAAAGCAATTACATCATAACCTGATATAAATAACTTATTTGTTCACAACAGAGTTGTGTTGTAATGATACAATTCAGATTCTAGATTTTAAAATGAATCATACCTTTCATATACCAGCAGATGCAAAAAAAATTGCCTTCCTAATGGGTAAAGCATCTTTTGGGTTACTTATTGGAGTTTGACCGTAATCCAAACACACTATTACATTGAATGTGAAAAGATTATTTTCATTTCACTTTCTAAAAGAAAGATATATTAATTGCACTTTGTCATCTATCCATCTGTAGACATCAAACTTTTTTGTTCATAGAGATAAATTAAAAATTATTTTTGTGTTTGCACTTTTGGAACCTTCCTGTAGCTATAAACAGTGGAAAAAGTTGAAAATTCCAAGATTTAAAGTGAATATTGCAAGCAATGTATTTATGCTAGAAATTTCAAAATTCCATGGTGGAATGTATAGGTCACGAAGTTACCATAAACAACAATGGATTGACTCCTTAGACTAGGCAGCTTGGGGGGGGGGACTTTTGCAAATCTATTTTACAAAATTTCAAAGCATTTTTTTGTTTTAAAAATTGTTTGTAGAGATAACAAAAAATTCTTTCTATGTTGGATGGGTATTGATGATATGAGTTGACCCTTTTAGCCCATTGTGGGTGGGAAAGGCATTTTTTGGTTTTAAGAGAAAAGTTTGCATTAGAGATAAATTAAAAATTCTTTTTAGGATGGATAGCTATTGATGAAATATTACAATCTGCACTTTCTGAATGTCCCAAAAGATAAACTTTGGGGACATTCAGAAAGATTTTTTTAGAAAAATTCATTACAAATGAATTTTCTTTTAAAAAAAAATGTGCTCTATAGCTATTTAACATTATCAAAAATCCTTAAAAGTTCCATGGTTGAATATCCATACCTTGTGTTGTAAGATGGCAAGTTTTGGTGCAAATGCTCATCCTGTGAGCACATGTATCAAGACTTGTCATCCTACAAAACAAGGTATGGATATTTGCCCACAAAACTTTTAAGGACTCTTAATTAAAATTTTTATTTAAATTTTCATTTTAATTATGAATTAAATATTAAATTTCAAATGAATATTACAAATGAAGATTTATGCTAGAAATCTGAAATTTTTTAGTGGAATATGAAGGCCATGAATTTTTCATAGGCAGCAATGAGTTGACCCTTTAAGCCTATGATGGGTGGAAAATGCAGCATTTTAAAAAATTTTCAAGAAACTCTTTTAAGAAAACTCTTTTTTTAGATTGGTGCTAAAGAAATATTACAATTTGCATTTTTCAAATCCATAATTTATATTGTTAGAGATCACTTAAATATAGAAAGGGAAAATTTTTAAACAAATGTTGCAAGTGATCTGTTTATGGTAGAAATTTGACATTCCAGTGGTAGTCAAGAGATATTTGACTGACAGCAACTATTTGCCCACTTTTCTCAGAGTGGGTGTGAGAAAAGCAACTTTTTAAATTTAAGAAATAAAAGACAAATACTTTTTGTGTTGTATAGTTACTAAGAAAATACTACTATTTGCATTTTCCCCATCATCCATTAGTTCGAATTAAAACTTTTAAGGAGTGAAAAAGCAGGTAAATGAAAAATCTAATCCTCTTTGAAAATAAGACTCCCATATTTTCCAGAGGCAACAGGCATTCTTCTAGTTTTCTACTGTCACAATCCAACTATAAAAATAAATATCACTTCTGACAAATATGTAATGCTCATTTTCAATGAAGTTTGTCAATTTCTGATTTAGCATCCTCTAATGGTGGAAAATAAAAGTAATGGATTATTTGTAAAATGCAAATAGCAAAATTTTTTTAGTACTTATCTAACCCAAAAGAGAATTTTTCATTTATCTCTAAAAACAAAAAAGCTAAAGCATTTAGAGATGGATGGGAATACAACAAAGTGAAAACATGCTAAAAACAGGTCATTAGTATATTGTGAATGCAAATAAATTCAATTAAACATCACTATATAAAGATATCCTCTGAATATGTGCCCACGGTCAGTAGGGGATACCGATGGGCTTGGAAAGGCCGCCGCCCGTCGGATGGGACATTAAGCCATGGCCCTGTGTGCGGGAGAGACATACCCTGTGCACGTTAAAGAACACGCTGGATGGCCTTGATGGGAGGCTACCATCTGTCTCCCAACAGTTATTCCAGTGGGTCCCCTCCCCCAACCTTCTCTGAGCCTTCGGGGTCCATGTCACCTGGCCATTTAGCCCATGGTGTGCAAAAAAGTGCCGCTCAGAGGTAAAATAACCCATAACCCTCTGCATATGCTGATGTGGAAATCCATTACTGAACTTTGGAATCTATCCAGTTTTTATGTTTCCAAAATCATAAGTATTCTCTTAACAATTTCTTGTGAAGTTAGCTGGGAAGTATGTGAAACAATGCCCATTCATTTTTTAACTTAACAAATATCTGTAAAAATCAATATAAATAAAAAATATTGGTTAAAAAAAGATTTTGACCCTATATGAAATAAATGAGAATTTTTATGATAACAAAAAATGTACTGCAATGAATGGTGTGTGGAAATTCAATTAATTGAATAATAAGACTAAATTATAAAATAAACAAAAAAACTGCACTTTTTTTACCTTTTATATATTTTGCAAAATACAAAAGTATATACACCGAGAAGCCAAAACATTATGACCACCTGCCTAATATGATGTTGGTCCTCCAAGTGCTGCCAAAACAGCACTTACCCAGTGAGGCATGGACACTAAGATTTCTAAAGGTGTCTTGTAGTATCTGGTACCAACACATTACCAGCAGATCCTTTAACTCTTGTAAGTTACGTGGTTGAGCCACCACAGATTGGATATGCTGTTTCAACACAAAACACAGATGCTTGATTGGATTGATGTCTGGGGAATTTGGAGGTCTGGGTGTCTTCCTCATTTTCCGCAAACCATTCTCGAACAATCCGAGCAGTGTGGCATGGCACATTATCCTGCTGAAAGAAGGAACTACTAGAGGGGAATACCAATGCCATGAAAGGATGTTTATGTAGGTGGTAGACATAATAGTTTCCTGCACATGAATGACTGGACCCAGGGTTTCTCAGTAGAACATTGCACAAAGCATTACACTTCCTCCACCGGCTTGTTTCATCCCACAGTGCATTGCATCCTGGTGCCAACACTTTGCGAGGTAAACGATGCACATGTACCAGGCCATTCACATGGTACAACAGGAAATAAGATTAATCAGATCAGACGACCTTCTTTCAATCATTCAAGGTCCAGTTTTGATGCTTGAGTGCCTATTATAGGTGCCTTTGACAGTAAACTGAGGTTAGCATGGGCACTCAGAGTGGCCTGCAGCTACACAGCTCCATTTTCAGCAAGGTTTGATGTACTGTGTGCTGTTACAAATTACTCCTGTCACCAGCATTCAAATTACTGGCGAGTTGCACCATATGGGATAGCCTTCGTTCACCTCTAGTATTGATGAGCCATGGTCAGCCCACACTTTGCCGGCAGTTCGTGGTTTTTCCCTCTTTGGACCACTTTTTGAAGATACTAACCATGGCTGACCGTGAACACCCCACAAGCCTTGCTGTTGCTTCGATTTGCTTAAAGACGTGCTAGTAATAATGTTTCGGTTCTTCGGTGTATGTCGTGATGCATCAGAGAAATTGCTTACCCAAATTGACCTCGGAAATGATCTGACCCAGTCGTCTGGGCATTACAATTTGCCTTTGTCAAATGCGCTTAAGCCATCTGAAGAAAGAATAACAAGCCTTTGTCAAATGCCTTTCCCATCTGAAGAACAAGAATAACACTGATTAACACAGCTCAGTACCTGGCCATTCACATGGTGAAACAGGAAGTGAAAGTCATTGGACCATGTGAACTTCTTCCAATTATTCAAGGTCTAGTTTTGATGCTCACTAGGGGACCACCTTGCTGTGGTGGTGGTGGGGGGGGGGGGGGGGGGGGCCTACAGTGCCTCTGAGAAGTTGGGTTCGGATCGCTGGCTCTCAGGAGTTCAGATGTCTTGTGGCCCCGGTGGAGGGGGCCTGTTGAGGGCCAGCAGAATAGTTTTAGAGGGGGACCAGTCCAGTTGGATTATTGACTTGTCTCCTGAGAAGCAAGGGGTTGCAGCCCCGATTGAGGGGCCGTACTCAGGGAGTGCAGCGGATTGAGCTGCACACCTTCTTCATGCACTCGTCTTGTGGGCTTGTCGATGCGGTCTCGATGATATCGTGGTCGGAGTACTGTTCATTGGGGGGCTTTGGCCTGCTCACAATGGAGAGGACAAAGTTGGAGGCTCGCGGCTGGAGGGCATCCACTCTGGCCAGCGGACTTATCGATGGAAAAACCAAACTAAAAGTCCCCAGTAACTCTTTATGCTTCCAAGATTAGGTTACTTGTGATACATGGTGGAGGATTTGAAGGTGCCTCTGTGAAACTGGGTGCCGGCTCGTTGGTGTTTCTGGCGTGCCTTGCGGCCTCGATGGAGGGGCTAGCTAGGGGTCTGCCGACGGGGACTGAAGTCCCAAGTCGAGTGGACTTACTGGTTGGCCCCTGTGAAGTCCAAGGTCGTCTTGGTGCCCCAATGGAGAGGCTTTACGGAGAGCCTACCAACTGGAATGGATCCATAGTCGAGTGGGCTCCTTAATCGCCCTTGCGAAGTCTGGGGTGTCATGGAATTGGGATGGAGTGGCCTTGTGGGGCCCGCAGACCGGGATTGGAGTACCTGGTCATGTGGGTTGTCTGCTCGTCTGCAGCGAAGTCCTGCTCGAGGTATTGCTGGGGAGGCCGCCGGTTGGTATCCTGGCAGAGAGGACGAAATTGAGGGTCATGCAGAACGGGACTGCAGCCCTATTTAGTGTGACTTGTCGATGGGAGGCCTGATGACTCTCGATCATGTTAGCTTCCCCATGCTAAAAGTTAGGACTTCTAATATTATTTTGGCTCTAAATTCTAAAGATACCTTTGATTATTTTGGCAGATATTTGGACAAAATCCAGTGAGTGATGGGCATATTCCTAGGCTCTGTTTCAAAAATCCCAAAAGATCCCACTCTCACTGCACCTCAATGATTATTTCTACAGACAGGATAAAAATCCCAAGCAGTGTTTCTCTCTTCACGAGGTCTTCTCCCACAGAGAGGCAGATTAATGTAAGGCAGTCCAGATAGCAGGATCCTGGTTAGTCGATGGCAATTTCAATAACAACTCCCTCATGGTGATATGCAGTCTCCGTACTGCGGTGCACTGGGATTGTCACGCATTATCACGTTGCCCATTGTAGGCACTTTCGACGGTAAACCGAGGTTAGCATGAGAACTCAGAACAGCCTGTAGCTATGCAACCCCATTTTCAGCACAGTTCAATGCACTGTATGTTGTGATAAGTTACTTCCATCACCAGCATTCAAATTACAGGCAAGTTGCACCACAGTATCCTTTCTGTTGTCTCGTACCATACAGGATAGCCTTTGCTCACCTCTAGCATCGATGAGCCATGGTCGTCCCACAGCTTATCCTTATCTTCAGTTCATGATTTTTTCACTCCTCGTACCACTTTTTGAAGGTACTAACCAAGGCTGACTGTGAGCACCCCACAAGCCTTGTCATCTCAGAAATGCTCTGACCCAGTTGTCTGGCCATTACAATTTGGCCTTTGTCAAACTCACTTAAATCCACTGCCTTTCCCATCTGAAGAACAAGGATAACACTGATTAAAACAGCTCAGTATCAGGTGTTATTTATACTGTTTCATGACCTTCACATGTGCCGTCATTTATCTGCAGTTGCTTCGATTTGCATAAAGATGCACTGATCATAATGTTTTGGCTCTTGAGTGTATATATGCAGAGTTTTGTATTTAAAAGAATAGAAAAAAATCCCTGTGAAGAAAATGCAACTAAATCTAATTAGGATTAGCTTATTTCACTCCACATCATTAACACACCAGAAAATTAAGATATGTTTTATATCTTTCATATCTCAAAAACTATTGACTGGACTACTAAAATGTGGATAAAACAGCTTGTGAAATTTAGCTTATCATATTTGCAATATTTTTTTTAATGAACAAATATGCATATACATGAAAAATAAATATACAGTTGTAAAAATGTCACATTGCAGAATTCAGGAAAAACAACTTACATCTTGGAATGGTGATCGATTTCTTGGGACTGTAGCACTAAAAATATATATATATGAACAAAAATATAATTATATGCATAAACTGTAAAACTAAAAAAAAGTACAATATTACAAAGAACAGAACACTAAAGATGTAAACAAAACTCAAAATGCCATATAGTACATAATTTTGCCAAACAAATAAATGATGTATATATGTATATTTTATTAATAATCAAAATTTATGCTTTTTTGAAAAACCTTTACTCTGATTAAAGAAATAAATAAGAAAAAGCATAATGAAAGCAAAAAGGCATTACTACAAAAATAAAAATGCTTTAATAAATGAAATTAGTTGTAGTCAATTAAAAAAAATGGTATTGACCATTGTTAATTAACAATAATCAAAAAAGTATTCAATGTTATCATTTACTACACAAAGTCTAGTGGGTATAAATGGTCAGCAGCAGGACCCTGTGAAGTTGACCACTCCTCAGCAGGATTGAAAAAAAAAGTGGCCATAGATGACCAGATCAGTAGGCCACACTGAGCTGGCAGCACTCTCCTTTCGTTCCCTTCCAATAGAGAATCTCTCTTTTGAAAGGTACTAACGGCCTGCACCACAAAAAGGTGGGGTCAGATATTAGGTGCTAGACCTGGCCGGTTCTATGCATCATCACTGGGGGTTTGAACACAGCTCTCCTTCAAGTTCATGCCTAGCTACCATAATTTCATGCAATTTAGGGTTTTAATCAAAATGACTAAGCTGAACACACTTTTTCTAAAATAATCAGATCCACACATATGTGAAATAATCAGCCCAACATATACATTGCTTATAAGCAATGACAAAATGAAAAAGTGTCATTTTAAGAAAAAGGTATACTTTGCCTACTGCTTTAGAACTAGTAGATTCATTGCATTTTTATATTTTCAATAAATTTAAAGTTTAATTTTGTCATATAATACACAGTAGGATCCCACTTGAGAGAATTAATTAATTCTTGAGAAATGTAAATGTGTAGTAAAATAATGTTAAAAGAAATAACATCATAAATCAAAAACACATTTACCAATGCCATAATTCACATCTGAGCATAAATACATCAATTAAATAATGTACCCTATCCTAGTAATGATAATAAAAAAACTTAATTTAATATCTATATTAGAACCACAGAACCTTTTATTCCACACATTTTATAATTATGCAATAAAATGAAAATAACCTGTAAAATTTTGACTTGTCTGCTTTTCATAAACACTAACAAAGGACAGGTCTATCAGCTTTAGTCATGTAATAGTTAACGATTAAACAAGTTAGGCCTAAAATTATTTAGCATTTTGTTTGGGTTTACAAGAACTTAAAGATTTGGGTGGGCTTCTAAATAGTTTGTCAAGGGATTGCTGTGGGGAAGGCTCAAAACTTACAAATTGGTATATCCAAATACAACTCATTGAATTAATATACTTAGTTCACGTCAAAACTACTTTAATTTTTCAATATTAACATCATTTAACCCTTCCAGTGTCCAGGTCGTCTGTATATGTTCAGAGAATCTGAATTGAGGTGCCAAGGATATATGTATACGTTTTTAGTAGAACAAAAAAAAATCTTTTTTTTTTAAATAATAAAAATTGCAGTTGCAATTTTATATATATATATAACTTACAAAAATATATAATTCAGGCTTCAAAAATAATTTTGTTTTTTAATTTGATGCATATTTTATTAAACTACAATATAAATAATTTTTTAAAGACATCTGATTGCCATTTCTTAGAAGCACTAAACAGTATTGTCGATTTGCTTGCTAATGTTCCTATTTGCCGAAGCAACCTTCTGATTTAAGCTCACAAGTTTCATTTCAACTATTATCAACAAATATTTCTTAAATTTTCGAAAATCTCCTAAAAATTAACAAAAAGAAACTGTTATTTTTAAAAACGATAGATTTTGGAAGTAATTACAAAATACGTATCACCATTTTTTTTTTCCGTTTTACACTTTTTTCTGTCATACACCTATTTCAGTATTCCCCAAGTTACTTTTATCATTTTTCCCAGCATTCTATGTATCTTTCCCATCTTCAAAATCGAAACTGGAAGTAAACACATCCTTCTTAGAAATTCTGGTTGCAGCTGCATTTAATTAGTTATGCTTCACTGAGGCAAACAAGACCCAGATGGTTGACACATGCAATCTCCGTTGTGTGTGCTATAAGTGCTGTTTACAGTTTTGGTCAGCATATTGGATACCCTTTGTACAGTTAGTATTTTTTTTTATATTTAAACCTTAGTTTTCATTTCAGTATTTATTTTCAGAAATTAGCGATTTTTTTTGGTCGATCGATAAGTACTGATTTTTTTCATACTTATGCTACCTCGTATGATCAGCCTACAACTTGTTGCTGTGGATATTTTACATAACATTAGACTATATGTTAATTTTTATTTTATTATTTATTACTTTTTCAGTAAAACTTTGATCTAGTATCATTTTCTGAAAATAAATGAGGTCTTGGATATGGAAGCAAATTAATTTCTGTAGATTTCCTTCCATTGTTAACGATCTTTCGATTGGCTGATTTATCGATCTTTCCAAGTTATGCTAGATTGGAGGCCGGCTTAAAAATTGTTGTGGAAATTTTATTTAACATCCCATTAAGCTATATGTAATTTTTATTTTATATCTTGTTTTTTTCAGTAAAAAAATGTTTGAGCTACTTTGGTGCACAAACCTTTCTGCACTTAGCCAAGATCGCCAAACTTCAACACCCAAGAAAAAATTCATAACGTTTAGCAAAAAAAGCAGCCAAGGAAGTTTTTCTCTATTTCATAACCAGTTCAGAAAATCCCATGAATGTGGCAAGTCCAAGTCACGTTGTATAACACTGGCCATGTTTAAAATATACGATACTGAAAAGAATCATTAAAAGAAATAAAAAACATTTCAGGTTGAATATTATATTATTCGGGAGGAAATTTCCTTTCGATAAATATATATACACTAATAATTTCCACTCTGTAAATTGATTCAAATGTTTAGAGGAAAAATTGTCTTGAGCAGGGTAGGATACAAACCCATGACCTTCTAATAACATATCAGGTGCTCTGGACCACTGAGCTACCAGCCACCGATCAAGATCTCCTCTAACTGATGTTATGAACATTCTCAACCTACTTTCCTAATATGTAGGGAGAGTTCAGGCAATCCCACCTCAAGCGGTTTTTTAATGCCTTTTCTTAGATGGAATGCATGTCTTACCAGTATGCAATCTGCAAATAAATATTATTAAACTCAACTCATTAAGTATCAGATTTACAGAGTGGAAATTATTAGTGGATACTTAATGAGTTGAGTTTAATAATAATTATTTGGTGATAAATATATATAATTCAACCATTTTTTATTCATCAAGTTTTCCAAAGTGAAGCCTTAATTGTATAGTGCAATTTTTCTTAAACATATCACATTGAAAAAGGCTTATTAAAATCAATATGCTTAGAAATTTATTTTTATAAAATTCATAATTAAATTCTGTTTAATTTGATATATAACACGACCTATTTCTGTTGATTAGTTTTTTTTTTTTAATTCTAAAGTTGACTTGTCTATTTGACTCAGAACAATTGGCTAAAGGCCTGGAATTTTCTCAATCTATGGTACCAAGAAAAAAATTACAAAACAAGAGAAATATTTACTTAAAATCAAAAAATTTTTTTGTTATTCAGAAATACATAGTCATTCTATTCATGTGCACTGTAATCATTTCTGTCTATTTGTTTTTTTTTAAATAAATTTTTATTTGCATTGCCAGATGCTTTTTTTTACTATATGACTCTAAAAAAATCATATTAAAATAATACATATCGTCTTTTTTGTTAAATACTTGATTCTCAGAAACTCCAGAATTAAATTCTGATTAATTTGGTATATATTTGGTATATAACATGCATACAATTTATACAATTCCTTTTATTAGTTATTTGCAAAAAAGTTTTAAAGTAAAAGTTTTTTTGGCTGAGCATAGTGAGAAAATAGCTTGGCCTGTGGATGAAAACTGTTTTTCAGCCTGGACACTGGAAGGGTTAAAAAGGCTGTTAACATTATACACCAAAATATGCAAATGCAAATTTTCAAATAGTTTTATTGGCTAATTTGACAAAAAAAATTTAATTTTGTCTCACTTTTCCTTTAAGGTTTTCAATATATTGGAAACATCATAATTACTTTTCAAGAAATACATGAACAAAATACCATATAAAATATATAAATATTTCAATTGCTTCAGATAAATTTCTTTTTTTTTCTCTTGAAATTGTTTCTGTAGTTATAAAAATGAAGAAAGCAAGAAACTTTGAAGAAGTAATCACCTACCAGCCAACCAGAGTATTACTTATTTATAAGTGTGATTAAGCATTTTAAATATAATCTACTATGCAAGTTCGATTCCAACAATTTTATTATTAAAAAATTTACATGTGCAAACATTAAACTTTCCAAAACTAATAGTACAAGGCCAACAGAAATCTTTCAATCATAATGCCAGACATCATCATCATCATCCTCAAGTAGCCATGGGCTATGGAGGTCGAACCACACCGTGCAATTTAGTTCTCCAAGCAAGTCTGTCCTGAGCTACATCTACTGCATCTGGCCACTGCACACCAATTCTAACAAGGTCCTGTTTGACATTGTCTGCCCACTGCATCCTAGGTCTCCCCCTCTTTCTGAGGCCTTTAGGCATACTGTTCATAACCCTATTCGTCAATCTATAATTATTCATACAGGCAACCTGGACAAACCAACAGAGTCTCTCTCTGCACAATATGCTGCTTAAAGGAGGTTACAAACTCGTTTGCCTAACCTCATCATTAGTTACAAAGTTGAACCATCTAATGCCCAAGATACTGCGTAAGCATCTAGTTTCCTGTTATCTTGTTTACAAAGTATCCAAGTTTCACTACCATAACTAACCCTTGAAAGAACCAAACTATTATACAGTCTAATTTTAGTCTTTAGATGTATACGCCTATTTCTCCACACTCCCCACAGATTCTTAAAAGTCCCGGCAGCAATCCCTATTCATCTGTTAATCTCATGCCGCACAACACCATTATCTGTTACATAGTTCCCAAGGTAATTGAACTGTGACACCTGCTCAAGGGTGCAACCATTCAGATTAACTGAATCACAGCCTGCCTGACCATTTTCATCACTTTAGTTTTCTCTCTGTTTATAACCAAACCTACTCTACTACCAGTCTCATCAACAGCTCAAATGAAAGAGTTCATCTTATCAACATCATTTGCCAAAAGGGCTAAATCATCAGCATAATCTAAATCAGAAATTTTCGTATCTCCAGTCCATTTAAGGCCAAAATCTTTCCCTTGAAGTGAATTTCGCATAACATAATCAATAACCAAGCTAAAGAGAAAAGGAGACAAAATGCACCCTTGTCGAACACCAGAAGAAATGCTAAACCAATTGCTACAAGCCTTACCAACTCTCACACACGACTCATGTTATTATAGAGAGCTTTCATTATGTTAACTAACTTGTCTGGTATACCATATGATTTCACAATCAACCACAAATTATGACCATCAATAGAGTCGAAAGCCTTTTTGAAATCAACAAAGCTAGCAACCAAAGGTTTCTGAAACTCTAAACATTTCTCAAGAATCTGCCTAAGTGAAAATATCTGATCCACACATCCCTACCACTTCTGCATCTACATTGTTCATCATGCAATTGACTTCAACCAGATTCTTAATTCTATTAAGCACAATCATGGAAATAACTTTACCTGGAACAGAGAGTAGGCTGATACCCCTATAGTTATCACAAGAACTGCGATCACCTTTTTTGAAAATAGGGATAATAATGGCTCTGGTAAAATCCTTAGAAACCATGCCTTTATCATAAAAGATATTCAGAATTTCAGTCATCCAAGTGGTAACTGAAACATTCTCAGCTCTAAGCATTTCCATAGTAATTTCATCTACCCCTGGGGATTTATGAAGTTTAAATTTAGAAATAGCCAAAATAACTTCAGATTGTGCTATAGGGCCAACATTAAAGCCACCAATGAATCTATCATAATTACAAACAATGGGAGTACAACTAACCACATTGTTTAGAACATCACTGAAATGCTCAGCCACCTAGCCATGACAGAACCTCACCTTCTATAACCTTACCTTGTTTATCCTTCAATCCCTGTATACCTGTTCGTTTTCTACCACACAAAACATTAACTATTTGGTACAGCTCTCTGCTGTTGTGCTGTCTAACTGCTTCCTCAGCTCTGTCAGCCAAGCCATCAAGCCAAAGATTCTTATCAGCAGCTAACTAATCTTTTACACGTTTATTAAGTTCTGTGTAATGCTTTCTATTAGGACTAGTAGGGTATTGATTAAGGACTTCTTTCTGTTGCAGTTCTTTCTTTCCAAAATAAGCTCAAGTGCCTTATCACTCAGATAATTCTGTCTCCTCTGCTCCTTTTTTCCTAAAAGAGTACTGTTAGTGTCCAAAAAAGGCTGTTTAAAATGATCCCATTCTTCCTCAACTTCAGTAGTAAGTAAACCATGACTGTCATAATGACTAAGTAACCTATCATGGTAAGGTTTGGCTATAACTGGATCTTTCAGAGCTTCAGTATTAAAAGCAATTTTTTTAACCCTAGCACAACACTTTTTAAGTTTAAGTTGCGAGACACTTTTAACAAGGTAATGGTCAGATCCAATTTCAGCTCCCCTATATGACCTGGTCTTCCTAACAGAACTAGCCCATTTGCTGTTAATTAATATATAATCAATCATATTCTTATGCAGCCCATCAGGTGAAACCCATGTGTACTTATGTATGTCATAGTGTTTGTAATAAGTGTTATGTTATTCTGAAACCATTGAGTTTACTTACCTGTAGGAGACGTTGCCCATTGCCATTGCAGCTACCAATACCAAAAGGGCCTATCACCCCTCCCCAAAGGTCAGAGTCAGTACCAACGTTGGCAGTGAAGTCACCTGGAACAAGGGTAATATCTCCTTTCTTGACAGAATTCGAAATATCCTGAAGTTGTCCGTAAAACCTATCCTTCTCATCCTCATCGGCATCCTCAGTGGGAGCATAACAGCAGATAACATTCAAGTCTTTAATGTTTGTCTGAAATTTTGCTGTAAGAAACCTTTCATTAATGCACTCATATGCTAGAAGAGCATCACTAGCGTGTCTGCTGAGAAGCAGACCCATGCCTTGGTGATGCTTATTGGTGTCCCTCCCTGAAAAGAGAAATTTAAGATTATTTTTAAGAATCTGACCTATATCTGTCCATCTGGTCTCTTGCAAACCAAGAATGTCTAAATTATAATGGTGGAATTCTTGTGTGAGGACATCAAGAGAAAAAGCTCTGTGCAGAGTCCTCATATTCCAACTACCTATGGAGAGAAAATGGTTAGTGGGATGTTTAAAGAAACTATGTTTATTGAGAGAGGGAATGCCGACAATATCAAACAGCCCCTAATCGCAGACATGGGGCAAAGACCCATTCCCCCACCACTAAATGCTGAAGCCATCTACACTGGAAGACTTCCTCCAATGTAGAATTTGACGATGCCAATAGAAGCAAAGAGTTCAGGTGCCTGCAATGACCTCTGCTCAGGATTATCCACCAGCTGATAAACATATCCTGTGAATCTATTCATTTGGGGCTGTCAACCCACAAACAGAAAACACAGCAAAAAATTTTTCCTCCACAGAAACCCACCAATGCAGCAAAATCAGGATCCATAATCAAGCTCAGAGCCATAATTCCGTTCAGGTTAGTATATATGGTCAGCACCAGGACCCTGTGTGGTTGACCGCTCCTCAGCAGGGTAGAAAGAAAAGAAAAGTAGCCATAGTTGTCCAGATTAGTAGGACACACTAATATAGCTCTCCTTCCAGTGACTACCTAGCTACCATTTACAGACAGGTAATTCATTTAATTTTCGATTAACAAAGCCTCAACATAATCAAGCTTCAATAACTAAAAACCCAGTTGCTTAAGAAATTGCTTTTCACTACTTAGTATTTGAATTTCATTTAGCAAAGTACTGAATAATCTTAACATATTCTTGAACTACATGATTATATTGTTTTAGTTTGAACATACATCTAACTGCAAGATTTTGTGCATGTACTAATTGCTTTATAGTAGCTGTATGAATTCTTAACCATGCATCATATAGTCCTGACCTTGCTTTCTGAATATCAGCATTAGTTCAGAAACTGAAGATACATCTCTGTGGTCAATGGCCTCTAGGTAGCAATTGGCTTAGCAGTAGGAAATTTCCAATGCTGTAAAATGGAAATTTGATTGAATAATACAAAATATGTTTGAATAAATTTACAGCCTGTTGTAAGGTATTTAATATATGTACACAACATGTTTCAATTGTCAAAATGAGTCTGATACAAACATGGTGAAAGCAAAAAAAGTTAGAGAACTTTTTTATGTACCTCTTTACAAAAATTAAAATTAAAAAAAAAAGAAAATATTACCTATCTGTTGCTCGCAGAAGCTTGGGATCAAAATACCTATAATCATCTGTTTCCTGCAAAGACTTCATTTCCATTAAAGAATCTACTATCCTTGTGATGGGTAAATTCTGAGGAAATAGTTTTTACAAATATGGTGGTTAATATTGTATACAATACATATATAACAAATGTAAGTTATTTAAATTTTATAATGTGCAAATTATAAAAAAATTCCATTCAAATAAACTGCATACCTCAAAAATCAGCAAAAGTGCAATAATCTTTTTGTAACAATTTTAATACTTTTTACTTCTACATCTTTACACGTATACTATCTCAAATTAAGAATTCACTATGTTTTGTTCTGTGCACACTTCTTCAAGCCAGTGTATATGTCTTCAAGAAAAACATTTAATGTTATTGCTAGCATACAACTAATGCAAATTTTCTGCATTTTTTCTCTTTAGCCTATGTTGAAACTATTTTTATTTCTCCTACTTGTCAAATCTGGTCTAATCTGACAAATCAGTTTTATTGTAAATGATTTTATATGTAATTTACAATTTTAAGCTATTATTTGTTCAACCATAAGCAATAATAATGCATCTTTGAGTTTAAATATACAGTTATTTGTAACTTGATCTTTTATCATTAACCTTTACTGAAAGACCTGTAAAATACAGTGTTCATCAAAAGCTAAGCATGGATGGAGGAAAATAATCATTAGAAATAAAATATTTTTTATGAAATTAGGTAATTTAATCCTCTTTGTGTTATGCATTTATCCTTTTCTCTGTTTCATAAGAGACAGAGAAGGCTTAAGCAATGATTGTGTGATGGTGCTCCCACATCAGTAGCACTAGAAGACCACTTAGCTGAGGTGAGGAGAACATGTTCAAGCCACCTGGAGGGTTAATGTGTAGTTTGGAAAAATTAATAAATATCATAGAATATGTAAAACAGACACCATGTAAAAGAAGTACTTTCACAGATAACCATATCAAAGTGAAATACTATGTCAACCTACAATAGCTGACTGTTTTATGATGACTAAGAGAAAATGTTCAGATGATTCAAACTAATGGAGTGTCATTGGAAGGTTAGAGGCTAGTCAAGCATCATTGTGGTGGATATATTCTTTGGTATCCCCCATTCTGAAATCTCAGTGTTATCATAGCAATTCCATACAGTTCAAACAATTATCAGAATGCCTATTCAAGGGAATCCAGAAGGTTACAAACCCTCAAGATGATCACTACACTAATGTCCTGGCAGAACAGGACAGTAAGAGCATCATCTCTGTTCATACATCACTGCAGTTATAGAAAGGGGTAGGTATCTGTTTCAACTGTGACCAGAAAGTTGCACAAAGCCTGATTCCATGCCAATCAACCCACTGTATGTGTCTCAATACAGACACAAACAGGTGCTTGAAATATCATGTATCATAATCTAGACTTGAGAATAATGGAGTCATCTCCAGTTCACAGAGAAGACAAGATTTACTCTGTAATTGAACAACAAACTTGTATTGAACTGGAGAAGTGGAAACCCTCAACCACACTCATAACATATTTGAAAGAAGTGAATTTAATGGTGAAAGTATAACTGTGTGAGCTGGGTTTTCATTGGGTGGATGAACTGGCCTCCATGTGTCTGATGGAGGTTATGCAAATGCTCTGAGATATTGAGATGACATCCTTAATCCCTGTGTCAATTGATTTATGCAGGTGCAGTAGGTGCCTACTAATGGACAATAATGCCCATCCACAAACAGCAACCAATATCTTGAGGAAGAAGGTGTCTAATGAATTGAGTAGCCTGCATTTTCTCTGGATCTCAACATATTAAAACATCTATGGGATTCTCTTTGGGAGAAGTGCTTGAAACAAAGAGCAATTTTTGAGTAGAACAAATGTTTCACAGACAGGAGTGATTCCATTGAGAATAATCTGAGATCTGGGTAACCAAGCCTGTTCCCCATACATTTTAATCACTTCTGCAACTGTCTGTGAACCACTTAAGCCTTGCTGAACACAATAAAGTATCATATACCATTGCTAAGTTTCCAGATCAGCCACAGACTGCAAAAACACACACAAATGAATACCTTTCCATACTTGCAACCATATCACAATGTGTTTTAACTTACACATACTGCTCAGTGTCCATAAGTTGGAACACTGCCACTATCGTTTATTAATGTCTATGAAAAACTGCTGATTGTTGGTGAAGGCAGTCCACAAATTAAATGATTCATCAACATCTGTATTAACAGTTATATCATATGTATAAGCAGTCCATGAATTAAATGATCTACTTGCATACATACAACTGTATTGCAATGTAGTTCAGCTTCTGCACACTGCTATATGCCAATGAAGAGTCATAGCATTGTCACATATAAATTAACCAGTGGTATATTTAAGGGGAAGTAGTGAGGGTTCAAATCTCCTCCTCCTCCTTCACCAATGTATGCATTTCAAAAATTATTTTGCATTTTTATGACTGTGAAATATTAAACAATTTTTAAGTACTGATGCAAAATGAGCCACTTGTTTTCATTTACTTATCACTTTTTATTTTGAACCTTCCACTCCCTTACCCCCAAATATATCTTTAAAATATGCTACTAGTACTAACTTGTACAAAAAGCTGCTATTGTTGGTGATGGCAGTCCACAAATTAAATGATCTCCCTACACACATATTGGTAGTGCATGAATTAATGATCCACCTGCCCAACCAACCTATCTGCTGACTCAAACACCTGCCTTATTGGTCCATGGTTCCTTATGCAACCATGAGCTACAGAGGTCCAACAACACCAGTCCTCCAAATACATCTGAGTTACACCTGCTGCATTTGGCCACCACAAGCCAATTCTAGAAAGGTCCTTTTTGACATTGTCTGCTCATCACATCCCAAGTCTCACCCTTTTGCTGAGGCCTTTAGTCACACTGTTCATAACCCTATTGGCCAATCTGTAGTTATGTCTATGGGGCAACATGGCCAACCAATACAGTATCTCTGCACAATATGCTACTTAAATGAGATTCACATTCCCCTGCCTAACTGCACCATTACTTACAAAGTCTAATGTCCAAGATGCTGTACAGGTATGTAGAATCAAAGGGTCCATGTTTCACTACCATAATAACATCAGCAGGGACCAAACCATTATACAGCTTAATTTTTCCCTTTTGGTGTGTATACCATTTTTACACTTTCTCCAGAGATTGTTAAAAGTCACCACAGTAAGCTCTATTCTTCTGTATATCTCATGCCACACATCACAGGTAAATGGCTTCTGCAGTAACTGAACTGAAATGCTTGTTCAAGGCAACAAATGTTCAAGCAACTGAAGTACCATCTGCCTGACTAATAAGATTTAATATCACACGATAATGCTGTTTTACATTAATAATTCACAAATCCTTTAAAATTCTTAAAACATCAAGTATAGAGGAGTGCTTAATATTAAAAATGAAGTATAGAGGAGTACTTAATATTAAAAATGAAGTACAGAGGACTGCCCGATTGGCTTAACCATTCTGAACTTTCAATTTCTAATTAAATACCTCATAATAAGATTCAACTTTATATAGATACTTTTGACCATCAAAGGGAAATCAGGGTGAAAAATATTTCAAAAGAAAAAGTTATTTACCAGTGTTTATTTACCAGTGTCCAAGAGGCTGGTACAGCTGCATTGATTGACTCCACCAGATGATGCTATTGCTGATGCTACTACATTGAATGCTACCAGGCCATAAAACATGCACAACATTTTTATCCAAGATGTGTAGTACGGGTAGTTCAGTCTTACATGCAGCCATAGCATACTGAAGCTATTACACCACAGAGGATATTTTTCACTTAATTATTAAAATTAATTATAAAATTAATTAATTTACTAACTTTGAGAGCCTGAAAATGCCACGTCTGTGACTGGCGAACGCATTGCTCTTATTTTTGAGGCTAGGTTTTATAGCTTTTGAAAATTCTTAACGTTTTTCTTTAAATTTTGATGTTTAAGTGAAGACAAAAGTGCAATTATGAATTGTGAAACAGTGTAAGCACAATTAGTTTGTTACCTTCAGTGGAACAGTGTTCTTCAATTATGGAACAGTTTAAGTGAAAAATATCCTCTGTGGTGTAACAGCTTCAGCATGCTATGGCTGCATGTACGACTGAACTATCCCATCAGAGTTGCAGATGACAACCATAGGAGGTACAACTTCATTGTGATTGAACTGTATAAAAGAAGACACGATTTATCTACACATTTTGGATAAAAATGTTGTGCGTGTTTTATGGCCTGGTAGCATTTGATGTAGCATCAGCAATAGCATCATCTGGTGGTGTCAATCAATGCAGCTGTACCAACCTCTTGGACACTGGTAAATACCTTTTTCTTTTAAAATATTTTTCACTCTGATTTCCCTTTGATGGTCAAAAGGATCTATATAGAGTTGAATCTTATTATGAGGTATTTAATTAGAAATTGAAAGTTTAGAATGGTTAAGCCAATCGGCCAGTCCTCTGTACTTCATTTTTAATGTTAAGCACTCCTCTCTACTTGACGTTTTAAGAATTTTAAAGGATTTGTGAATTATTAATGTAAAACAGCATTATCGTGTGATATTAAATCTTACCAAATTAGCTGTGTTTATAATTATTTAAATGCCTGACTAATTTTCAACACATTAGTTTTCCCTCTGTTTATCACCATATCTATTCTATTACTAGTTTCATCAACAGCCCTAATGAAAGAATTCATCTCATCATCAGCCAACGGGACAAAATCATCAGTGATAATCTATATCAGAATTTTCAAATACCTAGACCACTTAAGACTCCAATCTCTCCATTGTTGTTAGTGAATTATACATAACAATCAATAACCAAACTGAAAAAAAAAGAGACAAAATGCACTCTTTCAAACTCCAGTAGCAATGCTAAACCAACTGCTAAAAAAAGCCTTACCAACATGTACACATACATGACTCAATGCTACTATAGAGAGCAATCATAATACTAACTTGTCAGGAACGTCATATAATCTCACAATCAATCACAAATTTTGATGATCAACAGAGTCTAAAGCCTTTTTGAAATCTATGGAGCGAGTAACAACAGATTTCTGGAACTCTAAACATTTTTCAAGAATCTACCTAAGTGACAAAATTTTATCTATACATCCCCAAACCATTCTGAATCCCTACTGTTCATCACTTAGTTGCCCATGAATCATTTAAAGAACACTAATGGAATAGAAAGTTCCCCTAGAATTATCACAAGAACTACAATCATCTTTTTCAAGTATAGTAATAATAATAATAGCTCTAGTAAAATCGTTAGGAATGATGCATTTCTCATAAAAAATATTTAAAATTTCAGTCAACCATGTGACAACAACATTCACAGCTCTCTGCATTTCAAAAGTAACTTCATCTCCCCCTGGGGATTTATTTAGTTTTAATTTGCAGATAGCAGAAGGCCAACATTAAAACCAGTAATGCATAATCTTCATTACAAACAATGGGAGCAGAACTAGCCCAGTATTTAGAACAGCTCTGAAATGCTCAGCTCACTTAGCCATTACAGAATCCTCACCTTCAATAACCTTGCCATGTCTATCCATCTAATCCCTGCACGCCAGTGTGTTTCTTCCATCACAAAATATTAACTATCTAATACAACTCTCTGCTGTTGTGTTATCTAGATTAATAAGAATTTAAACTTAATCTACAAAAGAAAAAAATCTGTTTTCAAAAACAAGTTAAATAAAATGCTATAAGAAAAAAATATTTTCATAATCAGATGATGATACCATGTGAATCCATCCCACATGGCAACCTTTCAATATGTCAATGGCCCCTTTGCAGATAAATAAAAATGTGTGGACAATGATTTTGCTGGTGGGACAGGCCAAACAGGGTGTTTCAAAACCCTCTCTACAAATTTCAATGAAAGATAGGGAATGCCAAGACAAACCTTTTTCGTCCATGAATATATGTCCGCTGACGTAAACCTTCGGTGTTAGAGAGAACTGGTAAATAAATGAATGGAAACAACATGTTTTTTTTTAAAGAAGGTACTCAAAATTGTGATTGGCAACAGCATTGTATGCATGACAGCATTGAAGCATTGATTGCCGTACATGTTGAAAGATTCCCAGAATTTCACAAACACTGTTGCAGCAGCAGCAGCGATTCTTGCGACAGTTGGTTGTTGGTTGTTTCACCACTGAGCAGCACTTTTTTGCACACCATGGGCTAAATAGCCAGGTCACATGGACCCCAAAAGGCTGAGAAGGTTGGGGGAGGAGACCCACTGGAACAGCTGTTGGGAGACAGATGGTAGCCTCCCGTTAAGGACATCCAGCATGTTCTTTAACGTGCACAGGGTATGGCTCTCCCACACATGGGGTCCCATCTGACGAACGGCGGCCTTTCCAGGCCCATCGGTGTTCCCTACTGACCGTGGACAGGGCAGGGCAGTGAGTTTAGCGGAGATAAATCTCAATGCTGACCCAGCTGGGACTCGAACCTGGGAAGTACAGATTACGAGCCTGGCATGCTACTGACTGAGCCACCCCCACCCCATTCTTGTGACGATGTTGTCATCTGAGTCATCTGAGTTCAATCTAGATAACACTGTAACATGTACGAGATCTGAGGTTCATCATGTGTCCCCAGAGGAAGAAATCGATGCATGTTAAATTGGGCGATCTTGGTGCCCAGGCGACAGGTCCACCCCGACCTATCCATTGGCCCCCAAAAGTTACATTCAGATAATCCTTCACATTGATGCCAAAGTGTGCTGGTGCCCCATCATGTTGAAACCACATTTATCTGCAAATGGCCACAGGAACATCTTCCAGCAGTCCCAGCAACGTTTCGTCAAGAAATATCCAATAAATCTGCTCATTGAGTCAGGGAGGTAGCAGGTATGGCCCAATCAAAATGTCATGGACG
The DNA here is from genome assembly GCA_038380435.1 of Ryuthela nishihirai. Classification (NCBI taxonomy): domain Eukaryota; kingdom Metazoa; phylum Arthropoda; class Arachnida; order Araneae; family Heptathelidae; genus Ryuthela; species Ryuthela nishihirai. Next base: position 26,050,411 of record JAWZYU010000028.1, on the reverse strand, counting down.
ATACCTACCAAAACACTGATGGCGAACCATTGTTGATGACTATGCGCCATTGTGACATATGTATTTTCATGTGCCCAAATGTGAGAACTGTGCACATTAAACACACCATCACGTATGAAAGAGGCCTCATCTGAGAAGAGCACGAGCCGAAAAATCAGGCTGCACCGCAGCCTGCTGCAGAAACCAGCTGTTATCATGGTATTAGCATACCTTGATAATTGATTATATCAAAATTATGAAATTATAATAAAATAGTTTAATCTCTCACAACTCTAAAAGATGCAAAGGAACCAGGGTTTTTTTTTGTTTTTTTTTAGTCTTCTCCCTATTTCATTCCTGCACCTTATTTGTATACTCTCCTATTTTCAGACATTTCAGAGATTCAGTTTCCCTAAGGTCCCTGTCACTCAGTTGGATGCCAAATATGGTCAGTGTCCTCCAAGCATCTCTCCCCCACCAAACCAATGGAGAATGTAAAAATAAGACTTCGAAGCTGTTTTTAGATCAGGAAAGAAAAATATTACCCAAGTCTGAGCACAGTTCTGTGTCTTTTTACCCTTAGCTACAGTAGAGCATCAGAGAAACTGAGCTAGATAGAGCCCAGCTGTGTAAAACCCAGCCACCTCACTTGTCACTCTCAAGAGCTGTACAAAGGGGATTTTTCCCTTTATACAGCTCTTGAGCTGCTTCAACTGAGCTTCTAACTTCAACTTAAAAGTCTGCCCTCCTTTTACGTATTATTTCTCCAAGTGCCATAAACGAAAATACCCAAGAGCCTTCTGGGGACAGACTTTCCATCCTGGTGGACGAGGGATTTAAATTTTCCTCAGGTAAATATCACTTTCAAGAACTTGGAGGCCAAACTTCAGATATCATTGAACTTAAAATTCTTTGTGGAAAAACTAGAACTAGTCTCAACCTGCTTAAACCTTTTTATCCCGCATCTTTCTAGCAACTGTGTTATCTATTTTCTTCTTTTTATTAAACTTCGTTTGTTCATTGTTGTTGTGTTTAATCGTACTGCAGAGTTGAGTGAATTTGTTAGTCTGAATTAAATGAAAACCAGCACTCCTCATATCTAAAAGAAGAATCGGGAAAGGTAAAGTTAAAGTAAAACCTACACAATCAAGACCATCGAGGGACAAACTCTTGCTTCCTTCATAACACAGCACACGAATTCCACAGGAAGAGGGTAATTCTGAGGTTGCAATGTTTGAACTTTCTGACAATGAAACAGATGTAACTGCTGCTCGTGCAACACTCTCCACATGAGGGCATGGTTCACACCAAGGCTACGTGCAACAGCTCGTGTGCTTGTGCTTCGATAGACCTCAATCCATCGTAGGATCTCTTCTTCCATGTCAAGAGTGCACATGGTTCTCTCCTGACCAGTGTAATGCAAGTTTCCATGGAATGTTCCAGTTTCTCGCAGTTGCCGGTGCAAACACACAAATGTTTGGTGGTTTGGCACACATCTGTTTGGGAAGCCCTGTCAGTACAACTTCATAGCAGCTCTTCCATTTCCATTGGCAGCCCCCCATATGCCAGATGCATGTCAGCCATCTCAGCAGTCATGAAACACTCCATGTTACACATAATATGTCTGATTTACGAATGCAGACAGCAAACACAAGCCTGTTCTCCATTCCCACTTTGCCCCTCTAGCCAATTGCAGCGCTGCCAATCAGTGCCCTCTAGCACCGAAGAGTTACGTTAGCAGACATACGTTCATAAACAAAAAAGGTTTGTCTTGGTATTCCCTATCTCCCATTGAAATTTGTACAGAGTTTTGAAACACCCTTCATATGCACCTGGAGTCTCAAAAAAAGGATCCTGCCTACAGTTTCCTTGGCAACCCCACCTCTTACCCTCAAGAAAAAAGCAAAACCACAAAACAGTCCTTCTAAGGACTACGATGTAAAAAAAATGTCTAAAGACTAAACAGAAACACAAATCTCCACACTACAAGTCATCATTTCTTTAACACCACACAAAAAGTCCTTTTAAGGACTAAACAACCACAAAGTACACAACACAAACACTTTCACTTCTTTGCACTCCTTTCCTGTCACTATCCTTCTCTAATGCTACTGGACCTGCTCTACTTCAAAACTACAAAACCTTGGTGGTGTCAGCCTGCTGTCTGCAACACATCTGAGTGAAAAAAAAATTACAAGAGTACAGGAGTCCTAACTTCAAATTTTCACATCATTTCTTCATGGACTCTACTCTGACAAATCAACTGACAAAAAACTCACACCAACTGGAAAGAAAAAAATACCTTCAAAATGAAACACTGATTCTTAGGCAATGGTTTCATAGGCCTGCTTACAAATTTCAAGATGATGAGAAGCTGCTTCCTCTGCTTTGTCAGCCAAGCTATCAAGCCAAACATAACTCAGTTCACTAACCTGTAATTATGCATGTGGGCAAAATGGCCAAACCAACACAATCTCTCTACTTACAATGCTGCTCAAATCTATCACCAAACTTACTCTATTACAAGTCTCATCAGCAGACCTCATGAGAGTTCATAGCAACATTTACCAAAAGAGCAAAAAAAACATAATTTAAATCTGAAATTTTGAAATCTCAAGACCATTTAAGGTCCAATCCCCACCTTACAGTGAATTTTGCATATCATAATGAATAATCAAGCTAAAAAGAAAAGCAGACATAAAATGCACCCTTTGTTGAACTAGCAATCTAAACTAATCATTACAAGCATTACCAACTCTCATACATGACTTGGTGTTATTATAGAGAGCCATCATTGTTGAACTAACTTATCTGGTATACCATAGTGCCATAAAAAAAATTAAATGAAAAAAATACTTTGGTCAAACTATTTACACTGTTAAGAGGGTGAGATTTTCTTTCACTAATTATCAATAATGAAATTTACATCCCAAATTAATGTTTAAATTGTTTGCAAAAGTTTACCAGATTTCCTTCCCCAAACCTACAACTAAAAGACATAGTCACTAATTAGTTGCAGCTTAACTCATGTGTGTCCTAAAAATCGATTCCCATACAGTTAAATGTTCATTCATTTTTATTATAACTTCATTTATCTACACAATAATAGTTTTCAAACATTACAATATAAAATATCATCCTTAATAAATAGCATATTTATAAAATATTAATTATGTTAAGAGTTGGCAAAGGAGTGGGCAATTCCTTTGCCAACTCTTAACATAATGGACAGGTCATAACATAATGGACAGGTCAGCATATTGTGCAGAGAGTCTAGTGGTTTGGATCATGTTTCCCTTATGCATAACTATAGATTAGCAAATAGGGTTATGAACAGTGTCCCTAAAGGCCTCAGAAAGAGGGGGAGACCTAAGATTCAGTAAGCAGACAATGTCAAACAGCATCTTGCTAGAATTGATCTGCAGTGGCAAAATGCAGCTCAGGAGAGATGTGTTTGGAGAACTAAATTGCATAATCTGGTTGGACCTCAGTAGACCAAGGCTACTTGAGGACGATGATGACACACAAAATATGACATTCAAATAAAAATGGTGAAAATCAATAATTGCAGAAATACAAAACTGAGATAAATATGCAGTGTAAATAAAGTTAAAATAAGCTTACATGTTTTTTCACTACCAAATTTTTAACTCCTTCCATCACAAATTGTGATCCATGTGACATCAGTTTAGAAAACATACTGAGGGGGGAAATGGCAAAAGATCAATCACTGTACAGATCAACTGCTTCATTAGTGCATAAACATGTTAAGTCAAACCAAATGATTTATATATATATATACACACACACAAACACATAATATTACTAATTATTGATACCAAATTAATTATTGATTATAACACTATTTTTTCTTTTTCACATTCACTGCTCCATTAAATCCATTAAGTGAAATTTAAAAGATACATTCTACAAGTTAATCATGTCCAAAATGTGCTTTACATCAACTTCATTAAAGCTAATACATATCATGAGGATAAATAGAGGGGGTTGTCTCCTTCTCAGTTAAAATACTTCTGTTTATTATATAATTTTATTTTATTTTTGTTAATTATTTCTTAATATATAATTATATTCCTAAAAAACTCACTTTGTAACCTGCTATAGGTCTTAAGTAATTTTACTGTTTAAAAGTTCAAGTCAGCTAAGTTGCTTTACCTCTAAGCAAAACTATTTTGCAGACATGGGCTAAATGGACAGGTCACAAAGACCCCAATGACTCAGAGCTGGATCTTCCTATTAAGGGCAATCAAAATGCTCTCATTAAAGTAATGGTGGAAATAGCATCACCACCAGCTTCTAATATTTCAGCAGCAATTTGATTTAAAACTAGTGACTTGAAAATAGTAACAAATAGACTGGTGGTTCATTTTAAGAAGCATGTGAATATTTTCTCCATTCCACCCACTCCCTAGGAGCAATTAGTAAATAAACTATATTTCAACATTAATAGTACATTATTTTCCTTTTTTCAGAATTATTAAAATTTATTATTTTATTATTAAAATAAAATTTAATATCAGCAATAATACTGTCAAAAAAATTTAAATTGTGATTTCATATTCAAAACGGCATTCAAGAGACATAAGTCTCTCTTATATCTAATGGGAATCTTTATAACAACTTACTGTCCACTGTGCTAGTCAATGGGGTGTTCTCCCACTGGACGTGAGCTCTGCTGGCATCCATGCTGAAATTTCACCTTAATGAAAGTCATGGCATTCACTTGATAACTTGTATGTAGCCACTGATATTGTAGAACCACATACAGCTTGCTATTTTACTTAACCCTTCCAGTGTTCATGTCATCTGTATATGTTTGCAGAATCCGAAATGAGTCCAGGGATGTATGTATACGTTTTTAGTACAACAAAAAAATTCGGTTTTTTAAAAATAAAAATTATAGTGGTAATTTAAATATATATCTCATAAAAATATCTAATTCAGGCTTGAAAAATAATATTTTTTTTTCAATTTGATGCATATTTTATTAAACTGCAATAGTCATTCTATTCATGTGCATTGCAATCTTTTCTGTCTATTAGTTTTTTTTTAAATAAATTTTTATTTGTGTTGCCAGATGCATTTTTTTATAACTCTAAAAAAGTCCTATTAAAATAAAACTAGTCGTCTTTTTTGTTAAATATTATACTTTCAGAAAATCCAGAATTAAATGCTGATTAATTTGGTATATAACATGCCATAATTTATTTCATTAGTTATTAAACAAAAAAGTTCTAAAGCAAATGTTTTTTTGGCTGAGCATAGTGAGAAAATAGCTTGGCCTCTAGATGTCTATCTGTTTTTCAGCCTGGATAATGGAAGGGATAAAAAAAGAGATACAGCCGATGCACTTGCACATTAACTTTTAACTTCTGATGATGTTACTGTCAGATAGTACTGTGACTACTCATATCTTGCATTATTGAGTTGGGACTGTATAATTTTTGCTATCACTTAATGGTTGATACTGATGAAAAATCCAGGCAATACTGTCCACATGGTAAAAATAAAATTACTGCAAGCTACTAGTCCACATTAACTACCTTAATATAGGATGTTGTTGCTGCAGTTCTTATTTTTACACACAAAAAAGATAACAGAAAGACTCAACTTTGCAGCAGTGCTGGATTAAGGCCAACTCTGATTGATACCCTAAGCACAGCCCAACAATGATGCCCCCTCGGCCCTTCCATTGCTTAACTGATAAGACATTAAGACTCAATAAATGTTGAAAGTGAAACATGAGATTGAAAAATTCAGTTTTTTTTCAAGGCCAGACCCCACCACTATGTTAAATAAAAACTGTTTTTTTTTTAAATTTTATTTAACACTAAATAGCAGTAAGCAATATAAGCAAATTATTTACTTATAAAATTAAATATATTTAATTCTCCATGACACTGTTAAATGTTTTTAAGCACTTCAATACATGGACTATGCTATCAAGTATCAACAATTATTAAGGAGAGATTTACATACCATGCTGTAGAGGATGGGTAGTAACAGGAACTTCCGGGATGCTTTCAGTGACAAATTTAATAATCGACATTCTTGCCAGCAAGTGGCATCTCAGTTGAGATTAAAAGAAGGATGATGGCTACCCGAAATGGTCTACCCGCCTTGGCGAAGGAAATAATCATTTACACCTTTGATAGCATAGAGTGCTTAAAAGATCCAGGACGCGCGTTTCGCACCCTTCCTTTCAGCGCATCGTCAGGTGGGAAGTGAGGAGCTTAGGCTAATGCAGGAGAGGCAGTTGGTTGTTGAGTATGGGAGAGGGGTGGGGTGCCATAAATTGGCATGTCAGTGGCTCAGCTCCAAGGATCAGAGTAGTCGGCAGATGTGCGGGTGGCCGTAATGCAATCTGCATGTGACGGAGGTTGGGAGAGAGTGTGGGATTATGGGAAATCGCCAAGATCAGAGAGTGTCGAGGGTAGCTTCACTAATTGTGGTTAGTAATAATAATGAGTGGAATACTTTCAGTGAATTAATAAATTCTTAAATTGAATTTTGGGGTTAAGATAATTATGTTATTCAGGGTCTGAATAATGGTTTTCTTATTGGTATTGCTATTGGGAGTTGTGTGTTGGGGGGAGTGCATTAATCGTCGATTTTAGGAGGCATTATGGAAGTGTTCTAAAAGGGTTTGGTGGGTGTGCATTAGTGCAGGTGGCAGATGGGGATTGGTGATGAGAGAGGAAAGTGTTAGGGGTGTGTGGAATTTCCGAGGTGTATGTTATATCCCCTAAGGATCAGACACCATGCTGGGGGGAGGGGGACAATGTATGTGTTGCAGAGTTCGGTCAGTTTTATGTTAATGAGGATATTTTCTGTGATGGCTAGTGAAAATGAGTAGGCAGATTGTTTTCGGTGATTGCTTGAGATAGTGTGGATTTTTATACTTTATTTAAGATGTCGTATTTATGCTCTTTAAGTTGGGCATTAAATGGGCATGAGGTTTAACCTATGTATTTGTCTTTGAGGAAAATTTTACCTGTAGGGTCTTTGAGTTGGATGTAGTAAACTTCTCCAGAGCTGGGTATATGGTCGTGATTGTTTTGAATGAGTTTGGATATAGTGCGAGACATTTTAATTGGGACTTTATAATGGAAAGGTTTTAGGTTATTTTCAAAAAACTATGTTAAATTATTATTGATATATAGTAGGGCTATTGTGTATTTTTGCATTTCTTTATTGCAAAATTGGTGTTGGAGGATTTTGGGATTGTTTGCATTTGATATGTTTGTGAATTTTGTTGATGGTGTGTGAGGTATTCCCTGTTCAGCGAGTTCAAAAATGTATTTAATTTCGTTGTTGAGTGCTTCTTGCGTATTGCAGTATTTATAGGCTCTGGTAAAGTGTGAGTAGAAGGTTGATAATTTGTAGTTATTTGGGTGGGCAGAGGTGCATTATTATGTTAGGTATGAATGTAGGTTTTCTGTATACAGATGTGTATAGTTAGTTAGTAAGAAAGGTAGGTGTCCGTTTCGTTCCTCTTCGCGTGCAAATTTAATGGTTGGGAGGACTGCATTAAATTCACATAGTTATTTCTTTAATTCTTCTATGGGGTGTTGCCAGATGATTAAGATATATTAATCATCTGGCAACATTGGGATTTTTTTTTTCTGTAACATTGTGGCAAGTTTGCAAAATCTACGGCAGTTGACAAAATTCGAATCCACTTGGTAAAATACAGGTGAGTTGTAAAAATTGGAATTGTTTTTGTGAAATTAAAGAGAGTTGACAAAATCGAGAAAACTAAGCAAAATTTTGGGGAGTTTGAAAAATTTGAAGTGACTTGGCAAATTCAGGAGAGATGTAAAAATTGGGATTGTTTTTGTGAAATTAAGGAGAGGTGGTAAAATCAAGGCAACTTGGCAAAAATCTAGGGAAGTTGGCAAAACTGGAAACCATTAAAGTTCTGCATTTTCTACCTTTAGGGTGGAAAATAATGGAAGAAATTCAAACTACCAAACATTTGAAAAATGCATAATGCACTATCTTATTAATACCTATTCAAACCAAACAGAACTAAAAGAACATATTATTTATCTATTTAGGACAAAAAAATTTGAATATTGACAGACAAAAAACAATAGATCATTTTAAAAAAAAAACAAGCTAAAAATGTAGCATATGAGAAACAAAATTCCCATAAGAAAACTTACTTTGCCACATAAGTCTGACAGAAAGCTGTCAATGTTACATCATCACAAACATAGCTTTGTAAGGAAGATAAGTACTCAACAAAAAGACAACATAAATTGGAAAGAAATATCTATGCATTATTCAGGATTTGAATCCCAATTCCTCCAACATGCACACAAGAATATTTTACTGCACAGCCATTGGGACTGCATGAAATATTAATGTAGGTAGAAACATTTATTATGAAATAAAATCACAAAAAATATATTTTTACTGAAACCTGTGCAATAAAAGAAATGTTTCATGTTTATTTAAATTTTATTTAAAAAAATATTGTTTTTGCAGACATGTAATCCTACTTAATTGCTTCAGTTACTTTCCTTAATTTTTGGCTCAAAACTATTAATTCCTTTTTAATATTAATCTAATTTTTATGGGTTAAAAGATGCAAGTTTAATTTCTGTAGCACCATTAGTATGCAAGATATGAATGTGAAATTAGCTAGTACCCAAGTTGCATGACTATTTGTTACTTACTGAAGAAGCTACATACTTAAAAATTGCATACTTCACACAATGTGGTGGTAAAAGAACATTGAGTTTTTAGAGTAAATTACATCATGCTGTACACTGAAGTGCCATTGAATTAGGGATAGGAGATGTCATCCAAATTCAATATCGCAAGTCCCATATTTGCGAGCATGCATGGCTGAAACTCTGGCCATATATAGCTGTCAGCTTTGGCTTCCCCATGCATTCGTCGCGAGAAGCGTAATGGGAAAGGCACGGGATTTAGATGCATATGACACAAGGCAGATTATAGGTGCCCGATGAATGGGACACCTGATATATGAAAATTGTTAACGAACTTGGATTTTCTTGTAAAGACAGTTTCAAGAGTGTTCCGGAATATGAAAATTCCAGCTAAACAACAAGGACCCGGACAAAGTGCAAAGGACAACCAGCCTTCAATGACTGTGTGTTTTGCTGTCTGACCTGCATCGTATGAACAGATAGGGCCAGACCTTATCTGAAATCATCTCTCATCTGAACATGGGTTCCAACCAGGAAGTCGGTGTATGGATCATGCAATGCTCACTTCATCGTCTCGGCTTTGGAAGTTGCAGACCTACGAGAATCCCACTTCTAACGGCACGACGCAGGGCTCAACTCCTTGTCTGGGCTAAAGAACATCGAACCTAGACCATAAAAATTGGCAATGGATAGCCTGGAGTGATGAATCGTGATTTAAACTTCATCAAGCTGATGGGAGACTGAAGGTGTGGTGCCAACTACATGAAGCCATGGATCCTGCATGTCAGGTCAGAACAGTACAAGCTGGTGGTGGCTTCAGTTGGATATCTGTGGAACCTTTGGTATGTGTACCGACGACTCTCAATGCATCCCGGTACGTAGAAATCATGGCTGACCATTTACACTGATTTATAGCATCATGCATCTCAATGGAGATGGCGTCTACCAGCAAGACAACTATTCATCTCACAGGTCCAGGTTGGCTATTGCATGGTTGCAGGAGCATTCTGCTGACTTTGAAATAATGAATTGGCCACCTAGAAGCCCAGATTTAAATCCCATCAAAAATCTTTGGGATACTGTCGAGCAGAGTGTTCGGGCACATGTCCCATCAGCGGCGAACTTGAGAGAATTCTGGACAGTTCTGGAGGATGCAACGGTCATCATACCTGTGGAACATTTACGCAAGCTTGTGGATGTCTTGTGGTATCTGGTACCAACACATTACCAGCAGATCCTTCAACTCTTGTAAGTTATGAGTTTGAGCTGCTGCAGATCAGATATGCTATTCCAACACAAACCAGAGATGCTCAATTAGATTGATATCTGGGAAATTTGGAGGCCAGGGCAATACCTGGAAGTCTTCCACATGTTCCATGAACAAGTGTGGCATGGCACAATATCCTGCTGAAAGAAGGCACTACTAGAGGGATATACTGTTGCCATTCTTTAACGACAACAGTATATCCCTGATGTACCTGGTCTGCAATGAGATGTTTAGGTAGGTGGAAGACATCATAGTTTTCTGCACATGAATGACTGGACCCAGGGTTTCCCAGCAGAATATTGCCCAAAGCATTACACTTTCTCCACCAGCTAGTTTTCTTCCCACGGGGCATCCTGATGCCAACACTTCCCCAGGTAAACGACGCACACATACCCGACTGTCCACATGGTGCACCAAGAAAAGAAAATTTATCAGACCAGACAACCTTCTTCCAATCACTCAAGGTCTAGTTTTGATGCTCGCGTGCCCATTGTAAGCACTTTTGACAGTGAACAGAATTTAGCATGGGCACTCACAGCAGCCTGCGGCTACATAGCCCCATTTTCAGCAGAATTCGATGTACTGTGTGTTGTGACACATTACTCCTGTCACCAGAATTCAAATTACAGATGAGTTGCACCACAGGATCCCTTCTGTTGGCTTGTACCATATGGGATAGCCTTTGCTCACTTCTAGCATCGATGAGCCAAGGTCAGCCCACACCTTGCCGGTGGTTTGTGATTTTTTCCTCCTCAGACCACTTTTTGAAGGTACTAACCATGGTTGACTGTCAGCACTCCACAAACCTTACAGTCCCAGAAATGATCTGACTCAGTCGTCTGGCCATTACAATTTCACTTTTATAAAACTCACTTAAGTCCGCTGCCTTTCCCATCTGAAGAACAAGAATAACGGCGACTAACAGAGCTCAGTATCAGGTGTTATTTATAATTTCGTGACCCACACGCACTGTCGTTTACCTGCAGTTGTTTCAATTTGCATAAAGACACACTTGTCATAATGTTTTGACCCTTTGGTGTAATCCCACATAATATTCTTTGCAATAATAGTATTGTTTCTGACATGTTCATATTTGTAGTTAATGTTTTATTAAACACTAACAAAATGAGAAAAATACATAAATTAGTGGAATAACTGCTATCTATAAATAGGAAGTTAAACTACAGCCGTCCCATGGCCTAGTGATTAGCGTGCTTGGCTACTGATCAAAGGGACCTGGGTTCAAGCCCCAGGTAAGGCATGGATGTTTGTGTTGTTTTCCTGCTGAAGTCCTGCCCTCCTCTCATATCTTCTACTATGGCATATAAACCAACAGGCTCCTCTCAGACCTCTGTGGCAAGCAGCTGCTTGAGGAGGGATTTATTTATTTAAACTACTTATGGAAATCAAAGAACAGAGAAAATAGTTAATGAAAAACTCAGTAACATATGAAATATGTCAAAGACAAAGTCAGAGGAATGATGAGGTATATGCTTTAAAATGGGGACCGTCTAGCAGTTAAACAGGTGTTAATTCAAAATCAAGTGTCTGATACTTAATGCTAAGTTTAACCCTATTGTGATATGGTTTTCATTATTAATACTACAACTTATTAATCTTTATTTCCATCATTATTCTATGAAAGTTATATGAGCCATATGAGCAGGAGAAAAACAGACATAATAATTATTTTGCAAATATTAAAATACTGTTAAAAAACTGTTTGAAATTCAGCATCCCAGGAAAACTCTCACATCAAATTTTACAACACCAACTTTATAAAAAGCTTATTAACAAGTACAACCACCATACAGATAATAAAATAACAATCATTAGCAACATAGTCATATGAAATCCATTAAAAAAATTTATCAAACATATAAACATCATAAGGAAACTACTTGAAACTCACCTCACTGTTTTTGTTCCTCCTCCACTATATTGACTTGCAGTAAGAGATAACTTACTATAAGTCCTACATAAAAAAAAATTACTATAAAAGATATAAAATTATATACTTATTTAAAATTACAAGTACAGAAAAATGATATCAATATATTATTTCCAATTTCTATATAAATTAATATTTAAGCCCAATCTACATAACAGTTAGAAAACTCAACTAATTCATTAACAGGTATATGGTTGGGTATTTCTATGCTGTCTGAGAAGCATAGACAAGTCTGAAAACATGCACTAGACTTCCAAGTGTTCTGTGATATATATTTCTGACTATTGTTTTGGTATTTTATTGTTAATTTATCTGATATATCGATTAGTAATAGATGAATGATGACTACATGCAGGTTGTTAATAATGCATCATTTGCAACTAAGTTTAATTTTGCTAATATCATAAAATGTGCATTCGGCAAACTTCGATCATCACTGACGTAATCCACAGGTTCCCGTACAGGCATACCAAGATCTCAGCTACCAATAGCACCTAAATGCCGATCATTTGCTGGGAACAGGGAGGCCAATTTTGGCTTCGTTTATACTTAGTTATACACTTAACTACATATGTAATAGAATGTAGTGATAGGAAAATCTTTCACATAGAAGGAAAGCATTTCACAAACAATATATATAAATGACTGAAGAAATCTGTAATTCATTTATTATTACAGACCACTGTTCAGAAATTGCAGATTTCTAAACAAAGTGCCAATTTTCATATTTTTGAGGTAAGACAAAATAAGCTTGACATGTTTTTCTTTTCAAACAATATTCTTTTATAAAGTGCTTATTTCATCACTTTATTGTCTTAAGGAATGCTGCAGAAAATAATTATTACTTATTAGTGATTAACTTTTAATATTTTAGGGATTAACTGATAATATTTTAGAACACTCATATGCTTTCAAGGGAGGACCCATCACTACAGTGATCACTTACTGCCTTGCAAGCGAATCCAAAATTGGCCTCCGTGATGAGGAAAATGAGATGTGAATGATTGGCGTTTAGCAACTACCAGTAGCCATCAATCTCAGTATGCTGCACAGGGAACAAAGGGTTATGCAGTAATGATCAAAGCACAGGGAGCAAAGGGTTATGCAGTAATGATCAAGTAATGATCAGCATGCATATTTTATATTAGCAAAATTAAACATAATCATAAATGATACAGGACTAACAACCTGCATGTAGTCATCATTCATCTATTACTAATCGATATATCAGATAAATTAACATTAAAATAGTGAAACAATACTCAGAAATATATATATACGCAGTCATATCAGAATAATATGACCACCTACCATAGAATATATATATATATATGGTAGGTGGTCATATTATTCTGATATGACTATGTATATCATAAAACACTGGAAGTCTAATGCACATTTTCAGTCAAATTTTTTTTACCCATTCTTTTTCATTTAATGGATCAGCTTGGAATTTAAACACTGTGTAACTGTTCCTATAGCTGTTGAATATCTTTCAATAATAATTGTTTTTTTTTTATATACTAATGATTTGACAAACTGCGACACAAATGACAACTGCATTGACTACAACTCTAAATCACATGACTAGTGGAAACAAGTATGGCAGATAGGTCAGTTCCCCTTATTAGGGTTGGATTGTTTTATCTCTAAGCAGCACTTTTTGGCACATAATGGGCTAAATAGCCAGGTCAAAAGAGTCTGAAGGCTCAGAGAAGGTTGAGGAGGGGATCCACTGGAACAGCTGTTGGGAGACAAATGGTAGCCTTCCTTCAAGGCCATCCAGCAGGTTCTTTAATGTGCACAGGATACGGCTTTCCTGCACAAGGGGTCATAGTTTAATGTCCCATAGAATAGATGGCAGCCTATCCAAGCCCATCATTGTCCCCTACTGACTGAGGGCAGGGAGTTTTGTGGAGACAAATCTCAATGCTGACCCAGTTGGGACTTGAACCTGGGAACTGTAGATTACGAGCCTGGCAGGCACGCTACCAATTGAGCCACTCCTCCCCTTTTTAGGAGACTTAAGTTTGGTTATAGATTATGTTATGAGGAATTCATTTCAAGGGAAACATTTGGGCCTTACATGATCTAGAGCTGCAAGTTGGCAAACTTTTGGAGTACTATTTTTTAATGGAATGCTTCATAATAATCATAATTTTTTCTGAATAAAAAAAAAATATTTACTGTGTATATAAATTTATAAGTAATTTGATAGTGAATCCATGAATTATTAGGAAGACACTGTAAATTCCCTGAGTCAAATGCAGTGTAATATCCAATTTACTTGGACTTTTTTACTTAATTTACTTAATTACTTTTACTTAATTACAACTTAATTAATTTATTAATTTACTTAAATTACAATTTACTTAATTTTTTTTTACTATAAATAGTTCCCAAAAAAGTTTCAACTATTTATATTTCTTTCCATAGAATTTAGACCTTTCAAATGCTTTTTTTTTAATCAATCCTGAAAGTGTCTGAACTAAATTTGTTAATATAAACCTGATGATTTATATATCCATTAAAGTTGGAAAAAATGATGAAAGAAAGCATTAACAATGCAATGGCTGCCATTGGAGACTTTTTTTTTTGCACTGAGTGTTTTACATCCTTCCTTTAAAGTTCCCAAGCTAAAGTTTCATGGAGAGTGGTATTTGAACTCCTGCTATTAAACTTTTTTCTTGATCTTCCAAAATTCCCTCAAAAATAGTCTGTATAATGGGTTAATGGTAAATATCAATACTGCCAGTGAGAGTACTTACGACTCTGAATTTTCAGCATATTTAAAAAATATGGAACTGTATAATTATCCTTTTTCTGCTGAGGTCCTGCCATCCTCACAGACCTTCTACTGTGGCATATAAACTGACAGGCTCCTGTCAGACCTCTGTGGCAAGCAGCTGCTTGAGGGGGTATTTATTTATTTATTATTTTATAATTATCCTGTTTCAGGTAAATCTATTTCTATATTATACAGATTAAATGCTCTTTCTGTTAACGTATAACATGTCATAATCTGCTCATTAGTTATGTCAGATCGGAATAAATTCAAATCCAATGAACTTGCTTTTTTTTATTGTATTGTTTTAAATAAATACTATTAGAATTAATATACTTGCTCTTTCCCTTAAATATTTCATTTTCTAAAAATTAACAATGGCATTTTTTAACCTCCTGAAGGTTTTTGAACTAAATTTGTTAATATGAACCTAATATTTTAGATATCCATTAAAGTTGGAAAAAATTATGAAAGAAATGAGAGTGAGTTTCATGCTTGCTTCTTTATATTGTTATATGACATGGCTTATTTTTATCTCTTAGTTATTTCATTATAAGATTTTATTTACGCTATTTTTTTCTACTGCACTTCAAAACACTTCGCCACCAGTGAATTCTGCTCTATAAACCTAGCATGTTAAGGGATAATTAATAGTTATCCTTTATTGTGATTTCAAATTAATAGCAGTACATTTGTCTTTTATTTTCTAAATCTACTATCACCTCTGTTATCTCGATTTCCAAAATTATAAAACTCAGAAAGATTTTAAAGAAAGTTATACAATTTAGATAGGTTTGAAAGAAGAAAATTATACAACTCAGAAAAAACTTTTAATTTTTATCATTAATGAAAGGTTTACATATACTTGAAATTCATTTCTTTCTCCTTCTGTTGAGTTTTAATGTAAATCACACTATACTTTGCTGGATGCCTTTTGAAAACTCATATTTGTACATCGAATACATTTAACACTTACATCCTCCTCCTCCTCCTCCTCCTCAAGCAGCAATGGGCTACAGAGGTCCAACCAGACCATGCAATTTAGTTCTCCAAATAAGTCTGTCCTGAGCTACATCTGCTGCATCTGGCCACTGCACACCAATTTTAATAAGGTCTTGTTTGACATTGTCTGCCCACCGAATCCTAGGTCTCCCCCTCTTTCTGAAGCCTTTAGGCACACTGTTCATAACCCTATTCGGCAATCTATAATTATCCATACAGGCATTTAAGTTATTTTGTGCTAATCTTTTATTGGGGAATATCTTTTTAAAAGATGAAATAATTTTTAACACTTTAGTTCTATATAATCCTCTATTCTTTTGATATATATAGTTCTTCTTTTCTATTGTTTTCAATAGTGTTCCTTTTTCCCATCTAGATTTCTGTAAGAATGCCTACTCTATGGCTTCACTGGCCTTTTCTAAAATGATAGTTTCAAATTTGTATATAACTACCTTTTCATTCATTAATGCTTCTGATTTGGAAAAATGTTACACCTGTCCAAAAAAAATAATACAAATTTATATTGTAGTATATTATTTCTTAAAATTTTTATTGAAAAAAAGTTGACAAAACAGGCTTACTTCCACCTTCTCAGATATTGAACAGTTTTACAATCACAACCTGCATCCTTTAGTGCTGTTGCATACTGGTCTACTTCTGCCTAAGAGAAAATCACTAGTGTTGGTTAAAAATTCTCTCTCACTATTTGAAATTTATTATAAAGAATAAATATTGAACATGTACAAGAAAGAAAAAATATATACATTTTTGACATTTGTTTAAAGCAAAATGCAGCAGCATATTGTTTAAAAGTTAACATGAAATTCTGGTGAAGTATCAGTACATTAAGAATTTTTGAAAAGAATTTGGTTACACAAGTATATTAAGAACGTTTTGTAAAGAATTTGGTCACATTTAAATATACATATATGCATATATACATATCACAATTAAAAAAAGGAATCTTGTAAGTCATACATTTCCCCTAATTCACATCTATATTATACATGATTTGTGCACTTCTAAAAATGTCTTACGCATTTATAAAATAGTATATATCTATAAACCCCCAATAGGTCTAAAAGATGCAGATAACCATTCAAAAAAATTCATTTAACCATTTCAGAAAAAATATCTAAAATAATTAAATAAAAATTATAAAATCTGGAGAAAACATTACATTAAAACAGTGTTAGTATAAGTTTTATGTAGTATGTTAATTTCCTTAATACTATTAAAATGTAAAACAATACATCATATTTATGCTTATAATATATCACTTACACATGCTGTTACACAATTAATGACATGCATCCTGTAAGTGGTAACACAGTTCATTACACAGAGGTCCTTCAATTAATGATTTTTTTATTAACAATATTTTGATTTACAATGTGCCTTTCATAGGACCTCATTCATTTGATTAACAATAAAACAGCAATTAATGTCAATACAGTAACATTTGGGCATTGTTTTCGGCCAAGGAAAGTGCTTACAAGCCACATAGCAGTCAATTTTTGACTATCAAAGCATTCTGAAACCTGAACCTCCAGAAGGAACCTCCTCCTTTGTGGAATAAGACTCCTTCAAAAAAAATTAAGTTCCTCAAATCTCAACTTTTCCATCAACCCCCTTATGAAATGATCTTTTTAGCTAACGGAATTTTTTTTATCAATTTACAGTATTAATACATCTGTATATAGCAATGTTAGAATAAATAGTTATTTACTAATATGAAATGCTAAAATACTGTTCTGTATATTATAAAATATGTTTTTTCCATGAAAAAGCTCAACTTCCAATGGTCTTGAAATAGATTAAGCTTTTAACACATATTTCACATATTCAATTAATGATAATTTTGTTTATGATCATTTTCATGGAACCAATCATCTGATTATGCAAATGTTTTTCCCAGTGTGCAATACATGTATAGTAAGTGACGTTATGCCACAATGGTAGTAGAGAAAATGTTAATGAGAGAGGTATGGAGAGGATGATGTTAACTGAGAAGTTTGTCAGTTTTGGAGATGTTGTTTAAATGAGCTTAGTTGCTCAGAATATTGTATTCATCAGTTTATTTGGTGAGTCTTGATTTTTTTTTTTTTGGAAATAAACTTTGTTCTTTTATGAAATATTTTGACTTTTCAAAATTTCTTCTCTTGAGCAATAATTGATTTTGATTAGATTTTAACTTTAATAATTTGACAATCTTTTGAATTCTTTATGACTAAGTAATGCAAAAATATACTTAATGAACCCTTATTTAATTTTATTTGGCAGGTTAATATTGCCTGGTGCCTGATGCTATCCAGTAAATTAGTTTCATTTGAATCAGCCAAAGGGTCCAAAGTGAAGAAATTTAACATACTTTTGGGGCATTATTCTCCTGTCACTTAAAAAACAGCTTGATAGTGGATGAATATTCATTAAATCAATGATGAGCTGTGAATTCGTATGTCTAAATACAAGTTACTACTGATCAACCAAAAGGTGAGGCAGATTCAGATTTGCTCACAAAAAACAATAGCAACCAGGATGCCCTTGTGGCTGGCAGAGATTGATCAGCAGCTGGTAGCTCAGTAGTCAGAGCACCTGACATGTCATCAGGAGATCAGGATTCAGATTCCACCCGGCTCAAGACAATTTTTCACCGACACTCATTTTCTCCTGTTACTTAAAAAAACAGCTTGACAGTGGATGAATATTCATTAAATGTATGGTAATCCAAATTCAATGGGTGTGGATTAAGATCAATACACAAATTACTTTAATCTAGCTTATATTTTAGAGTTTGTCTGTCTTCCTGTTTGTTCAAAAACTCCTCCCAAACAGAGCTATAAATTTCGGTACACAACTTCATCTCTTTGAAACTTAATTTAAAGTGTTTGGATCCTTTAAAATTAATCCCCCATTTCACCCAAAAAATAGAATTACTATGTTATTATAGGAAAGCATAGAACAAGTTTTAATAGGCATTACTTCCAACCAGATACAACAATGCACATTGGCAAAATAATTAAGTTATGTTCAAACACGACTTGCAAACTACTGATGAATAAATTGATTATTTTAACAGTTTTGGAACATTTCATGTTTCAACTTTGATTTTATATTTTTGGGCTCATCATAACTTTCCAAATACTTTAGTATTTGTCCCAAATATCCCATAAGGATTTCTCCCTTGACACCATATTTTGTTCTTGTTTTTTAATTATATTAAATCCTTACCTTCTAATAGAAAGATTACAAGCATGATGCTTCTTTTTGCTACAAATCTATATAAATATAAATTTAATACATGATTAAAGCTGTATTACATCTAAAAGTACATTAAAAACTTAACATAAGGATGAGGTGTGCTAACAAAGTTCTACAGTTCAAGTTGAATTTAGCCCCTTGGCCATAAATCCAAGCTTTTCACTTGCTTTGTTATTTGACATTATACGATTGTCTTAACTCATTATTATCCTTTACTATTATATAAAGGAAATTTAGAGAATGACAAAAATAGTTACCAGTTGTTCAAAGCTTGGCTGGTACAGTGGTTCAGGACGACCTTTTGCTAGATGATGGAATCAGCTGCTTGATGTTCAGAGTCATAGGCCATTTCGTACTTCTCAGCTCACCAGTCCTTTTGATATGCATTACATAATATTGAGAATTAACATACAAATATTGAAGCATTAGATGTAAGTCACTCTGCCGCAGTATTTGTAGACTACATTTCAAGATGTTAGGTGTCAGCATTGTTGTACATTTCTCGGCAGTTGCTAGCAGATATCAGTTGGCAGTCCTTATTGTCTGTTAACTATTACTGATGTCATTATTTCGTTGTGCACAAACTGGTACAGACAGTCAAAAGTGATGCACTGCACTCACTATACCTTCAATAAAATTCACATGTGAATTCAAACAAAACGCCAAATTGCCATATCTCGATATTCTTATTACACATAAAGCAAAATACTGTGAAACTACAGTATTAAGTGGTTAGCGCACTTGGCTACTGATCTAAGGGACCTGGGTTCGATCCCCGGGTAAGGCATGGATGTATATTTCAGTTTTCTGCTGAGGTCCTGCCATCCTCTCAGACCTTCTACTTTGGCATATAAACTGACAGGCTCCTGTCAGACCTCTGTAGCAAGCAGCTGCTTGAGGGGGTATTCATTATTTATTTATTACAGTATACAGGAAACCTATGTATATTTCAAATTTTATACCCACAGACTCTGCACATCCAGCAAAATATAAGAAATCTAGCACATACCCCACTTTATTAGTGTACCGATATTGCTCTGAAATGAGCTTGTTGCAAAAAGAACTGGCATACATCAAAACAAAAGCTAAAGAGGTAGGTTATACCCAAAAAATATTGAATAAATGAGAGAAAGGTACAAAATATAATGTCGAAAATAATTCACAATTACCACAAAACCAAGAAAAGGTTAATAAAACATGTGTAAAAAGCTTCCCACATATGAAAAATATCACTAAAACTATGACTAATATCCTCACGAAATATAATACTATACTACCCACTAACATGATACATACAATCAAAAATTTAATGACAAAATATTCAATCAAAAATAAATGACAAAGATAAACGACCACACACAGGTGACGTTTATGAAATAAATATTACAGATCCAACACTAATTTTACATGGTAAAGATGCATATACAGGAAAAACATATCAACAATTAAAATTCAGAAGGACTGAACATCATAATGACATTAAAAAACGAAATCCAAATACTGCTCTAACACAAACAATAATACAAAATAATTTAAAAGTAGACAACATAGAATATAAGGCAATTGCAGCACCAAAAACAAAATATCAACTATTATATGCAGAGAAACTCTTAATTCACAAAAACCATAACTGTATATGTAACAGTGACATACCACCCTTACCTGCTGCATGGAATCTCCTTACTTAACATGTGGCGTCAAATCCATATGACACTTGAGCGAGATGGGTATAAAAGCTGATGATCGCGCCTTAAGAGTTGAGCTTGAGGATACCAAAGATAGGTGAATTGGCGAAACGCATTGCTCCACACGAAGTTATGGAGTCAATATTTTTAATGTTTAACTAGATGGGCTTAAATGTCTTTTTAAAAATTACATATAAGTTTTTTAAATAACTCACATAAGCGTGAGTGTAGTGCATCACTTTTGACTGTCTGTACCAGTTTATGCATAACGAAGTAATGACATCAGTAATAATTAACAGACAATAAGGACTGCCAAGTGATATCTGATAGCAACTGCCGAGAAATGTACGACAATGCTGACACCTAACATCTTGAAATGCTTCAATATTTGTCTGTTAATTCTCAACATCATGTAGTGCATATCAAAAGGACTGGTAAGCTGAGAAGTACGAAATGGCCTACAATTGTAAACATCGAGCAACTGATTCCATCATCTAACGAAAGGTCATCCTTAGTCGCTGTACCAGCCAAACTTTGAACAACTGGTAACTATTTTTGTCATTCTCTAAATTTCCTTTATATAATAGTAAAGGATAATAATACGAGTTAAGACAATTGCATAATGTCAAATAACAAAGCAAGTGAAAAGCTTAGATTTATGGCCAAGGGGCTAAATTCAGCTTGAACTGCAGAAATTTGTTAGCACACCTCATCCTTATGTTGAGTTTTTAATGTACTTTTAGATATAATATACAGCTTTAATCGTGTATTAAATTTATACTTACTGTAGCTGTGTTTTAATTAATTTATCTATATAAATATTTACCGCAATTGTTAATGGGTTATATTTCTTGTGGTAATACTTGGGTCAAGCTGACTTCAGATGCTCTTGACAGTGTTACTATGTCTTATGGTTTTTTTTAACTGAAACTTATTTATGGTGGCAATCAATGGAGTTCAGGGATCCTCCTAAAGTTCCTCACTCAAAAACTAGGGAGAATTACATATATAATTACAAAGCCTAACAAAGTTGTATCTGAAATAAGAGCTACTTATATGGGGCTATTATGTCTAATTCAAATTATGTCCCTTACTATCTGCCTCACAAAATAAGTGGGGGGAAAATCTCACAAAGTTGACCCGATTGCTTTAGGCAAAATGGAAGCTTGCTATTCTGGTTGTCAGGTAAATCTGTTAGTTTAAAAATAAAGTTAAAATATGGGCCATGACACATTTCACAGTGCACAGCATGGCTGTTTCTTCAGGAAATGAGTAAAAAGGTCAGAGACTTCTTATGACAGTGTAACTCCCTCTAGTCATAGTGCCATGACTATGCAATATGCAAATCAATGTTAAACATATCATGTAAAAGGTTCCAAAGCAGACAAAAGAGAGTGATGTCTGTGTTGCAAAATTAGTGTTTGTATAGGTTAATCACATTTTTAGTATAGTTTAAATTTTGAGGGGGGGGGGATGCATGAATCCATTTTAGCTATTTCAAATTTTCCAGAAAATTTATTATTAATGACAGTTTGCGTTATTGCCATAGTAAGCTTGTAATTCTGAATATCATTTGCATGTTCATTACATCTTATTTGGAAAGTTTGATTTATATGACCTATATAGGAGTCTTTGGGGTATATTTTTTTCTAAAGGATCTGATATTTGAATAGATTCCTCCTGAGGAAGGAACTAATTTGGTCATTAACTATACCTTTGAGAGTACAGGTACTGAAATATCACAAAGGTGATAATATCATAACAGTTAAAACTGCTAGTTTTCGTCACACAAATGATGTCAAACTTTATTATTGGTAAAAAATTTAACAATTCTATTCCTTAAATTTATTAGTGCCTAGCAAACTCTACAGTATGAACTACTTTCAAGTCTTGAAAGATATTTAGATATTTTAGCAATCTTTATCCAATCCAGATCACCAAATGAGCCTTTGATAAAATTATGAAAAGATTGCATTATTAAGGCACTGTTAAAATATCCTAAAGACGGTAAAATAATGTGTAACTTATTACAGCTAAATCTGCCTATTAACCACACTCAGTATTTGTGTTTAACTTGCAATTCTTGAATAACCACTTCAAAATTTTCTGTACTGATGAGCAAAGCCTATTCCCTTTCAAAATACCTCTTCCATATGATAAACAGCAGTAAGAAAGATTATCTCAGAACCCTAAATACACTTAATGAAAGAAATGAATTCAACAACAATATATATTGAAGAACAGGAACAATCAAAAACAATTCACAGAAAAACCAAATGATATGGGACCTTGCATGCCAAATTACAGGCTAGCAATTTGATGTGAAAGTTAATCTCTTAAAGTCATATATATAATTTTATATCAAATACTTTCAGTTTAAATGTTAAATTACAAAACAAGTTTAATGTAACTGTAAGTTATTAAAAAAATCTTAAATGTTTAATTTTTATAAAAGTGGATTTTTTTCTGTATTAAATAATAATTTTTTTAACATGTATTAAAAACATAGCAATACCAATCAATATAGGTTTAATTCATGCATCAGTCTCCTTTAATATGTGCATGTTGATTTAATATGTGTATGTTATTTATATGAGTAAATCATATAATGTGAATATTTAAAAAGTTATCATTAATATTTGGAAATATTTTAGATATTTATAATTTACTGAATAAGTACAGAAACAGGTTAAAAAGTGGTATCAGGTAGCTTTTAATAACACAACTGAAAGGCACATTTTGAATTCCCTGAAAAATTATTATGATATTTAGAAAGGTACTATTTTTTTAATGCTTGCCAATACTTCACTTTTGTGAAAAAGAACAAAAAGTGAAAAACATATTTATATATTTAATGTTTAACACATTAACAATGAAGAACCCTTGAAAATTAAATTTTTTATCTTTGAGATTAATTTTCTTCATTAAGTTCAAATTCAATTCACAATTTGCTGGATTATTAAGGCAATAGAAATGTCGACACTTTAACTTTTCCCACTGCAAATATTCATGCCAACCACTAGGCTAACAAAATGCTAATTATATGGTTTGATTTTTAAGTTAACCCTAATTGCGTAGTGTAGCACAACATGATACAGTACTTTAATCACAAAGCTTCAAAACTGAAGTTGCTTGTTCAATGATCCGCTGATAAGCTTTGGCTTAGTGGGATTTTTTATGTAAAATAATTATAGATAATACTTATTGAAAATAAATTTGAATCTGAATATGAGGGAAATTCCCCTAATGATAAAAATCTGCTTGGATGATAGAGATTCTTCATTGTTAATATGATACATATATATATATAGGGTATCTTAAAAATATAGGTACAAACTTTTAGGGGAAGTAGATAACATCTAAAGGAATGAGAATTGCATAGGAACCCATAACCGGAAATATCACGTCAATAGGTGGCGCAGTTCATTAGTGCCCTAGAGGGGAAATTTCGGATTCCCTCATTCGAGCGGTAGTCGGCTTACGAAGAGCATGCAAAGGACATGCTACTTAGTGTATGGAATAGCTGAGAGCAACGGACGAGCCACTCAATGAATGTATCAAGAAAGCTTCCCACACAGACATGTACCAGGCCACTGTTTGTTTGCACGTGCGCATCAAAATTTGTGCAATTATGGGTCGCTAAGAGGTAGCAAAAGTGAGGGCAGGTCACAATCAATGCGTACTCCCACCATAGAAGAAAGTGTGTTGGATGCCTTGGAGACTAATCCTAGTACCAGCACACGTGCCGTTGCCTCTGCCTTAGGAGTGTCTCATTGCAGTGTACAGCATGTTTTGCATGGCGAGTCCTTACACACCTTTCATCTCCAAAGGGTTCAATTACTTCTCCCTGCAGATCATCCTGCACATGTGCGTTTTGTGCAATGGTATCTCCAAGGAAGTGCCCAAGATGTGAAATTCCCAGCTTATGTTTTGTTTACTGATGAGGCCTGTTTCACTCAGGATGGTGAATTCAATCAGCACAATGCGCATTTGTGGGCTCACGAGAACCACCACGCTGTGCGCACCCATCATTTCGCAGTAAATGTGTGGGCAGGTTTGGTCAGAGACTGCTTAGTCGGGCCATACCTTTTACCATCCTGCATGACCTCTGCGAAGTATCTGATCTTTCTGGAACAGGTTCTACCAGGTTTACTTGCCCATGTTCTAGCAAATGTTAGACGCAACATGTGGTTTCAACATGATGGGGTGCCTCCCCATTATGGAAGGTGTGTTCGTGAGCATTTGAACATGTCTTTTGGGCAACGATGGATTGGGCGTGCTGGACCAGTTGCTTGGCCCCCATGCTCACCTGATTTAATGAGCGTTGATTTCTTTCTGTGGGGGGCCTTCAAAGCTACCGTATATGAATCGCCTGTGGAGTCTGACATGGATCTCGTAGCAAGGCTCATCTGCGCTGCTTCTACTATCAAAGAAATTCCAGGTGTGTTCGACTGTGTCCAGCAATCAATGTTCCATTGGTGTCACGCATGCATCACGTCTCATGGTAGAAACTTTGAGCATCAGCTGTAACATTATGAAATGAATCATCTAGTACACCATTTGTAATAATTATGTCCAATAAATGTTTTCCCATTAATCACTGTCTTGTGTCCTTTCAGATCTTGTACCTCTGCTACCATTTATGGGTTCCTATGCAATTCTCATTCCTTTAGATGTTATCTACCTCCCCTAAAAGTTTGTACCTATATTTTTGAGACACCCTGTATATATGCCAATGTTTAAGTTTTTCACTTTTTTTCTTCTTTTCACAAAAATGATGTATTGATAAACTCTTTTTTAAAAAAAGAAACCTTTCTAAACATCAAAAGTTTTTTAAAGAATTCAAAACATTCAAGTTCTGGTCACTACTAACTACTTGGGGGCTTTAATTTTGCTGGTCAGCACATAGCCATGTGTAATACTGAATATGAAATACAAATATTCATAAAAGCTCAGAAATTAAAATTATTTCATTAGCACATTACTTATTTTTCATTTACTCACCTCAGTCATGGATGGGCCACATATAAAACTAATGAGAAACAGACGTAGTTTATCTGCTGATGTTCCAGCTGTAAAAAAAAAACAAGTTTAGCATTTTAACTAAATTTTGTTTTAACAATTTTTCTAAACTTCATATTCAAAGGTACACTCAATGTTGTCAAATTACAATCACTTCATTATCAGTGGTAATCATAAATCTAATGCTAGAAACCAAATTTTTTTGGTTTCTAACATTAGCATTGGTTTCTAGCAATCGAAGCAGCTTTTTACCTGCATGAATTACCATGCAGTATTATATACACAAGAGGCAAAAAATACAGAAAGAATTTGTGGGCCTTGAAATTCTCATATTCCCATATATGTAGCAAACTTTATGTATACAAAACACAAAAAAGTGTACTATATATATATGTTATTTTTCTGAAGTAATCATAAGTTGGACAGTTATTATAATATTTATAATCCTCAAAAATCCCATCATTTGGGTCCATCCTTTTTTATGTTGATAAATTTATATTCTTTATGTAAGCAAATCACATAAAATGCAAATTTAATTTTTTTTAAGATTAAAGTCTTTTTAAGATTTTTATTAGTATTTTTAACAATTGGATGCAATGAAAGAGGGCAATAGTTTAGTGGAAAATCTTTATATTAACAAAGTAGCTAATATTTGCTACAAAGTAGCTAATAATTATTTGAGTGATAAGGCACTTGAGCTTATTTCAGCAAGAAAGAACTGCAGGAATGTCCTTAATCAAAACTCTACTAGTCCTAATAGAAAGCATTACAGAGAGCTTAATAAACATGTAAAGGATCGGTTATCTGCTGATAAGAATATTTGGCTTGATGGCTTGGCTGACATAGCCGAGGAAGCAGTTAGACAGCACAACAGCAGAGAGCTGTACCAGATAGTTAACGTTTTGCGTGGTAGAAAATGAACAGGTGTACAGGGATTGAAGGATAAACAAGGTAAGGCTATAGAAGGTGAGGATTCTGTCATGGCTAGGTGGGCTGAGCATTTCAGTGATATTCTAAACAATGTGGTTAGTTCTATTCCCATTGTTTGCAATGATGATAGATGCATTGGTGGCTTTAATGTTGGCCCTATATAACACAAGCCGTCCCGTGGCCGAGTGGTTAGCACGCTTGGCTACTGATCTAAGGGACCTGGGTTCGAGCCCCGGATTAGGTCATGGATGTGTGTGTCATTTTTCTGCTGAGGTCCTGCCATCCTCTCAGATCTCCTACTGTGGCATATAAACTGACAGGCTCCTGTCAGACCTCTGTGGCAAGCAGCTGCTTGAGGGGGTATTTATTTTTTTTTATTTATATAACACAATCTGAAGTTATTTTGGCTGTTTCTAAACTGAAACTACATAAATCCCCAGGGGTAGATAAAATTACTATGGAAATGCTTAGAGCTGGGAATGTTTCGATTACCACTTGGATGACTGAAATTCTGAATATCTTTTATGATAAAGGTATGGTTCCTAAGGATTTTACCAGAGCTATTATTATCCCTATTTTCAAAAAAGGTGATCGCAGTTCTTGTGATAACTATAGGGGTATCAGCCTACTCTCTGTTCCAGGTAAAGTTCTTGCATGATTGTGCTTAATAGAATTAAGAATCTGGTTGACAGTCAATTGCGTGATGAGCAATGTGGATTCAGAAGTGGTAGGTGATGTGTAGATCAGAATTTTTTACTTGGCAGATTCTTGAGAAATATTTAGGTTTTCAGAAACCTTTGGTTGCTAGCTTTGTTGATTTCAAAAAGGCTTTCCACTTGGTTGATCGTCATAATTTGTGGTTGATTGTGATATCGTATGGTATACTAGAAAAGTTAGTTAACATAATGAAAGCTCTCTATAATAACACTGAGTCATGTGTGAGAGTTGGCAATTCTTGTAGCAATTGGTTTAGCATTACTTCTGGTGTTCGACAAGGGTGCATTTTGTCTCCTTTTCTCTTTAGCTTGGTTATTGATTATGTTATGCGAAATTCACTGCAAGGGAAAGATTTTGGCCTTAAATGGACTGGAGATACGAAAATTTCTGATTTAGATTATGCTGATGATTTAGCCCTTTTGGCAAATGATGTTGATGAGATGAACTCTTTCATTCGAGCTGTTGATGAAACTGGTACTAGAGTAGGTTTGGTTATAAACAGAGAGAAAACTAAAGTGATGAAAATTGGTCAGGCAGGTTGTGATTCAGTTCATCTGAATGGTTGCAGTCTTGAGCAGGTGTCACAGTTTAATTATCTTGGGAGCTATGTAACAGATACTGGTGATGTGAGACATGAGATTAACAGATGGATAGGGATTGCTGTCGGGACTTTTAAGAATCTATGGAGAGTGTGGAGAAATAGGCGTATACACCTGAAAACTAAAATTAGACTGTATAATAGTTTGGTTCTTTCTAGGGTTAGTTATGGCAGTGAAACTTTTACAGTTTGTAAACATGATAACAGGAAACCAGATGCATTTGATTCTAGATGCTTACACAGTATCTTGGGCATTAGGTGTTCAACTTTGTAACCAATGATGAGGTTAGGCAAAGGAGTCGGCAACCTCCTTTAAGCAGCATATTGTGCAGAGAGAGACTCTGTTGGTTTGGCCATGTTGCCCGTATGGATAATTATAGATTGGCAAATAGGGTTATGAACAGTGTGCCTAAAGGCTTCAGAAAGAGGGAGAGACCAATGATGCGTTGGGCAGACAATGTAAAACAGGACCTTATTAGAATAAACAGCTAATAGTATCAAGTCAAAAATAGTCACACTGACAACTCATCAAGAATTGTGGCCAATATCTTCAACACGCCCCACCACTGTTACATCACGAGGCTCTAGTTCTATTAACTTCAGAAGCATATCATATCATCAAGGCAACATCAAAAAAAAAGTTCCCTGACCCATGTTGAAAAGCCTAAAACATCAACCTGACAGTTGTGACTGAGTGAACCAGCAACCTCTGGACTATTATAAAACTGGACATATACTGGTAAAGACCTCTCTCATTTACAACAGTTATACCTTTTTTGGTTAAAGTTACATTCATAATAAAAAAAAACTTTATTAGCTAAGTAGAACAACAGTATGTCATTTCACTTATATTGTAATAAGGTTATAGATAGATAACTAGGCAGATTTAGACTGCTAAACAAATTTTGTTCTGTAAAACTATGATTATGTGAAAATTGAATTTTTATTATTTCACTAAACATAAACAATTTTATTTAAAACATCCAATACACACATAATCCTACAGATTGTGCAATTTAATTCTCCAAACACATCTGTCTACAGCTGCTGCATCTGGCCACTTAGACCAATTCTAGCAATATCCCGTTTCACATTGTCTGCCCACAACCTAGGACTCCCCCTCCTGAGGCCTATAGGCACACTTTTCATAAACTTGTGCGCTAATCTATAGTTATGCATACAGGCAACATGACCAAACCAATGGAGTCTCTATGCACAATATATAAATTATCCAAATGATGTTACCAACTCTTTTGCCTAAGCTCATCATTAGTTGCGAAGTTGAACCACCTAATCCCAAGATACTGAATAAGCATCTAAAATCAAAGACATCAAATTTCCATTATCTTGTTTACCAAGAGTCCAAGTTTCATAACCATAACTAACCCTAAAAAGAACCAAACTATTATACAGCCTAATTTTAGTCTTTAGATCTACCTAAATTTATAGTGTGGAAAAATAGGTTTAGTCTAACCTATTTTTCCACACTCTCCATTGATTCTTAAAATTCCCAGTGGCAATCCCTATTCCTCTGTTTATCTCATGCTGCAGATCACAAGTATCTGTCACATAACTCCCAAGAAAATTAAACTAAGATACTTGCTCAAGGGTGCAACCTTTCAGATTAACTGAACCACAACAAGCCTGACTAATTTTCATCCCTTTAGTTTTCTCTCTGTTTATCACCAAATCTACTCTACTATCAGTCTCATCAACAGCTCTGATAAAAGAGTTCATCTCATCAACATCATTTACCAAAAGGGCTAAATCATCAGCAAAACCTAAACAGAAATTTTTGTATCTCTAGACCATTTAAGCCCAAAATCTTTCCCTTGCAGTAGTTCCACATAGCATAATCAATAGCAAAACTGAAGAGAAAAAGGAGACAAAATGCACCCTTGTCGAACACCAGAGGTAATGCTAAACCAATTGCTAAAGTCTTACCAACTCTCATACATGACTCAGTGTTATTATAATGAGCACATTAACTAACTTGTCTAGTATGTCATAAGACCACATTATTAACCACAAATTATGATGGTCAACAGAGCCAAAATCCTTTTTAAAATCTACAAAGCTAGTAACCATAGGTTCTTGAAACTAAACATTTCTCAAGAATCTGCCTAAGTGAAAAAATCTGATCTACACATCCTCTACGACTTCTGAATCTGCATTGCTCATCACGCAATTGTCCGTCAACCAGATTCTTAATTCTATTAAGCACAATCATGAAAAGAACTTTACCTGGAACAGAGAGCAGGCTGATACCCCTATAGTTATTACAAGAACTGCAATCACCTTTTTCAAAAAATAGAGATAAAAATAGCTATGGCAAAATCTTTAGAAACAATGGCTTCATCATAAAAAATATTTAAAATTTCAGTCAGTCATGTGATAACAAAAACACTCCAAGCTCTAAGCATTTCAGTATTACTTTCATCTACTCCTGGAGATTTATGTAAGTTTAGAAATAGCCAAATCTAATGTATGTGTTTAATACATTGTTAGATAGAGCTGCATTCTTTCGTGAGGTCCCATCTTGTTTTTAGGCACCATAATCTTACATATAAACGCAAGGCAATAAAGACTAAAGTACAATACCTGAAGTGTTTCAAATAGAGTCACAGAACTTACAAGGAAGGAACACACTTTTCAAGATGCTAAGAAATGCCAAATGCCTAAAATATACAAAACTCTAAGGAGTGAAAACAAACCTAATGTTACATTAGTGCTATGCATTTATGGATTCTTTCTTCTTTATATATTAAATGTAGCCCCTACTAGTTGGGGTGGGGGTGGCTCAGTCGGTAGCGTGCCAGGCTTGTAATCTGTAGTTCCCAGGTTCGAGTTCCAGCTGGATCAGCATTGAGATTTATCTCCGCCAAATTCCCCGCCTTGCCCATGGTCAGTAGGGGACACCGATGGGCTTGGAAAGGCCACTGTCCGTCGAATGGGACATTAAGCAGTGGCCCCGTGTGCAGGAGAGCCATACCCTGTGCAGGTTAAAGAACACGCTGGATGGCCTTGATGGGAGGCTACCATCTGTCTCCCAACAGCTGTTCCAGTGGGTCCCCTCCCCCAACCTTCTCTGAGCCTTCAGGGTCCTTGTGACCTGGCCATTTAGCCCATGGTGTGCAAAAAAGTGCCACTCAGAGGTAAAACAACCCAATCCAACCCTACTAGTTGATATGACAATGAATTATTAAAACCTTGCACTTGCCTTCTGCCAAAAATTCATCAACATCAGGCTCCAAATATAACAAAATGGTGGTCCACCTGCTATGGCATCACACACCACAAATGGTCTGTAGACAATAGGTTGGGAACTAATGACTTAAACTACATATATGATAAGCAAAAACAAAATGGAAATGGTTCTAATCAATATTGGATGTGAAAACAATCAATTATGTAAAGTCCAGGTACACACACAGATGACAAAGAACACATCATAACAACCTTCAGTAAGCACAATCACAATGCTACAGCTGCTAAAGACAAGATCAACATTATGCAAAATGAAAGAAAAAATTGCTTCCACACAAAATGCTCCTTGTTTTATTGTATGCATCGAAACAACAAATTTGAATGACAAATTGCAGAACAAATGTGAATAGCCAGAATTGCCACTGATCTCTTCCATGTGTCAGAGTATCATATTTTAAAGACAGGTAGAAAGCAGTTCTCTCACTATTCCTAAGGGATGAACATTGTTATGCCATTCCTGATTAATTTTTAGCTTGAAGTTTCTACAGTATGATAGTGGGAAGAACAAACAATAACACACAAATTTTAATATTTGCAACAGATACGGGGGTCTTTATGATATTAAGGAGGCAAAGAGTTGGGCTAGAGATGGTAAAGTGTAGCCCAAACATATACTACGAACTGTATACCCTGCACAATCAGGACAACAACATTAGTGTTTCCCAAAGGTTTGCTTCCTGATAATACAGACTTCCAATCAACCTTTTACTAAACTAAAAGAAATAAATTTGAATGAAACAACCATTCAATATGATGATGTTTTAAAAAAAAAAACAGTTACCACTAATAGTTTCTCAGGTATATTCCCTAGTAGATATTATGTGTTGCTTGTTTCACCTTTCACAATATGTTTATGGACAAGCTGTAAATAATAGGTTTGAAGCAACAATACCATCAATATGATGAATTCAGTTCCAAAGTCATATGTCTTCCTCCCTGCACTTGCTTTCCCTCCAGTTGGTGATTTTCTGAAAGGCTTTAAAGAGTCCATTAATGATATTCTACAAGAACTATTTCTTACTTTAAAATGTATTATAATGGAAGAGTGTTATAATAACCTATTATATTGGAAGAGTGCTTGTAGGGACTCTGTCAGCTAGGACAAAAAGAGTGAGAGCCAGAATTGCCATTTTGGTGGCAGGGCCCTTTCTGCCTAGCAACAGAGTGCCAGCAGTGAATCCAGTTTGGGGAGCTGGGTGAAGAACGGTGACATGTGTGCTTGGTTAAAGCCCAAGACCTCCTTATGTGGGAGCAAGGGTCAACGTGGCATGGGAAATCGTGCATGTCCCATTGGCCGAGAAACCCTAATGTCCCCCGAAGAAACATGTGGCCTCATCTGGCAGTTCTTTTCAAACTGAAGAACATTTGGAAAAACAGGACTTGCATGTGGACAACGAAACATTCTGTATGTCAGGCATATTGCCTGTGGCTTGATTAAGCCTTTTGTTCTGTCATCTAGCAGTGGGACTGCTGAAGTTCCTTGTAGCCTGTGCTTAGCGAGTGACTGTACCAGGTGGGAAGTCACTCATTTGTATCTATATATAATATAAATGTTATATTGTGTAAATAAAGTGTACATATTCCTAGTACACCTGAGTTCTGTGTTCATCAGCCACCTAGGTAATATCAACATCCTGACAAGATAGAAATAGGTACCCTTCTGCACACACACTCACACAGGGTTGGTTGAAAAACAACCCAGCCCAGCAGAACAAAAAGGTGCCTGTCTACAATGTTATAATAACTTATTATAATGGAAGACCTCCACTGTTAAGAGTTAAAGATAACAAGTAATGGTTAAGAGAGAAGCATCGAACCATCATTTCCCATTGGTTCCTGGAAGGACTGAAAATGGCATGCCATGTACAAATAATAACATTTAAGGATTCCACAATGCCTTCAGAAGTACTGTAGAAAATGTCCATACCAACATTTAGACCTTGATAAATGCTCTGAAATGGGAAGAGGCTTTAAGCAAGACAAAAATAGCTCAGTGTAACCTTGGAGAGACCGTTATTAAGAAAAATTACAGAAACATGGATAAATGCATAAGAGGGTTGCTAGATGCTTATGACCCAGAAAACAAAATCTGCTCTCTTGACCAAATTCCCCATAGCCTGAAATATTTTTCAAAAGTTCAGATCTTTCAGAATTTTTAATAATAGTCTTTTTATATAACTGGTTTTGCAATCAGTTATTATAAACAACTGGTGAGTTGTCTTTATTTT
Source organism: Ryuthela nishihirai (assembly GCA_038380435.1). Lineage (NCBI taxonomy): Eukaryota > Metazoa > Arthropoda > Arachnida > Araneae > Heptathelidae > Ryuthela > Ryuthela nishihirai. Next base: position 26,017,017 of record JAWZYU010000028.1, on the reverse strand, counting down.
TAATTTAGAAAAATTGATTTTTATTAAAAAAATTTTTATTAAAAAAATTGATATTATTTTTAGTCTCAGGTAGCAAAATAACCTGGTAAAGAAATCCTGGTAATGAAAAGACCAATAGTGAGGTGACTGGTAACAAAATGTCTTAGAGATAATTATTCAATAGTGAATGTCCAACTACCATTCACAAGAGTGGTAACATCCATTATTACCTCACATTACCCATAATATGTACTAGAAGCAACTAATGTCATCTGAAAAATTGTCCTCCATACTAGATTTATTATCCATCCATGTTATAAATTTATCCTCTATGCATTCTCTAAGGGGAATGTGAAATCGTTCCACTATACTTTCAAAATGCGAGTGCCAAAAGTAATGAATAAGTTAAAATGAAAATTTGTGATATGCAGACTGTGATAGCTTGCCCTACAATGCTAAACCACTGAGGATGACATTAACGGTAAGAACAAAATTCTCACTTTTAAAGACATGAAATGTATCAATATTTACATTTTTTATTTTTATTAATTTTTTATGCATGCATAAATTTAAACCCTTCTCCTCCCCATCCTCAAAATGTGGACATATATTTCAGATCTGTCAATCTCATCAATTAATATCTCAAATGACAACTTGTAACAATGAGAATGGAACAGGTTATCTCAAACATGTAACCTTCAAAATAGAAGAGAAAAATTTAATGAGGATCACATTTTATGCCTTTTTATGTCAAATGAAAGCTTGAGAAGTGTAGAATAACAATGCAGCAGTTTCACCTTCTAAAGATAAGCATTTTTAGGGCAAAATAAGACAAATTTTTCAAAAATTGAAAACCTAACTTCTTATATGCACCCTAAAAAGTAATAAAATGAAGGTAAAGACTATAACAGTGAAAAATTCACTTGATTCAAAATCACTATAAAAATAGAAAGGATTAAAACTGATTTACAGACTCTACAAAAAATTGCCAAAACCTAATCTTTCTTTGAGATTAATTCAAATTCATTGAGTGATTTCACATTGGTAGGCTGATTAGGGCTCTATATAAAAAGGTGAGTATTCTTTATTTTCTCTCTCTGAGTAACCTTATTGGATCGGTAGCGCACAAAATTTACACTTTTCTACATATACGACAAAAGAATGTAAAACGTAAAGTTTTTTAATTTATCTAAACGATGAGAAATAACTGTCATTAAAAATTTTATTTATTTTTTGTGACATATAGGATAGAGAAGAATTCTAGAAGCTATTCCTAGCACTTACAAGACCTTCTCATACAAGGATATGCCCTACTAAGGCCAAAGTACCAGCTGACCACTGCCTCAATTAGAGCTAACATAGCACACAAAGTTTGCCCTTCTGAAACAGTGGCTAGCTCCCTAACCACTATACCAGTTAAGGCATGCTTGATTTTTTGCTTTTTAAGCTATAAATACACTGGCTTTCACAAAAATCAGAATACCAAGAAGGACCAATCGAAACATGCTCATATTTTGGGGTTCAATGTAGCTTTATTGTAGCAATAAATGATTATAATATGGAGGCAACTGGACAGTTATATACTGAGTTGTTTAATAATGGCTTTACTCACCCCTTGCTTGTATGACCTGCTGTATGTGATAAAGCATGGAGTCAAACAAATGTTTGATGATCAATTGCGAATAGCCATCCAATCACTATGCACCCACACCCAAAATTCATCTATATTGGCCAGGATGTACCGATATTGATGCAACCTCTGTTTGACCATATCCTATATATTTTCTATGAGTGACAAATTAGGGGATATAGAGAGTCTCAGAAGGATATGCACATTATTTTGCTTCAGGTATTCAACAGTGACAGCTGCTGCATGGGGTCTTAGATTGTCCTTCTGAAATATAGCTTATGGGATAGATAGTCTAAGTACAGAAAGGGTATTGGCTGTGAAATGTCCTGGATGCAACAAGCATTGGTAATGGTGGTGTGAATCCATACTAGGGTAGATTTCTTTTCATAACTGATCACACCCCCACACCATAAATCCCATGCATTGGTACTGTATGCCTCATCCGAATACACTCCACCTCATGCCCCTCATCAACCTGTCAGTGAATAAGGATTCTGTCATCAGATTCAGGCAGAATTCATCAGAAAAGATGATGTTATAACATCCACCACACCACTGCCATTGCTCAATACACAACTATAACTTGCATCATTGAGTTTTTTGACACCATTTTAAGCAAACAGTTCCTTGGGGGAGAGGACCCACTGGAACAGCTGTTGGGAGACAGATGGTAGCCTCCTGTCAAGGTCATCCAGCATGTTCTTTAACGTGCACATGGTATGGCTCTCCCACACACAAGGTCACAGCTTAACATCTTATCCGATGGACGGCAGCCTTTCCAAGCCCATCAGTGTCCCCTACTGACCATGGGCAGGGAATTTTACGGAGATAAATCTCAATGCTGACCTAGCTGGGACTCAAACCTGGGAACTGCAGATTACGAGCCTGGCACGCTATCGACTGAGCCATCCCGCCCAACACTGCAGTGTATATTACTAACGATGTTTGCCCAGACAAATGAGTGCAATATTACTACTATGCACAAGGTAGGTAAAGAGGAGAATTACAGAGCAATAACTTAAAAAATTTGGGCAGTGGATAATTCAAGACTATTTGCATCAAAATATTGCCTAAACTTTAGTTAACAAGGCTTTCCTGTATTTGCTGCAAATTATAAAAACATATTTTTTTCATTTTGTTAATTTCCTACAAATGTTAAAAATGCATTTTGTGCAATTAACCAAACACATTTCTAAAAATTGCTAATATGATCTTCTAGACGTGAATTTAAAAAAAAAAATTAAATGAGATTGAAATTAATTACATCAAAAAAAAATAAATATTACAACCGTTACCTTCTGGGTCTGTTATCATGTCCATAAGAGATTTCTCCTGAAAATAAAATATTAAAATTAGTCATAACTCTTGCTGAGCAGCTTATCAATAGAAGTGCACATTTATTAAATCACCAAATGCTATATGAACAAGTTATCTTTACCAAAAGGAAATTGAAGGATAATACATAAACTTAACTCAAATGTAGTTATCTACACAAAGATGCCAGTTTATTAGGTACACCATTCCTCATCACATAAATGATCCTTTTCAACATGTAATATGTCACCTGTTTGTGGTTGCAGTATAAATCAGACAGACCAGGTCTTTGAGCATCAGTTAGAGTTGGATTGTGCATTGAATGGGCAAAACGAGAGACCTGAGTGACTTTGAACATGGCATGATAATTAGGGCTAGGCCTAAAGGTTCTAGCATCTCCCAAACAGCTATCCTCTTAGGCTTTTCATACATAACTATTTCAAGGACTTGGAGAATGGAACGAAATGCAAAAATTAACCAGTGGTTGGCTGTTAGTTGGTTGTTTGGAGTTTTTTGGCACAACAACAGCTAAGGCCATATTGCACGAAACAATGGTAAATAAAAAGAAAAAAAGACAGGAAACGCACAACGAAAGTTAAAAAAACACACACACAAAAGATGAAAGCAATGAAAAAGGGACATAGCAAGAAAATAAAATATATAACAAAAAAAAAATACTTATAAAAACTAAGTGAAAAGTCAACAAATGTAAATCTGAAAAATTAATGATAGGTGCATAGAACCTAAAGAATAAAAACTAGTCAAAATAAAACCAACAATAAAAACAATAAATTTGATTAAAATAAACGGTAAAACATAAAACATAAACATAAAAGACAGGTGTTAAAAATGATTTTATGACATAAAAGGTGTCCAAGTGTAAGAGGCTCAAATGTAAAATCATGAAAGCTAAAATAAAAACATCGTTCAAGGTTAAACGCAATGCAATCGACTAAATTATGTTTTATGGTTAAAATGGTGTCAAAAAACTCGCATTTAGGCTCAGAGTCCACTCAAAGAAGAAATGAATGAGTAATGAATGAGTGACCTAAGCACAGCCCAGTGATTGGCAATCCTGTGGATAAAAACAGCATGTGGATCAGAGGGGTCAGAGAAGATTGGCAAGAATTTTGTACAATGGTCACAACCAGGCAATTCACAGCAGAATTAATCCTTGGTGTGCAGAAAGTCATCTCTGAATGTACCATGTATCGGACCTTGTTACAAATGTGCTGTAACAGCTGTCAACCATGTTGAGTGCCAATACTGTCAGCAAAGAATACGAAAGCATGTCTCCAGTGAACACAGGAATATCGACACTGGATTGTTGAGGACTGGAAAAGGTAGTTTAGTCAGAAAAATCAAGACTCCCTCTGCATCATACTGATGGATCAGAATTTGGCACATACAAATGAGGCCATGGAGTCATCTTGTCTAGTGTCAACAATATACATTGGTGATGATAGTGTAGGGATTGTTTTCCTCACACACATTAGGCCTCTTGATACCCACTGAAGGACATCTGAACACCATGGTGTATTTGAACATCTTTGCTGGCCAATTTCATCCCTTCATGACTGACTATAGTTTATCCTCACTTGGATGGACATATTCAGCACGATAATGCACCTGTTCAGAAGGCACTTATTGTCACTGAATGGTTCCAAGAACAGTTTTCCTTGCTTCAGTGGCCTGCACAATACCCAGATCTAAACTCTATCAAGTATCTTGGGATGAGTTGGTATGGGCAGTTCCTACAGTGAGACTGTGCCATTACTACACAATGCATTTAACATCTTGTACGTTCCATGCCCCAAAGAATTTGAGCTTTTCTGAAGGTCAAGGAAGTGTAATGAGCAACTAGGTAGGTGTACCTAATAAACTGGCATCTCAGTGCATACCCAAGATGTTCATACTAATGCATCACACATGACTAAAACAGTATCAGTATAATTGTTGACCAAATGCTACAGATATGATATTGGATTTCCCAATTCTCTTCATAAGAAATTAGATAAGACTAATTCCATACTCCGACTTGCTGCAGAAGTGAATTTTGGCTACACTCATCCAGCCCCAATGTGATGGTAGTTGCATTTTAAACAATTTCTTCCTTATTTGAAGAAACAAGTAATAAGAATATTATTTTTCAAATACACATAACTCATCCACTCAATAAAGATATTAATCTTCTTGGAATTATAGCAAGGTATAAAGCAAGAATCTGTAACCTGTGTGCCACAACAACCATTTGTACAGCTTGTCAAGGGAATGTAGATGAATATTTTCATGCAGCTGAGAACTGGAATTCAATCTAGAGCATTTTATGTTTATTCTTGAAGAGACTGTGTAAGGTTCTGAATTCAATCAGCACATCGTAGACATAAGATACTTTGCTCATGGCTTACAATAATCATAAAATAAAGTTGAACGTTAAGTTCAAGATTTTTATACCATTTAATCACTATAGTGCATTAGTGTCTTGCCCACAAGTAGCCACTATTATTGAAAATATGAAAAAGTTTGAATAACCATGGTCTAAAAGTAAAAGCTCGAAAGTTTTTTAGAATCAGGAAACCAGTGCAACAAAAGAATTTTAATCTGACATTACATAAAAGTCTCTGAACAAATACTATCAATTTCCTAAAATCAAGTTTAGCACAGGCAAACTACTATCTACATTTAACTATCTGATCACTTCTGTCTTCATATTTCCACCTACTTTCTACATTTAACTTCTGTCTTTATATTTCCATATACTTTCTACATTTAACTTCTGTCTTCATATTTGTATCTTCCCTACAGTTCTCAAGAGTTTACATCATCAATTTCTCACTTTATATTCCTAAGATTTTGGCTATATCCTAGTTCAGCCTCTGTAAGGGTATTGGTTCAGTAAACTGCAGACAAGGCTATCACCCATTAAAAGGAAGTCTTAGCTAATTATTCCTACAAATAGGCAAACATAAGGATTGAAGATCTGAACTTGATATCTTAATATTTGTGAGAGTTTTGTTGAAAAAACCACAGAAATTTGTGTAGCCTTTGATAACGATATTTTTCACAAACAATCAAAGCCCAAACTCCTAAAATGTGTCTCACCCGAATGCTGGTAGGGTGGAATCTATTTCCCAATTCTTGGCATATGCATATTTTTTTAGAGTTTGATTTCATGAAGGTTGATCTGTCAAGAGTACATTACTACTGTTCCTGGGTTCAGCAAGAAGTCACTGACACCAATTCAAGCAGGATCCTCAATGTAGTCAAAGGACTACATCATACATAAAGACCCCTCTTACTAAGTCTTCTATATTGAGTATGCCTTGCAGGGCTGTGTTATGCAACAGCCAATGCAATTAAAGGATATGAAAAAACGTACTTTTTAATCAATTTTTCTTTCTTTGTATGGTAAAAACTATAACAAAGATATCTTCTTGATTAAATAATGATCAAATCAGCTATGAAGCCCTGTTACATATCATTTAACTACACAATATTATTCAAGAGATTTTTATCATCCATCTACTCACTGAAATCGATATACCAATAAAAATGCCTCTGCCAAAGAGCCTATAAAGACCTTAAACCAGCTTTGATATTATGTTTCACTCGTATTTAATATTTTTTACCTTACGTAATTTAGACTGTTGTTATAATATGGGTCCTATACACCTGTTGTTGATTATTCTGTTTTACACTTGTTGACTTTTTATCCTGGTTTTAAATGCATTGTTAATTTTACACTTTTCTTTCTTGTTGTGTTTTCCATTTTCATCACTTTTGTCATTTGTGTTCCTTTTAATTTTGGTTGCGAGTCTGATGTATTATCTTTTTATTTATCCTTATTTGTTGCAATATAGCCTATATTGCTCTTGCACCATAAAACTCCAAACAACCAACCAACCAAACAGTCCTGATACCTTGATCCAACCCTTCCTGTGAATGATGGCAATTTCAACAGTTAGCACCATCCCTATATTAGCTACTATTATCCAACTGCTTAATTTATAGCAATTGGATAATTATACCTGTGGCCCTCAGGCCACATCCAGTCTGCAGACACCTTTCAAATGGTCCGCAAATATTGCCACACAAAAGTACTTCATGAAAAAGTACTTTAGTAACCTAAATTGACTTTACAATGACATCAAGCCACATGATAAGACTTTGCTCATAACGGTAGATCAGGTTTTCTGAAAGTACTGTTCAGTTCCTGATTAAAGAATTCAGCTCTTGTTCAAATAGACACTGAATCAGTAAACATTCCAATTATGAAAGTTATCAAGGCCAACATAGAAAAGAAAAATTTGAGAAACTTATGGTTGCATTAAACATGCAAAAAAAATTATTTACCAAAAAGTCTCAACACTCTGATGCTATTGTGCATACAAGTTTTGTTATCAGTGATACAATTGCAAAATATTACAAAAATTATTCTGATGCCAAATTCATAAAGGAGTGCCTTCAAACAGATTTTGGTATGTTTTGTCCAGAGAAAAAGAATGATAGCATAAGTTTATCCCAGAGAATAGTAATCAGGTGTATCAATGAACTTGCTGCTAATATAAAAAATACCTTTACTTTAAAATTAACCAAACTCACAGCTATAAATTATACAAATATAATTATATATAATTAATAAACAAGATATTAGCTGTATTTACAAAATTAAAACTCTTGAGGAGAAAAACCATTCAATACTGCTCAGAAGTGGTTTAATCTCTGAAATAGAATTCAAGAAATAATCTTGCTGAAAAAATTAATTTCACTGTGAGTGAGACTCAAACCCACATTTCTCAGTTATATGCTGAGTATTTTGACCACTAAACAATCAATGGCTAGTTCATTTCTTAGCTTTATATGGCTCTAAATCTCTCTCTGGCTCATGGGTCAGAAAACCCAGCATTTAACTGACACATGGGTTTGAGTCCTGTTCAGAGTGAAACTCATTTTTTCAGCAAAGTTATTTCTTGAATTCTATGTCAAAAGGCAATCTGTATATTTACTATTGATTGATTCTTGCATTAATAATACTTTAGTATGACTATCCACTTTACATCATTTCTGAGCAATATTGAAAGGTTGTTCTCGATCTCATGTGGCACCAGGAGGGATAAGGTTGGGAAGATTTAAAGCCAAAATTAGCTGAGAAAGAGTTAGCCACTGATAGTTCAGTGGTCAGAATATGTGGCATGCAACTGGGAGACCTGTGTTCAAGTTCCAATTGTGACAAAACTAATTTTTTCAGCAAAATTATTTCTTGAGCTCTCTACTGTTTACATCCATGCACTTTAATTTATTATGCAGTGAAGTAAAATAACAATAATACAGTAGCAATATGATAAAGAAACCATATAAAATGTGATGAGTATTAAAACTTCCATTTGGCACCCAAGTACGGTGTTTACTATGATGATGAGAATGACAGATGTTGCAAATATCAGTTATTCTGATTTGTTCTCAGTTATCTGCTGTGGTGGCTGATGCTTCTGAGAGATGTTGATCCTAAATTAGATGCAGGCTTAAAAAACATATTAATTTTTTTACTGGGTAGATATTTGCTGTTGTTTACAAATTACAATCTTTCTTAAAGTTTTCAAATGGTATTTTTTGTCTGCTGTCACACTTGTAAGTACACAACCTTAGGCAAGGTGACTATGACTTCAGAAAGTTTATTTACATTTGTCTATTGTTTTCTCTTCCTTCTCTTCATCAATGTCTTATTCTTCCAACAGAGCAAATGAAAGATCTTGGACAATCTCCTCCTCAACTGGATTCAGGTATCCAGAATTCCCCTCATCTTCTTCATCTTCTGTATCACTAGATTTCCCTGCTATCAACATAGTTTAAGAATAATCTTTTGGTTCCAAACCATCAGTCAAAATCCACATTTATGTCAGAGAGGAACTTCTTCCATCCATTCCCAAAAGTTGTTATCTTTGTATTCTGCCAAATGCTGGTCCAGTTAAAATGGTTGACTTAACGGTGTAGCTCTTGGTGTGTTCAATGTCCTTTTCCCTCTAGTATCCACCAATTTTCTCTATCCTCTTTAAGAACCACTATCACTTCACCAAGAAACTTTCTTCTGTATAATTCCTTGCATGAAACTATGATGCCTTGATCCATGGCCTGGTCAATGAAGTTGTGTTGTACAGGGAGGTAATACCGTACTTCTAATCTTCCCATGAATATTTCTTTTTCACTTCTAGAAGTATCAACATCAAATTTAATAGTGGAATGCTTTACTTTATATCAAACACAGTTTGTTTATTTGTGACTAACATTGAGTGAATCACACTTGCTTTGAGGACATATGAACCCACAAAGATCTCCCATTCTATTATTTATTTACACAAATAAAACAGCTTTGGGACACAAATAGCCTTTGTCTGCAGGAAGTCACAAAGCCAATATCTTGAGCAGCAATCAAGAGCAAACTGAGAAAACATCATCACTTACACATGATTAAGTGATTTGCACTGAACAAAAGTCAATTAAAACACTTTGGTATCAGATGTATGGGTACTATCTGTAAAATTCAAAGAATTGAGACATTGTAACATTAACTTCAAAGAAACGAAGGAAAGAAATAGAGGAATTGATTTCTTTATAAACTGAACAAAAACTGTCAGTGCCTTATCTTTGTTTGAAATTAATATGAATTCAATGATATTCATCATAAGTTTATTTTACTTTCACTCTTTTACTTTTTTAGGAGCATATAGAAAGATAAGCATTTGTTAATATTTTTTACATACGTAAACATGATTAAAATATATTACAATTTTTTTTGTGGGGGGGATATGAAATAACCTACAATCTTAACACCATTTAGTCATCAACATAATAGCAAAGAGTGCAATCCATATGGCAGTTACATTGTTTATGAGAGATATCTTAAAAGATGCAACTTGGGAGAGGGGGAGAGAAACTGGTCAAAACACAACTGACATCTCTGCAATTATCTGCTTCTTAATTAAGATTTTTATTAATTTTTAAATATAATTCTGTTAATATTACAAGTATAATCACCAATAATTGTTCCTTTTATGGATCACATTTATACTCACTTATATATCAATTATATATAAATTATCCACTTAAAAATGGCACCATGAATTGTTTGAAAAAAAAGAAGTAACATATAAATTATTGTTATGCCTATTGATTATTACTAATGTAAAAAACAATAACACTTACTAATGTAGCTTTACCCATTATCTTTTCTTCTATTTCAAAATATACATCCAGCTTTCGACTCTATACATAAATAAAATCTATTATGAAATTATGTGCATGTGAAACTTAAAGTACAAATATATATACTTGATTTATGGAAACTATTTTGTTCATATAATTATTTTTTAAGAATAATATATATATTGCAAGACTTCTTTTTCTTCTTTCTTTATAGTATTAAGTAAAGAAAAAGAATAAATATATTATTATATAATTACAATTATGATATGCCTACCATCATAAACTGTAATAAAGTATGACCCAGATGTTGTAGAATTTCAACTTTTTGACATTCTTTTACAAGTTAAAACATGTTTTGAAATTTTTCAGTGCATTTTTATATGAAAATTCAAAATTTTTAGTCCACTTTTTACCATTTTGATATATTATACTGCTTTACTTTCATCTCATTGAATATATTTGGGTGTTAAAAAAAGAGTTTAGAAGTCAAAAACAATTGTAACTAGCCAGGGGATGCATTAATTGTTTTTGTACATTGCACATTGAACATTACATTTTACTTGTAAGCTTATTTGCATAAAATCCATTCATATATAGTAAGACTTCCATTTCTTCTTTGAAGAAGCCACCATTGAAACAAGTTTCATCCACTTCTTATCGACAGTCGGAGGTGTTTGCAATCACTTTACATGCTTTTGCTTTTTAAAAAGAAGGGTCTGATTTCATGCTCTCTGCTTCAGTATTGTTGATACAGTTGATGAATTAAGGTTATTTTAATTACCCAATCTTTTTTAATGCCATTTTTGATATCTAGTAGTATAGATATCTTAAACCTTGTGACTTTTTTTTTTTATCTCAACATTTTGCAACTGTAGACCTTAACTAAATGTTTGAAACTTTCTTGAGGTGCAACTTCTGAGCACAGAAATTGAGGCTGACAGTGGTTATTCAGCAACATCCATTGGAACATTTGGAACATTACATGATGGGAAGCAAACATATCATGTTAATGCTATAGCACACATACAGGCTGCTCATAACACACTTCAAAAAACATCGATCCAAATTATCTTTCATGTTTTTTATGATTGGAAAAAAAGAAAATAAATTTTTTAAACAAACTATACAAAAAGCACTAATGGTTGAAAAAAGGCACTTTTACCTTGTAACAAACTTAGCTTGTTATACAGAACCTAAATAATACATGAAAACATAATGAATATTGACAGGATCTTTAATACTTTCAGTAACCAGTCTGAAAAAAAGGGAATAAAACCACAGCTCACTCTTTTTTTTACTGTACTCAGCCAAAAAAATTAATTTTAGAACTATTTTGCTAGATAAATAATGAACAAGAAAAAAGGTCATGTTTTATACCAAACAGCATTTAATTCTGATATTAAAGTTCAATAAAACTTTTTAAAAGTCACATAGCGATAAGCAAAGAAAATTTTATTTAAAAAAAAACTAATTAATTAAAATAATTGTAATTTATATGAACAGAAAGGAAATTTCTTTCTGAATAACAGGAAACTGAATTTTTATTTGAAATAGAAAAACTACTCTTTTCTGTAATTTTTTACTTAGTGACATACTTTGAAAAATGTCCAAACTTTCTTTTAACTGTGCTCTGCCAAATAAAAAACTGAACTTTAAAAATTTTTTGCCAGATAACCAATGAACATGAACAGGTAACGTTACATACCAAATTAAACAGCATCTATTTCTAAATTTTATGAAAATAAAATAGTTAAATTTATAAATATATTTTAATAAAACTTTTTCAAAGTGATATAGTGAGAAAAGATCTGGCAAGACAATTAAGGCTTAATTCTGGAAAACCTTGTGAATAAAAATAAGTATGTTACATATCAATGAAAAGAAAATTTCTTTATGAATAATACAAGAAAATTTACCTAAAAAAGGGCTGCTATTTACTTTTTTATGATTTTTTTTCTATTGTAATACCATATTTCTTCAATTCTAAGACACCATCGATTGTAAGACTCATTTTAATTTCAGTACCACTAACTGAAAAAAAAGTTTTGATTCTAAGAAAAAAAAAATGAAACGCTAAAAAATATCCAACAAATATTTTTATTTTAATAGAATTCAATTTACTAGCAACAATAGTACCTATTTATCAGTAGATATGTTATTCATCACTTCCTTCTGAATCAATATCAGTGTCTGATTCTTCGAGCCATAATATCTGAATCAATATCCGAGTCTACTTCACATTTAGAGTCTGATTCTTCTGAGCCATCTTTATTTCTATTATACCATAATATATTGTCTTCTGACCCATCGAGAGCATTGGTGATGCAACATTTTTTAAATGAGTGCTGCACTATTCTTTCTGAGATTAGCTTCCAAGCGTTGATACCCATTCCGCCAATTTTGATGCCAGCACTTTCTTAATTTTTCTGGAAGGTGTCATCGGAAAGTTGTCAGTCAAAAACCAGCTCAACTGTCAACCATAACCAGTTCCAAGCTCACTATAATTCACTCACAGAGCTCCACTATAATGAAATAAAGGTGGCTTCACATTTGGAAAGTGCGGGAAAATTCCCACACCACTTTATTCTCCAATGGAATTGGAGAATGCGATAATGGTCATACTTGGAGGTGGGTCTTCCATGTAAAATCAAAACATGTGGTGCCGTGAAAATTGCACGGGAAAATTAAAAAAAAAAACTACAATTCTAAGACGCCATCAATTCTAAGACACACCCCGTTTTTAGAGACGTTTATATGGGGGTAAAAGTGCGCCTTAGAATCGAAGAAATACAGTACTTTATAACATGTGCTAGAATAGCACAAGGTGACTTTGCACTGTTTGCATGTATGGGATTTTCTGTCTTGTTTTATGGCAGTGGGGAAACATTTTCTTAGATATTTTTTTCTTGTATTAAACATTTTGGTTATCTTGGCAGGAGGAACTAGGCCTAGAGTGAGAGAGACTCCGATGATTAAACACTGACGACACAGTGGAATAAGATATCTTGCCAAGCAGATGCAACAAGCTTTCCTACCTCAGATAAGAAATGTTCATTGCTTTCAAGTATTGTACCTCCTTCACTTCACTTAGGTTTAATAAGGGGTAATAATTTAGTATTAATAAGGGGTTGTAAGGTCTCACAGGAACCCTGAATCAGTCAGGTGCATACTATCTGGTAACTTGGTGGAAATTGTATGCTTTAAACCAGTGGTGTGCAAACTTTTTTTTTAAAGGTACAACCATCTTTTTTTTTAATATTAACTTGATGTGACCTTTCTTACTTTTTACATGTGTTATTGTGCTCTTGTAATAAGAGCTTTATTGTTTTGAATGAAGGCAATAACAAATAGGTTTATTTTTATGATTCTTTGTACTTAAATTTAAATTTTTGACGACTCCAAGAATTATTGCACAACCCTCTTAGGATTTGAATCCGTATACACTGTTCTGAACATTCAGAACTCCTCCTGAAGGTAAGAGCAATTGGTTGGGGTGGCTGTAACCATGTCCCCCCCCCCCCCTCCTCACTGAATTCCTCATGGGGTGTGATCTCTGAGTGGGGCTCTTCAATATATCTGAGGAGGAGATCCTTTGGAGTTCTCTCTACCCAGTGAGTGAAAGTAGTCGACTGGGTTTCAGTACTGTCATGATGGAAAATTATCCAGTAGGTACTGATCCAGTAGGTACTGATTTTAACTGTGCACTCCTTTAATTTTAATACACAATTAAATACTTTCTTGCTCAGAAACTAATTAAAAATAACCTAAAATTCTCTGTCATTGAGCAATAAAATTTTGTAGTTTATCCTTCGATCTATTTGCATGTTACAGTTTTTACTAAAAACTTTTAACATGCAAATAGTTTGAAGGATAATCAAAATAGAATAACCATCACAGTGCAGGTAATGCTGTGATTGCCATTCTATGTTTAAATTAATATTTGCTTGAAGTAAGAAAATTACTCCCTTTTTGAAATTCTTTTCTCAGTACCACACTTTGAGAAAAGTTAAAGCCTTTCACCAACTGTGCTGAATCATATAAACAAGTCAACTTTAAAATTTTTATTTTAAATTATAATCGACTGAAATGGGTCATGTTATATACCAAATTAAACAGAATTCCAAATTTTATGAAAATAAATAATTGAAACAAATTTACAAGCATTTTGATTTTAATAAGCCTTTTTCAATATAATATGGTGAAAAAATAGATCAGCCTTTACAATTAAGGCTTAATTTTGGAAAATCTGATGAATAAAAATAGTTAAATTATATATTAATCAAAAGGAAATTTCCTCCCAAGTAATATAATAATTCACGTGAAACAAGATTTTTTATTTCTTTTAATGGTTCTTTTCAGTATTGTATACTTTAAAATTGGCCAGTATTATACAAAGTGACTTGGACTTCTCACATTCATGGGATTTTCTGAACTGGTTATGAAACAGAAAAAAAACTTTCTTGGTTGCTTTTTCATTGGACACTAGCAGATTTACCCAGCATTGTTTGGGTCTGAAACATTCTAAAATGTAGAGTAGAACATAAGAAATTTTTAAAACAGCAATTTTTATTTTTTAAATCAATTTTTTTTTATTAACAATATATACATATGTCCTCAGTCTCTCATTACAGATTCTGTGAACATATACATAAGACATGAGCACTGAAAGGGTTAAATCACAGTAAATCATGAATAAAATGCTTCAGTTAATGACTTATTCTTTTCCTATTGTAATTCTTATATATTTGTTATTATTTTAATAATGTGGAGGAAAATTGCACAAATACCTTCTAAAAAGGAGAACTCAATGATCCATCAAGATGGATTATGATGACTTTGAACAGTTACACACACACACATCACAATGACATCTCATACTATTTACCAGGCTGGCCATAAGGCCTGGTGGCAATATACCCCACTCTTCCTGGAGAACAGATCAGAGCTCGTGGGAGGCTCTTAGAGAGGGTTGATGATCTCCAATGCATCTCTCCAATGCATCTCTCCAGTGCATCTCACAGATGCTCTATACTATTCAGTTCCAGATAAAAGGTTGGCCATTCCATGCATTGAGTATCCTTACTTTTGAGGTATTTAACAACTGTCAGAGCCCTATGTGGGTGGGCAACAAAATAAAGTGGGGCTCAATAGCACCTCTGAAAAGTCTTACACAGAGTTTAAAGATATTATCCCATACCTCTGACCAGTCAGAATGCATCCAAGAAAGATGTGGTGGCTATGTCCATTTGACCTGTCACCTCAGATTATTAAACCACCACCCTAGTTGTGTTATTCTCTGATGTAGAGAGTTAGTAACAAGTTTTTTGTTCTCTCCAGATCAAAACTCATCAAGATTTTGTCTAAAGACTGAATTGTGATTCATCATTGTAAACAAATGCATAATTGGTCTGGAGTTCAATCACAATGTTGTCTACAAATCAGCTCTCCTGTGAGAAGAACTAAAGGAAATACAAACCTTTAGGCTTCAGTCATAGCAAGGTTCAAGGTGGTTAAGTTCATGGTGAAATTAGCCTACAATGAGAGGATCCCTCCACCAGAAGCATAGAGCCCTTTCTGGTGAAGCCTTCTGTAAACAGTATGCCTTGAAACTGTCTTCCCAATGGCTGCAGAGAGACTGCAACTCCAGAGAGAGTTACCTGGCTGGCATTGCCCTGCGATTTCAGGCTGTTAGCACAAGATACCAGTCATCCTGCACGCTGTCACTCTTGGATGACTTTGTACTCATATACAGCTGCCTCCTGTCTATTGGAACCATCTCCAAGTCTCAAAAGCACTGACTGGGAAACATTTACAGTCTTAGCCACATTGATCTGGAATTGCCCAGACATTAACATATCAATGCTCTACTATGAGTAAAATATTTTTTTCCATACTGTTATGAAACATCCTATCAACATGAACATACACTTACTGAATAGGAAATGAGTAATGCAGAATCAGAGCCAGTTTTTATAAAAACACAGATTTGCTTTTCAAATCACATATGCAAATTTTGGCAGGTCAACTGATTTTTATTTCCTATTTCATTGACACACAAAATGTAATGGTAATAATTTCGGCCATTTGTAAGATATTTAACAGTTTCCATATACATAAAGTAAGATATTTAACCATTTGTAAGTCATAAGAGTAAGATATTTAACAGTTTGTAAATTATGCTCAACTTATTGGATAGCAGTATAGTTAAAATTCAGACTTCAGATATAATGTCATTAAGATGTCTTCGACTTACCTTAATATTATCTAATATTGCTGTTGCTACTGTCATATGCATGTCAATTAGTCTTTTCTTTTCCAACAGTTCAGGTAATGAGCTGAAAACAGAAATAAAATATTTAAACTAAGCTAATCAACACTTAATCCTAACTTAAAGAAATTTAAACAACTCTTAAAAAGTTTCTTTTCTAAAACCTCACTCTCTTTTGTTCTTGTTCAAAAAGAGGGGAACCTAAAAGCTCTTTGTAGTTTATATAAATTTGCTCAAAATACAGAGAAACTGTAAAGTATCATTACAACTTCAAAACATAATTGACTATTATCTGTCATTTGAAAGGAAATAAGAAAGAGACAGACAAAGTTTTCCTTTGATTTACAGTTAAGTTGTTATTTTACCTCAGAGCAGCAATATTTTGCACACAATGGGCTAAATGGCCAGGTCACAAGAATCCCGAGGGATTAGAGAAGGTTGAGGGGAGACTGAATATGAAGGGGCCCACTGGACAGCTTTAGAAGACAGATGGCAGTCTCCCATCAAAGCATCCAGCAGCATGTTCCTTAGCATGCACAGGGTATGGCTCTCCAGCATGAGGCCATGTCTGTATGTCCCATCTAACAGACGGCAGCCTTTCCAAGCCCAAGAAAATTACATAGACAAAATAACAGACACAGAATTTAAGTGTCAACTGTTTTCCTTTATTCTGTTCTGAAAAACAAGATACTTTGTGTTGCATGAAAATGAATAAAGCGCGATACAGAGAGAGCCCTATAATGCATTTGATGCACTTCATTTGAGCATTACTGGAGCATTCCTTGTCAGCACAGCAGCATCAATTAACAGGGCACCACAAAAATATCACAAAAATTAGTGTAGAGGTACACAGTGCAGCAATTAAAATTTAAAAATTTAATTCTCTATGATACTGTTAAATGTTTTTAAGCACTTCAACACATGGACTATGCTATCAAGTATCAAAAGTTATTATGGAAAGATTTACATACTGTACCATAAAGGATGGGTAGATAAATTTGTCACCGAAACCATCCCAGAAGTTCCTGTTACTACCCATCCTCTGCAGTACGGTACGTAAATCTCTCCTTAATAACTTTTGATACTTGACAGCAGCATAATTCATGTGTTGAAGTGCTTAAAAACATTTAACAGTGTCACAGAGAATTAAATACCTTAATTTTAATTTTACAAGAAGACCAATTCTATCTAGATGAATGTCATCACTGACTTGGCTCTGCTGGATGCTGCTTCCAGAGGTGATGGAGCAGCCTGGTCCAATTTACATATTCTTTTATCTATGGAGGTAAGTATGTAAAATATGAAAACAAAAATCAAGACGCAACACGTTTTCTCCTGATTTTCTCATAAATAGCCACAAATTATGAATGGCAATATCCAGCATCCATATGAAAACCCTCACTTCTTTTCTCCTATCTCAATACCATAATAGGGCACATTCTGAGTTCCTCCCATAAATTGGTTTTATGCATCAAAAAAATGATTGACACACACTTTCTTCTTTTCTGCCTGTGAGCAAAGCCACACAACAGAAACTGAATCAACTCCATGGCATGAGATGCTTTTGTGACCACTGGGTTATCCACCCAGCACAGAACACTGATGCACTGTCAGAGCTCTTTGCCAAAAGTATCTTGTGCTTCTATCTTCATTTTGTTTGAAGAGGTGATAGAGAAGTATTTGGGGATTCTATTCTTTCAGACTCTCTCTCTCTGTAGCTTCATATCTTGTAGTAAAAAAAAAATCATCATTCCAGTAAACTATCAAAATGCATTTGGAAAGACAAATGTGTCCACATACTCAGATAGCCCAACAAACATCAGCATCAATGAAGCAGCACATTTCTCAAAGTTTTCCTCATATTCAGTATTAATATGGAGGTTCTTCCCTTAGTAAATGCCAAAATTTACCAATTAATCTAATGGAGTGTTCAGGCACAAAAGTGAATGGACTTTTTGTGAATAAACTGTCTATAGCTCTATCTTCCAAAATACTCCACCACATATTCATCAAAATCAAGATTCTGTTCTGGCTAAAAAAAATTGTGAAGAATCTTTTCAGCAGATTTATAAAAGGTTGCTCAACAAAGCTTCCACATTTTAACACATACATTATGTTGTGTTATAAACAAAGAGAATGATGAAACAAAGCCGAAAGAAAGAGCCTACATAAGCATTCAGCATATTCATTGCATGCAGACACAACACAAGTAATATTTGAAGTTTGATTGTTATATAATATATGCAATAGGGTTTCCAAATATCTGGATCTTTAAGATCAGAGAGCATTTTTTTTATCAGAAGGCAATTTTAATATCCATTGAATACAGGTTAACTGGTAAGCAAAAAGGATTTTAAAAAATTGATTCATCATTAACAACTGAATAAAAATATTCTGTTTATCCAGTCAGGTCATCACAACAGAGCCACTCAAAAACATTCAAAATAAATTTTAACAGATTTTATGACCCTGTAAACACCAAATTTCCAAGAAAATTGCCAATAAGCCCAAAATTTTTACTTTAGTCCCTTAGGACACCCTGTATTGTGCCAAAAAAAAAATATCAAGGCTCTATCTATAATACCCTCAGAAATAAAATTTCTGATTTTTTTTTACCTTTTTTTAATTGGTTAGGACTCCTTAACTGAATAACTCCTTAAAATTAAAAAAAAAATTACCCCCTCAAGCAGCTGCTTGCCATAGAGGTCTGAATGGCAATATTCAGCATCCATATGAAAAGATACCATCACTTCTTTCCTCCTATCTCAATTCCATAATAGGACACATTGTGAGTTCCTCCCATAAAATGGTTGCATCCTTCAAAAACGTGACTGACACATACTTTCTTCTTTTTTGCCTGTGAGCAAAGCCACGAAATAGAAACTGAATCAACTTCATGGCATGAGATGCTGGAACTGCTAGTTTATATGCTACAGTAGAAGGTCTGTTTGGATGGCAGGACCTCAGCATAAAGACATCACAAACATCAATGTCTTACCTGGGACTCAAACCCAGGTCCCTTTCCATTAGTAGCCAAGCTTTTTTGCCTTTTATTTCTTAAATTTAAAAAGTTGCTTTTCTCACACACCTCTGGGAAATGTGGATAAATTATTGCTTTCAAAGAATATCTCATAAAAAGCTACCACCAAAATTTCAAATATCTATCATATACAAATCATTCACAAAATTCGTTAATAGTTTTGTCATTTCCATATTTAGTTATCTGTAAAGACATAAATTAAAACTATCTATTTGAAAAATGCAAATTACATTTTTTTAGTTGGATTTGTATTAATGAAAAGAATTTTTTAATTATTGCTTTAAAAAAAGGAGTTGTGATTACACCTCCCTGGGTAAAGAGTCAAGTCATTGTTGTCAATGAGAACTTGGTAACCTTCACATTCCACTACCAAAATTTCAAATTTCTAGCATAAATACACTGTTTGTACTATTCATTTAAAATTTTGGAATTTTAAAATTTTTTCCACCTTTAGAGGGTGCAATTATGGCTTCTGTGACATTTGGAAAGTGAAAATCATAATTATTCACTAATACCTTTTCCAACCCAAAAAAGAATTTTTAATTTATTTTTAAAAACCTACAATTATATGTTAAAATATGTATAAATATGTTTAAATAATGTATTGAAAATAGAGTAGGGTGGGATGGACACCCTCACATACTCTATTGTCAATATACACTGCCTTACCAAAATATTAGTTTCCATGCTATGTCAATGGGAATCTAACTTCAGTGCTCTGTAACTTCTAAAATATGTATTTGATGGGAAAATGTAACTAAAGATAAATTAAAGATCATAATGACTTATGACCAACTGATTGGGTTGATAGATCTCTAATGAAGGAATAATAAAAATAGCAATCATTACAAATTAATACATGCAAAAAAGGGAATCTAGTTCTTCCTAGGTTGATACACACACACCGGCCACTGAATTAGAAACCTTTATGCAGATGTACATAAACGTCACTTGTGTAGCATATATGCAAAATACGTGGTCATGTGCATCACCACATGATCTAGGCAACTATTTAAGACTGCTACTCATCAGTAATCATCAGTAGTGTTGATCACAATGGGAAAAATAAAGGATCTTTCAAGGTTTGATAAAGGGCTTATTGTGGGTGCCAGTCTGGCTGGAGCGACTTCAAAAACAGCAGAGCTGACTGGTTTCTCAAAAGGTGAGATACCTCAGGCCTTTAATCAGTGGAAAAATAATACACATAGCTTGTCTAAGAGGCTTAAGTGTGGCATGATGACAATCTGTAAGAAAAGAGATTGTTGTCATCTGAGAAGGCTTGTACGGAGAAACTGGACTTCCAGTGTGCAGCAACTGACCGAAGCATTCAATGAAGGCTGTTCCTGACCCATATCTCAGCAAACTAGCGGAAGGAATTGAAGAGGATCAGTATTAGCAGTCGCATGCCTATATGGAAATCACTGATTTCTCCGAAGAACCAGAAAGTTCGTCTACAGTGGTGTCAGGAACACAGTGACTGGACACTGGAAAAAAGTCATGTGGTCCGATGAGTCATGGTACACCTTATTCTGTACTGATGGTAGACAGAGTTTAGCGGGAGCCCCATAAAGCAATGGACCAACTCAAGGTTCTGGAGGTGATGTCATGGTGTGGGGTATGTTCTGTTGATACTGAATGGGTCCCCTGATATTGCTAGAAGGTCAGGTGTCCCCCAGGGATTATCTGAGCATAGTTGCCAATCAAGTCCATCCTACAATGTTGACTTTTTTATCCAACAGGTGGCAGCTATTTCATGGACAACAATGCTACTGTCCATTATTCAAGATGTGTTCAGCGAGCACGACAGCAACTTCCACCATCTTCCTTGGCCACCACAAAGCCCTGAACTGAACCACACTGAGAATATATGGGACATGTTGGGAAAACAGATCCAAGAGCAAAGTCCTCTTCCATCAAATCTGAGCAGTTAAAAGACTGTCTGGTGAATGCCTGGTATGCTGGAGATGTAAAGGCACTCCAAACCTTGTGGAATCTATGCCAAATTGCATACATGTTGTAATTCAGGCTAAAAGAGGTCCAACTCAGTATGGAATAAAGATTTCTAATTCAGTGGCCAGTGTGTGTATATTACATTGCTTAACTAACATTAAAAAATATTTAAATATTTTAATGAATATTAATTGAACAAAAATTTTACTCTGCTATGTACGATATAAAAAAAACACTGTAGACCATTCCAGTTAATTAACATTTATATGTAATATGTTGAAATCTTATGTACCTGACAGCAGAAGTGAGTTTGGCAGTGTTATCTGACACCATGCTAATTGCCTCATCAGTATTGTCACCTTCTAGTCCCTAAAAAGAAAAGGTTTTGTGAATTTTAGATATTTAAAATAAAGCACACAAATGTTAAGGAACAATTTTTCTTAGTGGCAAAAAAATTTCAACAATTCACAGCCTCAGAGCCAATCAGTAGCAGAGGTATTACCAAAGGAGTGGGATTCTGTCTTTAAAAAAAGTCTTAAAAACAACCCTTGGCTGACTTCTAAAAATTGAGAGAAATGGCAGTACCTATTATAAACAGTATTCATATATAGTGTTTAAAAAAGCATGTTGATTTGATTTCACATAGGTTCAATATCATATACAGGGTGTTTCCAAAAGATCTGGTCAAACTTTGGGAACATAATAACTACTGCACATAGTAATGAAAAAAGAAAGTTCCTATGAACATTGGGCCAGAAACACTTCCCTTCTAAGTTATAGCACATTTTGAGAGTGCATATAAGAAAGCCTCTGAACTAAATTAGCTTTTATTCCAGTTATTGCAACACATTGCAACATGAAAACAATTATGCAAGTCCACATTAGAGCAAGTGTTCAAAATGGCCCTACTGAGCAAAAATGCATGCCTCAGAGCATTGTGTTCTTGACTGTCAAACTAATTCAGAAACTCCTGGAGTGTTCTGAACTCTTGAAAACCATCCACGATCCATTCATGGAGAGCTTGTGCATTAGAAATCAGGGTAGCATATATATCAAACTTAATGTGTCCTCATAAGAAATCCAGTGGATTCAAATCAGAAGAGCATGCAGGCCATGCAGTTGGTCCACCTCTACCAATCCAATGAGCATGGTACATATAATTGAGATGTTCACTTGTAGGGAGGATAAAGTGTGCTAGAGTTCCATCATGCATGAACCACACGCAACTGTGTATTGCTAATGAAATGTCTTAAAACAATGCAGGTAGCTCTGCCTCAAGAAATGTGTGTATTACTGGCCATTGACTGTTGGTGGCAGCAAAAAAAACCAGTCCAAACATTCAGACAAAACCTCCACATGTCCAGTGGTGATTGTTATGTAAATTTGCAATGCCATCTCTTATGAATTGTGATTCATCAGTGAAAAGAAGACAATGGAGAAAACCAGGTGCAATACACAGGGGCATAGTTATGGGGGGAGGCTCCCCCCCCAAAAAAAAGTAACTCAGAGTTGGCAAAATTCGAAGGAACTTCGTAAAAACTAGGTGAGTTGTGAAAATTTGTAATCTTTTTTTTTGTAAAATTAAGGGGAGTTAACAAAATCTTGGGGAGTTGGCAAAATATGGAGTGACTTGGCAAAATTGTTGGGAGTTGGCAAAATTCAGAATGACTTTGCAAAATCGTGGGGAGTTGGCAAAATTCAGATGAGATGTAAAAAACGGATTTTTTTCTGTAAAATTATGGCGAGTTGGCAAAATCCTGGCGAGTTGGCAAAATCCTGGAGAGTTGGCAAAATTCTGAGTGACTTTGCAAAAATCTGGAGAGATGTAAAAATTGGGTATTTTTTTCTGTAAAATTATAGCGAGTTGGCAAAATTGAGGAAACTTGGCAAATTCTAGGAGCAGTTGGCAAAATTAAGAGTGACTTGGCAAAATTGTGGGGTAAAATAGTGGGCAAAATCATGAGCAAAATCGTTGGGGTGGTAACCCCAGAATTAATTAAAAATATCCTATTTGATCAATGTTATACAAAAAAAAGTTTCAATTTGTTGTCTAATGTTATTAGTAATTTGATACTTCTGTAGCGGCAAGAGAGGATAAAAACTTTAATATTCTTTTTCAATAATATTTCTATAATGCTAAACTATTCTGCTCACTTTAATTCGAGCTGCAATGCTGTGATTATAAACAAGAAACAAAATTTCACTGGAAATCTAATACCTAAGATTTAGTTATATATAATATACAATATATTTAAGTTTCTACACAAATCTCCTTAATATTTAGCATTTCATAACAATTATTTTATAGTATCTAACAAGTGCATCTACAAAAGTAAACAGTGTTATTTCAATTTAATTACCATTGCAGCTTTCAGTCTTTTTACTTCCTCCTCCGATGTTCTGTAGGAATCCAGTTCCTCTTGTACAGCTTCAGCTACTGTTGGAAATGGGCTAAAGAAATCAATATCACAATTTTAAAATGATTTCAGAGAAAATATGAGCTGGCAATACTTAACTATCTGCATATATTATAATTCGTATTTATAAACAATAAATCAATAAAACAAATTAACAACCCATGAGATTACTATCTGATGCAATATTGAATAAACTCGACTTTTTGGGTAAACACTAAGTAATTACCACTTTTGAGTCGATTTAAAATTTAGAGTAAAAATCGTCTTGAGCCAGGTGGGATACGAACCCATGACTTCCTGATAACATGTCAAGTGTTCTGGACCAGAGCTACTGGCTTCCGAGCAAGATCTCCTCTAATTGATGACATGAATATTTTCTACCTACAGTACATATTCCATTATGTCATATGTAGGCACTGTTCATGCAATCTAGCCACAAGTGGCAGATAAAAGCCATATAGATGGAAAGTATATATTACAAGTATACAGTTGATTAAATATTGAACAAACTCGACTTTTTTAGTATACACTAAGTAATTACCACTTTTGAGTCGATTCAAATTTTAGAGGAAAAATTGTCTTGAGCCAGATGGGATACGAACCCATGATCTCCTGATAACATGTCAGATGCTCTGGACCACTGAGCTACCGGCCGCAGAGCAAGATCTCCTCTAATTGATGATATGAACATTTTCTACCTACAGTACATATTCAATTATGTCACTTGTAGGCACTGTTCAGGTAATCTAGCCACAAACGGCAGATATATGCCATATAGAAGGAAAGTATATATTACAAGTATACAGTTGATTAAATGTTGAATAAATTCGACTTTTTTGGTATACACTAAGTAATTACCGCTTTTGAAGGTAATTACTTTAAAAAAAATTTTTTTTGAATTGCCCCAAAAGTGGTAATTACTTAGTGTATACCAAAAAAAAATCCAGTTTATTCAATATTTAATCAACTGTATACTTGTAATGCCAATGGCAGTACCAAGCTGAAAACACTGGTTCTCATCCGATCACCAAAGCAGCTTTCGGCATGGTCAGTACCTGGGAGGGTGACCACCAGGAACATCACGTGCAGTTGGCAAAAAATCTGCTGAGGGACCGCCATCTTCACAGATCCCTTCTATTATGGCATATTAAACTGACAGGCCTCTGTGGAAAGCAGCTGCTTAAGGAAGTATTTATTTTTTATTTTAATTTTGTAATATATACTTTCCCTCTATATGGCATTTATCTGACTCTTGTGGCTAGATTGCCTGAAGAGCGGCTACATGCGTCATAATGGAACATGTACTGTAGGTAGAAAATGTTCATAACATCAATTAGAGGAGATCTTGCTCAGAGGCCGGTAGCTCAGTGGTCCAGAGCACCTGACATGTTATCAGGAGGTGGTGGGTTCGTATCCCACCCAGCTCAAGACAATTTCTTCTCTAAAAAAATTTGAATCGACTCAAAAGTTGTAATTACTTAGTGTATACTAATTGAACAGTGTGGATTCAGAAGTGGTAGGGGATGTATTGATCAAATATTTTCACTTAGACAGATTCTTGATCGCCTTGATTTTGGGAGCTGCCAACCTATGAGAGTCCCACTTCTAAAGGCACAACACTGTGCTCAACACCTTGCCTGGGCTAAAGAACATCGAAACTGGACCATCAAAAATTAGCAACTGATAGCCTGGAGTGATGAATCCCTATTTAAACTTTATCACGCCGATGAGAGACTGAGGGTATGGCGTCAACCCCATGAATCCTGCATGTCAGTTCAGAACAGTACAAGCTGGTGGTGGCTCAGTGATGGCCTGGGGTGTCTTCAGTTGGACATCTGTGGGACCTTTGGTATGTGTACCAATGACTCTCAATGCATCCCGATATGTAGAACTCATGGTGACCATTTACACCCATTTATGGCCATCATGCATCCCAATAGAGATGGCATCTACCAGCAAGACAACTGTTCATCTCACAGGTCCAGGTTGTCTACTGCATGGTTGCAGGAGCATTCTGCTGAATTTGAAATAATGAATTAGCCACCTAGAAGCCTAGATTTAAATCCCATCGAAAATCTTTGGGATACCGTCAAGCAGAGTGTTCGGGCCCGTGTCCCATCAGTGACGACCTTGAGAATTGTGAACAGCTTTGGAGGATGCATGGATCGCCATACCTGTGGAACATTTAAGCAAGCTTGTGAAGTCCTTGCCTCGTCATGTGGCGACCATTAACAGGGCCAGAGGGAATCCAAAATATGTCACTAGATTGCTATCCCTAATTCATTGGCACTTCAATGTGTAACACAACATGTTATATAGGAAGAAATAATAATAAAGTAAAATAAAATAATAGAGTCAAACCACTGTGTGATAGCATGTGCTCTGTGGATGGGAGAATTGTCATCCTGAAAGACAGCTCTCTCTTCATGAGAGAAATGCTGTATCATTCAATGAAGATCATTACTCAGGGATGACAAACAGCAATTTCATTAGTCTTGTCTTCTAACAGAATGAGTGCACCTCACATCATTACAGAACTGTCGGACCCTTAACAGTAAGAAACAAAGCATATGATGATTCATCAGCCACATCACATTCCTCCACTGCTCACTCCTACACTGCTTGTGCTGTTTGCACCACTGGAAATGATATGTGCATTGACAGGTGTGATGAGTGGCATGTGAAGGTCAATTCAATAGGATATCCAGCTCTATGGAGTTCTGGACAGTTTTTTTTATGAAATTGGCTCTCACATTCTACATTGAAATCTGTGCACAACTGGTCAGCTGTAGCTCACTGGTTTTGCTCAGCACATTGCACTAATACTAGAACGTCACAATTCTGGAGAATGCACTTTTGCAGATGATTTTGCCCTTTGTATTCCCATGAAGACATGACCTTGGAAACTGTTCCTCCTGAAACATCAGTGACTTCAGTTGTCTTACTGACTGAAGCTCCTGCCAAACAAGCTCCAACAATCATGACCCTTTTGAAATTGCTAAGGACTTCTCTCGACAACATGATACCAATAATTAGATGCAGTTTCACTGGGTTTCCCTTATAGATATGATGTTAAGCATGTTGGGATGTCATTTGTATATTTCATGCCTTCATCAGTGGCACATACAAGCCACTGTTTAACATAAACTGATGGTTTCCTGCAAACCTTGGTGTTTTCATTTTTCTGTGCATTACCAATATACTCTTAACAAAAAATTTTAATAAACAAACCTGCCCTTATGTTGCATCCAGAATTTATCACCTTGGCTAAGATCAAAAGTTTTTGTTCGCTTCCTAGGTTTAGCTCCTGCATGACCAGGCTTCTCCACTGTTTCTTCTAACGTCACTCTGTTCAGCTGCAAATCCTAGAAATGGCAACAATGAAATACTTACTTCAGTACATTATTAAAAGACAATTACACTTGTGGACATGTTACAATCAACACAGCTCTGGACTGCAATGCCTCCAATTTTAGTAATTTTTGGTAAACAGAAAAAAAAGATATTTTCCTGTCCACTAGTTTTCAAAATAAAAACTTTCAAAAGTGCCATAAAACTTAAAATTTTTAATACTGAGATATTTTTAAAATGCTTAAAACTTTTATTCTATTCAAGTTAATGTAATGAAATTGGTCTCTCTTTAAAAGTCTTGAAATATTCATTGAAACAAAGTATTGCATGCATTTAATAGTAAATAAATTTTCAACGTCATTCACTGTCTAAGAGGGGGTTGACCTTGAATATCTCAAAACATGTCCTCTTAAATTTTTTGCAAAAAATTTGTGTTGAAACAAACCAACAGCATCTCAAGAAATTTTTATCTCATGGCCAATGTGGGTTCTTGAGTTATAAATTTTTGATTTTGGCAAGTTTGTGTAAAACTATGGATACACGTGCAAAGTTGCTGAATAAAGTATGAACACTTAGTAAGTGTTCTGATGATCTGCTGACCAGGAGAGGCTACATTGCCATTCCCGATACTGTCATCACCAGAGGTTTCCATCTTCTGCACCTCACTTCCCAAGTCCACTTGTGAGGTGGCAACTGTTGGTATCACGATCCATTTCCAATGGATCCCCTCCCACGTAGGAATACCTGGCAATGAGCTTGCTGATCGGACTGCAAATGAGGTGCTAGAAAGTCAGAGGTATGCAATTAATTGCCCTCTCTCTCTCTCAGCGACTGCAAGAGTTTAGGTCTCAGAACTGATGAGCCAATATCATCTTGCCCAGTGGCAGGACTCCAGTTGTTCCTCTTTCAGGTACCTGGTAGACCCTTCTCTCACTGCTCCTAATCTTGGAGACCTCTGCAGATCTGAGGTGTCCCTCCTTCAGCATCCGTGAATTGGGGTCATCTACAGCAACTCTACGCTTCACACTTTTGGTTGAGCGTAATCTTAACTGTGCTACATGCATCACACCTGAGATTATATCTCATGTACTGCTCAACAGCTCCTGCTACAATGCTGAAAGAGAAGCTATGTTCCAGGAGCTTCATGCTCTCAGAACCACCGACTACTCCATCACCTCCCTTCTTATAACCACCAGAATTTCAAGCAGCAGCGAACATGCTTGTGACTGGTCACTGATTTCTTTCAGAACATTGGCCTCTTCTGCAAGGTCTAATGTCTCCTTTACTTTATTGAGATTAGTATAGTTAATAGTTTCGAGAGATAGTTGAGTGGTAGTTTCTTCTGCTTCAGTTATCTCGTCTTCCTGTTGTGACTGGTGTAAGGAGCCCATTATTGAAAGCTAATTTCACCATGATCTTACACCTTGAACCTTGACGTTACTGAAACAATACAAAGATAAATTTAACAGAAATTTTTAAACATACCATTTCAGATTTGTTTTACTTAGTAAAATAGTCCTGAAAACTACCCACAATCTCATTTTGAATGACATATAATTTTTTTTATTAGCAGTATTATTTTTATTTAACTGCAATGTGTTTTAACAGCTGCACTTGGAAAACTTTAAACTTTTGTAATAATAAAATATTTTGTTGCACTGGAAGCTGATGGACCATAAAGGGGTAAAAATCTGTCCCCAAATGTCATTTGTTCAACAGCCCTATAAACTCCCCATATAAGTTAGTGGTTCAAGATTCGTTGTAAGAACATGGTGAACTTCTACTCTCACAGAATCATATGTGTACTCTTTACTATTCTCTGTGTAAGTACTTACAATTGCTGAAACAGAAATTATATTTTTAAGGTATACTTATCATCAGCTAACAGACAATATTGGGGAATTAGCACAAATAAATGGGCAATATATTATTGATTAATTCTATTAACATCAGAAGAAATATTCACTGAGCTGTTTATTTTTGCACTTTAAAGTACATGATGTGATGAATGGATGGAAAATTCATGTGCTTAAATTCTGTGTGGAGATATAAGAAAGCTCACTGCAGAAGGAAGGCTAGGGTGAGCAGCTGTAAAATTTATATTTTCCAAAATGGATTACATTGTCTGAATGCATATTCAATTTACAGAAACAAACCATAACATAAGCAAAACAAAATGAAGCCTGTTTCAAAATTGGTGGTGGATTCTATGACCAAAATAACTTTATGAAGTTAAAACTCATGAAAAGTACAAACAAAATCTTTCTTATTGAGTAAGATGTCTTCTGAAAGTGGTGTAGAAATGGAAAAACAAGAGTCCTCAATCTCCTACCAAGCAATTTAAGAGCAAAAACAGAAGCAAAAAAAAAAATTATACCCATTTTACCAAAGAGTTGGAGCATAAAATATTTTCGAAGAATTGGAACATTTAATTTTATGATAGAAACGTTATAGACTTTATGAAACAGAAAGGGATTATGTCATGAACAAATCCTAAACCTGGCAAGTCTTTACCATACAAAACCTGTTTATTGTACAGAGCTTCTACAATAGTGATAATGTTAGCAAGGTAATGCCTGGAATATAAGATTTTGCATTCATTAAAAAAGACAGTAAACAACACCATGTTCACAGAAAGCTTGTTCTAAATAGCCTGAAAGAAATATAGGCACTGTTTAACCCTTACCATGCCAGGTCTGAAAAACTGAATTGTACCCGTGGCCCGGCTATTTTCAACTGTGTTCAGGCAAAAAAAAAGTGAACTTTAGAACTTGTTTGCTAAATAACAACTTATAGACATTATGGCATGTTGTATGCCAAACTAATCAGCATTTAATTCTAGATTTTCTAAAAATAAAATATTTAACAATAAAGATGACCAGTTTCGTTTTAATGAGGCATTTATACACTGAGATGCCAGTATATTAGGTACACCACCCTTTGTCATATAAAAGGTACATTCGAACACATAATACATAACATGACCATGGTGTGTGGTATAAATCAGGCACACCAGCTCTTTGATTATCAGTCAGAGTCGGAGAGAGCATCAAAATGGTCAAAATGAATGACCTGAGCAACTCTGAATCAAGGAGCAACAATCCTGAGCAACTTCAAGTTCAATTGGCATTATATATTAACTACCCCCTAGCACCTAATGTCTGACCCCACCTTCTCGTGGTGCAGACCGTTAGTACCTTTCAAAAGAGATACTCTCTTGTGGAAGTAAACGGAAGGGGAGGGCTGCCAGATTAGTGTGGCCTACTGATCTGGACAACTAAGGCTACTTTTCTTTTTTTCTACCCTGCTAAGGAGTGGTCAACCACACAGGGTCCTGGTGCTGACCATATAAACCCACTGGACTGGACAGATATAAGGCTCTGAGCTTGATTATGGATCCTGATTTTGCTGCACTGGTGGGCTTCTGTGGAGGGATAATCTTCCGCTGTGTTTTCTGTTTGTTTGTGGGTTGACAGCTCCAAATGAATAGATTCACAGGATATGTTTATCAGCTGGTGGATAATCCTCAGCAGAGGTCATCGCAGACACCTGAACTCTTTGCTTCTATTGGCATCGTCAAATTCTACATCGGAGGAAGTCTTCCAGTGTAGATGGCTTCAACCTTTAGTGGTGGGGGAACGGGTCTTTGCCCCATGTATGCGATTAGGGGGCTGCTTGATATTGTCGGCATTCCCTCTCTTAATAAACATAATTTCTTTAAACATCCCACTAACCATTTTCTCTCCATAGGTAGTTGGAATGTGAGAACTCTGCACGAGCTTTTTCTCTTGATGTCCTCACACAAGAATTCCACCGTTATAATTTAGATATTCTCGGATTATTCAGATGGACAGATAAAGGTCAGATTCTTAAAAATAATCTTAAATTTCTCTTTTCAGGGAGGGATGACAATAAGCATCACCAAGGCGTGGGTCTGCTTCTCAGCAGACACGCTAGTGATGCTCTTCTAGGATATGAGTGCATTAATGAAAGGTTTCTTACAGCAAAATTTCAGACAAGCGTTAAAGACTTGAATGTTATCTGCTGTTATGCCCCCACTGAGGATGAGGATGAGAAGGAGGGGTTTTATGGACAACTTCAGGATATTTTGAATTCTGTCAAGAAAGGAGATATTACCCTTGTTCTTGGTGACTTCAATGCCAAAGTTGGTACTGACTCTGACCTTTGGGGAGGGGTGATTGGCCCTTTTGGTATTGGTAGCTGCAATGGCAATGGGCAACGTCTCCTACAGGTAAGTAAACTCAATGGTTTCAGAATAACTAACACATATTACAAACACCGCGACATACATAAGTACTCATGGGTTTCACCCGATGGGCTGCATAAGAATATGATTGATTATATATTAATTAACAGCAAATGGGCTAGTTCTGTTAGGAATACCAGGGCATATAGGGCAGGTGAAATTGGATCTGACCATTACCTTGTTAAAAGTGTCTTGCAACTTAAACTTAAAAAGTGTTGTGCTAGGGTTAAAAAATTTACTTTTAATACTGAAACTTTGAAAGACCCAGTTATAGCCAAAGCTTACCATGATAGGTTACTTAGTCATTATGACAGTCATGGTTGCTTACTACTGAAGTTGAGGAAGAATGGAATCATTTTAAACAGGTTTTTTTGGACACTAACAGTACTCTTTTAGGAAAAAAGGAGCAGAAGAGGCAGACTTATCTGAGTGACAAGGCACTTGAGCTTATTTCGGAAAGAAAGAACTGCAGGAATGTCCTTAATCAATACCCTACTAGTCCCAATAGAAAGCATTACAGACAACTTAATAAATGTGTAAAAGATCAGTTAGCTGCTGATAAGAACCTTTGGCTTGATGGTTTGGCTGACAAAGCCGAGGAAGCAGTTAGACAGCACAACAGCAGAGAGCTGTACCAGATAGTTAATGCTTTGTGTGGTAGAAAATGGACAGGTATACAGGGATTGAAGGATAAACAAGGTAAGGTTATAGAAGGTGAGGATTCTGACATGTTCTGTCTGTTTTTTTTTTTTTCACAACATACTACGGGAGCAAAGCTTTGGGCTAATGGTAAAGGTTAAATGGTAAAGGTAATGGGTAAGGGTTAAAGGATGATGATTTTGTCATGGTTGAATGGGCTGAGCACTTCAGAGATATTTTAAACAATATGGTAAGCTCTGCTCCCACATTCTACTTTAAGAAGGTAATGATCAGAGATACACTAAAACGTTTACTAAAAAAATTAAAGTAAAGTAATTTAATTCTCTATGACACTGTTAAATGTTTTTAAGCACTTCGACACATGGACTATGCTATCAAGTATCAATAATTATTAAAGAGAGATTTACATACCAATGTCGTAGAGGATGGGAAGTAATGGAGCTCCTTGGAATGCTTTTGGTGAGAAATTTAAAATTCGACGTTCTTGATGGCAAGTGATGTCTCAGTGGATTTTAAAATAATGATGACGGCTGCCAATGGTCTACTCGCATTGGTGAATGAAATAATTATTTATACTTTTTCATAGCATAGAATGCTTAAAAAAGTTTTTGATCCACGACGCGCGTTTCGTGCCATTCCTCAGTCAGTTTTAAGTTGATGAGGATATTTTCTGTGACGGATAGTTGGAATTTGGTAGGTGGTGATACTACAATTTTAGCGGAGTGAAAATCAGTGGGCAGATTGTTTTCGGTGATTGCTTGAGATAGTGTGGTTTTTTGCAGTTTAAGATGTCATCACAGAAAATAATCCTCATCAACGTAAAACTGACCGAACTCTGCAACACAGATATTGTCCCCCTCCCCCCAGCATGGCGTCTGATACTTAGGGGATATAACACACCTCGGACATTCCATGCCCTCCTAAACACTCTCCTCTCGCATGACCGATCCCCATTTGCCACCTGCAATAATACACACCCACATAACCTTTTAGAACACCTCCATAATACCTCCTAAAATCAGCGATAAATGCACCCCACACACACACACAAACACACAAAAACTCCCAATAGTAATACCAATACGCAAACCATTATTCAGACCCTCAATAACATAATTATCTTAACCCCAACTTTCAGTTTACGAAATTTATTAGTTCACTAAAAGTACCCCACTCATTATAAATACGAATTACTACCCACAAATAATGATGCTTCCCTCAACATATGCAGATCTTGGCGATTTCAGATAATCCCACACCCTCTCCCAACCTCCATTACATGCAGATCATATTACCGCCACCCGCACTTCCGCCGACCACTCCAATCCTTGGAGCTGAACCACTGACATGTCACTTTATGGCACCCCACCCCTCCCTCGCGCTCACCAACCGCTTCTCCTGCATTAAGTTCCCACCTGATGAAGCGCCGATAGGAACAGCGTGAAACACACATCGTGGATCTAAAACTTTTTTAAGCACTCTATGCTATGAAAAAGTATAAATAATTATTTCATTTGCCAATGCAGGTAGACCATTGGCAGCCGTCATCATTATTTTAAAATCCACTGAGACGTCACTTGCCGGCAAGAACGTCGAATTTTAAATTTCTCACCAAAAGCGTTCCAAGAAGCTCCCTTACTTCCCATCCTCTACGGCATCAGTATGTAAATCTCTCTTTAATAATTATTGATAATTGATATTATAGTCCATGTGTCTAAGTGCTTAAAAACATTTAACAGTGTCATAGAGAATTAAATCACTTTAATTACTGCACTGTGTACCTCTACTGTAAAAAAAATTATCCTTATCTGTTTAAACTTTTCAGTACTGAAGCAGGAATTTCAATAGCAACACTACTCAATGTTTTGGGCTAAGATTCGAAAGTAAAACCCAGTTCTTAGTGATAAAGCAAATAAGTTTCTCTCATTGGTGGTATATACCGAATCACATTCCTACCACAGATTAAACAATTTTTATTTACACCAACAAAAACAAAATTACCAAAATCACCTTATTTCCAGCAAAGAATATACTGCAGATTCAGAATGATTGCATCTATTTTTAATTAACTCATTTGATATGTACCATACATAATTTCCGAAACTGATATTTTACCACTATTATTAATAAACTGGAAAAAAAATTCTAGATCACTGTGTAGCTGAACAAAAATACAATTTATGATATTTCTTTAACAAATCATTATATTTAAATGACATTGCAAAGTTTTTTCAATGCAATACATCAACACTAAAGAAATTTGAAATAGCTTTAAAATATTGTAAAAATTTTTACAGTATTCTGAAGGTATCTATTTCTTTTCTTTTTTTTTGTAGCTAAATAGTGATTTAATATAATATTAAACACTTAAACAGTTATTTAACTGATTTTAGAAACTGTTTTTAATCCTATAGTACATATATCCAGTTATATTAACTAGTTACAGACATTCAATCTAATCTATCTAGTGAATTATGCAGATTGAAACCATTTTAAAAAAAATTGTGAGTCTTTACTGTTTCATATAGTAAATTAGTAGAATTGTAAACTGGGGAAACATTGAAAACCACTGATAGAAGTTTAATATTCATTCATATGTAAAAGGTGCTTTTACGATTAAAAATTCTCACTCTTGATAGGGAAGCAAGTTTTTCACTGCAAAAGTGATTTTGTAATGAACTTAAAATTCCTAAAAGTTGCTTTAGCCTGAAATATTTTATTACTACTTTACAGACATCATTCAATCAATTTTGAACTTCTTAAAATTCTGCCAATTTATAACAAAAAATTCTCCACATTATACATTTTATTTAAGGTTATGATAAACATTTATAATTATTCATACCAACACATCATGTGCAAGAGCCTGATAGGTCCATGTGTGGTGTAGTGGTGTAGCCATATCTTGGTTTCTGTCCAAAATAACTAAAAGGGGCCGCTGAAAGCTTTAACAAGAAAACAAAGTATTCTACATAAATTTTAGAATGAAACATTTTACAAAAAAATATTGAAATGTTTTAATTGCATCATATGTTATGCAGAAATAACAATCAGCTACAGAAAAACAATTCAAACAAAACTCAGTTAACTCTTGATTAGCTGTAGAAATGGATAGATTGCACTTGGTTGTTTTACCTCTGAGTGTCAGTTTTTTGCACAAAATGGGCTAAATGATCAGGTCACAATGGCTCAAGGAAGGTTGGGGAAACTGAACCCACAGGACAGCTATTTTTAACATGCAAAGGGTATGTTTCACCTGAACACAGAGGTTGATTTTACCTCTGAGAGACACTTTTTTGCACATAGTGGGTTAAATAGCCAGGTTACAAAGACCTTGAGGGCTCAAAGAAAGTTGGGAGAGGGGACTTTGAAAAGTAAACTTTTCATGAAAAAATATCCTTTAAGATAAATTGCAGATCTCATAGAAAGTTCTCTAAATATTAGTTTGAAACACAAGCGGTCCCAAGTTAAAAACACGTTGAAATTCAAATGTTTAGTCTTTTGTTTAAAACTCAATTTCCCATACACACAATATTATAAATTATAGTTATGTTTACAAGAAAGTCTCCAAAAGCATACTTAATTTATATAATAATAATAAATATAATTTTATTAATAATACAACAATACATTATAGTTGAAAATATAGTCAAGTGTATAGAAAATAGTGCTTGAAATGAAGAGTGACACAAAGCTTTACAGACAGATGGTTTGGTTGTTTTGGGTTTTATGGCACAAAGGCAATTAAGACCATGATCCACCAAACAAGGTGTAAAGGGTAAAAAAGGAACTAAAAGTGAAGTAAGCCCAGAACCAGTGATAAAAGTAAAGATGCAAATACTAAAACATCAAACGACAGAAAACATCTATGTAAAACACAAAAACAAACAACAAGAATAAAGGTGTAAAAATAGCAATGGATGTATAGAACTCATGTAAAAATAATGCCAAAAGGTAAAAATCTAAGATGGTTAAAATATCCAGTAAAAAATATCCAGTAGCCTTAACTGGCATAGTGGTTAAGCAGCTAGCGACTGTTCCAGCAAGGCAAACTTTGTGTGTTGTGTTAGCTCTAACTAAGGCAGTGGTCAGCAGTGACTTCGGTTGTAGTAGGGCATGTCCTTGTATGAGAAGGCCTGTAAAAAGCTAGGAGTAGCTTCTAGGATTCTTCTCTGTCCTATATGTCGCAAATAAAAAAAAAATAAAAAAAAGCAAAAAAGAGCAGTAAAAAGTCATCGGATAAAAGATGCCCGAGTGTAAGATGCTCGGATGTAAAATCATGAAAAGTAAAAAATAAACATCTCTCTAGGTTAAAAGCTGGACAATGGATTAAAATTTGTTTAACAGTTAAAATGGTGTCACAAAACTCGCACTTAGGTTCGTTGTCCGCCTGAAGAAGAAATGAATGAGTGACAAACGGAGCCGAGCAAGTACAACTTCCTCCTTGAGATTCCTGCGAAAACATGACTGCCATGGTTTGAGAATAGGCTTGATCTCGAAAAATTTGTTACTGACCTGTTCAGACCAAGATCTCTGATACTGCGCCCGCAAATTGGTGGGAAAACACTGCCAGATATCTACATATGGAACCGGCAGTGGAGTGTCAGGCAGGGGCATGGTCAACTTGGCAGCAGTGTCTGCCAAGTCATTGCCCCTGATGCTGATGTGACCAGACACCCAACAGAAGATGATGCTGTTTATGGCTGCCAGACGATGGAGTGGCTGGTAGATCTTGGGGAGAACAGGATGAAACCAATGCCTCATCAAGATCAAAGCCTGTAGTGAGCTAAGCGAGTTGGTGTAGAGGACTCCTTAACCAGTTTTACTTTAAGTTATATTTATCATTTTGGGGATTATTTTCAGTCGGACTTAACACTTTTCCCTCTTCTGAACCACTAAAGAAGTGTGCATGCGCAATTCTGGCTTTTGTTGACAGTCGCTAATGCATGGAAAGGACACGTCCCTTCTTGCACCATAGCTAGCACATGATCATCTGATTATGCATATGTTTTTCCCAGCATGAAACAAACACGTGTCAGTTGCACACCACATGGCATTAGATCACAATGTCAGTAGAAGTAGTTAGTAAAAATCTGTTAAGTAGAGATGGAGCTAGATGTGAGCTTTCAGTTGCTCAGACTATTTTGTATTCATCAGTTTATTAGTGAGTCTTGAAACTTTGTTATATGAATATTTTGACTTTGCTAATTTTTATCTTGAGCAACAATAATTGATTTTGATTTAACTTTAAAAATTTGACATCTTTTGATTTCTTGCTCACTAAGTAATGCCTGTATACTTAGTGAACCCTCATTTAACTTTATTTGGCTAGATTAATTGCCTGGCACCTGATGCTATCCAGAAGATTAGTTTAACATTGATCAGTCAAATGTTCCAAAGTAAATAAGTTTAACATCGATCAGTCAAATGTTCCAAAGTAAATAAGTTTAACATACTTTTAGAGCACTACAGAGGAAATAAAAAAAGTGGCACACCAAATACAGGTATAAATTGTAGGTTATTTAAAGTGATTCTCAAAATGAACAAATTTTTCAGCTCATTGGTTATATTAATCATAGATTTAGCAGCAGCTTAAGCCAAAATTTTTGTTGAACAAGAAGCTTAACTTTTGTGCCAGTCAGATGTACTAGAGTTTAAGCGCAGTTACTGCTGATAGTTAAGATCTTTATTGTATGTATGTAAAAGATTAGAAGTGTCTGGATACACAATAGATAAACTTTTTGATAAGCAAGTTTATTTGCAAGCAGAGTATAGCTTTAGTATTGTATTGCTGCATAGCAGTATCTTTGAGCGCTGCTAAAGATAAAAAAAGTTCCAAAATTTCATTAAATGCAAAATTTTGGCAGATCCTTAAACATGATCATCAAATATGGCCGATTCTGCCATAATTACTCCCAACTCAGAAAGAGTGAAAGGTAGGTTTCAGGATGTGATGAAAGAAGCAAAAGTGTTAATGAATCTGCTTAAAGATCCTCAGGAGAAAAGGGGAATGACAATAACCCCTAAATTTGCTGACAATGCTGAATATAACCAGTTAAGAAATTTACAACTGTTGAAGCATCATTTAAAAGCAGGAAACAATACACCTGGAAAGCATAAAGTGAAGCACATAGCGAGGAGATGTCAACAAGATGACCACACCCTGCAGAGCAAAAAAAGGAACAAAGGAGTCAACATAGATGATGTCACCAACGAGATCTTCAGCAGGGCCCACATCTAGCTTATTGATCGATGCAGGAATGAAGTCTCGGGAAAACGACTGGATGATGATTTATCACAACGGAGTGCTAACAATGATAATGAAGTGACTAGAATTTTCTATGTGTTCTGGTTCATCCGAAGTTGTAGTTGAACCATAAAGAGTTATATTATTTTAATGTGATTTCAATACCCAATTATGTATTGTTGTAGTTTTTTTTTTCAGCTGACTCATAGTTGAATTGGGTGTTGTAAGTTAGAATTCAGAAATTTAGGATATATACAGGGTGAATCTGAAAAAGTGGGCAAAACTTTACGGGGTGGTAGAATGCAGCTATACGAGCAATATTCGTCATAGAAAGTATGGGCGGAACGCAAACGGCGAGCCACTAGGTGGCGTTGGAAATGGCATAAAAGGGTCGGTCCTCATACCCAACGGCATTTCTACCGTGGATTGCCGAGAGGATGGCTGGTTATACTAACCATGAAATGGCGGATATGCACTTGAAAAGCCTAATCTATGAGTGCCCCATTGAAACCGATATGGATCTAGTCGGCAGGATCACCATTGTTGCCGGCAATATTCGGGAAATACCTGGTGTCTTCACAAATGTGCGTCGGTCCCTATCCCGCAGGTGTGGAGCCTGCATTACAGCTGGCGGCAGCTCTTTTGAGCAATTTCTTTGAGCATGTACCTCAATTACATTCCTGTTAATAAAATGTTTTCTGAAGTATCTCCTTCTTGTGTTCATTCTTTAAATGTGACAATGGAAAACTACCTTTTAACTTCTCACCGCTTGCGTTCCGACCATACATTCTATGACGAATATTGCTCGTATAGCTGCGTTCTACCACCCCGTAAAGTTTTGCCCACTTTTTCAGATTCACCCTGTATAAAATATATATATAATGTAGGAGATATATAAAATATTTGAATGATGAGAGTGAAAGAGAATTTAGTATACAGTGATTGTAAAAATTGTATTTTAAAATGAATTTATGTATTTGAAGTACATTTTTGAAAAATTTGGATAAAATTGTATTGGATGAAATATTAGCATCATATATGATAGATTGTTGATACAGCTTTTCTTTACTCTTAGATTGATGTATATGTGTTTAAATCTGTTCGAAGTCATCAGTGATATTGATGCATCAGTATTGGATGAAATATTAGCATCATATATGATAGATTGTTGATACAGCTTTTCTTTACTCTTAGATTGATATATATGTGTTTAAATCTGTTCAAAATCATCAGTGATATTGATGCATCAATGATGTGTAATTATCAGGATGACACTGGCAGCATTTGTTTGGATCAAGTTGACCATGATGTCTTGAAGGTTTTGTACCTTCTTTGAGCTGTCCCCAATGACATAGCCTAGATTTGACTGAGATGGTCACTAGCAAAACTCCTTTGGGAGGGGGATGTAAAGCTTGATAAGGGGAGGTAATTAATGCTATTTTTTTATTTCAGCTAGCTCACGATTTATTGTGTTTAGGAGAAGCTTTAGCAAATGATTACACTCACACTTGTTTGTAAAATGAAATTCTTAGCTTCACATATTTGATTTGCAGTTAGGAGGATTTAACAGAGTACCAATACCTGTTTTTTGTTTTCTTATGTATGGCAGGAAGCAAAGAAGATTAGATTTCACATATTTGATTGTTGTTAGGGGAATAAGTGGAAGTTAAATACCCCATTTGATGCACCTGTGTTTATATTTTGTGAAAGAGCAGATTTTCATGTATTTTTTTTTCTTTAACCTTTTTAGAAGTAGATTTGTAGTGATATTAAGCTTTTTGCAAAGGTTACAGTAAGCAACTTTTGGAATTGTATCAGAATGTGATACTAGTTAGACCGATTAATGCTAGTATGCAGTTAACTGCCAGAGCAATCAGTATGCAATTACACTGGATAGATTGACACTTGGTTAGGGGGAATGAGAGGAGGTACCTTTGGTTGTGATTGAAAATTGTGTTGAATTGAGAATAGATTGTCTTATCAAATTTGCGTATGCATACTCATTATTTTATTTATGTTCAGCAATGTGTAAATGATGTAGGAAGTGTCCTTTTATTCGAAATTGCTCATCAAAATCTGTTAGATCAAATTTTGATTCCCTTTGGGAAGGAGAGTAGTGATGATTCACTTTTACATTTCCTTAACCAGTTTTACTTTATTTATGTTATATTTATCCTTTTGGAGATTATTTTCAGTTGAACTTATCACTTTTTCCCTCTTCCGAGTGCTAAAAATTGACTTTTGATTGACATCTGCTAATGCACGGCAAGGACACACCCCCTCTTGCGTCATAGCTAGCACAAGCATGCAATCGTCTGATTATGCAAATGTTTTTCCCAGCGTGTAACACATGTGTCAGTTGCATGCCGCACATATACTAAGTGATGTTAGGTCACAATGTCAATAAAAGTAAGTAAGAATGTGTTGAGTAGAGATGGAGCTAGACGTGAGCTTTTAGTTGCTCAGACTATTTCGTATTCATCAGTTTAATTAGTGAGTCTTGAATTTTTTTGGAAATAAACTTTGTTATATGAATATTTTTGACTTTGCTATTTTTTTCTCTTAAGCAACAATAATTGATTTAACTTTAAAAATTTGACAATCTTTTGATTTCTTACTCACTACATAACGCCTATATATTTGGTGAACCCTCATTTAACTTTATTTGGCAAGATTAATTGGTTGGCATCTGATGCTATCCGGAAGTTAGTTTAACTTTGATGTAAGAAAGTGCAAAGGAAATTAGTTTAACATATCATTGTTAAACTTATTTACTTTGGATCACAATCAAATTGTGATTTAGATTTTTATCACATTCTGCAATGATTGCATCACAGCAGACCATACCTGATCCCACTGATGTGACAAATTACAGTGACAGACAAAACAGATAAACAGACAAAGAGAGTTGCTGATATACACAGTCGAGTGTAAAGGCCTTCCCCATCCTGCAAAGAGAAAAGTTGCAGGATGGGGAAACATTGAGCCACAGTGGTAGTGACTCGACTGTCGAATGTGAGATGCCATCAAATCTGGTGTTAGTGTCTTACCTGTGTAACCTTGGACATGCAAATCAAAAGAAAGAATGGCAGCAGCCAATTCTGGTATAACATTTCCCACTGGGGACTGAAAATGTAGTCCCAAGTAGGGTGGCAGGGATCACAATTTTCCTGCTTACTGTAGGACAACTGCTGAAGGCAAAAAGGTAAAGATGGTTCATCAGTCTAAACATAAAACTCTGGACCGGTGAAGTGCAGAAAGCACCCATGCAAACATGGAGGGCCTCATGGTGTATCAGGGTCCAGCACTTACACCACTGAATCCCAGGCGGAGTCATACACTTGGGATCTGTAGTCCAGTTTCGATCGGA
Organism: Ryuthela nishihirai; assembly: GCA_038380435.1. Taxonomy (NCBI): domain Eukaryota; kingdom Metazoa; phylum Arthropoda; class Arachnida; order Araneae; family Heptathelidae; genus Ryuthela; species Ryuthela nishihirai. Next base: position 25,975,324 of record JAWZYU010000028.1, on the reverse strand, counting down.
CAAGTGCACGGTAGAGGTGGAGCTATGAACATCGGTCCACCCCCCAAAAGAGGTCCTTGAGGATGGACCTGATATGACATATATGGAGAAAAAAGGTCAAATTCCAATCAAAGGTGATACTGAGAAACTGGGTCTCTCCCACAGCTGAAATGATGGTAACTTGGAGCAACTTGGAGATCCAGATGAAGATTATGCTTGCTGCAAGTACACATGTGGTCAAGCAAGTGCACAAGTGGTCTTCTGTGGGGAGAATCAAAACACATTGGCCATTGCCCAAACCAAGAGATTGTAAAGGGCAGTTTGCAGTTGTCATTCAATGACCCTCATGCTGGATGATAAGCAGAAGATGCCAAAGTTGTCAACATAGAGGACACTGACTAGTCAAAAGAAGTTGTCTTGTAATGGAATTTATCTTGACAGCATAAAGCGTAACACTCAATACACAGCCTTGTGGCACCCCCTGTTTTTGGGGGAAAAGCCATGATAGAGTGTTGCTAACATGGACACGAAATGTTCAAGAAGATAAAACATTTGTGATGAAGATCGGTATGTGACCTCTCAAGCCAAAGCTATAGAGGTCATGAAGAATATAAAATCTCCACACTGTGTCATATGCTTTTTTGACATTGAAGAAAATTGACACCACTTGCTCTCGATGTAAAAAAGAAATCTCGATCGCCGATTCAAGGTGGATCAGGTAGTCTAAAGTAGACCGTGCCTGCGAAAGCCACCTGGGCTGTTGGAAAGAAGGCCACAATGTTCCAAAATACCAGGCCAGTCTGGTATTTACCTTTCTTTCCGACACCTTGCAGACACAGCTGATTAACGCAATGGGATGATAATTCGAAGAAATCTTGGGAACTTTGCCTGGCTTGGGGAAGGCCAAAACAATAGCCTCCCACCAGGAGTCCAGAAACTGCTCCTCGATGAAAATACAGTTGAAGAGTCAGAGCAGCCGATCCTTACTTGATGGTGAGAGATGTTGGAGCATGGCATAATTGACATTGTCTGGCCCAATGGCAGATGCACAAGACATGTGCAGAGCAAGGTGAAGCTTCTCCACTGTAAATAGCCTGTTGTAAGGCTCCAGATCATTCGAGGAAAGGACAGCAGAGAGCATTCAGTCTTGCTCTTCAAGGCCAGAAATTCGGGGGAGTCTGAAGATGAAGGCAAAGGACTCCCACCAAGTGTTGGCAATTGCCTGTCCATTGTGCTCCAGGATCTATAATTAGTGTTTATTCCACATGACCTTAGAACTGGTTGTGCAGGTAATAGATGATGTGTACTTGATCCAAGATTCTTTCTGGTTCTGGAAGAAATGGGCTTTCACCCTTGGGGAATGTTGGATATCTCCCCCCCCCCTCCCCCCCCAGAAAAAAAAAACTTGTTCTGAGCTGTACAAGCTATGGTGCAGTCACAATCCCACCACGGTTTTGGAAACCATGGAAATCGAGTCAAGGTCTGAGGTATAGTCAAGGCAGCTACATGGAGGATACAGTCTGTCACCTCCACCATTGCATCACTGATTGGCTCCTGGTTGACCAAGAGTTCATCCAACTTGCAGAGGAGTTCGAAGCCATTCCAGCCAGCCAGCCCGATCTAACCTCCACAGTGACACACATGAAGGGGTACAAGGTCTCCCACAGGAGATGGCACACACCACAGGGAGGTGACCACTTCTGTATAAATTGTCCTCACCTCCCATGTAGAGAGTGGAAGAATCAAGGAGCAGATGAAGAAATCAATGACAGTTAATGTGCAGGTTGGGGAGACGAAGTAGGTGCTGGCACCAATATTCATCAAGGAGAGCAATGGCAAGGAAGCAACTGCTCCAGGACCCCATCCCTCCCATTAGTGTCGCCCCAGAGTGGACTTTGCCCATTGAAGTCCCCCATGATGAGGAAGAGGGATAGCAGCTGCAATACGATGTCATCAAGATCTTTCCAGAAGACGAGACTTCCAAGTGGTAGGTAGACAGCAGACAGTCAATGAAAATCCCACAAAGAGGTGGATGGCAACACCCCAGTGAGCTGGGCCATCTCCATCCTGATCCCAGTGAGTAAGAGAGAAGTGCCAGAGAGTGGGATTGTTGGTTGTCTGCAAGTACATCTCCTGCAGGCACAAGCAGATGGGTCTGTGTGCCCTCAAGAGGACCTTGATGTCATCAACATTCCTCTGGAATGCATGATAATTCCATTGTAAGAATATGGCCATCTCAGGTCTTCGGAGATTTGGTGGATGACTTTCAGTTTATTTTAACCATCGCCAATGATGGTTTCGGGAATTTATCAACCACCCTAAATTCCCGAAACCATCATTGGCCACCCAATTATATTATATTAATTATAATAATTATATTATATATCAACCACCCTATATATGTCCTCAGAATCATCTGAGCGACACAGATCAGAAGCCCCCAAATGAGGGGGAGATAAAATTTTCCTCTTGGGGCCTGGAGGCATCCCTTTGGTTTGGAAACTCTGGTTGTCTGTGGTAGGAAGGAGGAGGATTTCCATTGGGGAAGTTGAAGGCGCTTCAGCAGGAATAACTGGATTTGATGTCGTGATGGACACTAACTTCGATTTTGTTTATGTCATGAGGTACTTTGCCACAGGCGAGAAAGATTCAGATGGTGGGACACTGATAACCATCTGCACCGCTATGGAAGCTATCACAAACAATGGGTTTTGCGATCAACGCACCGGCATAAGAGACCTAGCCAAGTGGGGCAGCGAGCTTTCTCACCTCTGGATAAGAGAAGTTCAGCGTTTTGAGGTGCTGTACCTCCTCCTCCTCCTCTAGTTATATTGAACCAGATGCTCATCACTACAGTTCACACAGCTTGCTTTTTCTGCTGTGCAGTCAGGATCAAGGTGATCATGGCTGCCACAATGAGCACAGGTGGGTTTGTCCCAGCAAGATGTGTGGGCATAGCCATACTTCTGGCATTGAAAGCAACACAGAGGGTTTGGGATATATGGCTGTACCTTGTAATGAAGGTAACCTGCCTTATGGAAGTCGGCAGGCAAGGTGTATTGAAGGTGAGGATTAGTACTCAGGTGTATACTAACTTTCCATCACAGTGCTGATAAACCAGGTGGATTGCAATCACTCCCTGAGATGACAGTTTCAAGAAGATTTCCTCCTCAGAAACCATGAGGAAGCCCCACTCAGAGATCACTCCCTGGGAGGAATTAATCATCTCGTGAAGTGTAACGGTGACTGCCCCCCACCCCACCCTCCCACCACCAATTGCTGTAACATTCAACATCAGCTCAGAATGTTTCGAGCAAGCAGTTTCCACTTGCAAGTCACCAGATCTTAGGTGTTTGACTGAATTTGGTGCTCCCACGAGACCTTCCAAGCTTTTGCTGATAAAAAAAGGAGGACATGTCCCCAATCACCTGATTACCCATAGAGTGGATGATCAGGAATCTTGGGATTGGAGACAACACTAAGGAGATGGCAACAATGTTGATGATGAAGAAGACACATAAGATGGGGGCTCAAGGCAAGCTCTCTTGGTGGCATTGGCCAATGAATATCCTTTATTGGAATCCATGGTTGTTGTTTGGTGTTTCAGTGCCTATTGTCCCCACCCGCCATGGAATCCAATAAAGGGACACCTGATCAGGTGCAAGAGCTGCCCGGGCACCATACAGCGAGTGAGTCAAGCCCTCACAACTAAACAAGAATGAAAAGGAAAAGAGATTTCTCTTTTCCTTACATTTGTAAGAAACACCTCAGAAAATAAAGCGAAAAAAGGAAAATGTTTGGAAAAAAAAAGTTTGAAAAACAAAAGAAAAAAAAACTACAAAAGTAATAAATGTGTGGGGAAACTCACAAACCATTGCCCATGTCTGGGCAATAGTTTGTGATAATGGCTAAATAATGAGAAAAATGGACACCTACTGCACGGTTGACCCTAGCATGTCCAACCCATCAGCCAACTGATCTTGAGGGGGCCACCCCAGGACCACCTGTTTACCTGAAGCAGAGGCCAAAGCAATGTATAGCAGCAGTCCCGGAATTTGCTGCCCCGCTTGGTGACTGTCGGGTTCCCCAATGGCATGACGGCCAAAGGGGACCCTGCCAGTCATGAGCTGAGGAGATAAGACAAGGATTCTCGAGCAACTATCAGAATCCTCCTTTCCAGAGATATGGGTATTCACTCATGACAAATATTTGGGTAAGCATTCAGGAACATGTGAAGGTGCCTGAGCCAGCAGAACCTTCACAACATGTCCCCTCACCATGGACAGGAGCTCGCACCGAGGTGTCTCCCATCAAACCCATCCAACATACTAACATTCATAGAATATGGTTTTTCTACACACAGAGATAGAGCTTAATGCCCCATCTTACCTTTCTTAGCCCATAAATGTCCTCTTGCTCACTGAAGCAAAAAAGGAGTTATTGAAGAAAATTCTTAATTTAGACAATATTGGAACTTGAACCTGTAAATATTAGAATATTAGTCTGGCACACTGCTGACAGCCAAACTCAACCCTACACTTGAAGGATTTTAGAATGATCATTTTATTTGTGTTATATTCAATAAGTCTAGTTTTTCAATTTGCAATTTCAATAACACCAACTAGCATTTCTTAGTTAGATTTAACTGCTTTATCATCATCATCATCATCATCCTCAAGCAGCCATGGGCTACGGAGGTCCAACCAGACCGTGCAATTTAGTTCTCCAAGCAAGTCTATCCTGAGCTACATCTACTGCATCTGGCCACTGCACACCAAATCTAACAAGGTCCTGTTTGACATTGTCTGCCCACCGCATCCTAGGTCTCCCCTACTTTCTGAGGCCTTTAAGCACACTGTTCATAACCCTATTCGCCAATCTAGAATTATTCATACGGGCAAGATGGCCAAACCAACGGAGTCTCTCTCTGCACAATATGCTGCTTAAAGGAGGCTGCAAACTCCTTTGCCTAACCTCATCATTAGTTACAAAGTTGAACCACCTAATGCCCAAGATACTGCGTAAGCATCTGGAATCAAAAGCATCTAGTTTCCTGTTATCTTGTTTACAAAGTGTCCAAGTTTCACTACCATAACTAACCCTAGAAAGAACCAAACTATTATACAATCTAATTTTAGTCCTTAGGTGTATACGCCTATTTCTCCACACTCTCCATAGATTCTTAAAAGTCCTGGCAGCAATCCCTATTCGTCTGTTAATCTCATGTCGCACATCACTATTATCAGTTACATAGCTCCCAAGATAATTAAACTGTGACACCTGCTCAAGACTGTAACCATTCAGATTAACTGAATCACAGCCTGCCTGACCAATTTTCATCACTTTAGTTTTCTCTCTGTTTATAACCAAACCTACTCTACTACCAGTCTCATCAACAGCTCGAATGAAAGAGTTCATCTCATCAACATCATTTGCCAAAAGGGCTATATCATCAGCATAATCTAAATCAGAAATTTTCCTATCTCCAGCCCATTTAAGGCCAAAATCTTTCCCTTGAAGTGAATTTCGTATAACATAATCAATAACCAAACTAAAGAGAAAAGGAGACAAAATGCACCCTTGTCGAACACCAGAAGTAATGCTAAACCAATTGCTACAAGCCTTACCAACTCTCACACACGACTCAGTGTTATTATAGAGAGCTTTCATTATGTTAACTAACTTGTCTGGTATACCATATGATTTCACAATCAACCACAAATTATGACGATCAACAGAGTCGAAAGCCTTTTTGAAATCAACAAAGCTAGCAACCAAAGGTTTCTGAAACTCTAAACATTTCTCAAGAATCTGCCTAAGTGAAAATATCTGATCCACACATCCCCTACCACTTCTGAATCCACATTGCTCATCACGCAATTGACTGTCAACCAGATTCTTAATTCTATTAAGCACAATCATGGAAAGAACTTTACCTGGAACAGAGAGTAGGCTAATACCCCTATAGTTATCACAAGAACTGCGATCACCTTTTTTGAAAATAGGGATAACAATAGCTCTGGTAAAATCCTTAGAAACCATGCCTTTATCATAAAAGATATTCAGAATTTCAGTCATCCAAGTGGTAACTGAAACATTTCCAGCTCTAAGCATTTCTGTAGTAATTTCATCTACCCCTGGGGATTTATGAAGTTTAAGTTTAGAAACAGCCAAAATAACTTCAGATTGTGTTATAGGCCAACATTAAAGCCACCAATGCATCTATCATCATTGCAAACAATGGGAATAGAACTAACCGCATTGTTTAGAACATTACTGAAATGCTCAGCCCACCTAGCCATGACAGAATCCTCACCTTCTATAACCTTACCTTGTTTATCCTTCAATCCCTGTATACCTGTCCGTTTTCTACCACACAAAACATTAACTATCTGGTACAGCTCTCTGCTGTTGTGCTGTCTAACTGCTTCCTCGGCTTTGTCAGCCAAACCATCAAGCCAAAGATTCTTATCAGCAGCTAACTGATCTTACACGTTTATTAAGTTCTCTGTAATGCTTTCTATTAGGACTAGTAGGGTATTGATTAAGGACATTCCTGCAGTTCTTTCTTTCCGAAATAAGCTCAAGTGTCTTATCACTCAGATAGTTCTGCCTCTTCTGCTCCTTTTTCCTAAAAGAGTACTGTTAGTGTCCAAAAAAGCCTGTTTAAAATGATCCCATTCTTCCTCAACTTCAGTAGTAAGCAAACCATGACTGTCATAATGACTAAGTAACCTATCATGGTAAGCTTTGGCTATAACTGGATCTTTCAGAGCTTCAGTATTAAAAGCAAATTTTTTAACCCTAGCACAACACTTTTTAAGTTTAAGTTGCAAGACACTTTTAACTAGGTAATGATCAGATCCAATTTCAGCTCCCCTATATGCCCTGGTATTTCTAACAGAACTAGCCCATTTGCTGTTAATTAATATATAATCAATCATATTCCTATGCAGCCCATCAGGTGAAACCCATGTATACTTATGTATGTCGCGGTGTTTGTAATATGTGTTAGTTATTCTGAAACCATTGAGTTTACTTACCTGTAGGAGACGTTGCCCATTGCCATTGCAGCTACCAATACCAAAAGGGCCAATCACCCCTCCCCAAAGGTCAGAGTCAGTACCAACTTTGGCATTGAAGTCACCAAGAACAAGGGTAATATCTCCTTTCTTGACAGAGTTCAAAATATCCTGAAGTTGTTCATAAAACCTATCCTTCTCATCCTCATCAGCATCCTCAGTGGGGGCATAACAGCAGATAACATTCAGGTCTTTAACGCTTGTCTGAAATTTTGCTGTAAGAAAACTTTCATTAATGCACTCATATCCTAGAAGAGCATCACTAGCGTGTCTGCTGAGAAGCAGACCCACGCCTTGGTGATGCTTATTGTCATCCCTCCCTGAAAAGAGAAATTTAAGATTATTTTTAAGAATCTGACCTTTATCTGTCCATCTGGTCTCTTGCAAGCCGAGAATATCTAAATTATAATGGTGGAATTCTTGTGTGAGGACATCAAGAGAAAAAGCTCTGTGCAGAGTCTTCACAATCCAACTACCTATGGAGAGAAAATGGTTAGTGGGATGTTTAAAGAAACTATGTTTATTGAGAGAGGGAATGCCGACAATATCAAACAGCCCCTTAATCGCAGACATGGGGCAAAGCCCATTCCCCCACTACTAAATGCTGAAGCCATCTACACTGGAAGACTTCCTCCAATGTAGAATTTGACGATGCCAATAAAAGCAAAGAGTTCAGGTGCCTGCGATGACCTCTGCTCAGGATTATCTACCAGCTGATAAACATATCCTGTGAATCTATTCACTTGGGGCTGTCAACCCACAAACAAACAGAAAACACAGTGGAAGATTTTCCCTCCACAGAAGCCCACCAGTGCAGCAAAATCAGGATCCATAATCAAGCTCAGAGCCATATATCACTGCTTTATACAGAATATATTTTAATCTTAGTGGTCTTGGTCATTCTTTCCTTTGATTAATATTTCAAATTCAAAATCTCTGGAACTGTTTCAGTTCACATCAATCATAAAATCTAAACAACAATATCGATAAAATGCATCAAATTTATGTTAGTTAGTTACTTACCCAAATGGTCCTGTTGGCATTACATCTGTAGAAAACAAGCTGTTTCTTGAATCTCTCAGATTTTCTCTGATTTTCTTATCTAATTTCTGAATGTAAGTATTATTAAATTTATTAAAAACATGATGTTTCAATTTTAATATTCTACATATTTGTTAAAATAAAGCTTTCCATTTAGGCAAATGACACTATTTTAATTCAACAGGATATTTTTTGTAACTGTTAGAGTATGTCATGCAAAGTGATGTAAAATGTTGTAGCTATAATATATTTGACCTTATTCCAGATTGCCAGTTAATCAACTATGCAATTATTGTAACTTCAAATTACAATTCATTTAAACGTATTTAATTTCCAACAACAATGCAAAGTTTATATAATCATTATAATCTGATATTTACAGTTGGTCTTGATTATGCTTTCTAAGTTTACATTAATCTTTCCCTATGGTTTTCTACATTTTATTGTTCAGAATTAAATGCTCTTTCTTTTCCTGTGTAACATATCTATTTTCTGTTCATTACATATTTCAGGATAAAGTTCTGAAATATGAGATTAAAATCTCCTTAAAATATTGGTATAAACTTATGTACGATAGGAAAATAATTTCTTTTAATTGAAGTGCAATAGCCAAGTGAAGACAATTCAGCAAATTCACTACAGGAACAGTTTGGATTTGAACCTGGGAATTGACAATTACAAGGCTGGACACTAGACCAAGCTGACCCCAACCCTGTATACCAATGTGCAAACACTGCACCCCCTTCGAGTTGTGTTACACATGTACAAAATAGAGATCTATTAAAATCCTTATAAGGCATAAAACTTTTACTCTTAATACAGTGGTTTCAAAACTTTTTATTGTATTGACACTTATTACATAAAAAGTTTCTTGCATCCCTTGTCACATTTTCCTGCAACCCTTTGTCTTATAAAATTTTTTCTTGCTCCCACCCTTAATTTCTGAAACCAAAATTTACTGCTACCCTGCCAAAAAATTCCAATAGACAGTTTGGTAGCATTTCTCCTACTGCTTTCAGTAAAGCGTGCTCAATACATTTTGAAAGGGTAAAAGCACAAAATATGTTCAGAAAAGAAAGAAGCCACTCACAAAATATAGACCTGATACCTCAGATACTTTCAAAAAATTGACTCAAAACTGACAAATAGAATGTAGAACTTATAATTTGGTTTCAGAAGAATTCTATCAAAGGAAACTGAGGAGAATGTCCATTATTTCTTTGAAATGAAGGTTTTTCTGGAAATTACATTCAATAGTACATTCAAGACTTGGAGGTATTGCCAAATCATGCTATCAAATCAACTACTTCATTATTTGCCATAAAAACTAAGATGCAGCGTTCTATATCGATAGGTGCATATTAGTTTTAGTTTGTATCATATTTCCTTTAAAATATTTTGTGGAAATTCTGGAAAATCCAACACTTTTAATCCTGGTTTCCAATGATCATAGACATTGGCAGAATCCGAAATGAGAGACCGAAGATGAACAAAGATGTCTTTTGTACAACACATAAAACTTTAATATTTTAAAAATAAAATTGCTATTTGAAAATTTTCTTAGATATATTTTCTAAAAATATGCAATTCAAGTTTGAAAAAAAAATTCTTTTTATTTGATGCATATTAAACTACAACATAAATAATTTGCTAGTCACTTCATTGCCATTTCTTAGAAGCACTAAATGGTATTGCCAATTTGCTTAACGTTCCTCTTTGCTAAAGCAACCTTCTGATTTAAAGCTCACAAATGTGTTTCAAACTAGTATCAACAAATTTTTACTTAAAGTTTTGAAAATCTCCTGAAAATTACACAAAAAAAAATGCTATTTTTATAAAAGATTTTGGAATTACAAAACACGTACTGCTATTTTTTTCCCCATTTTATACTCTTTTCTGCCATAAACCCATTTCAATATTCCCAGAATTATTTATATCATTTATTCCAGCATTCTATGCATCTTTTCCACTATTAAAATTGAAACTGTAAGAACATAAGCCTTCTTAGCCAGAGTAAGCAAGCCCAGAGTTGTTGTGAAGCTCCCTGCAGTGTATAGTCACAGCAGACCAGATGCAGTTGAGTGATGTGACCTGGTTATTGATTACATATGCAATCAAGTGGTTATATAGTGAATGTTTACACAATAAGTTCTTCTTTCACCCCTAGGATAATGTGACCATACATATAGTTTGTATTTATACTTTTATAATTAAATCTTCGTTTTCATTTCTGAAAATTATTGATTTTTCTGTTGCATCTATCGATCTTTTAGAGTTATGCTACATTGAATGGCCAGCTTACAAGTTGTTGCAGATATTTTATTAAACATCGCATTAGGTTATATGAGATGTTTAAAGTTAAAGTATCTGAGGTATCAATAAAATATACTGATCTTGTATTGTTTCCTGATTAATGAGGTATTGGATATGGAAACAAAAAGAACTTCCTTGGCACAGAAATCAGTCCTCCTGTGGGAAGGCAATTTCAGAAAGTTTTTATCCTCCCCTCCCAGCAGAATTTTTTTAGAAGTTTTTTAAGTTTATATTTAACGGGTTTCAAAAATTTACCCCCCCCCCCCTCAAAAAATTCACTGTACCACTCTGATGATACACTTTTTTTTTTTGCTTTAGTGCACTGACTTTCCACACTTAGCCAAGACAGTCAAAAATTAACACCCAAAGAAAAAATTTCCAATTTTAGTAAAAGAGACAGCCAAGAAAGTGTTTTTTCATTTCATAAACCATACAGAAAATCCCATTAATGTGAGTTACCTTGCACTAAAGAGCCAAAACATTATGAGCAGCGAGTCTTTAGGCAAATTGAAGCAACTACAGGAAAACAATGGCATGTGTGAAGGTCATGAAATGATATAAATAACACCTGATACTGAGCTCTGTTAATCAGTGTTATTCTTGTTCTTCAGATGGGAAAGGCAGCAGACTTAAGTGAGTTTCACAAAGGTCAAATTGTAATGGCCAGATGACTGGGTCAGATGACTGGGTCTGTTGCATGAAAATGCCTGCACGAATATCTCATAAAAGGATTGTCCAACAAATCCACCAGTTGGACTATCAAACACTGCCATACCCTACATATTCTTCTGACCTTGCTCCAACTGATTATTACTCTACCAGCATCTGAACCATTTTCTGATATAGATCTTCCCAAACGACTGAGCTTCATTGCCGTGGGATCCACAGCCTCATAACCAGTTGGCAGAAATGTGTTGATGCCGGGGTGGGGATTACTTTTACTAGGCAGATAACTGCTTCCTATTTTCAGAAGGGTTTGCGGGTGGCACTCTAATTTCAGACATTTCATGTGCACCAACCCAATACATGTCTCTATAAAAGCCCTATTAAAATAAAACTAGTCATCTTTTTGGTAAAATATTTTATTTTTTGAAAATCCAGAATTGAATGGATTAATTTGGCAAAAACATACCATAATTTCTTTCATTAATTGTTTGCCAAAAAAAGAATTCCAATTTTTTATTATTTTTTTTCTGATCATAGTGAAAAAATAGCTGAGTTTCTGGATGTAAACTAGTTTTTCAGGTGGGACCCTAGAAGGTCTAATGTCTTATCTGTTGTCTCAAGTCTGGGGAAATCTCTTAACCCCCTTTAGCACATCTTCATATCCCCCCCTCCCAGTTTAGAAACCACTGTCTTAACACATCAGAAGTTGGTTTTCTGTTCATGTGAAAATCAATCATTATCCATAACATGAAAAACTTACCATGATTTTTAATATGCAAGTGTACCCTTGTAGTTATTTGAAATGATTTAAAGACCTTACCACTGCACAGATTAAATAAAACATTTCAATTGATAACCACCAAAGTAATTCTGTTCAACATGCCAGTAACAGTTCTTTCATTAAGGGAAGGTAACAGATTCTTTAAACAGATCCAATAAACAGATAAAAAACTTAGAGTGAAATAGATTTTACTATTACATGATGTTAAAAAGAAAAGCAAGTATACTAAAATTTATAATAAAAGCAATGTTTCAAACCTGCTTCATATGGGAGAGCATAATTGATAAATGCTCATGCTTCATATGAGAGAGACAAAATGATTAAGTGCTAGTATATAAGTTAAGTAAGGATGAAGGAAGCGAATGCATACCATCTGATGTGGCTTTGGGCAAGCTTAGTCAAGGTGCACCAGACATAAAAAAGAGAGAGGGGATCCTAGAAGAAAAACTATTTAATCTGTACAATGGTAAAGTTTTTTTAAATGATTTTAATTAAACAAACACTGTTTTTGTAATTGGAACCCTTCTATTTATATTATGAATGTGCAGAAAATAAATGTATTAAAATCCTACAAATAGACGTTTTTTTGTATAACACATGAAACTTTGATTTTGATTTTTAAATTGCCATTTGAAAATTATCTTACATATGTCTTTTAAAAATACAATTCAAGCTTGAAAAAATATTTTTTTTTTTCCATTTGATGCATATTTCATTAAACTATGACATAAATAATTTGCTAAAGCCATCTGACTGCCATTTCTTAGAAGTAATATATGGTATTGCCGATTTGTTTGTTAACGTTACTCTGTACTGAAGCAATCACCTGATTTAAGCTCAGAAGTTTGATTTTAACTATTATTAACAAATTTTTCCTTAAAGTTTCTAAAATTTACTGATAATTAACAAAACACTGCTATTTTTAAAAATGCAAGATTTTGGAAGTAATTATGAAATATGTACCTATTTTTTCGGTATACCACTGTAAAAAGACAATCTGTTTTTGCAATGTCCAAATTTTTCACTTTAATAAAATTTGGAATTAAATTCTCTTTAACTTGGTATATGACTTATTTCTGTTGATTAGTTATTTATTACAAATATTCTAAAGTTGACTTGTTTATTAGACTCTGCAACAAGTCTGGACTTTTCTCAAAGTATGGTATGGAGAAAAAATTACAAAACAGAAGAATGTTTACTTTGAACAATTTTTTTTTTGTTATTCAGAAATAAATAGCCTTTCTATTCATGTGCATTATAATCATTTCTGTCTATTAGTTTTTTAAATAAATTTTTGTGTTGCCAGATGCATTTTTTTTACTTTATGACTCTAAAAACAGGTCTTACTAAAATAAAACTTGTCATCTTTTTTTTAAATATTTTATTTACAGAAAATCCAGCATTAATTTGGCAAATAACATGCCATAATTCCTTTCATCAGTTATTTGGCAAAAAAAAGTTATAATTTTTTTTTTGCTTGATCAGAGTGAAAAAATAGTTGGAATTGGAAAGGGTTATTAAAGAACTGATCAAATTTCCTAAATAATCCAATCAGAAAAATCAGTATTACAGTAGGTTGACATTATACTATCATAAATGGCATGATAATGACTAAGGTTATTCATTTAATTACTTAATATATTTCTTGATGTTTCTTTGGGTTGCTTTACCTCAGAGCAGCATTTTTCTTATACACATTGGTCTAAATGGCCAGGTCTCGAGGATCCTGAGGGCTCAGAGAAGATTGGGGGAAGAGGACCCACTAGCCATACAATGGCTTGGGAAGATTTATTGTAACCATACATGTGTACAATAAATCTTCTCAAGCCACTGCACTGCAGCATGTCAAAATTCTACAGATTAGGGGTTTAAAGCACTGATCAGCATCACTAGCACAACAAATGAATCTTCCAGTGTTTTTCAAATATCAATTCCTGTTTTAATTTTTTTACCTATATCTTATAAAAATATATAAATTCAATATATTTTCAAGTATATAAATTCATACAAAAAGTAATACTTACCTTTTCCATTTGGTGCTCATTTTATAAAGATAAAATATAAATAATTTCTTCCAGTGTTCTGATACCATTCCAAAGATATGCAGCATTCCTTTTTGCATCTCCATTCAACATTTGATTCTGATTTTGAACATCTCCATTCAACATTCAACAGATGAGATGCAACGTTCTGATTTATGCTCAGGAGTTTGATTTGAACTACTGTCAACATTTTACTTTTCAAGTTTCAAAATTCTCCCAAAAATTAACAAAAAACTTTTTTTTTTAAAATAGAAAGATTTTGGAAGTAATACACTAAGTATGTCTATTCTTTTTCCCCCATTTTACTCTCTCTTCCTTAACCTCTTTCAGTATTTCTAGAATTATTTTTATCATCTCAATATTCATTGCAGAAAGGATATCTATATGTTGAAGGAGTGCATAGGAGATGAACCCCCAGAAGAGGTTGTAGGTAGGTCAAAAAAGGGTAAAGCACCAGCTGCTCACCAGATAATATCAAGAAGTTTCACACAATGATCAGTGGACAAATCCTGCCATCCTGAGAACGATCATCAAAACCACGAATTAGATGTATGAAGGTGTCCCATTCTACTGTTCACAATATCATCTGAGACAATCTTCTCTCACAGAGCATGTATAAGTCTCATATCCACTAGTTGCTGTATCATCACATAATGGAATGGTGTATCAATTGCCGCAAACTGTGTGACCATTACCTGATGAGTGACAAGTGGGAAAACATAGCCACATAAAAAGAAGGATGCATCTACCTGGACAACTGCGACAAGTCCCCTCAATATATTATTGAACAAACAGCCTATCACAAGTAGTACAGAGAATGTGCCAAATGTCTTCCCAAGACCTCCCCCTCATCATCATCATCATCCTCCTCAAGCAGCCATGGGCTACGGAGGTCCAAACAAACCGTGCAATTTAGTTCTCCAAGCAAGTCTATCCTGAGCTACATCTACTGCATCTGGCCACTGCACCCAATTCTAACAAGGTCTTGTTTGACATTGTCTGCCCACTGCATCCTAGGTCTCCCTTTCCTTCTGAGGCCTTTAGGCACACTGTTCATAACCCTATTCGCCAATCTATAATTATTCATATGGGCAACATGGCCAAACCAACGGAGTCTCTCTCTGCACAATATGCTGCTTAAAGGAGGTTGCAAACTCCTTTGCCTAATCTCATCATTAGTTACAAAGTTGAACCACCTAATGCCCAAGATACTATGTAAGCATCTGGAATCAAAAGCATCTAGTTTCCTGTTATCTTGTTTACAAAGTGTCCAAGTTTCATTACCATAACTAACCCTAGAAAGAACCAAACTATTATACAGTCTAATTTTAGTCTTTAGGTGTATACGCCTATTTCTCCACACTCTCCATAGGTTCTTAAAAGTCCCAGCAGCAATCCCTATTCGTCTGTTAATCTCATGCCACACATCACCATTATCTGTTACATAGCTCCCAAGATAATTAAACTGTGACACCTGCTCAAGACTGCAACCCTTCAGATTAACTGAATCACAGCCTGCCTGACCAATTTTCATCACTTTAGTTTTCTCTCTGTTTATAACCAAACCTACTCTACTACCAGTCTCATCAACAGCTCGAATGAAAGAGTTCATCTCATCAACATCATTTGCCAAAAGGACTAAATCATCAGCATAATCTAAATCAGAAATTTTCGTATCTCCAGCCCATTTAAGGCCAAAATTTTTCCCTTGAAGTGAATTTCGCATAACATAATCAATAACCAAGCTAAAAAGAAAAGGAGACAAAATGCACCCTTGTCGAACACCAGAAGTAATGCTAAACCAATTGCTACAAGCCTTACCAACTCTCACACACGACTCGGTGTTATTATAGAGAGCTTTCATAATGTTAACTAACTTGTCTGGTATACCATATGATCTCACAATCAACCACAAATTATGACGATCAACAGAGTCAAAAGCCTTTTTGAAATCAACAAAGCTAGCAACCAAAGGTTTCTGAAACTCTAAACATTTCTCAAGAATCTGCCTAAGTGAAAATATCTGATCCACACATCCCCTACCACTTCTGAATCCACATTGCTCATCACGCAATTGCCTGTCAACCAGATTCTTAATTCTATTAAGCACAATCATGGAAAGAACTTTACCTGGAACAGAGAGTAGGCTGATACCCCTATAGTTATCACAAGAACTGCGATCACCTTTTTTGAAAATAGGGATAACAATAGCTCTGGTAAAATCCTTAGGAACCATGCCTTTATCATAAAAGATATTCAGAATTTCAGTCATCCAAGTGGTAACCGAAACATTCCCAGCTCTAAGCATTTCCGTAGTAATTTCATCTACCCCTGGGGATTTATGAAGTTTAAGTTTAGAAACAGCCAAAATAACTTCAGATTGTGTTATAGGACCAACATTAAAGCCACCAATGCATCTATCACCACCAATGCATCTATCCATTGCAAACAATGGGAGTAGAACTAACTACATTGTTTAGAACATCACTGAAATGCTCAGCCCACCTAGCCATGACAGAATCCTCCCCTTCTATAACCTTACCTTGTTTATCCTTCAATCCTTGTATGCCTGTCCGTTTTCTACCACACAAAACATTAACTATCTGGTACAGCTCTCTGCTGTTGTGCTGTCTAACTGCTTCCTCGGCTTTGTCAGCCAAACCATCAAGCCAAAGATTCTTATCAGCAGCTAACTGATCCTTTACAAGTTTATTAAGGTCTCTGTAATGCTTTCTATTAGGACTAGTAGGGTATTGATTAAGGGCATTCCTGCAGTTCTTTCTTTCCAAAATAAGCTCAAGTGCCTTATCACTCAGATAATTTTGCCTCTTCTGCTCCTTTTTTCCTAAAAGAGTACTGTTAGTGTCCAAAAAAGCCTGTTTAAAATGATCCCATTCTTCCTCAACTTCAGTAGTAAGCAAACCATGACTGTCATAATGACTAAGTAACCTATCATGGTAAGCTTTGGCTATAACTGGATCTTTCAGAGCTTCAGTATTAAAAGCAAATTTTTTAACCCTAGCACAACACTTTTTAAGTTTAAGTTGCAACACACTTTTAACAAGGTAATGGTCAGATCCAATTTCAGCTCCCCTATATGCCCTGGTATTCCTAACAGAACTAGCCCATTTGCTGTTAATTAATATGTAATCAATCATATTCTTATGCAGCCCAT
The DNA here is from genome assembly GCA_038380435.1 of Ryuthela nishihirai. NCBI lineage: Eukaryota > Metazoa > Arthropoda > Arachnida > Araneae > Heptathelidae > Ryuthela > Ryuthela nishihirai. The sequence goes on along the minus strand of JAWZYU010000028.1, from coordinate 25,958,245 downwards.
CAGGTGAAACCCATGTGTACTTATGTATGTCGCGGTGTTTATAATAAGTGTTAGTTATTCTGAATCCATTGAGTTTACTTACCTGTAGGAGACGTTGCCCATTGCCATTGCAGCTACCAATACCAAAAGGGCCTATTACTCCTCCCCAAAGGTCAGAGTCAGTACCAACTTTGGCATTGAAGTCACCAAGAACAAGGGTAATATCTCCTTTCTTGACAGAATTCAAAATATCCTGAAGTTGTTCATAAAACCTATCCTTCTCATCCTCATCGGCATCCTCAGTGGGGGCATAACAGCAGATAACATTCAAGTCTTTAACGCTTGTCTGAAATTTTGCTGTAATAAACCTTTCATTAATGCACTCATATCCTAGAAGAGCATCGCTAGCGTGTCTGCTGAGAAGCAGACCCACGCCTTGGTGATGCTTATTGTCGTCCCTCCCTGAAAAGAGAAATTTAAGATTATTTTTAAGAATCTGACCTTTATCTGTCCATCTGGTCTCTTGCAAGCCAAGAATATCTAAATTGTAACGGTGGAATTCTTGTGTGAGGACATCAAGAGAAAAAGCTCTGTGCAGAGTCCTCACATTCCAACTACCTATGGAGAGAAAATGGTTAGTGGGATGTTTAAAGAAACTATGTTTATTGAGAGAGGGAATGCCGACAATATCAAACAGCCCCCTAATCGCAGACATGGGGCAAAGACCCGTTCCCCCACTACTAAAGGCTGAAGCCATCTACACTGGAAGACTTCCTCCAATGTAGAATTTGACGATGCCAATAGAAGCAAAGAGTTCAGGTGCCTGCGATGACTTCTGCTCAGGATTATCCACCAGCGTATAAACATATCCTGTGAATCTATTCACTTGGGGCTGTCAACCCACAAACAAACAGAAAACACAGCAGAAGATTTTCCCTCCACAGAAGCCCACCAGTGCAGCAAAATCAGGATCCATAATCAAGCTCAGAGCCATATATCTGTCCAGTCCAGTAGGTTTATATGGTCAGCACCAGGACCCTGTGTGGTTGACCACTCCTCAGCAGGGTAGAAAAAAAAGAAAAGTAGCCATAGTTGTCCAGATCAGTAGGCCACACTAATCTGGCAGCCCTCCCCTTCCGTTCACTTCCACAAGAGAGTATCTCTTTTGAAAGTTACTAACGGTCCGCACCACGAGAAGGCGGGGTTGGACATTAGGTGCTAGGCCTGGCCAGTTCCCCCTACTGTTATAAAAATATTCTGGAGTCAATATATTGGGAAGAATTGTGTATCTTGTATGATACAGACATCAACACTGTATGGTCACATCAACACAAAGTTTCAGTCATACCTCAGTGTCTATGTGCACACATCTTCAATGAATGACAAAGAAAACCAGAATTTTGCAGACTGTCGATGAATTATGGAAAACCTTCTAAAGAGGAATGGCACCAATTAGATATCACAGTGCTTCACAGAATCCTACTCAGTGGAAGATACACTGTATGGCAATTGTTACACAACAGGAATACCAGACCGATGGTGGCATCAATGAATGTGATAGTGTATGGACCTTTGAAAACAGTACCATTATTCATATGCATTATAATTATTTTGGTCCATTAGTTGATTTTTAAATTTTTACATGCATTGCCAGATTTTTTTATTACATCACCCTAAAAAAGTTAAATATTTTATTTTCATAAAATCCAGAATTAAATGTTGTTTAATTTGGTACATGTCTTATTTCCTTTCATTAATCATTTGGCAAAAAAAAGTTGTTTTTTTTTAGCTAAGCAAGTTAAAAAAAAGAGCTTAGTCTAGTTTCATTAGTTTTTCAGGCTGGGCACTGAAAGGGTTAAAAACATATACTGGATAGTCTTGATAGACTTCTGTCTCTTAACAGCTGTCCAGTGGATCCTCTTTCCTAATCTTCTCTGAGCCCTTGTGACTTGGCCATTTAGCCCATTGTGTGCATAAAAGTGCCACTCAGAAGTAAAACAATCAAACTCTGGTCATAAATGATGATCCAAATTATTTGGCTAGTGACTAATTTTTATCTACAGAATAACTGCATTATTAAATATGTTTAAACCAAACACAAATTATTAAATACACAATTTTACAGAGAATTAATGCCTATTATGTCTGATAGTAATAAATAAATTAACAAGAAAACACACAAAATTACATGTTTACAGTACTTGTATTGCTTGAAAGATTTGCATAAGTTAACAAAACAAGAACCAGTCAGTCTCTCTTTCAAATGGGTTTACATATATCCAAAAGTGGATCGTATTTTATCAATGTGCATACATAATGCCTATTTTGTAGTGTTTGCAAAAAATAAAAAATAAAATTATTGCAATTTAACTTCCTTGCTACAGCGACTAAGCTATAGTACACAAAAATACTACAATTTACTAATACTTGTTTAAAAAATATAATTTGAAAAAAAGTAATTGTTAAAACTATACAGTCAAATGCACAAATGTTAAAATTATTAATACCAGAAGGAAGAAAAAAATGTGAATAAAATAATATTGTAATGTGAAGAGGTTTACATTGCACTAAGAATTCACCAAATTGTAATGCAACAACATAAATTTTTCAAAACTTTTTCCTGAGTGAGGATCTCCTGACCCTTCTTTCAACTGGTAAAAGGATTAAGTGCTAGTATATAAGCCAGACCAGAGCCAGAAGTTACCTCACAGGATCTGGTCTTTTTTCCTCTGGTGACTTAGAAAATTTAGCAGGCTACCAATTTTTTAAATATTTTTGGACTGGTTGTCATTATATTTCTGTATTTTCTATTTTCTACAGCATAAATATTCTACCCAGAATCTGATATATATTATTCAGACCTCATGCCATAGTTATAGCATCGCATAGTATGTAGCATCTAACACATGAACTCATATTGGCTTGACAGCAACTACTTGAAGATATTTATTACCCAGATTTTTTGTTTGTTTTTTTCAAAAATTTTAGCTTTTCTTTATAAGTAAATGGAACAGGCCATTTAATATGTTCAGCTTGGCAGCAAAATATGTTATTTACACCTATGTTCTAAATAATAAGAAAATACAGAACATTAAAATTTGGTTTTAATCTTTAGTTATTATGGGATTAGTAACATGATTTAGTAACAATAGATATTACCTCAGCAACCATTTCTGCTGCATTCCCTCTTGGGCTTCTTATTATGGGAACAACTCCTTAAAAATCATAAATATTTTCAATAAATATACTGAAAGCATAATTTATATATCACTACATATCAAAAATGATTTTTAGAAACAACTGAATTAACACTGATATTCCAGAACTCAGTGTCCTTACTTTAAGCTACAGATGCCCTCCAAATTATTAAAGAACTTCCTTGTTATGGCAATGTAGAACCAAATTCAAAACTTCGTAACTTCTAAAATTAGTTTTTTATTCATAATTGGTTGTGCCAACACTAAAGATAAAGATCTAAATCTCGAATTTTCAACAATTCATTTTTTAGAGCAGAGGTTCTCAAACTTTTTGATACAGCCACGCCACAGAACTGTAGATAAAGTGATGTGCCCCCTTCACAACTGCCTACAATGTAGGACTTACATAGTGAAACCTAATGATTTCTTTACATTCTTCAGAGCTTTCTTAGGTCCTTCCTAGCTACAGCAACCCAGAGATTGAGAACCTATGATTTAGAGCAGCGGCAGACAGCCTACAAAAGCCCATGGGCCAATATGACCCACCACTGCTTTTCATGAGGCCTGCAATCACGTATGTTGACGTCAAAAATTTACATGACATTCCACTTTTTTTTTAATTCTAATTGTTGTTATTGTCACAAATTTATAACTAATGCGATTATTTTTGTAATTTTCTCAATGAAATATTGTGTATATTAACTTGAGATACACAGCAAAATGTATAATAATGTAATTTAATATAAATGATTCTGATGTAATCAGCATTAAATGCTCTTGAGAAATACCATTCTATATCTAGCTGGCTATAAATTTAAAATCTTTTCTAATTTTAATCTAGCTAGCTACCAATTTTTACTACTATTTTCATAGTCAAGACGTGTTTTTTTTACCATGGTGTAATTTTTACTTAAAGATATTTTAATTCTTCCAAAAGTTCCAAAGAAATACATGGAAAATATTACCATAGATAGTGTCTCCTTAAACTTCTTTTGCTGGTTCAACCAGTCTTGTTATCTTCCTTGCATTGTTCTTGGGTCCTTCATTGAAGATCTTAAGTTGGCTGCCAATGCTGATGTAAAGCATTGTCATTATCATTTGTTGTTTTAACACAGTCCTTTTTTATAGGCAGACATTATCCATATGGTCACTTTTCACTAACCAATGTAGGTCATGTTCATTGTATTCCTTATAATTCATATTGCAGAAAGTGGTTGCTCGTGTAGCTTTAACTTAAAATTAAATACCTTAAAAAACATTTAATCAACAAAATTTCAACTTAAAAACATTAAAATCCAAACATGTCAACTTGCAAATTAAGGAAATAAGCTAGAATTTCTGCATGGCAACATGTTTCTCCCCAAGCACCATGGGCTTTCAATAAATATTTTAGCAGACTTTTGATTTCAAAGACTTTTTTTTTTACTTTAATGCTTCTAAAATTATTTTTATTGCCTCTCAAATGGATACTGAAATTATAAACAATAATTAATTACAAACAATTAAAAGTTAAACTGCTAGAGATCTATAATGGTGGCAATCAGAACAAACATTAGGATTACTCAGAGCACGATTTTTAAATGGTAGGATTTTATTTACCAATATTTTAAATTACATTTAAAGCATATAAACAAATTAAGGTCAGGAAATTGCGCTTTTTAACCAAAATTTCTGCGGAATTTTAGAATTAAACTTTTCCGTAACAGTTATGCAGCTTCGTAATAACTGCTCGTTCTCAAATTCAGTGAATCAATTAAACTTTAAATGCTCTGAAACATTTTTTTAATTTTTTTTCATAGTTCTTTTTCATTTCTTATTTAAATTATCTAGTTTTTAAGGCAAAAATATTTTTATGACACTGCTTTACTTAGGCTTAGTGTTTGCTAATCGTCAAAAATCTAAGAATATGCACAAATGACTAATTTAGAAAAAATGAAATAAATGAATCGAAATATTATCAACTGTTTATATTATAACAAAATAATATAGAAAAATTGGGGAGGAGGAATACATATTTTTGAAATTTTACTAAAGATAAAGTGGAAAAAATACAGCAAAATTTTGCAATGTTTAAAAAAAATGCTTAAAATATTTCACCTGCCATTTTTTTTTTCTACAAATTTTTGCCATTAGGAACAATTAAATGCTTTTTCTATTGGTATATATGACATATTTCAGTTCATTAGTTACTTCAGGATGAGATTCTAAAATTGCTTATTTTATTTTCTGAAAACACTTTAAAATAAATATGGCCACCTTAGTGAGTTCAGTTTCAGAAACCCGACACTGTAAGGGTCAAAGATGTAACATCACGACATATAGTGCCAGATGAAGCCCGCTGTTTCTTGGGGAGAAACATATTATCATGCAGAAATGCTAGCCCGTTCCTTAAGTTGCAAGTTGACCTGTTTGGATTTTAATATTTTTAAGTTGAAATTTAGTTGATTAAATGTTTTTAAGGTACTTAATTTTAAGTTAAAGCTACTTGAGCAACCACTTTCTGTCATATGAGTCAAAGAATACAATTCAACATGACCAACATTGGTTACTGAAAAGTGACCATATGGACAGTGTCTACCTATAAAAAAGGACTGGTATCCAGCACTAAAACAACAAATGACAACGACAATGCTTTACATCAGCATTGGCAACCAATAAGTGAAAATTATAGGCAGCCAACTTAAGGTCTTTGATGGGTTGGGTTGTTTTACCTCTGAGTGGCACTTTTTTGCACACCATGGGCTAATTGGCCAGGTAACAAGGACCCCGAAGGCTCAGAGAAGGTTGGGGGAGAGGACCCACTGGAACAGCTTGTTGGGAGACAGATGGTAGCCTCCCGTCAAGGCCATCCAGCATGTTCTTTAACGTGCACAGGGTATGGCTCTCCCACACACGTCATGGCTTAACCGATGGCTTGGAAAAGGCTTGGAAAAGGCTTGGAAAAGCCACATCCGATGGAAAGTGGATTTTCCAAGCCCATCGGTGTCCCCTACTGACCATGGGCAGGGCGGGGAATTTTGCAGAGATAAATCTCAATGTTGACCTAGCTGGGACTCGAACCTGGGAACTGCAGATTACAAGCCTGGCACGCTACTGACTGAGCCCCCCGCCCCCAAGGTCTTTGATGGAGGGCCCTTCCAAGAACAACGCATGTAAGATACCAAGACCGGTTGAGCAAACATAAGAAGTTTAAGGAGACACTAGCTATGGTAATATTTTCCATCTATTTACTTTGGAATGTTTGGAAGAATTAAAAGTGTCCTTAAGTAAAAATCACACCATGGTAAAAAAACTCATGGCTTAACTATGAAAACAGATGTAAGTTAGATATAGAACGGTACTGCTTAAGAGCATTTAACATTCACTACAGTATAAATACAGGGTTGTTGTTGTTTTTTCAAAGTAATGGAAACACCGACAGCGACTGGAGTACACACAATGCACTGTATGCATATCACAGGGATGACATTACCCTAATGTGAGGTATATAAAGGGGAGAAGTACGATGTCGGCTATCACGTAGCAGTGTCACAGGGGCAGCTGAAACAGCTGTTGTGGTGTAATTGCCGACAATGTCAGATCTCATGACTTCCAAAAAGGATTAATCATTGGTATTCATCTTGAAGGAGCTTCAGTAACGAGAACGTCAGAAATAGTAGGGTTACACGGGGAACTGTATCAAGATTATGACTACCTATCAAAAAGAACAGGGCATTGTCTCTAAATGTGCAAATTGTGGATGCCATACGAAGTTGTCAGATAGGGATAGGCGAATGTTAGCATGGACTGTGCAATGGAACCACAGCACTGCAAAAAAGCAGCATAGTTGAACACCAGTCACAATGGTTCCATTTCCATTATAACAGTTCATCAGGAACTTCATCGTGCTGTTATTTATGGCTGGGCTGCAATCCACAAACCTCTACCAACATCAATGCAACAAAACGTGTAAGGTAAAACACGAGCAACAAAATGTGTAACAAAACAAAGCACATAAAAACTGGGATGCTAAAGACTGACAACATTTCATCTAGTCTGATGAATCATGTTACACATTGTTTCCCACCACTAGTAGAGTGTACATCTGGCGAAAACCCAGAAGTTTACCAACCCGACTGTTTGGTCCAACTGTGAAGCATGGAAGTGAATCCATGATGCGTGGGATACCATATCATGGCATTCCTTAGGGCCATTAGTTATTCTGCAGGGTTGTGTCACATCCGCAAAGTATAAATCTATTCTCGAGGACCACCTGCACCCATTATTGCGGCCATTGTACCCTAATGACCATCCCTGGTTTCAAGCTGATAATGCACCCATGCATTGTGCAAAATATGTCAAGTTGTGGTTTGCATAGCATGAAGATGAGGTACAACAGCCACCCTGGCCACCTCAATCTGCAGACCTCAATATTATTAAACATATGTGGGAATATCTGGAGCACAAGGTGAGATCGCAAGGTCAGATCCAGCACCTCCAGCATAACTGGCAGGGTTGGGCCACATTTTACAGGAAGAATGGTCCCACATTCCATTACGTATGTGCATGACTTGTATGTCTATTCCACGTCAAATTGTTCTGTTCCAAATGCACGAGGTGGGCCTACAGCTTATTAATAAAATGTGCTCCACAAAGAGTATGTGTTTCCATTATTTTGATAAACCCCTGTACATGTATATTAAATATTTTATATATTGTGTATATGCATAAAGTTATATTTTTAGTGTGTTCTATGCATTAGAATTGGGGGAAACAATGCTTTTAAACAGAAAATGGCACAAAAATACAGCTATAATCTGATGTGGCTGCTACAATATCACAAAATTTGGGAATATTACACTGAATGAACAAACTATTATATACTATACAGGTAATACATGCTATTAGGTAGTTTTAACCTTAGGTTAGGGGCAAAGGTGAAGCAACAGGTTATTAAGCTACATGTTAATAACCTATTGCTCCACCTTTTGACCTCAACAGCAGCCAGACATCTTGATAAGAACTGAATGAGGTGTTGAAAATATGGAGGTCGTATTGCCATCCATGAAGTGAGGATCGCTTGTCGTAGAGTATCTACAGTTGCAAAGGGGGTTGGAGGCTTGAACAGATCTTTCCATTCGTCCGACAAATTCTCAATGGGGTTGAGGTCCGGCAATTCAGGGGGCCATTCAAGTGTGGTAAACTTACTTGAATGCTCCTGGAGCCAATTGGTTGCCACTCGGGAAGTACGTGGTGTTGCCCTGTTGAAAGATGGCATCATGGTACAGAAAGTGGATCATTACAAATGGTTGTAGATGGTCGGCAAAGATGTTCACATATCCTGTGCTAATGTCAAAGTTCTTGCAGATACAAGGAAGCTTTGTTGTTTGGGTTGTTTTACCTCTGAGCAGCACTTTTTTGCACACAATGGGCTAAATGGCCAGTTCACATGGACCCCGAAGGCTCAGAGAAGGTTGGGGGAGGAGACACACTGGAACAGCTGTTGGGAGACAGATGGTAGCCTCCCGTCAAGGTCATCCAGCGTGTTTTCTAACGTGCACAGGATATGGATCTCCCGTACACGGGGCCACGGCTTAACGTCCCATCGGACAGACGGCGCCTTTCCAAGCTCATCGGTGTCCCCTACTGACCGTGAGCAGGGCGGGGAGTTTTGCGGAGATAAATCTCAATGCTGACCCAGCTGGGACTCGAACCTGGGAACTGCAGATTACGAGCTTGGCCCGCTACCGACTGAGCACCCCGGCCCCAGATACAAGGAAGCCCAAGTAAATGTACCCCAAACTGCAGCACTGCCTCCATCTGCTTGTACAACCCCAATTTGGCAAGCTGGGTCCACTGCTTTGTGTGGCTTACACCACACATGCACCATCTCATTCAGTGTGATAGAATTGAAACCATGATTCATCAGACCAGATTGCGATTAGGCTGCAGTTTGCAAATATCTATCGCAATTTCCAGTTGCGATAGATATTTGCAAACTGCAGCCTAATCGTTTGGTGCCTTGCAGTCAACAAGCGGATGTGATGTGGACATCAACTGCCATAGTCTATTTTTTCATAGTGCATGGATAGTCAATGTGCATATACTTGTGGACAAGCCTTCATTCGATTCTGATGTTATATACTACATGGTAGCCACGAGATTCCTTGTAATGATACGGGATAGTCTGTGCTCACCTCGAAAGTTAATTGCACATTTATGTGCACATTTTGCCCACTGGCTGGAAGTTTTGCTGTATTTCATGTAATCTTGGTATATCCCAACAGTTTAACAGTTGTGGTAATTGAACAACTGGCCTTCCTAGCACCTACTATCTGGCCATGGCAAACTCACTTTTGTCACTGCTTTTACCCACGATTACTATTCCATAACTAGTTTCCAATGTGTAGAGACCTGCTCTATTTTATAAACATTGCCAGTTTCAGCATCCCACGACTGGACACGATACTTCTGCTTTGCATATTGTTATTGGGGTGTATATAATAATTTGTCCATTCAGTGTATGTTGTTTGAAAGCACTTACATTTGTCAACTGGTCTTTTTAATGAAGAAGTAATGAAATCGAAGTATGGAAATCAGCTAACAAAATAAAATTTTACATGAAATGCTTAGTGAAAGGTAATGCCAGCTCAAAGATCCCATTTGAATATGAAAGGATAACTTGAGGATATACAATCATATTATCAACTTGTTATATTGTTCAATTGCAATCATAACTATTTCAAAATGACTAATTTCATGATATAATGCTTACAGCCATTAATGGGAGAGAACTTGCTCAGCAGCCAGAAGTCAGTGGTAGCATTTGTAATGTTATCAGGAGTTGGGTTTGCATTCCACCTAACACAAGGTAATTTTTCCTCTATACTCAAGATATTTCAATTTTTGCTTTACACTTTATGTCTCTTACACTGCTTTTGCTATTTCCAGAATTAAAAAACAATAATTTTTTAATATTAATCATATGCGAACTCACTGCAAAATTCATTATAATTTTCCACTAAAACCAAAAGAAAACTTTATATAAAAAAAAATCCTTCCTCAGCCTTTGAGTTCCATTTCGAAAATTTAGGATTGCTTATTATATTTTAATTACTTGGATTGCTGATTTTTTGGGTCTTTTTAATTTTGGACAAAATGCATACAAATATATGCAAATTTTATATTTATTTACAACATACAAATACCTTTTGAACTAAAACTTTATAAAAAAAACAATATGCAAATGTATAATAATGAAGTTTATTTATTTACTAAAATGCAAACTGGTAGTTAGTTAACATAATGAAAGCTCTCTATAATAACACTGAGTCATGTGTGAGAGTTGGTAATTCTTGTAGTAACTGGTTTAGCATTTCTTCTGGTGTTCGACAAGGGTTCATTTCTCTTCACTTCATTCTTTTCTCTTCACCTTTGTTATTGATTATGTTATGCGAAATTCATTTCAAGGGAAAGATTTTGGCCTTAAATGGACTGGAGATACAAAAATTTCTGATTTAGATTATTCTGATGATTTAGCCCTTTTGGCAAATGATGTTGATGAGATGAACTCTTTCATTCGAGCTGTTGATGAGACTGGTAGTAGAGTAGGTTTGGTTATAAACAGAGAGAAAACTAAAGTGATGAAAATTGGTCAGGCAGGTTGTGATTCAGTTCATCTGAATGGTTGCAGTCTTGAGCAGGTGTCACAGTTTAATTACTATGGGAGCTATGTAACAGATACTGGTGATATGCAGCATGAGATTAACAGATGAATAGGGATTGCTGCTGGGACTTTTAAGAATCTATGGAGATTGTGGAGAAATAGGCGTATACAACTAAAGACTAAAATTAGACTGTATAATAGTTTGGTTCTTTCTAGGGTTATTTATGGTAATAAAACTTGGACGCTGTGTAAACATGATAACAGGAAACTAGATGCTTACGTAGTATCTTGGGTATTAGGTGGTTTAACTTTGTAACTAATGATGAGGTTAGGCAAAGGAGTCTGCAACCTCCTTTAAGCAGCATACTGTACAGAGACTCCACTGGTTTGGCCATGTTGCCCGTATGGATAATTATAGATTGGCGAATAGGGTTATGAACAGTGTGCCTAGAGGCCTCAGAAGGAAGGGGAGACCTAGGATGCGATGGGCAATGTCAAACAGGACCTTGTTAGAATTGGTGTGCAGTGGCTGGGTTGGATGCAGCAGATGTAGCTTAGGACAGATATGCTTGGAGAATTAAACTGCACGGTCTGGTTGGACCTCCGTAGCCCATGGCTGCTTGAGGATGATGATGATGATGATGAAACCACAGAAGGTGCTTCAGAACTTACTGCACAGCTATGGGCTATGGACTATCTTATTCAAAATATCCACAAGGTATACAGAATGAAAGTTTTACCCTAAGCACTTCTCTGCAACTAAACTTTTACATGTTTATTTTTTAAGGTTTTCAGAAACAATTTCCATGTTTAACAAATACACATTGATTCAAAAAATGCTGTCTTTTATAGATCTTATTTAGCTTAGTAGTTTTAAGTAAGGGATCAATGGTATACATTTACATATATTCATCACATATTATTCATGATTTAACTTCATGAACTAACCAAAAAATAGATAAAATTTTTACATTCCAGCAATGATAACAAAGAGAAATTTAGAACCAATTCTAATACTTTTTATCAACATTCTGGTACTTTTCTGGAGTGCTTCCGACACATTTTAGTGGAAAGGAGTTGACAACACTGATTAGTATACACAGGATGATTGTCATATTGGGCTGGATGTTTGAAAATTTCAAATTTAAAAATCAACATACCTAATGTAACAAATACTGAAAAAAGGCTATCTACAATGCTGTCAATAATTGTTTCCATTTCTGTGTCTTTAACATCTCCTCTGTTAACAGCTGCAAGAATAAAGTTTTAGTTTTAAGATTCAGTTTAAAATGGAAATAAAAGGAATCAAACTTATAATGACAGTAAGTTTATATAAGGGTTATTTCAGAAGCATACAAGACTTGTTTTTTTAAACTGGCTTTATTACTATAAGGCAAGCAGTTATTATAAGTACTACTTTCTATATAATCTTCTAGAAGATTAAAACATTTTCTCAATGCCGTTGAATATAGGATATTTAGTCTTTAGCATTGCTGGTGCTTTGTCTCCCAACTCAAAACTTGGCACACCACTTTATTACACTTTGTAGACTCATTATATACTTCAATAAAGCTGGTGATGAATTCTGCTTGGCAATATTTTTCACATTGAGAAATTAAATCACAGCATGCACTTTCTCTCATGAACAGCCATTTTTAACTGATGGTATGTCAAAATTACAACCTAACAGTGTTCCCACAGTGGCATTTTACAGTCAAATGACCTAACATTGTTTACATACTGCCCTAACTAAATATTTTAACTCTAATATAATTATACACTCTGCAGACTTTTTGAAAAACTCATACATCAATATATATCAGCTTCACTATTATTTACGTAAGCTAACTATAAGCTAAGCAAGACCCACTAACTACACCTTCCATGGTCCACAATGAACGTACATTGACAGAACCCGGAATGAGAGGCTCAAGACTTCAAATTTGGCTTTTTGTACAAAAAAAACACTTCAATTTTTAAAAATATAACTACAGATTGTAACAACAAAAAAGATTCAGCACATACTAGCAACTAGCAATTAACAAAGTGTAATCAGAAAATGGATTAACATGAAAGATAAATAACTTAGCCATTTATTGAATGTATGCCCACTGATGTAACCCTTCTGTGCTAGAGGGCACTGTTTGGGGGTGATGCAACTAGCTAGAGGGGTGAAGTGGGAACAGAGAACAAACTTGTGTTTGCTGTCAGCATTCGTAAATCAGACACATTATGTGTAACATGGAGTGTTTCACAACAGCTGAGATGGCTGACATGCATCTGGCACATAGGGCTGCCAATGGAAACGGAGGAGCTGCTGTGAGTTTGTACCGACAGTGCTTCCCAAACAGGTGTGTGCCAAACCACCAGACATTTGCCAGTTTGCACCAGCAACTGCGAGAAACTGGAACATTCCATGCAAACATGCATGACACTAGTTGGGAAAGAACCATGTGCACTCCTGACATGGAAGAAGAGATCCTATGGCAGATTGAGGACAATCCAGGCACAAGCACACAAGCTATTGCATGTAGCCTCGGTGTGAACCACACCTTCATGTGGAGAGTGCTACATGAACAGCAATTATATCCATTTCATCATCAGAGAGTCCAGACATTACAATCTCAGATTACCCTCTTCGTGTTGTTCTATTTCTGAAATGGCAAGGCTTGTGGGTTGCTCACAATCAGCGGTGCTGCAAACCACAAGTGCTCAAAAAGAGGTCTGAGGGAAAAATCACGATCTGCCTGTAATGTGTGGGCCGACCACAGCTCATCAATGCTAGAGGTGGGCAAAGGCTATCCCGTATGGTATGAGCCAACGGAAGGGATGCTGTGGCACAACCTGCCCATAATTTGAATGCTGGTGATGGGAGTAATGTATCATAACACACAGTACATCGAACCCTGGTGAAAATGGGGCTGCGTAGCCACAGGCCACTCAGAGTGCCCATGCTAACCTCGGTTCACTGTCAAAAGTGCCTACAATGGGCACGCGAGCATCGAAACTGGACCTTGAATGATTGGAAGCAGGTCGTCTGATCCGATGAATCTCGTTTCCTGTTGCATCATGTGGACGGCTGGGTATGTGTGCATGGTTTACCTGGGGAAGTGTTGGCACCAGGATGCATCGTGGGACGAAAACAAGCCAGTGGAGAAAGTGTAATGCTTTGGACAATGTTCTGCTGGAAAACCCTGGGTCCAGTCATTCGTGTGCAGGAAGCTATGATGCCTACCACCTACCTAAACATCTTTGCAGACCAGGTACATCCTTTCATGGCAATGGTATATCCCTCTAGTAGTGCCTTCTTTCAGCAGAATAATGCACTATGCCACACTGACCAGATTGTTCAAAAATGGTTTGCGGAACATGAGGAAGACTTCCAGGTATTGCCCTGGCCTTCAAATTCCCCAGACATCAATCCAATTGAACATCTGTGGTTTGTGTTGGAGCATATCTGATCTGCGGTGGCTCAACCATGTAACTTACAATAGCTAAAGGATTTGCTGGCAATGTGTTGGTAATGATACCACAAGACACCTTTAGAAATCTTGTAGCTCCATGCCTCACTAGGAAGATTTGTTTTGGTGGTACGTGAAGGACCAACATCATATTAGGGCAAGTGGTCATAATATTTTGGCTCTTCGGCATATATAGCAGCAAATAAAAACTAAGAGTTTGTGCAATGTCTATTAGCATTAAAATAGAGAAATTTTTAAAAAAAAGTATTTTTCAAAGAATGATTTACTAATCTCACTTACCACCCCACTCCTTTTAATATAGCATTTTGAGCTAATCAGTGAATTATTTAAAATAAAAACAGTTTTTAATACCATTTATGCCAACCATTGCTTTGTCTGTTTACTTGCAAATGAAAAAGCTATTGGTTGGGTATATCAGAAATTAAGATATGCAGGCACAGTGTATACTTGCTACAATGGGATCGTTGACCCATTGGTCACTTTTTGCATAACATTTTGCATAACCTATTAACTATAAGACAAAACAAATATGTCTGTTCATTATTGTTACATCAGAATTTCCACTTTGGTAAGTGCAGAGCCTGATACAGCACACTGCTCTATGGCTGGTGAGTTTTGCTGCCATGGTATGATTATAAATAACATGAGCATATTCTAAATAAGAATGAAACTTTTCACTTGTCTCTTACCAAATGAGCATGGTCAAGATAATGAGGCTTTGAAAAATGCAGAAGCAAAAGAGATACGAATTTTTATTGGACTAATTGAAATCAACCTCAAATTTCATTAACCATGTTATGTAGCTTAATTTAGGAAATATGCTACTTCAAGCAAATAAATTTGATCTTCAAATAGGAGTCACATTTTTCAAATAACAAAACTCTGTTTATTGTTCATTTTCAATATTCATATATGTACATAAGTTCTTCCTTCCCACTACCACTATTTCTGTAGGGACAGGTAGTAATATTTCTGTAGGAGGTGTTGGACTCAGTCAGTAGCACACCAAGCTTGCAATGTGAAGTTACCAGGTTTAAGTCCCAGCTGTGGCAGCACATAGAGATTTATCTCCTCTAAACCCCAACCCTGCCCTTGGTCAGAAAGGGGACACTGAAAGGCATGGAAAAGACACAGTCCATTGGATGTGATGTTAAACCACAGCCTCATGAGCAAGAGAATCATATCCTGTGCACATTAAAGAACATGATGAATGGTTTAGACAGCTTATCTCTCTCCTAGCAGTTGTCTGGTGGGGTCCCCTTACCCTAAACAACTCTGAAACTTAGGGTCCTTGTGGCCTGGCCATTTAATCCACTGTGCACACAAAAGTTCCACTCAAAGGTAAAACTAGTCAACTCTAATATGTCAATAGTAAAGTTTTCAATTTTCCTATTATCAGTTACAGGGGTTTATCAAAATAATGGAAACACCGACGGCGACTGGAGTATAATAATGCGCCATATGCATATCATAGGGACGATGTCGCCCGCAATGTGAGGTACATAAAGGGGAGAAGTATGATGTCTGCTATCACAAAGCAGTACCACAGCGCAAGTGAAACACCTGTTGTGGTGTAATTGTTGCCAATGTCAGATCTCGGTGATCTCCAAAAAGGCATGATCATTGGTACGCATCATGCAAGAACTTCAGTACCAGAACAGCAGAAATATTAGGTGTAACATGAGAAACTGTATCGAAAATTATGACTACCTATCAAACAAGCAAATTGTGGATGCCACACAAAGTTATCAGATAGGAATAGGCGAACGCTGGCACTGATTGTGCAACCGAAGCACAAGATCATGGCACAGCAAATAGCAGCAGAGTTGAACACCAGTCAGAATGAGCTGAACACGTCTGGCCACCTCAATATTATTGTGCATTTGTGGGAATATCTGGAGCACAAGGTCAGATTGCAAGATCAGATCCAGCACCTCCAGCATCACTGGCACAGTTGGGCCATATTTTACAGGAAGAATGGTCCCACATTCCCTTACCATATGTGCATGGCTTGTATAAGTCTATTCCATGTCAAATTATATCTGTTCTGAATGCCTGAGGTGGGCCTACAGCTTATTAATAAAACATTCTCTGCAAACAGTATGTGTTTACATTATTTTGATAAACCTCTATTTTCTTATAACTGACCCTTCAACAAAACAAAGATTTCACTTCCAAGTCTGATTTTCAATATCAATTTCAAAATTCTGCTAAATGAACTTCTATTGCAATTCAATATTTTTTAAATTAATATTACATACATTGTTAACACTGGCATATCTGCAGAAACACAAAAGAATAAATGTCAAAACTGAATGCAAAAATTTTAACATTATAAATTAAACTAAATATTATATCCCTTTTTAAGTTTTGGAAATAATTTGACACTCATATTTCATGTACTGTTACATCAAATGTTTTCAAAATGGGCTTCTTCACACATAATGAAGAAATATGCCTAACTTGGTATATTTTAAAATATTGATCAAACTTTATTTCTGTTATTAACATTTTCCAGAGATAAACTTATTGTTAAGAGATTGAGTTAAAGTCAAATATTACATATATCATACCAAGATAAGAAACCATGGATCTATCCTGATGTTTCAAAATGAACATATCATCTTCAAGTGTGATGAAGTTGAGATATTGATCAAAGACCTAAAACAAAAGTGGTAAAGAGAAATCGTTTAAGACATCCATGTAAATTATACTAGTAAAACATTTTGCAGGCATCATAAAATAATTGACTACCACATTCTGTTAAAACATCATCAAAAACTACGTGAATTATTAATGCAAAAATTTAAGTAGACACTACCTGTAGTGCTAGCTGAACACACATCAAGATAATTACACATTTCCCATGTGCACCAGAAAAGAGTTCTCAATTTTTTATGGTCAGAAGCTACAGAAGTGCATAGAATTCAAAGACGAATGTTAACCCATTACAGTTGGCATGACATATCACAAAATACATCAGATAACAGTTTTAGCATCATATGCTTTGTACGCATTGCCAAATTTTGCTTAAAACATAGTTCAACTATGCTTACTAAATTTTATTATTAGTAGGTGTAGACTTTAATCATTTTGGAGAAAACATAAGGGCATTATTGGTTAAAACTTTGAGCAGTTTGCTTGTATTGATATTGTTTTAAGACTAAAATAATTTAAGTATAGTCAAATCCATTAATAACAAATTTGAAGGGACAATTAAAAACTTTCATTATATCCATAAAATCTCTAAGAAGTATCAGTCAAAAATATTTACAAAAGGAAATATGCTATTATATATTTAAGCACAAATAGTATAAAATGTAAAATTGAAAAAAAAAAAGGACTGTTTAAACACAGATAATAAAGACTGCTTACTCATTTTTTAACAAGCAATGCATCTAATGAACACTTTTTTTTTATTTGTTTTGAAGCAATGGACAGCTTAGTGGTAAATTCTGGCTCCTAACCACTAGAAAAGAACTTCTTCAATGTTGGGTGTAAAACCAATCTATGTAATTTTCTTGATCAGCACCTCTACATTTTGCAAATTTGTTTATTAAAATTATTACTAAAGAACTCTGTAGAATTCTGTAAATAAAATAAATACCACCTTAAGCAGCTGCTTGCCACAGAGGTATGCCATAGTAGAAGTTATATGCCATAGTAGAAGATCTGTGAGGATGGCGGGATCTCAGCAGAAAAACAACTTGAACATCCGTGCCTTACAAGGGGCTCGAACCTAGGTCCCTCTGATCAGTAGCTAAGCATGCTAACCACTTGGCCATGTACCCTTGGGAATTTTAATTTTCTTTTCAACATCCTCACAAATTTTACGATTTCACTTTTCTCTGCCAAATTAAGAAATATTCATTTTTGGGACATCTTATTGCAAAACCTTATAGAAGCTTGCCACAAAACTGTTCACTTAGTAAAGAAATAAAATGGAATATTTCACCTCATATTAGTTTCAGAATTCACCAAAGACAAGGTGAACAAGAAATGTCTTGTAATTCGAGTTTTTTTGTTTGTTTTTTTGCCCTGAAACCCCCACAACTGAATTCCTTAGTGAGTTTGTCCCATAACCCTTAGCTGTTCACCAAGTCTTCAGGAATGCACCTTAGCCCTGTGACAATCAACAAACTGACAGATTTCATTGTGTTTAATTGCCCTTGGTTGACTAGTTTATTCCTTTAATTAGAATTTTTGTGCTAATTCAGTGACTGGGATGTTATGCATGGTTTCACTGACTCTGTTTGAAATCTTAAAACCCCTTCCAGGCTGGTAAACATGTTTCCCTGCCTAAGCAGAGCTTCCAACTTTGCACAACAAACATTATGATTTGAAAGCATAAAAAATCAAAGCACTGCAGACATGCAACTTCAGCCCTCAGGTGACATTTTTTTAATGCGAGGCCAAACTGCATTGTGTCTTGACAGAATGATAAACTACCGAACTCCTAGCGGCAATTGATGGTGACAAAAAAAATTTAATTTTTATATAATTATACAAAGTTTCTTAAAATTACTGCCATAAAAAACCACTAAAAATATCACATTAGAAAAAATATTCAACTTCTTGGAAAGTTCTACAAATAATAACAAACAATCATATTACTGGCAGTGAAGAGGCTATACAACAAAAATATGCTGAGTAAAGAATATAATGATGAACACTTATTCCTAACAAAAATTAGAGTAGAGGTTCACAGTGTAATAATTAAAATTGTATTGAAATCTTTAATTCTCTATGTGTCACAAAGAATTAAAGATTTAAATTTAATTTCACTTATTCCTAAGCATAAAATTTTGTTCTCGCAAATAAAAGAAAACCACTGGGCGTAAGTTCTAAGACAAATGTTGGCCAGTATCATCTGAAGCTACTTAATTCAACAGCCTATTATCACTAACAAATGTTCATTCCATAATGTAAAAAACTCACAAAAATCAATAATCTCATTGAAGACAGCTATTCTAACAAGTGCAAAAAAATGAATTGCCATTTTGTAATTTAAGAAGTCTTTGAGGTAACTAATAATAAGCTCAATGGACAAAAAATTAGTCATCCCTGGCTGAATGTCACCTAACACTGCCTCTGTCCCACCAAAGAACAGCCGAAATCCTGTCTGGCATGAATAACATCAGTGTGCAGATGTAGTGCACATCAATATTCATCCATTCTTCCAGCAGCAAATGCCACAATTCGGCCAGATGGATGTGAGCGCACTTCACTCGTTGCACCAAATAGTCCCACAAGTTTCCTATAGGATTCAAATCCAGGGATTTGATGGGCCAGTCGAGATTTTCGAAGGCTTCAGAAAGCTTGTCATGCCAATCCAACACACTTCGAACCCTGTGTATGCGACAATTGTCATCTTGTAAGACTGGGGTATCCTTCTGGTGTTCATTGTGGAGATGCTGCACAAAAGGCAACATGTGGTCATCCAGTGGCACCATATAGCCCTTCTAGTTTGAGTGTGAAGTCACCGCAGCCAAAGGACCCATTTCCTTGTACGTGAAACACCCCCAGAACATCACAGAGCCTTTTCCAGCTAGAACAGAACCTTGCACACATTCTGCATGGAAGGCTTCATGCGGCTTACGATGTACCCGTCACCTCACATCATACGAGTACAAGCAAAAGGTGACTCATCTGATCAGATCACATGCTTCCAAGAGTCGATAGTCCAGTCTTTGTGACGCCGCACCCACTGTAAGTTGTGCAACCTTGTGCAGAGCTGTTAACATGGGTCTCTTCCATGGTACTCTGCTCCAGATATTCTTGGCATGCAATTCTCTTCAGGGTGTTCATTCAGAAACAGCTTGTTGTAGACCTGCATTGACTGACTGGAGCCATTTCTGTCTCATTGCAAAGCAGTTTGCCCTAACAGTGCATGACACACTGCAGCAGTCACTATTGGTGAGCACAGTCTTTCTGCTGCAGTTGTGGTGACGATTAGTGGTGGACTGCGATGTATGCCACTGCTGGAAGACCCTTTGGACAGTACGTTTCAACACACCTGCAAAGGCAGCAACTTCTTGTACACTATGCCCTTTGGTTCGGCCAAATGCAATAACACCTTTTTGCCATTCATTCACATCTTTGGCATGACTTATGTTCCATGGAGTGACTAACACACATTTGGCACATAACCACTTCTTATCACTGTATGAACCCTGTAGTGCATGGTACAGCTATTTGTAGGACATGTTTATTACTGGTGCGCCCTCTGTGGCTGTTGAATGGACATAACCCTCTTATGGCAGGAGATGACCGATTTTTTGTCCAGTGAACTTATCAACAGAGGCCTGTAAATGAAATCTGCCTAAAATTTTAAAAAAAATGCCAGTTGAAGTCATACCAGCATTGTGGCAGGTCCTGCATGGAAGAGCTCTGTGAATAGAGTCTTCAACTGTGATCAAAATGACTCTATGCAATCGACCTAAGTCATGGGCTTAACACATCAAACAGAGGAGGGATTGACAGTGGCCAGTTGCTCAGTGGTCAAAGTACCTGACATGTTATTGGAAGGTCATGGTTTCAGATCCCACCTGGCTCAAGACAATCTTTCTTCTGTGCCCAGTGCCATCAACATACTTCAAACAGTATAATACTCGTTAAATACCTTCGCAATTGTAGTGCTGTGAATTAAAAATATCTCAGAGTTGGGTAAGGGAAGAAAGCCCACTGGACAGCAGTTAGGTAACAGATGGAAGTCTCCCTCAAGGCTATCCAGTATGTTCTTTATAGCATGCACAGAATACAGCTCTCTTGAACATAGGAGTCACAATATCTCATCTAATATTTGGAACCCTTTCTAAGACTATCAGTGTCTTTAAAATATTTATATTAATTTTCAGAGATTAAATCTCTTGTGAGTTCTAGCTGAGCAAATAGGTAATGAACAGAAGTGAAATACTAATTCAAACCATGAAATGTTAATGTTATTCTTCATGTAAGATGAATAAAAATTTGCTCATTTAAAAAAGGCAATATATTTACAACAATCGTGTACTATCCAGCACAATGCACAAACTGTCAACAAATATCAGGGAAATGTTTAAAAGTGAATAAATAAATTACCCACGAAAATATAAAATGCACTTTATGGAATAAGGAGAACCACTAAATGTCCAAATATTTAAAAAAATATTCAGATTGGTATTTTTTAAGATTTCATTTTATATCTTTCAGAAAACTTGATTTAACAATCTATTATTAATATAAAAAGGGCTACTATTTTTATGCATTTTATCAGTTTTTACAGATTTTTAACTATTAAACAGATTACAGGATATTTGAGTACTTTCACAAATATTCAGGCTTTTTTCAATTAAAATGTTTTGTGCATATCACTAAAATTTAGTAACTAAAGGCCATTTTATCTCCCTTTAGAGGGTTTTGAAATTCATTACAAGATAAATAGATTGTGCAAACTTGCAAAAGCAATGCTCATGCTTCCACACAGCAGTGAATATATGGTGATGCAGGAATGAAGTTTTCAGCATGATGAATATTATTAAAACTGCTCGTGAGTCAGCACTTTAATCACCAACCTCTGCTGTACTATTCATGCAAAAAACACCTGGCCAAGTTCAAGCAAACAGATGAATGAAGAAAAGAAAAAAACTGAAGTAACAGAAATAATCAATAAGTGTCCAATCTTGGAACTTATTAAAGCAAATTATATTATGTGACTGCTGTGGGAAATTTCCATTTATCTATTCTCTGTCATTGTGATGAGGAAGTCTTATCCTCTAAATTAAGGTCTGTGTTTACGCTTATGATTTTGCTTTAAAAATCAAATAGTGTGTTTGTCATCAAGATTCTATGCACTTATCACAGAGTTGTGGTGAGCTTCAATTTTAATATCTAGGCTGAACAAAATGTGAAGTTTTTGTTTCATAATATACAATACACACATTTAGTAAATACTAATATTTCAAATTTGTATTCTTTCATTTTCTTTAAAAAGCATATTTAATATTTTAGAAGTTTTTTATGCCAAGAGCAAGATTTCTAAAACAAAACTGATGACAGCCATGATCATATGACCTGAAAGTTGTAAGAATACAAATAAAGAAAATACAAACAGTATAAAAATATTTTAATGTTCAAGATACCTATTCATAAGATTTTATATTATTTGTACATTCAAAAACTGCAATTTTCTCCATATTGTACAAATATTAATGTCTCGGCAAATGAATGTTTTCAGTGAAAGTGAATACATTTCATACTAAAATTTCAGGAAAATCTAACAGTACTGACTTTATTTTTAAGTGCCTGTTTGAATTGAGATGAATCACATCTGTATCGTAACAAAGACTAAATGTAACAAAAGATATGAAAAGAAACAAACTGAAAATAATGGCAAACACGACGATCAGTTTATGTCAAGTATAGATCAATACTGATTTAACATTTTCCACTTCTCAAATTTTATGACTTTCTTCTTCTGTGATGAACTAGACTAGCGGTTCTCAATGTGGGGTATGCGGTAAAATTTTTTGGGGTACACCGTGAGAGCTCAAAAGTCGCTAGATATATATTATATATCATATGTTTTATTTTATTCCCATTGTTATACTATAACTATAGTTTTATCTATCTTCCCAATGGGTACACCAGTTACATACACATTTCCAGAGGGTACATGAAGCATAAAAAGGTTGAGAACCACTGAACTAGACAAAACTGCCAATTTTTGCAAGTTGCATTAACACTTCCCTTCCAAAGAGATGGACTCCACTATTAAGTTTCTGAAGAAGTAGCTGCAAAACCTGATTACAACAAGTAAAATGCGATCTTACCATTTCTTAAGTAAGAAGTCACTGATTCCCTCTCTAATGCAATCAATATATTAAAAAATGTGAGCACAAAGGGTTGCCAAAAGCTAAACCAATAACTACAAATTTTGAATATTGCTGTTTTTACCATCAAGATCTCAATTTGCATATTTTTAAAATTTAAAAAACATTTGTTTAAAAGATTATACTGCCCATAAGCACCAGACTCCATGGAGGCAATGGATGCAATTGCCCCTGTGCTTATTTCCACAAAGGGACAAAAGTCTTTTTGCTCCATGTCATTTTAAAATTTGAAAACCACAAATTATATTTTGCATCTTGCATCACACAAAACAAAACCCAGATTAACACACTAAAGACTAAGTTTAGAACTGCCTGACACTCAACGTTAGTCTATTTGAGTGTCAACTAACTCAGTACAAATTACTATGCAAAATATAAGAACCTCATTCAAAAGCACTCTCCATCAAAAACAAAATTAAACCATTTCATTTGTATGAATGACTTTTTGTTTCCCAAATTTAGTCTGTAGGAATGACTTTTTTTTTTTTACAGCACTACCTAGCATGATAAATTAGAATAGCAGCTTTCAGTCAGATGGCCAGCCTCATGCAAATAATAAAGTGATTACAGCTCTATAGATATTTTAATTACATGCAAAAAAATCATCAGAATATTTGTTCCAAACTAAGTCATTTGTATTAAATGTTAAAAGTAGGTACCAAAGTAAAAGGGTTGTTCAAAAAGTAAATTTAAAGTTAATCCCTGGTACATTATGCATAGTACAATAATTGCCCTTATACACATTTAGTTATGTAAGTGTGAAAACAATGTTGAACTATTTGGTTCTGTGGTGTCCTAGAGTTGAAAATGGCTGCTTTCCTAGAAAAATAA
The DNA here is from genome assembly GCA_038380435.1 of Ryuthela nishihirai. NCBI lineage: Eukaryota > Metazoa > Arthropoda > Arachnida > Araneae > Heptathelidae > Ryuthela > Ryuthela nishihirai. Next base: position 25,934,241 of record JAWZYU010000028.1, on the reverse strand, counting down.
ACACCAAAAGGAAGCGAGTGCTGTGATTCCTTCTCTCAATGAGAAAAATGCTTCCATCAACAAATATTCATCTCCAACTCGTTCAAGTTTCTGAAGAGAATGTAATAAATCAATATAGTGTAACAGAGTGATATGCAAAGTGTTAAGAAAGAAGGCAGAACACCATGATGCTAAAGATCCTACATTTTACTACAATGTTAGTCCATCTGAGCATCAACTAACTCAGCGTTGGGTTGTTTTACCTCTGAGCGGCACTTTTTTGCACACCATGGGCTAAATGGCCAGGTCACATGGACCCCGAAGGCTCAGAGAAGGTTGGGGGAGGGGACCCACTGGAATAGCTGTTGGGAGACAGATGGTAGCCTCCCGTCAAGGCCATCCAGCATGTTCTTTAACGTGCACAGGGTATGGCTCTCCCACACACAGGACCACGGCTTAACGTCCCATCCGACGAACGGCAGCCTTTCCAAGCCCATCGGTGTTCCCTACTGACCGTGGGCAGGGCGGGGAATTTTGCGGAGATAAATCTCAATGCTGACCCAGCTGGGACTCGAACCTGGGAACTACAGATTACGAGTTCCCAGGTTCGATCAACTAACTCAGCACAATTTATTATATTATTATATTATTATATTATAGGTATTGAAAAGCCTGTCACACTTATGATTTGATAATTTTTTCATAAATTTTTTAATCATATAAGTTACATAGCAAAAGAAGTCAAAAGCTGAAATTCAAATACTTATAATAAAAAGTTTCCTTGCAATAAAACAAGATTCTTAAAACAACTTGTAAACTTACTTTATGAGCAACATTTATATGAAGGTTAATATAATATTAAGAAACAAAATTATGCATAGAGGATGTAGCATATATGTATGATGATTTATACCTTGTTAATTGATGCAACACAGTTTGATTGTAAAGCAGCACTGGCCAAATCTTCAAGCCTCTGACGAGAAATGGGTGAAATAAAGTTCAGGAAATAACTATCATACACTTGATTTCGAAAATCCTAAAAAGTAAAATTAGTTTATTAGTGCCATAATTTAAGATTACTTGATATAGCATTACTAATTTATTATGCAAAACAATTTTTCATAATACAGTAACAAACACAAACATATGAAATACACACAAATTTGCATAAAACAGCAGAATTGTTGTAATGCAGCAATTTCTAAATGAAATATTTCGCATATAAGCAGTTTATTCATACACATAAAAAAATCATTTTCCAGAAGAAGAAAAAAAAACATTAAGAAATACATAATGGTCAGCAAATGATAGCTAGGTATATAGTGGAAAGAGAGCTATGCACCAATAGCACGTGATGATGAACAGAACAGGCCAGACTAAGCACCTAAAGTCTGACATGCCTTCTCATGATACAGACCATCAGTACCTTTCAAAAGAGATATTCTCTTCTGGAAGGGTTGCTAGATTAGTGTTGGCCTATTTATTTTTTTATACTATGATTACTTTTTCATTTCCCAACCCTGCTGATGAGGATCAACTTCATAGGGTCTTGCGTGCTGACCACTTATTCTGATTGGAATGTCTAATGACTTTGAGTATGATTATGGATCCTGAACTTACTGTACTGGTGGACTTATGTTGAAGAAAATCTAGCACTGTGTTTTCTGTTTGTTTATGGGTTGAGACCCCTGAGCGAATGCATGCACAGGATACCTTATGTCCTGGTAGATAATCCTGATCTGAGGCCACAGCAAGTACCACAATCCTCACTTCTCTGGGCATCACCAAACCTACACTGGAGGAAGTCCTATCACAGTATGGGTGGCTTCAGACTTTAATGGTGGAGGTAACAGGTCTTTGCCCAAGCCTACAATTAGGGAGATGTTTCACACTGTCTGCACTACCTCTCTCTATAAACATATTTTCTTTAAATATCCAGTTAATCGTTTTCTTTTGACAGGTACACAGAACATGTGGACACTGCAGAGAGATTATTCTCTTAATGTCTCACACACTACTATGATATTCTGGGCTTACAAAGGACCAGATGGACAGATGAAAGCCAGATACTTAAAAAAGCTGTAATTTTCTCTTTTTAGTGAAGAATGATGAAAAGGCATAGTTTTGCTTTTCAGCAGATATGCCAATGATGCTCTTTCAGGATGACTACTTTAATTCAAGATTTCTTACAGTAAAATTTAAAACTAAGATTAAAGACTTGAATGTTATCTGTTGTTATGGCCCACACAACACTGATTAGAATGAGAAATAGATAGAAGACAGACAACTTCAGAATATTTCAAATTCTGTCATGAAAAAAGATATTACTCTTGTACTAGCTGATGTCAATCCTAAAGTTGGTACTGACTGTAACCTTTGGGCAAGGGCGATAGGTCCTTTTGGAATTGGATATTATAAACACATGCGGGTTTTCCCCGATGGGTTTATAGGAATATGATCGATTACATATAATTAACAACAAATGGGCTATTCTATTAGGAATACCAGGTCTTACACGTGAGCCAAAATTGGGTCTGACTATTACTTTGTCAAAGTGTCTTACAACTGAAGCTTAAAAAATGTTGTGCTAAAGTTAAAAAAATTACCTTTAATACTGAAGCTCTGAAAAACCCAGATATATACAAAGCTTACTATGAAATATTGCTTAGTAATTATAATAATCGTGGTTTTCTTACTATTGCAGTTTAGGAAGAATAGGATCATTTTAAATGTGCTTTTCTGGAAACTAACAGTATTATTTTGAGAACTAAGGAGCGTAGGAGACACAGCTATTTGAGTGATAAAGCTATGCAGCTTATTTCTTAAAGAAGGAATCATAGGGGTAAACTGAATCAACTACTAGTCCTAACAGAGAGCATTACTAAAAGCTTAATAAATGTGTTGGGTTGTTTTACCTCTGAGCGACACTTTTTTGCACATCATGGGCTAAATGGTCAGGTCACAAGGACCCCGAAGGCTCAGAGAAGGTTGGGGGAGGGGACCCACTGGAACAGCTGTTGGGAGGCAGATGGTAGCCTCCCGTCAAGGCCATCCAGCATGTTCTTTAACGTGCACAGGGTATGGCTCTCCCGCACACGGGGCCACGGCTTAACGTCCCATCCGATGGACGGCGGCCTTTCCAAGCCCATTGGTGTCCCCTACTGACCGTCGGCAGGGCGGGGAATTTTGCAGAGATAAATCTCAACGCTGACCCAGCTGGGACTCGAACCTGGGAACTACAGATTACGAGCCTGGCGCGCTATCGACTGAGCCACCCCCGCCCTTTTAATAAGTGTGTAAAGGATCAGTTAAAAGCAGATAACAATGGTATAATAGCTTGAATAAAAGAAGCTGGGAAAGTAACTAGACAACACAACAGCAATGAGTTAACCAGATACTAAATGTTTTGTGTAGGAAGAAACAGATTGGAGCATGGGGATTGGAGGGATAAACATGGTAAGGTTATTGCAGGTGGGGATTCTTTCATGGCTAAGTGGGCTAAGAATTACAGAGATGTTCTCAACAATGTGGTTAGTTCTACTCCCATTGTATGTAAAGAGGATAGATGTATTACTGGTTTTTATGTTGGCCCTATTCTGAAGTTACTTTGGCAATCTCTAAATTAAAACTAAATAAACAAAAACATTATGACCACCTACCTAATATGATGTTGGTCCTCCATGTGTCGCCAAAACAGCTCTTGGCCAGTGAGGCATGGACACAAGATTTCTAAAGGTGTCTTGTGGTATCTAATACCAACAAGTTACCAGCAGATCCTTTTTACATGGTTGAGCTGCCACAGATCAGATATGCTGTTCCAACACAAACCACAGATGCTCAATTGATGTCTGGGGAATTTGGAGGCCAGAGCAATAACGAGAAGTCTTCCTCATGTTCCACAAACCATTCTCAAACAATCCAGGCAGTGTGGCATGGCACATTATCCTGCTCAAAGAAGGCACTACTAGAGGGGTAAACTGTTGCAATGAAAAGATGTACATGGTCTGCAATTATGTTTAGGTATGTGGTAGACATCATAGTTTCCTGCATATGAATGATTGGACCCAGGGTTTCCCAGCAGAACATTGCCCAAAGCATTACATTTCCTCTACTGCTTGTTTTTGTCCCACGGTGCATCCTGGTCTCAACACTCCCCCAGGTAAATGATGCAAACATACCCAGCAGGCCACATGGTGCAATAGGAAATGAGATTCATTTGACCAGATGACCTGCTTCCAATCATTCAAGGTCCAGTTTTGATGCTCATGTGCCCATTGTAGGCACTTTTGACAGTGAACTGAGATTAGCAAGGCACTTTTGACAGTGAACTGAGATTAGCATGGGCAGTCTGAGTGGCCTGTGGTTACACAGCCCCACTTTTCACCAGGGTTCGATGTACTGTGTGTTGTGACACATTACTCCTATCACCAGCACTCAAATTATGGGCAAGTTGCGCCATAGCATCCCTTCTGTTGGCTCATACCATATGGGATAGCCTTTGCTCACCTCTAGGATTGATGAGCCGTGGTCGGCCCACACATTGCAGGCAGTTCATAATTTTTTCCCTCCTCGGACCACTTTTTTAAGGTATTAACCACAGCTGACAGTGAGCACCCCATAAGCCTTGCCATCTCGGAAATTGACCCAATCGTCTGGTCATTACAATTTGTCCTTTAACAAACTCACTAAGTCTGCTGCCTTTCCCATCTGAAGAACAAAAATAACACTGATTAACAGAGCTCAGTATCAGGTGTTATTTATACCATTTCATGACCTTCACACACCCTGTAATTTAATTGCAGTTGCTTCGATTTGCATAAAGACACACTGGTCATAATGTTTTGGCTCTTTGGTGTATATCCCCAGGAGTAGATGAAATTACCATTGAAATTCTTAGAGCTGGAAAGGTTTCTGTTATCACATCACTTACTGGAATATTTGATGAACAGTGTAGTTTCACAAGTGGTAAGGGATGTATAGATCATTTTTTTTTCCCTTAGGCAAATTCTTGAAAACTGTTTCAAGTTTCAGGAATCTGTGGTTACCAACTTCAGAGATTTCAAAAAGGCTTTTTGGGTTGGTTATTTTACTTTTAAGTGGCCCTTTTTTGCACACAATGAGCTAAATGGCCAGGTCACACAAGGACCCCAACTGCTCAGAGAAGACATAGGGGAAGTGGACCCGCTGGATAGCAGTTAGGAGACACATGGAAGCTGCCCATGAAGGCCATTCAGTGTTATTTAATGTGCATAGGGTTTAGCTCTCCCATACATAGAGCAACAGCCTAATGTTCCATCTGATGAACAGCAGTCTTTCCAAACCCATCAGTGTCCACTACTGACTGAGGGCAGGACAGACAGATTTGCAGAGATAAATTTCAGTGCTATCCCAGGCAGTACTCAAACCTGGGGACTGCAGATTACAAGCCTGTCAAAGAGGCTTTTGATTCTATTGATCATAATTTGTGGTTGATCATAAGATTTTATGGCATACCTGACAAGTTAGCATTATGATGGCTCTCTATTATAATACTGAATTGTGTGTGTGTTTGGAGTGATTGGTTTAGCATTGCTAGTAAAGTTACATGTGGGTGCATTTTGTCTCCTCTCTTTGATTATTATGTTATGGAGAATTCATTGTAAGAGGAAGATTTTGGCCTTAAATTGTCTGGAAATTTTGATATTGTTTATTTAGATTATGCTGATGCTTTGACCCTTTTGGAAAATGATGTTAAAAAGATGAACTCTTTCATCAGACCTGTTGATCTGACTGGTAGTAGAGTAGGTTTGGTGATAAACAGAGAAAAAACTAAAATTATGAAAACTGGTCAAGCAGGTTGTGATTAAGTTATTTTGAATGTTTGCATCCTTGAGAAAGAGTATCAGTTTAATTATTTTGGGAGCTATGTAACAGATACTGTGATGTGCTGCATGAGATAAACAAAATAATATTGCTGCTGGGACTTTTAAGAATATATGGAGAGTGGAAAAAAATACACATATACACCTCAAGACTAAATTTAGGCTATACAATAGTTTGGTCCTTTCTAAAATTAGTTATGGTAGCAAAATATGGCCCTTTGTAAACAAGATAACAGGAAATATGATGCCTTTGATTCTAGATATTTATACAGTATCTTGGACATTAGGTGGTTTGATCTTGTAAGTAATGATGAGGTTAGGCAAAGGAGTCGGCAACCTCATTTGAACAGCATATTGTGCAGAAAGACTGTTGTTTGGCCATGTTGCCAGTATACATAATTACAGATTGGTAAATAGGTTTATGAACAGTGTACCTAAAGCCTCAGAAAAAGGGGGGAGAAGACCTAGGATGCAGTGGACAGACTATTTGAAACAAGGCACCTAGTTAGAATTCACCTACAGCAGCTAAATGCAGTGGCAGCAGCTCACATCAGACATGTCTGGAGATCTAAATTTTGCTCTGGTTGTACCTTTGTAGCCCTTGGCTGCTTGAGGATTATGTATGTAATGCATAATAAAACAAAATTCAGTAAACTAAAATCCATGACAATGAAAGCAGAAAAATATAATTATTATTTTTTTTTCAATTTCAGAATATAAAAGGTAGATAATGAAATATTAGAATTCAAATTTTGGATTCTAGAACCATACAACACCTTAAATTCATCACTAAAGTGACCTAAAGTTTAAAAATGCAAAGCTTTAAATGAACATTGTAAACAACCTATTCGTACCAAAGATTTCAATTTGGTGGTAAAATGTGATGGTCAAGAGATTTACACTGAAAGCAGTGATTTGCCCCCCTTACCCCAGAATGGTGGGAAAATGCAGATATTTTAAGAGATAAATGAAAAATTCTTTTTTAATTGGAAAGGTATCACACATTATAATTTGCATTTTCTGAATCGTCCCAATTATTAATTTCCACCATTAGAAGGTACTAGAGTCATAAAATTATGAATTTAATTCTTTTGAAAATTAATATTTGATATTCATCAAAGGCAATATGTTGTTATATTTCATTATCATCATCATCATCATCATCATCCTCAAGCAGCCATGAGCTACGGAGGTCCAACCAGAACGTGCAGTCTAATTCTCCAAGCATATCTGTCCTGAGCTATATCTGCTGCATCAGGCCACTGCACACCAATTCTAACAAGGTCCTGTTTGACATTGTCTGCCCACTGCATCCTAGGTCTCCCCCTCCTTCTGAGGCCTCTAGGCACACTGTTCATAACCCTATTTGCCAATCTATAATTATTCATACGGGCAACATGGCCAAACCAGTGGAGTCTCTCTCTGCACAATATGCTGCTTAAAGGAGGTTGCAGACTCCTTTACCTAACCTCATCATTAGTTACAAAGTTAAACCACCTAATACCCAAGATACTATATAAACATCTAGTTTCCTGTCATCATGTTTACACAGCATCCAAGTTTTACTACCATAAATAACCCTAGAAAGAACCAAACTATTATACAGTCTAATTTTAGTCCTTAGGCATATACGCCTATTTCTCCACAATCTCCATTGATTCTTAAAAGTCCCAGCAGCAATCCCTATTCGTCTGTTAATCTCATGCCGCATATCACCAGTATCTGTTACATAGCTCTCATAGTAATTAAACTGTGACACCTGCTCAAGACTGCAACCATTCAGATGAACTGAATCACAACCTGCCTGACCAATTTTCATCACTTTACTTTTCTCTCTGTTTATAACCAAACCTACTCTACTACCAGTCTCATCAACAGCTCCAATGAAAGAGTTCATCTCATCAACATTATTTGTCAAAAGGGCTAAATCATCAGCATAATCTAAATCAGAAATTTTATATCTCCAGCCCATTTCAGGCAAATCTTTCCCTTGAAGTGAATTTCGCATAACATAATCAATAACCAAGGTGAAGAGAAAAGCAGACAAAATGCACCCTTGTCGACCACCAGAAGTAATGCTAAACCAATTGCTACAAGACTTACCAACTCTCACACATGACATGTGTGAGAGTTGGTAATTAATGTGTAAATGTTATTATAGAGAGCTTTCATTATGTTAACTAACTTGTCTGGTATACTATATGATCTCACAATCAACCACAAATTATGATGATCAACAGAGTCAAAAGCCTTTTTGAAATCAACAAAGATAGCAACCAAAGGTTTCTGAAACTCTAAACATTTCTCAAGAATCTGCCTAAGTGAAAATATCTGATCTACACATCCCCTACCACTTCTGAATCCACATTGCTCATCACGCAATTGACTGTCAACCAGATTCTTAATTCTACTAAGCACAATCATAGAAAAAACTTTACCTGGAACAGAGAGTAGGCTGATACCCCTATAGTTACCACAAGAACTGCGATCACCTTTTTTGAAAATAGGGATAACAATAGTTCTGGTAAAATCCTTAGGAACCATGCCTTTATCATAAAAGATATTCAGAATTTCAGTCATCCAAGTGGTAACCGAAACATTCCCAGCTCTAAGCATTTCTGTAGTAATTTCATCTACCCCTGGGGATTTATGTAATTTAAGTTTAGAAACAGCCAAAATAACTTCAGATTGTGTTATAGGGCCAACATTAAAGCCCCCAATACATTTATAATCATTACAAACAATGGGAGTAGAACTAACCACATTGTTTAGAACATCACTGAAATGCTGAGTCCACCTAGCCATGATAGAATCCTCCCCGTCTATAATCTTACCTCGTTTATCCTTCAATCCTCGTATGCCTGTCCGTTTTCTACCACATAAAACATTACCTATCTGGTACAGCTCTCTGCTGTTGTGCTGCATAACTGCTTTCTCAGCTTTGTCAGCCAAGCCATCAAGCCAAAGATTCTTATCAGTAGCTAAATGATCCTTTACACGTTTATTAAGCTTTCTGTAATCCTTTCTATTAGGACTAGTAGGGTACTGATTAAGTCCATTCCTGCAGTTATATTTATACATATATTATTAATATATACTTCTTGCTATAGATTTGCATTCTTTAATGTACTGCTATATAGGAAACAAGTGTATAAAAAATACTATACTACTGTGGTCAGTGTGCATTTCAAAATTCTGGAACTACCATATTCTATTACACAAATTAATCCTCACAAGAATAACTGTCATAATTCATTTCTTACCACTGCACTTCTCAAGAATATAATCTCAATGAACAATGGAATATGATAATATGAAATTTATTCTGGTGTTTCAATCAATAATTGCATTAATGCTAATATAGATTGAATGAAACTTTATGTGTACACGTTTTTAACATTCTGATCAGTAGAATGTGAAAAAAAAAACAAGATCAAATAGTTTAAATAAACACAAATTTAAATTTTCTTTATATACAAACTGTATAAACTTCATGCATAACTGCCTCCCCAACTGCATAACATTAAACCATATAAGATAGTTGATTATACTAAGTCATAGGTGCATTATAAATTTTTAACACATTAAAATCCAAACAGAATATATCTCCATCTTATTGTACGATTTTTGGATGATTATCTTTTAAATGTTACTCTAGCTCAATAACAAATAATTAATTGATATACACTTGCAAATTAGGGCAAATAATTTTCTTTTCTCACCACACTAAATTTTGATATTTAATGTTAACAAATTATTCAGCATTGAGAAACTGAAATACAGATCATATTTCTGTTTTGGTCATTACTGTAAGGTGTCACCATCTTTATGACTGTTTACATATAATGTCAGCAGGAATCCCTTAATCAGCACTTAAATCAATAATGTGAATTGGGATTATCATTGCTTTTTGCATCTTAAACATTTTAAAGTTTTGCAGTTTTCATTTGAATGACTTCTGTACATTGTATGTCAGAAAAGGAATCAAATGAAATAAAAAAAACATTTTTTACTGCATTATGCTAAAATAAAAAGACTATTAAAATGAATACATTTCCAATTTTGGTTAAATATTTCTTTCATTACTATTCAGAATGAATTAAATGTTCTTTCATTTGGTATATAACTTCAACAGCGACTTTAGGTATAAATTTCTTCATTTGGTATATTTGTTCAACAGCTACTTTAGGATAAGGTATTAAAACTATATTTACTTTTCTGCTAAACCCACTAGAAAATTAATTCAGTTACAAGGCAGAATTCATTTTGCTAGAAACTCAGCAAACTGAGGGTTAAAAAAGAATATATAACAACCTGAGATATTCTGGTAATATTCTCTTCTAATGGCATTACAAAATATATAGCTGGAACATCAGGAATTGGTTCTCTGTCAGAATGAAGAAGCCTGAAATGGAACAAAAAGGATTAATGCAGCAGTTAAAGTTTACTTTTATTAATGAATGAATAGAAATATGATCAATATGTTTTTAAGAAATTATGATACAACTGAAACAGAATGTAAATTATATTAAATTCATGTTTTTTAGCATAATTGTTACATTTTCCATTAACATTTGCAGTATAAAAAAAAGTAATAGTTTTTGAGTGTTCAAATCTGCTTCTGTTGTATTACTCTGTTATTCATTAGTAATATTTTGCCTTAAATATTTTAATAAAATACAGGGGGTAACATATATACAAAATACAATGGTCAACAGGCCCAAAAGAAAGAGCATTTAAAATTGTGGTTAAAAAAATATTAAAAAAAGTGGTAAGTTTTATATGTCTTTTTTTTAATTGCAAAGTTTTGCTAATTTTTTTCCATTTTAACTTCAGTAAAATTTGTTAAAAAATTAATTTTGCCATATCTTTTAAATAACTTTATTACTTTAATATAAGTAATTCATAATATTTCTATCATTACATAAATCTATTATTTATCTAAAGTTTCCTAAATTTTTGATAATTTATGCAAACAATATATAATGCCAATTTTTCGCCGATCAACAAACTCCAAGATTAAGTTAGTAGTATCACAAAAATTTAATTTAAAACTATATAATTTAAATAAAAATTTAAAATCATAAATAAAAAGGGAAAAAGAGCTGTGAAAAAGTTAAGATATTGCAAAACAAATAAAATTTATTTTAATCACCAAGATTAAGATTGAACCCTTCCAGATCAATTTGCATTAGATCTGCTACCTCCTCAAGCAGCTGCTTGCCAGAGGCTTGTCAGTTTAATACACTATGTAGAAGGTCTGCGAGGATGGTGGGACCTCAGCAGAAAAACAACACAAATATCCATGCCTTACTCGGGGCTCGAACCCAGGTCCCTTTGATCAGTAGCCAAGTGTGCTAACCACTCAGCTTTTCAAAACAACAAAAGTTTAATTTGAAAATTACAAATTCTGACTGCTAGTTATAATATTACTTTTAATTTAAAATGGTACTAAAATAAGTCGTATTATTTAAAAATTAAATTTTTCATTAAAATGTTCTAATCAGATGTCTCCTAAAGTAGCTACCATTTTATGTCATGCACACTTAATGATTTCAATTTTTGATCAAGTTTCATATATTAATTCTAATTGCAGTATATATTTGAGAAGCAATATAAATAACTATAGAAGTAGTAGAATAAATATCCCCTTTCTGAATAAGAGAAATCCAAAAACTCATTTCTGAGTCCACTATCAAAGTCCATGAAATATTTTACAAAAGAAACTCAAGATTTTCTAGTTAATTTGGTCTAAAATAGTCACTGGAGTATTTGATGAACACATATTTATCTCTTACACCCAATATTTCATTAGATATAAGCAAAAAAATGCAAAAAAGACAGGTATTTACAATGTGTTCACAAAGTACTGATCCATACAACCTAACATATGCCTAAAAGCTTGAAACCAAAACCAGATGTTTGCCAATCATACCTATCAAATTGCAGATCACATTATCAAAAAAAAAAAACTCCATTTCTGTTTTTGTATTCCTTTTATAAAATATATTGTAATGCTCCAAAGATTTAATTACTTTCTGCCACTTCCTTTCTCCCACTCTGTAACGGGCCAAAGAATTGAAAATACTTTTAAAGTCTGGACCCTTTGTCTAATCCAATAATTATTCAAGCTCCGGATAGCCAAGTTGAGCGCCAGGCAATAATTAACAAATTGCCAAAATAAAGTTCAATTAGGGTTTGAATACCAGCAAGCGTTACTTAACGAGTAAAAATTCAAAAATTAAATGATTGTCAAACTTCTAATGCAAATTCTAACCAAAACAATTAACGTTGCTCAAGAGAAAAAATAATAAAGATTCAAAAAAATTTTATATAAAAAACAAAGTTATTTCCAAAATTATTTCAAACACTCACCAAACTTCAATGAAGAAAATACTACATCATTTTGATCTCACTACAAACTGACAACTAACAAACAACTCTATCAACTCTTCTCCTTCAACTACTTCTGACTCAAAAACTCAACTAACTCCCTGTGACTAACATGTCACGGTTTTAACATGCGTACAGGCTTAGCAACACGTGGCTGTTGCACCGGTAAAGACATTTGCATAAAATGATGAGCGCGCAAGCTATGGTGCAAGAGTGGGCGTGTCCTTGTACACGCACTTTAGCAGGTGACAATCGAAAGTTCGGAGTTGCGCATGCACAACTCCTACGCTCTTGAAAACAAGCGCTGTGATGCCAAAAATGAAATAAAAATCCCCAAAACAATAAATATAACGTAAATTAAGCAAAACTGGTTAAGGTAAAGTAAAAGTGAATGAGGGGGCATCACAATATCTGATAGCAGATAAAAATATTAAAGGAGTTTTAAATCGCAAAATATACTAAAATGAAGCCAAAACATATACAGCTGTATTTTTGTTCACTGAAATCTCCAATAAAAATACACTCCCTTGGCATCCGACTTGTTCAATTATAAACATATATATATCAGAAAACAGACAGGCAGCATATTCTTAGTAAACTCAGTTAACTCACTGGAGCTCTCTGTTGGCAAGTGGGGAAGTGTGGTGAAAATAAGAACTGACAGGAGTAAATGGTAAATGGCTGTCAGGAGTAATGGACTGGGCTAATGGTAGTTTCAAGAAAAGTTATGGTTTTTTTTTTTGTTTTGTTTTTTCAGTTCAAGTTGTGGAATAAAGTGAAAAAAATTAGTATTATATTTTGTTCTAATGATGTAGTTTAGTGTTCATGGCCCAAATTTCAAGCTTCTTAAACCACATTTTAGCAGTTGTAGCACCATAAGGTTTAATGTGTACAGTGTGTAGCTCTACTGTATATAGACCAATGGCTTAATATCCCATCCAGTAGATGGCTGCCTTTCCAAGCATTTCAGTGTCTCCTTTCTGACTGAAAGCAGGGTGGGGGTTAGTGTTAGTATTGATGAACTCTCAATACTGGCACAGTTGGAACTTGAACCTGGGAACTAAATTGGTTTGATGCAATACTGTCTGTGCCACACTGGCCTGTAAGAGATGTTGTCCATTGTTATTGCAACTACCAACACCAAAATGACCTCTCACTCCCTCAAAAAGGTCACAGCCAGTAACAACCTTGATACTGAATCTAAGCATGAGAGTAATTCTCTTGTCCTGACAGAACTAAAAATATTCTGAAGTTGTTCCATAAAACCTATATTTCACATCATCATCCGAGTCTTCAGAGGGGGAATAGCAACAGTTATCATTCCAGTTTCTAATCCCTGTTTTAAATTTAGCTCTAAGAAAACTATAATTTATTCAATCATAGCCTGGAAGAATATCACTGACATTTCTGCTTTAAAGCAAACTTACACCCTGCAGATATTGTTGTTCTTTCATACTGAAAACGAGAAATTTAAGATTATCTTTAAGGATCTGTCCTTTACCTGTCCATCTGGTATCTCATCTCTTGCATGCCCAAAATAGCCAAGTTACACCCCTGGAATTCCTGTGTCCAGGAATAAGCTTGATATAGTGTCCTCACATTCCAAGTAGCTATGAAAAGAAAATGATTAGAAGTTCGTTTTTCAAAACTAGGTTTACAAAAAGAGATATCAACATCAAACCAAATTGCAGGCATAGGGCAAAGTGCTGTTCTGCAACCACTATTAGCTTAAGCTTCCAGTGCTGTAGAAATTTCAAGCCACTTTTAAATATGAACCTTTTCAAGAACCAGAATTAAAAAAAGAAGCTGAAATTCTGAGGCACTTACTACAATTTAGGATCAGCAATGCATCTAGCTGCAAGGGTTCAGGCAATTGTGATGGTCTCAGATTAGGATTATCCACCAGCTGATATAAGGTAACCCTATTCATGTGGTTCACTTGGAACTAGTAACCCACAACACAAAACAAAAAAAAAAGGAGTAATAAATTTTCGCTCAACAAAAACCCATCAGTGCAAGCAAGTTCAAAATCTGCAAAGCTATTAGATAGTTCGGTAGGTTTAAATAGTCCAAACCAAGACCCCATGAAGTTCACCACTCCTCAGCAGGGTAGGAAAAAAACAGCAAGTGGCCACAGATGACTAGATCAATAGGCCACACTTATCTGACAGCCTTCCCTTTCTATTCCCCTCCAGAAAAGAATAACCCCTTTTAAAATTAACATCCTACAACAAAATACGATGGTTTGTTAGCCTGGTCAGTTCTGTGAATCATCATAAAGGACTAGTACACAGCTCTCCTTCAATGCATGCCTAGCTAATCATTTATAAGCTTTGTAGTCGCAATTAAAAGATAAAATATATTATCATTTTTAAAATAACTAAAAACATAAAAGTTCAAATTAGAAAATATGTAATGAGCTTTGGTTTAAAAACAAACGTTGTTGCATACATATAAAACTGACTTCTAGAACAAAAAAGACATACAGGTGCAAGGTAACTCCCATTTCCCTCAATTCTTTCACAGAGAGCAGTGGTGATATAATATCTTGTCCACATCGGTCATAAACCAGTATCTAGTTAGAAAAGAAACATATGATGAGAACAGTAAACAATACATTCAGAGAAAGAATTCTATTAAAATTACGATAGAAAAATATTTGTTACTACAATTTGATCTGTAAACAATTTGCAAGTATCAAATAGTAGTATGGCTACAATTTGTTTCTTCAATCACTGATAACACAATTTACTTCTTCAATGATTCTTGCTTGCATAACAGAAGTAGGAAACTATATTCATTTTTAGAAGAAAAAAATACAAATAGAAAAAAGATATTTTTTCAAGATTTTTATTTCTATTCTTCTTCTACTCTTCTCTTTCTAAACTTTTGAAAGAAAAAAAATGAATTTTTTCCTTTACTTTCAAAACTATAAAGGAAATAACATACTCAAAATGGGTGTAGGTAGAGTTGCCTCCTCTAAGGATTTATGTATGCCACCTCCAGCATTCCCTTGGCATCTGACTTTTCATTTGATTAAAAACAGAGATAGGTATATTTTTAGTAAACCACTCGTTAACTCGCTGGAGTTCTGGTTTTCTTGATTCTCCTCCATAGTTATTGGAGAGAAAAAGTTTTGACTTGCAAATTTTAATGATTTGATAAAACTTTCCCAAAAGGGCCATCTGTAGGCAATTTACTAAATCAGTGGCAAAGTTTGACTTTTTGAATAAGGGAAGCAATTTTCAAGCATTGCCCAAATTCAGTCGAAATAATGTTCCGGCACTTATGTCTCTAAATCAATGAACTGGAACACTATTCCGGTATTTATGTTTCCAAATCATTAAACCAGAACTCCATTCTAGCACTTTGCAATGCTCCAAAGATTAATAACTTTTTAAAGTTTGGACCTTTTATCTGTTCCAATTTATTGAAATTCCAGATAGCTCTAATCAGGCACCATGCAATAATAACTTGCCAAATAAAGTTGAAATAGGGTTCAGTAAATATTTGCCAAGCATTACTTATTGAGTAAGAATTCAAAAATGATTGTTGAGTTTAAATATTAAATACAATTAAAAATTAATTCACGTTGCTCAAGAGAAAAAATAGCAAAGATTCAAAAAGTTTCTAAAACAAAGTTTATTTCCAAAAATTCAACTCACCAAATATCAAATGAAAATCTCCACTACATCTCAAACAAAAATTCTGTCTACACATCTCTACTACACAATCTCTCCTACTACTCAACTCCTGCTAACTACTGTGACCTAACGTTACTGTTATAACAAGTGACGTACAAAAGCCCGCACGTATCGTGTTGCACGTCAAGAAAGACATTTGCATAAACTTGACGATCGTGCAAGCTATGATGCAAGCGAGGACGTGTCCTTCCATGCCCTTTAGCAGTTGTCAGTCAAAAGGTTGGAGTTGCGCATGCACAACTCCTGCAGCTCGGAGAAGGTTCGAGACAGTCCACAAACGAATTAAAATTCCCAAACTGATAAATATTGTATAAATAAAACAAAACTGGTTAAGGAAAAGTAAAAGTGAAAGGGTGAACCATCACAACTTATGTTTCCAAATTATTGAGCCCGAATGCCTTTATGATACCTGTGTTTCAAATCATTACACGAAACTCCGTTATGTTACTTACCTTTTCAAATTATTGAATCAGAATGGTGTTCTTTGATTTTTCCGAATAAGAATTTGGAACAGAACACTGTTCAAGTGCTTGGTATTTCTGAATCACTGAGTTTGGGTAATTCCATAGTTTTCAAAGCAAATATTTCTATCTCTCTCTGTGTGTATACATATATAGGCCTACCATATTTTTTTATAATCAAACCTGGACATTAAGAAAGAAAACTGAAAATCAAGGTCACATGACGGATTCACTCTCACTTGGCCTTCGCATATTAGGGGCATTTTTATAATGCGGCAGGCGGTGTATTATGCCTTCGCACATTAGGGGCATTTTTTATAATGTGGTAGGCGGTGTACTGCATATCTAGATACGTTCAGAATGCCTTAATAATACCATAAAGAAAATACGAAAAAGTACAATGTACCGGCTATTACAATTCCGTAATAGCCAATACGGCATACTTTTCTAAGGGCCACACTTCGAACAGTGCCCGCCAGTGTTGCCTGCGCTCGATCCTAGGCTGCCGAATGCCCAGAACTTGCGCAGGCACCACTTGTTACTTCAGGGACTAGCTCATCATGGCATGTGGCCAAACCATGATGATCGCACGTTCCTCCTACCCCCCCTTCATCTCGCAGTAACTTAGAGCAATGTATGGGTTTCAATACCAGAAAATTAGGGCCATCTCCATAAGTCAGCCGTGAAATGATGATACTGGGGTGATGCAGGCAATTCTGCTAGTTTATAAAAAAGCACAAAAAATGTTCATCAAAAAAATTTTCATTTTTCATAAATATTTTATCATTCTTAAATTTTTTTCAGAAAATTCTAGTTAAAGAATCTTCATGTTAAAGAAACGGATGTTTTCTATTGCTGCTAAGTGGAAGTATTAAGGGTTTTTTGATGATTTCTAGTTTGCAGAATTTTGTCTGTAAGCATCAAAAATAACCACTTAGTGAGACACTTAAAATTATTTGGTTATAGTGCATTGATTTGGGTATGGCTGTTTAACAATACACAAATCTGATGAAAAGTTATTAATTCTAATCTTACTTAAATCAGCCCCTATGGTATATTAATACAGTAACACCCATTTAAAGGGGATTGGCTTTAACTTCGTTTCTTTTCCTTCTTTTTTTAGAAAAGTTTCTTTTAAAAATCTTGTACATAGATAAATAAACGTAAATACTTTGTGTATAGGTCACCTGTTTGTGATGGCACATAAAGATATATTTCATTTAAGAAAACATACAATTTTCACAGATGTTATTGTCATAATTTTCTGTAGTTCGTCGAAGAATATATTAATTGCTTCGATTGTCCTTGCCAGTTCGATATATCATACATATATATATATATCAGTTTCTATTTAAAACTTACATTAAAATTTGCAGTAGTTGCAAGTTTGAACCTGGGTTCTACTATAGTTACAGGGTTGAATTTTCAATACAGTAAACAGATAAAATAAATACCCCCTCAAGCAACTGCTTGTCACAGATGTCTTGACAAGAGCCTGTCAGTTTATACACAGTACAAGGTAATTTATGCTCAGCGATGCATTTCTGGAAAATATAGCATTTACGAAGGATTGTTTGAAATGAAAAGGGAATTGCACTCTAGATCCTAAATCACATTTATGCATTAATAAAAAGTAATTAAATCATATTGCCGTCCAGTGGTTGAGTGGTTAGCATACTTAGCTAATGATAAAAGGGACCTGGGTTTCAACCCCAGGTAAGGAAGGCATCATGTTTGTGTTTTCTTTTGAGGTCTCACCATCCTCACAGACCTACAATGGCATATAAACTGGCAGGCTCCTCTCAGATCTCTATGACAAGCAGCTGCTTGATGGGATATTTCTTTTTTTAATTAAATCATATTGCAACACACATGAGCAAACAGCAATTCGTGAGAATGGAAGAAAGCAGAACGATGCACAATTCATTATAAATATGTCATCTTAAGAGCAAATGTCTCTGCATAAATTTAACAATCTGGCAATCACTATTATCATAGTGCTACTTTCCAGTTCTTACCCAAAGGTTCCTAGTTTTGGAAAGTCATCTACGGGTTCCTGATTAAGTTATTAACTCTCTGCATCAGTTATGGCAAATTGCATAGCTATAAAAATTATGCTTTCATTTACTAATTTTCCTTTTAAAAATGAAAATGGGATTTCTCAAGTATATATTGTTTTTAAAAAAAAATGAAATTTGTGGATAAAATCCTTCAAATTCCCATAAATAATACATACATTGAGAGAATTTTCTCCAAAAGAATCAAAGGATAGTATCTTGTAAAGGTTAAATATTGAATTAAAAAACAACTTTGATACGAGTTATCACGAATTTCTTGATTTCATTGAGTTATAAATGTAGATTGGGCAGGGAAAAAATGCATTGCAATAATTGTTAGCTGAATTTTTTAATTCTGTAGTCTTGATAATCAAGTATCAAAATTGGTGTTTTTTTTAGTGTTAACCAATCTATTTGTAAAGTGATTGGATAATTTTTATAGTTACAAATAGAAATAAGCATAAACTATTTTTTTTTATTTAAAAAGGGGGAATTTTGATCAATAATGTCTTTCCCAGATTTGATGCTCCTGCCAGCACCTACTGAAATATCTCCAGACTAGGAGCAACAGGTTTGAAATATCTCCGGTTTGCTTGATTTGAAAAGCTAGCAACTCTATATGTAAGATTTTAATGATAAATACTGTTACCAAATACTATACAAACGAATTTAATAAATTAATTACACACATGTAAATGATAACTAGGCATGACTGGAAGAAGAGGTGTGCACTCTTTCCCAGTGATGATGTACAGAGTCAAATATTAGCAAACAGCAATTCGTGCTACCAAATATTGTTACCAGGTTAAAGACGGTCAGGCATAGCACCTAAAACCCGACCCTCTTTTATTGTGGTGCAGGCCATTAGTACATTTCAGGGATATTTTCTCTCTGCTGAAGATGAATAGCAGGGCTTCAAAATCACTTTTGCCTAATGCTTTGGAATTTTATAGTCATCTTTTCTTCTTTTTTTCCAGCCCTGCTGGCAAATTGTCAACTTTACAAGATCTCAATGCTATGACTTTGGATTATGGACTTTTTTTTTTTGCTGCAGTGGTGGGCTTCTATTAAAGAATCTACCAATCTCTTTTTCTGTTGCTTGTAGTGATTGACTTGTTGTTCTGACTGAACAGATACACATGATATTTTATAGCAGCCTAGCAGATTATCCTGATCAGAAGCTATCACACTTACCTAAGCTCTTAAAATAGTTCTAGCATTGCTGATCCTAAACTGAACTTATGTGTCTCAGGTGACATCTTGTTGAAAGAGCCTGATGAATTCTGACAGTAAAGGATCCCATTGGTTGCCTCAGTTCTTACCAAGATGACATTAGCTTCCAAAAGATGGGGTACATCTATTTGTCTTATGCCTGCAATTAGACGACTGTTTCATGTTGGCTTTGGGTTGGGTCGTTTTACCTCTGAGAGACACTTTTTTACACATAATGGGCTAAATGGCCAGGTCACAAGAACTCCAAAGGGTCAGAGAAGGTTGGAGGAAGGGACCCACTAGACAGCTATTGGGAGAGATAAGTCTCCCATCAAGGCTATTCAGCATGTTCTTTAATGTGCACAGGATACGGCTATCTCATATACAAGGCCACAGTTTAGCATCTCATCTGATGGACAGCAGGCTATTCAAGCCCATCAGTGGCCCTACCCCTCTCATTTACCTACTTTCTTCAGAAAATCAACTAACAGTTTTTTTTCCACAGCTACCTGGAAAATTAGGACTCTTAACAGAGAATATGCTTAGCAGAGACTACTCTCTGGATGTCCTCACATAGGAATTTCCAGTAGAGCAGGGATTCTGGGCTTAAAAGAGACTACATGCATATGTAAAGGTCAGATGGTTATAGATATAATACATATTATGAAGCAGCAATGGTGTAAAGTCAAAGGATACTATTAGATTAGTCACCTGAAAGTAAAATTAACTTAACAGTTTTAATTGATATTAATTTTTAAACATAATTAAAAGAGTAAAAAAAAATCAGAACATTATTATTACAGATTCAAAATTACTATTTTAGTGTGCTTAGTTACTGATCAAAGGGGCCTGGGTTTGAGCCCTGGATGTTTGTGTTGCTTTTTGGCTGATCTTTCCAATATTTTTCTATTTCCTTACACTCTTATGGAAAAAAACCTTGTTGCTTCCAAAGGATGAATAAATAACTCCCTTTAAAATAACAGCAGAAGAAATGAACTGAAAACGGTTAAATAATATTCAGTATTAACTGCCATTCAAAAATAATACCATATATATATAAATTAAAAAAATTTTTAAAATACATATCTTCCCATATGCACCCTAAAAAGTAGAAAACAAAAGCATATCAATGATGCAATTAGTCACTGAATTCATTTTCACTTCAAAGGAAAATAGCAAGCCGGCAATCATGTTAAATAGGTATACAGGAGCCCTATCTTCCTTTGAAGTGAATATGAATTCAGTGGCTGATTGCAACATCAATAGTTTTAGTTTCAACTTTTCATGGGGCACATAAGAAAATAGGTACTTTTTTAAATTTTCTAATTTATTATATTTTTTCTTTGTTACTAAAAGCACCTCCCATGTTTAAGATAGACCATGACACTGGAGATGTCACAAGCTTCGAGATATAAAAGTCCACCCCCGTAAAAAATCACATCCCTTTTTGGGCAAGAAGAATGGTTTTTGAGATTTTCAAAATAGTCTATGAAGGTCCTCATATGAGCTTTCATCTGACATCTAATTTGTAATTGTTGGCACTTGTATTTGGAAGATATAGCAGAGCAATGATTTTCATATTTCCCCTTTTTAGGGAGAAAGAAAGCATGAGGGTCAATGTTTTATAGCCTAGACTCTCTCCATGTTACAAGCTTTCATTTGAAGTATAATTTGTTACTTTGGGCTGTTGGATTCCAAAGGTATAGCAGAACAATCATTTTCATATTTCCCGCCTTTTTTAGCAGGGAAGAAAGCATGAGGGGGGGGTCAATTTTGTATACCCTACAACTCTCTCCACATCAAAAGCTTTCATTTGACACATAGCTTGCTACTTTCAGCATTCAAATTCTGGAGATATAGAAGAACAATCATTTTCATTTTTCCCCTTTTTAAAGGTAGAAGATATCATGGAGGGTCAATTTTTATAACCTATGACACTCCCCATGTCATAAGCTTTGATTTCACCAAAAATCATTAAGTTTGACCACTGAATTTGAAAGATATGGTGGAACAGCTGTTTTGGTAAACAAACAAACTGAAAAAACCGACAAGCAAAAAGCAATAGAAAAATAGGCAAAAATATGTAAAAAATAATATTAAAACTGCTATTAGATTACTCTACATACCCAAATCAACACTGAATATTTTTACAGCCAAATTTATCTATTAAAAATAAATTGTTTTAAATACTTTTTTATTTGTGACATGTAAAACAAGAATTATTTTATACCTTCCATACAGGCTCAACAGCTGATGCTTTATTCAGGTTTATATTGAAATTCAGCATACGCTTCAGAGCATCTAAACATAAAACAAATACTTATATGAATCATAAAACAAAACATTTTCATTTTACACAAAATTTTGTAGCAAAAAAACATTGTAAAACATTCACTGCTTTGAAATTTTAAGGTAGTTTAGTGTTAAAAAGGAATTTGAATATTTTAAATACTTAAGCACCAATGTATGCATTTTTGGTTGTTTTTTTCCCCCACCTGTTACGAGCAACACGACATAAAAAAACATTCTAGTATCGACAATTCAAGAATGCTTTGGCCAACGAAGAAAAATTATTAATATAATCTGAAGACAAAAAAAAGTACTTCTGCAGTTTAATCACTCAGTTCACTACATGGTGCCATGAGTGATAACAGGGACATAAGTATGATACATAAAGTGAAAAGCATACAGCATGACAGTGACATAGTTTGTTTTCAGGGTATAGACAATTTATTCATTTTTTACTTGTTTTGTGTTGCCTGATCTCGATTTTTAAGTGTAAAGATATTTTAGGGGGTGGATGGGCAGAAATTTTATACTGCTTTTTGCATGATTTAGATTTATTTCTTTATATGTAACATAAAGGTATATATTTTTAAATGTAATGAATTGTAGATGATTTATTTTTTTTTTTTTTTCAGTTAAATATGTTGTCATATATTAAGTGGGAAATGTGGAATGATATGATTTCTAATTTGAACATCTGTGTTTTAGGGTGGCATTCTTTAATTGGACTTAACTTTTGGATTTGCTTTAATGGTAGTATTTTTTTTTTTCTTGGGGAAAGGAGTTGTTTGTTTGGGCATATGCTTTATTTAAATTAGTGTCACTTTTGTTTGATAATTTTTTAAAATTTATATGATTATTTTGTTTTTGGGGTTTAATTTATAATGCTGATAGGCAATGCCCTGTCCATATATTTTTCAGGCTTGGCTCTGATGAGATTATTTAAGTTCTGGAGGCTTTTTTTTTTTTATAATGCATATCAGCCTATGATGGGATTATGTAGTTCTCAGGGCTTTTTTATAATGTGAATCAGCAGTGCATTGTTAACAATATTCATGATTTTTAGGCTTGTCTCTCTGATGTGATTATTTAAATCAGGGGGCTCCTTTTATAATGTGGATCAGCAGGTTCATGATATTCTGTTTTCAGGCTAAATGTTAGATGGGATTATGTAGTTCTGGAGGCTTTTTTTTTTTTATAATACAAATTGAAGGTGTATTGTTTTGATTATCTTATTTTTCAGGTTTGTTGTCTGTGATGGGAATATTTAGTTCAGGGACTTTTTATACTTGCAAATCTGTGATTAATTATTCACGCTTTTTTTTTAATTACTGTTATTTTAGACTAGTGTTGGATGAGTATTTAATTCCAAAGGCTTTTTACACTACTAATTGGCAGTGAATTGTTTACTTTTTTTTGCTTATTAGGCTTCTTTTCGATGGATCTTGTTCAGAGATTTTTTAAAAGTGTGGGAAGAATGTTCATTGTTTAGTGGTATGCTCAGATTAAAATGGTTCAATTATGATGAAATTATTTTGTATTTTTTTTAACTGTGGAAAGGCTTTAAATTGTTTCACCTCTGAGCAGCACCTTTTTGCACACAATGGGCTAAATGACCAGGTCACAAGGACCCAAAGACAGAGAAGGTTGTGAGAAGGGTAGACATCTGTTAGGAGGCAGATGGTAGCCTCTCATCAAGGCCATCAAGAAAATAGTTCCACCAGTAATAACCTAAAAAATCACATGTATATGGTGATTTTTGGTTCTCCCATACACGGGGCCACAACTTAACATCCCATCCGACAGATGGCAGCCTTTCCAAACCCATCAGTGCCCTATTGACTGAGAGCATTACGAATTGTAGATTTGGGTTGTTTCACCTCTGAGTGGCACTTTTTTGCACACAATGGGCTAAATGGCCAGGTCACAAGGACCCCGAAGACTCAGAGAAGGTTGGAGGGGACTCACTGGAACAACTGTTGAGAGACATGGTAGCCTCCCGTCAAAGCCATCCACGGCTTAACAACCCATCCAAGAGACGACGGCTTTTCCAAGCTCATCGGTGTCTCCTACTGACCAGGGCGGGGAGTTTTGCAGAGATAAATCTCAACACTGACCCAGCTGAGACTCAAACCTGGGAACTGCAGATTATGAGCCTGGCGTGCTACCAACTAAGCCACCCCAGCCCCACGAATTGTAGAAGGGCAGCTTGTTGTTTAGCAGTATATGCTTTTTTAAATAGCTGTCCCAAAGAGATTACTGATTTTTTCATGTTATGTTAAAACTGCCAAAAGAACATTTTCTAGTTAGCAATAATACAGTGTTGAAACAAGCTGGCTCAGACTGTGCTGACTGGCATTCGGAGTATAGTAATATACACAGTTAAAAAATTTATCTTGTGCCATTTTTGCTGTTAGTTTCCTTCATGTGAAATCAATTTTTTCTATATTTATAAATAAATGTTTGATTATATTTCTTATTTAACTTCTTTTCATTGCAGAATCTCCTCACTGCTAGCAATGTGCAATTTTTTAGGTTATTAATTGTGAAACTTGATTTTCTTTTTGAAGTTGAATATACCTTCTGTGATATTTCAATGCTATTTTCAATAGTTGAAATCACATATTTTGTGTGTTTGTTTTTTTATGAAAATAACTTGGAATAGTTTATTTTTATACAATTCTTTGGGGAAAAATATTTTCCCCTACTGTTAGTTGAAATTAGGAGTCTGAAACTCCATAGTCACATCAAACATAGTGTAAAATGCAATGCATCATTACTTTGTGTCAAAAACAATATGGTGGCTGAGTGATCAAAACTGCAAGTTTACCTGACAATTATAATGCAGAAAGAAATAATGATACAATGAAAATGGTGGTATCACTTTATTTCTGGGTGGTACTTTTTATATATGATATAGAATGGACTCAAGAGCCATATCAGTTCAGAATAAGGTGCTATACAATATTAACTGACTGTCTACATACTATATGTTGCAGAACACATAAAACTGCATTAGTTGCCCAATTCATATTTGGATATAGCAAATAAAGGGCATGAAGAGGCAAATTTTCCTGATGAAAAAAGCTCATATTACTTAAAGACTTGTCTACCATAATATAAAAATAAGGCTCTGCTTAAAATAATGGAACACTTATTTCAATTTTAATGAGTGAACTGGACTTCAAGGAAGTCAAATTCTTAAATGTAAAGTAGGGGTAATTACCGAAGAAAAATATGAAGGGACACAGGAAATGTGAAAGCAAGCCATATACATAATCTGCTAACTATAATCAAGAGCAGGGTTGTCCCAACCTTTTCATAAGAGGCCACATGTTAATTAATGGCCTATCAGAAGGATCACAAATCCTTGGTATATGTAGATACCAAGAGCCACATATACATAATATACTGTTATACACTGTCAGTTTCTAGCAAAAGATGACATTAGAAATTGATGACTCTAAAAATGAAAAAATATCCACCAGCCAGGTTGGACTGGTATTTGGCAGTCTGGATTGAAGTCTCTGGCTGACGAAATTAAACATAGAGGTGGTCGAAGACAATTTGTAGATGTGAGAGGCAACAAGTGAATAACTCTCAAAAGCAGAACTCACTGAAAAGTACGATAATCTCTCAGACTCCTTATCTTTGGGGATGGAGTGGGGTGCCATCCCTTAATACCACCTTTGAGATCACTCATTAGCTGTATGTCTGATCTAGTATAATCCAACACTACTGGCAACGTTCAGTTATGTAATGTAATGAAATTGCAAGCATGAATTAAACCTTACTTGTGTGATTTCTGATATTATCCCAACAGGCCACTTAACATTTGAACTGCGATTTTCATAAATATCTGTAAACTCAAGCTTTGATAAAAACAAGGTTTTCAAACAGAATAAATGATATCACTGAACATTTCTGTGCTTACGTTCTATTTATTATAAATTACTTATGGTCACTTTTAAAACTATATTTCTAGGAGTTAACAGTCAGTGTCAAAACATGTGTGCGACAAAATCAAGATACTGAAAACTACTCACTAATTTGTTTTTCTCTTAACACAGTGCCCATATCCCGAAAGTACTGAATCAGGTTTCTACTATTCTAATTGTTGCATTAAAAAGTAAAATAAATTAAGCATTCATCTCCTACTTTAATCACCTCCTTCTGCTACACACTTTTACGTGTCTATCATGACTGCTGCCAGTTTCTATCAAACTACATAAAAATTTCCTATTACAAGAACTTAACTCCAGATAATTGGCGTCGCTTGCCATTTTTTTTTTAATTTGGACGCTGGGACTTATTATAGCCAACGTTTGCTTCTTTTTTTTGATCCAATGTGGGAACATTCATTTTTTTACATGTCGATAAGTGCACAATTTGCCTTTTACCGAGGGACAATCACAAAATAATGGACACAGTGTTACAGTGAGCCAACGCGATACAACTGTGCCACCAAGCTTGGAAAGTGTCACAGTGAGCCAACGCGATACCATTGTGCCACCAAGCTTGGCACAGTGTCACAGTGAGTCAACGCGATACCACTGTGCCACCAAGCTTGGCACAGTGTCACAGGGGGCCAACACGATACCACTCTGCAACCAAGCTTGGCACTGTGTCACCTTAGTGTCACAGAATGGCCATATAATCGCGGAAAGATTAACTGCATTAGAAAAAAACATGTTCTCCAATTATAAAAATAAAAAAATTATAGCTTATAAATATGCAGGACACCAAAATATTGTGACTAGAAATTGTCTAAAAAAAATTCCGTCCTCTCTGTAGTCACTGCAAAGAATTCCATGTAGGTCAAGCAGAAATCACTTCGCATTCGAAACGAATTTACATGATTTAAACACTGTGTGTGTGTGTGTGTGCATAAAGTGCTATACACTGAAGTGCCATTGAATTAGGGATAGCAGACTAGTAACATGTTGAACCCCTTCTGGTCCTGATAACGGCCGCCACACAACGAGGCAAGGACTTCACAAGCTTGCGTAAATGTTCCACTGGTATGGCGACCCATGTATCCTCCAGAGCTTTCCACAATTCTCTCAAGGTCGTCGCTGATGGGATACAGGCCCGAACATTCTGCTCGACGGTATCCCAAAAATCTGGGCTTCTAGGTGCCCAATTCATTATTTCAAAGTCAGCAGAATGATCCTGCAACCATGCAGTAGCCAACCTGTACCTGTGAGATGAACAGTTGTCTTGCTGGTTCATTCAGACATCTCCATTGGGATGCATGATGGCCATAAATGGGTGTAAACGGTCAGCCATATGTTCTACGTACCACGATGCACTGAGTCATTGGTACACGTACCAAAGGTCCCACAGACATCCAATTAAAGACATCCCAGGCCAACACTAAGCCCCCACCAGCTTGTACTATTCCAACCTGACGTGTAGGATCCATGACTTCATGGGGTTGGCGCAATACCCCTCAGTCGCCCATCGGCGTGATGAAGTTTAAATCTGGATTCATCACTCCAGGCTATCCGTTGCCAATTTTCGATGGTCCAGTTTCGATATACTTTAGCCCAAGCAAGAGGTTGAGCCCGATGTCGTGACGTTAGAAGTGGAACTCTCGTAGTTCGGCGGCTCCTGAAGCTGAGACGATGAAATGAGCATTTCATGGTCCATGAACTGACTTCACGGTTTTTCAATGGGAGATGATTTCAGATAATTTTCATTTTCAGATGGGAGGTGATTTCAGATAATGTCTGATCCCTATCGGTCCGTATCATGCGGGTCAGACGGCGAAGCCCACGATCATTCAAGTCTGGTTGTCCTTTGCAGTTTGTTCGTGTGCTTGTTTTTTTGCCGAAATTTTCATATTCCCGGAATAACCTTGAAATTGTCGTACGAGAAAATCCAAATTCGTCGACAATTTCGGAGATCGAGTGTCCCATCCATCGGGCACCTACGATCTGATCTCTGTCAAATGCGTCTAAATCCCTCACCTTTCCCATTACGCTTCTCATGACGACTGCATTATTATTAAATCGCCATGTAAGAGAAATATGGATCACGGCTGAGAAATCTGAAAAATTTATTGAAACACAATATTTGACCAGATTTCACACAGCTGTAAAATTTTGGGGACGTTGGATGCAAAGTATAAAACTGCACTTTATCAAAGATATTAAAAAAATTTGCAAAACATAATCTAAATACGAACTTCCTACCTGTGCTTACTACTAACTAATCACAGATTTATCAATATTTTGTCCTCAAATTGCCAGCAGAAAAATGCTCGTATTCTCTATTTATCATATCTATGAGTATTGCGCCAAAAAACCCCAAACAACCAAACCAAACCAAACCATATCTATGAGAGCTATATACAAAAGTAAAACATATGATGAGATGAATGCCATATGCAATATGTAAAATAAATACCAATCCAACCCAACACACACAAATAAATTGAATGGAAAAGGTTTTGAAACAACAATTTTTCTCTCAATTCCGGAGAAACGAACTGTTAACATTTATTAATAACAATACTATTATTTCAAATTTTTATAAATCAAGGCATTCTTCGATTTAATTTCAGATTTATATGTTCCAGACCTCCCCTTCCCCCTACACAGAAAAAAATGTGAAGGCGAAGTTCCAAAATATTATCAGCAATTCTCCCAAAAGGGAGCCTGGCATGAAGCCATATGCCAAATGAAAGCTTTTGATCAAAGGAAAGTCACATTTTAGGTATGAAACACTTTCTCATGATCTCAGGAAAGGACTAGCACTTCTTTTGAGAGACTCAGTAAAACAATTTGATTTTGATGCTTACTCTATTGACAGTTTGTAATTACTGCTTAAACTTCTTCCCCCCCCCCCATTTCCGTGGAAATTCTGTCCACTTCGTAGATCATGGGTCCATGAAATGTGGCCTACTTGGCCGTTTTAAGTGGCCCATGGACCATTTAGGCTTTATAACATAAAACTGTAAATAAAAAAATAAATACCCCCTCAAGCAGCTGCTTGCCACAGAGGTCTGACAGGAGCCTGTCAGTTTATATGCCAGAGTAGAAGATCTGAGAGGATGGCAGGACCTCGGCAGAAAAACGACACACACAACCATGCCTTACCCGGGCTCGAACCCAGGTCTCTTAGATCAGTAGACAAGCGCGCTAACCACTCGGCCATGTATCGCTTGTAATATTGGTAGTGAGTACACTTCTAAGCAACATTTAAAAATTATTTTAGTTTCAAAGAAATTAAGTTTACAAATGAACGACGTGTTCAAAGTCATTTAAATCAGTGGGGATTGTGAAATTTTATGTTGGACTTTCAAATTTTTCATTTCCTGTTTTCAAACTATTCTCCACTAGAATGATAGCCTTGTTCGCTACATCAATATTTGTTATGAGAACAGCATTTTTATTTTTCAGTTAACTAAATGGTTAACTCTTATTTTTATTCTCTCTATCGTTGCAGTTTAGTTTCTTTAACTGATACTCTTCTCACATAACCGTCAAACTCGCCAGCTTACGTATGGCACAGCCATTGATTGATATAAGAGCTCATTCACATTGAAATGCATATAGCATGAAGAAGTAAGTAAATGATTGTAATGAAGACAAGGGCTGTTCTTACAAGCTAAAGTATTAAGACATGAATTAGTTAGTTACAGCTGGTTTACACTGGCATGGATTACTGGCGCCAATAAATTGATACTTTACAACTTTAATTTTTTCATGCATGCATAGATTGGTTCCGCGTTAGAAGAACCAAAACATTATGACCAGCGCGTCTTTATGCAAATCAAAGGCAACTGCAGGTAAACGACGGCGCGTGTGAAGGTCATGAAAAGGTATAAATAAAATCTGATACTGAGCTGTGTTAATCAATGTTATTCTTGTTCTTCAGATGGGAAAGGCAGCGGACTTAAGTGAGTTTGACAAAGGCCAAATTGTAATGGTCAGAGCATTTCCGAGATGGAGTGCTCATGGTCAGCCATTAGGCGAAGGCTATCCTGTATGGTACGAGCCAATTGAAGGGATACTGTGATGCAACTCCCCCGTAATTTGAATGCTGGTGATGGGAGTAATGTGTCACAACACACAGCAGTGGTGAAGCATAACTTTTTGAGTAGGGAAGCAATTAACAGAAGGAATGCTACAATTAAATGGGAATGACGTTCTGGTAATCGATGTTTCCAAATCACGAACCAGAACACCATTCTGGTACTCGATGTTTGCAAATCACCTAAACCAGAACGCTGTTCCGGTACTTGATGTTTTCAAATTTCTGAACCAGAACGCCGTTCCAGCATTGGGTGTTTCTGAATCATTGAACAGGATCAACGATTGGTATTTGATGTTTCGTAATTATTGAGTGGAAATAGTTGCATAATTTTTAAATCAAATACTATTATCATATTATGACTTCTAGGAAAATATGTGGGTATACTGTGGCCTTGCAACAATGTTATTTTGAGAGTCGAGGGCGTGGAGGGGGGGGGGGGGTGATGAAATGGCCAAAGCGCATGAAAGAAAAATTAATATTACAAAAAACATTAACAAAATCACCTTCACTAAAGTTGTAAAACTCCAAATGAATGCATTAATTTTTGTCAGTTTTTTTGGGCGGAAAAAAGCCCTGGAGTCAATATTTTCACCGTCACTAGAGCTGTAATACTCCAAATATTGATCATTGGGTTCTGAGAAATATGTCGATTTTGCCTTTGTTTTTGGTGTCCACACTATGGAATTGAAGTCCATTCGAAAGTGGGGTAGAGAGAAATATGACCAACTATATATTAAAAATCTTTCTTAATAAACTCTCAACTAAAAATTAAATTTTATTTTTACAGATGAAAACAGGTGAGGGTGTGGGGTATACCTGCGTATCCTCAAAGAAAAATAAGTCTTTGTATTATATACATTATTGTACAGAAAAATGGAAACAGTTCCACGTTATCTCAATGAAAATCACAATCAGAGCTCAACAACTTCTTGAATACGATTTTGTTTTTTTTAAATCTCTAAAGATAAAGATCTCAATAAAATCTGTCGAAATCTGAATTTTAAACAATATTTGTTCAGTATTCAAACAATTCTGACCACTGGAATATATTTAACAAGCTACAAAAAAATTAACCCCAAAATTTAATTAAAACATGTTAAGAGATCAGAGATCATAGTTGACTCTAGTAGAGCATAGGGTGCATTGCATCTGTTACTGATCTCTTAATCTCTTTTAATGTGTTAATTAAAATTTGTGGTAATATTTTGTAGCCTGTTAAATATTCAAGCTTTTATAACTCTTTGAATACGAAAAAATGCTGTTTAAAACATGGATTTATACAGATTTGATTGAGGTCTTTATCTTTAGACATATTTTTCACTAAAAATCATATACAAGTTATTGAGCTCTGAATGTGATTATTTATCGAAATAACATGGAACTTTTCCATTTTTCAGTCCGGTACCTGTATACAGGGTGTCCCTGAATTCATGGCCAAGTTGGTAGTACACACCGAACCCACCAATATTCGTCATAGAATATGTAGCTGCAAACAAGCCTGGTGCCAGTAGGGGGCTTAAAAGTGCTGGATCGGCCAAACCCCAGCATTCTCAGCGTCGACCGGACATGAGATGGAGCAGTTTACGAATGCAGAGAAAGCCGATATGCACCTGATGTACGGCGTAGCTGAGGGCAATGGTAGAAAGCTGCAAAGACTCTACCGTGAGCGATATCCTATGCGCCACGTGCCCGATCATAAAATGTTTGTGCAACTGCACCACCAGCTGTCTGAGGCAGGCACCTTCCACGTCAGTTAACATGATGCCAGACGAGCTCTATCTGGTCAGAACGCCAGCTATGAGCGAGGACATATTGCTTATGGTGACAGATAACCCAGGTACAAGCAGGCGATCTACCGCTCTTAGACTGGGTGTGCATCGGAATAGTGTCTGACAAGTACTGCATGAAGAAGGACTACACCCCTATCATTTGCAGTGAGTGCAGGCATTGACAGTTGTTGATTATCCCCTGTGCATGGATTTCACCCAGTGGTTCCTGCAGTAAAGTGCCTCACATCCTGATTTACCTGAGCATGTGCTCTTTACGGATAAATCAAAATTCTCACATCAAGGCGTAGTGAATGTCCATAATGCGCATTTGTGGGAGGCCCAGAACCCCCATGGTACACGTCGAAATTCGAACCAGCAACGGCTCGCCGTAAATGTCTGGGCGGGGATTGTGCATGACTACTTAATTGGACCCTACCTATTGCCGGACTGCCTCCATCGTCGAACGTACCATTTTTTCTGCAACAGGTTTTGCCGGAATTGCTTCAGGATGTTCCAGCTGCAATCCGCGCCTGTATGTGGTTTCAGCACGATGGGGCACCCACCCATTTCAGCATGGAAGTGCATCAGCATCTTAATACCACATTTGTGAACCGATGGATTGGGCACAGTGGTCCCAGCCTGTGCGACCGCAGATCGCCCGATCTTTCTTGTATCAATTTCTTTCTGTGGGGACACTTGAAGAGTGTCATGTATGAGACACCCGTGCAGTCTGCGGAGGATCTGGTAGCCCGACTGTGCGTCGCAGCCGCCAATGTGCGTGACAAGCCCGGTGTTTACGAGCAGGTACGCTGATCACTTCTCTGCCATTGTGCCACCTGTATCAATATTGGTGGGCGGACATTTGAGCATTTGTTTGTAATGATCTCTAATAAATGTCACTCTGGAAACCTCTGTGTCTCCTCCATTTTCGACTCCTCACTGAGTTTGCGGCCGCATATTCTACAACGAATATTGGTGGGTTCAGTGTGTACTACCATCCCCTCACGTTTGGGCCATGAATTCCGGGACACTCTGTATATAAATATGAGTTATCTCATAGTAGCAAAGGAGAGGAGGACTGAGGGTGCAATGTCCTCCTCATTCAGGAAATTTATTTTTAAACAATCATTTATTCATCTGCATTCCAGTGGCTGAATTGTTAGCTTTCTTGGCTATTGATCTTAGAACCTGGGTTCAAACATGCCTACCTCCATGGGTTCAAGCCCTACATAAGACAAGGAAATTATACTGACAGGCTCCAGTAAGATTTATGTTGCCAGCATCTGCTTGAGGGCTGTTTTATTTATTTGTTCATTAATTTGCTTTGATAAAAATGTTAACCAAATTTTTGGTTAATATTTTAATAATTAGAACCCAATAATTAGAAATATTTTTGTTAATTTTGGTAAGGCCACTGATTGTATATAAAGGAATTATGTATAATTCCTATATTCTAATTATGTTTCATTTAATTGATTTTGTGCGCTTGAGTAAAGGCATTATTATTTTATCTCTTCAACTTCTCCTTCGAATGTTGAATTTTATAAATAGACATGTATGGGAGATGTGGAATTTTGTCGCCATTCGAAAAACAGGTAGGCCCATCATATCTATTTCAGTTTTGAAATGCTTTACCTCTGAGTGGCGCTTTTATATACACAATGAGATATGGGGTGGGGGTGGTTCAGTTGATAGTGCACCAGGCTCGTAATTTGTAGTTCGCAGGTTCGAGTCCCAGCTGTGTCAGCGTTGAGATTTATCTCCGCAAAATTCCCCGCCCTGCCCACGGTCAGTAGGGCATACCGATGGGCTTGGAAAGGCCGCCGTCCGTCGGATGGGACGTTAAGCCTTGGCCCCGTGTGTGGAAGAGCCATACCCCTGTGCACGTTAAAGAACACGCTGGATGGCCTTGACGGGAGGCTACCATCTGTCTCCCAACAGCTGTTCCAGTGGGTCCCCTCCCCCAACCTTCTCTGAGCCTTCGGGGTCCTTGTAACCTGGCCATTTAGCCCATGGCGTGCAAAAAAGTGCCGCTCAGAGGTAAAACAACCCAACAACACAATTAGATAAGGATCAGGTTGCAAAAATACCCCCCGCCCCTCTTCCATAACCCAGAGTTAAGAAGCAGATGGGGATCCACTGGTGGACAACCATTAGGAGACAGGCGGAAATCTTTTAAATGATCTAGCCTCTTCATCAATGTACTCATCATAGTAGGTTTTCATGAACATGGGGCAGGGATGGCTCAGTCAGTAGAATGCCAGCTCGAAATCTTCAGTTCCCAGGTTCGAGTCACACTTGGCAAGGGTTGAGATTTATCTCCACAAAACTCCGCACCCTGCCTCATCATTACAGGACAGCCATGGGCTTGGAAAGGTGCCTTCCGCCAGATGGGACATTAAGCCATAGTCTGTGCACATTAAAGAATATGCTGGATGGCCTTGACTGGAGGTTACCACCTGTTTCCTAACAGTTGTCCAGTAGGTTCCCTCTCCCAATCTTCTCTGAGCTTTTGGAGTCCTTGTGACTCAGCCTTTTACCCAATTTTGTGTAGAAAAGTGCCACTCAGAGGAAAAACAACTTAACCTGAAGAGAGTGTGACGATTTCGGCAGTTTTTTTGAGCCTATCGGTGTCCTCTTTCTCGCCTAAAGTTGGTGTGGGTTAAAGGAAAAAAATCGCAATCGGGACTCAATCCTGGGAACTTCAAAAAACTAGTCTGGCACACTTCAAAATAACACCTCCCTCCACATGCCTAAATGCAAATGGTATTATGATGACTTTTGATTGGGAAGTGAGAGAAATATATGCCAAACATCAAAGGAGACTGTTTAGTGAGTAGTGGAGATGATTTACGGGCTGTTTTCCAAATCCACACCCGTCTGAACCCGCTTTGCGAAAAAGAAATTCAAACGCATCACGAAGCATTTATACTCAAATGAATGTAGCTAATCTGTTATTTTATTCTTATAATATTAAATAAAATCGTTTCATGACAAAAGTAAACGTTAAAGCTATTTGGAACGAAAATACTAGAAATATTTCCAGAAACTTAAATTTTGTTGGTAGCATCGTTAAGAGTGCAAAGAACCATTAATTTATTAAAAATAGAAAATACGCAAAAAATAAAAGCTACGTGGTGCTTATTTTCAATTACTAAAGACTGGTTCAAAGGTTGAAATTATAATCAAAAATATTTTATATTTCTGCCTTTTTAAAAATTTAAAAAAATATTTGAAATTTAAATTGCTTTGAGCACGAAGTCATGTGTGCTGTCTGCGCCAGAGCCAGACAAGGGCTCAGCCCGACAAAGTTCGAGCCAAAACTCATCACTAGCGAGAAGGGTATAAATGTTTGCATTGCATAGCTTTGAGTGTGGCGTTCCAAAATTAAGAAGAAATGACAGAGAATTAATTTGATTCACATTTCATTTAGCCAAAATTCAATCTTCTAAAATTAATACATTGAATAATGACACAGAGATGCGGTTACAATGTTCCAAGTTGACAATCTAGTGACGTCACGGAACGTGAGAAAGGACATTTCAATTTCGTGCATCTAACATCCTTGTACTTCTTTATCTGGTCCACTTTGTAAAAGGGGCCTCGGTTCCTTTTTCGTAGGGTGCAGAAATAAAAATTTTAAAATTTGGGCTGTCACTGGGTGGTACTAGTGAGTCAGCCGTTTGGCGATGTGAGGTGTGCACGAAACAGTTAGAGTAGGCTAGTGGTCCAAGAAAAGCTCATAAAAGCAACTCAGTTGGAGGGGAAATAAATGGGGAAAAGGGGTGAGAATATTGGAGTCTAAAGTAAATTAAAAGGTGTAATTTTGGTCGATATTTAATAGGGTTGGTCGAAAAGGAAAATCAATGTGTGTAAGCAAAGCCAAATCAAAGCGAGTTGACGGATTCTGGCCAGAGTCGGCTAAGCCAATGGAAAGCGAGGAATTTTGGTATATTGGCTGAGAGCAGCGTCAGAGTGGAGTTAGGTTTAAGAGAGCCTAGAGTAAAGGGGATGGGTGCTAATTTGGAATAAAATTTGGAAAGGAAAATAAGTTTGATGAAAAAAAAAAGCCAAAGGAGGGGAAATTATTTAAATAGAGGGAGGAATTTTTTGACTGTTTGGAGATAATCCCAAACAGTGAAACATTCTCTCTGCGGACATTTGTTTAAGACAGAGAGGTAGAGGTCATGGTACTTTGACAGTAAAAATCCGTCTCTTGAGACGGTTTTTTTGAGTGATTTAAGGGGAGTGGGAATTTTCCATTCAGTGGATGCTAATTTTGGGGATACAAGAAATTTAAAAAAATAAATTACGTCGTCGAAGGTCTCCAGGAATTCAGGGGGTTCAGAAATTTGAGCTGAGGCTGGAGTACTAATTTTGTCTATGATGAAATTTTGAAGGTTTTGGACCAGTGATGATCTAATTTCGGGTGCGGGTTTTTTTTCTTCGACGATTGGGGTTTCACGAAGTCCTCGGAGACTAGGGAATCCGATGATGATGATAGGCACTTACGTTTCGGATGATGAGCTTCTGAAACAACAAGTCTCTTGTGGTTGCAGAATCTGGTGAGTAGATGTAAGCGAGTCGTCAATTTCTGGTCCATCAGTTTGTGGGGGAGGTGTAGGTTCTGTAATTTGATCCGTAGGTTCGAGATGTGTTTGCCTCCTTTTTGCGAACAAGTCACAGTCCCTTATAAAATGGTTTGGCCTTTTGTACCATTTTGTTATTTCGGACACGCCCTTCTTAAAAAAGGGGGAAACCTAGCAACAGAAAGCATCCAGCGAACACACAGCGATGACGTCATTTCGGACACGTCCCTCCTAAAAAAAGTAGGAAACCTAACAACAGAAACTTTGCGAAACTTCTCTCAACCTATTTCTATGCTCAGGAGGCCTTTTCAAGGTTAACACGCCAAAGAGTAGTTGTCACTACTGTTGTGCACATGCGCAGTTGCATATCGTCTGATCCTGAAAAATACTCTCGAATCATTCGTTGCTGCCTAGTCAAACGTTTCGCGGGAATTCTATTAGCTGAGTAACAGTTTGTTGAAAGGTGATTTTTTTATTACACAATGGAACAGACATTTATCAGAAAGCAAAGATGGATGGCGATTAGAGGACAGTCACAAGCATTGGTCGCAAGATGGATCAGTGTGGGCCCTTCTGTAATCAACAAGATATAATAATTTCAAGATAGAGATGATTCCAGAAGATCATTAAGGAACAGAGCAACAGCAGCAAATGAGGACAGGAATCTTTGACTTACAGCTCGAGGATATAATCACACAACATTGACTCAACTGCGTTCTCACTTGAGAACGCAGATGATGATGATTGATGGGCTAGTAGAACCTTTGTTTCCACTTCCATCATTGACCCTCATGTGCTTCTCACCCCACAGAATGAAGTGACTGAACAAGTCTGGGCATCTTTACTGACGAGTCAAAATTTACCCAACATAGCAAATCAAGATGGATATCGATCTGGAGGATCCATTGCCCAGAGAGAAGCTTATGAAAGAGACTTAGGTTGTTTCACTTCTGAGTGGCATATTTTTGCACACAATGGGCTAAATGGCCAGATCACGATGAGCCCAAGGATTCACATAAATTTGAGGAAAGGGAATCCACTAGAAAACTGTTAGGAGACAGATGGTAGCCTCCCGCCAAGTCCATCCAGCGTGTTCTTTAATGTTTACAGGATATGGCTCTCTCACATGCTCGGGGCCACGCCTAATGCCCCATCCGACGGATGGTGGCCTTTCTAAACCTATAGGCGCCACCTACTGACAGAGCGCAAGGCAGGGAGTTTTTCGGTGATAAATTCCAACTCTGAATCCAGCCGAGGCTGGACTGGAATGCTACCGACGACTCAACCACCCCCTGTGAAAATGGTAGTGATATGGGTAGTTATTTCACCAGGTGACAGCATAAATCTCTGCATCATTGCTACAGTCGCTCAAATAAATATCCGAACAATATAGTTGATTACAGAATTCAGAAAAAATATCTGGCAACGCGTTTTTTAGAAGTATGAATTTGGAGATTTTAGAATATGTATCTGGAGGGTTCGATTTCCGCCGCGTCGGCAATAATTTTTTTTCACATAAATATTTAGATGTACGGCAGCCAAAGGTAACCAACGACGCCAAACTGGTCAGTCATGGCGGCAGGTGATTGGTGAGGTCAGCGGAGGTCACCTGATAGGTACAGTCGCTCAAAAAAGTATCCGAACACTATGGTTGATTACAGAATTCAGAAAAAGTATCTGGCAACGATTTTTTTTAGAAATTAGTGATCTGGCAATCTTGTGTCACGTGAAACGAAGGTTTCCAGATCACTAATTTCTGAAAAAATTCGTTGGCAGATATTTTTTCAGAATTCTCTAATCAACTATAGTGTTCGGATACTTTTTCGAGCGACTGTACCAGCAGGCCAGGACCTAGCAAAAAATAATGGGTGTGTGTGGGGGGGGGGAAGCCACTCGATTGAGCTGGAAAAATGTAAAAGGGGTAGCCAAGAGATTGGAATTCCATTGCAGTATAACATTTTCCACTTCGATTTAGATTTCTTCAAAAATATGTGAAATACACACAAGTTAAATAATTTCTGCCTTTTCCCATTCTCAACGTGGAGTTGGCAAAATGTAGGATAGTTGGTAAAATTCGAATCCACTTGGCAATATACAGGCGAGCTGCGAAAATTGGGATGTTTTGTGAAATTAGAGTTGACCAAAAGTAGACAACTTGACAAAATCTTGGAAATCGAAAATTTTGAACTGACTTGACAAATTTAGGGTTGGGATTGGTGTTGTGAAATTAAGCAGAGTTGGGAAAATTACCTGAAGCTTCCACCCCATTCCACCCACGGAGCGAAAATCTAGGTACGAACCTGACAGAGACATTATTTTCTCAGTTGGCAAAATTTGATTTTCGAGTTTGAAAATTTTCGATTTCTCGCCCCCCCCCCCACAACCATAGTCCTTCGCTACGCCCCTGGAGACATGAATAATACTATGTAACAAGTAACTGTTATGCTGTTTCCTACGTGTTTCTTTCATAAATGAGTGTGTGATGATTGCAAATCTACCAGTGGTTTTGCTTTAGTATTAATATTGGCAAAAATGTTACAGAGAATCGGCTTTCACGAAATTAAGCATTTTGTGCTCACTAAACTTACTTTGTAAAAAATGCAAAATATGTAAGATGTCAGCAGTCATTTCACGTTTACGTCCTTCTCTGTTTTCATCGAAAGTTTGTGTTGTGATACCGATGGTGATTTTGATGAACCACGAAATTGGCGTAGACTTCTGGTTGGTTATAATTCAAGCTTCTGGTTGAGCTGTCGATGAATAGCATCGACAGCTCAACCAGAAGTCTGAAGACTGTTTTGCTACACAACTGTAATCAATTTCCCTCCATTCCGGTAGAGAATTCAGTA
The DNA here is from genome assembly GCA_038380435.1 of Ryuthela nishihirai. NCBI lineage: Eukaryota > Metazoa > Arthropoda > Arachnida > Araneae > Heptathelidae > Ryuthela > Ryuthela nishihirai. The sequence continues at coordinate 25,895,038 of JAWZYU010000028.1, read as the reverse complement.
CATTTAAAAGACTTTGAGAATGTCAAGAAATTGTTGGAAAAAAACAAAATATAAATATTATAATTGAGATGTTTTTGGGGACTTCAAGATGCTAGGATTTCTATACCAATCATACCTGTTTCCCATACTTCTGGGACAGTAGAACATCAGACCAGCATTATGTGAAGAGAAAAGACAATTAACTCCAGGTACATGCAATATTATTCATGAAACGCTTGTTCTAACTGACAAGCTCTTGCTGCCACTACTTCACATTACGGTGAAGCAGTTGGTCAATGCTTTGAAACCCATCAGTTGAGTTTCAGATATACGTTCTATGTTCCCTCACATGTCTGAAGCAAAAGTAAAGGGTGGCTTATTCACTGCATCACAAATACGGTGGATACTTCAGTCTCAAAAACTGGGGGGGGGGGGGGGAGGCTCAGTCGGTAGCGTGCCAGACTCGTAATCTGTAGTTCCCAGGTTCGAGTCTCAGCTTGGTCAGCGTTGAGATTTATCTCCGCAAAATTCCCCTCCCTGCCCACGGTCAGTAGGGGACACCGATGGGCTTGGAAAGGTCGCCATCCATCGGATGGGACGTTAAGCCGTGGTCCCGTGTGCGGGAGAGCCGTACCCTGTGCACGTTGAAGAACACGCTGGATGGCCTTGACGGGAGGCTACCATCTGTCTCCCAACAGCTGTTCCAGTGGGTCCCCTCCCCCAACCTTCTCTGAGCCTTCGGGGTCCATGTGACCTGCCCATTTAGCCCATGGTGTGCAAAAAAGTGCCGCTCAGAGGTAAAATAACCCAACTCGAGAATGCGCCTCATAGAACGTTAATTTTAAGGTAACATTATTTTTTAATAACTTTACAAGGTTATTTTTAAAGTTGGATTATCACTAATAAATTAATTGTTCCTTGTCGATCTATAAAATATACAGTAAATGAATCGTCTTTTACTAATCCACTTGAGGCTCAACGAGAACTTAATCCACTTCAAATCTCAGTTTAGCAAAGCTGAAATTATCTGTGCTCCATGCACCCTATCTATCTGGAAACATATATCTGTATATCTACATTTTTTTTTATTTTTACAACTCCCACTCCTTCCTCTCAAACCCGCAAAACTCCCTGCACTGCCCACGGTCAGTAGGGGACACCGATGGGCTTGGAAAGGCCGCCGTCCGTCAGATGGGACGTTAAGCCGTGACCCCGTGTGCATGAAAGCCATACCCTGTGCACGTTAAAGAACACGCTGGATGGCCTTGACGGGAGGCTACCATCTGTCTCCCAACAGCTGTTCCAGTGGGTCCCTTCCCCCCAACCTTCTCTGAGCCTTCGAGGTCCATGTGACCTGGCCATTTAGCCCATGGTGTGCAAAAAAGTGCCGCTCAGTGGTAAAACAACCCAACCCAACCCAAAATATGGTAAAGCGTTATGGTGTTGGTGTGAAAACTATAGGTCCCAGTGTAGGCTAGGTCCTTTCCCAATTAATGGGCTTCGCTGCATCAATACTTCTCTGCACTGCAGCAGATTCGCCGTCCGTATTATAAAAAAATTACCATAAGAAAATAAAGTATATAATTCTGTGATATTTTTTATATAATGCCGTGGGCTGTATCTTAGAAATGCAGGAATCGGTAGGAATCTAGGAAAAAACGCTCTAAATGCTACGTGCTGATGGCGGCCATTTTACATACATTTGTGACCGTCAATTTATGCGTTTTCAACGCTCTCATTGAATTCAAAAAACAATAAATCATTTGTTTCAGGGTTTTTTTAAAAAAAATCTGGATGAAAGCCTTCACTCGCATCACCGAAATTTGATCAAAAGAAGTCCAGGTAAGTCTCTTATTGTTGCTGAGAAAACCATGCGCTACTTGCCGAAAAGCCTGTCAAGCATTCCTTTCTGTAAGTCATTTTGTCTTCCAGTTCTTGAGTTGTTTGTTTGGTTTTTTTTCTTCTGAACGGCACTTTTTTGCACACCATGGGCTAAATGGCCAGATTACAAGGACCCCGAAGGCTCAGAGAAGGTTGGGGGAGGGGATCCACTGGAACAGCTGTTGGGAGACAGATGGTAGCCTCCCGTCAAGAACATCCAGCGTATTCATTAACGTGCACAGAGTATGGCTCTTCCGCACATGGGGCAACGGCTTAACGTCCCATCCGACTTTCAGCGGCCTTTCCCAGCCCATCTGTGTCCCCTACTCACCGTGGGCAGGGCGGGGAGTTTTTCGGAGATAAATCTGAACACCCACCCAGCTGGGACTCGAACCTGGGAACTATAGATTTCGAGCCTGTCACGCTACCGACTGAGCCACCCCTGCACCCGATCACCACACGCATGGGGTGCAATGTGAGCACACTCACGCAACATCGTCGATCATCAAATGGCATGAAGGACAGGTACAGGAGCAGCACAATACCACAGGACGTGAAGATTGCTTGCTTCGTAGAAGGGCTGTTCACGACACTTTCGCCAAAGCGATTGTGCTGAAATGTGATTTGCGGACTGCTACAGGTGCCATGGTCTCCCCATAAACCATTAGACAACGTTTGCCTGATGCAGAAATGAGGATGAGGCGTCCAGTCAGTCATTGCAGCAACATTACCGGTTATGCCGTCTCCACTGGTGTCGAGTGAAGCAACGTTGGACTAGGGAAGGGAGGAGAGTGTTGTTCACAGACGCGTACCAATTCTGTTTCGGCATGCTAGGCGGCCGTTTGTCTGCATGGCGTTGGTGTCATCAACAACATGAGGAAGCCTATTCCATTAGCCACCACACTATGTTGGTATGGGGTGGCATCACATATGGCAGCTGGCTCCATGTTTCTAACATGCTAACAGTGAGACATCCCATCGATGGCATTGTTAATCCCGTGGCACGACCCTTCCTTACCACCATGCCTGGATTACTTCTGAAGCAGGACAGCGCCACCCCACACACTGCACGTGCAACGATGGATAGTCTCCAAGGTGTGGACATTCTGCCTTGGCCTCCATACTCCTCTAGCACCCATTGAGCATGTGTCCGACCTTATGGTTCGCCAATTCCCTCCGACGACCAACCTGGTACAATTGCATGCTGTTTGGAACACCATACCTGAAGGCACCATTAACCATCTGGCTAAGGTAATGTCGAGACGTCTACAGGCTTACATGACCGCCCAAGGTGGGCCTAATATGCACTGATGAATCTGCAATAAGCGAAATCTATGATCCTTCGCACATCTGATCCTCATACCTTCCGTCCTATCAGTTTCGGGTTTATTCATCACTTCATTTGCGACGTTTCCACTTCGTGCAGTGGATTAATCCAGGGAGAAACTGCAAGTGGAGATCCAGAAATTTCAAAGATGGAGGTTAAAATTTTTCAACAGTGTTCCATACTGCTCTATAAGTTTTTACCTGCGCTACTAACAACGTAACTATCGAAACAACCAATCGGAATGTCTGGAACTTACCTAAATAACATATTTTTTAACGGAAATACGTCGCTCGCCTAGCGCTGAGTCACTTAGTACTCTGTTTTGCTGAATCAATTAGAAATTAGACGCAAAAGGGCAGCCTTAATCAAGGGATTGCTGTACAGTTGCTCAAAAAAGTATCCGAACACTATGGTTGATTACAGAATTCGGAAAAAATATCTGGCAACGATTTTTTTAGAAAAATGTTTTAGTTTAAAATTTTTTAAAAATTTGTCAAAAAAATTTTTAGAAATAAGTGATCTGACCAGCCTTTGTGTCACGTGGCACGGAGGTTGCCAGATCACTCATTTCTAAAAAAAATCGTTGCCAGATAAATTTTCTAAATTCTGTAATCAGCCATAGTGTTCGGATATTTTTTCGAGCGACTGTACCACTAAAACGGAGGGGAAAATGTTATACTGCAATTAAATTCAAGAGTGCCAGTATGAATGAGAAGTATGTAATGAATGAATGAGCCAGTATGAGTTCAAGAGTGCCCCCCCCCCCTTTGTGTTCGTAGATTGGGCCTGCCCAGGAATATTATATAGTTTAATCTCTAAATCCTTAACATAGATTTCAGTTTTTTTTTCAATTATTATTAATTAAAAAAAATTCCGAAAGTATTAAAGGTTCATCAAATATTTTTCTAATACTTCTTACATTACAATATTGAATTAAAAAATACGATTCATTCATTTCCTACATATTTCTTGAATATTTAATGGCAATGATATTCATATAAATGGTAACTTTTAAAACTTAAGTGTGATTTAAAAATAAACCACAGAAACTGCTTCACATAATATCAGAAAAATGTTTTTATGATCAACATTTCTCCGCAAAGTTTAACTTCTTATTTATATTTAATTACGAAACTATATTCGAATAATGTGACTTTATTTTCCTTTTTTCCGAAATACGCAAATAAGCGGTTTAGAATAATATGGCTGTATATTCCTTCAGTTAGTAACAATGCCGTAATATCGTAACAAATTAGTTTTCTTGTCAACAAAGAAAGTTTTGCCTAATAATGGTCGCCAGGGATACCATTGCTGCTCACAGCTGATCTCCGATTCAATCGATTTCGATTTTCCGACAAGTTAAGAGGTATGTGCATGATTAGTACGTGATATGAAATATATTTATAAAGTCAAAGTCAATTAAAGTGTTATAAAGTGCATAAGATATATATATGCTTTAGAGAGGGGACATAGTAATGACATTCCGCAGATTGAGGGACTGGTTGAGGTCCCGTTTCTCTCGCAAAAAGAGAGCGAAAGGCGGCATTTCATCGTTGTTTTGCTGCATGACAATTACAAAGGAAAACGATGGTATAGATGATGCTGGACAGCCAATTCATGATCGTGGTGAAAATTATCGACCCGATGGTGCTAAACAGCATGCCAACTGGTGTCGGTCTAAATGCTTCATGAGGAAGCGAGCTATATTTCAGAGGATTGAAGGCTTGTGTCCATGTCCAATAGAGGAAATTAATGAAACCAAACTGAAAGAGTTTCCTGATTATCCAAAAAGACGGAGAAAGATTAGTAGCAGATGTGTTGATGCTAAATACATCGAAGCAAAAATGGTATCGGTGTCTCAATTAGGAGCAGGAGGCTTTGGATGTGTTTACTTTGTTCGAGATTTAGAAAGGGGAATCGAACTGGCGGCAAAAGTAATTTCAGGGAAGACTAGCAATGATGAGATGGTAAAGAACGAACTTAAAATCCTGCAAACTGTAAAAGAGAATCCTCTGTGTGTCCAGTATGATACTTATGTGAAATACCAAGTTTCTTCAGATGTGCAGAAGCACTTTCTGTTCTTTCAGCATTTCCAAAGTGTCACCTTACGGCAGTTTCCTACCCTGTATCGTATCAATGCAGATGTTATTCGCCTGATTCTGGGACAGATGGGAATGGCATTGAAGTACCTTCATGATAAAAATATTATTCACAGAGACATCAAAGGTGACAACGTATTGATTAATGATCTATGCAAGATAAAAGTAATAGATTTTGGATTGTCTGCCATTGGTACTTCATTTAAAGGTTATTGTGGCACACCATACTACGTGGCTCCTGAAGTGCAGATTCATCGTGTGGAAAAGAATGCCAAACCATACTCATTTGCTGCTGATTACTATTCTTTAGGCATAACTGCGTATCAGCTAATATATGGCATTTCCCCCTGTGAATATAAATTAAAACTCCTCGGTCTTAAGGATAACGACAGTGCCTGCAGGAAGCTTGCATTTAGAGAAATAACAGCAGGGCGCACTGACTTTCCACTCGATTTAGATGCAAGTAGACAAGATCTTGTAAGAAAGCTGCTGTTCAAAGATCCCGAGCAACGACTCGGAGATAAAACTTATTTGTCGCATTCTTTCTTCAATAGAAAAGTTCTGCAAAAACTGGTGAGTTCATTGATAACGGTTTTGCTTCTCGTGATTCTTTACGAGTTCATTTCGCAATTGTATTGTTGTAATGCTGTCCATTTATTATTTATTGCCAGAGTTGGCAACATTAGACACAATGAATATAACTCATGTGATTTTTGTCTTGAACTGCTGGTTTAGTGTAGATCTGACAAATCTGATGTTTGCTATACACTCAGTGTTCGTTGAATTATGGCCATTCCTCTCCATGTTATGGCAATGCAAAAGTTTCGATTCACCATAACTTCTAAAATAAGCTTTTTATGGTAAAATTAAACATAAGTAAAAATTCCTCAAGCAGACGTGAAGAATGAAGTCTGTGAGGAAAGCGACACCTCGGCAGAGAAACATCCATGCCTTACCCAGGACTCGAACCCAGGTCCCTCCGATCAGTAGCCAAGCCCTCTCTAACCATCACTGATGATAAACTGCAGGTCTTAACTACGTCTATCTAAATCTCAGTTTTCGTAATTAATCATTCAGTATATAGAGAGTTATGACAGTGTGAATAATTAATATCAGTAATGCAATCGTAAGGAACTTATACAAAATTGACGAAGATGGAAAATATTACATAACTTTTATAATGTTCACTTTTCTTATTAAAGGATTTAAAATAATGTTTATTTATAAAAGATCTAAACTTTTTAGGTAAATTCTTGTCTCGCGTTGCTGTTGTTCAATGTTTAAACTTTCGTAACTATTTAAATAATGAATGCATAATTTTGGAAATCGAGATTTAGCTAAATGTAGTTTTTAAATGCTGCAATTTACCACGAGGGATATTTTACTATTAAAAGCTTATTTTAGAAGTTATAAAGCATCCAAATTAGATTTCCGTTCCCTTATCATGAAGTTGGGTTGGGCTGTTTCACCTCTGAGCGGTGCTTTTTTCGCAACAATGGGCTAAATGGCCAGGTCACAAGATCCCCGAAGGATAAGAGGAGGTTGGGGGAGGGGACCCACTTAATTGCTATTAGGATAGATTCCCGTCAAGGCCATCTAGCGTGGTCTTTAACATGCACAGGGTATGACTCTCCAGCACACGGAGCCACGGCTTAACACCCCACCCGACGGACGGCGGCCTTTACAAGCCCATCGGTGTCCCCTACTGACCGTGGGTAGTGCGGGGGGGGGGGCGGTGTTGCGGAGATAAATCTTAACACTGGCTCAGCTGGGACACGAACATGGAAACTGCAGATTACGAACCTTAACATGAAGTGCAGTGATGATAATTTAATGAACACTGGGTGTATGTTTCGATTACCTATATTCAGATATTTAATATTACAATTTCTCTCTTTTTTTTAGATTTTACAATTTCAAGAGGGAAGCGTTCAATTCTTTTTACCTTATGAATCAGAATTTTGCAGACTATTTTTATACCATGATACTCATTTTTTATTTTCTGCTATGATTCAATACTTTGATCTTTTACAGTTGAAATCGGGATTGAAAGTGCAGAAAAAGTATTCACCGATAGATCCTGGGAAAACTAACATCCCAATTGTAGAGGGTAAAGACAAGCTTCCTAATGCCGTCCCCTCTCTTGCCAACGAAAGGTTGATCTAAAGAAAGGTAATGATTCGGAGACTTTGATTTCTTGTTGAAAAACAAATGATTTAATTTTAGCATTTGCTAAGGTGGTTTCATAGTTTTCCTAATTTGTATTACTAATGTCAATGGGCAAAGACAGTTGGCGAGTTTAGCTGGAAGGCATAAAATCATTGGTAAAAATTGTATTTAAATTGAATAAGAGAATATTGTAAAGAGCTTTTGTATCCTCAAACCAAGAAATTGTCTTAAAAATCTGATAACCAGACAAATGCCCTATAAAGAACCTCAAGAGGTAAATTGTTGCATGGTCTTCAACGATAGAATGGGAAAATTGTTATTCTGGATGTTGTAATTCAACAAAAATATTTCACATTGAAAGCATTTGATTAATTTAGAATTTCGCCTGTCTGTATGTGGCAATTCATTTCATTAGTTTTAATGAAAGAATTTATTTCAGCATTTTATTTCAAATGAACCATTTTTTTTAATCAATATTGTTATTACAGTATTAAATAAAATGGAAACATTACTTTTTTAAAAACTATTCTACAAATAAGCTTTCAGATTCAGCATAATGACTAACGAAAATTCCGTTTTTTAAATATTTTCATTGGAATAACTCTCCAAAATATTTCAAAGGCTAGCTATAAATTGATATATTTGCTTTAACGTATCTAAAAATAAGAACAATTAATCCAGGTTCTGTGAAAAATTCGTTTAGTTGGGAACACTGATTGAATTGCCCTGATACTAAAGAGTCAGAATAGAGAACAGATATATGTAGAGTGTTGAAAATTTGGTATTTAGTTCTCTTTATCGAAAGATTTAAAGTGATCGAATTTCAGCAAAAGTGTTGAATTCTCTTGTGATATCTTTATCAGAGTATGATTTGAAGAGTCACCGTAGTAGGAACAGAGCGCTAGAAAAAAAATAATAACCCTCCCTGAACTGTGGACAAAATTCCTGACTTTTCTCAATTAAAGAATGTCAAAAAATTTAAATGAATCGAAATATTTTATAAGTTCGCCGAGTGGTCATAATAGTTCAAATAGCCATATTTCGTAATTTTGCGATGAAAATCAAGTGTTTACAATTTGAGGCTGAGGAAAGAGCTCAACAAATTCTAAAAGTTATTTAAAGACCATCAGGATAGTAATGCAATGGAGAGGAATGGCCATAATTATCACTGGTACTATCCTTTCGCAGTGCTCAGGATAGTACCAGTGATAATTCCATCTATCGCATTGGAACTCCAGAAATAAGAAAAATTGTCGAGGGGTTGTCTAAGACTTTACGACAGAACCCATTGTTGGTGTTTTTCCTAACTTTCGTTTTGTCTCAACTTTTTCTATTTTTTATTGCTTTATTGGATAAGGATTTCATGCACAATGCATTTAATAACAAGTTATATCCAAGCTTTATATTTCGCCCTACTTTTTGCCTAGTTACAAGTTTATGTTTTGTAAGTTTAGCAATATATTATCCTTATACGAATAAGCAAAACGTCCTTCCGATGTTCTAACGGACTCTTCTCTCTATCTTTCAGGTTCTATGCGTCGCAAAAACCAACAGACGAGCATAGAGCGGTGGGTGGTGGGGCCTCTCAAAATCCAACCTCGACTTCCACGCAGTGAGAGGCGGGCAACATCAAGGGCTGATAATTTCTCCTTCTTACTTAAAGTATCGAAACTACGATCTTATTTCTTTTACTCTTATGTTCCCTCCAACAGAGCTAAAATCACTTAATCATCAATCGGGAAATTATCAGCTCTTGATGGCTAATGAGGCTCTGGTGAAAATACGCTTAAATCCAAATCACACCACTAATTAGAAAGTACAATTACACAACAAATCATAGCATCTTCTGTAAAATACAGTTATACAAGAAAAAACACTTATTGTAAAATATAACTACCCAACAAAAGTAGAACATGCATTTGAAAAAATATGCTTATGCCAAACAAAAATCAGAAGAATTACTGGAAAATACAACTAAGTAGCTGAATTACAAAACTGAATGGAAAACACCATTATACCCTGCCCAGCTGGGCCAGAGGCGAGATTTAGGTCCACCACCACCACACAACCGTGCCATCGGCCAGTAGAGGACAACCATGGGTATGGGAAGGCCGCCATCCGTCGGATGGGACGTCAGCCCGTAGCCCCCTGTGTGGGAGAACCATCGTATGTGCATTTTAATGAACACGCTGAATGGCTTTGACGGTAGGCTTCTAACAGCTGTGACGGTATGTCTACTGACAGCTGTCAACCGTTCCACAACAAATTCATAACACTGTTTTCGAAATTACCTATTACAACCTATTTACAACACTTGTTTAAAAAAAAAGGGCTAGAGTCGATTCGTGCAAGGAGATCTTGGTAATGTTTGAACCTAGTGGCCCCAAAAGGTTAACAGACATTGTCACAGCTGATGAGGCGTGCTTTTATTACTATACGGCCCCCAGAAAGATAATTATGTTTGGGTTGCGGATGATGAACCTCGTCCTCAAATTCTGCGACAAGACTTTCGCTCAAGGAAGAGGATGTTAACAATTGTTTTCAATTCCCAAGGAGTAGTAGCAGTGGACATCTTACCTGAAAAAATGACTATAAATGGCCAATACCGCACCAACATTGCTTTGCTCGAAATGGCTAAGGAGAAAAAAGATCAGTTTCCAACAAAAGGCTTGTCAAGGGTTCTCCTTCCTCATGGCAATGCTCACAAAACCCTGCAAGTTATAGCCTATCGGGATCAGGAAAAAATCTTGCAAAATGCGATTTTTTTTTTGTTTCGAAAAAATTAAAAAGAGGAACCTGATTGATGGGAAGCCTTTTCCAAGGGTGCAAGATCTTGCGAAATGCGTTCATTCAGAGTAGCGGGGTATTCCCCAACAGGACAGGAACAAAAAAAATAAAAAAAAAATACCCCCTCAAGCAGCTGCTTGCCACAGAGGTCTGACAGGAGCCTGTCAGTTTATATGCCACAGTAAGAGATCTGAGAGGATGGCAGGACCTCAGCAGAAAAACGACACACACACACATCCATGCCTAATACCGGGGCTCGAACCCAGGTCCCTTACATCAGTAGCCAAGCGTGCTAACCACTCGGCCACGGGACGGCACAGGAACAAAGCGTTCTAGAAATTAAGCAGATGTCTGAAAGTTGCATAGATGCTGGGAGTATTTTAAAGGGGAATAAAAGTGTTGTGGTAAGTGCAATGGTTATTCTTCTGCAGATGCATGTCAAGAACTTTTTGAACTCCCTCGCACAAACAAGGCAGCGGCTGAACATCCAATGCAAAAAATGGACGATCATGAAAACCCATTAGGCTTAAGTTCCTCCCCGAGGGGAAAAAGGAGTTTAGTGGAGAAAATCTCAACACAGAGTTAGATAAGAACCTGTTAACATCAGATTACGAGATTGGTGTGCTATTCACTGAATAAATTCTCATCCTTATATTTCCCCAACACTTTTGTATATTTGCCCGATATATTTTCCCAAAGTATTGACCTAAAATGTAAAAACTAAAAAAAAATCTGGTGTAGTTCCAAGAATTAGCACTTTGTAGTATATAGGTTTAACTTATTTGATCACTATTACAATCTTAACTGAATTTAGTTGATCATGTCGCTCTTTTTATTAGCAAATCGAAGGCGAAAAACTCTTTAAACTGGGTTTTAAAAAAACTCCCAAAAGAACTTAACTGATCAATAATAGCGAAATCTGGTCTAGAAAACACAGCGGAAATATCGCAATATCATTTTCATTAATTTTAAGAAACACTGTTCCAGTTTCTTACCAATCTTTTATTTAGTCTAACAATGCAGTATTTTTACTCTACTGTCACACAAGAGAACGTGACGACATTCGTCAACTAATGGAACTTTTGGGTGCCACTCCAAGAGTTAAATGAGCTCGCGAGAGAACTTCGCTCTCTAGGCAAATGGTACGAAAAGGTGGCATGAAAGAGCGACAGAATGCGTCGAAATCTACTCGAAACAAGGAGTTCACACAGGAAGATTGTTCGATTTCTACTCTAGACAGAAATCGATGTGGCTTATGCCAATTTGAACTCAGATTATGTAAAATTTTGAAAGTCTAATAGAAGATTTCTCTTTTTAACTCCTCTACCCAAGATAATTTAAGCTTAACATCGAAGTCACAAACTTCTTTTCTGATGTTCTATTCAGAAGAATTATGTTGTTATCCTTATAATATTTTTATTTTTACCGTAATGATATGTTTCATGTCAATTTACTGCTCCAGAAAAATCCTAAGCTTATAGGATCATTATCGCACAGCTTACCCGTCCCGTGGCCGAGTGGTTAGCGCGCTTGGCTACTGATCTACGGGACCTGGGTTCGAGCCCCGGGTAAGGCATGGATGTTCGTGTTGTTTTCTGCTGAGGTCCTGCCATCCTCTCATATCTTCTGCTGTGGCATATAAACTGACAGGCTCTTGTCGGACCTCTGTGACAAGCAGCTGCTTGAGGGGGTATTTATTTTTATTACTAGGAGCATTTTTACTATTTCGTAAAGAAACTTTAAGAGAATTTACCTTCACACCTATTTGAGAATCTGATTAAAAACCAAAGGTAGACTAACATAACAAAACCATTAGTTGAAATTAAAAGTTAGGATATATTTCTCGAAAAATGTATTCCATTTGTCCTCTGTTGTCATATCTCGTAGCGGCGGAGATGGCTCAGTCGGTAGCGCGCCAGGCTCGTAATCTGCATTTGCCAGTTCGAGTCTCAGCTGGGCGTGTTGAGATTTATTTCTGCAAAACTCGCCGTCGTATGGGACGTTAAGCCGTGGCCCCGTGTGTGGGGCACCCTGTGCACGTTAAAGAATCTGTTGGATGGCCTTGACGGGATGCTAACAGCTGTCCAGTGGGTCTCCTTTCACTAATTTTACCTGGGTCCTTGTGACATGGCCATTTAGCCCATTGTGTGCAAAAAGTGCTGCTCAGAGGTAAAACAACCCAACCTTTAATTACGAGATAACTTTTTTTAATAACTTTTTTTTTCATTTGCACACACATAGGACAGAGAAGGGGCTTACAAGCTCCGCCTAGCTGTTCCAGGCCTTCTCATACAAGGACATGCTCCCCGAAGAGCGAAGTCCCTGCTGACCACTGCCTCAGCTAGAGCTAACACAGTACACAAAGTCTGCCTTGCGGGGCAGTCACTGTCTCCCTAAGCACTATGCCAATTAAAGTTTGAACTGACCAGCCGAGTGAAAAGCAGAAGAGGGCATCACACTGCCTTGTCCAGTGAGACTCTGAAGCTCACTGGACGTTTGTTTCTATTCGACTCCTGAGAGAAAAGGAGGAACTCAGACCACCTCCAGTTGTATTTTGATAGACAGTCACGTTTGCTACACTCGGTAAGCTCTCACGCAGGGGCGTAGAGAGGGAGTATGGTTGAATTTTCCGACTCGAAAATCAAATTTTGTCAACTGAGAAAATAATGTCTCTGGTTCGTACTTAGATTTTCACTCGGTGGTGGTGGTGGTTGAGGCAATTTTCCCAACTCTCCTGCATTTTCCCATTTGACTTCCAATTTTGGCAACTAGCCATGATTTCACAGTAATAATTCCAATATTTACATCTCGTCTGAATCGTGGCAACTCAAGTGTGAATTTTTCCAACTCCCCTTGATTTTGCCAACTCTCCTCAATTTCACAAAACAAATCTCAATCTCTACATCTCTCCTAAATTTGCCAAGTCACTTCAAAATTTTTCAAACTCCCCAAGATTTTGCCAAGTTTTCTCGACTTTGTGCTGATAGCCCCAGAGCCAAAAATCTCAAGGATTCAGGTCCAGTGAAGTTAGTAGCTAGACTTGAGGAAAGTATCGAGAAACTAAACACTCGTTGCCAAAAGTTGTACACAGCAACTGCTTTACCTGCTGGCTAACATGTGGGAATACATCTTGCATGAACACTCTGGTGTCCAGATGCTGCCGTTCGTGGAGGGCAGGAATCGTGGGAGGATGGAGAAGGGTTGGGTTGTTTTACCTCAGAGCGGCACTTTTTTGCACACCATGGGCTAAATGGCCACGTCACATAGACCCCGAAGTCTCAGAGAAGGTTGGGGGAGGGGACCCACTGGAACAGCTGTTGGGAGACAGATGGTAGCCTCCCGTCAAGGCCATCCAGCGTGTTCTTTAACGTGCACAGGGTATGGCTCTCCCGCACACGGAGCCACGGCTTAACGTCCCATCCGACGGACGGCGGCCTTTCCAAGCCCATCAGTGTCCCCTACTGACCGTGGGCAGGGGGAGTTTTGCGGAGATAAATCTCAACGCTGACCCAGCTGGGACTCGAACCTGGGAACAACAGATTACGAGCCTGGCGCGCTACCGACTGAGCCACCCCCGCCCCAAGGATGGAGAGGAGAATAGTAATGGCACCTGCTATGGTCCACCGCACTGGACCATTAGGTGTAGCCTCCTCAAAGAAGAATCACCCTATGATGTGATGAAGTCTTCAGTGAAATCACACTACACTGTCGTATACGCGAGTTGGAGAGACAGAGGTGACGCTCCCAATGAGCGACAGTTCTGTGTGTTCATAGCACCAGTGAGGGTGAAGTGAGCCTCATCGATTTTCTTTGAACTGAAAAGGATAGATGCCCTTTTGTCTTTGTTATTATTTATTTCCCATTGTGCATATCATGTTCCAATTTTATATAGACATTGCTATCTGTAGCAATAGCGAGAGCAAAAGGAGGTGAATTGAGAGCTGCACTGCTCAAGGTGGAAATCGTAACACCGCGAAGGGAGTGATGTATAGGCCCGAAACTGACAGGATGGACGCTATGTGGGTTGATGCGCAAAAAACGGAGCGGGAAGAGCAAGGTATATGCGTTTATTGCAGATTCAACAGTAAATAGTAGACCCACGTCGGGAGAGATACAAGTCTGTAGACATCTCAGCATTCCATCAATCTGATGATTAATTGTGTCAAGAGGTATGACTTCCTAACAGCATTCAATTGGGCACGCAACTGCATATGGTTTGCCACTGGAACTGTCCATCGTTGCACACCCAGAAAATGATGCAATCATTCCCTTAGAGAAAGTCCCAGGAAATGGAGCAAATGTGGATCACATGACAAGGTGACATAATAGAAATTGATATAGTCCTTTTTTCTTGCACAGCCTTGAAAACCCCTTAAGAAGTTCCTTTCCCCCTCCCACCTGCTATATCGGATACGCCTGATCTGCTGCAGCTCGTGTTCATGCTGTTGCCTTCATTCTTCTGCTTTGAGATGTGTTCATCTTTCTTCAGCTTCTGTCTCGCGCTGTTCCCTTCGTTGGTGGTGGTGGGGGGCTCAGTCGGTAGCGCGTCAGGCTCGTAATCTGTAGTTCCCAGGTTCGAGTCCCAGCTGAGTCAGCGTTGAGATTTATCTCCGCAAAATTCCCCGCCCTGCCCACGGTCAGTAGGGGACACCGATGGGCTTGGAAAGGCCGCCGTCCGTCGGATGGGACGTCAAGCCGTGGCCCCGTGTGTGGGAGAGCCATACCCTGTGCACGTTAAAGAACACGCTGGATGGCCTTGACGGGAGGCTACCATCTGTCTCCCAACAGCTGTTCCAGTGGGTCCCCTCCCTCAACCTTCTCTGAGCCTTCGGGGTCCATGTGACCTGGCCATTTAGCCCACTGTGTGCAAAAAAGTGCCGCTCAGAGGTAAAACAACCCTACCCAACCCTTCGTTGGTCATGCTGTATTCGCCTTTCTTCGGCTTCTGCGTCAAGCCACATACGCTGTAATGCGAATTTATGCATCATTAATTGATGTTTTCTCGCATTATCAGAAGGCTGGTTGAAACATCATTAGACTGCTTCCCCCCGAATCATCGGAGTGCTCTGCTACTTCACCCGTGGAAGAACAGTCACTAACAGCATCTCCTGGCAAATTAGACTTCTTTTGCATTGATTTGTCTGGTGTAGTGTCTGTGCGGAGAATTTTAGAACCGTTTTTCGCGTTCCCTTCCGTATTACATGGAGTAGCAGAGAATAATAATATGACAAAAAACTGTTTTTGCAGACTAGGCTTTACCGCACCTGATGTGATATTTTGGCAGCCATGACTCCTACAGGCACTCATCGTTTTCTAAATCGCTCCTTAATGGGGACGCCACCATGTACCCAACTCTCGCGACACATGGCCCACCGTTGACTCCAAATATTGAGCAGTCGCCTAGGCAACTAGTGAGGACTAGGTTCTTTTTGATCCACCTGTGCATGACAATGTGTACAGAAGGGTACAGTCGCTCAAAAAAGTATCCGAACATTCTGGTTGATTACAGAATTCAGAAAAAATATCTGGCAACGATTTTTTTTAGAAATTGGTGATCTGGCAACCTTCGTGTCACGTGATTACAGAATTCAGGAAAAATATCTGTAGCGTGTACAGCAACTGTACACGCTCCAGTTACCGTTCACATCAAACTGCAGCATGTGCAGTTACTGCACACGCTCCAGTTTGCTGTGAACGGTAACTGCACACGCTCAATATTTCCGTGAGTGAGCCCACACGATCTAGGTTTTTGTGAGCTCATACGATCCAATGTGCTGTGAACAACAACCGCAACCGCTCCAGTTTGCTGTGAACGGTAACTGCAAACGCTCAATATTTCCGTGAGTGGGCCAACACGATCCAGGTTTTTGTGAGCTCACACGATCCAATGTGCTGTGAACATTAACCGCAACCGCTCCAGTTTGCTGTGAACAGTAACTGTACACGCTCCATATTCATTGCATTATATATTCATACGCATTATATATATTAAAAAAAGCATCCGAACGCTATGGTCGATTACAGAATTCAGAAAAAAATATCTGGCAATGATTTTTTTTCAAATTAGTGATGAACGTGACTGCAAATGTTTCAACTTTCACGACGCTATTATAGAGAGCCCCAGTTGTGTTAACTTATAATGAATGTTAGGCTCCTCTGTAATACTAACACGGGGCAGAGGTGTGAGTGTCGCGATTGTTCTAAATTCATCTATTTGAGTGCGCTTTTCTTAACATTCGTTCAAACTAAAAAAAAAATAAAATTTAAGAAAAATGAAATCATATTTACCAAACCTTGACAGGTGTTAATTTACTCCTTCAATAATAATTAATGATTTGCTACTAATCACAAAATGAGATCTGTGACTTACTCTAATTCTAATCTTCTAGTGAAGGAGAACAGCGATCTCACCAAATGACAGTACAGTCCCCTCAACAAAATATCCAAACACTATGGTTGATTACAGAATTCAGAAAAAATATCTGGCAACGATTTTTTTAGACTTTTTTTTCTCAACCTTCGTGTCACGTGACACGAAGGTTGCCAGATCACTAATTTCTAAAAAAGTCGTTGCCAGATATTTTTTCTGAATTCTGTAATCAACCATAGTGTTCGGATATTTTTTAATATATATAATGCGTATGAATATATAATGCAACGAATATGGAGCGTGTCCAGTTACCGTTCACAGCAAACTGGAGCGGTTGCGGTTAATGTTCACAGCACATTAAATCGTGTGAGCTCACAAAAACTTGGATCGTGTGGGCTCACTCACGGAAATATTGAGCGTGTGCAGTTACCGTTCAGAGCAAACTGGAGCGATTGCGGTTAATGTTCACAGCACATTGGATTGTGTGAGCTCACAAAAACTTGGATCGTGTGGGCTCACTTACGGAAATTTTGAGCGTGTGCAGTTACCGTTCACAGCAAACTGGAGCGTGTACAGTTGCTGTACACGCTCCAGATATTTTTCCTGAATTCTGTAATCACGTGACACGAAGGTTGCCAGATCACTAATTTCTAAAAAAAATCGTTGCCAGATATTTTTTCTGAATTCTGTAATCGACCATAGTGTTCGGATATTTATTTGAGCGTACAGACAACCCAACCAAATCTAGGAGGGTTGCATCCCCCACTTTTCAGAATGGTAGTAAAGGTAATAAAGGCAAAAAAAACTTTTTTTATATTTCATGCATTTTTCAAGAAATGCTATAAAGAGCTGCAAAACAGAGAGTGAAATGCTATACTGCATTGCGTATCCAGTCTCGGTTTTTTTCCAGAGTCATCTTTACGATGACTACACTCAGTGCTTTCTGAATTTACGACCGCCTCCTTCCATGTTATATAAGTGGAAGCTAATTTCGAAGCTCTGTAACTTCTAAAAAGGAGTTTTCTAACAGAATGGGAGTGAAGATAAATTAAAATCTCAATCAAATCAAAATCTAGATTAAAAAAAAATATTCCCTTATTATTTAAAGAGTTATGGAAGTCTGAATATTTACCAACAGCAATGAGTAATATTAAAATTTAACTCAGAAGTTAATTATAATTTGAATAAGAAGTGATATTTCATACCATTTAAGATAACAGTTGTACATTTGAAAATCAATGCAAATAATTTTCAATTTTCCTAAGACTTGCACTGCTGCTTTTAAATATTCAAAGTCAATAACTCTAAGTGCAAAGCGAACATTATTAAGAATCGAGATTTAGATATATTTAATTGAGATCTTTAATCTATCCTCCTTAACATTTCCTCATAAAACGCTTAGATTTTATAGAGCTTTGAAATTAGCTTCCTCTTATATAACATGGAGGGAGGTCTTCCTAATTTAGTGAGCATAGAGTTTATATTTTAAGATATTCTATAAAACCTTGCTATCAACCATAAACTATGATAATCAACAGAGTCAAACGCCTTCCAGAAATCTCCAAAGCTAGTAACACCAAGTTCTTGCTGCTTTTTTTTGGGTCGTTTTTACTTCTGAACGGCACCTTTTTGCACACCATGGGCTAAATCATAGATTCCCAACGGGGGCGATGCCGCCCCCCAGTGCGCGCTGGAGCCTTCCATGGAGGCGGTAGCGGATCCAGAGGCAAATGGGGGGCTTTGAGGCAGTCAAGAGGGGCGGTCAAATAAATAAATAAATTAGATGGAATTTTCTGTGACAACCTTTTTATCTCTTCTATTCTGTGGTGTCTTCCTGGTGATTCTGGTCATCCACTACCTCATCCGTCATGTACAGCTTTTCAACTGCAGCTTGGACAATAAGTTCCCTGCTACCGCCTACTAGCGTACTGGTACGTCTGAAGTCGACTGAGATGCTCTCAAAAGTTCTCTTCAAGATCACAGATTGGATATAAGCTTCAATATGTTTTCCCACTCCAAGTCGCTTTGAGTATGCTTTATGGTACGTAGTTACAATACCATCCTACATCAGAACCTAAGGTATAATATTAACATTACACTTGTGAATTTGGCTCAACTCATTAGCCAGCAGATCATACTTCCTTTCTTCGTTATTGTTAACTGTCTGCAGGTTATCCTGAGATGTTATTCCTACTTCAATAATTGTAATCTCATTCAATACCTTAGCATGCACTACTATATCAGGCTTATTATGTTGGACATGTGTGTCCGTCCTGATAAGCAAATCAACCTTGATGCAATAATAATATAATAATAATAAATTTATTATATTTAATATTTTTTTATAATTATTTTTTAATATAATAAAATACTTTGAAAATACCTGTTTTCATGAATAAATATTTTATTTAGCTATGTAAATTATCTTATTGTTATCGCGTTAATAAGCATTTTTAAATTAGCATTAGGTATACCTATACCTAATTTGTTTTAGTTTAGAATAGATTGACGGTGACAAGTCCTTGCAAGTTGGTAGGCAAATACGCAGTTCATGCAATTTAACATGTTTCGACAAGAATATGGGAGATTGAAATGACTTGTTTACGGAGCAAGTGCGCCGGCATCGCAAACATACAAATTAATGCGTACACGAAATCAAATCTATAAAAGCGATAGCTCTAGAAATGTTTTATTATTTTTATGTGCTTCGCCGTGATAAATAGTCGTGAGTGATAAGTGTTAGAAGTCATTATAAACATTATTTTTATAACTATCTATAAATCTGTTGAGAAGTTAATTTGATTTTGAAAATGTCTGAATCTACATCTAAAAAGAAATGCCGGAAGTACAGTATTGAGTATTTGAAATATGGATTTACGTACTCTCCTACAAAGCAATCATTACCTATGTGTTTAATTTGCCGAAAAGGTTTTTCGAATGAAGCTATGAAACCTTCTAGGCTACAAGAGCATTTAAATAAAATGCATGCTGATAAGAAGAACAAAGATTTATCCTATTTTCAGGAACTGGAAAAGCAATATTTAAAACAGCCAACTATGTCAAACCTTTTTGCGTCGTCTTCTAAACAAGATGATGTTGGACTACGAGCCTAATATAACGTTTCATTGTTAATCGCAAAAGCAGGAAAACCACATACAATTGGCGAGGAATTAATTTTGCCGGCAGTCAAAGAGATATTAAAAACTGTTCTTCATCATAAGACACCGTCAGATATCATCAAAAAAATTCCTCTCAGTAATAATTCAGTGCAAAGAAGAATAGCTGAAATGGCAAAAGACGTTGAAATATCAATATGTGATTACTTAAAGACTTACAAATTTTCCATTCAACTCGATGAATCAACTCTACCAAATAACGAAGCTCTACTCTTATCATACGTACGATTTATAAAACAAGAAAAAATTCATGAAGAGTTATTATTTGCTAAAGATTTTGAATCTGATACAAAGGGAGAATCTCTATTTAATACCATGCAAAAGTTTTTTCAAGGGAAAGAAATTCCAATTTACAATATTTCATCTGCTACTACTGATGGTGCTCCAGCAATGACAGGGCGTCATAAGGGTTTCATATCGCATTTGAAACAAGCAGTACCAAATGTATTCGCTGTACATTGTATTATTCATCGTCAGCATTTGGTTGCAAAAAATTTGAATGAACGTCTGCATACGTCGCTCCATTACGTTATTAAAGCACTCAATAAGATTAGAAGCAATTCATTGAATGACCGATTATTTCGTAAGCTTTGTAATGAAAATGGTGAAGATTACAATCGCTTGCTGCTGCACACAGAAGTACGCTGGCTCTCTAAAGGTGTTTGTCTGAATCGTTTTTTCAATCTATTTGACTCAGTACTGGACTTTCTTGAAGACAGAGACGAAAAATTGCCCGAAAACCTGATACGTCAAAAAATGACATCGCTTATTTGACAGACCTGATGAAAATATTTAATCAAGTTAATTTACAATTGCAATTTAATTAAAACAAAAAACGTCATAGCTGCTTTTGCGGGGAAACTTCTTCTATTCAAACGAAATCTAGGTAAAAGTGAATACAACCACTTTCCCACATGATCAGCAGTCTCTGCAAAACCGGAAGATTTACTTACTTACTGCCAACAGTTGGAAGTTCTTCATGTTGATTTTACGGAGCGTTTCCAAGATATTTTAAACATGAATATACCGAGTTGGGTTTTAGATCCTTTCGCAAACACAGATACTGAAGAATCACCAAATTTGGAAGAGGAACTCTTAGAACTCACGACGGACGAAGCACTCAAAGTAAAATTCAAACATGGATACCATGAGTTCTGGCTTCAAAAATCAATACCAGTTCTCTACCCTGGATTGTGGGTAATAGTACAGAAGTTTTTAATCGCATTTCCTTCGTCCTATATAGCTGAGCGTGGATTCAGTGCAGTAGCTAATTTACTGTCAAAGAGGAACAGACTACACATCACTGAACGTGGCGATCTGCGATTGATGTTAACGAAATTGGAACCCGACATTAACAAATTGTTAATACTCCACCAGCCTCAACCATATCATTAATTTTTTTTTATTTATTATTAATTTTGTGTTTATCTCATTATTTTTTTATTTCTTATTGATTCTGTGTTTTTTTTTTAATTTTAATAAACAATTTTATTGTACATTTGGTTGTCGTTTTATTAATTTCTGCTTTATGATTTTTAATAGATAAATAAACAGATAAATTAGGTACAGATAATATGCAACAATATTTTAATATTTCATATAAAATTAACTATTATGGACTAGGGGAGGCGTTGAAATTTTTGTTCTCTTCTAAAGGGGGCGATGGTCTAGAAAAGTTTGGGAATCACTGATTTATATGAATCACTTCCTAACAGTTGACGTGTGGCAGTTGTTATTTATTCTCAAACCATTAACTTTACTTACCTGTAGGATACTTTCCCCATTGCCTTTGCAATTACCAGAGCCAAAAAGAATTGCTATATACCTACTCCTGCACAAAGATTACAGTCAATACCGATTTAGCATTGACGTTACATAGCACAAGGGTGATATCTCCTTTCTTGACAGAATTCCAGTCGCATATCATGAGCTTCTAAACTTGTGGAGCTAGTCAATAAACATAGAAACCAACTGCTACCTAGAAAACATTGGATGAGTTAAAATTAAATGGAGGGAACGGCCGTCTCGAGCCCACAGATCTCAAGCCTTACCAAAATATGGTAAAGTAGGCAAATGATAGGAGACCGCGATTTCTGGGCCCCAAAGTATGGGCCCCCTTTAAAATTATTATAAGGGATGTAAAGCTAAATGGGTCCAAAAATCGCGGTTTCCTATCATTTGCCTACTTTACCCATGCCAAAAAATGGCCCTGGGGAGGCGATATATTAAATTTAATTTGAAATCTCATGCAAGTATAATATTTTTATTTTTTTCGCTAAATTTTATATACACTTGTAATAGAATTATAACAGTTTTAAAAAGAAATTAATGCATCGAGAAATTTGTTTCTTACAACTTAAATTATTTTTTTCGCCAAACTATGTGACTGAGTGTATTCTGTACAAGATTCAAAATCTCTCTTTATCCGAATATTTTGGTGAAACACCCAATTAAATCTATGTAAGCAAAAAATTTTATTGTTAGGAAAAGATAAGCAACTTAATTCCTAGCCTTGAATTTATTGGGTTCCTCATTGTCAGAGCTCAGAAGGGAAGTTCAAGAACTTTTAAATATGCTCTAGGACCAATCAAAACTGCAAATGCTAATATCTACTGGCTTTCTGCTTGCAAAGAAATGATGATTTAGTGCAAAGCCGAAAAATATGTATAAGGAATTACTTAGCTGTGGTGGGGTTTTATTTACCTGGGGGGGAAAAAACATTGAGACGTCATATCACAAAAATCCAATTAGAGATAACTATATTGCTCACAAAAATTAGGGGATATTTCTTCGCTTCATATTCATTTTGAAATATCCCCTAATTTTTGTAAGCAGTATAGTTGAAATCATGCAATTCCAGAAAAAGACACTTTCGTTTCGCCCTTAAAAAACACCACCGAGACCAAATAATCCAATCATTAGTCCCGGATCTTGGGAAAGGGAAGGGGGAAAGAGGCTTTTAACCACCACCCATTTAAGCATGCCAGTAAGGGTAATGGAGGAAAACAATTATCAAACTTTTATATATTTCACGCATTTTTCGAGAAAATTTTCAGACTTGTAAAACGGAGGGGCAACTCTTAAAATGAAATGATGTTCTTCATTCTAGACCACCCTCTTTCACCTTTTTCGCGTTCCTTCGAGTCCCTTGTCTTCGCCTCCTCCCTCCCCTTATTTTTTCGACATCCGTGCCTGCTAATCACGTAAACGTTATCAACGTATTTGTAAAATACTATAGCTATATTCAACCAAATGTTTGGTGCGAAACGTCTGTTCGTTGATAACTTTCCCATCGATAACGTATTACTCCGAAACATCGAAAACAGAGTTCTCCATTGAAAATGTACTACTCTGTTTAGAACGATCAAGGAAAACGACACAGTGCCTGCAGAGATTTCAGACCCTTGTAGAGAAAATCCCAACCGAGCGAAGGTAGAAACCCAATATCTTAGTCCAATACAGGTATACACAAGGTGGTCCACCATACCAGGGCCGTAACAACGTGAGAAGGGGGGAGGAAGCAGAAAAAGATTCCCATGAAACTATATTGGGGGCGTACTTTTCTAGTCTTTCCTCGGTCGCAAAAAGGGCTAATTACGGCTCTGCATCACACGAAATTTGGAACCAATTGGCCATGTATCTGAGAAATCACAGAGATATAAAAACGTCTTACACCAATGACGTCATCATGGACGTACAAGAAATTCGCATTTTTTTTGGTGTCTAAGAGTTCGTTGAATTGTCTCAACAAATAAAATTCCTCATTACAGACAACGAAAAAATTTGCAGTATATCATTAGCAATATTACAACTCAATATAAGTGCGGAATGCTGTATCATTCCATATACCTATATCAATCCCAGAAGTACACCAACCGAAAGCTTACTCATGAAATTAAAATTAACGATATTCTGCTCCAATAAAGTTGTAAGTAACTAGCAGATTTATCTGGCATTGCTCGGATCCGAAACTCTCGAAAATAATGTATTTTGCATTCCCCACGTTGCAAGCTTTCATTTGGCATAAAACTCATTCGTTTGATCTCTCTCCATTTACATTTGCTCCCACACTTTCAGGTGAGAAAAGAAGTGGGCATATTTTGAGGTACCCGTGATCCACAGGTCACTCATGCTACCTCTCTGTGTTCCTCGCTTGAACTTATAAGATTCCTAATGCAAAATGCAATATTTTTTGCAGTATAGAAATAATGCCTCACCATTTCTGACGTGTAGAGATAATACTGCTCCATTTCTGACGTGTAGAGATAATACTGCTCCATTTCTGACGTGTAGAGATAATACTGCTCCATTTCTGACGTGTAAAAACAGTGTAAACTGTAGTCGTGACCGTAGAAATAGATCTCGACAAGGCTAAAAACAACATGAATAGTAAAATCTGATTTTTGTTTTATGTGTAATTGGATTGTAATAATTTTAAAAAGTTTGTGTGACCTGATACGTTTTTACGACGTTATGTAGTTGGAAAACTACATTTTTGATAAATTTACCACTCTTATAAGCGATGGTGACGTATAATTGATAATTATAAAGAAATTGAATGGAAGAAGTGTCTTAAGAAATTTCATTTTTTTACAAGGTAAACCTAATTACTCTTATGTTTTTACGTAAATAATGTTTTTCTTTCAAATATGAAAGTTAATTAATAAGTCTTTTGACTTAGATTCTTAATAATGATTGCATTATATTTAATATTTAAAAACTAGAATTATTTTGGCCGTTTATTATAGATCGCTTGTTTTTTTTTTCATTAGTTCTTCGTTAGTTTAAATGTTTTTTTTTGCCCCATTAAGCTCCGTAAATGTCCAAGTGAAAGACTGGTCCTTTTTATATTACAAGTATTTAAGTCTTTTTCAAATCTTAATGATGGCATAATTTTATAAAATTTTATGTGTCTGTAAAGGCACATTCCACCAAAGCATGATTTTGCATCACCCCATACAAGTTGAGCTGCCGAAATTTTGCAGCTGGTTTTCTAACATTTAAACTTCGTGATTTGTTTCCAATGAGCACAGAATTAGTGATAAATATCCAAATGGTTTCTTGGTCCCACATCGTATTTAATTTACTAAAACAGTATCCACAACTTATTGATTTAACATTTGTATTGGATTCCATTGAATTGGTGGTTTTTGCCTTTTCTAATTATTTTAATATATATTGGTAGTTGTAAGAGCCATGGTTCATGTTGCAATTTAAAATCTGCAACATGCTTTTAAATTTTAATTTTTTAAATCCTGAAGTTATATGCATTAAACTTTATTTTTTAAACCCTGAGGTTATGCAATAAACTTTTGGTAATCTGGCATTTATGGGAAATGGGGGTTGGTAGTTAGATGAATATGCCAGTTGCATGAGAAATATTTTTATAGAAACCAAATAAAGAAGGTACAATCTTGTATTCAAGCCTTTGTTGAAATAAAAATGCAGTTAGAAACAATGATAATAAGAATAAAGTATAATGCCCTTAATACAAAGGGTGAATAATTAAAAAAAATTTAAATACATATTTTTATTCCTTATGTGGTATTCTTTGACAGTATTACCAATTGAGGGGTAAAGGATTTCTGATAAACAGAGCAGTACAATTGCAAATTCAGATACCTGCTACATTAATGGCCCTAATAGAACTAGCATGCGTAGTGTGAAGGTAACAATGCAGGAAAGACAATGGCAGTGACATCCGGCAGAACTACCACATGCATTGAAATTTGTTATGCCAAGTTCAGAGGTTCAATCTGAAATTTATGCCAGTTGTATAAGAATTCTGGATGCTTGAGTACCAGATAACTAGTTTTGAGTCCCAGCTGGGCTTGTGTTGAGATCATGTTCAAAAATCTCTGCAAAACTTCCTGCCCACAGTCAGTAAGGGCACCAATGGGCTTGGAAAGGTCACTGTCTGTTGAATGGGATATTAAGCCATGGCTCCATGTGCAGAGCCATACCCTGTGCAAAAAAACAGTTGGTGGCTAGCATTAATCTGATTAAGTATATTGTCTTAGTTGAAATTGTTTTTTTTTCTTACTGTTGCTTTTTTAAATGCAGTTATCTAACTCTTATTTTTTATTTGAGCACTCTGAGCTATACCTATTAGAGAATTTCTTCCTGACTTAAGTGGACCAGTCGAATCTGGGATTTCATAACATTTTTGGGATATAGAACAAAAATACTCATAGACAATAATTTTGATGTTTTTGCAGGTGTAAATATTTGACCTTGATGCAGATATCAGATCCCAAATTTCATGTTTCTAAGATCTACAGCCTCAAAAACTCGAGGCACCAATTTTCATGTTTCTAGCACTTGTAGATCAAAGTTTGATCTCTATGTGATTTCTGTTTGTCTTTCAAGGACACTTCAGATGTCAAATTTTATGATTTTCTGAAATATGTGACCTGTATTATTGCAAATTTTCAGAGCTCTGCCACTTCTGAATCATAGAATTAATGTTTTCTCCTATCACTAACTCAGTCACAATCAGCTATACAGGCTTGTGTGCAATGATCTTCTCTAGGGTGATAGCTTAGAACCAAGTGATCTTGTGCATGTAGGAGTGATGGATGCATATCAGAAAATGGGAGAGCTCTTTTTGAGGAACCTGGATATAATGACTGGGAGTGAAATGCGGAATTGAGCAATGTTAACTTTGAACGTGTTTTAGTAATAAAGTATTGCCAGAGGATGGCCAATTTTTTTCAGCTAATTATTTCAAGTGTTTGAAAATATTGTAGATAGCTCCAAAATTCCAATGGCAAATTGTAAAGAAGCACAAATTGCTTACAAATACACTGCCACCAGTGAAATCAGGTTAATGGTGACTGAGAACTTGCAACAACAGATCATTTGGAACTAACTGTTGTTGACACTTCAATAGCCTGGTGTGGTAAGCAGTGTCATATGACTGCCAGGAAATTCTACTTCATATCTGAACAGTACCTCACAAATCTATTGGAATACACAAGGTTGGCTCATCAATAGCATGCCAGGCTTCTAATCTAATTTTTCCAGATTCAAGTTTCATGTGGTCCAGAGTTGAAAATATTCTCTACTATTACCCATTCGACCCTCAAGAAAGGGTTGGGTTGTTTTACCTCTGAGCGGCACTTTTTTGCACAACATGGGCTAAATGGCCAGGTCACATGGACCCCGAAGGCTCAGAGAAGGTTGGGGGAGGGGACCCACTGGACAGCTGTTGGGAGACAGATGTAGTCTCCCATCAAGGCCATCCAGCGTGTTCTTTAATGTGCACAGGGTATGGCTCTCCTGCACACGGGGCCAATGCTTAACATCCCATCCGACAGACGGCGGCCTTTCCAAGCCCATCGGTGTCCCCTACTGACCATGGGCAGGGCAGGGAATTTTGCAGAGATAAATCTCAATGCTGACCCAGCTGGGACTCGAACCTGGGAAGTACAGATTACGAGCCTGGCACGCTACCGACTGAGCCACCCCCTCCCTCCTCAAGAAAGGTGACACCACTGGTCTTAGAAAGGCTGCTGTCCATCAGATGGGACATTAAGCCATACAGAAGAGTCTTATCCTGTATAAATTAAAGAATACACTAGATGCTCTTGATAGCAGGCTTCCATTTCTCTTCTAATAGCTGCCCAGTAGATCCATTTTCCCATCTTTCACTGAGTTTTTGGGACCAGACCATTTAATTCATTGTGTGCAAAAAACTGCCATTCAGGGGTTAAAACAACCCAAACAGTAATGTACTTAGTGACAGGTGTTGCTCATGCTGTATCATTGGGTGTGTAAATGGACGTGCTGGTTATTTATGTGATGCAAATGTATTATCGTGGAGTTCACTCTAAGACCCCTCACCACTATTCAGACCTAAACATGAAGCTGGGGTTGGCTCGATCTGTAGCACAACAGGCTCATAATCTGTGTTCCCAGGGTTGAAATCCCACCTGGACCAGCATTCAGATTTTTCTCTGCCTAACCCCCATCCTGCTTTTAATCAGAAATAATACACCGATGGGCTTGAAAAGGCCAGTGTCTGTCAAATGGGATGTTAAGCTGTGGCACCATGTATGGGAGAGCCATTCCCAGTGCATTAACGTGCACTTTCAATGACTCTCCCATAAATACAAATGCTAGATGGCCTTAATGGGAGAGACTACCATTTGTCTCCTCATAGCTACCCAGTGGATACCTCTTTCTCCTAACCTTCTCTGATTCCTTAGGGTTCTTGTAACCTGACGATTTAACTTATTTAGTGCAAAAAGTGCTCGAAGATAAAACAACCTAACCAGACCTAAACCTTGGTCATTTCAATTAGGAGTGAGCATCATGACTTTATAATCTTACATCAAGTATACATACAATCAAAGCTCATCTGATGTGTGGGATGATGAGCCTGCAGATATCTGATATCAAATAGTAGTGCAGCAGCATGGGTATTATGATGACACTCCCCACACAAAATTATCATCTCACAGTACTCAGCTTGTGAGTGTGAAGGATTGGTGCTCACTCACTGTTGAAAAAAAGCCACTGTTTAGGTTGGTTTTTTATGTTCAGTTCCACAATGCATACAGCTGTGCAATCTGTGCATTTGCATTACCTTAATAATGCATCGCCATTTGCATATTGTTATATACAGCATGAACAGCACCTCATCATTGGGTACATTCCAAGTAATGTATATTCGATACCGTTCAAATGCAAAATTACCTGGTGGACATATGACGTTGCTTGCCATACACTACACAAATGTCAGCAACAGTTTATTCCAGATGAACATTTGTTGCAGTTCTCAATCATAATAAATTTGATTTTCAGTGATAACAACAACATATTTGTAAGTAATTGGTGTTTGGTCTACAACTTTGCCTTTGGAATCTGCATTGTTGAGTTCAAGTGCAACCAAAATAATCAGGAAGAGTGCCCTACTTTCCTATACAGCCTCTCTCACTTCTACACATACATGATCATTTGATTCCTAGTTAATACTCTGGAGAAGGGCTTTATGCATCATCCTACATACACTGAGATGTCAGTTTATTAGATACTCAACATCTCGTCACAAATAGTTCCTTCCAACACAATATGTCAGGGGCTGGGGTGGCTCAGTCGGTAGTGCGCCAGGCTCGTAATCTGTAGTTCCCAGGTTCGAGTCCCAGCTTGGACAGCGTTGAGATTTATCTCCGCAAAATTCCCCGCCCTGTCCACGGTCAGTAGGGGACACCGATGGACTTGGAAAGGCCGTTGTCCGTCGGATGGGACGTTAAACCGTGGCCCCGTGTGTGGGAGAGCCATACCCTGTGCACGTTAAAGAACACGCTGGATGGCCTTGACGGGAGGCTACCATCTGTCTCCCAACAGCTGTTCCAGTGGGTCCCCTCCCCCAACCTTCTCCGAGCCTTCGGGGTCCATGTGACCTGGCCATTTAGCCCATGGTGTGCAAAAATGGGCCGCTCAGAGGTAAAACAATCCAACCCAAACAACACAATATGTCATGTGACCATGGTGTGCAGTATAAATCAGGCAGACAAGCTCTTTGAGCATCAGAGTTGGATCGAGTGTCTGAATGAGCAAAATGAGTGACTTGTAACGTATTATGCTAGCTAGTGCTAGGCGTGCCGGTTTTAGCATCTCACAAACAGCTGTCCTCCTAGGCTTTTCATGCACAACTGTTTCAAGTGTTTACCAAAAATGGTGCAAAAAGCACCATTTTTGTAATCCTGTGGATCCCTGGATCCTGTATTGTAATTGTGTACATTTTTGTAATCCCGTGGATCCCTGTATTGTAATCCCGTGGATGAAAACAACTTGTGGAGCAGAGTGTCAAAGTGATTGGTGAGAAACATCCAA
Source organism: Ryuthela nishihirai (assembly GCA_038380435.1). NCBI lineage: Eukaryota > Metazoa > Arthropoda > Arachnida > Araneae > Heptathelidae > Ryuthela > Ryuthela nishihirai. The sequence goes on along the minus strand of JAWZYU010000028.1, from coordinate 25,865,410 downwards.
GTGAACATATGGGCCACAACCAGGCAAATCACAGCAGAATTAAACATTGGTGTACTTACTGAAGGTCATCTCTGAATGCACAATGTATCGAACCTTTCATTTCACACCATTTCACAATGCTGTATTTTAAACTTCAGATTGCAACATATTGCATTGTATTGCATCTTTGTCTGATGCAATGTAGTTGAGTCATCACATCACGGCTTTATGATCGCGGACAAAAGATGATGCAATCGTTAGTTGTAAGTTACGTTTTATAGGGTGAGCAAGTCTTTTGGGCGACTCCCATTTACCCCTGAGTCGAGTACAACACAAGTGATCCTTGCAGTTTTAATCCAGCAGTTGTGATGCCTCATAACTGTGTTAATAGTGCAGATGCATTTTGTTACATTTGCAGGGAAGTGATGTTTGCAAGCCAGAAAAGGGCCATCACTCCAATAGTGAAAGCGGCATATGAGTTTTATTTTCGATGCAAGATCTTAGACCATGACAAGGCCTGGGCCCCACACATATGCTGCAGTACGTATGCAAGAAATCTTCCAAAGTGGCTGAAAGGTGAAAAAGTGGTAATACTGTTTGCTATTCCTATGGTTTGAAGAGAGCCAAGCAATCATGCAAATGACTGCTACTTCTGCATGGTTCCACCTGTTTCTGGAGGCATCACAAGGAAAAAGTAGTGGACAATAGCGTATATCGAATATACAATCTGCTCTCTGACCAGTTCTGCACAGCAAAGGCCTTCCCATTTCCAAACGTCCAAAAGAATTTTCCATTGATTCAGAAGATGAGGAGGGAGGCGAACCGACATCGGGTTCTCCACAGCCTTCAGTGTCTAATGATGATCCATACGTCTGCCATGGTGCGTCATCTGTGCCACACATTCTCACCAAAGAAAATATGAACAATCTTGTTTGTGATCTGGAGCTGTCCAAGACAAAAGCAGAATTACTTGGATCAAGACTTAAACAATGGAATCTTCTCTAGGAAAATGTCCAAGAGACTGTTTCGAACTTGTCATGAGCAGTTTGCACCTTACTTCAAAAAGGAAGATGACTTTGTGTTCTGATCTGATGTAGATGTCCTGATGAATGCCATTGTAATCAAGTATGACCCTCAAGAATGGTGACTATTCATAGACTCCTCAAAATTGAGTCTCAAGGCGGTGTTGCTGTGTAATGGACATCGACTTCATTCCAGTTGGACATGCTGAAAGAAACCTCGACAACCTAAAACAGCTGTTGAACTGTCTTCAGTGCAGCAATTATGGCTGCATCTCTGTTGTGACTTGAAGGTAATGGTTTTGTTGATGTCTGTAGCTGGGATATACAAAGTACTTCTTTTCTTTTGTGAATGGGACAGCCGAGCAAAGACTTTGCACTACGTGAAGAGAAACTGGCCTCAGGAAATCTCTGAAGGTCGGAGAGAAGAATGTGGAACACCTAGCACTGGCAGAAATGCCCAAAATCCTGCTATCATCCCTACACATCAAACATGTTGTGATGAAAAACTTTGTAAAAGCCTGGACCAGATTGCATCAGCTTTCAAGTGCTTGGCTGACAAATTCCCTTGACTCAGTGAAGCAAAAATTAGGGAATTTTTGTGGATCATCAGATCCGCTAGCTGTTCAGATACCAGATTTTCAACAATCTGCTTCAGGGTGACGAGAAAAATGCTTGGGACATATTGCATCTGGTGTCAACTAAATTCCTGGGGAATGTCAGGGTAGACAACTACAAGAAACTGGTTAAGAATATGTTTTCTCAGTATCACAAACTTGGCTGCAGTATTCTCTTAAAGATCCACTTTCCCCATTCCCACTTAGATTTCTTCTTCGACAACTGAGGCATGGTTAGTGATGAGCACGGTGAACATATTCACCAGGACATTGCAATGATGGAGAAACGATACCAGGGAAACTGATCCTCTTCAATGTTGGTTGATTACTGTTGAATGCTTACCAGAGATGATCCTGAGCAGCTGTACAAGTGATGGGCAAAGTGATGTCAGAAGTAGAAGCGGAGTTATACCGATACATGTCATGTACATATTACCTATTATGTAAGAAACTATTGCAGATTTCTCAGAAATTGTAGCCAATTTTGAATTTTCATTGTCATATTCATGTTCAGCACCTTGAAATCTTACTTTTATCTCAGAGGCATTACTTTTATGAAAATTTTTTGTCCAATGTTATTAAATTAGTATTAGACTTCCATTTTTCATTATATTCCCTCTCCTAGGGCATCCCTATTTAATAACAGTGATCTTATGTTTTTTTATATACATAAAAGAAGGAAAAAATAGTTTGTCTTTTCCTTCCACATTGTTATGTGCTTTTGCTGTGATTTGTCAGGTTTTTCTGAATTTCCCTGCCCCTGTTAAAAAAATTCCAAAATGAGAGGCCAAAGATGGCTATGTCCATTTTTTGAAAATAGAAATAAAGTTTGAAATTTTTTTTATATTTCTTATAAAAATGCATAATTTAAACTTGAAATATACTTTTTCCATTTGGTGAATATTTTATTAAGTCAAATAATATAGAGAAAAAATAGCTTGGCCTCTGGATGTAAATCAATTTTTTAGGCTGGGCCCTGGAAGGGTTAAAGCAAGCATTAACTTCTTCAAAGTTATGAATACACTTACAACGTGGTACTCCGTCACTACAGAAGATCACTCAATGATAATAAGTTATGATTGGTTAGCTATTACTTTGATCTTCAGTCAGCCGCTTGCCTGGAAAGGTCATGTTGTAAGCTCTGTATTGTGTGTATAAGTAATACATTTCATGTCACATTGGCATAAGTGAGATATTCAACATAGCTAGTAGTATAAAACAAGGCATAGTCGAGTGCCATAACACCCAGCTATTGACACCATGGTAGCGGGTTCAAATCAATGCATCGGAAGGAATTTTTGCCGTCCCATGGCCGAGTGGTTAGCGTGCTTGGCTACTGATCTAAGGGACCTGGGTTCGAGCCCCGGGTAAAGCATGGCTGTTTGTGTCGTTTTTCTGCTGAGGACCTGCCATCCTCTCAGACCTTCTACTATGGCATATAAACTGACAGTCTCCTGTCAGACCTCTATGGCAAGCAGCTGCTTGAGGGGGTATTTATTTTTTTTAGTAGTATAAATAAGAGGTTTGCAGTTTCATTTTATACCAAAATGAAAATCATATGTGATTCAAAAAATGTAATTACTGTAGATCTGATATCAAGTCAGAAATGTGGTTAATATATTGTTATAACAGAATTCTTTGAACATAAGTATATTATGTTTCTAATAGTGCAGGAAAACACAATTGTTTCCAGACAACATGAATACTGTCTGGGTTGAGAATCCCGTTCTCCTTCTCATCCCCAGCCATTGAGAGGTTTTACAGTTATTGGGGCAAAGAGATCCTTTCATTCTACTAATGTTGAGCATTTATTTCAGATTCATCATTTGAAAATGAACTACACCCTGTATATCCCACTAAACACACAGCAAAACCTTCAAGGGGGGCAATCCTCCTCATGGCTGTGGTGTGGCCTAATATTTGGGACTAAGCCACAGTTACACTCAATGTTATGGTGCATGCTCCTGTCAGACCTCTATGGCAAGCAGCTGCTTGAGGGGGGTATTTTTTTTTAAAGCACGCATTTTTCATCCCCAGTAACGTTTTCAATACTAGATCCAATTCATGACATCTATGGTAAAAAATCAGAAATGCTCCTTTTTGTAGTTAAAATATTGACTTTTAAAATTAAAAATGGCTGATTTTTATAGAAAAAAAAATCTTTAAAGTAATGATATGCACCAGAAACAAGAAGAAAAAAATGTTACATATAGATTTATAGCAATTGTTCTAAACATAGTTGACAACCACAGCGCTACCTGCTGCTCTTTTGGCATTGATAAATCAATGAATATTTTGCAGAAAAAATTTTTTGCCAACATACGGGATTTGAACCTGCATCTCTCCAGAAACATGTCAGAGTATTTTCCCATTGAACTAATGCCAGCTCATCTTTTTTCCGCTAATTTTAAGACAAAACTCTTACCATTGAGGTTTTTGGGCCAACCAGCGTTACCTGCTGCTCTTTTGGCATTGATAAATCAATAAATATTTTGCAGAAAATATTTATTGATTTATCAACGTTTGTTCTTCTACATGTACAAAATAATCCCTAAAAATAGGATATGTATTTTTTTTTTCAAGTAATTGTTTCTTGAAATGAATGATTTTTAATTGATAAAATGATACAAGATTTTTTTTTCATTTTCTCTCTATTTTTATATACAGGTTCTGAGAAAGGTAAGATAAGGCTCCCACCACACTGTAAACCACTGGTGTCAAACTCAAATAGGAACACAGGCCACTTAAGCTTGCACGTGAAGTAGTGCAGGCCGCAAAAATATAACAAATATATTATAAAAAAGAGGGAGCAATTATTATTTTGTGTCTTTCACCATACTAAAAGGCGTTGACAAATGAGATTTAATAAACATAGCAAATTAGGCGAGTATTAACCATAAAATTGTATTAACTGCCTATTTTGGTGGACATAATAAATATATACATTACATCATGTTTGATTGTATGGACATTAGATATAATATTTCTAATCTATATTAAATAGTTAAGATTAAAAGAAAATTTATGAATTTTTAAAATTAAGCATTTGTTTTATATAATTTGATAAATTTTTGCCAAATGTTGGCACAGGCCGCAGTCGAGAATGTCGCAGGCCACAAGCGACCCGTGGGTCATGTGTTTGATACCACTGCTCTAAACCATATAAATATATGACCATATTTAATAGATACTTTAGAAAATCTGATTTTCCATCATTTATTAAAATAAATTTTAAATTATGTAGTAAAATTGATATACAGTGTTTTACACTTTACACATTATATACATTTGTTTGATATATAATTTTGTAATAACATATATATTTAGGATCTAGACAAAGTGCCCCTGTTGCCCCCTCCCCTTCCTCTGTGTGGGCTTGTATATATATATAAAGATGGTAATATGTGAAAAGTTATGTGTATATGCCTTTTGGCATCTATCATGTTGCTGATGGCTGGAGCCATATTGGCCACAGTTTAGATGTAGCTCTGAACAATTTGAAAGTCAACAGGAATGAAGTGAAATACAGATGCCTACTCATTATTGATTTGTTCAAGAGAATTCATGCAGAACCAATTTTCCAAGTTTGGTCACTTTTCCCGGTTGTTTCATTTAGTAGTGAATGGTGATATGGGTTCAGCTGAGTTGCTGAGCAAGTTCCTTAACTGTTGCATTTGGATTAGTTTCAACTGTAGATTTCATCAAGTCATTGGTGAATTTAACAGGTTGACTGGACTGCACATCATTGATTAAGCAGTGGCCACAAGACCTGAACTTCTCAAACCACCTCTGACACTTCCTCATGTTTAAAGCATCTTCTCCATGAACTATCTGAATTTTTTAATCATTACATTTGCATTATTTTTTGAAATTTATGTAGCATAATATATGTAATGTGTTCATGTGAGGCTCCCATATTGTTTTGATGATTAAAGATAACTACAGCATTCTTCACTAACTATAAGTTGCATGAAGACTGACAACAATATGAAATTATACAAACCTACAATACTCACTTTCAACACATGTGCAAGGAAATACATAGTGCATGTTGCAATCTTGTCATTGCATAAAATACAGGTCGCAGTATGGACAACCCCCCCCCCCCCCAAAAAAAAAAAAAAAACTGCAATATTATTCTGTTTTAGTGAAAACTTAAATTTGACAATATTTTATGTTAAATCTATGTTTTTATAACGATCAGGTTATAACAACAGTATAGTTCTTTTTGATGGCTTTATGAATGATTTCTGAAAAAAATTTTTAAAAACATTTTAGATTTATATTTCTTTTAATTACATGGTTCAATATATTTTTTATAACTGTTAATTTTAGTCTGAAATATAATATATATTTCTAGTTATGATCTCCAAATCACTGACCAAAGACCTCTGACATGATGGATATATCACCTCAAAGTTGGAGCCAGGTAGTTGGTGAGGTACTTCCTCTCAGTGAATGTGATGTTTGTGGTCCACCCCGGGCTATTGGACCTCCTCCTCCCTTACCTGCCAATTTTCAAGAAAGAGTGGACTTTGGAGATGGCTGCAATTTGTGTGATCTTCTTTCTGATGTTGAAATCAGACCAACACGTATGTTCTCAATATATCTATATATTAAGTTATTTAACTTTTTCAGTGTCCAAGATGCCTGTAAACATTTTCAGAATTTGAAATGAGAGGCCAAGGGCGTATAAATTCATTTTTAGTACAACAAAACAAAAATCAATTTTTAAAAAATTACCATTTTAAAATATTATATATATATATGTCATAAAAATGTATAATTTAAGCTTGATAAATAATATTTTCCTTTTTTCATTTGATGAATATTTTATTAAACTATGACATAATTTGTTAAAGCCATCTCATTACCTTCTCTTAGAAGCAATATAAAGTATTGCTAATTTGTTAACATTACTCTATGCTGAAGCAATCCCCTAATTTAAGCTCAGAAGTTTGATTTGAACTATTATCAACAAATTTTTCCTTAAAGTTTCTAAAATCTGTTGATAATTAACAAAATACTCTTATTTTTAAAAATGGAAGATTTTGGAAGTAATTATGAAATATGTACCATCTGTACCTATATATTTTTGATATACCACTGTAAAATGTCTTATTAAAATTAATCTGTTTCTACAATGTTCAAATTTTTTACTTTAATGAAATTCAGAATTAAATTCTCTTTAATTTGGTATATAGAACTGGCCAGGCCTTGCACCTAATGTCTGACCCTACCTTCTCGTGGTGCAGGCTGCTAATACCTTTCGAAAGAGATACTCTCTTGTGGAAGTGAATGGAAGGGGACGGTTGCCAAACCTGATGCTTACTGATCTGGACAACTATAGCTACTTTTTTTTTTCTACCCTGCTGAGGAGTGGTCAACCACACAGGTACTGGTGCTGACTATATAAGCCTACCAGAATGGACTGAAATAAGGCCCTGAGCTTGTTTATGTATCCTGAATTTGCTTCTGTGGAAGGAAAAATCATCCACTGTGTTTTTTGTGGGTTAACAGCCCCAAGTGAATAGATTCACAGGATATGTTTTATCAGCTGGTGGATAATTCTGAGCAGAGGTCATCACAGGCATCTGAACTCTTGTTAAAATTATCTTACTATTGCTAGAATAACTAATACTCATTACAAACACTGTGGCATACATAAGTACACATGGGTTTCACCAGATGGGCTGCATAAGAATATGATTGATTATATATTAATTAACTGCAAATGGGCTAGTTCTGTTAGGAATACCAGTTCATACAGGGGAGCTGAAATTTGATCTTACCATTACCTTGATAAAAGTGTCGTGCAACTTAAATTTAAGAAGTGTTGTACTAAAGTTAAAAAATTTACCTTTAATTCTGAAGCTCTGAAAAGACCCAGTTATAGCTAAAGCTTACCATGATAGGTTACTTAGTTATTATGACAGTCATAGTTTGCTTATTACTGAAGTTGAGGAAGAATTGGACCATTTAAAACAGGCTTTTTTAGAAACTAACAGTATTTGAAAAAAAAAAAAGGAGCAGAGGAGGCAGAATTATTTGAGTGATAAGGCACTTGAGCTTATTTCGGAAAGAAAGAACTGCAGGAATGTCATTAATTAATATCCTACTAGTCCTAATAGAAAGCATTACAGAAAACTTAATAAACATGTAAAGGATCAGTTAGCTGCTAATAAGACCTTTGGTTTGATTGCTTAGCTGACAAAGCTGAGGAAGTAGTTAGATAGCACAACAGCAGAAAGCTGTACCACATATGTAATGTTTCATGTGGTAGAAAACAAACAGGTATAAAGGGATTGAATTATATATAAGTTAAGGTTATAGAAGGTGAGGCTAGGTGGGCAGAGCATTTCAGTGATGATCTAAACAATGTAGTTAGTTCTACTGCCATTGTTTGTAATGATGATAGATACATTACTGGCTTTAATGTTGCCCTTATAACACAGTCTAAAGTTATTTTGGCTGCTTCTAAACTTAAACTACCTAAATCCCCAGGGGTAGATGAAATTACTATGGAAATGATTAGAACTCAGAATGTTTCAGCTACCACATGGATAACTAAAATTTTGAATATCTTTTATGATAAAGGCATGGTTCCTAAGGATTTTACCAGAGCTATTATTATCCCTATTTTCAAAAAAGGTGATCGCAGTTCTTGTGATAACTATAGGAATATCAGCCTACTCTCTGTTCCAGGTAAAGTTCTTTCCATGATTGTGCTTAATAGAATTAAGATTCTGGTTGAGAGTCAATTGCGTGATGAGCAATGTGGATTCAGAAGTGGTAGGAGATGTAAATAAATAAATAATAAATACCCCCTCAAGCAGCTGCTTGCCACAGAGGTCTGACAGGAGCCTGTCAGTTTATATGCCACAGTAGAAGATCTGAGAGGATGGCAGGACCTCAGCAGAAAAACGACACATACATCCATGCCTTACCTGGGACTCGAAATCAGGTCCCTTAGATCAGTAGCCAAGCGTGCTAACCACTCGGCCATGGGACGGCTTAGGAGATGTGTAGATGAGATATTTTCAATTAGGTAGATTCTTGAGAAATGTTTAGAGTTTCAGAAGCTTTTGGTTACTAGCTTTGTTGATTTCGAAAAGGCTTTCGACTCTGTTGATCGACATAATTTGTGGTTGATGTGAGATCATATGGTATACCAGACAAGTTAGTTAACATAGTGAAAGCTCTCTATAATAACATTGAGTCGTGTGTGAGAGTTGGTTAGGCTTGTAGCAATTGGTTTAGCATTACTTCTGGTGTTCGACAAGGGTGCATTTTGTCTCCTTTTTTCTTTTGTTTGGTTATTGATTATGTTATGCGAAAGTCACTTCAAGGGAAAGATTTTGGCCTTAAATGGGCTAGAGATATGAAATTTTCTGATTTAGCCATTTTGACAAATGATGTTGATGAGAAGAACTCTTTCATTTGAGCTGTTGATGAGACTGGTAGTAGAGTAGGTTTGGTTATAAACAGAGAAAACTAAAGTGATGAAAATTGGTCAGGCAGGCTGTGATTCAGTTAATCTGAATGGTTGCAGTCTTGAGCAGGTGTCACAGTTTAATTATCTTGGGAGCTACATATGTAACCAGATACTGGTTATGTACGGCATGAGATTAATAGATGAATAGGGATTGCTGCCGGTACTTTTAAGAATCTATGGATAGTGTAGAGAAATAGGCATATACACCTAAAGACTAAAATTAGACTGTATAATAGTTTGTTTGTTTCTAGGATTAGTTATGGTAGTGAAACTTGGACGCTTTGTTAACAAGATAACAAGAAACTAGATGCTTTTGATTCTCAATGTTTAAGCAGTATGTTGGGCATTAGGTGGTTCAACTTTGTAAGTAAAGATGAGGTTAGGTAAATTTTAGGAGTTTGCAACCTCCTTTTAGCAGCATATTTAGCAGAGAGAGACTGTTAGTTTGGCCATGTTGCCGTTATGGATAATTATAGATTAGTGAATAGGATTATGAACAGTGTACTTAAAGGCCTCAGAAAGAGGATGAGATGTAGAATGCAGTGTGAGCAGACAATGTCAAACAGAACCTTCTTAGAATTTGTGTGCATTGGACAGATGCAGGAGATGTAGCTCAGGACAGATATACTTGGAGAACTAAATTGCATAGTCTAGTTGGACTTCCATAGCCCATGGCTGCTTGAGGAGAAGGATGATGATAACATCACCTATTTCTGTTGATTTGTTATTTTTAAAAATATTCTAAGGTTGGCTTGTTTATTGGACTCTGCAACAAGCCTGGGCTTTTCTCAAAGTATGGTACGAAAGAAAAAATTACAAAACGGGAGAAATGTTTGCTTTAAACAAGAAAATTATTATTTTTTTGTTATTCAGAAATAAATATCCCTTCTATTTATGTGCATTTATAATAATTTCTATCTCAATGTTTTTTAAATAAAATTTTATTTATGTTGCCAGATGCATTTTTTTTACTACATGACCCTAAAAAAGTGCCATTAAAATAAAACTTGTCTTTTTTTGTTAAATATTTTATTTTCAGAAAATCGAGAATTAAATGCTGATTAATTTGGAATATAATATGCCATATTTTCTTTCATTAGTTATTTGGGAAAAAAAGCTCTAAATTAAAATATATTTTTTTGGTGGAGCATAGGGAGAAAATAGCCTGGCCTCTGGATGGAATCCAGTTTTTCAGGCTGGACACTAAAAGGATTAAGCATTTTTTTTTCTTTCATTGCTAGAGAGTAAAGAGTATTAGAATAAAAATTTGGATGACAAAGTTTAGGAAGAGATAACTGAAAATAAAATAACGGCAATATTGAATTTGGTATGTATGTATTACTAGACAAAAAATTAGTCACACCTGGCTGAATGTTACCTAATAATGTGTAATGCCTCTGTGCGACTGAAGAACAGCTGAAATCCTGTCTGGCATGAATGCTACCAGTGTGCAGATGTGCACATCAATATTCATCCACTCTTCCAGCAGCAAATGCCGCAGTTCGGCTGGATGGCTGGGATGGCACTTCACTCATTGCCCCAAATAGTCCCACAAGTTTTCTGTGAGAGACAAATCCAGGGATTTGGCGAGCCAGTCGAGATGTTTGAAGGCTTCAGAATGCTTCTTGTGCCAATCCAACACACTTCGAGCCCTGTGCATTCAACAACTGTCATCTTGGAAGATTGAGGTATCCTTCTGGTGTTCACTGTAGAGATGCTGCACAAAAGGCAACATGTGGTCATCCAGTATCTCCATATAGCCATTCTGGTTCAAGTGTGATGTCACTGCAACCAAAAGACCCATTTTCTCATGCGTGAAACACCCCCAGAACATCACAGAGCCTCCTCCAGCTGAACAGAACCTTGCACACAGTCCGCATGTAAGGCTTCATGCGGTTTACAATGTATCTGTTGCCTCACATCATTCGAGTACAAGCAGAAATGTGACACATCCGACAAGATCACATGCTTCCAAGAATCGACAATCCAGTCTTTGTGGCACTGTGCAGCCTTGTGCAGATCTGTTAACATGGGTCACTTCCACAGTACTCTGCTGCAGGGTGCAGTCCCTTTGGAGTGTTCATTCAGAAACAGCTTGTTGTAGGCCTGCATTGACTGATTTGAGCAATTCCTGCCTCGTTGCAAAGCAGTTAGCCCTAACAGTGCATGACACACTGTGACGGTCCCTATTGATGAGCACAGTCTTTCTGCTGCAGTTCTGGTGACGATTAGCAGTCGACTGCAATGTATGCCACTGCTGGAAGACCCTTTGGACAGTACATTTCGACTCATCAGCAAAGGCAGCAACTTCTTGTATACTATGCCCTATGGCTCAGCTAAACGCAATAACACTTTTTTGCCACTCATTCACATCTTTGGCGCGATCCATGTTTAATGGAGCAACTAACACGTGTGGCACACAACCACTTCTTTTCACTGTGTGAACCCCGTAGCACACAGCTATTTGTAGGACATGTTTATTACTGGTGCGCCCTTTGTTGCTGTCAAATGGACGTAACCCTCTTATGGCTCTGGAGATGACTAATTTTTTGTCTGGTGAGTTTATGTTTCCCTGAATCAAAATGACTCCTCTTCCAGAATTTTAAACTTATAGAATAAAAAAATGTGTATTTCACTATGAATGTTAGCTAGATTTACCTTTTTGCAACTGTTTTTCAGTGTTCTGAATTAAAATATACATTATGATACTAAGATTTTTGTTTGTGTAACCTGTAACAACACTCTGTTAGCAATTTATACAGGAATAAGTGTGCTTAGCTTTTTAACCTACCCAAGCACATTTTTGAGGGCATTCATAAGTGAATTCTCCAGCATCTACATATGTCAAATTGTCTAAATAACCTTGAATGATCCCACTGTAATATATAAAATATTTTACCATTAGTTAATGCAATCTGCTATGGCAATGTGGAAAAAATTGTACACAGTTGTTTTGGGCCATATAACATGCAATGTTTTGTTTTTGCAGGTTGTTTCCTTAACCGTTTAACCTTTCAGTACCATACCAGTACTGAACCATACTGCTACTGAAATCTTGGCTGAAAAGGCCAAGATTTTAAATGGACTCGTCCAATCAATGCTCTTTCTTCCTCTTTGCTACCTTCTACCTGCAGTTTGGGCTGGTATGGTAGAGAAAGGGTTAAAGTGTCAGATTATATATTATTTCTGTTGAATATAAATTCAAAAAATTATAGAATTTATTCTAAAGTAAGTAACTGACAGAACGTAGTCATATTATATGTACAAAATGTAATTTGTTAATTTTCATGTTTAGTTTGAAAGAACTTTTAAAAGGGAAATTTTGTTTAGTAAAAATATAAAAAGTTGCAGCAAAGTTGTTTGATAACTATAGTGTCTTCCAGCACTCTAAGGGTTAAGTTTCGTCCTGTTTATATTTTTGCAGCTGAACATTCAAAGTATCTTTAGATCAATTACTTGCTGAAGCCATATTGATATTTTATAGATATATTATAAATACATATAATTATATATTTTATGCCACTGCTATAATATAAGAAATTAATAAAGCATGGAGGTAAAACTCCATGCTTTATTAATTTCTTATTTTTTAATACTTTGCTGAAATATAAAGCATGAAACATTATATATGTATAGTCTTTCAAAAAAGAAATTGTAGAAATATGAAAAAATAAATTAATAAAACATATTGTTTAAAGTAAAATTTTTAAAGAACATCATCTTTACAATCAGAGGCACCTACACATAAAAGAAAAGATACACTGAAGGGAGGAAAAAAGTGCACTTATCCCCAGACTTAAACACTAGTATAATGCACAATCAAAAAAAGTCCCCACGTTCAGTATATGGCCAGTCTTTACATCACAGCCATTTTTCTCATTGCACTCAAAGACTAATGTATCTTGAAAGGTATATAAAGAAATGAACATAAAATGTTTGGTACAGTTAATTTTGTAATGCAAAAAAAGATGAGTGTACATTTAACCAATGTTACCACAAGCAAACAAATTGAGGTTGCTACAAAATGATTGCTACTCATTTTTTTTCCAGTCAGCCTGACAACATGGGTAGCAATTTGATTTCACCATGTCAAAAAGATGATTGCATATGCTAGTGAACAACAGGTAAGATAGAAGTGGATTAATCCCCAACCTAGGTATCTAGGCTTTAAATGTATCACAAATTTGTATTCTCAAGCTTTGAAGACGATTTCAAGAACATAGATTAGTTCTACACTACGAAAAGGTCATCTCAGGGCTACAGCTGCTTGAGATTACTGCTTTCTGTAACAACAAGATAACATAGAGAAATGATAGCTTGATAACTATCTCATGCACTGTTGGTGACTGCAGATATGACAGTTTCAAGACATTCTGTTTACAGAAGGGTGCAAGAACTAGGTCTATATGCACAATGTTTTGTGCTCCCCTCATTCCCTTTAACAAAAGAGGGGCGGGGTGGCTCAGTCGGTAGCATGCCAGGCTCGTAATCTGTAGTTCCCAGGTTCGAGTCCCAGCTGGGTCAGCGTTGAGATTTATCTCCGCAAAATTCCCCGCCCTGCCCACGGTCAGTAGGGGACACCGATGGGCTTGGAAAGGCCACCGTCCGTCGGATGGGACGTTAAGCCATGGCCCCGTGTGCGGGAGAGCCATACCCTGTGCACGTTAAAGAACACGCTGGATGGCCTTGATGAGAGGCTACCATCTGTCTCCCAACAGCTGTTCCAGTGGGTCCCCTCCCCCAACCTTCTCTGAGCCTTCGGGGTCCATGTGACCTGGCCATTTAGCCCATGGTGTGCAAAAAAGTGCCGCTCAGAGGTAAAACAACCCAACCCTTTAACAAAAGAGCTCATTTTATGTGGTGTAGACATAATCTTTGGAGCCCAGATCATTAAGCAAATGTGTTCTTTATGGATGAGTCCAGATTTGGTTTAAACACCGATTCTTGGTGTGTGTTCATCTAGAGAAAACAAGAAACTTGCCACAACTGCTGTAGCATCAGAGAAAGGGTTCATTTTAATGGCAAGGGTGTGATGATATGGGCTCGCATCATGGTGACTGGCTGTACAGGGCTTCTTTCAGGAAGGCACTTGACTGCTCAGTAGTGCAGAAAAGAAATTCCTTCACCCAATATGAAGCTTTTCAGGTATTCTCTCAACCTTGATATTCATTTTTATATGGATGATAATACTCTTCTCCATAGGACTCATATGGTTGGCAATTTCACTGAAAGTAAAGATATTCATAGGATAGAATGGCCAGCCAGAATCCATATCTAAATCTAGTAGAGTATGTATGGTACACCCTAGGAAATTACAGGACATCAGCCCTCTTTCAAAAATCCTTCATGAGCTCAGATCTCTTGTGGTGAGTGGAAACTTTCCTTAATAATATTACTGTGAAATCTCATCAACCACCTCATCAACACTGTGAGAGAACATTGTGTGAATTCTATGGTCATCAATGGTGATCCTGTTCATTATCCTGTTCCTTAATTTCAGCACCTCCATTATGATAACTCATGCTCTCATAAGCAGTACTTATGATATATTACACGAGCATATTACATGAGTTTGTTATATCGCTGTTGCTTAGTCATATCAGTACCTTCCATATATTTAATTCTATTTGCTGAAAACCATTTTAGTACACTTTTGTCCATTATACACTGATGTTCAAAATCAAAGGATAAAGTTGCTAAAGATATCCATTCTACATGTAGTCCATGTCCTCATCTCTTTCATTACTTCAAGATTACACTATTTTAACCTTCCAGTGTCCAGGCTGAAAAACAGGTTTCCATCCAGGGGCCAAGCTATTTTCTCACTATGCTCAGCCAAAAAAAAATTTAGAACTTGTGTGCCAAATAACTAATGAAAGGAATTATGGCATGTTGTATATCAAATTAATCAGCATCTAATTGTGAATTTTCTGAAATTATATATTTAACAAAAAAGACCATATGTTTCATTTTAATAGGGGCGGGGGTGACTCAGTCGGTAGCGTGCCAAGCTCGTAATCTGTAGTTCCCAGGTTCGAGTCCCAGCTGGGTCAGCATTGAGATTTTTCTCCGCAAAATTCCCCGCCCTGCCCACGGTCAGTAGGGGACACCGATGGGCTTGGAAAGGCCACCGTCCGTCGGATGGGGACGTTAAGCCATGGCCCCGTGTGCGGGAGAGCCATACCCTGTGCACGTTAAAGAACACGCTGGATGGCCTTGACGGGAGGCAACCATCTGTCTGCCAACAGCTGTTCCAGTGGGTCCCTCCCCCAACCTTCTCTGAGCCTTCGGGGTCCATGTGACCTGGCCATTTAGCCCATGGTGTGCAAAAAAGTGCCGCTCAGAGGTAAAACAACCCAACCCAGTTTCATTTTAATAGAAATTTTTTAGAGTCATGTAGTAAAAAAATGCATATGGCAACACAAATAAGAATTAAAAAAAAACTAATAATAGACAGAAATGATTATAATGCACATGAATAGAATGACTATGTATTTCTGAATAACAAAAAAATTACTTTTTTGTTTTAAATTAAATATTTTTCTCGTTTTGTAATTTTTTTCTCGGTACCATACTTTGAGAAAATTCCAGGCCTTTAGCCAATTCTACTGAGTCAAATAAACAAGTCAACTTTAGAATTTTTTAAAAAAATAACCAATCAGCAGAAATAGATCATGTTATATACCAAATTAAACTGAATTTAATTACGAATTTTATGAAAATCAATAATATAAAAAATTTGCAAGCATATTGATTTCAATAAGCCTTTTTCAATGTGATATGGTGTAAAAATAGATCACACTATATAATTAAGGCTTTACTTTGGAAAACCTGATGAATAAAAATAGTTAAATTATATATTTATCGAAAGGAAATTTCCTCCTGAATAATATAATATTCAACCTGAAATATGGTTTTTATTTCTTTTAATGATTCTTTTCAGTATCGTATATTTTAAACATGACCAGTGTTATACAACGTGACTTTGCCTTCTCATATTCACAGAATTTTCTGAACTGGTTATGAAATGTGAAAAAAACTTCTTTGGCTGCTTTTTTATACTAAACATTATGAATTTTTTCCTTGGGTGTTGAAATTTGGCGATCTTGACTAAGTGCAGAAAGTTTTGTGCACCAAAGCACCAGCCCTTCCCGAAATTGCCATCCCACATGACTGCTGATTTCCATAGAAAGGAAGTCTGATTTGCTTCCGTATCCAAGACATTCAATTTCAGAAAACTGTACAAGCTAAAAAATTTTTATTAAAAAAGCAAGAAATAATAAAAGAAAAGTTACATATAACCTAATGGGATGTTAAATGAAATATCCGCAACAGCTTTTAAGCTGTCCTCCAATCAAGCATAACTCAGAAAGATTGATAAATCAGCCAATTGAAGATCGCTAACTAACAGAAGTGAATAGACAGAAATTAAATTGCTTTCATATCTAAGATCTCATTTATTTTCAGAAAATGATAAAATGATATATATCAAAGTTTTACTGGAAAATTAATAAATAATAAAATAAAAATTAACATATAGCCTAATGTGATGTTAAATTATCCACAGCAACAAGTTGTAGGCTGGCCATATGATATAACATAACTATGAAAAAATCAATACTTATTGATCAGCCAAAAGATCGCTAATTCCGAAAATAAATCTACTGAAATGAAAACTAACTAAGGTTTAAATATAAAAAAAAATACTAACTTTACAAAAGGATATCCAATATGCTGCACCAAAACTGTAAACAATGTGGGAGCCACTTATATAACATGGAATGGAAATAGTATGTGTCATCCATCTGTGTCTTGTTTGACTCAGTGAAGCATAACTAATTAAATGCAGGTGCAACCAGAATTTCTAAGAAGGATGTGTTTACTTTCAGTTTCAATTTGAAGGATTCTGGGGAAAATGATAAAAATAACTTGGGAATAATGAAATAAGTTTATGACAGAAAAGAGTGTGAAATGAGAAAAATGATGGTACGTATTTGATGATTCCAAAATCTATTGTTTTTAAAAATAGCAGTTTTTTTAGGAGATTTTCGAAAATTTAAGGAAAAATTTGTTGATAATAGTTCAAATCAAACTTGTGAGCTTCAATCAGAAGGTTGTTTCAGCAAATAGAATGTTAACAAGCAAATCGGAAATACTTTTTAGTGCATCTAAGAAATGGCAATCAAATGGCTTTATAAAATTATTTATATTGTAGTTTAATAAAATATGCATCAAATTAAAAAACAAAATATTATTTTTGGTCTGAATTATATATTTTATAAATATAAAAAATAAAAATAAAAATAAATACCCACTCAAGCAGCTGCTTGCCACAGAGGTCTGACAGGAGCCTGTCAGTTTATATGCCACAGTAGAAGATCTGAGAGGATGGCAGGACCTCAGCAGAAAAACGACACACACATCCATGCCTAATCTGGGGCTCGAACCCAGGTCCCTTAGATCAGTAGCCAAGCGTGCTATATGTATTAAAAAAATTACAACTGCAATTTTTATTTTTAAAAAGTCGATATATTTTTGTTGTACTAAATGCGTATACATATGTCATTGCCCCCTCAATTCAGATTCTCCATACATATACAGATGGCTTGGACACTCAAAGGGTTAAAGCAATGCTGCTCAAACTTGAATTTTAACCACTGATCTGGAACCTTTTTCACTACTGTGTTGGTAGGAATAGCAAAGTATAGAGATGTTTAATCATCATCATTCCCAGTTGACTGTGATTCTTAGTATTTTAAATGATGAAGTCCAAAAGGAATGTTTATATTAAAATAAATATGATAATTATGAGCAGATGAAATAAATTCTTATAATTTTATTTAATGGAAGAAATTAGTACTTAAATAAAAATTAATACCATTATGTTTGAAGCTAAAGAGAAGTTAATCTTGGAATATCTGTGGTCTTCTAGTTATTGTGTCTAATCAAATGTGATCTAGCTATTTCATTTGGTTGTTAAAAAACAAATGAAAATATGATCAAGAATATAAACAGTAATTAATAATGAAATGAATATATTTATACAGTGGTACTGCAAAATGTGGGAACTTATGCATATTACACTATTTCATTAACACCTGACCTTTATGGCTATATTTTTCATAACTTATCAGCATTTCATCAGTTTAATGAAAGCATTAAAAAAATGTTCCAGCATCACCCCCATTCTAATAATTTTGACTATACTACTATGTATATATAAAGATAGCTTTTGTAGTTTTTCTGTCATTTACTAACCCTTAAAAAGATAATTACTAAAAATATAGTTTGCATCATTGCATCTTAGAAATAATAGTAAAATAAAAATTGCAATTGGACAGAACCAGTTGTAACAAATTCAAATGACATCACTGCATGCAAATATATCTCACTGTTACAGTTAATTAAAAAAAAGTACCTTTTTTGGACACTGTTGGAAGAGGCAATAGTAGAGTTAAAATATACTTCACAATTTGAGGTTAATAAAAGATACTTCCTTATGAAGGAACACAGGCACACTAAAGGAATATATAAGGGGAGAGGCCCTAAGCACATTACTCAACAAGTGAAGCCAATGACTGCCATGAGCTAGTATCCATAAATACTGTGCAAAGTATACTGCTCACAAAAATTAGGGGATGTTTCAAAATGAATATGAAGCGATGAAATATCCCCTAATTTTTGTGAGCAGTATGTGTATTAGATGTATTTTTATTGTTACATTTATTGACACCACATCATGAAAGAAATATTGAAATATGATTGTGGCCAGAGCTAGATATAGGGGGAGGGATGGATTTTTTTCAGTACTTACTATTTCAAAAGGTTTAGAACTGTTCAGCAATGTAATTTTCTTATTTAACATATTTAATCCATATTTTTTTAGAATGGCTCTACACTTGACAGTGTGAAAAAGCCACAGCCTTCATTTGTGATGTTATTACCTGTCACTCATTAAACTTGGGGCGGAGGTGGCTCAGTCGGTCTCGCATCAGGCTTGTAATCTGTAGTTACCAGGTTTGAGTCCCAGCTGGGTCAGCATTGAGATTTATCTCTGCAAAATTCCCCGCCCTGCCCACAGCCAGTAGGGGACACCGATGGGCTTGGAAAGGCTGTTGTCCGTCGAATGGGACGTTAATCCATGGCCCCATGTACAGGAGAGCCATACCCTGTGCACGTTAAAGAACACGCTGGATGCCCTTGATGGGAGGCTATCATCTGTCTCCGAACAACTGTTCCAGTGGGCCCCTCCCCCAACCATCTCTGAACCTTCGGGGGTCCATGTAACCTGGCCATTTAGCCCATGGTGTGCAAAAAAGTGCCGCTCAGAGGTAAAACAACCCCAACTCATTAAGCCTGACTATTGTGTTCAGAAAATATAGTGGAATAATCATTTACATACTTCCCTTTTTTGAGGGAAGGGCAAAGAGAAAATCTGGGGTAAATCAACACTATCTGCACCAAGCTCTCATTTGACATATAATATTTTTTTAGGTTTTTCTCATGTTCAGAAGATATAGTAAAACAATTATATATAAATATCCCATATTTTTGGGTTGAAGAAGGTTTGGAGAGGTGAATTTTGTGATATATAACAGTCTCAACCAGTCCAGTGATTGAATGGTCAGCATGCTTATCTGCAAATCGGAGGAACCTGGGTTTGACCTAGAGATGTTTCTTGTTTTTCTGGTTAGATTTTCCTTCATCAAAGACCTTTTTTATTGTATATTATGCTAACAGGCTCTGTAACACTTCTGTGTCAAACAGCTGCTTGAAGGGTGTTTTTTATAGCACTCCCTACATCACAAGTTTCTTTTAGTGCATAACTAATTTCAGCCATCACCAGATTGGGAAGATATGGTGAAACAACTATATTAAAAAATATCAAACAAATGACAAAAGCAGAAGAAATACTGTAAAAATGAAAAGGATATTTAAAAATTCTTTCACCTTTTTTACCAGTCAAGGTATGCAAAAGAATTTTTCTCTGATTCATTACTGAGATCATTCTCTTTTTACTTCTCTTCCTGTTGTTTTGCACTTGTCATTTCTCCATTTCTCAGTTTGTGGATTTGTCACAGGAAATGTCCTGTTAACAAAAAATACTTGAAATAATTTGCTGACCAGTGGTCAATCATGAATTATGTACCAAATGAAAGCTTTTGACATGGATAATGTCATATACTATTATAATTCACCCTCATCCTTTCCCCTCATCCTCTGCAAAGTGTATAAATAACTGTCAAACATTTTTGAATACTAGTGTTGATATATATTTTTAGCCAGTGGTTGCTTGTGAGCTTCTAAACAGGTGGTCCCAGTAAATACATATAAAAACCAATTCATAGCTAGAAAACATGGTATGAGTTAAAATTAATGGATGGAGAGGGGGGAGAAATACACAAGACATTAAATTAAAATTAGTAGTAGAATTTTTTTGTGATGCTTTTTCTCAAACCACTGAATTGGAAATGTTCCTATCCTGTCGATGTGTTTTGAAATATTTTGGCTTATATGCACCCAGACTTTTGATTTCCAGTTATATTCAATAAAAAAAATTAGTTTCTAGTGAAATGTCCACTGTGTTGTACAACAGAATAATAAATGTGCACATAAGCTTAATACATAGGTAGATTGAAACCACAAATACTAACACCCACTGGCTTTATGCTTGCAAAAAACCATTTACAATTTAGTGCAAAGCCAAAGAATGTCTAAGAAATTATTTTTAGTCTTACTGTTAATGTAAAATGCAGCTGTCTTATGACAACATCATCTATAATAATAATGTTTTTTCTGTCTGTGGTTACTATAGCTTTTCACATAAAAAGGCTAAGAACCTAGAATTTTGGCAAAAGATTATGAGTAGAATGAGGATGTATAGTGCAAAATATTAACTGGATAGATTTAATAGGTAGCTAGAAACTGGTATTTTAGATAAAATATTTTTCTCCTCCATTCATAGCTTTTTCATTCCCAATTTCTAATTGAGAAAGTCACTAGTCATTGTCAGATCCCTCACATTCCCAAAAGCATTATTTTATTAAGGTGTCCCATTGCAGGTAGGGATCTGAATTTTTAACCCAGTATGGCCTCACATAGGGGAACCTTTGTATGAAATTTAGGACCCTTCAGTCATGTATCTCAGGAATTACAGAGGATCAAAATCTGTTGAAATGGAAATAAAACTCTCAAAAGTTTGTGTAGAAACAAAGCTATGAGTGCACATGCTAACATCAACAATGACCTGAAAAATACTGGGCAATTCTAGAATATTCCAGTTGGAGACAACTAGTTCAAATAACTCAAATTTGTGAACAAGACATTTTCTTTTAACACAGAGAAAAAAATAATCCAACATTGCACTTTAATTAACATATTACTGGAATATGCTGGTTTTAACAAATAAAATTCACCATTACAGAATACCATTAGCAACATTATAACTCAAACAATTGTATTGGCACTGTTGATGTGCCTACTCAACTCCCAGCAGCTCTTAGATCAGTAGACTAAGCATCAAATTAAAATTAACAGTATTCTGCTGTAATAAAGAGTTCATTACAAAACTTTACTTAATTCCATAACCAAAGATAACACATATAATCATTTTATTATTCACATTTACTTTTCTGATATACATCTAGTTACCACAATTCAAACTTGCCAAAAATCCCTTTAAAATGTAAGTAAGCTCTTCTAGCAATTACCAAATTTAATTTCATAGCAATATTTCAAAGTTTTTTTTTTTATATAGAAGCTGTATATACAAGGTATTTTAAATAATGATTTAAACTTTACTGCATGTTTTCCTCTGTTCCAATTATTGATAAAATATAACATTTGGGTTCTTGAATCCGTGAATGAGGATAAAAAAAAGCTTTCCCTAACAAAATAAAATAATTCATTTCTTATAAGCTTAGTCAGTGCGTACCAAAATATACAAAGGAATTTGACCATTAGTACCTTTTAAGCTAAAAAAAACAGCCTTATAAATAAAATAATAGCATGCTATTAATGAAATGCATCACACATTTGTTGATTTATTTTGGGTCCATCTAATTATATAATTGTAAATATGTAAAACTTACATTAGGTGCCTAATTTAAATATTTAGCTCACCTATTTCTTTACTCAGTATTCAGCATTTATTTCCTCAAAGCAAATTAAATTTTTTATCTCACTCATAGACATTCTGATTAGGTATATGTACATCAAATTCTCAATAGCCAATATGATACCAATTTCAGCACAATTTTATTCTTCACACAAACATAATAAGCAGTCAGCATGATGGCTTTATTAGTAGCAATTACCTGAAATGATAATACATAATTTCCAGAATATTAAAATTCAGTATTCGTTTAGTGATTATAGAAAAATATATACTTCATTAAAATAGTACATAATGCTTTAAACAGACGGTTCTTGTTGGAAATCCATATGTTTTGACTGGCTGCTCACTTCATTGTCATCAAGTATAGTTGTCTCGATTTCTAGCTGTTATTACACTCTAAAAAACTAAAATATTCCTAGGGTGGTTGTCAATGTCAACCGTTGCTTCCTTATCCGAGGTATATTGCCTCCGGTTCAATATCCCCTATTTACACTTTACTCCTCTTTTCTACTCTAAATCTACCTTTACTAACAAAGGTGATGAAGTCATATTTATTATCATATTATAAATAAAGTGAACTAACCTGATAATACACATTATATAAACTAATGTAACTCTCCGAATATTCAAAATAATTGCCAAAAGTTACCAGTATTGAGTGTGAACAGGTAATAGTGGAGCTTACATGATATTGTAGTAAATGTCTTCATTCTCTTTGAAAATAAACATTCCTTATTTGCCACAGATAATATGTGTTCTTCTAGTTTGTACAATAACATACATTAGATTAACTTCAGAATTCTCTTATTGCACCTGAAGATGTATCTAAGTTACCAATAAAAATAGATGCAACTATTTGATACTTAAGTGATTTTGTATTAAAAACAAGGTTAGACTCTAGTAAGATTTAAAATTTCTGTATTTGGCATTTAAAAAATATTGTGACATTGTCATTTGTGCCTGTTTACTATGTCTTTGAGAGCTCCTTCTCTGTAATACACAACATCAGATAAAATATGATCAAATAGGCTTCTTGCAATTAACAATAGTTACTCCAGAAATGACCTGCAAAGAGTATGCAATGTCCTTAACCTGCATAATGCAACATTATGTTCAACTGACAGAATTTGAAAGGGATCAGAAGCTATCCAGCTTCTGATGTGCTGTGTTTTCAATGTGCCAAATCACCGTTCATGTGGGTCATGATACCCAAATAATTGGACATTGTTGAAAATAATTGGTACGAGGAAGTACCCAGACATGTTACCAATGCTCTGGTGGTATCAGAAACATCCGTGTCGGAGGATCATTGGATCTGTTAACTAGTGGCAGGAGATAGATCTTTCACAAGTTGTCAGATTTCTAACGATATAACTCCATTCCTAACTGTAAGAATTGGGGCTATATTCACAATTACTGTTTTAAACTAGCTTTATCTTGATCTCAGAATTGACCCCTGTCTTAAAGTTCAAACCTTTGCATTTTTTTTTTTAATTTATTTTCCTCGCTTTCACTTTTAGGATTGAGACCCCTTTCTTTTTACACATGCTCACTTCTTCCCTCTTCCCCCTCCCTTTCCAACGCTCAATGTGAACTCTTTCATTTCCTGTCACACACTGCCAGGGGGGGGGGGGGGGGGCTTGGAGGAGCTTGGGCTTTCACTGTTATGTTGCTCCTCAGTCATAGGAGGATGGTAGGAGTTTGGTGACAGCCTGTACTAGCATCATCATCTCTCCCCCCCCCCCCCTATTTCTTCTCACTATGGCTCTTTCCTGTCATTCTCCTTTTTCCATTGAGCTCCTGGCACATTAGCAGAGATCTTGGTCTGAACAGGTTAGTAACAAGCTTTTCGAGATCAGTCCATTATCAAACCATGGTAGTCTTGTTTTCATAGGTATCGCAAGGAGGAAGTTGTACTTGCTCGACTCCATTCAGGTCATTTGGTTATCACACATTCATTTCTTCTTCAGGTGGATGGCGAACCTAAGTGCAAGTTTTGTGACATCATTTTAACTATTAAATACATTTTTATCCATTGTCCTGCTTTTAACCTAGACAAAGTTTACTTTTTTATCCTCTTCATGTGTTGCTTTTAACATTTGGTTGAAAGTTCAATAACTTTTATCTGTTTATTTTTTACTGTATATATCAATATGTGTTTGATGCAATATGGCCTTAGTTGCCATTGCACCATAAAACCGCAAACAACCAAACCAATCTAATTTTTCCTTTTTGTGATATTTTAATTATTAATTCAGATAATTATTTCCAAGTTTGGCATTCAAAATTTATATTCTGAAATCAATTACTTCAAAGTTTTGGTATGTTTTTAGACTGAAAAATTTTTTAAATGTTATTTTGGCTATATTATTTAGGCACCACTCAAAATTCAAAAATAACCTTTCATTGCACCCAATTAATGAAGAGATGAAACCTGATTACATCAGCATGAGAGTTAAGCTTATTTTAACAGATCCATCCTTTGCTTCTTACAGCAAGAATGTTTATTGAGATAGAATGATTTCTCTGGAAGTAGATGGGGGTACATGGCAACCCATCTACTTCCATGATATAGTACTATCTTGTATAATGGATCATCATGTGTTACCATTCAATTAAATCAATTTGCATTGGCTTGTCCATGTGGTCTAGTAGTTAGGATACCTGGCTTTCACCCAGGAGGTCCAGATTTGATTCCCAGCATGGGAAGAAATTTTGTGTCATCCCATGGCCGAGTGGTTAGCATGCTTGACTACTGATCTAAGGGATCTGGGTTCGAGCCCCGGGTAAGGCATGGTTGTGTGTGTTGTTTTTCTGCTGAGGTACTGCCATCCTCTCAGACCTACTATGGCATATAAACTGACAGGCTCCTGTCAGACCTCTGTGGCAAGCAGCTGCTTGAGGGGGTGTTTTTTCTTTTGTCTACCTCTAGCACCATCCCACTGTTGTCTGCAGTGGTGCAGGGAAAGAACTGCTTGATCATGTCATCTTTCTTTTTGGGATCCAGTGACAACTGTATGTGTGTCTGGAGACATGCTAGTTACAAAGGTAATCCAGTCTGCATTAGGGAGTAGCAGATTGAGACAACATTCAGAATTATATTGGGATCCATCAGTTAGAATGGCCACTCATGGGGTTCCAGCAAGAGTTGGGTTGGGTTGTTTTACCTCTGAGCGGCACTTTTTTTGCACACAAAGGGCTAAATGGCCAGGTCACAAGGACCCCAAAGGCTCAGAGAAGGTTGTGGGAGGGGACCCACTGGAACAGCTGTTGGGAGACAGATGGTAGCCTCACATCAAGGCCATCCAGTGTGTTCTTTAACATGCACAGAGTATGGCTCTCCTGTACATGGGGCCATGGATTAATGTCCCATCCGAAGGACAGCAGCCTTTCCAAGCCATTGGTGTCCCCTACTGACCATGGGCAGGGCAGGGAGTTTTGCAGAGATAAATCTCAACACTGACCCAGCTGGGACTCGAACCTGGGAACTGCAGATTATGAGCCCGGGTGTTCCAGCAGTATATATATATAATGGCTAAGATAAATAGAAATTTTGATATAAGGGTTCTGTGACTTCAGAAAGTTTAAAACCCTTAAAGTAGATGCATATTCTATTGCTCATTTAATTTGGTTGCTTAAACTAGATTTACACTTTTTACAGATGCTTGATACAGTCACTTGTCAACTGCTATTTCAAATATCACATTTAATAAATGATACACTAGTTCACTAACTATGTTATCTGACTTGATTATGATTATTCATGATTTTCTGAAAAACAATGGTTAATTTTAGTGCATAGCAATCTTATAGGGCTGAGCAATATCTGAGTAAGTACTTATAGTATCATAAAGCATAAAGGCTTCAAGTACAAATAGAACCTGTTATATTTTAATATTGAACTAGTTTTCTAGTACAGTATCATCTGGATCCCTTTAATACAGATTTTTGATTTATACAGAAAGATAAAGGAGATGAAGAAATTAAGTTCATTAATTTTAAAAGGATGTAAATTGTTCAGATTGTAAATTGTTTCTAATGCACTTTTTTTGTTGTTTTTTTCCTTACATGGAAAATCATTAAGCTTTGCCCTCTTTTGTATGTATAAATATTAGTGGACATAGGAAAAAGTCCCTTGAATTTTTGCAGTGCAATAAAGACCAATGAAATCTAACAAGCCACAAACCCAATGTTGGCAGTTGGTGATCAAATGCAAATGTCTCACTCATTCCCCTCATTGCACAATTTTCTAAAAAATATTTTTTTTAGTCAAGAAAAATATTATGGTGAAAAAATGTAAAATATCATATTTTAATAATAAAACATAAAAAAAATATAATAATACTAATAATAATCAAAATGAAGGGCTTATTTTTAGGACATTCCCAAAGATCACTCACTTCCTGTAAACTTCAAATTTTATATGGGCTATGGCTGTCACCATCTGCAATATATATCACCAACCACAGGTTAAACCTGAAATGGAACCCATGCAGTTTGTGAAGGACTATTGTAGTCATTGGAATTGCATATTTTTATTCAGATAAATTCTAAATTGTGAGCAAGAAATGTTTTTGCATATCAGTATCATAATTTCATTAGGGTATAATTGATATTATCAGAGTAATAGCTGTTCACTAGTTCAAATGAAATTGTATACTACTAGTGTACATTCCTGTCATTTATGTCAGCCATGTGTTATCAGTATACCAATTACTGCTGAATATTTGATTTTTGATGAGCCAATAATTGATAGGCAGTTATATTAAATAGTCTGTAAATTAATCTGTTAACTAGAGTAGCCCTGTATAGAAAGCATAGAAGTATTTGCCATAATGGCAAATACTTCTATATCTTTTAAAATTTCACATGATATTTTGGTTTTTGCATGCAACACTGATTAAATCCATTTTTTTCCTCTTTCTAGAACTTTCTGATGCATCCTTATTACCCATAGTGGCAACGTTGATTGTTGGAATCCTGCTTATTGTAGTGACTCTTATTGTCCTTTTCATAAAGGTTAAAAAGTAAGGATTTTTTAATTCTGATATATAAATGTATTTTGTTTCATTTCAGTACTCTTTATTATTTATAGTTTATTGAAATGTGTTTTATTGGCGAGAAACCTCTGTTATGGTGAATTTATAAGTATTCCAATATACAAGTAAATTAATTGTTCCAAAAGCCTTTTGGAAACTTTTCATTAACCCTTCCAGTGTCCACATCAGCTCTATACATTTCTAGTACTAGAAAAAAAAATGTTTAAAATAATTTAAAAATTCTCTGTCATTGAGCAATAAAATTTCAGAGTTTATCCTTCAAACTATTTGGATGTTGAAAGTTCTTAGGAGAAAACTCTCAGAAGCTTTTCGGAGCAAAGACAGCGCTCCGTCTTCAGTGAAGTGATGTTATGTGCTGACGCTGGGTCCGTTTAGACAAAGAGCTTCTTTCCACATGTCATGTAGGGTGATTCCAGTGTCTCGGTTACAGGTGGGGACGGACGAGGTCATTATTTCAATAGCCTCGCGGACTATGGTTCCGTAGAAAGTGGATGCGCGCGCAAGAAGTGTAGCGTGCTCCCAGTCTATTGTTGCCGTGTGTTGCACTGCTAGCTCAGAGGCGGCCGTCGTTAGCTTCTTTTGGCTGACATCAGCTTTGTGCTCCGCGAACCTTTCTTGCAAAGAGCGAATGGTTTTGCCGATGTAGTACACAACGGAATTATCCGTCAACTGTAGGGGAAATCGGTATACGCCCGATTTTTGAAGAAGGCTATATTTGTCCCTGTCCCTTTTGACTAATTTCTTCAAATTTGGAGCGGGGCTGAAAACAATTTTTATATTATGGGCTCTGAGTAATTTGTGGACCGATTCACATAGGACAGGGACATAAGAAATGGGTCCGGCAAAAATAGTACGCTCGGGGTCGGTGATTGGGATGAGAGCCGAATCTCTTCTGCTTTCGTTTCTGTATTTGCTGATAATTTTGTCTATTGCTGTTGGGTTGTAGCCATGGGAAGCAGTGATGGAATGGATGTTTAAGATTTCTTTTTCAAGCAGTTGCTCATTTGAAGACACGGTGAATGCCCTATGTGTGAGGGAACGGAAGGCTGCAATTTTGTATGCCCACGGGGCACATGAGTCTGCACGTATGACAGAAGGGACGTAGGTAGGCTTCCGGTATACCGACGTCGTCAAGGCTCCTGTGTCATCTTTTTGGATGAAAACATCTAAATAGGGGACGACATTTCTATTTTCCTCCACCTTCGTAAAGCGTATCGTGGGATATATATTGTTGGCAGAGTCAATGAGGCTGTTTAATTGCTCATTGCTGCCATTCCAAATTAAAAATATATCGTCGACGTAGCGACACCAGAAGAAGGGTAAAATTGCAGCTGAGTTGAATAATTTTGTTTCAAGATCTTGAAGGACAATTTCAGATCATCATCATCATCATCCTCAAGCAGCCATGGGCTACGGAGGTTTAACCAGACCGTGCAATTTAGTTCTCCAAGCAAGTCTATCCTGAGCTACATCTACTGCATCTGGCCACTGCACACCAATTCTAACAAGGTCCTGTTTGACATTGTCTGCCCACCGCATCCTAGGTCTCCCCTTCTTTCTGAGGCCTTTAGGCACACTGTTCATAACCCTATTCGCCAATCTATAATTATTCATACGGGCAACATGGCCAAACCAACGGAGTCTCTCTCTGCACAATATGCTGCTTAAAGGAGGTTGCAAACTCCTTTTCCTAATCTCATCATTAGTTACAAAGTTGAACCACCTAATGCCCAAGATACTGCGTAAGCATCTGGAATCAAAAGCATCTAGTTTCCTGTTATCTTGTTTACAAAGTGTCCAAGTTTCACTACCATAACTAACCCTAGAAAGAACCAAACTATTATACAGTCTAATTTTAGTCTTTAGGTGTATACGCCTATTTCTCCACACTCTCCATAGATTCTTAAAAGTCCCAGCAGCAATCCCTATTCGTCTGTTAATCTCATGCCGCACATCACCATTATCTGTTACATGGCTCCCAAGATAATTAAACTGTGACACCTGCTCAAGACTGCAACCATTCAGATTAACTGAATCACAGCCTGCCTGACTAATTTTCATCACTTTAGTTTTCTCTCTGTTTATAACCAAACCTACTCTACTACCAGTCTCATCAACGGCTGGAATGAAAGAGTTCATCTCATCAACATCATTTGCCAGAAGGGCTAAATCATCAGCATAATCTAAATCAGAAATTTTCGTATCTCCAGCCCATTTAAGGCCAAAATCTTTCCCTTGAAGTGAATTTCGCATAACATAATCAATAACCAAGCTAAAAAGAAAAGGAGACAAAATGCACCCTTGTCGAACACCAGAAGTAATGCTAAACCAATTGCTACAAGCCTTACCAACTCTCACACACGACTCAGTGTTATTATAGAGAGCTTTCATTATGTTAACTAACTTGTCTGGTATACCATATGATCTCACAATCAACCACAAATTATGACGATCAACAGAGTCGAAAGCCTTTTTGAAATCAACAAAGCTAGCAACTAAAGGTTTCTGAAACTCTAAACATTTCTCAAGAATCTGCCTAAGTGAAAATATCTGATCCACACATCCCCTACCACTTCTGAATCCACATTGCTCATCACGCAATTGCCTGTCAACCAGATTCTTAATTCTATTAAGCACAATCATGGAAAGAACTTTACCTGGAACAGAGAGTAGGCTGATACCCCTATAGTTATCACAAGAACTGCGATCACCTTTTTTGAAAATAGGGATAACAATAGCTCTGGTAAAATCCTTAGGAACCATGCCTTTATCATAAAAGAGATTCAGAATTTCAGTCATCCAAGTGGTATCCGAAACATTCCCAGCTCTAAGCATTTCCGTAGTAATTTCATCTACCC
Organism: Ryuthela nishihirai; assembly: GCA_038380435.1. Classification (NCBI taxonomy): domain Eukaryota; kingdom Metazoa; phylum Arthropoda; class Arachnida; order Araneae; family Heptathelidae; genus Ryuthela; species Ryuthela nishihirai. The sequence continues at coordinate 25,835,265 of JAWZYU010000028.1, read as the reverse complement.
CTGGGGATTTATGAAGTTTAAGTTTAGAAACAGCCAAACTAACTTCAGATTGTGTTAGAGGGCCAACATTAAAGCCACCAATGCATCTATCATCATTGCAAACAATGGGAGTAGAACTAACTACATTGTTTAGAACATCACTGAAATGCTCAGCCCACCTAGCCATGACAGAATCCTCACCTTCTATAACCTTACCTTGTTTATCCTTTAATCCCTGTATACCTGTCCGTTTTCTACCACACAAAACATTAACTATCTGGTACAGCTCTCTGCTGTTGTGCTGTCTAACTGCTTCCTCGGCTTTGTCAGCCAAACCATCAAGCCAAAAATTTTTATCAGCAGCTAACTGATCCTTTACAAGTTTATTAAGGTCTCTGTAATGCTTTCTATTAGGACTAGTAGGGTATTGATTAAGGGCATTCCTGCAGTTCTTTCTTTCCGAAATAAGCTCAAGTGCCTTATCACTCAGATAGGATACCGGAAAGGGGTGAGCCCCTGGGGGCCCCTGAGTCCTGCCTATAGATTTGGTTGCTGAACTGGAAATAGTTGTTTTCGGTGACGAGTTTTAGAGCCTCATGAATGGCGTTGATTTCGGGAAGGGAAAATTTTTGCGTTTCAATAATTTTTGTCCGAAACAACATGACTGCATCAAAAACTGGAGTGGATGGGAATAAAGAGACTATGTCAAGTGTGACAAATTTGCTGTCGGGAGGAATGGACAGATCCTTGAGTCTGTTGAGAAATTCCGCTGTCGACTTTACAGAAAATGGGTGATCGGAAATGAAGTTGGATAGAAATTTGGACAAACTCTTTTCAAGAAAGAAAGTTGGAGAAGTTCTTTTGCACACGAGCGGCCAGATGGGATAATTTTCTTTGTGCACCTTGCACTGGGCAAACATTCGCGGTGCTTGGTAGTTGGATGGTACTGAGCTTTTCTTGAGGTCCTTGGGGAGCCACCTGTTGTTTTTTAGCGTGCAGACCTTGTTTTTGATGCTACTGGTGGGGTCAATATTTAAACAAGTGCAATGGGAGCTATTTATGAAGTCCAAAACTTTGGCATCATAGTCATTCTTGTCCATTATGACAAACTGGCATGTTTTGTCGGCTAAAGTGACAACTATGTCAGGGGTGTTTTGAACGTTTTTTAATGCCTGAAAATATTCCGATGAAAAGTTCCTATCTGAGTAGGATGGAGAATTTTGTCGGGATTTTATGAATTTGAGGACTTTTTGTCTCATAGCATTAATTTTCTGCTCTTCCAAATGTTCACGCGCATTATTAATGACATTTTCAACTTCGGATATTATTTCTTTTTTGTCCAAAATTCTGTGGAAAGGGCTAAATTTTGGGCCATGTTCCAGAGCAGCCAGCTCATTAGGGGGAAAAATTTTATTGGACAGATTAATAACCGGATGGGCGTACAAAATTGCAGCCTTCCGTTCCCTCACACATAGGGCATTCACCGTGTCTTCAAATGAGCAACTGCTTGAAAAAGAAATCTTAAACATCCATTCCATCGCTGCTTCCCATGGCTACAACCCAACAGCAATAGACAAAATTATCAGCAAATACAGAAACGAAAGCAGAAGAGATTCGGCTCTCATCCCAATCACTGACCCCGAGCGTACTATTTTTGCCGGACCCATTTCTTATGTCCCTGTCCTATGTGAATCGGTCCACAAATTACTCAGAGCCCATAATATAAAAATTGTTTTCAGCCCCGCTCCAAATTTGAAGAAATTAGTCAAAAGGGACAGGGACAAATATAGCCTTCTTCAAAAATCGGGCGTATACCGATTTCCCCTACAGTTGACGGATAATTCCGTTGTGTACTACATCGGCAAAACCATTCGCTCTTTGCAAGAAAGGTTCGCGGAGCATAAAGCTGATGTCAGCCAAAAGAAGCTAACGATGGCCGCCTCTGAGCTAGCAGTGCAACACACGGCAACAATAGACTGGGAGCACGCCACACTTCTTGCGCGCGCATCCACTTTCTACGGAACCATAGTCCGTGAGGCTATTGAAATAATGACCTCGTCCGTCCCCCACCTGTAACCGAGACACTGGAATCACCCTACACGACATGTGGAAAGAAGCTCTTTGTCTAAACGGACCCAGCGTCAGTACATAACATCACTTCACTGAAGACGGAGCGCTGTCTTTGCTCCGAAAAGCTTCTGAGAGTTTTCTCCTAAGAACTTTCAACATCCAAATAGTTTGAAGGATAAACTCTGAAATTTTATTGCTCAATGACAGAGAATTTTTAAATTATTTTAAATTAATTTTTGAGCAAGAAGGTCTTTTAATTGTATAAAAAAAAATGATTTTTTTTAAATAAAAATTGTCATTCAAAATTTATATATGTATATTTTATAAAAATATATAATTCAGGTTTGAAAAATGATATTTTTTTTTATGATGCATATTTTATTAAACTACAATATAAATAACTTGTTAAAGCCACACTATTTCCATTTCTTACAAGTACTATATGGTATTGCCGCTTTGTTTGTTAATGTTACTTTTTGCTGAAATAACCCCTTATTTAAATTCAAAAGTTTAATTTGAACTATTATAACAAATTTTTCCATAAAGTTTCTAAAATCTCCTGAAAATTAGCAAAAAAATGCTCTTTTTAAAAATGGCACATTTTGGAAGTAATTACAAAGTATGTACCACCATTTTGCTTTTCCATTTTACACTCTTTTTCTGCCATAAACCTATTTCAACATTCCCAGAATTATTTTTATCATTTATCCCAGCATTCTATGTGTATTACCCATTTTTACAATCGAAACTGGAAGTAATAACAGCTTTCTTAGGCTTTTCAATACTGGCTGCAACTAGGTCACGGTTCACTGCCTGCAACCGAGGGGGGAAGTGGCTGACACGTGTGTGCTATCTCCATTTCATTCTATGTGCTATTAGTGGCTGCATGATAGTCAATTTACAGTATATTGAATACCATTTGCAAAGTTAGTATTTACTTTTATATATTTTAACCTTAGTTTTCATTTCAGTAGATATATTTTCATAAATTATCGATTTTTTTTTTTCGCTGATTGATAAGTATTAATTTTTCGTAGTTATCCTACTCGGATGGACAACCTACAACTTGTTGCTCTGTATATTTTATTTAACATTGCATTGGGTTATATGTTAATTTTTATTTTATTATTTATTACTTTTCCAGTAAAACTTTGATTTGGTATCATTTTCTGAAATAGTTAAGTTTTTGGCTATGGAAGCAAATTTATTTCTGTAGATTTATTTCCCTGAATTAGTGACCTTTAGTTGGCTGATTTCTCAATCTTTCTGAGTTATGCTACATCAGATGGCCAGCTTAAAAATGGTTGCAGATATTATATTTAACATCCCATTATATATAATTTTTCTTTTATTATTTTTTTGTTTTTTAGTAAAAAACTTTGAAATTTTGTACCATTTTCTGAAAATGAATGAGGGCTTGGATATGGAAGCAAAGTGGACTTCCTTGGCACAGAAACCAGTCCTCATGTTAGAGGGTAATTTTTGGGAAGAGTTTTTACCCAGTCCCAAAGAAAAATTTTAATAAAGAAATATGCTTTTTATGTTTATACTGAATAATTTTAAAAGCAGTACCTCGCTCCCTTCATCAGTATCTTGGCTGTGCCACTCAGACAATTTAATGACTTTTTTTTGGCTTTGGTGCACAAACCTTTTTGCACTTAGGGGAGATCACCAAACTTCAACACCCAAAGAAAAAAGAAAAATTCATAATGTTTAATAAAAAAAAAACAGCCAAGAAACTTTTTTTTTTGAACAAACTGGAATTGCCTATCCCACATGTATTCTTCATTTATGCAAATTTATCAACGGGAACATCAATATCCTCAGCTGAAACTACAGCACTAATCAGAGCCACCACTTCTATTATTCAAGAAAGTAATAATTTTTCCTATTATCTGATTCAAATCGGTGTTCACAGCACTCATAACATTTTGAAAAAATAACACATAGCTGTTCTTGATCTATATACACTGAAAGCACAATTTATTATACATACATCACATATCCACAAATCTGCCCTACTCGCCACAATAGTGTGGTTAGCTGAAACCCCTTGCAGCTATAAATAGGTCGTATACCTACCTGCTGTATAGCTTACCTGCAACTGTTATGATGGGCAAACATGGCAACTGAGTGAGTTCAATCATGGGAAAATAGTCAGTGTGAGGAAAATGGGCTGTGCCATATCTGCAACTACAGAACGTCTGGGATTTTTGCATGCAACTGTCATACTTGTGTACCAGGACTACATTAAAACTGGCAAAGCCTGCAGCTGCGAAGAAAAATATGACGTACTCAGACCATTGATGTTCGAAGTAAACACTGCCTCTCCCGTATCATAATGTAAAACAGAGGGATGCAGTGCAGACAAAAATTTTGGCAGCTACAAAGGTTTGTGCAAAAATCATTCGATGTATAATGGCATGGCAGCCAACACCCACATCGAGTATCCTTGTTAATAGTACATCACGGGGCTATGAGGCTGCATTGAGCTAAGGAACATCACCAGTGGACCATGGAAGATTAGAAATGGGTAGCTTGGTCCAAGAGATCAAAGTTCCAAGTCCAATACACCAATGGGAGATTTCCTGTGTAGTGTTACTGTCAAATCATGGTGTTTAAGGACAGTGAATGTCCTTAAACACCATGATTTGATTCTGGGCTTTGTTTAAGTTGGCCACCTTGAGGCCCCCCTTGTATCTGTTGAGACCAACATCACTGCACAAGGCTATGTTGAGGTACTCACCAACAACCTACACCCTTTCATGGCTATGCATTTTCCACAGCAGGATGCCTTCTTTCAACAAGACAACACCTCATCTCATTGCTTCTGTTTGGTGAAGGTTAGGTTGGAGGAGCATTCCCGTGAGTTCACAGCCCTCAAATGGTCCTCTCACTCTCTGGATTTGAACCCTATTGAGCATGTGTGGGATGAAGTGGAGCAATGCTTTTGAGCCTGAAACCCACCATTGGTAACTCTCAACACTTTACAGATGACTGTTTTGAAATCATTGGCCACAGTAACACCAGAATGTTTGCAACACTTGGTAGAGTCTATGCCATGACATGTTGCTGCTGTTGTGAGGGCAAAAGGTGGACCCACACATTTTTTTAGGTGGGTGTGTATAATAAATTGTCCTTTCAGTATAGTCCTCTTCAACAACCAATACTTTGTTTGTTTTCAAATAATAAATCAATTTATGTCTTAAAGAATTACATAAATCTCAAGATGGAATGGGAATCCTCTGCTCTGTCAAATATGTCACCACATCTAACTTGATTCCCTGTAAAGACAACCAATATGAAAATGTTAATAACCCGCTTACATCTTGATGTTGCACCACTGCAAGCATTCCTTCCCTGATGTTATCTAGCCAACAACAGCAACTGTCCCAATTGGGGGCAATTTGAAACTACTGATCACTTCCTTCTCCATTGCCCAAGTCTGGTTAATATAAGAGCTCCAATGTTAAATTTCTTCAAATTCAACAGATGGAAACATATGTTACATATACATATATATGTGTGTTGGAATATATTCTCCCTTCCAGAAAATATATTCATTCCGAAGATTGAAAATTATATTTGACTCTCACATAGATTCTGTTAAAAGCTCTCAACTGCAGTTTAAAATCCTTCCACCTTTATCTTGCAAACATTAATCTTTAATCCTTACAGTTCCAGGTTTATTGTTTTTTTTCTCTAAAAATGTGGCTCAACTTCTGTTTCTTATTATGAAACAACTACTGACTGAAATAGTGTACATTACATACTGAAAGAAAGGGCATTTAATTCTGAATGAAAGGTATAAAAATTAAAAGGGAAAAATGGTAGGTATGCATGAAAAACGTATTGCAAGTTCATTTCTAGTGATTTTTTTTTAAAACTGATTAATCAGCTTCCGACACTTTAAGGTTAATCATGTTTTTTTATTTTGATGCCATGCAAATTTCTACTGAATGGGATAAAAAGCAGAGCAGCTATACATCCCATGACATTCTATCAAGACAAGGAAACAGCCACTTAACACTGACTTGTGAGGCAGGCAAAAAAGGCTTTCTTAAAGAAGATAATCTTCTAGAAGAAAGATTTCTTAAAGAAATGGCCTGTAAATAGTAGCTAGGCGTAAACTGGAAGGAGAGCTGTGTACCAATCCCTAGTGATGATGCACAGAACCGGCCAGGTCTAGCACCTAATGTCCGACCCCGCCTTCTCGTGGTGCAGGCCGTTAGTATCTTTCAAAAGAGATATTCTCTTTTGGAATGGAACGGAAGGGGAGGGCTGCCAGTTCAGTATGGCCTACTGATCTGGTCATCTATGGCCACTTTTTTCTTTTTTTTCAAACCCTGCTGAGGAGTGGTCAACTTCACAGGGTCCTGGTGCTGACCATTTATACCTACTAGACTGGACTTGTTTATGGATTTGAGCTTGATTATGGATCCTGGACTTGCTGCACTGGTGGGCCTCTGTTGAGGGAGAGTCTGCTGCTGTGTTTTCTGTTTGCTTCTGGGTTGCCAGCTCTAAGTGAACAGAGGCATGGGATACCTTATATCAGCTGGTGGATAATCCTAATCAGAGGCCATCGCAGGTACCTGAACCTTACTTAGCTAGTTGGGCATCGTCAAGCCTAAACTGGAGTAATGTGTCTCAGGCAGGCCATATGGCTCTTGAAAAAGTCCACTTGAAAAGGTGGTGCCTGAAGTTCCTACCAGCATCGGTGACTTCAGCCTTTAGCAGAGGAGGAACAGGTCTTTGCCCCATGCCTGCGATCAGGGGGCTGTTTGATATTGTTGGCCCTACCAATCTCAATAAACCTAATTTCTTTAAAAATCCTACTAATCATTTTCTCTGCAGGAACGTGGAACGTGAGGACATTACATAGAGATTATTCTCTTGATGTCCTCATGCAGGAATTCCAGCGCTATAACCTAGATATTCTACGCTTGCAAGAGACCAGATGGACAGGTAAAGGTGAGATACTTAAAAATAACTTTAAATTTCTCTTTACAGGGAGGGAGGATGGAAAGCATCACCAAGGTGTGGGTCTGCTGCTCAGCAGATATGCTAGTGATGCTCTTCTAGGATATGAGTGCATTAATGAAAGGTTTCTTACAGCAAAATTTCAGACAAGCATTAAAGACTTGAATGTTATCTGCTGTTATGCCCCCACTGAAAATTCTGATGAGGATGAGAAGGATAGGTTTTACGGACAACTTCAGGATATTTTGAATTCTGTCAAGAAAGGAGATGTTACCCTTGTTCTTGGTGACTTCAATGCCAAAGTTGGTGCCGACTCTGACCTTTGGGGAGGAGTGATAGGCTCTTTTGGTATTGGTGGCTGCAATGGCAATGGGCAACGTCTCCTACAGATAAGTAAACTGAATGGTTTCAGAATAACTAACACATATTATAAACACCGCGACATACATAAATACACATGGGTTTCACCTGATGGGCTGCATAGGAATATGATTGATTATATATTAATTAACAGCAAATGGGCTAGTTCTGTTAGAAATACCAGGGCTATAGGGGAGCTGAAATTGGATCTGACCATTACCTTGTTAAAAGTGTCTTGCAACTTAAACTTAAAAAGTGTTGTGCTAGGGTTAAAAAATTTACCTTTAATACTGAAGCTCTGAATGACCCAGTTATAGCTAAAGCTTACCATGATAGGTTACTTAGTCATTATGACAGTCATGGTTTGCTTAATACTGAAGTTGAGGAAGAATGGGGCCATTTTAAACAGGCTTTTTTGGAAACTAACAGTACTCTTTTAGGGAAAAAGGAGCAGAGGAAACAGAATTATTTAAGTGATAAGGCACTTGAGCTTATTTCAGAAAGAAGGAACTGCAGGAATGCCCTTAATCAGTACCCTACTAGTCCTAATAGAAAGCATTACAAAGAACTTAATAAACGTGTAAAGGATCAGTTAGCTACTGATAAGAATCTTTGGATTGATGGCTTGGCTGACAAAGCCGAGGAAGCAGTTAGACAGCACAACAGCAGAGAGCTGTATCAGATAGTTAATGTTTTGTGTGGTAGAAAACGAACAGGTATACAGGGATTGAAGGATAAACAAGGTAAGGTTGTAGAAGGTGAAGATTCTGTCATGGCTAGGTGGGCTGAGCATTTCAGTGTTGTTCTAAACAATGTGGTTAATTCTACTCCCATTGTTTGTAATGATGATAGATGCATTGTTGGCTTTAATGTTGGCCTTATAACACAATCTGAAGTTAGTTTGGCTATTTCTAAACTTAAACTTCATAAATCCCCAGGGGTGGATGAAATTACTACGGAAATGCTTAGAGCTGGGAATGTTACAGTTACCATTTGGATGACTGAAATTTTGAATAACTTTTATGATAAAGGCATGGTTCCTAAAGATTTTACCAGAGCTATTTTCAAAAAAGGTGATCGCAGTTCTTGTGATAGCTATAGGGGTATCAGCCTACTCTCTGTTCCAGGTAAAGTTCTTTCCATGATTGTGCTTAATAGAATTAAGAATCTGGTTGACAGGCAATTGCGTGATGAGCAATGTGGATTCAGAAGTGGTAGGGGATGTGTAGATCAGATATTTTCACTGAGGCAGATTCTTGAGAAATGTTTAGAGTTTCAGAAACCTTTAGTTGCTAGCTTTGTTGATTTCAAAAAGGCTTTCGACTCTGTTGATCGTCATAATTTGTGGTTGATTGTGAGATCATATGGTATACCAGACAAGTTAGTTAACATAATGAAAGCTCTCTATAATAACACTGAGTCATGTGTGAGAGTTGGTAAGTCTTGTAGCAATTGGTTTAGCATTGCTTCTGGTGTTCGACAAGGGTGCATTTTGTCTCCTTTTCTCTTTAGTTTGGTTGTTGATTATGTTATGCGAAATTCACTTCAAGGGAAAGATTTTGGCCTTAAATGGGCTGGAGATGCGAAAATTTCTGATTTAGATTATGCTGATGATTTAGCCCTTTTGGCAAATGATGTTGATGAGATGAACTCTTTCATTCGAGCTGTTGATGAGAGTGGTAGTACAGTAGGTTTGGTTATAAATAGAGAGAAAACTAAAGTGATGAAAATTGGTCAGGCAGGTTGTGATTCAGTTAATCTGAATGGTTGCAGTCTTGAGCAGGTGTCACAGTTTAATTACCTTGGGAGCTACGTAACTGATACTGTTGATGTGTGGCATGAGATTAACAGACGAACAGGGATTGTTGCTGGGACTTTTAAGAATCTATGGAGATTGTGGAGAAATAGACGTATGAATCTGGAGAGATGCGGGTTCGATTCCCGCCATGGCAGCGATGAATTTTTTTCAGAATCTATTAAATACACCTAAAGACTAAAATTAGACTGTATAATAGTTTGGTTCTTTCTAGGGTTAGTTATGGTAATGGAACTTGGACGCTGTGTAAGCAAGATAACATGAAACTAGATGCTTTTGATTCTAGATGCTTACACAGTATCTTGGGTATTAGGTGGTTTAACTTTGTAACTAATGATGAGGTTAGGCAAAGGAGTCTGCAACCTCCTTTAAGCAGCATATTGTGCAGAGAGAGACTCCGCTGGTTTGGCCATGTTGCCCGTATGGATAATTATAGATTGGCGAATAGGGTTATGAACAGTGTGCCTAGAGGCCTCAGAAGGAGGGGGAGACCTAGGATGTGGTGGGCAGACAATGTGAAACAGGACCTTGTTAGAATTGGTGTACAGTGGCCGGATGCAGCAGATGTAGCTCAGGACAGATATGCTTGGAGAATTAAACTGCGCGGTCTGGTTGGACCTCCGTAGCCCATGGCTGCTTGAGGATGATGATGATGATGATGAAAGAAGAAGAAAACATTTTCCTTCTTTTATGTGCTTTGAAAAAAGAAATTAATGATGCTTTATGTAGAGATGAAAGAAAATTGATGTTCTTTCCCTGGTATTACTTTAATTTTTCTTAGCTTCAAAACAAACCATGGCAAAAAATTCATCTACCCTAGACAAGTCAGTGAGTAGATTTCCCCAGCAATGGTAAAAAGACTTTAATTTTCTGTTTTAACCAATGGCAGTAATGATTCTGAGGACAAATTAAATCTTTTGGCAGTAACATACTGCAATGGATGACCTCAAAAAAACAAACAAAAAAAAGCTGCATTCAGCTTTTTGTTATTTCCCTGGTAAAATATTGTCAACTTGATATTTTTTGAGTTAAAGCATATGGGTATTTCGTGGTCCAGTTGTGTGTCCATGTCTTCTGATAATTCTCCCATCACATTTGGAAATGAAAGAAAATAGCAACTTAAACCCTTTCACTGCTTTAAGAAGATGTATTTTGAAATTGGTCATCAGTGCCAGAACTAAGGTGGGGGAGCACCAGCTCCAGGTGCAGAATTCTAAGGGATGTATTTTAGAACTAATTTTTTTAAAATTAAGAATCAATTGCTAGCTTTTTATTTATTTGCTCCAAATTTCATGATCCTATATTTACCATTCAGGAGTTCTTCCCTCAAATTTTTATGGGGGAAGAAATTTTGAGGGGGCCAAATCATCATGTTGCTTTATGTTTTACCAAATTTTGTTGCATTGTTAAAGCTCTTACTGTTTAAGGGGTGTTATGGATTAAACAAACAAACATATTTTATTATGTTTGGCTATTAAAAACTATTAAATAATAATTTATTTATTGTAAAGGCTATTAAAAGCAAACAAGAGAAATAGACAAACTATCTAATATATATATTAGATAATATAAAGCTATGAGAGTATAAATAGCAGATATTTATGGCACTCATTTTGAGTGTCATACCTATGGAATCTTTAAAATTTCAAATATTATGAACTATCAATGTATAATGGTGTATTGTAAATCATTTTGCAGAATGCATAGAATTGGTCACAAATGGAACTTCTGTGAATAACTACTTACTGTGAAGTGATGGGATAAAAATCCAATCATCATTTGCATACGTAAAAACATTTACCCAAAAGTTATGAATGAATTTCTCAGTAGCTGGGCACATGGGGCCACGGCTTAATGTTCCATCTGGTGGATGGCAGCCTTTCCAAGCCCATCAGTGTCCCCTACTGACTGTGGGTAGGGCAGGAAATTTTGCAGAGATAAATCTCAATGCCGACCCAGCTGGGACTCGAACTTGTAAACTGCAGATTACGAACCTGGCACGCTACTAGCTGAGCCCCTCACTCACCCAACAGACAGAACAGCAAAAAAGGGCTAGAGTCGACTCATGCAAGAAGATGCTGGCAATGTTTGGACTTAGTGGCCCCAAATGGTTAACAGACATTATCACACGTGATGAGACACAGTTTTATTACTATACAGCTCTCAGAAAGAGGTTTCTAGGAGACGTGGGTTCAAATCCCACTCATGGCAAAACCAATATTTTTCAGCTTATTATTTCATGAGTTCATTTTCTACAGGACATATCCTGTGATTCTTTACTAATGAACAACTATGACTTGCAGAAGTTGAACCTCACCCCCAAATCCTCCATTGAGACTTGCTCAAGGAAGAGGATTTCACAATTTTTTTCAATTCCCAAGGAGTGGTAGATGAGAATACCTTACCTGAAAAAGTGACTATAAATGGGCAATAATACACCAACATTGTTTTGCCCAAAATGGTTAAGGAGATGAAGGAGCAGCATTCAGCAATAGGTGTGTCAAGGGTTCTCTTTCTTCATGACAATGCCAGTGCTCACAAAACCTAGCAAATTATGGCTTATCTAGAGCAGGAAAAAAATCAAACAGCTACCCCGCCCTGCACACTTACCCAATATTGCACCAGGTGATTTTTGGTTGTTTCCAAAAATTAAAAAGGAATTTGCTGGGAAGCCTCTTTCAAGGATGCAAAACCTTGCAAAATGCATTCATTCGGAGTTGTGAAGTATTACCCAGTAGGAGTACCACCAAGCATTCTGGAATTGGTGTAGGCATCTGCAACTTTGCATAGATGCTGGAGGGGAGTATTTTGAAGGACGGTAAAAGTTCTGTTGAGGTAATTGCAATGGTTTTTGTTCTGCAGATGCATGTCAAGAACTTTTTGAACACCCCTTGTACTTTCAATCTTATTTTTCCATAAAAAGTTATTTTAGACACTATGAGCTTGGAATTTAATTTATCATCAATATAACAGGAGTTGTGCCTTAAAATTTGTACACCAATGTACTAATCTTCATATATATAATGATCCTTCACATTTTGTAAGTGTGTAGTTTTAATCGTGTAACTAGATTGATGACCAGCAACTGTTAATATCTGATGCTAACAAGAGTACCATTATTTTTCACTTATCCTGAGTAGTGTTTTTTCTTTTACCAGGGTTCTTCTAAGTATTTCTAAGTCTCCATTAATTTTTTTTATGTGAAACATGGGGATTAAGTAAGGTGCACTTTATTTGCAATAGATATATATTCTTTGAAGAGTCTTGATAAAAGTAAGGATTAGAAAGCAGCAGTAAAAACCTAGAAACTGCACACACAACCCCTGCCTGCTTTACATAGTTAAATCTTCCACCCATTTCATACCAACATGTCCCAGTTTAATTGTGAGAGTACAAAAGTTAGCAATGCTTTAGTCTCATGATGCATTTTTGGTTTTAATTATTTGCAATTTAGTGTGAGTTGGGGGGAGGGGTCTCAGTTAAGAACATAATTCCAAGGTACAAGAATCATATTGAAAAACACAGTTCTAGAACCTCAACTTTCAATAGCATCAAACTGAAAGTATCACAGAATTTATAGGAAATATTGTTTAGCAAGAAATTCTGAAATAAAAATTACACAAATCTTGAATAAATAGTTATTTGTTATTTAATGAAATAAATCCACATATTCAATATCTACTAATAAATCAGCACTTTGAAGTCGATTTTTTTTCTAAAATTTTAATAGACTTCAAAGTGCTGATTTATTAGTAGATTTTTTTTGTTTTCAGATAATTGCATTTAACACATTAGATTATGGTGCAAACACTATATGCAGGCATAGACTGACAAGAAGCACTGTAGCATCACAGGCCCTGGGACCTCATAGGAGTAGGATTTTTTGTTAATAATAATAGTTATTTTACACAAATTCCACAGAATTGGGAAAAACCTATTTTAAACTTCACATGCATACCCGAAAAAAAAAGTGCCAGTCTGCCCCAACTATATGTTGCTAGGAAAATATCCTAGAGTAAAAATGATTAATTAGCGAACATGCATAATCATCAGCAATTATATATAATTCCCAGAGAAGTTGGTAAATGCCATAAATTTGAAGTTTTTTTATTATATTTACTGGTTATTCCACATAATTTCCAATATATGTTGAAGACATCTTTTATTTATTAACCCCTTTATAACCTTTTACTGTTTACTTTGTATAATCCCTGTAGATTTTGGTGGTTGGTAAATGTGATGAATTTCATGTTACTAATCAGTTTTACTGGCTATCTGATGTAATTCCCATTATTAATTGATAACTTTAATAAAGTTTTGGTGGTTGGTAAATCCATAAAAATTTTGTATTTTATTAGCCCTTTTGCAAAAAAACAAGCTATCATTGTAATTCAAAAAGGTGAATTCACTTTGAAGCAATGAGAGTTAAAATAGTTGTTTAAAAGTAGTTGTTATCATTTCTCTGATTGAAAATACAAGAAATTAGAGTTTCAGTGAAGTTCAACACCAAAATGGGACATTAACTAGTTTTATTTATAATGAGTAAAAACTATGAATAAAATTAAGATGTTAATAAGTCTCTTTTGGTGTTTAACTTTCTACAAACTGTCATTTACTAGAATATTCATTTGAAGAAGTTATTTTTTATTATTTCATCTTTCAGAATCAACACTGTGTTCTGAAATCACACACACACACAGAATGAAATAACCAAAATTTTACTCCACTTACCAACTAATAGTGGGACTTATATGAATTAACTGGGAGAAGTAATAAATAACAGCAAAATTATTTCATATACTAATTATGTATCATAAATTATATAGAATAGCCAGTAAAAGGGATAAAGAGCAGGAAATTATCAAATTTACCAATTTCTCTGGGAGATTATACATAATCACTGGTGATTACGAATATCCACCGGATTAATTGCAATTTTACCATAAAGTATGCACAGTCATATCAGAATAATATGACCACCCACAGAATCACAGTGTACCTGCCCAGGTGCATTACAGAGTGCACATGACAAGGTTGACCACACAGAGATATAAGCAGCCGGCCAGGACAGATGATCCATAGTGCGTAATGTGAGCACAATGGGCAGTGGTATTGATTTGACAGACATTCAAAAAGGAATGACCATCGGCTACCATGCCAAGAGTGGAAGCATCTCAGAAACAGCCGACTTCGTGGGCTGTTCATGAGGTTCTGTAGTAAGGGTGTACCAAAAATGGACCGCTTGCACACTGAGTACCTCCAGACGTCATAACTGTGGAGCACCAAAGGCCATTGACCCCAGAGAACATCGCCTCAGTCGACTGGTAAGGGCAATCAACATGCAACAGTGCAGCAATTGACCATTCAAATGAACGCTGGGGCACCCAAGTACATGTCCCCGACAACAGTAGAGTGAACATTATTATTGCATATATAAATTATTATGCATGGGTCTCCAGAGTCGATGCTGTGTAAAGGCATCCATTTTAACCAAGGTTCATTGGCAATGATGTCTGCAGTTCGCACGGGACTACCATCATTGGACAGTGGAAGAGTGGGAAAATGTTGCCTTCTCTGACGAATCGAGGTTTCTACTTCACAAAAGTGACGGACGGTGGCAGATATGGCGTCTGGCACACGAGAACCGATATCCAGACACGCTTGTCAGTCAAGTACAGTCCAGCGGTGGCAGTGTGCATGTCTGGGGGATGTTTTCCTGGTATGACCTGGGACCACTGTTACCACTGGATGGGCCCCTACCTGTCCATCCTTGCTATTCGGCCGGCCTGCTCCACTGCCGTGGTGGGGGTTGGGGGTGAGAGCCCCGACCAGCATCACTCCTCCCAAGCCAGTTTCTGTCCCCCTAAGGTCCATGGGCACTTTTTGGCCTTCTCCCCTCCCTAAGCAGACAAGGTCCTGTGTGGTTCCAACTGCACAGGACCTTGGTCTCCTGCCCCAGTGAACGCATCTCCTTCATACCACTTCTTTTCTATTATCTTTTACTTCCAATTTATAATGGCTTAATCTAAGTATAACATTGTATACTTCTATTTAAAATGGCTTAATTTAAGTATAGCATTGTATACTTCTGTCTAAAATGGCTTAATTTATGTATAGCATTATGTACTTATATCTGGTTTCAAAATTCAAAATTTCATCTATTATTTGGACTCCCATATTTAGATCAGAATTATTATTGATTGGCATTCCCATTTAAACATGCACTCAAAATTCTAAAAGACCTCCCACGCACTTCAATGATTAAAAACCTAGACTCATACTGACTTTTCAGCAACAGTCAAGCACGTAATGACAGGTCCTTTCTCTGCTGTCCCACAGCAATCAGGTTTTTCTTTTTTCATTGAAGGTTTTTCTGGAAAGTAGATGGTGGTAAATGGCATTTCTCATCAGATGTAGTGCTGTCTATGTATAGCGGATCATCAGGTCTTGCCATACAATTTACTACAATTGTCCATCCTTGCTGACCACATGCATCCCTTCATGTTGGACGTTTACCTGGTAGTGATGGTGTCTACCAACAGGACAATGCACCCTGCCATTGTCTCTAAGGTGGTGCATGACTGGTTCCAGGAAAACGACAGCGATGTCTCCATTCTCCCTTGGCTGGCGAAATCACCCGACCTCAATCCCACAGAGCACTTGTGGGACCATTTGGATTGACAGGTTCGCCATGTGCACCCACAACCACATCATCTCTGAAACCTCTGTGTTCTGCTGGAGTCTGAATGGGCATGTGTGCCTCTGGCAATTTTCCAGGGCCTCATTGCATCCATGCCATGCCATCTCGCAGCTGTCATCCAGACCAAGGGTGGTTATTCCCATCATTAGGTAGGTGGTCATATTATTCTGATATGAATGCACATTCGTATCTTTTTTTACTAAATAAAAAAAAGTTTGTTCTTGTTTAAATGTTTTTTCTAGCTCATATTCAATTGTAATATCACTTAATGCATCCATAAGCAGTTTTTCATTCAAATGTCACCATTTTATAAATGAGTTTTTTTTTGTGTGTTTCAGATGCAGAGCATTTCTTCCATATAGTAAGTATAAATGATTTGCATTAAAAATTTCCTTTTTTTTTCTAGTTGTACTCTTTTTGCTTAATTATTGCACATTTTATAGATCCTCTAATATTTATTTCCCATGCAAAAAATTCGTAAAGCAAGCTTGTGAGCATTTCTCTTCCATATACCTAACAGTGCTCATCTCAGAGTTAGTTAACTCAGTGCATTCTAATATATATATTTACTTAAAATAACCATCCAACAAATTTCCGTGTTTCTAACAATATGTGCTGTTATTTATTATCAACTATAATCATTGCCAATCTTAAACCAAATAATGCACCAGGTGTGAATCACCAATAAGTGCTCTCCTCTCTCAACTACTATTCAGTTACCATTTAAATACCTTTTATGATGATGATTTATATGAATGATTATATCTTAAACAAAATCTTATATATTTCCACTCTAGAATCTTGAATATGCATTTATTTATGTCATATCAGCAAACAGAAGAGAACCCAATACCACTCAAGCCTAGCACCCTTGGCAGCTGCTTGGGTTGCCTTGGGTGGACCCTTAGACTGACCCTGACTGTAATTACTCAGTATTTTTGGCAGTTTGTATATGTGTGCTATATACCACCTTCAGCATGGGAAAAACAATAATAACCCAAACATTAAACAAAATTAAGCACCCCCCACACCCCTGTTTCCTGCACTTCCTACATGCACACATAAACACCACAGCACCATTCAAAATTTTCCACTATTATGTATAAATAAAGCCCGAACAAAAAAATTAAACTGTATATCCCCAACCTTAAAATTCTATTCTCCCCCAACCCCTCAATAGAAAGTGCCACATTTACTACCACCCACCCTTTCACACAACATGCTCTGAGCTTAACATAAGCAAACACTGACTGCAGCACACTAACATCTGTACCTGCCGCAAAATAATATTTCACCTGATTATGCATTGGAGCAACAATGCAAAATGCATAGTGAGTATGCAGTAGCATATAATATTCACATTTCCAGAAAACTTGAGACATAAGCTGTGAATTTAAAAATACATTGGTTGACATATGCACCAAATCAATGTCAACCTGGCACCAGTCTTTCCTCAGAGAACAAAAAAAAAAGAATATAAGTGAACACATATCTGGACTATACTACCCTCCACAGGACAATAGATTCATCTACCCATCGAACATCATTGCAAAGAAAAAACCTAGCTAAATATCTGGATAATAATTCCATCTAATTGTCTCAACTTTTCCACCAATTACAGTGATGTAGAGAAAATTTTAATAATTATTTTTATCAACACTGTGACTTAAACAACTATTAATTTTATGCATTTAAAAGTAATGAATAATGTTGATTTTTTTTTTTTACAAATTTCAATAAATAATTATACACTATTTCTTCACTTATTTAACTAATAGTACAAAATTATACTTTTAAGATTGAATATCAAACAGATGATCGCAGCATGACCTGATGCTCTTTTGGCATTGATAAATCAATAAATATTTGGCGGGGAAAATTTTCGCCGACATATGGGAAAAAATAAGTGGAAAAAAGACGAGCTGGCATTAGTTCAACTGGTAAGAACACTGGCATGTTTGTGGAGAGATGTGGGTTCGGTTCCCGTATGTCGGCAAAAAAATTTCCGCTAAATATTTATTGATTGGAATATCAAAGATTTTTTTTGAAATCATTATTGATGAGAGCTTTCCTTCATTAATTGAAGAACTTATTATTGCCTTCAGAGTTTATTTATAATAGACATTAACAAGTGTGAAATTAATCTGACCATTCAACAGTTTTTACCCCAAGCCAGAGCAAAGGTATATATCAACTTGTAGGGGCAAGATTTTTTCCTGCTTTTTATGTGCATTAAATAGAGGGATGCATTAATATAATACTAATCAATAATTAAAGTTTATATTCTCTCCTCCAGAAATAAATTACTGTTGCAATTTTCCCTATCTTTGAAAGTAACAGTCCACTCCAGAAAATTCACTTGCCATTGATAAGTGGGCAAGTGGATTTCCCATACTTGGATGACATGAGTGAGGAAGCATCCTTTAAAGGGAGCAATAAATAAAAATAAAATAACTGATAAATATTGAAATGCAATTAAAATAAATTAGTTAACCCTTCCAGAGTCAAGGATGTCTATAGATGTTTTTTGTACAAAACATGTAACTTCATTTTTTTTTAAATTGCCATTTGAAAATTATCTTACATATGTCTTATAAAAATATGTAATTCAAGCTTGAAAAATAATATTTTCTTTTTTCATTTGAAGCATCTTTTATGAAACTACAATATAAATAATTCAATAAAGCCATCTGATTGCCATATTTTAGAAACACTATAACAGTATTGCTGATTTGTTTGTTAAAGTTACTCTGTATTGTATCAGTCACCTGATTTAAGCTCACAAGTTTGATTTGAACTATTATCAATATATTTCTCCTTAAATTTCCGAAAATCTCCTAAAAATTAACAAAAAAACTGCTACATTTAAAAACAGGAAGATTTTGGAAGTATTTATGAAATATGCACAATTTTTTTGGCATAAAAAAAATAAATAAATACCCCCTCAAGCAGCTGCTTGCTACAGAGGTCTGACAGGAGCCTGTCTGTTTATATGCCACAGTAGAAGGTCTGAGAGGATGGTAGGACCTCAGCAGAAAAACGACACATACATCCATGCCTTACCCGGGACTCGAATCCAGATCCCTTAGATCAGTAGCCAAGCGTGCTAACCACTTGGCCATGGGACTTCTAAATTACTTCTGACGCAGTGATTTGAACCTGCTACCTCGGTGTCGATAGCCGGACGTTATCGCACTACCACTGTAAAAAGTGTTATTAAAATTAATATGTTAGTACAATGTTCATATTTTTTACTTCAATAAAATTCAGAATTAAATTCTCTTTAATTTGTTATAAAACATGACCTATTTCTGTTGATTAGTTATTTATTAAAAATATTCTAAAGTTGACTTGTTATATTTCCCACAACATTTCCCATGCCACAAGCTTTCATTTGACATACAACTTGTTATGTTTGGATCTCATGTTCTGAAAATATAGTGAAACAATCATTGGTTTTTTAGGGGGGAAGAAGAAGGTAATTTTTATAACCAGTAACATACCCCATGTTACAAGCTTTCATTTGACACTTATGTCCTGAAGATATAGCAGGCAATCATTTTCATATTTCCATTTTATTAGGAGTCAAGATAGCATGGAGGAAATTTTTTGTTATTGCCTGTGATACTCCCCACATCACAAGCTTTCATTTGACATATAACTTATTACTTTTGGCACTCGAATTCTGGAGATATAGTGGAACAATTGTTTTCATATTTCCCATATTTATGTGGGAATGAAGAATTGGGGGTCAAATTTTTATGGCCTATGACACTCTCCATGCCGAAATCTTTCATTTGACATAAAGATCATGTGTTCAAAAGATATGGTGGAACAACTGTTTTGACAAATCTGCAAACTGACAGACAAGTGAAAAGCAAGAGGAAAGGTAAAAAGTAATGCAGTCTCTCGTGATCATCTTGTTATATGGCAGGTCCATGATTTTTACTTGTGTATAAAAGCACAAAAGAATATCTGTATTACAAAATTTGAATAAAACAGAATGAAATATCTCATATTCAAGTGCTATTGAATGAGGCATTCTGAAACTGCATCAGAAAGCAGTAGCTGATTACACAACAGCAAGCAGTAATGCTGAAATAATAGAATCTCTCAGCTAACAAATTACCTGGTAGTAATTTGTTAGATAAATATAGAGGAAAAATTGTCATTATCTGGGTGGGTTCAGATCCTACCCAGCTAATGACAATTTTTCCTCTCTATTTATCTAACAATAATGCATTGGTTCGCAATCATGCTAACTAGCTGTGAAACACAAGCAACTGCCAACTTGCTTTCAAGCACTCTTGATGCAGGGAGAACAAAGCCGTGATGATTCATATGCTGCCAAGCCAATCAATGTTTAAAAAAATCTGAATTTTTTTTATACACACATCAATCAGCCAATACATTAAAATTACCTCTGTGTTATGCAAAGAAGTGTGCATGCAGCCAATCAGTGTTACATGCCAAGGTCACATATGATATATATAATACCTGGGTCAGAGCTCTCTCAGGCAGTATTTTGTTTCATCTCAATGTGAGAAAAGCAAAGGATTTATCTGATTTCAACAAAGGCCAGATCATTATGGCAAGACACCTTGGTAAGAGCATCTCTTAAATAGCGATGCTGGTAGGCTGCTCACACTATGCAGTAGTTAGCACCTATCGAAGATGATCCGAAGCAGGTGACACTTCGAGTCGTCGACAAGGCGTGGGCCGGCCACTCCTCATTGATTCCAGAGGTACCACAGGCTATCTCGTATTTTCCACAGCAACAGGCTGGCTACTGTGGCTGACATTACCCATAATTTCAATTGTGGTAAAGGGCCCAATATGTTCAAACACACAGTTCATTGTAAGCTCTTGGATATGGGTCTCTGCAGCCGCAGACCCATACATGTGCCTATGCTCACAGCCATTCACCGTCGTCAGCACTTACAGTGGGCACGTAATCATCGACATTGGACCATAGAAGACTGGAAGAGGGTAGCATGGTCAGGCAAAATCCCGTTTTCTGTTACACCATGTGGATGGATGAGCTTGTGTGCAATGTTTACCCATGAAAGCCTTCTCACCTAGATGCACTGTGGGACGGATCCAGGCTGCTGGAGGGAGTGTAATGGTCTGGGCAATATTTTCTTGGGAAACACTTGGACCAATTATCCCTGTAGAGCAAACTCTGACAGCTATCACCTACCTGAACATTGTGGCTGACCAAATACACCCCTTTATGGCCATTGTATTCCCTGGCAGAGATGGTGTCTTTCAGCAAGACAATGCCCCATGTCACATTGCAAAGAAGGTTCAGGAATGGTTTCTAGAATATGATGAGAAATTCCATTTATTGAATGTTCCATTATTCGTGTTTGGTGTATTTGGAGGCCATGCCCCCAAATACACCAGACATGAATCCTATTGAACATTTGTGGTTTGAGTTGGAGAAATGGGTACACAACCACGTAATTTACCCCAACCACGTAATTTACGGGAACTGTGGGATCTTCTGTTGCAGTCGTGGTACCAAATATCAAGCAACACCTACCAACATCTCATTGAATCTGTGCCTCATCAGGTGAGAGCTCTTGTGGTGGCAAGAGTAGTACCTACATTATATTAGGTAGGTGGTTTTAATGTTTTGGCTGATCGGTATATATTCTAAATTCAATCTGAAAGTTACGAATCAAATTCTGGAATAAAATAATAACTGCTGATTTATTCATCTTATTAGCTGATGAAATTTGTTAAATAATACCATAACATAGCCAATATGGCCATTTCAGCAAACTGACATTACTGGGTGTTTCTACATAATTCAAATGTTTTCAGAATGAAATGCATTCTAAATTGTTGTCTTAATTTGTTTAGGTGATCAGAGAATGTTTTACTTTTTGATTCAGTAAACTGCACATGGTGCAACAAATGAGTTGCTTAGTTTTGCCTCTACATTTAGTTATTCTTTTGGCTTTAAACTTTTTTTAATTTTATTCAAATAATATTTTTTTTACTATGAATAGTATTAAATGTTTACAAAAAATATTCCTTCAGTAGCAAATATTGCAAAACTGAAACTATAACTTTTAGTCCTGGGAACATCGTTGTATTTCACCCAGAGAAAACAGAACTTTGGATTAATTGGAAAAACAGGTGTGCAATTAACTGAGCCTCTGAATAAATAAAACCATTTGTAATAGCTGCAGTTTGCAGAAACTTCCTTACTTGGATATTAATGGTGTTTAGAAAGGTAGCCATGCATCTTGTTGCTCCTGAAAATAGGATTTTTTAAAACTTGTGATAGAGAATTGCACAGGAATTGCTTATTTTTCCCCATTTAAGAAATGCTGATGTTTTATTATTTCCTAAGTTGAACAAAGTTTTGAAAATAAGGAGAATTTTTGTGCCTTGGAGGGAGAACCAGGGATGGTTTCCCAAAATTCCCTAAATGATTTTTTGGTGGTGGGGGAGGGGGTGGGTAATTGTCCAATTACTTCCAAACCCAACCTCAAAAAAAGTGGAAACCAGTCTACAAATATACAATATGCTCAGAGCAATACAAAAATATCAGGATAGACTTTGAAATAATGTCTACCCAAAATTAATGTTCAAAGGTCAATTAAAAATTTTATTATGTAACTTAAACCATCACAAAAAGCCAATTTACATGATTTGCACATATGCACATTTTGTGCTCTTATAACTCGAATTGTTTGAGCCAGGAATTGTATCTGCAATAAGAATCAGCAAATAACACATATACCCTTAAAGGAATGTAAGGTAAGCTCTGGTGTGCTTGTGTGCATCACAGCATTGTTGTAGATATTTGATAGTAAATTTTAAAAAATTATCTTAAGCTGTAGGATACAAACCCATGACTTTCTGATGACAAGTCATATGATGTAATAATAGTTGCAGATTATTTAATGATCTATAATAAGTTTTAGAAAGTTAAATTTCAAACATTTGTTAGATAAATATAGGGGAAAAATTGTCATTGGCTGGGTGGGATCTGAACCCATGACCTCCTGATAACATGTCAGATGCTCTGACCACTGAGCTACTGGCTGCCAACAATCATCCTCTATTAGTTGTTTTAAGTGTTATACCATAGAATTAGTCATTGGAAATGTAGCTGACTGTAATTGAAGATTCTGATCCAGAAGGCACTTTCAAGTCCAATGCACATGACCAGCACACACCAGGTGCCAAACAGTATGATATTTTTATTTTTTAAGCCAACGTGCTGAGAATCAAGTGTAAGCATTGTTGTTCAAATAATTGAAAACCAAAAATTTATTATTTGAACAATGCTTACGCTCGATTCTCGGCGTGTTGGCTTAAAAAATAAAAATACCATGCCGTTTAGCACTTGATGTGGGCTGGCCATGTGCACTGGACTGGAAAGTGCCTCCTGGACCAGAATCTTAAATTACAGTCAACTGTATTTCCAATGACTAATTCTATGGTAAAATGCTTAAAGCCACTAATAGAGGATGATTGTTGGCAGCCAGTAGCTCAGTGGTCAGAGCACCTGACATGTTATCAGGAGGTCGTGGGTTCAGATCCCACCCAGTTAATGACAATTTTTCTTCTATATTTATCTAACAAATTACTACTAGGTGTATCTGAGATATCCTATTATTTGATCAAACATTTGTGCCTTTAATTTAAACATCAAACTATAACGTTTAACAAAGCTTAAAGAAAATTAACTTGAAATTACATTATGGTTGCAGTTTGTGTTTTAAATTTTATTTCAAATGTAGATTTATTATGCATTCATTAATTATAAGTAAAATTTTCATGTTTTAAAATCATTTACAGTGTAAAATGTGGCATGTGAAGCATAAGAAAAAATATGCAATTACAAATCATTAATTAGTTATGTGCTATGATTAGTGACAGAATCTAAGGCATTCAGATTATAAAAAAGACAAATACACTCTTCCAGGTAAATCAGTATAATTTCAAAGTTTCTGTATCATAGCTGCAAAAGGTTATTTCATTACTCATATGTATCAGAAGTCTGACATTAAAACATTTTTGGTCATATTCAAATAAATTTTATGTATTTCACTTAAATAAATATCCCTTTCTTAGTTTGAATCAATTAGAGTTAGAGAATTGTTATACAGCAATATGCATAAAATATTATGTAATTCATTTTAGTATTAGACTTCTTTTGATCTGTTTACAATTATATGGGGTTTCTACATTGTTCCACATTCAGCCATAGAGGTGCATTTTTTTTTCTGTTTCCCTGAAATAATTTTTAAACAAGGATTTCATTGTATTAGAATGTGTGTTATGTAGTGCCCATGGAATCTTGATACCTTTGGTCAAGTGAAATGAAAATTGCATTATATGAAGTGTGAATTTTCATATGTGTATACTCTGTTTTATTGGATTTTTATGTCATCTTTTTTTGCTTTTAACTTCTTATGTGTTTGTCAGTAATTTTGTTCATTTTCCAAAATGGTTGTTCCATTAGATCTGCACAAGATGAGGGCCAATTGTAATGAATTAAATGTTGAATGAAAGGTTGTTATACTGGGAATGTCCTAGGCTAGGGGTTCTCAATGTGGGGTACGCGGCAAAATTTGTTGGGGTACGCTGTGAGAGCTCAAAATTTACTAGATCTAGTAACAAAGTAAAATTAACCATTGTTATACTATAACTATAATTTTATCTGTCTATACAAGGGGTACGCCAGTTACATACACATTTCCAGGGTGTGCATGAAGCATAAAAGTTTGAGAACCACTGACCTAGGATATAACAGTATTCATCCCACTTCTCCGTGTTTTTCCACTATATCTTTCCAAGACAAGTGCTGATCATAAAAAATATATTAGATCAAAGCTTATGATATGAAGAATAACAGAGAATATAATTCTTGCTCAAAAGCAGGGTGATAGGTTTTTAATGGTTAATAAGTTCTCTGTAAAACTATCACAAAGAATCAAAAAATAAAATAAATAAAGCAAACTCTCTTCCATATGTACCCCAAAAAGTAAGAAAAGTAAAATTCATTGCCAATAATGAAATCTCATATTTAGTTTATAATAATTTCAAAGGAAGATGGAGATCAAAATCAGAATATTTAAACCTCAAGAAAATTTTCTGAAACCCTATCTTACTTTAAAATTATTGTGATTCAAGCAAATAATTTCATCATTGACAATTATTTTTTTGAGGCACATATAAGATAGGTATGTTTTTTTTTAATTTGGTTTGATTCTATTGCAAGTAATTCAATACATATTATTGTAAAATGAAATAACTTCTGTCATCATGTGTGGTAAATAGATAGCATAACTTGATTTCCTTGCAGGACTAGAAAACCATATAGCCAGAATCGTGAAAATTAAATTTTTAAGTTTAGAACTTCTAAAGCATATTTCTGATCAAAAATCTCAAGATTGATTCTTTTTTCATGATTCATACTTTCTCTGCACTTTTATGGGTGCCCACACTAAAGAGGCATTTTCCCCTCCTTGCAATTTACAAAATATTGCACATATGACATATTCATAGTTGTTGTTATTTGACTGAACCATAGTTTTTTGGACAAGGATAACCAAAAATGTGTATTATTTTAATTTTTTCATAAAATATTGATTGGGATTAAATACAAGGCATGCATATAATTGTATTATTTTTGTACTGAGTTATTTGCTTTATATATTCTCTATTGATGAAGTAAACTTTTTATTTCTCTATATACACATGTGCAGCTTTTGGGCTCCACCCCACTGAAAATATTTCTGCATGCATCCAAGTATACTTTGTATGAGTAGCAAAACGGAGCTCTTCTCACTCCACTGTGCTAGCCCCAAATTTAGGGAATAGTATATGAGTTTGCTGGGTTGACTTTTTTTTCAGTGATCTCAGGTTAAGGTTTTTTTCCCTTGTTGTGCATTGTAACTAGATCTTTCATCCCTGTTGTTAAGCAATATGTATGCATGTTTTCCAGCTTCCCAGTTACCTTTTATGTTGCACATGCATGCAGTTTTGTTTGTTGGAAAAATGCAGGTAACTACCAAACTGTGTATGGACTTTGATAAGTTTTTATCATGAAATTAGTAGGGATTTTATTTGATAATAAATATTTAAATATTTCCCAGTACATAATGTGCAACTAGCTGGGCTTGCACATTTGTAACAAAATTTTACTTAAGGCTAGTATATTTATCACTTTTTAGAAAGACCTAACTATCACACACTGACCTTATTGATTTTTCAAAACTCTTAACATTTTACTAGCCTATGAAAACTAACTAAGACATTTTTTCTGCTTCCAAATGCCATACTTAAATGAATATGCTATCAAATAGTAAACAAGGGCTTGTTTTTGTAACTGTTTTAATGGTAGAATAAAAAAGTAACTGGCAATGTTTTTTCATCTCAACTTTTTTTTTTCAAGTTTGTGATAAACATTTATAGAAAATACATGCAGTATAACCCTGATTAACCGATCTACATGGGGAGAGTGTGTGTTGGATATTCCAAAAAGTCGTATTTTCAGAGGAAAAGCACGAGGTTATACACAATTAAAAATATTCAGAAAATATCAAGAAGTCTTACTATAAAGAGAAAAACAAAAACTTATGAATGTTGCTAGATTTCTGTGCTTACTAATTAATTGTAGTCAATTTTCATGATTTGTACTTTTGGTTCTGGAGTGATGTGGCTCATATCAGACTGCCAAGATTTTGCATGAACCAAAGATTTAGGGATGTTGAAATTGTCAGTTTTTGATGTTAATGGTAGAAGATTATCATGGTCAAGAAACACTTCATCTGAATAAAGAAACAGCCTTAAAAAGTAATGAATTTTTTTAACTTGTTTCTTCTTTTACATCTGCCAAAGGATAATTAACTGAATATTTTGAAATAGATGTATTTTCAAGTGCAGGATCACTTGCATTTTAGGGTAAAATAATAGAGGAGAAAGATATGGGATTAGGTTGAAATTATATAAATAAATATGATATTTAAAGTTTGCTAAGAAATGCTAAAATAAGAAAATTGGAAACAATTTTGCTATAAGGATTTGTGCCATAAGATAATATATTATAATGGGTATATAACAGAATAAGATTTATAATATAATAGATAAGAACTTATAATGGATTTGTGGCATAAAAGGTTTGCAACACTACCTTTTGTGATGTTCAGGATCATGGGCCTCACTTGTCATCTCACGATGTGCACTACTCAAAATTCAATGGTTAATTTGATAGATAACAGAATGGTAACTGTGGTTCTACTACATTTCTCTTACACATGAGAAGCAAATAAGCTTAATGTAGGTTTACTTCCCATTGTAACATACACTGCCTGGCCAAATTATTATGGATACCCCCTCCCTCCCTCCCTCCCTCCCTCCCTCCCTCCCTCCCTCCCTCCCTCCTACGTATTGTAGTACAATCTCTAAATTTCAGAGTTTTCAACTTTCTGTACATAGTTCTCATTGAAATGGATTTTATAGTACTGCTAGCAATCATCTCGCTTCATTGATGAGCTGTAGCAGCTCTGTTTTACCATAAAGTTTGTGCAAATGCCTGTTCCTATCTGTCAGAATCTTTTTCCCTCTCATTTTTGCATGATTGGCAGACTTTTTTGAGACCATTGGCATTCTTCATACACTTGGGATATTGTATCCCATGTTTTTCCACACCTATATTTCTCTATATACACATGTGCAGCCCACCACAAATTTCATCACCTCCATTATAGATGCTCCAACAACAACAACTCTTTATGTCTTTTAAAGTCAGTCTGATAGCCATTTTACCCATGTCACACTTGATTGTGCCTTTCACCATGCCTTTACAG
Organism: Ryuthela nishihirai; assembly: GCA_038380435.1. Taxonomy (NCBI): domain Eukaryota; kingdom Metazoa; phylum Arthropoda; class Arachnida; order Araneae; family Heptathelidae; genus Ryuthela; species Ryuthela nishihirai. The sequence goes on along the minus strand of JAWZYU010000028.1, from coordinate 25,807,523 downwards.
GTTTTTAGGACTTGTAATATGTAGAATGTTGGTAAGAATTTTGCATATATTGGCATGTTTCATTATACATAGTTCACAATGCAGTGTTTGTAATAATTTGACTAGGTAGTATATATCTAAATATGTGTATGTAATCTATAATGTGTATATCTCTAATACCCAACTATATAGTATATCAATATGTATCTATAACACCCAACTTTGTGATGTATGCTTTCCACTGGCTCAAAGTAGAAATATTTTAAACATATTCTGGCTGGTGCACCATTTTCATAAATAGTACAATGGATTTTTTGTTTTTTATTTTAGAAGGTGGAGAGTAACCCCCCCTCCCCACCAACACCACCACCACCACACACACACACATAACTTCAGAAATGATGTCCTGATAAATGCTGAGGTTGTACAGATGTCAACAATTCAAGTGTTAAATTTTTTGTCAATAAATTCCCTAAAATTCACAGTGACTTTGAATGTAGAGAAAAGGTAAAAACAGATGCATTAGATTTCAACAATGACCTCCCATCTAGTATTCTAGATCAGAGGTTCTCAACCTCTGATCTAGAATAATAATATAGATAGATAAAACTATAGTTATAGTATAACAATGGTTATTTTTACTTTGCTACTAGATCTAGCAACTTTTGAGCTCTCACAGTGTACCCCAAAAAATTTTACCCCGCACCCCACTTTGAGAACCCCTATTCTAGATGATGGAAGAATTTATGTGAAATGGACTCTAGTGAAACAAATAAAATTTAGATGGAAATATGACAAATTGGCAAGAATAATGCATGCAATTTTAAGCATCCTTTGTGATAGTTCTGAATGTGAGAGAATGTTCAGGCAAGTGAAGAAAACCAAAACACAGTTTTAATCTTATTTAACAGTAAAATGCTGAAACTCATGTCAATGCCCAGGCAACAAGACCATTGTTTTAAATTTGGTCCTCAATTTTTTATATCTGGTTAGTATTCTATGTATTATTTTAAGGCAGAGATTAACATACTTTTCTCATCAGCAAGCTAGATAATGATTTAGCAATTAGTTTCAGCATATTGTTATTTCCTACATATAGAGAGATCAAATTTCTTTTATGGTATTTGTAAAAGCTAAAATATACTATATTAGATCTGCTACTTGCCAACAGGAAGTTTAGTTGAAGGACCAGGCAAGCAAGGATAAAAAAAAAACTAACCCCACCACAACTCCCATCGAAAGCCCTGAGTAGAATATATTTTAAAATTGAAGTAATTATAAATATTGATTATAAATATAAAAGATAAACACATTTTCACATATGCATATTTATTGTAAAAATGGACATTAGAATTGACAATACAAGAAATTAAAAGTTAATATGTAACATAATTAAGATGAAAATAAAATGCATTTTAATGCAACTTTTGTGATTGAACATTTTTCATACAATCATTGATGTTCAGTAAAATTTTGATATTTAGCAAACGGGCATCAGAAAAATTGCCACTCATAATTGGTCCTTTTGTTGCATCAAGGAATATCATTTGTTGTAAATGCTAAATGTGCACAGTTGTTTAATCTCTCAAATTCGATTCCCAATCAGAATAAAATGCTTAAAATTATGAAATATTAATTAAATAATATTGAATAATGATAAGGCTAATAGTAATAAGTGATATTATATACTGATCATCCAATACATTAAAACCACCTACCTAATATGATGTAGGTCCTCCTCTCACCACCAAAAGAGCTGCCACCTGATAAGGCATAGATTCTGTGAGATGTTGGTAGGTGTCACTTGATATTTGGTACCATGACTGCAACAGATGATCCCGCAGTTCCCGTAAATTACGTGGTTGGGGTGATGCTGCTCGTACCCATTTCTCCAACTCAAACCACAAATGCTCAATAGAATTTATGCCCGGTGTATTTGGGGGCCATGGCAATAAATGGAATTCCTCATCATGTTCTAGAAACCATACCTGAACCTTCTTCGCAGTGTGACATGGAGCATTGTCTTGTTGAAAGACACCATCTCTGCCAGGGAATACAGTGGCCATAAAGGGGTGTATTTGGTCAGCCATGATGTTCAGGTAGGTGACAGCTGTCAGAGTTAGCTCTACAGGGATAATTGGTCCAAGTTTCCCCAAGAAAATATTGCCTAGACCATTACACTCCCTCCAGCAGCCTGGATCCATCCCACAATGCATCTAGGTGAGAAGGCTTTCATGGGTAAACATTGCACACAAGCTCATCCATCCACATGGTGTAACAGAAAACGGGATTTGTCTGACCATGCTACCCTCTTCCAGTCATCTATGATCCAATGTCGATGATTACGTGCCCATTGTAAGTGCTGACGATGCTGAATGGCTGTGAGCATAGGCACACGAATGGGTCTGCGGCTGCGGAGACCCATATCCAAGAGCTTATGATGAACTGTGTGTTCGGACACATTGGGCCCTTTACCACAATTGAAATTATGGGTAATGTCAGCCACAGTAGCCATTTGTGACTGTGGACAAGATGTGATAGCCTGCGCTGACCTCTGTCATCAATGAGGTGTAGCTGTCCCATGCCTTGTCGATGGCTTGAAGTGTCACCTGTTTCGGATCATCTTTGATAGGTGCTAACTACTGCATAGTGTAAGCAGCCTACCAGCATCACTGTTTCAGAGATGCTCTTACCAAGGCACCTTGCCATAATGATCTGGCCTTTGTCAAAATCAGATAAATCCTTTGCTTTCCCCATGTTAAGATGAAATGCTGCCTGCGAGAGCTCCAGCCCAAGTAATATATATATATATCATTCACGACCTTGGCAGGTGACACTGATTGGCTGCACACGTGCTTCTTTGCATAATGCAGAGGTGGTTGCGATGTATTGGCTGATCGGTGTATATCAGCATGAAACCCTATTGACACAGTAGAATATCCAAGAACATTTCCAGTACTGCACTGACATAGTAATGTGAAGGGGATATCAAAACATGTAAACATTAGCAGACAAACAAAATGGTGAGTGAATGACCTTCTTTAATTTAGATTGTGCAATGCCTGTAACATGTGTAAGGCAGCATTATGTATAGCTGATAGTATTTGAAAAGAGTCGGATCATTGGATTGCCAGAAGCTGGATCATCAGCATGCCAAATTGCTGTTCATGTGGGTTTTAATCCTAGAATAGATGGGCACAGTTGGCAACAAATGGGTATAGGAAGGCACCCGTACACATCATTAAAGCATTAGAAGAACATCCAAATAGGAGGATTGGCAGATCTGTCTACTAGCAATAGAAGACAGACCTATCACAAGCCACTAGATTTCAAACATTATAAAATCATCTCTATTTGCAACTGTGTTGGGAAACATGATTAGAAGATGACTGTGAGAATTAGGATTGCATTTATTTCATCTGTTGGCTTGTCTACCTCTGATACCATCTCATCATCTGCAGTATTGCAGAGAGCTACAAGGGGACAAGACTGTATGTTGTCTTTAGTGATAAATCATATTAATGTTTGAGATTTAGTGATGTCGATATGTTATGTCAGAACACATGCCAGGAACTGAGATAATCCAGCCTATGTAGAGAGTGTCGTGCCAGCCAACACTCAAAATCATGGTATGGGTAACCATCAGTTACATTAACTGTTTACACTGGTCATTATTAATGGCACTTTGATGGCAAGAATTCTGTTGAAACTATTCTGGGACGAGTGTTTCTCCATATTTTTTAGCAGGACAATGCCCATCCATATATGGTTCTTACATCTTTACTGTTCCGGAGGTCAAACTAGACTGCACAGTTTAGTTCTCCAAGCATATCTGTCCTGAGCTATATCTGCTGCATCTCGCCACTGCACACCAATTCTAACAAGGTTCTGTTTGACATTGTCTGCCCACTGCATCCTAGGTCTCCTCCTCTTTCTGAGGCCTTTAGTCACTCCTTTTTACACACAACAACCCTATTTGCTAATCTATAATTAGCCATACAGGCAACATGGCCAAACCAATGGAGTCTCTCTCTGCACAGTATACTGCTCAGAGGAGGTTGCCAACTCCTTTGCCTAACCTCTTCATTACTTACAAAGTTGAACCACCTAATGCCCAAGTTACTGCAAAAGAATCTAGAATCCAAAATTGCTGAAGAGGTTGCCAACTCCTTTGCCTAACCTCTTCATTACTTACAAAGTTGAACCACCTAATGCCCAAGTTACTGCAAAAGAATCTAGAATCCAAAACGTCAAGTTTCCTGTTATCGTGTTTACAAAGCATCCAAGTTTCACTACCATAACTAACCCTAGAAAAAACCAAGCTATTATACAGTCTAATTTTAATCTTTAGGTGTATACATCTATTTCTTCACACACTCCATAGATTCTTAAAAGTCCCGGCAGCAATCACTATTCGTATGTTAATCTCATGCCGCACATCACCAGTATCTGTTACATAGCTCCGAAGATAATTAAACTGAGACACTTGCTCAAGGATACAACCATTCAGAGGGACTGAAGCACCACCTGCCTGACCAATTTTCATCACTTTAGTTTTATCTCTGTTTATCACCAAACCAACTCTATTAACAGTCTCATCAACATCATTAGCCAACAAGATCAAATCATATGCATAATCTAAATCAGAAATTTTGAAATTTATGGACCATTTAAAGCCAAAATCTTTCCCTTGTAAAGAATTTCTCATAACATAATCAATTACCAAACTAAAGAGAAAAGGGGACAAAATGCACCTTGTCGAACACCAGAAGCAATGCTAAACCAGTTACAAGCCTAACCAACTCTCACACACGACTCAGTGTTATTATAGAGAGGTTTCATTGTGTTAACTAACTTGTCTGGTATGCCATACAATCTCACAATCAACCACAAATTATGACGATCAGCAGAGTCGAAAGCCTTTTTGAAATCAACGAAGCTAGCAGTCAAAGGTTTCTGAAACTCTAAACATTTCTCGAGAATCTGCCTAAGTGAAAATATCTGATCCACACATCCCCTACAACTTCTGAATCCACATTGCTCATCACGCAATTGCCTGTCAACCAGATTCTTAATTCTACACAATCATGGAAAGAACTTTACCTGGAACAGAGAGTAGGCTGATACCCCTATAGTTACCACAAGAACTGCGATCACCTTTTTTAAAAATAGGGGTAATAATAGCTCTGGGAAAATCCTTAGGACCATTCCTTTATCACAAAACATATTCAAAATTTCGGTGATCCATATGGTAACCGAAACATTCTCAGCTTTAAGCATTTCTGTAGTAATTTCATCTACCCCTGGGGATTTATGTAGTTTAAGTTTAGAAAAAGCCAAAATAACTTAAGACTGTGTTATAGGGCAACATTAAAGCCAGTAATGCATCTATCATCATTACAAATGATGGGAGTAGAACTAACCACATTGTTTAGAATGTCACTGAAATGCTCAGCCTGCCTAGTTATGACAGAATCCTCACCTTCTATAACCTTACCTTGTTTATCCTTCAATCCCTGTATACCTGTCTGATATCTACCACACAAAATATTAACTATCTGGTACAGCTCTCTGCTGTTGTGCTGTCTAATTGCTTCCTTGGCTTTCTATCAAGTCAAAGATTCTTAGCAGCTAACTGATCCTTTACACATTTATTAAACTCTCTATAATGCTTTCTATTAGAACTAGTAGAGTATTGATTAAGGACATTCCTGCTGTTCTTTCTTTCTGAAATATGCTGAAGTGCCTTATCACTCAAATAATTCTGCCACCTCTGCTCCTTTTTTCCCAAAATAGTACTGTTAGTTTCCAAAAAGCCCGTTTAAAATGGTCCCATTCTTCCTTAACTTCAGTAATAAGCAAACCATGATTCGTGATGACTAAGTAACCTATCATGGTAAGCTTTGCTATAACTGGGTCTTTCAGAGCTTCAGTATTAAAAGTAAATTTTTTCACCCTAGCACAGCACTTTTTAAGTTTAAGTTGCAAGACACTTTAACAAGGTAATGGTCAGATCCAATTTCAGCTCCCCTATATGAACTGGTATTCCTAACAGAACTTAAAATTAAAAAATTTGCTGTTAATATGTAATAGTGTTAGTTATTCTCAAACCATTAAGGTCTGTAAATGGTACTAGGTAGTCATTAGAAGGAGAGCTATGCTCCAAACCCCTGTGATGATGCATAGAACCGGCCAGACCTGGCACCTAATGTCCGACCCCTCCTTCTTGTGGAAGTGAATGGAAGAGGAAGGCTGCCAGATTAGTGTGGCCTACTGATCTTGGACAACTATGACTACTTTTCTTTTTTTTCTACCCCGCTGAGGAGTGGTCAACCACACAGGGTCCTGGTGCTGACCATATAAACCTACTGGACTGGACAGATATATGGCTCTGAGCTTGATTATGGATCCTGATTTTGCTGCACTGGTGGGCTTCTATGGAGGGAAAAATCTTCTGCTGTGTTTTCTGTTTGTGGGTTGACAGCCCCAAGTGAATAGATTCACAGGATATGTTTATCAGCTGGTGAATAATCCTGAGCAGAGGTCATCACAGGCACTTGAACTCTTTGCTTCTATTGGCATCGTCAAATTCTACATTGGAGGAAGTCTTCCAGTGTAGATGGTTTCAGCCTTTAGTGGTGGGGGAAGGGGTCTTTGCCCCATGTCTGTGATTAGGGGGCTGTTTGATATTGTCGGCATTCCCTCTCTCAATAAACATAGTTTCTTTAAAATCCGACTAACCATTTTCTCTGCATAGGTAGTAGGAATGTGAGGATTCTGCACAGAGCTTTTTCTCTTGATGTCCTCACATGAGAATTCCACCGTTATAATTTAGATATTCTTGGCCTGCAAGAGACCAGATGGACAAATAAAGGTCAGTTCTTAAAAATAATCTTAAATTTCTCTTTTCAGGGAGGGAAGGTGAGAAACTTCACCAAGGCGTGGGTCTGCTTCTCAGTAGACACGCTAATGATGCTCTTCTGGGATATGAGTGCATTAATGAAAGGTTTCTTACAGCAAAATATCAGACAAGCGTTAAAGACTTGAATGTTATCTGCTGTTATGTCCCCACTGAGGATGCTAATGAGGATGTGAAGAATAGGTTTTACGGACAACTTCAGGATATTTTTAATTTTGTCAAGAAAGAGATATTACCCTTGTTCTAGGTGACTTCAATGCCAAAGTTGGTACTGACTCTGACCTTTGGGGGAGGAGTGATAGGCCCTTTTGGTATTGGTAGCTGCAATGGCAATGGGCAACATTTCATACTGGTTAATAAACTTAAAAAAGATGTTACCAGTTGATAAAAATCTGCAGCTTTTTGCATCACCGAAATATTGCACAATTTTTTTTTTTCGAAACATGAACAGGATATGCTTTTACAAGTGTTCGATCACATTTTCGGCTTCTTCTGTGTAATTTTACTGCCAAACAGTCACATTATTATAGACTTCATGACTAAATGAATTATGAAATGTCTCCTCCAATGATCATTAGTAGGGCTGTAAATTATTCGCAGAAAAAAAAGGGGAAATTCGAAGAAACAAACTTCAAACAACATAGCAGATTGAAATTTTTATCGCATATCTTTTTTATTTCATTCAAATAGTCTACTAGTCTGCCTCTGTAAAGTTTATTTTTAAAAAGGAATAAGTGACAAGATATTTATGGAATTAATATCAGTTTTTCAAACTGTATTCTGGGGTATGTAGAGATGTTTTATGACAATAGTTGTATAGTTAACATGACAGGTTTGTAAATGCTTCTATTCTATTATTTTTTTCTTTAGTAATCTAGAAAATGCCCCACCGAAAATGTCAAAATAAGGCAGACAACTTCTGTTATATTTGCAGAGAGTTCACTTTTCCAAGACACAAGAAAAAAATGTCACCATTAATAAAGAGAGCATACAAACATTACTCTGGATGTAAAATAGGAGATCAGGATAAGCAGTGGGCCCCTCACATATGTTATACAACTTGCTATGTGAAATTAATAAACTGGTGGAAAGGTAAAAGTAGCACCATGTCATTTTCTGTACCCATTATATGGAGGGAACGAAAAGAGCATTTCGCAAATTGCTACTTCTGTACGACTATTCTTTCCTTTGTGAATGAGACAGTCATGACAAAGCATCCCATTATTTGAAGAAAACTTTTCCAATATGTAATTGGAAAGTGGGAGCAAAAAATATGCAGAAGCAGAGACTTATAGCTTATGAGGATGTGATCCTAATTAGTCTACCTAACAACAAAATTCTGCTGTCTTTCAGAAGCAAAGATGAAAGAAGGCGTGCTTGTTAGCCCTCAAATAACACAGTTGAAGAAAGATGTGAAATTTGACAAATCTCTAACAGAGGAATAGAAACTTGTTTGGACATGTTTTAAGAAAGTTACAGACAATTTTCTTGGAAAAAAGAGTTCAAAAGATTATAAAGGAATAGTAAACCAGATGCTACATGCATATCGGGATTTAGGATGTAACATGTCTTTGAAAGTTCACTTCCTGCATTCACATCTGGACTACTTTCTGGAAAGCTCAGTGACATCTCCGATGAACATGGTATGAGGTTTCATAAAGATATTTCTACAATTGAAAAGCGATATCAAGAGAAGTGGATGCCTACAATGTTAGTTGATTTTTTGTTGGAATCTCAAAAGAGACAGCACAGATAGACATAAATGAAAAGAATTATTTACGTTTGGTATTTTGTTATTTAATTATTCTGTATTCAATTTATTCCTGTATAATATTCTGTAAAACTTACTGTATGAATCTATAATCATTTTAATACTAAGGAAGCTAAGCATAATTTCTTTCCCCTCCCCTATTATTATTTATTGTAAATCTAGGAATAAAGTGAAAAATTAAAAATCGTCTAACTTGAAAACTATCTACTGTACAACACAATTTACATCTTTTAAAAGTCTGAACCTTTCAAATAACTTTCTTTTGTAAAAAAAATACTCTTCTAGGAAAAAAAGAATGAAAATTAGGATTAGGTTGTTTTACCACTCAGTGACATTGTCATGCACACAAGAGCTAAATGTTGTCCAAGTCACAAGAACTCCAAACCATATCCAGGTAGGGAACTTATTGGGAAACCATTTGGAGATAGATGAAGCTTCTCATCAAGGCCATAAAGTATGTTCCTTAATGTGCAAATGTTATGGCTGTTTTGCACACTAGGCCACAGCTTAATTTTCTATCTGACAGACAGCAGCCTTTCCATTGAGGCAAGAAAGAGGGCTAGTGGAGAAAACTGCAATGCAGGTGCAGTTTGGGACTCAAACCTGAAAACTTCTGTTGTGAACCTGGCTTTCTCCAGCTGAAACAACCCATGCCTAGGACAAAGAAGGGGAAAGTAAGCTTAGTCAGTATCCACAATATGAAGTTAATAGGAGAGATAAATATCTCTCTGTGGAATGATCTTTTAATGCCCTAAACAGTATAAATTTGGAATGCTTCAATTTCCAAAGGTCATGTCATGGACAAAATGAGAATCAAAAAAGTCTGGAGGATCCGAAACGTAGCTGGTGTAACATTGTTGCAGAATAGTGGCTGCTGAGTATTAAACACAATATATATATATCTAACATGGACACTGAAAAAGCATTTCATTTCATAAGAACAAAGCCTTTTCTAGTTTGCCAGCATTCCACACACCGTACTTTACATTAAATTATTTATTAATAATTACATTAAATTTTTAATGTACTTATACTCTTACGTTCCATATATTTCCAGCTGAATCCACAGTTCTCTTGACTGAATCTGCAGTCAGCAACTACAACTAGCTTTCCTGACTGAATAAACATTCTACCATACAAAAAGTTATCTTCTCTCTGCTTCTGCATGATCACTTGGCTAGATCCATGAACTAATTGATCACATTCCAGCAACTTGCTTCTCCTTCACTTCTGCCATTCCTTCACCTTCAATAGTTCACCCTCCAGGCGGGGGAAACAGATTTACTGGATGTTAATTACTTCACCGTCGACCTGGCCTCTGAAGGTCAGTGTGGGCTTTACTTGTTGCCTTATCTTAGAGTTTACTTCTGGACAAGATTCTATCATACATTTTATTTAATTTGGTATTTCTGGTTTAAAAATTACAACGTATAACAAACTGTACGGAAACATAAACAAAAAATGTGACGTATACCCTAAAAGGCTCCAAAATGTGATTCATATATACATTATCATGATGAAAGTATCTGGATCATTCCCATCTTGTATCAAAAAGAAAACCAAATTCGAAATTCAGTAAATCATTTAGAATTTTTTTGTGTGTGTTTGAAAAGATTTGCTTAGGAAAAAATATAGATCAAATATACCCAAATTTATATAAAAAATGACTCGTCACATTCTCAGCTGATTTCGTTTCCAATTTTTCTCTCTATATTTAGTTCAGTAATTGAAAAGTTCTACATTTATTAATCCGTTTATTTTCCTCATGCGAAAAGAATAGTTTCCCTTTTAAAAAAACAAAACAAATTGCCATCTTATATGTAATTTAAATCCCACAAAATTACTTTGCTTCTGTAAAAGCAAAGTAAAAATGAGAGTGTCCAACATGAAACAATTCCTATATGAAGTAAAGCAGCTATCTGTGTAGATAAGCATATCTATATTTTAACATTTTCCAAAGTGAAATATTTGACAGTGTTAAATGCAGCTGGTATTTTGACAATTTAATATTAATATTTCTTACTGTAGACTCCATGAAAGTTTCACTTTTCTGAAATTGTGGAAAATGGCACTCTACTTATTCCTTGGAAATACAGTTGTTTAGAGAGTAAAAAAAAATACATTGAAAAAAAAAAAGTTATAATTGCAATTTAACTTAGATTTACATATTTCTCTGTGAGCTGAATTAAAAGGAAGTCTTAAGTTCAAGAGATTTAAATAATGTATGTGGTAAGATTGAAATATAAAAGTCAGTTTTCATTTACCATAATTTTATTATAAGTGACACAGATGTCTAGAAGCAGGAGAAATCCATCCATCTCTTTTTCCATTGTAAATTTTAAGGTGAAATAATACTGCTTAGTTCTTCACCTAATTGTTTAAATATATTGTGTGAAACCTGATTAAAATATTTAAAACAAAATTGAATCGAAAGAAGTTGAATGTGCTACTTTGAAAACCCATTTAGTCTTCAATAGAAATACATCTGCTAGATAAGTCCTAATTCAGTCCCCAAGTTTTTGGTGAACCAAAACTCTGTTTTAGATAGTTGTATATCACTAGTTCTAAGACTCTTTTAACTGTTGCAAGTATGAATATCTGCATTGATTGAACAGATGGTTAGCAACAGTTGCTTCACACAGAATATCAAGGATTAAGGAAATATGAACATATCAATATGTATATATCGAGTATTTTCTGTATATACCATATTTGGTGTATAGAGCTCTTAGTAAAAATTTTATTGGAATAAGCCTTTCCTAAGTTTTAAGTAAGTGAATGTTTCTTTGATGCTTGTGAGGAAAACAACAGATTTTCTGTTTTAATGTTCAGCTTTTTTTAATAGGCTCATTAGTTGTATGTATATATTGTTATGAAGCAGAAGCATTGAAACAATTTTGACTAGATCAATGTTATTAACCTGTCTCTGTGCATCAGTGTGTCTCAAAGCACTGTTTACAGACACTGATATTTATTCAGCTACTCACACATATATTAGGGATTGTAAATGAGGCTTTGCATAACTCGAAAGCAAAAGATCTACAAATATTTCTCTTCCAAATGTAACTACAGGTGTCTAGATAAGTCAGTCAGGCAACATCTCTGGCTTATTTGCTAGTTTATCTTATACAACTATAAGTGGTTAAAGAAAGTGCAGTTTCGAAGTTACTTTTTTTTTGCCTGCATGCTCCATGTGATATTTAAAAGGTAAGATAAATTATTATATATTACATGTTAATTAAATGTTTTGTAAGAGTGTTTGCAGCTGTAAGCTAAAATCAAACAAGAAAAATTGAATATTGTTCCCTCATACAATTTCCTTTCGTTTAACTGCAAATATTCTCCATATTATAGAAATTTGCAAAGCATTTTTTATTATCATTGTATTGTGGTTTTGTATTCCTTGAATTTTGTACTTTTAATGAAAAAAATTAAATGATTTTTTTTTCAGTGCAATGAAGTAATTTAATTTAAAACCCTATAAAGATTTTAATCAGCTAAAGTGAGAACATAACTTGTTTCTTATGCATTATGAATAAAATATTTGATTTTTAGCTAGTATGGTTATTGCTATAAAATTGTCAGTGGTATGAAAATAAAATCTGTAAAATACTTGTAAATTAGCTAATAAATATTGTTTTCACCAAAGTTGCCAGTCTCACATGTTAAGGACCTCTGATTTAGACAATTCTAAGTAGCAACTGTAGCTACTCATTTTACATTTGTGTGCCTGGCTGAATGGTTAGAGTGCTTGACTGCTGATAAAAAGGACCTGGGTTCAAGTCCCGGGTAAGGTATAGTGTACGTTTGTTTTTTAAGTTGAGGCCCCGCCTTCCTCACAGATCTCTATGTTTATAAACTGACAGGGTCCTGTCAGACCTCTGTGTCTAGCTTAAAGAAGTTGCAAACCCTTGCTGTACATTATTGGTGAGTTGTTCTGTTGGGTTTGATTCAGATCTCTTTATGCAATAGTTCTGATATTAGGTTTCCAGTGAAGGGAGTGTTTATCAGGGCAAGATATTCATCAAAAATGGCCATTTTCAGCCCTTCCAAAAAGGGCATCAGAATTTCCTCTTTGTAGTTAGCAAGATACAGAAACATCAGTTAAGTAACAAGTAGCCACACAGAGTTGAAAGTAGAGGTCACATTTTATGCTTGCATAGAAGGCAAGCAAGTAGTTCACTACTTCCACAGATACTTCTAATAGGGAAAAGCATGAACCTCTGAGTTTCATACAGTCTGAGGGAAATTTCTATTTCAGCATTTAAAAGGGAAGTCACTCTTCTGCCCATTTTCTACCATTTACTGTGATTTGGTTGTGATTTGGTCAGTTGGTATCAGTGAAACACCCAAGTTAAAAGCTTTTGATAGTATCAGGATGTAGAATTTAAACTATCTCAGGAAAAGAGATAAGGGTAGCCAGAGCTTTTTACAGATATCTAATAAAAGGAATCAGGTCAAAATCTTTGCTAGAATCCTGATATAGTGGCCAGGATTGCTCAGATCAAAAGAAGGAGTACAGTCAGTAGTCTCTACTGCAAGTTTAGTAGCTGACAAGTAAAATGGTTTGCAAGTTGTATAATTGTGTGCTATATTTATCTAGTAGTTTCTTTTTTATTTTTAAATTGAATGTGAGTGCAAGTGTTAAATCACTGATCTCTTTAAACAAGTTTATGCAATGTTTGCATTATTTTTGAGAGAAAACACCATGTTAATATATATGTTTCCAATTTCTGAGAGTGTATCTTCCTACCCACCACCCTTTTCAGACAAAATGACTATGTTCAGAATTTCAATAAATAGATTTAAGTCTTCCAGTGTAGATGGCTTCAGCCTTTAGTGGTGGGGGAAGGGGTCTTTGCCCCATGTCTGGGATTAGGGGGCTGTTTGATACTGTCAGCATTCCCTCTCTCAATAAACATAGTTTCTTTAAACATCCCACTAACCATTTTCTCTCCATAGGTAGTTGGAATGTGAGGACTCTGCACAGAGCTTTTTCTCTTGATGTCCTCACACAAGAATTCCACCATTATAATTTAGATATTCTCGGCTTGCAAGCGACCAGATGTACAGATAAAGGTCAATATAAGAAGAGAAATTTAAAAGATAATCTTAAATTTCTCTTTTCAGGGAGGGACAACAATAAGCATCACCAAGGCATGGGTCTTCTTCTCAGCAGACATAGGTTTTACGGACAACTTCAGGATATTTTGAATTCTGTCAAGAAAGGAGATATTACCCTTGTTCTTGGTGACTTCAATGCCAAAGTTGGTACTGACTCTGACCTTTGGGGAGGGGTGATAGCCCTTTTGGTATTGGTAGCTGCAATGGCAGAGGGCAACGTCTCCCTACAGGTAAATAAACTCAATGGTTTCAGAATAACTAACACTTATTACAAACACTGCAACATACATAAGTACACATTCACCTGATGGGTTGCATAAGAATATGATTGATTATATATTAATTAACAGCAAATGGGCTAGTTCTGTTAGGAATACCAGGTCATATAGAGGAGCTGAAATTGGATCTGACCATTACCTTGTTACAAGTGTCTTGCAACTTAAACTTAAAAAGTGTTGTGCTAGGGTTAAAAAATTTACTTTTAATACTGACGCTCTGAAAGACCTAGTTATAGCCAAAGCTTACCATGATAGGTTACTTAGTCATTATGACAGTCATGGTTTGCTTAATACTGAAGTTGAGGAAGAATGGGGCCATTTTAAACAGGCTTTTTTGGAAACTAACAGTACTCTTTTAGGGAAAAAGGAGCAGAGGAAACAGAATTATTTAAGTGATAAGGCACTTGAGCTTATTTCAGAAAGAAAGAACTGCAGGAATGCCCTTAATCAGTACCCTACTAGTCCTAATAGAAAGCATTACAAAGAACTTAATAAACGTGTAAAGGATCAGTTAGCTACTGATAAGAATCTTTGGATTGATGGCTTGGCTGACAAAGCCGAGGAAGCAGTTAGACAGTACAACAGCAGAGAGCTGTATTAGATAGTTAATGTTTTGTGTGGTAGAAAACGAACAGGTGTATAGGGATTGAAGGATGAACAAGGTAAGGTTATAGAAGGTGAGGATTCTGTCATGGCTAAGTGGGCTGAGCATATCAGTGATGTTCTAAACAATGTAGTTAGTTCTACTCCCATTGTTTGCAATGATGATAGATGCATTGGTGGCTTTAATGTTGGCCCTATAATACAGTCTGAAGTTATTTTGGCTATTTCTAAACTTAAACTCCATAAATCCCCAGGGGTATATGAACTTACTACTGAAATGCTTAGAGCTGGGAATGTTTCGGTTACCACTTGGATGACTGAAATTTAGAATATCTTTTATGATAAAGGCATGGTTCCTATGGATTTTACCAGAGCTATTGTTATCCCTATTTTCAAAAAAGGTGATCGCAGTTCTTGTGAAAACTATAGGGGTATCAGCCTACTCTCTGTTCCAGGTAAAGTTCTTTCCATGATTGTGCTTAATAGAATTAAGAATCTGGTTGACAGGTAATTGCGTGATGAGCAATGTGGATTCAGAAGTGGTAGGGGATGTGTGGATCAGATATTTTCACTTAGGCAGATTCTTGAGAAATGTTTAGAGTTTCAGAAACCTTTGGTTGCTAGCTTTGTTGATTTCAAAAAGGCTTTCGACTCTGTTGATCGTCATAATTTGTGGTTGATTGTGAGATCATATGGTATACCTGACAAGTTAGTTAACATAATGAAAGCACTATGTCAATAATAGCACTGAGTCGTGTGTGAGAGTTGGTAAGACTTGTAGCAATTGGTTTAGCATTACTTCTGGTGTTCGACAAGGGTGCATTTTGTCTCCTTTTCTCTTTATCTTGATTATTGATTATGTTATATGAAATTCACTTCAAGGAAAAGATTTTGGCCTTAAATGGACTGGAGATACGAAAATTTCTGATTTAGATTATACTGATAATTTAGTCTTTTTGGCAAATGATGTTGATGAGATGAACTCTTTCATTCGAGCTGTTGATGAGAGTGGTAGTAGAGTAGGTTTGGTTACAAACAGAGAGAAAACTAAAATGATGAAAATTGGTCAGGCAGGCTGTGATTCAGTTAATCTGAATGGTTGCAGTCTTGAGCAGGTGTCACAGTTTAATTACCTTGGGAGCTATGTAACAGATAATGGTGATGTGCGGCATGAGATTAACAGATGAATAGGGATTGCTGCCGGGACTTTTAAGAATCTATGGAGAGTGTGGAGAAATAGGCGTATACACCTAAAGACTAAAATTAGACTTTATAATAGTTTGGTCCTTTCTAGGGTTAGTTATGGTAGTGAAACTTGGACACTTTGTGAACAAGATAACAGGAAACTAGATGCTTTTGATTCTAGATACGCAGCATCTTGGACATTAGGTGGTTCAACTTTGTAACTAATGATGAGGTTAGGCAAAGGAGTTTGCAACCTCTTTTAAGCAGCATATTGTGCAGAGAGAGACTCCGTTGGTTTGGCATGTTGCCCGTATGAGGTTAGGCAAAGGAGTTTGCAACCTCTTTTAAGCAGCATATTGTGCAGAGAGAGACTCCGTTGGTTTGGCATGTTGCCCGTATGAATAATTATAGATTGGTGAATAGGGTTATAAGCAGTGTGTCTAAAGGCCTCAGAAAGAGGGGGAGACCTAGGATGCATTGGGCAGACAATGTCAAACAGGACCTTATTAGAATTGGTGTGCAGTGGCCAGATGCAGTAGATGTTGCTCAGGACAGACTTGCTTGGAGAACCAAATTGCACAGTCTGGTTGGACCCTTGGCTTCTTGAGGATTATGATGATGACTGTTTAAAATCATCATAGGTTAAAAAAAATAAATTGTGAATTTACCCAACTAACTCTGTCTACTAATGCCAAGTTCACATTCAGCTGTTGTTTAAGCATGTAGGGGGCAAGCCACCTTTTATTAGTAGGTATGTTGTATTTGGTGATCAGTGGCTGAAAATCAATCTCTAAAATATTCTTCTCAAATTCTGCACTGAGGGAGTCTTCCAATTTGTTGTTTCTGAAGATTGGTTGATAATAATCTTTTGGTTTTTTCCAGTTAAGAAATGCAAATTTTTCTATCATCTGAGAGTAACTTTGGAAACCAATTAAAAATTCATTATTTTGCTGTACAGTTTAACATTACATTTAATATCTTTACACACATATTACAATGGACTACCATACTGTCTCAAATCTAGTTACATATACAGGGTGATTCAAAACTCTTGGGCCAAACTTTAAGGGGTGATAGAACACACCTAAACAAGCACTTTTCATCATACAATGCATGGTCGGAACTCAAGCGGTGAAGCGCTAGAGGGCACTTTCCAGTGAACACTTTTAAGTGCTGGTTTTTGTACTCGTCATTTCTACCATGGATTGCAGAACGGATGGATTGTTTCACGAATCAGGAGAAGGTGGACATGCATTTCACATACGGAGCTGCGGACGGGAATGCAAGAGAAGCCCAAAGACTGTGCAATCCACGGTAGAAATTACGATGAGTGCGAAAACCAGCGCTTATAAGTGTTCACTGGAAAGCGCCCTCTAGCGCTTCACTGCTTAGGTTCCGACCATGCACTGTATGACAAAAAGTGCTTGTTTAGGTGTGTTCTATCATCCCTTAAAGTTTGGCCCAAGAGTTTTTAATCACCCCGTATAATATAAAGAATATATAATAATAAGTGTGAGCAAGAATATACACTACAGGAAATAAAAAATGCCACACTTGCAAGAAGTTATATTATGTGACAAAATTTAGAGAGGCGATAGCATATGGAAATGATTAGATTTGCATGATAATCGAAACGATTGGACAGGCATGAGCTGACATCACAGGTGAAGAGCAATCAAACATAGATAAAGGCAACCAAAACTCCCTGGTTGATAAAACATTGTGAAAAGTGTTCAAAACTGCTAAAGACGCCCTTATGCAGACATCAACAGCTGTTCCAACAGTTAACAGACTTTAAGTGTGGAAGAATCATTGACCTTAGATAAGCTAGTTTGTTATACAGAGATGTGTCCAACTTTGTTGGCTGCAGTCCTTGCACCATTGTACACATATGGCACCAGTGGGTTCAAGAAGGATCCAGCACATGCTGACAAGGATCAGGAAGATGACATATGACCACAGAATGACAGGATCGCAATTTGCTATGCATTGCATTGCATGACAGATTCACAACTACAACGCAACTGCAGAGGGACTGACAACAGGTAACACATCGAATACCTACCAGGCAGATGGTAAACAACAGGCATTTACAGTTTTCATTGTGAGCCTATCGTCTGACACTGCGTTTGCTCCTCACATCTGCCTACATGCAAGCATATCTTCAGTGGTGTTGCCTCAGACAGAACTGGAACGATCAAGAGTGAAGTACTGTGGTGTTTAGTGACAAATCTCGTTTTTGTCTTGGTCAGCATGACAGTAGACATGTTCCATCATCCAGGGGAAAGGAATGCCACCCAGTGCATGCAACATCATCACACAGTCCAGCACTTAGTGTGGGGTGCCATTAGTCAGACATCTTGGTCAGAACTGGTCATCATAAGGAGATCTCTACTGCCCAACAATGTGTTACCAACATTTTGCAGCCAGTGGCTGCCCTATTTGTTCAGCAGCGGACCTTTTACCAGCCAGATAATTCCCATTCCCACACAGCCTGCATTAGTCTGCAATATCTACATGAGCAAACCATGGCCAGCACTCTCACTGAACCTTTCACTTATTGAACACGTCTGGAACATAATGGACTGACAGCTCCAACAACACCCAAGAGGTGTGCCAACCACTGTCGCTGAAATGGAACAGTGACTTCATACTATTTGGCATTCTATCCCCCAGTAGGACATTGTAGAGCTGTATGATAGCCTTCTCTGCCTTGTTCATGAATGCATTGCTGCTCAGTGCAGTTCAACATCATACTAATTATACCACTTTACCGGGTAGGTAAAGTGGTAATTTTCTGTATTTTTTTTATATAATGTAATCAATCACACATCTCAGTGTATGCTAAAAGCTGCTTGCGTTTCAATAAAATGGCATTAATCCTTCCAGGTGTTGCAATTTTTTTTTCCTGTAGTGTAGTTATATACTTAGTGGTCATTGAATTATTACCATACCTCCACCTTTTTTTGTCATAAGGAAGTTCATTTCAAAGATCTATAACCTCTAACTTAAGTGTTTTATGAGAAATTGTGACAGAATAATTTAAAGATTTGAATCAAATCTATCTAAGACTCGATTTTCAGCAATATTCGTCCAGTATTTAAACAGTTACAGAGGTAAAACCCATTGCTATAACATTTAAGTATAGCAATGGGTTTTACTTCTGTGCAACACATTTTTGCAGACATTGGACTAAATGGCCATGTCACAAGGGCACAGAGAATGGCTTTATGTCCCACCCAACAGACAGCAGCCTTTTCAAACCCATCGGTGTCCCCGTGATTTGAAAAAAGGAGCAAGGTATGGGGGTTTAACAAAGATAAATCTTGACTTTGGCTCAGGTGGGACCTGAAACTGGTAACTGCAGATTACAAGTCTGGCATGCTACCGACTGAGCCAAGCCCTGCCCCCAGGTTAGCAATGTTGTACAAAATTTATCAGAAAAACCAACAAATATTGAAGGAATTATTTACACACACTTTTAAAATATGTGTGTTGCTTATGAAATGGTTTGGAATAATTTTTCAGTTTCAATTAACTTCAAAGGTAAATTCTTTTTGTCTAGAGTTACTGTTGTTTAATCTTCAAACTTCCATAACTTTTTAAATAGTGAAAGAATATTGTTGAAAATTAGTGTTTGAATGGAATTAATAAAGATCTTTAATTTACCTTTAGTCACATTTTCCCATAAAAATGCTTATTTTAAAAGCTATAGAGCTTCGAAGTTAACATCCCATTAACCTAACAAGGGATAGTAAAAATTCAATGATTACACAGTGTATATTTTTGTTAGCATTGTTTTATATTTGTTTATAAAATTAATATCCAGCATTTATATTATTTATTTATTTATTGTTTTGTTGAGTTTCTCAATATTGTCTTTTAAATTGCAATTGAGGATTCCATAATTTTTAACTTTCTTTAATTTTGCTTTTGGCATTTTAGCCTTTGTGTGCATACAATATCCAAACTGTTTTTTACACATCAGCACCATAATATTGTGCATTTCATGTTGAATCTAAAAATTAATTGCTTAGGTTTAATGAAACATCACTGTATGCAAGTCTGTTATGCAGATTATTTGTTATTTGATTTCTTTATGAAACCAAACTTTACATGAAATTGCTGACAATATACACTGTCCTACTAAAATATTAGAGAATTTCCATATTATGTCAGTGGGAATCTAACTTCAAAGCAACTTCTAAAATATGCATTTAATGGAAAAATGTGACTGAAGTTATCATAATCAAATCTAATTAAATCTTGATTTACAACAATATTCAGTATCTAAAGTGTTATTGAATCTGGAATATTTTATTATAAAAATTGAAATTGTTTTATAAAAAATCCTTCATAATTTACACAAATGAATCCACAGTTCATCATTGATTGACTAAGTATTTAATCACTATTTAGCT
The DNA here is from genome assembly GCA_038380435.1 of Ryuthela nishihirai. Classification (NCBI taxonomy): domain Eukaryota; kingdom Metazoa; phylum Arthropoda; class Arachnida; order Araneae; family Heptathelidae; genus Ryuthela; species Ryuthela nishihirai. The sequence goes on along the minus strand of JAWZYU010000028.1, from coordinate 25,787,243 downwards.
GTTTAAGTAACAGGATGAAGATGGGTGAAGAGGAAAAATTGTCTTGAGCCAGATGGAATCTGAACCCATGACCTCCTGATGACATGTCAGGGGCTCTGGCCACCGAGATACCAGCCTCTGATCAATCTTTCCTCTACTGTTGATGTTATGCTCTACATCATCAGGTCAGTCACTGCTTTTTGAGTGCATTGGGTTCAGATTCTTCCTGGCTCAAGACAATTTTTCCTCTACATCTTCATCCTGTTACTTAAACAGCTTAATGGTGATTAAATGCTTAGTCAATCATTCATAATCATCTAATATTGAAATAATCATTATGCAAACTTCTAAACTGTATTTTTAGTGTATGAAATGGTTTAAAAATGCTTATTATTTAAGTTTTAATTAATTTTTGAGGTAAATTCTTATAATGCATTATTGTTCTGAAATATTCCAGCTACAATAAGTTTTTAAATGCCAAATGAATATTATTGAAAAGCAAGATTTTAATAGATTTGATTATGATCTTTATCTTCAGTCATGTTTTTTTCGTTAAAAGCATATTTTAAAAGTTAGATTTCCATTTATATAACATGGAAATTCTATAATATTTTTGTAGGGTAGTGTATAATATATATTTTTTAGCTCATTTGAAAATAAAAAAGTTATTGTTTTCCCTTTGTTACACTTTGTCCATCTTGTTGATACTTGACATTTTTTGTTTTTAGAGGTTAGATAGATACTTATGAAATATTAAGATTCACATTCACAGCTTGCAACAGAGGTGTGACAGCTGCTTGAGAGGTATTTTTTTTTTGCATTTATTGTAATGCTTCTTCCAATATACTTATGGTATAGTAATTGTTAAAGGAAACTATCATTTACTAAAATAAAGCAAAAATAACTTAATAAGCAGCTGTTTGCCACTAGGTTCTGAGAGGATCCTATCAGTATAATGCATCATTGAGGAGACTTTGAGAAAGGCAAGATAGCTGAAAGATAACATAAGAAACATCTTTATAAACCTGCCACTCTTTTTTATATTGAGAATTAATAAAACACCACAGACTAATTACAAAATTAAAAAATGAATGTACCATTAATTTATTTGGCTGTTAACTATTTAATTATTTTTTAGCTTTGCATTTTCTTGACATGAACAGATTTAATACAGTATCTATTATTCTCCTTAAAACTCCTGTTTTCCTTATTACTTATCAATCAAAGAACTTGTAAATATGCCTATAATTACACTTACATTACAATTATTATACAGTAGAACCACAATAATTCAAACTAATTGAGACTAAAGCATAATCAAATTATTCACATTTTATTAAAATTTTGATAATTCACACCCATTGGTCTTGTTTATAAAACACTGATGAGATGGCAGAGTGGTATTGTATTGTTTCACAATGGCACTGCAATTGCCAGGATTGAGTCCCAAGGATGATATAATTGTTTGTGTGTTAGTGATAGCTGAGGCAGTGGTTAGCAATAACTTCAGCCTTATGGGGCATGAACTTGTATGAGAAGGCCTGTACAAACTAGGAGCAGTTTCTAGGCCTCTTCTTCACCCTATTTGTTGAAAATCAAATCGAAACAGGTATTTGTGACAAACCTTCTCATTAATCTTCCCTTTGCTAGCTAAAATTCACAGATATTTTTTTTGCCAGTCAGTGGAAGGATGTTAATCTTTTGGTAGCAACTGGAGAGCATGTGTCTTAGAGCATTTTTTCTTCCAGTGCAATAGTTGCCAGCTAGTTTCTGAAGTGAGCATAAGTCAAGTTCCTTCATACTTATTGGTGTAAAGGGTGACATTAATCTTTCCATTTGACTACTGGGTGTGTGAATGTCATGCTCACACCCAGTAGTCAAAGTTTGAAACAATGAATTCTGATTGAAGTTTCATGTATGTAATGTATGATTAAAGTTCGTGTATGTAATGCCTGTAAAAACGAGGGGAATAACAGAGGATAGATTACCCCCTAGATCCTGACAGGTACCTTTACTTTTCCTACTACTGCTTGTAAAGTATGACTGAAATCACTATAAGTGAAACAGTTTTGGAAAATGCAGCTTCTTCAGAAAAATTTAACTGTTTGTAAACTGCTACATGCTTGAAATCCTATGTTTTCATTGTAAATTGCCACTTTATAATAGTTCGTTAAATTGATTTTTTTCCTGTGTTAAAAAGAAGATTAAAATAAATTAAACCTTAAGCTTTTTAAAAGTTCAGTGTCTGAAGTTTCAAAATAGTGGAAGTTCAAATTATTAGGCTTCAATCATAGTTTCGTAGGCATTAAACTAAACAAGAAAATGAAAAAGTATAAAGAAACAATTCTGATGCTTCTTCATACTCATTTGAAACAATCTGTGAAAGTGCTTCACATGAAAAAAAATGATAAACTATTAACTAACAAGTAAATAATAGGATAACAAATCCAACCTTTGATTTACAACTTTAATGAATTTGTATATAAAGCAGCAGAAATTAACCATCTTTTATGCTAAAGTACTCAGTTTTACTGGTAATACTATTATACAGAATACTAATATAAACTAATTACTCATTTAATTTGAAATTATATGGTCTGCAAAAATGATAAAATTTATATTAAGGGATTTGAAAATCAAAGAACAGCTAAAGATGGATCATTAGGTATTTCCTCCATTTTGCTGTGATAAAGAGTATTATGAAAATATATTTAACCATGTTAAAGAAGTTATTTTGCTTGGAAAGAAGTTATGTGATTTGTGCTATTACTAAAATCATTTGATAGATGTCTCGCTAAAATGAGGTCTTATCCATATAGGTGTATTCCACTTCTTTTTATCATAGTATTTCTATTCCCAAAAGCAAAATTGGCTCACCTTACAGGTAAAGACTTAGTTTTGTGTGGAGGAGCTCAGAAGTAGCATGTTGATTAAAATACTTGCCTGTTATGCCAGTGAGCCATGTCAAAATTTTGTATAACGTTTGAGTGATTCAATTTTTTTTTTTTGTTCAGATTTTGCATTGTTAGCTAAAGAAAAAAAAAACTTAAATGTATGATTCTTGATATTTTGTATAGTTTTTGAAAAACTGTATTTATATTTCAGATTTACTTTTGTGTTTTGATTTCTAGCTAGAGACCAATAACTTGATCGCTTGAGTAAAAGTTGCAAACAGTTTATATAATATATGGTATTTTGTTTTCTGAATTGCATGCAAGAAATATTGAACAAGCAGACTATTTGAACATTAAAAATACACATTTTTTTATGCCAGCCTTGAAATTATATACAAGTATTATTAGTCCACCAATAGTTTACTTCTTACACAATAATTTCATTCAACACAGTAAGATAAATACTATATTCTTTATTAGCCTCTTATAAAATACTGTTTCTCTTGCATAGACTGGCAAGAGTAAGAATACTAGCATCTTCAAGCCTTGTAATTTTAATGTAATTTTAACTGATTAGATTTAGGTATATATAGCCTCAATTAATAATCAGAAAATAGTGTTTTGATTTTTTTTTTCATTTTTACTCCAAATGTAACAGTTTGATTTAAAGTAACAAAAGCAAAGGGAAAGCAAAGTTAGATAAAGGCACTGATTTTGTTATTATAAATGTAATTCAGAAAGGAAAGCTAGTGTAAATAGCGATCCTTAAAATAATAAGTAGTACTTATTTTAATTGTATTGCAATAACTGTTCTTAAAATGTCTGGTATACAATAAATAAATAAAAATATTTATCCTAGTGTTCTGCTGGATATTTCCCCGAAGCATGCTCCCTCATACAGAGCTAGCTCCCAGCTCATTGCCAAGCCCTTCTCCCAGCACAGAAAAGCTGAAAGGGGGAAAATGTCGATGGCATGGGTCAGCACATTCCTTACAGTCAGAGAATATTTATGAGGTATGTTCCCCTCCTTCACAAGATTCATTATATGAAGAAGTTGGCCCTGTTTTAAAATCTGGCATTTGTAAGTCTGAGTGTTCACCATATGGAGTAGTATTAGTTGAAAAATCTGGTAGTTCAGCATCAAATAGGAATGAAGGAGGAAGCAACACCCCTAGATCATGGCTTGTACCTGGACCAAGCTATACAGGATCTGTCTACCCTACGCAACAATCCATTAGCAGGGATGAGATTTTACCAGTGTCACCATTTTCCACCTTTACTGGTAGTGGACGGGGATTTATTAACCCAACCATCAGAGATGGATCAACATCTGCACCTATTAATAGTGTCAAAACTTCTCAGCCATACCGGAGCATGAAAAACACACTGGAAATACAAGATCCAAGAGGACGGCTAGCAACTTCTTTGGAGAATGAAAATTCTTTCTCCACACTGCAGAGAAGGCAGCTTCCTCCAGTACCTCTTGAAACAGTCAACTTTTCATTGTAATAACTTCTTTTTTTATTATTATTTATTTTGTGGAAACATTCCGTTGCTTGTTATAGTGGTGTGCTTGAACAGTTCACTGTGGCCTACTCAATATTTAGCATGCCTATTTACAATTGAATATATAAAATCCTCTAAAAAAAGAAACGAAAATTGCTTGATGCAACCTTTTTTTCCTATCTCAATTAAAAAACATGCAAGCAGAGAGTATGAACTGTTAGCAATTTTTTAAAAAGAATTTGAGAAAAATTCAGCATAAATATGTTTATTAAGGCTTTTGTATATTAAAAAAAATAAATGCTTATTTGTAACATTTTTGCAGTATTCATGTTATAAGCTGTTGTACCGTTGTGCACTGTGCTAAACTATTGTGAGTAAACAAAATTTTGCCAGCTTTGCATTAGTCATCTTGTACTACAAATTTTGTTTCTGCAGCTACAACTATTGTGATCAGTATTTATTTATTGCACTTATGAATGCTCTTTATCAAATACCTATGCCTTTCTGTCTGTGCTCATATGAAAGATATGACTTGTGCTTGTGTAATCTCTTATAAATCTGCATAAACTACAAGGAACAGTGTTTATGTAGTAAAGCAATATTGTTTAACACTTTCCACTTTCAGTCTTTGTAAAAGTGCTTAATGTTAAATACATACAAATTTTGTTAATAAGTTTTTCCAAGAGTATTATCAGACTGTATAGCTATATAATATGAAGTATATTAGTAGATTTAGATGTTTTTGTAGAAACATAAATGTAATTTTTTGTACAGTATTTGTAATGTTCATTTTCTTATTATTTTATTTGTAAATTTGAGTTTATCATATTTCATGAGAGAGAATTTATGGAACTTAAGTAATCAGTGAAGGTTATAGTTTGTGTTTGCCCATTATCACAAATGACTATAATGGTTGTTATTTCAATGAATTTAATTTCATGCATATACTTGCTTCTTTTATATTGTATTTAATGATATGATTGAGGTGCCTGACATTGATTGACTGCATCTGAAACTCCTCATAGCTATTGCTAGGCCAGAGAATTGAACATACTTGATATTTCAGTGGTTAGAGACAAGTATTCAAAGTCCCACTTGAGACAATATTATCTTTTCTAGATTAGTAAAAATCATTTTTTTTAAAGGAAAATAAATTTTTTTATTGTTAAATATCCTAAAAAGATATTTGAAAAGTAGCAAAAGGTGTTAATAAAACGTTTTAGCATTTTTTTAGAAAACAATAATAAACACAAAGGTAAAAACACAGTGTGCTGAATTAAAGATAGATTAAGTTTAACTCTATAAACACTGTAGGTGCTGGACTAGTCATATGTTACTACGACAAACAGTTGGCTCATTGACATTAATGGGGTAATTGATGGTTGTAGATCAGTGCAATGAAGTTTAGGTTAAATAGTCATACCTGCATTTTCTTCGTTCTTCTGGAATCTTCATCGGTTGTTCAAGGAGGACAAATCCAGGTTGTGTGCTGTTCTCGGTAGCTGATGTTTTCATAGGTCTGGTATTGTTGTCTCTCACTTGGTGATAGAGTTCTTACGTGTGGTGGTGTTGCACTTTGCTGCCTCTGTGGTATTAGTCACTGGGTGTTATTCTAAACTTTGCACTCCTATTAGTGCACTGAGCCAGTTGCCTATAGAAGATGTTGGTGACCAGGCATTGCGATATGTTTCATGCCATCCTAACTTGGACAAATTCAAAAGCTCCAAATAAAGTATATTCTTGAAAGCTTGATATTCAAGCTTATTGCTATATTTTTTACATGCAATTTCCATGTGAGGTTACTATCTATAAATACCTAAATTACCTGTACAATTAATTTGCAAAAAACTCCCACTAAGCCAAAGCATATCAGTGAGAATCTAGCTTGTTTCGATAGATAGGATTCACTTTTGACATAAAATTTGCCTGATACTTCAGTAATTTAAATTCTGGAACTTATGTGACTTATCTATAATGTCTACCATATAGGACTAAAATTCCGAACTGCTGTTTTAAACACTAGAATGTATGGGTCCAGTGCAGATCGGATAGCACTTCTGATTCATCCCCCTTTTACGGCACCTCGGGCACACCTGGTCCACGCTTGACCTTGGCAACTCCATGCAGGCCACATGTGCATCCACCAATCAAGCGCATTGCATCTGTCTCATCCCGCTGCCAGGACAGTGTCTGTCTGTGACATGACGAAGCAAAAGCATGAAACGCATCCTATTGCTTGGTCATCAACATCTCGTATGGGCAACCTGCTCAGCTCACTAATAGAAATGCAAAGTTTAGAATGACACTAGTGACTCATACCACAGAAGGAACAAAGTGCAACACCACTGCATGTAAGAACTCTTATCATTAAGTGAGCAACAATACTGAACCTGTGAAAACATCAGCTGCTGAGAACAGCACACAACTTGGAATTGTCCTCCTTGAACAACTGACCAAGCTACCGCCAGAAGAATGAAGAAAATGCAGGTATGACTATTTAACCTAAACTTCACCACACCGATCTATGACCATCAATTTTCCCATTAGTGTCAATGAGCTGATTGCATATCACATGACTAGTCCAGCACCTACAGTGTTTATAGAGTTAACATAATCTGTCTTTAATAATAAACACAAATAAATTGTAAAATTAATAATTAAATTTTATAAAAACAATAATAAGTACAAAAAATTTAGTGCTGATTAAAAAAATATGATAATTATAAAAATTATTTTAGTGTAATTCAAATGTTTACAAATTTAGTGAAAAATATCTTAAAAAATATAAACATATTAAATGATATCAAGCTGTGAGCAACATATGGACAACTATTGTAAGGGAAAGGTGGCTAATGTAGTCATTCTTATTTTATTGAATGCCAATGCTGCTCACCAGGGAGAATATGAACAGCTGTGAAATGCTATATTACTCAGGAATGACAATCTCCTATCATCTGTGTTACTCATCAGATCATTAAAACGTTTTTAAAGCCATTAAAATTGTAATTGTAAGATGTGTTTATGTTTTAAATATTATAGTGCTTTTCTTGGTTTCTATGTGTGGAAAAAAAATCACTTTTATATTTTCAGCAGTTAATTTTTTTAAATGAATTAAATCTTAATTAATAGTTTTTAATCAGTTAGCCTTAGATTTATTTCCCTTCTTGTGTTCAAATATTTTTCTGCCATTGAGATGTGATAGGTAAAATGATGCAGAAATCATCGCAATGAACTGGTTGCTTCTAAAAATGCAATGAAAAGTTACAGAGAACAAGCCTGAATAGAACAATATTGATATCAGTAAAAACATTACAGTTTTAAATCACTTAACTGCATTAAGTTGTATTCAAAATCAAAAGATGATCGATTGATCAAGCATTTTGAATGTTGAAAAGAGATTCACAAAGCTTGTGGTGGATAAATTGATAAAAACTTCTGGAAAAAAAATAAAATTATCATTACGTACATTTGACAGATTGATGTTTGCAAACTGAAATGTAGTTAGAAAAGATTTTTAAAAAAATACAAGTAAGGCCATATATGAATATTTTTTAAAACTAAATTTTGTAGATAACACCATATAAATTTTCTATTGATAAATCTCAATTCAAAATTATTATTTTTTATGTAATTATTCATGATTTTCCAAAAAAAAAACGGCCCAAGGTATCTCTGATAAATTTGTAAAAGCTGATATATCTGCTCATGGGTATTAAAAGAGTTAATATGTAGTGAAATAGCATTTTATTGCATAAAATTAATGGGAATAGCTATTATAGATCTCTTGCTTGTATAATATATGTTTATTTAAATTTTCACAATAATTTTTTCAAATAATTTTTTTCTTCATTTAAATACAAAGAAAAAAGCAAAGAAAGCACATTTACTACAATTCAAAAAGAGTATAAGAAATGCAAATTTTTGAGTTTAAATTTGTATTGTAGAACAGTAAGCCTAAAATCCAAGTTGTTGTATGTGAAAAGTATAACTTTAATTTTTTCTTAAAGATGAATACTCTACCAATATAATTTTAAAGCTCACTAGGTAGGAAATAAAAAATTTTAGATGCTAAATATAAAATGTGTTTATGTAATATTTCCTTTTTTGCAAGTGGAACTGCAAACTTTCTGCCATCTGGATAAATTCCCATAATTACCTATTTGTAATTCAACGAAATGACTATGCTTATAAATATAAATTATCAATTTATAAACAAACAGGTGAATGATATTCTTAGAATTGCTATTCTTAGTTCACAATTCAAGAAATCACACAAGTAATATAATAATAAGTATAAATAATAAATAACCCCTCAAGCAGCTGCTTGCCACAGAGGTCTGACAGGAACCTGTCAGTTTATATGCCAAAGTAGAAGATCTGAGAGGATGGCAGGACCTCAGCAGAAAACAACACGAACACCCATGCCTTACCCGGGGCTCGAACCCAGGTCCCTTAGATCAGCAGCCAAGCGCGCTAACCACTCAGCCACGGAACAGCTTATTACTTATAGTATTTAAGTTTTAACATGGTTTCCACCAACATTGCCTCGAATAAGAATAAATTATGTATTATAAAATCATTAGCAAAGTTCTTATTTTCTACTGGGTCAAAATTAGACAAATTTGGTAGGACAGGTTTGCCTTCCTTTTTATTTCCTGCTAAATTATTGATAAATTTTCATTGCCTTTCAACTGTCGCCATTGCAGTTTAAGAACTGTGTTCTATGATAATTATCTTCATATTTAGTACTGTGAAGATATTTCTTATGCTTTTTATATAATTTAACTTTTTATTTAATATATTTTTGTGTTATTAGTTATTGATGAATTTTTACTTCTATTGTTAATTTTTTTAATAATATATTGTTCAGTTGTAATAGTTAATGATTATGGATCCTGATTTTGCTGCACTGGTGGGCTTTTGTGGAGGGAAAATCTTCCGCTGTGTTTTCTGTTTGTTTGTGGGTTGACAGCCCCAAGTGAATAGATTCACAGGATATGTTTATCAGCTGGTGGATAATCCTGAGCAGAGGTCATCGCAGGCACCTAAACTCTTTGCTTCTATTGGCATCGTCAAATTCTACATTGGAGGAAGTCTTCCAGTGTAGATGGCTTCAGCCTTTAGTAGTGGGGGAACGGGTCTTTGCCCCATGTCTGCGATTAGGGGCCTGTTTGATATTGTCGGCATTCCCTCTCTTAATAAATATAAGTTTCTTTAAACATCCCACTAACCATTTTCTCTCCATAGGTAGTTGGAATGTGAGGACTCTGCACAGAGCTTTTTCTCTTGATGTCCTCACACAAGAATTCCACCATTATAATTTAGATATTCTTGGCTTGCAAGAGACCAGATGGACAGATAAAGGTCAGATTCTTAAAAATAATCTAAAATTTCTCTTTTTCAGGGAGGGACGACAATAAGCATCACCAAGGCGTTGGTCTGCTTCTCAGCAGACATGCTAATGATGCTCTTCTAGGATATGAGTGCATTAATGAAAGGTTTCTTACAGCAAACAGTTTGAATCTGTCTTGTAACTGCACCTAAATATGGTTGGAAGTCATGAAGAAACATATCCAAATAGCTTTACATAATCATTATCAAGAAAAAGTAAATATTAAGATCACCAGTAAGAATAATGTACTATTTCTAATTAAATTTAATTCATCAATAAACTGTCCAATAACCAGTCCATGTTAAACAAGGCAATTCAGCAGACACCAAGCCATTAGTTTCATTTAAAATAAAGTTGATTTCTAACAAAAAATTTACAAAAGAATAAGTAAATTTCTGACAAAAATCAGTATATCACCTGATACATTACAAGGCCCACATTTATAAAATTTATTATATCCATTTAAATTATATAAGCAAACTTTATCATCCTTTATCCATATGTCAAGTCAGTATAAGAATATCAACTAGATAATTTGAATAATCAATAATTGCTTCAATTAAGTCAAACTTAGATTTCATGCTTTGTACATTAATATGAAGAATACATAATGATTCGCTTCAGTAGAAATATATTTGTTTCATATTCTAGCCACTTTTAACAATATTATTTATATCATCCTTATTTCTACTCTCCATATTTTCACTCTTTTGTTACTTCTCCTAAATATTTTACCATCTTAACCCATGTATATTTAAATCCAGATTTTCTGTTCTCTAATTTAGCATTATATCACAGTTGCTATATCATGAGAGTCAAATGTTCATTTAGGTTCTTTATTAGCACTTATCCATTTATCATGTATTATTTTGCTTTTAAATTTCACAAGTAATGGTTTTATTTTTATTAACAGTTGGAACTTGATGCATAACTAGTACATCATCCTTACTATATTCAACTTTAATCTTTTTAGCAGTTTTTGCCACAATTTTTGGTTTAGTCCTCATTATGCGCTTCCAGTATGCCAACGATCTCTAAGTTCTGACCTTTTGAATGCTGTTGTAGGTCATTCATCTAGAATTTAATTCTTCCATTAGTTCTATATTATTTTTTCCAATGCTTATTTTTGTTCTTTAAGTCATATCTTGAGTGAGTGTGCTAATAGTATCCTTTGCTTTAATTTTGCCAAGTTGTTTTTTTTTGTGTGTATGTGGATTATATGCTTGTTTTCGTGTTTTTCAAGGATTACATTTCCATCGAGCCCTTTTTATTTTAGTTAAGGTTTTGTAGCAGACTCAGAAAAATCAATACATGCATAATGAAAATTCTCTGCACATTCTCCTTATAACACTTAGTAATTTCAGCTGTATCCAATAATTACATCTTTGCAGAAGTCACAATTGACAGTAGCCAAATACCCTATTCAAAAAACTACCAATGACAAATCCAAAGGGGAGGAAGGTTCCATTGAAAGCTCACATTTGTAGCTGGGAAAAATGCAAAAAACAAGAGCCTCATCAGGATGAAGATAATTTTACTGAACTTAATAGTGTGGTGGAAGCACTGAAGGTCAGCGGGCACTGTCTGGGAACAGAGTTGCCTCCTCCAAATGGCAAGGATAGTGAAGAGGGCATATCCTTCCTTAAGAAAAGTAAACACTATTTTCTTACCTAAAGTCTCTGTTCTGTCCTTGGTTAAAAACAAGCTCTCTCAGGTGACAGCGATTGTCTTCTGCAGTCACTGATGAGCCAAAAAGCAGGTGAGACAAATTATAGGAGCCATTCCATTTGGATTTCAGCCACAATGTGCTGGTCTTTTGCCAAACCCTACCAAATGTAGTGACCAGCTGCTGTAATGCCAGAAAATGTTCAACTGAGAAGTCCTTGTTGTTGAAACCAAGCATCATCATTCAGAGTACAAAATTTCAGTGAACAGTTTTTTGGTTTTATTTTAACAATGGTAATAGTGCTTTTTTCGTATTCTGGCAATTTATCAATAAATTCTCTAAATCTGTTGATTCCTGAGACTGACTTTACTATGTCACCAACTGACAGTTCTAATCTGTGATTAGTGCAGTGTCACACAATTAAAGGAACTTTGTCTTTCATTAGTTTTATTAGAGTATTGTCATTCCCCAACATCACTCCTGCACCATCATGTGACACAAGTTAAATAATATTTTTCATAGTCTAATGTCATTCTGTAAAGCTGAAGACAGTTGAATGAAGAATCAAAAATTCGTTTTCCAGTAACACTTTAAAATTTGACTAATCCAAAAATAAATTTACCAGTTGGTTCATTCCACTATCCATGACACAAATTTCAATGCATTGGGATAGTGTTTTTTAGTCAGAGAAGTTGACTCATCAATTATCATTGAAATTTTACTTTTCAGCCTTATGATTTTGTTGGCCACTTTTTTTTCACTTCATCAATAATGTGATTTGTGATGTTATTGTATAGATTCATTGAGTGAAGAATATGGCCCATATCAACTTCATTTAGTTCTTGTAAATCAATTTCAAATTCCAAATGATTAAATTATTGGTTTTCCTTTTCCCATCTTTATGCTGTGCAAAGAATTTTTGAGTTAATCGCTTTTTCAGAGATAATAGAAGAATAGAAGTTATGTGAGGACTGTGGGACCTCAGCAGAAAAACGACATGAACATCCACGCCATGAATTTGGTAAACAAAGTGTACATGAATTTGGAAAACTCAAATACACTGCTGGCCATTAAATGTGCAACACCAGGAAAGACAAGAGATATCAAAGCCATATTTAGTGAGTACATAGCTTATGTTACAAGGATCAAATGATTACAAATACAACTCAGTTAGACTTGTGGAATACAAATAAATCAGTATCTTTTGGCATCCACCATGAGCAGCAATAACTGCTGCTACATAGTCCGGCATTGAGAGGATGAGATGTCGGATGTGTGTTTGAGGAATGTCAGTCCATGCAGTTTCGATACATAGCCAAAGTTCATCAGTTGTAGCAGCTGCTGGTGTCTGGTGTGCTAGTCGTCATGAGATCATGGACCAGACATGTTCAATTGGGGACAGATCCGGTGAACGTGCAGCAGGCCAAGGCAAAAGTCACACATGGTGGCCATCTAGGAATTGTTGGACGATGCATGCCACATGTGGTCATATATTGTTCTATTGGTAAATGGCACCAGAGAGCCCCTGAAGATAAAGTATGATCACAAGCTTCAACACCTCAGTGATGTAACACTGGCTGTTCAAAGTACTGTTAATACGTATGAGGCACGTGTGTAAGTGGAGTCCATGGCACCCCATACCTTAACACCAGGGGCCGAACTTGTATGGCTCTGCATCATTCATGTCTCACTGAGCCTGTTGCCGCAGTGTCGCCAGATACAGATTCGTCCATCATGGTGCCGCATACTAAAGCAGGATTCATCTGAAAAGACGATGCGATGCCATTCGCACATCCATGTGCGATATTCTTGGCACCATTGCAGTCGCATATGCCTGTGTTGTAGAGTCAATGGTAGCCAAAGCAGTGGATGCCTAGCAAAGATGCCCTGATGCTGCAGATGACGTCGAACTGTACGTGCAGACACTGGTTGATGTGACTGTACGATCATTCATAGCCATGCACAAAAGATATCTGTCCTCTCATTCGTGTGACACAGCCATTGAGATCTCTCACATTGGTGAGTTCTTTCCTCCTCTACCCACTGACACTATATTCTCATCACTGTGGCAGCATTCCATGCAACATGAGCACCAATGTCTCAGTACAATAATCCACCTCCCCGTAATCCCACAATTCTTCCTCGATCAAAGTCAGAAACCTGGTCGTATGGATGCCATGTTCTTCAATGGGGCATACTTGAACCTTTAGTGTGCAAGAACTGTGAGCAAACACAATTCCAGTGCTTTACACCTGCTCTTTGTAATCTCCTCTTATACCATTTCCAGGGGGTGTTACCGACACACATGATGTGCTTATGTGCTGTGCTTTGAATCATTTACACATTCTCCCATGGGCTACCCATCTTGCATATTTCAGGACAATCTGATGAGTTCTTCCTGGTGTTGCACTTTTTAATGGCCAGCAGTGTATATTTGTGTAGTCTGATATTGCACACAAAAAGCAAATGTGTGACAACTCCATTTCTTAAGTTTTAAAGTATGTTCATAAATTAATAAGCTGTTACAGAACAGTTTTTCCATTAGCATAGTACTTTGCTATTTAACTTAATATAAATGATCTGCTTTGAAAGGAATTTTTTTTTCAGCTTTAAAAAAAAGTTCTTAGAATCACCTTTAAATGATTGCCCATTTAATGCAGTAATTTTTTAATTTTTCAGGGCATGAAATATGATAGAATTACTGTACTTCATAATGCGAAATTAATATTATTTTTGCCCTCTTGATTCAATCTTAGACTTGGGAAGTAACAACCAATGTGTATACTTTTCAAAGATAATTATTACCATCCATTTATTTTTGATGAGACTTGTAATATTGCTAGTACATAGGGAAAATATCCTTGAGTAGTAGAAACAGTTTTTAGTAAACCTAAAAAAATGAATGAATTGTTGTAAGGGGGGCTTGAATTCATTGTCTCCTGGTGCTCCTCCTTAAATGCCAAACATATATTTATGGTGCAGTTTTCATTAAATTCATAGGTATATTTTGTTAATATTTCAGTAGGTTTTTTGATATAAATGTTGCTTTGGAAAATGCCAATGAAGTAGCCATTTTCAAACTGAAAATGGCTACTTCATTGGCATTTGAAATTTCATTGGCTTCTTGAAATTTCATGCCATTTTCAAACTGAAAATGGCATGAAATTTCAAGTGTGATCAGCTTTAGATTCACGCCAAAGGTTTCGAAAAAAGAAGTGTTCCAAAAATCAGAACACTTGCACTTTAATTTGTGTAACTACTGAGCCCACTTCTTCTAAGTAAATAGATCAGTAGCCAAGCATGCTAACAACTCGGCCACGGGATGGCTTAATGTATTTATAGCAACAAAGTAAAGAAACACTCATTAATATTTTTAATTTGAAAATTTCTTATATTTGTACACAGAATGGCAAAACTTATTTTGTACATTTGTTCAAGAAATAACTGATTATTACATCAGTATAGATAGTTTTATTTTTCACCTGCTCATGATCATCCTTTTTGTAACACTATTGACTGAATATTCCTTTCAGTCCTCTAGTTATATGCAATGTTATCAATTTAATAATTTCACTATTTATGTAATCTTCAAAAATTAAATACTTGTCTCTTTTTTGGGGTAGAACATAAGTACACCCCCCCCCCCCCACACACACACACACATTTACACAATAGTGCCCTGATAGAGTGTTTGCATTTAATTTCTTTGAATTTCAGGATTTTTTAAAATTAAGTCACTCACATTTTGAGTTTCCACTTGGGCCACCAAATCCCATTACTAGGGCCTACATACAACTCCAATTGCACTGAGTTATCATTTTATATACACTGTCTGACCGAATTATTATAAACGCCACCTACCTAATACTCCATCATATACACAGCCGTATCAGAATAATATGATCACCTACCATAGTGTATGTATGGTAGGTGGTCATATTATTCTGATACAGCTCTGTATATCGTGGTACAGTTGAAATTGCAAAGTTTTTAAATCTCTGTGTATTCTAATTGAAATGGGTTTTTGAAGTACTACTGACAATCATTTCTCTCAGCTGATGAAATGTAGCAGCTCTGTTTTGCCAACAAACGTATGACCCTGTCTGCCAGAGCCTTTTTCCTCCTGAATTTGACATGATTGGCATATGTTTTTTGACTCTTGTCATTCACTATACACTTGGGATATTGTCACCCACGATTTTCCGTTGAGTTCTATCACCTCCATTACAGATGCTCTTGTCCATCATGCTCCAACAATGAACCCCGTTTTGAAGTCAGTCAGATCAGCCTGTTTACCCATGTTGCACTTGCCTGGTTTCCACCATGCCATTACAGCTTTTATAGGACTTTGTAATGTAGAATACTTACATCAGTAAGAAATTTTGCATGTTTTCATGGTACTTCACACATGATACAGTGTTCATAATAATTTTGGCTAGGCATTGTGCTACAGAGTATTCATATAAAATCCTGATCCAGTTGCACAACTGTATGGATTGCAACTTCATCTTTTTTTGCAGACAATTTTATGCACCAAACTCAAAGGCATGTGCAGTTGTAGAAAAGTAGACATTTGTAAATTATGTGGATTTTGCTCATGCACATGATACAGCAGGCATTCTGGAACGTGGCGTGTTAGCTACATTAAGTAGGTTCAAATTTGTGGATACGATCAAAGGATGATTTAGATAATTGAAATGGCTGGAGAAAAGGAAAATTGGCAGAATTTTCATTGCACCCAGGCAACATTGTTTTACTCTGCATACAAAATCAAGCAACTCACTTTCTCTGTGGGAGAGATATCTTTCATTTACTAAATTTATATCACTGCACCATCTAAAAGGTCATACTTTCTCTGAACTTACTAGTGCTGGAAACTTGAATGCTCACTCTATTGATGCTCATTCTCTGAATATGGTTTTCTTGTTCAGAGTGATAACCTGTGGCTATGTCAGGACATTATGAAAACCCTGTATATTACAAATACTAGCATGCTCAGAAATCATTAGTTTGCATGATTCACACTGTAACCCTTTCCATTTCACAGATAAAAACATTTATCATAATTTAACTTCCACTGTCAGATCTGCTTGTTAAAAATTTCGTATTCCCATTCTTGTACTTTGTGTTTGTTAGCTATGATATTGCAATTTAAGTGTCATCATGCTCTAAGGTAACAAGTAATTGGATTTATTCAGTAACTATATAAATGCACTTATGAAATATATTTATCCAATGCAAAAATTAATACTGTTCTCAAATATTCAGAAATTTTAGGCTTTATTTCAAAAGTTTTAGGTAGCAAATTATTTTGGTAAGTATACCTGTGGTCAAATTGGAAAGAAAAGCAACCCAAAATAAGCGAAGTTTAGAGAGTTTCTGTTGTTATATTTAAATAGGATTAAACTTCTCGTTATCAATATGATTGTGCAGAATAGCAATGTGGAGTTTTTCTTGTACAGTTTTAATAGGTTTATTTGTTATAGAGTGCCATATGTAAGTACTTCCAAACGTCGGTCAGCACCTTTCCAAATGCACAGTTTTTGTGTATCAGAGTTCTGTGAGCAGTGGTGTAGGAATAATGGTGCAGCTCCCACCTTTTCCCGTGATAACGGGGGATTCAGTGTTCTGATAACTCCGCTTAAAAATAAATGAAAAATTTATCCTTTTTTTAAATATTACAACCGTGGCCGAGTGGTTAGCGCGCTTGGCTACTGATATAAGGGACCGAGGTTCGAGCCCCGGTAAGGCATGGATGTTTGTGTTGTTTTTCTGCTGAGGTCCTGCCATCCTCACAGACCTTCTATGGCGTATGCAAGCAGCTGTTGAGGGTGTATTTTTATTTATGTAACTTGTAATACTAATTCAATTTTTTAAATACTATTACATGTATTGATAATGGTAGCATACATGAATACTTATATTTTTTTCATATTTTTTTTTATTGTATTATTTGTAGGCTGAAGTTGTTATACATGGAAATAAGCAACTGAGCCAGGACTTTATATGAACACCCTTTAGTACAATGCCAGCCAAATTATTATGAATACTGCATTGTGCTCAAAGTACCATGAACGTGCAAAACGATCTTTTAAAATAAATTTTAAAGCGCTTCGTTTAGTAGTTTAATAATTCATTGCAAAAATTATTTATGAAATGTACGTAAAACACAAAAAGTACAAATTAATGCACGTGGTAAAGTTTTGTTATTGATCCCTACCAAACATCTAGTTGTGTTTTTGGGCCCCCACCTTTAAGCATGGATTGCTTACATCCGACACAAAGTTATGTGTGTTCTGAGTGGAAATTTAATGCTGGATTTCAAATCTTTTTACAGATTAGTAATATCATGAATAGATCTTGAATAATGTGATTTTCTTTATAACTCACAGAGCCCTGAAACATAAAAACAGCTCATTTGTAAAAGTGTTGGAAGAATTTTTCGACCAGCTGTAAATTGTATATCATTTTGGTTCACGTAGTAGGAATCTTGAATCTTAGCATTCATCAATGGTGGTTGTGTCATATGTAAATTACTTTTTGCAATGATGATAGGTTGTTTGCTCCATTTTTATGCAGGATTTGTTCGTATTAGTCATTAAATTTGCATGTACTTAAATTTGAAGTAAAAGAGATTTAAGTGAATGATACAAAGTATTGTCCATAGTGTATTTTTACTGCCATACCTAATAGTACATTAATTACATTTTTGTGTATCAAATTGTACTTTTTACACATTTAGAATTATTTTTCTGATGTCATAATGTACTTTGCGTATATGAGGGATGTTGATAAAGTTTTTGTATTTTTTTTTCTCGAGTGAACTGTTCTATTGTGTTAAAATTGTTCAGAGAATCATCGGCACTTCTCTAGGTCTCGATGCATGAATATAATGGACTCCAGTCCCTCATAAATTAAAAAACGTATAAATCCAAAATAAAAGTATCGAATTTGCAAAAAAACTTTCTGGACGCAACATATGTACCGGAATAAGCTATGAGATTGTTACATCAGTCTTTTTGCCCTCATTAACGGACGTTTTAAGGCAATTTTTAGGGGGGTTTTTAATATGGAAAATTTTATACATATCAGGATTTTCCATAGACCTCTGTGCTAAACTGTTAAGTCAGTGGAAAGAGAAATATGAAACTGCTTAAATTCTATCCTTAACCTTTGAAGCAAAATAAAGTTATGGCATTTTTAAAGCTCCATATCATGAATTTGAATGTATTCCTTCAATATTTATTTTAAATGGCATAGAAGCTAGACTATTTAATAACGATATTTTCAGTCATAAGAAACCCATAAGAGATGAAAATCGTTTAAATTTTGTTTCCTACAATCAAACGCGGACATAATTAAAACATTTATTGTGTATAGTTAATGCTTTTATATAATGTGATTAAGTAGTCAAGGGACTGGATTGGACTGAACCAGAACGAACCAAAACGTAGTTTCAGTAAGGTTTTAATTTTGTCCACTTTTTAATTGGTCCTTTTAAAAGGAACTTCGCAAAATATGTGTATATTTGTTTCTTTTTTTTGTCATCGTTTCTGTTCCATATAAAGATTCATCGGTACTTCAATTTTAGCGAGGCCCCGGAAAAGTTGTCTAACTTAATCGATAGATGGCGACACTTGCATGAATTTCAGATTTTGAAACTTGACTTTACATTTGCTTTTTAAAGAAATCAAAAATGTATGAGACACTAGTCCGAATTATAAAAAAAGCCCCCAAATTGTTAGGCAAAGTGAGAAGGAATCAGTAAAGACTTCTCATAGGTTTAACATGGCAGTCTTTACTGATTTGTTCTCACTTGGCTTAAAATTTTTTGGGGCTTTTTTTATAATTCGGACGACTGATTTGGTCGCCACAGTTCAGCAATTGCTGCTAATAATGCGTCAAACACATTATCACGGCCGACGTGATGCCTGAACATGAATTCTGCTAGGTAAGACTCCAAGTGATGGCGAGCCGTACCCCTGTGCTTTTTGTTTCGCCATTTTGCTGATCCCCATAAGCGTTCTATTTTCTGGGTATGAGTGCCAGTCGTACGATCCACAAAGTTGTACTTATGGTTCACCGTAAAGTGACGGAAACTAGCTTCCTCCAGTTCTTTTGTTTTATAACCATTCCAGCAGTCCGTGTAGATCACCGATCCCTCACTAACGTGCTCTTGGATGTTCTCCATGAGGGTTCTCGCAGTTCTGTTTTCTACTTGAACCAAGAAACACTCGTTGTCGTCGCGACAAATGCCACCTAAAATCCACTGTTGCGGCAGTACTCTCCCTGCATTATTCTTCCGCTTTACGAAGAGGGATTCATCAATCTCCACGATTTTATCAGGTCCTCCTATTTTATTGGCTGAATGTCTTATCATGAATTCGGAGCAGACTTCCCTCATGTAATTATTCCAGTCGATGACTGCTGTTTGTCCCATGTTTAATTGTTTGTTGCACCATCGGATTGAAGTGAGTTCCTCGCTCCAACAGTACATGAACCGCAATGCCGTGAGAAAGGATATTCTTGATCCACTAAACCAATTCTCCAAACGAAGACCTTTCTTCTTTTTGCAACCCCTGACATTGCATCTCCAGATGGTATGTTTTCCAACATAAAGTTGCATACTATGGCCATTTTCACAAATCCTTTCAGCGGGCAAAATGCATTTCTCTTGGAAAAAAGCTATAGCATCTTTTTCCGTCGATGGCAGATTGAAAATAGTAAGCATATTAAATGTTTAACAACGAACAGAAATTTCCTTTTCCCGCCAAGGCCGCTATCAATTTAACCGAAATCAAAGACGCTAATTAATCACCAAATTAGCTGGTGCAAGTGTCGCCATCTATCGATTAAGTTAGACAACTTTTCCGGGGCCTCGCTAAAATTTAAGTACCGATCCATCTCTAAGTATGGCCATACATTTTATGGCATCTATTACATAATATTTTTGATTTTTAAGTTAAAACTGTAACACATTTAGTTATATAAATCGAAATTTATTACAATAATGATAGCTAGAACAATTTATGACGTGAATTAATTACGTGAAACTATTGGACAATAACTGATTTTACTTGGTATACTGCTCTAAAATCGACTATTTTTTTTCATCATATATGAGTATATGTTTCATAACTCAGTCAAATGGGGGCATTCTATTGTGGCTAGTAACGTGGTAGCTTATAATCAGAAGTTTAGTTTCACTTCCGACTATTGATATTATCTCCACTCGCTTGCTCCTTATTACTTTTTGATGAAAGCAATGCAGGTGAATAGCTACCATCTGTCAAATAGAGACTTTAAATCATATCCTTATTGCAGTTACCACGTTCACATTTGTGTAAAAAAATACAGCAGCTGATGGCTGATTAACCAAACTGCTAAGATAGGTCAATTTCTGAATTTTCCTCTACGTTAAACTTTGATTAAAAGAGTTAAGATTATTGTATACCATTCTGTCGCCCTGTATATTTGGGGGGCGGGGGTGGCTCAGTCGGTAGCGCGCCAGGCTCGTAATCTGTAGTTCCCAGATTCGAGTCCCAGCTGGGTCAGCGTTGAGATTTATCTCCGCAAAAATTCCCCGCCCTGCCCACGGTCAGTAGGGGACACCGATGGGCTTGGAAAGGCCGCCGTCCGTCGGATGGGACGTTAAGCCGTGGCCCCGTGTGCGGGAGAGCTATACCCTGTGCACGTTAAAGAACACGCTGGATGGCCTTGACGGGAGGCTACCATCTGTCTTCCAACAGCTGTTCCAGTGGGTCCCCTCCCCCAACCTTCTCTGAGCCTTCGGGGTCCTTGTGACTTGGCCATTTAGCCCATGGTGTGCAAAAAAGTGCCGCTCAGAGGTAAAACAACCCAACCCTGTATATTTGGTAAAAATTCAATTGCTGGTCCCAGGCACGTACCCAGAATTTAGTTTCATGGGGGGGGGGGGGAAAGAATATTTCTTTAGTGAAGTTTCCCAGTTACTACAGGAAAGGTTTAAATAATACTCTATATGGAATAATATTTTATATTTGACTTTATTTTTAGTGTCGGGCTTATAATATGAAGCTAGAATAAAATTATACAAAGATAACCGAATTTTCAAAGCAGGTAGACAAGTTTGAGATTTCATATAAGAACGGATTTTCGCCTGATCCCCCCCCCCCCCCGGGTATGCTGGTCTATCAGACATGGTCATAGCACATACGCTGACACTAGACTGAAATGTAAGCCTCTTTAAGAAAGCAATGTTACTACTTGATCTTTTAAAAGACTAAAATTATGTTTATAATTCTAGGGACGGATAATCAGAAGACCTTTGCACCGCAAATAAACCCACTAAACACGGTCAGCGGGGAATATTAAAAGTCTAAAATATATCAGTTTTCCTTCACGTGCTTTAACTGTATAATTTAAGTCTAGTTTTAAATAAACTGTTATATAGTAATAGAAAGTTACTGATTTTCAAATTATTTTTTTTTCCTCATCCACAATATAATACAATGCTCCAGCTTGCTTTCTAAATTTTAATAAAAGGAAATGCTTAAAATAATATGTATGTAATAGCTTGAGTCAATTGTTTGATTGTATATTAGGATTATTAGACACGAAGAAAATTTTTCAGTATATAAACATTTTTAATTTCGTAATTCGTATTATTGAAATGCTCCGGATGTAAATAGCTGATATGTACCGATTTTCAGCTATTGAAATATTGTTAATCTAACTATATAATTCAGTCGAACTTACGGACAGAATCTGATAGTGGTAGTGTCACAATCAGCCGTGTTCTATGCAATCCAGTCGGACTCCTGATATTTTGTAAATACCTTTTAAGTAGCGAAATGCTAATTTCTATGCTGAAATTTCACTAAAAAATAATGTGTGTTTAGGCAATTAAAAATATACGGTAAATTTACTGTTGTAACAGTTGAAATATATGAGTGTCAAAAAGTCGGATGACGACTCAACGCAAAAATTTATTCAGTGTTCCTTATCGTTGTACATTGGTAAATCTAGTACCCTTCGTATTTTGATGTTTACGTTATATATAATCGCACGTTGGAACGTTTCAGTAGAAGCTATTGTAATCATAACATCTGAAGTGAATGAGGCTTTATTGTTTTCTGTATGGCAGCTTATTTCGTCGATAATGTTTAAAGAATTTTGTAAATAATTGTCCAATAATAAGCCTGATTTGTGCAAGTATAATATTTAAGATCTTAGATCTAGTCATGCATTTCTTCTACATGAAGTAATAAATAATATTCAAAGTCTACATTATGTAATTTGTGTCAGTTTCTAGGCTTTGTAACGTTAAAAAAATGCATAAAATAAGAGTGGTTATTTCTGATGAAGGTATTTTTAAATTTCATTGTTTATAAGTGTCTCGTATTCAATTGTGTAAAAAATAAATGTTTGCTGCTATTCCTTTGGATTAATCATTTATTATCTAGTAATATGTTTACATAACTTTAGAGATCGATACACCTAGTATTTAAAGAGCCTAAGTTTGTCAATAATTTCTACGAAGTATTATTTATATGTCCGATATTTAAAAGCTACATTTCTTTTAGCATAGTAATTATTGTGAATTTAAAAATAATAGGGAGACACTCAGGGAGAGGAAAGCCTATCGTTTGCATCCCCCTTCCGTCCGAAATTAAAAATAATCTGAATAAAAACTTAGTCATCATGTGAACCCACGATGATTTCATTATGAATTAAAATAATGTTTTGCAATGGTTAGTCAACTAATGCAAATGTAATAGCTCTAACTTATTTGGCTTCACGAATTCATAATTGAATTCGTGAACTTAGACTTTTATTTACAATTCACTACAGAATAATTGGTGCGGCATGACCTTAATTGTTACGGCATAAAACTCCGTAAATCAAAATTTTTAATAAACTTAAGATAGAAGAACCACTTCAAACAGCTGCTTGCCACAGAGGTCTCACAGGAGCCTGTCAGTTTATACGCCGTATTAGAAGGTCTGGGAGGATTAGCGGGACCTCAGCAGAAAAACATCGCAAACTTCCATGCTTTATTCAGGGCTCGAACCCAGATCCCTTAGATCAGTAGCCAAGCGTGCTAAGCACTCTGTCATGGGACGGATTCTGATCTCATGCTTTCCATCCGATCTTGCTGGAATTTCATGGGGTTGTCAACCATAGTGTCTGGCAAACCTATACACATCAATCTTATGCCCAAAACTGGAATCTGCTCTTCATCTAACATCCAATGCCTCAGAAACTACAAAAAGAAAAAGCTAGAAACCACATAGTACAAAATTTTAAGATTCTGCATTGAGCAATCTCTAACCTGCCCAAATATTTCGCTCCTGGCAGAGACTGGCATCCCCACTATAAAAATCAGATTGCAAGAACAACTTCAAAAGAATTTTCTAAGAATCGCATCCAAACATGAAAAGCATCCATTTTTCACAAAAATCACAGAAAAAAAAAACGGTAGAAAATGTACAAAAATATCCAAAATAAAAAAGAAAACTAAAAGAAAAATTTAATTGATTCTTCAAAACCCCACCTTTGATAATAGAAATTACATATATAAATGCGGAGATCACGGGAATCGCACGCAAAGAACGAAAGTTATAAAAAAAGACATCTAGAGCTAGTAGAAAGACATTTGGAAACATGCAAAGCACAAAAAAATTTCACGGCGTTAGATTAACTAAATATACTAATTACACAGACACAACTTGCTTTGAAACAGACTATTATGGACAATAAAGGAATGAAAAAGTTGTCCTCATAACAGACAGTAAAGCTACTCCTCTGTCTCTACTGCAGGAACCTCACAAAAAATTCTGTAATCAGAATTTCATTCGATGTATTCTGTTCTGTCATCACCTTAAGAATGACAACAGCATCTCTGTCTCTTTCCAGTGGGTGCCAAAGTCACACTGGATTCCACAGAAATGAGACGGCTGACTCACTCACAAAAACCTCAATGTTTCAACAACAGTAGAAAATTGTTACAACCATAATAAATATGAAGAGTTGATAACGCAAACTGCAATGGATAATCTCTAACAAATTTTCACGGAGTTTACCTCAAACTCGTAACCACAGACGGTAGTTGAAAAAATTGATCTGCTACATACAAGAAATTTACCAAGACCATGTGAAAATCATCCGACTCAAGATAGGTCACTGCAGACTCGACAAAATGCTCATTATGATAAAGGCAGAGAACTAAACTACAGCATACAACACTTACATAAAGAATCTTTTTGCCATTTGGAAAAACAATATCAAAAATTCACTCTTGAAAACCTATCAGAAAAAAAAGGCAATTAGATTGGTCACACATCTGTAAGTGCTAAAATTTTTTAAAAATACCAACCTATACTATAGAATGCAAAACTACAATTCAGAACTTGTTTAAAAAATGGATGAAAAGGCTGCAGAACCACCGGGAATTTTAAGGAATATTGTAACAGTGGTTGAACAATCTCCTAAAATCAACTGAAAAAGAAGGGTATTTTTCTCTCTCTCTTTGGCCTAAATTTCGGCTCTGTGCGATTCAAAAATGAACAACTGGGGAAGTTTCCGATTCCAATATCGATAGAAGCTTCTCAAGATTCGATTGCTACTACTACCTATGGTTTCGAGAATGCTAGTAGCCAGAACGGAGTGAAGAAAAGAAATATTGAGCATATAATATTAACCGTATTTTTCAAGACCACTAAAACAGGGGGGAATGTAGGACCCCATTCCGGCTTTAGTCAAACCCCTTCACCACCACCACCTTCCCCCCCCCCCCACCCCCGAGATCCTGAGTTACCAGAAATCGGAAGAAGCCGATGATTCAATTGAAATTCAACAAAAAATACCCTAGATTCCACTGAGCAATGGTTCCCAACCTTTTCGACACGAAGGGGCCCCACTGTGAAGTCTGTGTTTCTATGGATGGACCCTTTTCACGTCATTACTTAATGCATTTTGTATGACTAAAATACAGATCCTTGCAAAGAGGATTCCCTAAAAGTTCCAAGAACGGGCAATGTCTTTATACTATGAAATAAAGTTTGAAGTGGAAAAATCAAGATCAAAGGCAAAAACCACATGCTTGAGAGTTTTCTTGCTAGAACTAACTCCGTTTCAACAAATTAGGAGCTTATTATAGCACCTTTTGCGAGAAATAACTACTTTTTTCTAATGTACATTACTGTATTATTATTACTATGCATAGTTTATGGAAGTGAGCAATTTAAAATACTGTTTTTAAATTTGGATTATTGTAAAATGCACAATGAAGTGTAATTTCTTTTATATATTTATTTGCATACCTGACACACCTTGGTATTTGTTTAGTGACTATAATTTCTTTTTTAGTATATTCGCAACTACAAGAGTTACTGGCATTAACTAGATTGTAGGTCTAATCTGATGCCAACGTCGCTCATAGCCCTTTGCCTCCTATTTTACGCAAAGTATCTAAAGTTTTACCATATTTGTCTCTTTTTAATTCTCACAGTATTTGATCGAATGACACCAAATTTCCCACTTGAGTTCCTCCTGTGTGACCCCGTATTGCGTGGAAAAAACTTCTAATTGCAATGGGACACCTTAATATAATAATGTCTTTGAGAATGTGAAGAATCTAGCAACGGTTTGTGGCTTTTTCGATTAGAGATTGTAAATGGAGGAAGTAGAATTTTTGTCCAAAATACCAATCTCTAATTAGCTATTGAACCTATCGAGTTAATATTTTGCCCTGCACATTCGCTTGATACTCAATCTGCCAAAATTCCGGGTTCCAAGCCTTTTATGAAGAATTAATGCGACCACAGAGATTTCTCATTTTATTATTGTAGATGTAAAATACTTACCATTAGAAGCTCCCTAACGATTTGAGGATTGATCATTTTCACTTGTGAAATCTTGCTTTTCATTGACTTCCTCGGTTAAGTGTAATACGCCTCAATTGGTCAATAAACTTTGGAGGAGACTTGCCACTCCATTCTTTATGTGAAACATAGTATAATTCTTTGTAATTTGAAAAACAATAAACATTTCAATGGAGAAATTCTCTTTTCCAGAAATTCATATG
The DNA here is from genome assembly GCA_038380435.1 of Ryuthela nishihirai. Taxonomy (NCBI): domain Eukaryota; kingdom Metazoa; phylum Arthropoda; class Arachnida; order Araneae; family Heptathelidae; genus Ryuthela; species Ryuthela nishihirai. The sequence goes on along the minus strand of JAWZYU010000028.1, from coordinate 25,760,739 downwards.
CCATCAACAGCCAATCACAAGTTGTAATCAGTTTGAGATAGCCAGTGTTGGCATATAAAATTGACATAATTCCAACCAAAAGCAATAAAAATTAACGTGATGTAATCGCAGTAAATTTACCATTTCCGTTAGAAATTTCTGAAATGTTTCGAGAAGCATGCAGACTTCCATAACTATCTTAGCAGACCACTGGGGAACGAAGTTGGGAACCACTGTTTTAGAGGACACATTTTGTTAATATTGGATAAGAACTCAGGATATTCTGATAGTCAGGTGCTCTAATATCTGCAGATCATGGGTTCCCTCGCACGATTCCTAATCTGCAGTTCCTATGTTTGAGTCCCAACTGTGCCAGCATTGGAGTTTGTGCTAACTGCTAACCTATACTCTCAGTGAAAAGGGGGGTACTGATAGGCTAAGAAAGGTGGTAGTACTTCAGATGGTGTCTTAAGCTGCTAAAGTGCTGGAAGACTTTGACAGAAGACTTGCATCTATCGTTATATGATAAAAACAATACCACAAAAGAATTAAAAATAAAGAGAAGCATTTAATAAATATGACAACACCTTGCCTAGGTAAAAAAATGTTTGAATTACCAATGCACAGACTTCTATAAGCTTTCTTGAAAGTGTCGTGGTTGTGGTCACCTTGCCTTTTGTAGTCGTTAGAGAAGCTCTATGTGTACGATTTCCGTTAGATTTCTGAAATATTAAGGTGCTCTTTTCTGAAATATTAAGTTGGCATGACACCAACGTAGTGCACTCTTCCTATCTGGTAGTAATGGGCAAAATGACCAAAAATTCGATTCTTTTGAATTGACTCACTTAAAAGAGTCGTTCAAAAGATTCCTTTGACTCATTTGATTCTTCGAATGATTCGAATCAGTTGCAAGCCCCGCATTTGCGCGCATTCGTGGCTGAAACTCGTAATATATAGCTGCCAGCTTTGACTTTTCCAAGCGTTCATTGTAAGAAATGTAATGGGAAAGGAGCAGGACTTAGATACATTTGACGGAGGGCAGATAATAAGTACCCAACGTATACTCAATCTTCGAAATTGTCAAAGAACTTGGATTTTCCAGAAATATGAAAAATAAATGAATATCCAGAAATATAAAAATTCTGACAAAAAAAAACAAGCAGCCGGACAAACTGCAAAGGACAACCAGCCTTGAATTATTGTGGGCTTCGCCGTGTGACCTGCATCGTAGAGGCCAGACGTTATCTGAAATCACCTCCCATATGAACGTGGGTTCCAGCTGGGAAGTCAGTGCACAGACTGTGGAATGCTCACTTCATTGTCTCAGCTTCAGGAGCCGCCGACCTATGAGAGTCCCACTTCTAAAGGATGACACTGGTAGATATGATGGTAGAAAGATGACATAGTAGATGACACTGGACTGGGCTCAATGCCTTGCTGGGCTAAAGAATATCGAAACTGGACCATCGAAAATTGGCAACAGATAGCCTGGAGTGATGAATCCTGATTTAAACATCACTCCGATGGGAGACTGAGGGTATGGCACCAACCCCATAAAGTCATGGATCCTGCATGTCAGGTTGGAACAGTACAAGTTGGTAGTGGTTCAGTGATGGCCTAGAGTGTCTTCAGTTGGATGTCTGTGGGACCTTTGGTATGTGTACTGGTGACTCAATGCATCCTGGTACGTAGAACTCATGTCTGACCATTTACACTTATTTATGGCCATCGAGCATCCCAATGGAGATGGTGTCTACAAGCAAGACAACTGTCCATCTCATGGGTCCAGGTTGGCTACTGCATGGTTGCAGGAGCAGTCTGCTGACTTTAAAATAATTAATTGGCTACCTAGAAGCCTAGATTTAAACCCCATCGAAAATCTTTGGGATACCATCGAGCAGAGTGTTGGATCCATGTCCCATCAGCGACCACCTTGAGAGAATTATGGAGAGCTCTGGAGGATGCATGGGTCGCCATACCTGTGGAACATTTACGCAAGCTTGTGGAGTCCTTGACTAATCGTGTGGCGGCCGTTAACAGGGCCAGAGGGATTTCAATACGTTGCTAGATTGCTATCCCTAATTCAGTGGCACTTCAATTTAGTAGGTGAACTCTTTCAAATATAAATAATAAATAAATACCCCCTCAAGCAGCTGCTTGCCACAGAGGTCTGACAGGAGCCTGCCAGTTTATATGCCATAGTAGAAGGTCTGTGAGGATGGCAGGACCTCAGCAGAGAAACAACACACACAACCATGCCTTACCCGGGGCTCGAACCCAGGTCCCTTAGATCAGTAGCCAAGCGTGCTAACCACTCGGCCATGGGACGGCCAACACTCTAATTAATACAGAAAAATTCAATTTTTCTATTTTAACTAAATTATCTTATTTCACCACATTTTTAAAAAAATATACTTTGTAGAAAATTTTTAAAATTTTAGATAAATAACTTCTAATTTTCCCCATTACTAAATCTTTCGCTTTGTGTTCAAAAGCTTTTTAGAGTGCCTTATTTTGATTATTATTAAATTTTTTTGTTAACACGGAGAAATTGAAACACAACTTCAAGAGATTTGTTTAAAATGGTTTCATTTACCGGTTGTTAAAATATCACCTGAGAAAATCTAGCAAGCTATATTATAGAACAATAAACACAAAAAAAAAATATTCAAAGCTTAAAAATAGAAACAGCATTTTTCAACTGCTTTATTGGAAGAAATTACTGCAATAGAATTATGTTCAAATCACAACAACTATTAAAATTGACTTATTTGTTTAGGTCAATTTTTTCTGGCATTTCATTTAGCTATATTTATTACTAATAAACATCATTCATTATGATTCGACTCGTTCGCGAATGAAAGGAGTCAAAGGATTCATTTGAGCCAGCATAGTCAGTACGGCGGATTCGTTCATTCTGGTTCGAGTCGTTCGCGAACGAAAGGAGTCAAAGTATTCTTTTGAGTCAGTGAGGTCAATTCGTTCAGTCTGATTCTTTCGGTTCCTTCGGACAGAACTTTGTATGAGAAAAAAGGTGATTTTGAACTGCAATAATTTTTGCTTCTGTAGAGTTCTATTTTTTGGGGTGGGCCTATGCACTGCCAAAGTCACACGTTTTCATTTGACATATAACTCTCTCCAAACTTTTGTGTTCAAAAGATACAAGAGAGAAATCGTTTGAACACCTCATCCCCCCCACTATATTTTTTTTTCAGGGAGGAAGGGGAAAGTATGGGGTAAATTTTTTGCAAATACGAAAGTTATTTATTTTATTAAATTATAAGCTTAATTATAATATGACATATATTATTTAATTCGTAAATTTATTATAATATATATTTATAAAATATGTTATTTAATTTTATAACATGTATAATACACTGCACGACATTGAAATTGCCCCACCAAGAAGGATTTAGTATTGTTTTACCTCTGAGTGGCACTTTTTTGCACACCATGGGCTAAATGGCCAGATCACATGGACCCCGAAGGTTGGGGAAGGGGACCCACTGGAACAACTGTTGGGAGACAGATGGTAGCCTCCCGTCAAGGCCATCCAGCCTGCTCTTTAATATGCACTGGGTAGGCTCTCCCGCACACGGAAACACTTCTTAATGTCCCATCGAATGGATGGTGGCCTTTGCAAGACCATCGGTGTTCCCTACTGACTGTGGGCAAGGCGGGAAGTTTTTCTGCCACCCAGAAGTAGTGAGGGGATAGGGATGAAATGTAACACATACATAGTAATACATATTGGCATTCCATGATTTAATTTGCAGCGACTTACAGTGGTTAGAAGATGAGATAATGCAGCGAATTACAGCGGTTAGAAGATGAGATAATGCAGCACAATGTGACTGCCTCAGTAGGTGGTTGTACCGCCATGAACAGCAATACAGTATGGCATGCCCCGCACTGGCAAATCTGCACCAGCCTATCCATCGACTGTAATGCTGTAGGGCATTACAGTCGATGGATATGGTCCTGAGGAATTGCGCACCAAGCAATGTTGGCTTGCTCCCACAATTCGAGATTCTGTGCCATCCTGTGAGAGAATTGCACATATCGTCCAATGTGCTCCTGCAAATTTTCTATTGGGATAAATCTGGAGATTGTGCTGGCCCTGCCAATACTTGAACATGTTACAGCATTGTCTGGAGACCCTAGCGGTGTCTACACAGGCATTGCCATGCTGGAAAATGGGCTGCTGCATGCCTCTCAGGAATAGTAACAAAACGGGCTGCAGAACCACGCTAATGTATTGTGCAGCTGTCAGTGTTCCCATGACGGGGACAAGAGGTGATCTGCTGTCATATCCAATAGCACCCCATATCATTATGCCTGGCTGATGGGCGGTGTGCCAGTCGCGAACCAAAGATGGATTCTTCCTCTCGCCAGGTCATCGCTATACATGGATCTGTCGATCGTCAGCACCCAGGCAGAAACGGGATTCAACACTAAACATAGTGTTCCATTTGTGACCCCAGTTTGCACGACATCGGCACCAAGCCAGACGAGCACTGTGATGGTTTGCAGTCAATGGCAGTTGATGTAACAGTTGCCTAGTGTGCAGGTGTGCCTCATGCAATCTTTGGTTTAAAATTCAGGTCGTTATGGGAACGTCCATGGCTGCTGACACAGCCCGTAGAATATCGCCTGCAGTTCTCTGTGGTGACGAACGAGCATGTCAAACAATGCGCTTATGTTGTTGTCTGCCAGAAGGTACCACTCCTTTTGCAACACACGCTAGAACCTTCTTTTCGCCACTGTTGCCAACAGTATCCAACAGTTCGTGCATCCCGATAACAATGGGCAGCAACACGATGTGTAGTTCATCCAGCTTCACATAGGCCTATAATTCATCTCTCAAAAGCATCCAAATGGCAATAAACCTGCCGACAGCATATACCAGGCATTTTCAGCCTTCGCTGAACAATTTCCAAGTAGAACCACCTAATCTCAATCGTTTGCATGACTGTTGTGCATACACACAATACCATCCCTATTCCTTCTTGCATCTTTTATCTCTTGAGCCACACATGTCATTGGCTCCAGATTATCATCATTTGCATATCTCAACTGCGCACACCCACCATTCTGTTTGCATGTTTGTACAACATGTCCTTCTGGGTGGGGCACTTTCAACGTCGAGAAGTGTATAAATATATTATATTCTCCACGCCTCAAGATTTTGTTTGGTAAAAAACTCGTTACGACCGGCCACCAGATTGGGAAGATATGATTGACTACTGATATTTTTTTTTTCACAAAATACCGAACCTTAAATTGGTAAAATACAAGATAGGCAAAAAATATTCAATTTTGTATTACTGAAGCAAATCAAAAGCCTACGTGTTGACCTTTACAATATTTTTTATGTATTATTTTTATTTATTTTTTTCTTTTAACTGCATTAATCATTCAGTCAATTCAGCTGATTAGTCATTTCGAATCATTTGCGAAGGAATCAGAAGAATCGTTTGCAAAGAGAATCGGAGGAATCAGAAGAGTCGTTTGCAAAAAGAATCAGAAGAATCTTTGCAAAAAGAATCGGAGGAATGAGAGGGGTCGTTTGTGAAAAGAATCACAGAAATCAAAAGAATCATTTGGGCGAATGCAAACGATTCTGTCATTCCGAATCATTTACGTTAATTACCAATATTTTATTTTATTATTTTTTCATAACTACAAATATTTCATGGTGAGGTCAATGATACAAAAAATCTATATTTCATAGTGATCAGAAAGGAGTCATGAACGTTGTCATGTTCAAAATGAATGACTCACATCACTGATTCATTCATTTTGAACAAAACGTTCACGAACGACTCATCACTACAATCTGGTGAGTTGATGCTCTTAATTGTGGCGGTGACTCTGCAGCTAGGAGCGTTAAGCAGTGGCATTAGAAAGTCTGTGCTGAAGACAAAGACATGGCTTGGACTCATGCGCTTGAACTCCTCAGGACGTAGCCAGCCGTCCATCCCATACTACAGTACTCCATGGCCCCCCATATTTGTTTCAAACCTCATCTGGTTATTCGACTGTTTTCACATAAAAAAGTAAAAGCACTGGCTTTGAAATCTGTCGATTTGTGGCCAGTCCTCAGCTACGCATATATACATCTGCTGCAGTGATGGCTAGCATACTGAGCCAACTGCCATAGGGTACATGTAACCCAATCACACGCTGTGCAAACAAGTTATCTAACCCTTTACAGCCTCACTATTCATATCACATCGCCTGATTAGTTGTGAACCAGCCTATAAAATATAATCATCAGAAGAGAACTTAACTATTTTGCAAACCATTTCCTTATAAGGAGCACTGTGAATAGCAGTCTCATCTTCTACTGACATTTCCTTCCTCATTTTCATAATTACCCATCTTACAAATTAATATTTACCCTCCATTACTTTCTGTCTGATTATACATATTCTCTAATGACTCCAACTCTTTGTGAAGTTCACTGACATGCATATTAATTTTATCACTACTGGTAAAAGACCCTAGTTTACCGTCTAGAGCGCTGGAACCACTGGCTGGGATAGGCTTTCTACAGGTAGCGGCTTCTCACGATATGTGGCAGAGTAAGAGAAGGGTCGCGGCACGCACGCCGTACGGCGTGTCGGGTGATGTTTTCGTGTAGTCTAAATTTATGTTCTATTTTAATTAATTTCTATTTTCATCATCATCATCATCATCCTCAAGCAGCCATGGGCTACGGAGGTCCAACCAGACCGTGCAATTTAGTTCTCCAAGCAAGTCTATCCTGAGCTACATCTACTGCATCCGGCCACTGCACACCAATTCTAACAAGGTCCTGTTTGACATTGTCTGCCCACCGCATCCTAGATCTCCCCCTCCTTCTGAGGCCTTTAGGCACACTGTTCATAACCCTATTCGCCAATCTATAATTATTCATACGGGCAACATGGCCAAACCAACTGAGTCTCTCTCTGCACAATATGCTGCTTAAAGGAGGTTGCAAACTCCTTTGCCTAATCTCACCATTAGTTACAAAGTTGAACCACCTAATGCCCAAGATACTGCGTAAGTATCTGGAATCAAAAGCATCTAGTTTCCTGTTATCTTGTTTACAAAGTGTCCAAGTTTCACTACCATAACTAACCCTAGAAAGAACCAAACTATTATACAGTCTAATTTTAGTCTTTAGGTGTATATGCCTATTTCTCCACACTCTCCATAGGTTCTTAAAAGTCCCGGCAGCAATCCCTATTCGTCTGTTAATCTCATGCCGCACATCACCATTATCTGTTACATAGCTCCCAAGATAATTAAACTGTGACACCTGCTCAAGACTGCAACCATTCAGATGAACTGAATCACAGCCTGCCTGACCAATTTTCATCACTTTAGTTTTCTCTCTGTTTATAACCAAACCTACTCTACTACCAGTCTCATCAACAGCTCGAATGAAAGAGTTCATATCATCAACATCATTTACCAAAAGAGCTAAATCATCAGCATAATCTAAATCAGAAATTTTCGTATCTCCAGCCCATTTAAGGCCAAAATCTTTCCCTTGAAGTGAATTTCGCATAACATAATCAATAATCAAGCTAAAGAGAAAAGGAGACAAAATGCACCCTTGTCGAACACCAGAAGTAATGCTAAACCAATTGCTACAAGTCTTACCAACTCTCACACCCGACTCAGTGTTATAATAGAGCTTTCGTAATGTTAACTAACTTGTCTGGTATACCATATGATCTCACAATAAACCACAAATTATGACGATCAACAGACTCGAAAGCCTTTTTGAAATCAACAAAGCTAGCAACCAAAGGTTTCTGAAACTCTAAACATTTCTCAAGAATCTGCCTAAGTGAAAATATCTGATTCACACATCCCCTACCACTTCTGAATCCACATTGCTCATCACGCAATTGACTGTCAACCAGATTCTTAATTCTATTAAGCACAATCATGGAAAGAACTTTACCTGGAACAGAGAGTAGGCTGATACCCCTATAGTTATCACAAGAACTGCGATCACCTTTTTTGAAAATAGGGATAACAATAGCTCTGGTAAAATCCTTAGGAACCATGCCTTTATCATAAAAGATATTCAGAATTTCAATCATCCAAGTGGTAACCGAAACATTCCCAGCTATAAGCATTTCCGTAGTAATTTCATCTAACCCTGGGGATTTGTGAAGTTTAAGTTTAGAAATAGCCAAAATAACTTCAGATTGTGTTAGAGGGCCAACATTAAAGCCACCAATGCATCTATCATCATTGCAAACAATGGGAGTAGAACTAACTACATTGTTTAGAACATCACTGAAATGCTCAGCCCACCTAGCCATGACAGAATCCTCACCTTCTATAACCTTACCTTGTTTATCCTTCAATCCCTGTATACCTGTCCGTTTTCTACCACACAAAACATTAACTATCTGGTACAGCTCTCTGCTGTTGTGCTGTCTAACTGCTTCCTCGGCTTTGTCAGCCAAACCATCAAGCCAAAGATTTTTATCAGCAGCTAACTGATCCTTTACAAGTTTATTAAGGTCTCTGTAATGCTTTCTATTAGGACTAGTAGGGTATTGATTAAGGGCATTCCTGCAGTTCTTTCTTTCCGAAATAATCTCAAGTGCCTTATCACTCAGATAATTCTGACTCTTCTGCTCCTTTTTTCCTAAAAGAGTACTGTTAGTGTCCAAAAAAGCCTGTTTAAAATGATCCCATTCTTCCTCAACTTCAGTAGTAAGCAAACCATGACTGTCATAATGACTAAGTAACCTATCTTGGTAAGCTTTGGCTATAACTGGATCTTTCAGAGCTTCAGTATTAAAAGTAAATTTTTTAACCCTAGCACAACACTTTTTAAGTTTAAGTTGCAACACACTTTTAACAAGGTAATGGTCAGATCCAATTTCAGCTCCCCTATATGCCCTGGTATTCCTAACAGAACTAGCCTATTTGCTGTTAATTAATATGTTATCAATCATATTCTTATGCAGCCCATCAGGTGAAACCCATGTGTACTTATGTATTTCACGGTGTTTGTAATAAGTGTTAGTTATTCTGAATCCATTGAGTTTACTTACCTGTAGGAGACATTGCCCATTGCCATTGCAGCTACCAATACCAAAAGGGCCTATTACTCCTCCCCAAAGGTCAGAGTCAGTACCAACTTTGGCATTGAAGTCACCAAGAACAAGGGTAATATCTCCTTTCTTGACAGAATTCAAAATATCCTGAAGTTGTTCATAAAACCTATCCTTCTCATCCTCATCGGCATCCTCAGTGGGGGCATAACAGCAGATAACATTCAAGTCTTTAATTGCGCTTGTCTGAATTTTTGCAGTAAAAAACCTTTCATTAATGCACTCATATCCTAGAAGAGCATCGCTAGCGTGTCTGCTGAGAAGAAGACCCACGCCTTGGTGATGCTTATTGTCGTCTCTCCCTGAAAAGAGAAATTTAAGATTATTTTTAAGAATCTGACCTTTATCTGTCCATCTGGTCTCTTGCAAGCCGAGAATATCTAAATTATAACGGTGGAATTCTTGTGTGAGGACATCAAGAGAAAAAGCTCTGTGCAGAGTCCTCACATTCCAACTACCTATGGAGAGAAAATGGTTAGTGGGATGTTTAAAGAAACTATGTTTATTGAGAGAGGGAATGCCGACAATATCAAACAGCCCCTTAATCGCAGACATGGGGCAAAGACCCGTTCCCCCACTACTAAAGGCTGAAGCCATCTACACTGGAACTTCCTCCAATGTAGAATTTGACGATGCCAATAGAAGCAAAGAGTTCAGGTGCCTGCGATGACTTCTGCTCAGGATTATCCACCAGCTGATAAACATATCCTGTGAATCTATTCACTTGGGGCTGTCAACCCACAAACAAACAGAAAACGCAGCGGAAGATTTTCCCTCCACAGAAGCCCACCAGTGCAGCAAAATCAGGATCCATAATCAAGCTCAGAGCCATATATCTGTCCTTTCCAGTAGGTTTACATGGTCAGCACCAGGACCCTGTGTGGTTGACCACTCCTCAGCAGGGCAGAAAAAAAAGAAAAGTAGCCATAGTTGTCCAGATCAATAGGCCACACTAATCTGGCAGCCCTCCCCTTCCGTTCACTTCCACACGAGAGTATCTCTTTTGAAAGTTACTAACGGTCCGCACCACGAGAAGGCGGGGTCGGACATTAGGTGCTAGGCCTGGCCGGTTCTATGCATCATCACAGGGGATTGGTGCATAGCTCTCCTTCCAGTGACTACCTAGCTACCATTTACAGACCTTTCTATTTTACTAAATTTAAATTATATTTTAATTTACCAATGTGGCGGCTTCCAATTAATGAAACGTTAATTAATATCATAAACAAACTATGCGCCATAAATTAAGAACTAATAGAACAAGTAGGATAATTAAATAATTCAGGATGAAATAAAGGTTAAAATGCTAGCAATTTACCTAATACGTTTGAAATCACTCAGAGTTGGATTTCCTGAAATCAACTTGTGCAGTAAATGGGATACTATTGCCATAATAATTTAAGTACAAACAATTTTCGTAACGAATAAATATGCGAGTTAACTTAAGTTGAACACAATTTCGATCTTCGAACATATCAATGTAGGATAGAACTGCGATAAACTCTCTTTTTGCCTCCCATCAGTTGCTAAACATGTAAATAAAATAAAATAAATACCCCCTCAAGCAGCTGCTTGCCACAGAGGTCTGACAGGAGCCTGTCAGTTTATATGCCATAGTAGAAGGTCTGTGAGGATGGCAGGACCTCAGCAGAAAAACGACACACACACATCCATGCCTTAACCCGGGGCTCGAACCCAGGTCCCTTAGATCAGTAGCCAAGCGTGCTAACCACTCGGCCATGGGTAAGCTTCAACGAAGTTTGCAATATGCAATCTGTTCTATCTATGATCGTAGGTTGTTCCTCCCTTTATGTATAATTATAAATTAAAAATATTGTCCCTAGATTTGAGCGGAACCTTAGTGTTCTTGATGTGACCGATTTATCATTTGTGAAGGAAAAATACTGTTTTTTTCCTGTCACAGTTGTCCGGTGAAATGGTATTAAATCTATTATTTTTCACTTATTTCCCATCCTGGATATTGACATTTGAAAAATTTTACTATTTATATGTGAATTTTTGCAACACCTACCACGAGCGCTACTAGTTGTCTTTCAATTTCTCGTGACACAGCATCTTTTATGTCAATTGACCAGCTGGTTATGTTTTGTTACCTGACATCAATTCTGCATAGTAACGCTAAAACCAATGTGGCGGCTTCCAGTGGCTTCTGAATCACCATAGTTTTCATCAGCTTCCTGTTGCAAACGTTGTTGTCTGTTTTCCGTAGCAAATTTAACTTTAGTGTTTACTGTTTTTTGGAAGATGGACGACCAAACTTTCCGTCTTGGTTTTAAGCCCCAAAAGGAACTTGTGTACAATAAACTTTTACCATATTTTGGTAAACTAGACGAAGAATCACAGAGTTTTCTTGCAGAAATTAAAGCTAATTTAGGCAAAGCAATATTGTGTCATGAAATTATACCTGGATCCATGGATTGGACAATTCAGTTAGCAAAGTAAGTGTTATGCATTAAAATGAAGATCTTATTTCCTTTTAAGCATTTCAGATGTAAATATTATAAGAAAAGGATTATTGTGTATCATGTATGTTTTATTCTTGATGACATAGCTAAGAGGACAGTTATAAAGTAAAAATGCACATCAGTAACTTTTCCCGTTCATTTTTCAGAGGGGATTCTATTATTTTTTTTTTGTTAGCATTTCAGAAGACACAGGTTCCCTTCCCCCCAAGAAAAAATTTTAGGGTGTAAAGATTTGAGTAGGTTTCGAAATCTGTTTTTTAGTTTTGGCATATAACATGCCATTAAAATTGTACAGACACCTTGTTTGGATTCCAAAGCAAGTAGACAAGTTTGAGAATTCACAAAAAGACTACAAGATTTCAGGGTGAGGGTCTGGAACCCCTGGACCTTCCCCCCCAGGGTATGCCCTTATACACAGGGCTGACTCAAGAAGGTGTGCAAGGTAAGCACTGCATCAGGGCACCTTCTCCAAAGAGGTTTCTTTGACAACATGATGCCTGTAAAATCTCTGAAAAAGAGCAGCAAAAATGTTTGCATTGGGGTGCAAGTGCAAACATAATGTGTTTCAGCTGGTCCTGCTTGTATGGCATATATATATATACAAAACTTCAGATTGCATGGACTACATTTATGCAGGATTGAATAATAATTGTCTTCACAAAGATTAAAAAAAAATTCGTAGTAAAGTAACATATTAAACACGCTTGAGTATTTTTGTGATGATTTGAGGTGGCATGTTCACTGTATGTTCATTACTAATAATATGTACTTGAACATACAGTAAATGGCAATGTTATTAAGTAATTCACTTGCTGCATTATAAAGGAACATTCGGGAACATTGTATTACATATACATAATTAAATAATCCACATGTTGCATTAGAAAAGCAAGAGAAGATTGTCCCTTTAGTGAATTAATAAAGTTTGGGTAGAATGTAAAGTGTACTAATTTTAATTCATTAGAAGGAGTGTTCAGTTCTGGTGGCTTCTTGTATTTTGGCCATTGAGGTAGTAAGGGCATCTCCCCCTCTTTCCATGTCTTAGCATAGGTTGCTAGTGTAGCCGCGGAGAATGCCGGTAGTCATGTTATTCCTACTCAGAAAGCCGCGCACTACACTTCAGTTGCAATATATCCGAATATTTTGTGCTAATACTGCTCAATAAAATTGCATTGTTTCATGTATGAAAAAAGATTCTTATTCAGCATTAAAAGGTGATTGAACCCCTTTGATCAAATTTGCATACTATTTCTATAATTGTTGCCAAATAAAATCAATTTTTTTATGTGGTAGGTCAATATTTTTTTTATAGTGATCAAAAAAATACTTTTTTTGGCTTTGGTTTTGATTCACTTTTGTTTTTAAACACAGTTATTTAACCCCACTTAAGATTAGTCAGCAAATTACATATCAAATGAAAGCTAAATAGGGATTGATTGTAGAATTATATCCAGTGCAGTAAGAAGTAAGAAAGGGAAATAGGAATAAAAAATTATTAAACTTATTTATATTTCATGTTATTGCTGTGGAGCTAGAGTTGGTACATTTTTAATGACTCCAACCTCAATATAAATTTTAATAAAATATGTTTTTGTGTGTGACATTACTGGCAGCTATCGTGGTTAAACCACTTGAATAATAAACATGCTGTTTTCAATTGCAGACACTAATGCCATTAATTGATTATTTCTTTTCAGAAAATATTTTTGATTTTTAATGCTTATTTCATTTTGAGTTATTTCTAAATTTCATAAGTTTTGAAATTTCAAATCTAAAACCTCTCACAATGGCAAAGAGAGTTCCAATGAAGTCTGCAGTTTTTGACTATTTTACAATAACCACAGATGGGAAACATTTCATGTGCCAGTGTACAATAGATGATGATAATGGTAAAAAATTATGTCAAACCAAAAACAGTGGTTTTAGTAGCTGTGGTAAAAATGCACCAACCAGAGCATCAAATTTAAAAAGACATTTGCAGCATTTCCACCCCAAAATTTTTGAAGTTGTCATTGAGCAAGGTAGTAATAAAAGCCTTCCAAGTACTTCAAGTTAACAAAAGATCAGGTATCTTGATGACAAGCACTATTCACAAGATTCTTTATTACAAAGTTACTATAACAATGACCACAGAAAAGTTCAAGAAGCACATCATTGAACTGCTGGTAAGAAATGGTGTAGCCTTATCTTTATTTTCACAACCAGCCTTTCTAGGCCTAAATGGAGAAATGGCCAAGAAACTTGGAGTTTCTCTGGAAAGACAGAGTATCAAAAAAATTATAGTTGAAGAAGCCACAAATAAAAAGGAAGAACTTCAAAGAACTCTTAAGCGATGCTTCATGTTTATTAAAATGGATACAGCCATGTATTGTAGAGTTAACTATTTCGCCGTCAATGCTAGATTTGTTGATGAAAACAATAAAATGGTGACTTGGACATTGGGAGTAAAGGACATTAAGGTGCATCATGGCAGCAACTATTTTCAGAAGTTAGTGGAAGAAGTTTTACAAGATTTTGAAATTAAGAAAGAGCAAATTTTATGTATTATCACAGATAATGCTTCAAATATGTTAAGCACGACAGAAAAGCTGAATAAAGTTGATGAAGGAAAAGAGGCCCATGAAGATTGCATTCCTGAGGCTGAAACTGATTCTCAAACAGCACAAATGGAACAGAGCGAGCCAGAGTCAGATAGAAAAATAATTGAGGAGTCGGAGTTGGATTTTGAGTTTTTGTATGCTGACTCAACAGCCCTGCTACTGACCACTCAGTTGCAATTGAAATGAGTAAAAGTACCTAACATGTAAAGTTTGTTGGGTACTTTTACTCATTTCTAGTTATAACTGTGATTTCTGCTTATCCAATAGTAGTTGCTATTGGATAAGCAGAAAGTTTCCTAACCACTATGCCAGTTAAAGCGTAATATTATAAAAGTAAAAGCATATGGTAAATATATATTATCAAGTACTCTTTTGAATTTGAACCTTCCAGTTGTCAGTAAAAGTGCAGTTAACTGCAACTAAAAAGAGAGCATTAATCCCTTGTGTATCTGTATCTGAAATGATAGATAAACAGTTGTCAGTTATCATAATAGCACCTACTTATCTGTGCTATCATATTGTATATGACAGAGTCTAAATACAATAATATTACAAGTAGCAAAATATGTTGTTATTATCTTGAAATTAGGCTAGTCAAAAGCAAAAATTAGTCAACACAAAACTAGTCAAACACAAACCAGACAAAACCATTCAAGCATGTTTTTTTTTGTGGGCAACCTTATTCCTGCTGCACACAGGATGGTTGGGTGGAGCATTGGGTTAAAATTAAGAAAATAATGCGTTAATTAGGGCAAGTTGTTGCATAATGACAAGTACAAAACCCTCCACAAAACTCGGATTTGACTTCATTTAGTTGTTATTAAAAGTATTCAAATATGAGTTTTGTACTATGCCTATTACATTTGATGAGCACACTGTTGCTGTCACATAAAAAAAGAGGTGTTAGGGAGGTTAGCTGAGTTGGTAGCATGCCAACTCTTAAATATTTACTTCCTATGTTTCTCTGTTCCATCTGTGCCAGCAGGGTTGCTACAAGGGGTGGTTGAATTGCGCAATATCCTGGAGTGCCACAGCACAGAATGCACTGAAGGTACCCATACCATTTTTTATTCAGAGTCATTATAAAAGAATATCCATATTTTATTAAATAAGTAACAAAAGTAGTTTTGTGTACAAAATGTCAAGAAATTCTCATTAGTTGCATTTTATGTTCAACAGACTTCAGTGTCGGGGCCATTGATATTATTGTTATATTCAACTTCACAACAACTTGTACAATACTTCTGTGCATACTTGACTTAGCATATCAAGTGTAACAGTTGCAGTGATTCTTTCCTTTATGCAATTTAAAAAACTTCTTGCTCAGAAATTAATTTACTTAAAGTTCTCTATTGTTGAGCAATAAAATTTTAAAGTTTATCTTTTGAACTATTTGCATATTAAAAGTTTTTAAAAACTCTTTGCTCCTAAAAACTTTTAATATGCAAATAGTTTAAAGGATGAACTTGAAAATTTTAATGCTCAATGACAGAGAATTTTAAGTTACTTTAATTCCCTTTAAATGCTCTAAATTATAAAGTTTTTTGGAATAAACAGTGTTTTTAATGTGTCCTCAAAAATTGAAATCCATTGATGTCAAGTTGAGACTTATGGATGACAAAATTGATTCATCTCTACCAACCACTGATTTTAAAATTTGCAAGCTGTTGATGAAACAGTATTTGCCAATGAAAAGAGCAAGATTTGGAATAAAACTGTTTTTGTTATGTGAGTCAGAATCAGCTTATTCTTGGGATGTCTTTATATACACTTTTGCAAGAGGAGAAAGTAAAGATGTATGTAATACTAATACTCAGGCAGTCAGTCAGTCAGTCAGTCAGTCATAAATTGGTTACAAAACTTGTCAAATGCTCTGAGTTAAGTGGAAAAGTTTGCACCTTATACATGAATCAATGGTTTTTTTAGCCCCATATTGCAATATGAGCTGGAACAAACTGGTTTTGGTGTGCATGTGTGGGACAGTAGATCCACAATGAAAGGAAATGCCTAAAAATCCAACCAGCATTAAGGTAGAAAAAGGTGGAACTGTATCTTAAGTACCTAATCATCTATGTGTAGTGAAATAGCATGACAAGAAAAAGGTATAGTTACTAACAAAAATATGTGATACATTGGTTGGCATGAAAACTGTCTGAATATTTAGAAAAACTGCTGCAGTTGTTAATTACAACGGAAACATTGGAGAAGTAGACAAACTTGATCAATACATGAAACAGCATGAATGAATGCATTCATTGTTTGCACAAAATTTAATAACAACAAATGAACTCTGCTGCAATATTAGTATGAAGTAGTGAAATGTTGGAAAAGTATTCCAATAAGCAGTAAATGGAGCCAAAGTAGAAGAAAACCAAAAACTAAACATCATCTCATCTGGCAGAAAGGTACTTTCCTACACACTTTCCTCCCTGAGTTTTAAAAAAAGTTCCCTAGCAGAATTTACAGAGAGGATGTAAGAAGTGTGGCAATATTCCACTTCATCCAGAAAATTGTTTTGAAACTTATTATGATACCAAACAATAAAATTTTGTAACAGAGTGAGAAAAGTGTGAAGAAATATGATTGTACATTTTTTTTCTGTACATATCTAAACAAACTGAAACATTCGATAACAATTGTATCAAGAAAACATTTGACACTAACACAAATTTATCAGAAAGTATGTCTCTTAAAAAGAAATCTAATACTGAAGTAATTAAAAGTGATGAAAGGCAGTACAGTTCCCAAAGAACTTTGATGCAAGTTTTTATTTTACCTATATATATTGCAATTTTGGAAGTTTTTAAAACTTGACTTTGAAGATTAAAATTTTTATATAATAACATGATTGGTTTTGTCAGTTGCTTTAGGATGCGGTTTTTGAAGTTTCTTATGGTGAAAACACTTTAGAAATAACCTAGCACTTTAAGGGTGATGGTGAAAGGAGCAGATTGGAATGGATAATAGTAAGTTGAACCAGGTAACAAAAATAAGAGAGCTTGGGAATGTCTGCATCATAGGCTGATTGATAGATGATTTATTCTATTGATCTATGATTTATGAGAACTATCAAAGTATCAACTGTTGCATCTCAGTCTCCCCAGTTACCATTCACTCTGTATACTTATAATGTACAACATTCATTTGAAGATTTCCTTGAGTAGTGAATTACAGAATGCAAATAGCAGTTTATTAGTTGTTTCAAAACCTTCTTTAAAGTGCTTCTAAATATACTTGATACACTGATATAGAATTAAAAATTCTATATTTAGATACTGGAAGATTAAGGACAATAATAGAATATTTAATATACCTACAACTGATATTTTGTGTCAGTACATCTGCAGATTCTTTGGAGAAATATTATGGACTATCTTAACTCTTTTTTTTACAAACAGGGATTAGCTCAGTTGGTAGTGTGCCAAGCTCATAATTTGATATTGCCAAGTTTGAGTCCCATCTGTGCCTACTTTTGTGGTTTTTTCTATTAATTCCAATTATGTTCTCAGAGAGAGGAGGGATACCTGTAATCTTGGAAAGGTTGCCATTCATTGGATGAGATAATCATCCATAATGCTATGTGCAGGAGAGCCATACCTTGTGCAATTGAAGACCATGCTGGAAGTTTGATGGGAAGCTTCCATCCATCTTCTAAGAGCTGTCCAGTTAATACTCTTCTCCATTTTCTATTAGCCTTTGGAGTCTTTGTGAGCTGCCTATTTAGTCCATTGCATGCAAAAACAGTGCTGCTCAGAGGTAAAACAACCCAACCCTCCCCTTGTCTTAATTCTTTTATAAATCAAGTGAAGATTTTTATGCCTTCAAACATTATATCTGGTTTTCAGAAATTGACCTCAAGTTGCTTAAATGAAGCAATGGAATTAACACTTAAGTGCCTAGTTTCTTACAATGAATGCAATTGTGGCTAAGCAATTTTAAACTTCTTTTCAGCAGGAAAGTAGCTGAACTTTAAAGCTTTATCCTGCAGGGACTAACAGATATGTATAGGTCATGTTAAGTACAAAATGAAAGATAATTTAATTTTGAATAATAACATTATAGAAATTAAAATTAAAATAAAGTATCTTAAGCCTAAATTTTTTAGTAAAAAAAAAGTTAACTACCTTGGTTACTTTAATGATTAATGGAATAAGATTGGCCCAAAGGTGGCCAATCTTATATCATATACATCATCTGTTGATAGCATGCCTCCTGATATTTTTGCTCATTCAAATTCAGTTTGTCTTGGATGGTGGTGGAATGCAACATGTTTCCAATATAATATGTGACACATTGCAGAAAGAGGTTGGCCACCCCTGTGTTAACCTCTAAACATGTTCTAATACCAAACTTTGATATATTTCAAGCAGAGTAGATTAAATATGAAAGTGGATCATTTAATTAGTGGACTGCCATCACCAACAATTAGCAGCTTTTGTATGAATTAATACATGATATAGGGCATCACAATAACTCTTCGAGGGCACAAAGCTTTATGTGCAAATTTAACCATGTTGCAATAGTAATAGCAGAACAGTATGTAGTCAAACTCTGTCATTTTTTTGCTTTGAAAAGGTGCGAATTTTTTTGCAGGCTATGACTGATCTTGAAATCTGAGCTGCAGTATACTATATGTTACTGTATTCAGCAAGGCTTAGGTGGTGCACAATCTCAGAAATGACTAAAGTGTATGAAGAACAGTGCTTGTTTTACTAGATCTTAGGTTGTCCTCCACAGGATTTCACCTGTCCATGAAACATTTGTCACCACTTTAAAATCAGGCTTCATTTCAAGCTCTGTTCTCCATACATTTCAGTTATTTCTGCAACTATGCACCATTTAAGCCTTGCTGAACACACTAACATAATCACACACACAAAATGAACCTTTCTAAAAGCAAGAAAACAATAGACTTAACTGCATACTGTTCTGTTGTTACTTGCAGTCATATGCAATGTGTTTGAACTTGCACACACTGCACCATGCCCTTAAGAATCACTGTTGCCACATCTGTGTTAACTGATATGAATGCTGATTGTTAGTGATGGCAGTCCATGAATTAAATGAACCACCAACATAGAAAGCAAACTGGAAAAGTATTCACAAATCTTTCATCTTGTTTTAGAAATCTACACACTGGCATCTAATGAATTTCCCTTCCTAATATTCAGTATCTTCTTTTAATATTAATAGCATTATCTGTATCTGCTGTCTCAGCAATACTTTCTGTAACTTGAAAATGACTAAAAACCTATTCAAGGAACAGTACAGGGCAAAAACTAGATTAGCTTAATGAGGGTTGAAACTAGAGGCATGTGAATATCAAGCTTTGAGACTGCCTAGTTGACATTGTGACATTTCTTAGGTAACTGCCCTGCTTCGTGTTACCAAAGAGATAACACTACAGTTCTAAGATTGCAATGCTATCATTTGTTATTGCAAATGAGTTTTTTTTAATAGGATTATGGTCAATGAATTTTTTAACAGGATTTAATATTACTCTTCCAAATAAATATTATTAATTAAATTCAGCTCAACCATTTTTCTTTAGAGAGACATTTTCTAGTTCTAGTCTCCACTGACATTATGCAACTAATTCAAATATACCTAAGATGTGCCTGAGATGTGCCAGAAATTAATAATAAATTTTCTGATTGTCTTTCATTCAGTTTGTCTTTTGTGGACCAACATGAAAGGGAAATATAGTAATCTCTTTCTATCTGTCACGGTATAGTGATGTCATGGCTATAGTGAGCAAATTCATCTTCAAGCTAAATTTTCAGCCATTTAGGTACAAATATTTCATTTATATAGTAAGAATGTTTCAAGGATATATCAGGCAAACTTTGTCCATTTGCTGTTGTCCCATACATGGCAGTCAGTCCTTTCAATCCTCATTGGGGCCCAAGAACCCTCATTTCCCATGAGACCAACTTTCTCCCTCTGCACCTTCTACCTTGGAGAGATTTCTGACCACAGAATTGTTCAACAAAAATCTCTGTGTGTAAACCAGGAATTCCAAACCCATAGGTACCATGGCATCAGCTGAGGCCCCTTTGCCATCTCTTCCCAGCCATTAGCTCATTTACAGCTATGAGGTAGTGTTGACTATGAGGTGGGGTGGAGGTGGAGGCTGAAGTAAAGAACAGGTGCCTGCCCCCTTTGTTGAGCTGAAGACACCCTTTCACACATAAAGGTTGGGAATACATGGCATAATCTGTCTCTGGATTAACCCGTAACTGGTATGCGGGGTCTACCACTGCTGCAAATGATCGACTTCATGAGCATTGCCTTTATGCAGGAGACCTGTTTTTTGTGTCCCTTTAACTCCTGTCGAACTCATTTAACGTGGAGTCACCAACATCACATTAGGATATGAACCCATATGTCAGGCCATTCTAGGGAGCCATCGTCCAGATTTTATTCTTATGGACGATAATGCCTGCCTTCTTCAAGCTCATGTGGTTGATGATTTTCTTGAAGAGGAAGACAATCACTGATGGAGTGCCACCTAGATCTCCTTATGTCAATCCCATTGAGCATGTATGGGATGCTCTAGGGAGATGCATTGGAGCTCACCAGCCCCCTCCCAGAACATTCCATGAACTCAGAACAGCATTTATTCAGGAATAGTCATTATCCCCAAGACCTCATCAATACTCTCATAAACAGTATGAGGAGTTGTTGCTTGAGCTGCATGACTATCAGAAGTGATCATACACCATATTAATATACCGTATGTTGTATGTAACAGACTTTAAGTATTGTTCCATGGACTGTTCCCTCACGTCAATAGCACTATTACGATCTTAATGCATTCACATTATATGATTATGAATTTCTTCTGCTTGATTTACATTTGTAATGTAATAATAAACCTCTTTACCAAATTTCATTGCATTCCCTTAAAAATACTTAGAGTTATGTGCAAATTTATACATTGTCCTTTAATTTTGAGTACCAGTGTATAATTATGCAGCACAGTCTCTACACAATATACTGCTCAAAGGAGATTACTGACTTCTTTGCTTAATTTCATCATTATGTACAAAGTTAAACCACCTAATGCTTGCTGTGTAAACATCTAGAATCATAGATATCAAGTTTCCTGTTACCTTGTGTACAAAGAGTCCACGTTTCACTACCATAGCTAACTCTAGAAGGAACCAAACTGTTATACAGTCTAATTTTAATCTTTAGGTGAATATTCTATTTCTGCACTCTCTCCATAGATTCTTAAAAAACAACATTCTTAAAACACTGAAAATAATTTACAACTCACAGTAATAAACTAATATTTTAATTACTGTACAACTGAAATTTAAGCCCAGAGGAGCGCTTCACAATACCTTAGAATCACAAATTCTTTGAACTGGTCTGTTCTTACATTGTTTCTAATGCTATCTTCTAACAGTAACCTTTTCCTCATAAAGGTGATGTAGAACAAAGGAACAATATTTACTGGTTCAGATCTTATCACAGTGGAACACCTGCTGGCACAGGTACAGATTGGCACAGCTTCTTTCTGTTGACGATCATCAACAGAAAGAAGCTATGAAGTGTGTGGAGAAATAGACGTATACACCTAAAGACTAAAATTAGACTTTATAATAGTTTGGTTCTTTCTAGGGTTAGTTATGGTAGTGAAACTTGGATGCTTTGTAAACAACAGGAAACTTGATGTTTTTGATTCTAAATGTTTATGCAGTATCTTGGGCATTAGGTGGTTCAGCTTTGCAAGTATTAAAGAGGTTAGGCAATAGATTCCCAACGGGGGCGATACCGCCCCCCCCCCCAGTGGGCGCTGAAGCCTTCCATGGGGGTGGTAGCGGATCCAGAGGTAAATGGGGGGCGTTGAGGCAGTCAAGAAGGGCGGTCAAATAAATAAATAAATTTAATGGAATTTTCTGTGACAACCTTTTTATCTCTTCTATTCTGTGGTGTCTTCCTGGTGATTCTGGTCATCCACTACCTCATCTGTCATGTACAGCTTTTCAACTGCAGCTTGGACAATAAGTTCCCTGCTACCGCCTACTAGCGTACTGGTACATCTGAAGTCGACTGAGATGCTCTCTTCAAGATCACAGATTGGATATAAGCTTCAATATGTTTTCTCACTCCAAGTCGCTTTGAGTTTGCTTTATGGTACGTAGTTACAATACCATCCCACGTCAGAACATAAGATATAATATTAACATTACACTTGTGTATTAGGCTCAACTCATTAGCCAGCAGATCATACTTCCTCTTCTTTTCAACCTCTACTGACTGCAGGTTATCCTGAGATGTTATTCCTACTTCAATAATTGTAATCTCATTCAATACCTTAACATGCACTACTATATCAGGCTTATTATGTTGGACACGTGTGTCTGTCCTGATAGGCAAATCAACCTTGATGCAATAATAATATAATAATAATAAATTTATTATATTTAATATTTTTTTATAATTTTTTTTTTAATATAATAAAATACTTTGAAAATACCTGTTTTCATGAATAAATATTTTATCTAGCTATGTAAATTATATTATTGTTATCGCGTTAATAAGCATTTTTAAATTAGCATTAGGTATACCTATACCTAATTTGTTTTAGTTTAGAATAGATTTACAGTGACAAGTCCTTGCAAGTTGGTAGCAAACACGCGGTTCGTACAATTTAACATGTTTCGACAAGAATATGGGAGCTTGAAATGACTTGTTTACGGAGCAAGTGCGCCGGCATCGCAAACATACAAGTTAATGCGTGCACAAAATCAAATCTATAAAAGCGATAGCTCTAGGAATGTTTTATTATTTTTATGTGCTTCGCCGTGATAAATAGTCGTGAGTGATAAGTGTTAGAAGTCATTATAAACATTATTTTTATAACTATCTATAAATCTGTTGAGAAGTTAATTTGTATTTGAAAATGTCTGAATCTACATCTAAAAAGAAATGCCGGCAGTACAGTATTGAGTATTTGAAATATGGATTTACGTACTCTCCTATAAACCAATCATTACCTATGTGTTTAATTTGCCGAAAGGTTTTTTCAAATGAAGCTATGAAACCTTCTAGGCTACAAGAGCATTTAAATAAAATGCATGCTGATAAGAAGAACAAAGATTTATCCTATTTTCAAAAACTGGAAAAGCAATATTTAAAACAGCTAACTATGTCAAACCTTTTTGTGTCGTCTTCTAAACAAGATGATGATGGACTACAAGTCTCATATAACGTTTCGTTGTTAATCACAAAAGCAGGAAAACCACACACAATTGGCGAGGAATTAATTTTGCCGGCAGTCAAAGAGATATTAAAAACTGTTCTTCATCATAAGACACCATCAGATATCATCAAAAAAATTCCTCTCAGTAATAATTCAGTGCAAAGAAGAATAGATGAAATGGCAAAAGACGTTGAAATATCATTATGTGATTACTTAAAGACTTGCAAATTTTCCATTCAACTCGATGAATTAACTCTACTAAATAACGAAGCTCTACTCTTAT
Organism: Ryuthela nishihirai; assembly: GCA_038380435.1. Lineage (NCBI taxonomy): Eukaryota > Metazoa > Arthropoda > Arachnida > Araneae > Heptathelidae > Ryuthela > Ryuthela nishihirai. The sequence goes on along the minus strand of JAWZYU010000028.1, from coordinate 25,737,040 downwards.
CATACGTACGATTTATAAAAGAAGAAAAAATTCATGAAGAGTTATTATTTGCTAAAAATTTGGAATCTGATACAAAGGGAGAATTTATATTTAATACCATGCAAAAGTTTTTTCAAGGGAAAGAAATTCCAATTTACAATATTTTGTCTGCTACTACTGATGGTGCTCCAGCAATGACAGGGTGTCATAAGGGTTTCATAGCGCATTTGAAACAAGCAGTACCAAATGTACTCGCTGTACATTGTATTATTCATCGTCAGCATTTGGTTGCAAAAAATTTGAATGAACGTCTGCATACGTCGCTCCATTACGTTATTAAAGTAATAAGATTAGATTAGAAGATAATTATAGATCTTCTAATAATAAGATTAGAAGCAATTCATTGAATGACTGATTATTTGGTAAGCTTTGTAATGAAAATGATGAAGATTACAATTGCTTGCTGCTGCACACAGAAGTACGTTGGCTCTCTAAAGGTGTTTGTCTGAATCGTTTTTTCAATCTATTTGACTCAGTACTGGACTTTCTTGAAGACAGAGACGAAAAATTGCGCGAAAACCCGATTACGTCAAAAAATGACATCGTGTATTTGACAGACCTGTTTAAAATATTTAATCAAGTTAATTTACAATTGCAAGGTGATGAGTTGAATTTAATTAAAACAAAAAATGTCATAGCTGCTTTTGCAGGAAAACTTCTTCTATTCAAACGAAATCTAGGTAGAGGTGAATACAACCACTTTCCCACATTATCAGCAGTCTCTGCAAAACCGGAAGATTTACTTACTTACTGCCAACACTTGGAAGTTCTTCATGTTGATTTTACGGAGCGTTTCCAAGATATTTTAAACATGAATATACCGAGTTGGGTTTTAGATCCTTTCGCAAATACAGATACTGAAGAATCATCAAATTTGGAAGAGGAACTCTTAGAACTCACGACTAACGAAGTTCTCAAAGTAAAATTCAAACATGGATACCAAGAGTTCTGGCTTCAAAAATCAATACCAGTTCTCTACCCTGGATTGTGGGCAATAGTACAGAAGTTTTTAATCGCATTTCCTTCGTCCTATATGGCTGAGCGTGGATTCAGTGCAGTAGCTAATTTACTGTCAAAGAAGAGGAACAGACTGCATATCACTGAACGTGGCGATCTGCGATTGATGTTAACGAAATTGGAACCCGACATTAACAAATTGTTAACTCTCCACCAACCTCAACCATCTCATTAATTTTTTTTATTTATTATTAATTTTGTGTTTATCTCATTATTTTTATTTCTTATTGATTCTGTGTTTATTTTTAAAATTTTAATAAACAATTTTATTGTACATTTGGTTGTCGTTTTATTAATTTCTGCTTTATGATTTTTAATAGATAAATAAACAGATAAATTAGGTACAGATAATATGGAACAATATTTTAATATTTCATATAAAATTAACTATTATGGACTAGGGGGGGCGTTGAAATTTTTGTTCTCTTCTAAAGGGGGCGATGGTCCAGAAAAGGTTGGGAATCACTGGGTTAGGCAAAGGAGTTGGCAACCTCCTCTGAGCAGTATACTGTGCAGAGAAAGACTTCCTTGGTTTAACCATGTTGCTTGTATGGATAATTATAGATTAGCGAATAGGGTTTTTGTTTTTAACAAGGAGTGCCTGAAGGCCTCAGAAAGAGGAAGAGACCTATGATGCGGTGGGCAGACAATGTTAAACAGAACCTTATTAGAATTGGTGTGCAGTGGCCTGATGCAGCAGATGTAGCTCAGGACATACTTGCTTGGAGAATTAAACTGCTCAGTCTGGTTGGACCTCTGTAGCCCATGGCTGCTTGAGGATGATGATGTTTCTATAGGGCCCTAAAAAGTAGAAAATAAATCTAAAGCATATTAATGGTACAATCAATCACTGAGTTTGTATTCACTTCAAAGGAAGATAGGGCCCCAGCAATCTTGTTCAGTAGGTAAATCGAAACCTATCTTCCTTTGAAGTGAATACAAATTCAGTGACTGGTTGCACCATTGATATGCTTTAAGCTTATTTTCTGCCTTTTAGGGCCCTATAAGAAGCTAGGTATTTTTTAAATTTTTTAATTTATATTTTTTTTGTCACTAAAAACATCTACCTTCAAATATTTCATTTGATATATGACTCATAAACATAAAGTACATTTACCCCCATTTTGGAGTCATGTTTGAGGTAGCTCATGGCAATATAGATGTCACAAGCTTTAATTTGAGATACAACTTGTTGAAGTTGAACCCCGCAAAAATCTGCTTCCCCCCTTTTTGTCAGGGGAGTAGTGGGGGCAAAATTCGAAATCATTTACGATCTTCATTATATGATCAGTTTTGAAAATTTCTCTTACCATGCGAAAACCTCTCAAATCCATTCTCCTCTGTGACAGAAGAGACCATTGGACAGTTTGAAAAAACTTTCATAATCAGAAAAGCCTTCTTCATCAAATGGTCTATTTAGTCATAATCTCTGTGCATGAGAGCTTACACATAGAATAGATTTTCACTTTGATTTTTAAAAACAATGGATGGTGACATTGCTAGAAAACTTCCATCTCAATGGCTGACCAGTTGTTCATCTTCCTCAATCTGGCCTTTTTCTTAGATCAATCTGACCTAACCATTTAGCTTATACAGAAAGAAGTGCACTTAATAATGGAATGCCCCATATATGATATATATGCAATATGAGTTGTCACCATTTGTCAAGAACAATTGGTTTAACGTCCATAAAATTAGCTTATTCAGCCAATTTATTTTATTATTTAAATACCCACACCTGGTTGACCATATCTAACTTCCTTGTGTCAGAATATCACAAAGTGATGAAGCTCTCTCTACAAAATGAGAAATACATTCCAGCATAGCCTTCACACAATTTTTTTTTGTTACTTAAAACTGAAATGATCAAATAGATTCATTGTGAAATTTTAAATACCACATAATAATTATTATTATTTGCTATCATTTTACTAGTAGTACATTAATCGTAATGCTCTTACCATTAAAGCTGTAAAATACTTAATCTTTTGCATCTCACTTATATGTCTTTGCTATTGTTTTTCAGGTATATTAGGTTGTATGGAAGAAAATTTTCTAAAGAAGATCATATCCATTTTATTAAGTTACTATATGAGCTTCTTCTTATTCCTGATTTGCAGTTGAATGCAGTGCAAAAAATAGCATACACATTAAATGTTTTACTCAAGTAAGTTTTTTTTTTCACTTAAAAAGTTTGTTGTTATCTATTTGAATGCAGGGGTACACAATTGAAATATGGATGTGGGCCAGAATCAATTTCATTGGACCTAAGTGGGCCACACTCCTATTAGACAAGCATGGTTGTTTGTTTAGTGCCTAGGCTTTCCCAACTGATATATTCTAAAAGGACCAAATGTGAAAGTAATTGCACTGTGTTTGCTACACCTCAATGTTTTATATTATTTTTAGGATGACAAACCACTGTTTCAGGATAAATTCCTCAAATTTTCTTTGTCCACTTGTTTATTTTGTGATTTATGTTTTATATTTATGCAAGATGAACTCTGGGACAAGCATAAGAACATAGGAAGTATGTGTTCATTCATGCTTGTTTTATTTAAATTCACATGTTTACCAGTGATGCTAGATTTGATTATTAATTGAAGGTTACCAGGCTGTTGCACTCAGTAGAGCACAATTTGACGTACATATTAGACATTTCATTCTTCTATGATGCAACAATCACAATAGATTGATTGATAAGTCACATTAGTGGAAAAAAGATGGAGTCAGCATTAGTTAGTGTTCACAGAACACTGGCATGTATCTGGAAAGGGTTTGAATCCCACATGTTAACAAAACCTTTTTCCACAAAACTATACCCATGACAACATGTACATCAATCATTTTGCCAGCTGATGGTGTTTGGGAGAGGATAGATAATCAGACTCCATGAAGTGATCAATATATATATATAGTGGAATATAACTGGCAATTTGGTTGTGAGAAGCCATGTACAGTCATCAACAAGGGTATGGTGTACCCTGGTAGACAACAACATGGGAGGATTGACTGATTTTGTAATAGTAACCAACATTGGTTCACCAGTGGCAACCATTAACGCAGTGATCACCAGCTTTTTGTTACTCTGTAACATAATTATTTGCACAGTAGGATTACATTAATGTCATCCATTGTGACACCTTACACTGACCACCAGGTATCGCCAACAGTGCCTGGAGTGGTTGAACAACTTGGCTTGCAGAATAGTTTGTCATCTTTAGCAGCAAATATTGAGTTTGGCTAGGAGCTAATGATTGCCATATACACATTTGGGGACTACTTGGTCATCACTCTGATCCAGCTGCCACAGTTGAATGACACTGTCTGAGTAGCAGGTGTTATGGTCTGGGGTATGATAGGCATGATAGCCAGTCATGTGTGCTGCTATGGCAGAAGTTAATTTTTTGTGAATTATCTGACTAGTTAATAATTCTTCAGCTTAATTACTACTGTCTGCATATTTTTTTTTTAATATCACAAATCACCATAGCAGTTCTTATTTAGCCCTATTTGGGGCAGGGGTCAATCAGTCGGTAGTGCTCCAGGCTCGTAATCTGTAGTTCTCAGGTTCGAGTCCCAGCTGGGTCAGCATTAAGATTTATCTCCACAAAACTCCCCACCCTGCCCACGGTGAGTAGGGTACGCTGATGGGCTTGGAAAGGCCATCATTCTTCATATGGAATGTTAAGCTGTGGTCCCATGTACGAGAGAGCCCTACCCTGTGCATGTTAAAGAATACGCTGGATAGCCTTGATGGGAGGCTTCCATCTGTCTCCCAACAGCTGTTCCAATGTGTCCCCTCTGCCACCCTTCTCTAAGCCTTCAGGGTCCTTGTGGCCTGGCCATTTAACCCATGGTGTGCAAAAAAGTGCCGCTCAGAGGTAAAACAACCCAACTTAGCCCTATTTATCAGTTTAAGATGATAATAACACAAAAATCAGTTTAATTCAAATTTAATGATGATTTATGTTTTTGAAGTGATTAGTCATAATTTCTGTAATAAAATTTATCCCTCAACAATTTTAAGTTTGACATCATGAACCACAATTAAAGAACCTTTATAGAAGGCTACCATAAAGAGCAACTATGTCCATAAATTCAGCATATTCTTTTTGGGGAATAGCTCAGCTCATACTACACCAAGCTCATAACTTGTTGTTCCTAGATTTGAATCCCCACTGTGCCTGCAAAAGGTTTTCACCACTAATCCCCATTCTAATCTAGGTGAGAAAGGGGACACTAGTGGACATGAAAAGGTTGCTGTCTACAACACAAAATATTCAGTTGTGGTCTTTATGTAGGAGAGCTACACCCCCACATGCATTGAAGAATACACTGGATGGCCTTGACAGGACATTTCTATCTTCTACCAGCTATCCAGTGAGATGAGGGAGGCTTAGTCTGTAGTACTCCAGGCTCATAATCTGCAGTTCCTAGGTTCAAGTCCCACCTGGGCTAGCATTGAGATTTTTCTCTGCAAACCTCCTCTCCCTGCCCTTGGTTCATATAAGACACCAGTGGGCTTGGAAAGACTGCCATCCATTGGATGGGATGTTAAGTCATAGCTCTGAGTGCAGGACAGCTATACCCTCATGCTAAAAACATGCTAGGTGGCCTTGACTAGAGTCTACCATCTATCTTCCCTTCCCCCCAACCTTCTATGAGGCCCTCAGGGTCTTTGTGACCTGACCATATATCCCACTGTATCAAAAAAGTGCTACTCAGAGGTAAAACGACCAAACTAGCTGTCCAGCAAATCTCTTTCTCACCTTTGAGCCTTTGGGGTCCTTATGACTTGGCACTTTAGCCCATTGTATGAAAAAAAGGTGTCACGAAGACAAGAAAGACATATTCTTTTTGAACTTGCATTAAATACCCTAAGTTGGGTTGGGTTGCTTTACCTCTTAGTGGCACTTTTTTGCACACCATGGACTAAATGGCCAGGTCACATGGACCCCGAAGGCTCAGAGAAGGTTGGGGGAGTGGACCCACTGGAACAGCTGTTGAGAGACAGATGGTAGCCTCCCATCAAGGCCATCCAGTGTGTTCTTTGACGTGCACAGTGTATGGCTCTCCCGCACATGGGGCCACGGCTTAATGTCCCATCCAACGGACGACTGCCTTTCCAAGCCCATCAGTGTCCCCTACTGACTGTGGTCAGGGCGGGGAATTTTGTGGAGATAAATCTCAACTCATACCCAGCTGGGACTCGAACCTGGGAAGTACAGATTACGAGCCTGGCGCGCTACCAACTGAGCCACCCCCGCCCCTAAATACCCTAAGTAAATGTTAAGATTCTATAAATAAATAATAATACCCCCTCAAGCAGCTGCTTGCCACAGAGGTCTGACAGGAGCCTGTCAGTTTATATGCCATAGTAGAAGGTCTGAGGATGGTGACCTCAGCAAATAAACAACACAAACCTCTATGCCTCATCTGGAGCTTGAACCTAGGTCCCTTAGATCAGTAGCCAAGCGTGCTAACAACTCGGCAGGAACTAATGTTAATCTTAGCCCTTTCAATATGTATTTTGACTTTTTTTTTACAAATAGTACAGTAACATAGCCAGGATTTTTCAAAGTAGAGGTAGGGGAATTTTGAAAATTTCTTAATATTTTTGTTAGTGCTAATTGAGGAAATAACAATTTAAAAAATATTTCCCAGGGGATGGGTGGAGAAAGAATTTTTCAACTTACTCCCTCCTCACATATAAGGAAAAAAAATGCCCCTCATGCAGCTGCTTGCTTAGAGGGCTGACAGGAGCTTGTCTGTGTAATATTCCATACCAGTAAATCTATGAGGAAGGTAAGATCTCAATAGAAAGACAACTTATGAAAAGAAGCATCCATACTATAACTGGGGCTTGAACCCAGTTCCCTGTGATTTGCAGCCAACTATTATAAACACTTAGCTATTAGGACAGTTAATATCACTCTGTATTTTCTGGGGTTGGGGTTGGCTCAGATAATAGTACACTAGGCTCATACACTGAAGTGCCATTGAATTAGGGATAGCAACTTAGTAACATGTTGGACCCCCTCTTGCCCTGATAATGGCTGCCACATGACGAGGCAAGGACTCTACAAGCTTGTGTAAATGTTCCACAGGTATGGTGACCCATGCATCCTCCAGAGCTGTCCACAATTATTTCTAGGTCATCGCTGATGGGACACGGGCCCGAACACTCTGCTCAATAGTATCCCAAAGATTTTCGATGGGATTTAAATCTGGGCTTCTAGGTGGTCAATTCAAAGTCAGCAGAATGCTCCTGCAATCATGCAGTAGCCAACCTGAACCCGCGAGATGAACAGTTGTCTTGCTGGTAGACACCATCTCCATTGGGATGCATGATGGCCATAAATGGGTGTAAATAGTCAGCTATGAGTTGTACACACTAGTAATCATTGAGAGTTGTTGGTACATGTACCAAAGTCCCACAGATGTCCAATGGAAGACACCCCAGGCCATCACTGAGCCACCGCCAGCTTGTACTGTTCTGAACTGACATGTAGTATCCATGGCTTCATGGGCTTGGTGCCATACCCTCAGTTTTCTATTGGCGTGATGAAGTTTAAATCTGGATTCATCACTCCAGCTATCCGTTTGCCAATTTTCGATGGTCCGGTTTCAGTGTTCCTTAGCTCAGGCAAGACTTTGAGCCCAGTGTCATGCCATTAAAAGTGGGACTCTCATAGGCCAGTGGCTCCCAAAGCTGAGATGATGAAGTGAGCATTGCATGGTCCATGCACTAACTTTCCAGCTGGAACCCTTGTTCAGATGGGAGGTAATTTCAAATAATATCTGGCTCCTATTGGTCCATACAATACAGGTCAGACAGCGAAGCCCACGATCATTCAGGGCTGGTTGTCTGGATACTTGTTTTTTCCTGGAATTTTCATATTCCCAGAACACTCTTGAAACTGTCGTATGAGAAAATCCAAGTTCTTTGATAATTTCGTATATCGAGTGTCCCATCTGTTGGGTACTTACGATCTGCCCTCTGTCAAATGCATCTAAATCCCCCATCTTTCCCATTACGCTTCTCATGACGAATGCTTGGAGAAGCCAAAGCTGACAGCTATATATGACCAAAGTTTCAGCCACACATGCACGCAAATGCGGGACTTGTGATACTGAATTTGGATAACGTCTCCTATCCCTAATTCAATGGCTCTTCAGTGTAGTCAGTTCCATGGTTTAAGATCCAACTTTTGCTGTCTTTGAGATTTATCTCTTGTAACCCTCACCCTACCTTTGGTGAGAAAGGGGGACACTGAATGACATGGAAAGGCTGCCACCTGTTTTATGGGATGTTAAGCTTGGTCCCATGAGCAGGAGAACCATCTCCTGTGCACATTAAAGAACACACTGGATGGCCTTAATGAGAGGTTTGTTTCCTAATGGCTGTTCAGTGAATCTTTTCCCAACCTTCACTGAGCACCTTGGAGTCCTTTTACCTGCCCATTTAACCCATTGTGTGCAAATATAGTGCTGCTCAGAGATAAAACAACTCAAATCTATATTTTCTAATTACCACTAATGAATGGACGTGTTGCCTATTCTGAATAGACTCTACTTCACTGATAAAATATATCACCAAATTAAAATTAGTCTACAGCATGTAATTCTAGTCTTCTACATACAGTTTTCAGTTGGGAATAAGTTTACAGAATAAGCACATTTTACAGAAGCAGTTTTCCCTTTTCTGTTAATGAATAGAATGATGCAATGGACTGGCATGCTAACTAATCAACTTGACCAAAGAATTAATTGCATTTTATTTTTTGCAACAATATAAATCACTAACTTGCTAGGAATTGACAGGTCTACACAATCAGGTCTAAATATCTACTTTGTACATCTGCTTTTTAGATCTCGAAGTTGCTCATCAAGTCGATTTGAAAGTCGATTCATCATTTTTTTTTTCAATCATCAAGTTGATTCGAATCATGAAGTTGATCAGAAATCAGCTATTGTTTTTATCATTTGTTTTAAAATGCTCACTAGGAATTCTTTCGATATTAATTTTGATTTATTAAAAATAATTATGTCAATTTAATTTTTAAACTGCTGAATATGTCAAAAATGTATTTTAGGAAAAAGGAACTTCTTTCTCGTGATGATCTTGAGCTTCCATGGCTTCCACTGTACTTGTTGTATGAAAGAACATTGTACTCACCATATGAACATCTGGGAATGTTGCTTCTGCCAGGGTAAGGGTTCAGTTCACTTATATATATATCATCTATTGTTTATAGATTTGTTGCTGTATTCTACCAAAGTGAACATTCTTTTGAACATGAGCACATGAAAGGTAATTAAATATTACTAATGGTAAAATTTTAGATATAATGAAAGATGTTACTCAAGTAAACAAAGGCTTTTAGTAATGGTAATATACTTCTTTTCCTTCTGATATTTTATACTGTGCATCTATAATAAAACCCCAAACACTCAAATCTCATATTCTGCTACATTCTGTCATCATGTTCCAATTTTGAATAAATTTTTTAAAATATTGTAACTTGTCTTTTTTTATTTACTTGGGAAGTTATCATGTTTTTACTGTGTATGCTATATTTATATAATCCTTTATTATGTATGCTTAACCTTCCAAGGTCCCTCCTAAAAAACTAGTTTACATCCAGAGGCCCAGCTATTTTTTCACTATGATCAGCCAAAAATAGAATTACTTTAGAACTCTCTTGCCAAACAGCTAAATAAAGGAATTATGGAATGTTATATGCCAAATTAATCAGTATTCAGTTCTGGATTTTCTGAAAATAAAATATTTTACAAAAAAATGACTAGTTTTATTTTAATAGGGCTTTTATAGGGGCATGTAATAAAAATGTATCTGACAATGCAAATAAAACTTTATTTAAAAAAACTAATAGAAATGATTATAATGCACATGAATAAAAAGACTATTTCTGAATAACAAAAAAAAAAGTATTTACTTCAAGCAAGAAAATTTACTCTCTTTTATAATTTTTTTTCTCAGTACCATACTTTGAGAAATGTCCAGACTTTTTGCCAGTTGTGCTGAGTCATACCAACAAGTCAACTTTAAAATTAAAAAAAACTGAACTAGGTCATGTTAAATACCTAATTAAATGGAATTTAATTATGAATTTTATAAAAAATAAAAATTTTAAATAAATTTACAAATTTGTTAATATTAATGACTTTTTTACAGTGATGTAGTGAAAAAATTGATCGGACTATGTAATTCAGGCTTAATTTTGGAAAACTTGATGAATAAAAAAAGTTAAATTGTATATTAATTGAAAGTAAATTTCTCCCTGAATAATATAATATTTAAATGAAATAGAATTTTTTTCAGTGTGGTATATTTTAAAACATCGGTCAGTATTACACAAGGTAACTTGGATTGCTTGCATTAATGGGATTTTCTGTCTAATTTATGAAATTGAAAAACACTTTCTTGGTTGCCTTTTTCACTAAACATTCTGAATTTTTTTATTCTTTGGGTGTTGAATTTTTAGGTATCTTGAGTGAATGCAAAAAGTGCATTTTTGGCATTTACTCAAGAAGTAAGTGTGCAAAAGCTCAAAAAGTGCACCAAAGCAAAAAAGTTTATATTGTCAGAGTTGCACAGCCACCCTAGATTCTAGGGATGGAGTGAGGGTAAGTGGGGGGAGGGGAGGGGGGAGTAAAATTTTTAAGAACCGTTAAATAAAAAACTTATAATTAAAAAAATTCTGCTGGGGGTAGGGTAAAATCGCTTGCTGAAATTGCGCTCTTACAGGAGGACTGGTTTCTGTGTCGAGGAAGTTATTTTTGCTTGCATATCCAATACCTTGTTCGTTTCCAGAAAATGATACAAGATCAAAGTTCTTTTATTATAAAATGAAGAAATAAAAGAAATATTAACATATAAGCTAATGTGATGTTAAATAAAATATCTGCAACAACTTGTAAGTCAGCCATCTGATGATCCATCCAAAAGATTGATAATTTACAGAAATAAAATAAATCTACAAAAATAATAAAACTAAGGTTTAATTATAAAAGTATAAATACTAACTAGATGCATGGTCACGTTATCCTATGTACGAGAAAAATGCATGCTGTAAACATCCACTATTAGCAACTTGACTGCATTTATGAGCAATAACTAGATCATTGCACTCAAGGAACTGCACCTGCTCTTCTGTGACATACTTTATGCTGCAGGCAGCTTCACACAACTCTGGCTAAGAAGGCTCTTAATACTTACAGTTTCGATTTTAAGAGTGGGAAAGACACATAGAATGATGGGATAAATCATATAAATGGCAAAAATAATTCTGGGAATATTGAAATAGGTTTATGGCAGAAAAAGAGTGTGAAGCAGAAAAAAAATAGTGGTATGTATATTGTAATCACTTCCAAAATATTTCTTTTTTTAAAATAGCATTTTTTTTTGTTAACTTTCAGATTTTCAAAACCTTAAGAAAAAATTTGTTGATAATAGTTCAAATCAAGCCTGTTAGCTTAAATCAGAAGGTTGCTTCATCAAAGAAGAACGTTAACAAAGAAATCATCAATTCTGTTTAGTGCTTCTAAGAAATGGCAGTCAGATGGCTTTAACAAATTATTTATATTGTAGTTTAATAAAAATGCATCAAATGAAAAAGAAAATATTATTTTTCAAACTTGAATTTTGTATTTTTGAAAGCTATATGTAAGAAAATTTTTAAATGGCAATTTCTATTTTTAAAAAATTGAAGTTTCATGTGTTATATAAAGATGTCTATATTTGTTTTGGGTATCTCATTTCTGATTCTGTCAGTGCCTTTTATTGTCGGGGACCTTGGAAGAGTTAGTGAAGAAACATTCTGCTTTAAGTTTTATTAGATTGTAAAAGTTAAGTAAGATAAGAATGATATTTAATTCAATATAAATTGTTTTCCTTGTATTATATGTAGTTAATTTTCTAGCAAGTTTAGGAATCTGCATTTAGGTTACCCAAAAACCTATTCTGCATCATTTCTCTGAAATATTTATTATTGTATTTGAGGTAATATAGTATTTGAGAAAAATAGCACAAATTTCTTATTGCTTTTATTCTTTTATTTAGGAATCTAGAATCTACTCTGAAGACACTTATACGTTCTTGCAGAGTGTAAGTAATTAATTATTCATTATACTAATACCTAAAAGTACTGCAGGCCATATCTGACACCATGACCTTGGTCAAAAAAAATATTTAATTTCTATCAAAAGAATTGAAATGAGAAAATTTTTTACCCTATTCCTATATGCATTTTTTTAATGAGATGTCAAAAATTTTGCTTTTTTTACACAGAAGACTAATTTATTAATGGAATAGAGCACAAAAAAAATTACACTTTTTGTGCTATTATTGGTTGCTATGAGATATACTCGATTTCTAATAGTTGAACGAGTTTATGCTTTAATCTATTTGGAGTTTGGGTGTAGAAAATAAATTCTTTTGTCATATAATAGTATGTATTTCATTTTATTGTATTTTTTTTTGTCATATAACAGAATTTCCATTCGTTTTTTTCTGTATCAGTTGCAATTTTTCCAATAGTGGACCAGCTTAAGGCCTTGTTGCTCTATTTTAACCATGCCTGCAGTCTCACATCTCTACTTCTACATAGTCTGTGGCTTTATTGCTCTGTGTTAATTCAGCTCCACTAATAGAAGATTGCTGACCTTTACTTTTGTAAAGTTTCCTTGTAATTCTGTAGTACTGTTCATCCTAACAAATTCCTTCATACATTCTTTTATAACATGGCTTAATCAGTATGGATAATATAACAGCTGGATCATTATTCAATTATTAAAAAAGTTATTATTTTAATTAAATAGGTATTTTTCTGTTGAATCCACCCAGGAGATATTAGATGAGTTGCATCCACTTATGTGCCCATTTGATCTGACTATGTCAAAAGCCATGGCTTATTTTGAACTATTTTTGTGCACCTCACTTCCTCCGCATCAACATGAAAAAGGTTTCAAGTAAGTTGTTTTATTAGTCATTTGATAAATAACATTCATGTGTTTAAATTTTTAAGAAAATCATGTTATGTGCATGTAAGATACATTTGTACCGTTGTAACTGAAGAATAATGTGCACAACCTGACAGTGTATACTTTTTCAACTTTTAAACAAACAAATTCTAGTAATTTGTATATATAGTACTAGGAGATTTACCCAGCATTGAGGAGGTCTGAAACTCTCTAAAATATACTATAGATGGCACTCCCCATGTCTCAAGCTTCCATTTGATGTAAATCTCATCATCACCACTACCATCACCTCCTCTTTTCTTTCCCATTCCAGTAAATATTTTCTCCACCTTTTCTAGGGAAGGTCTGAAACTCTCTAAAATACATAGTAGAGTCACTTCCTACATCAGAAGCTTTCATTTGACATAAAACTCATTGTGATCAGTTTCCCCCCCCCTCATTTAAATTTTTCTTCCCCTTTTTAGATGTGGAAAGAAGTGCACATATTTTGAGGTACCCATGGTACGAGGTACCACATCAAAAGTTTCTAAACCAAAAAACAATATTGTCTTGCTCAGATAACCAAACTTATAAATCATTTCATACCCACCAGAGTTGCTTGAATACAATTTATCAGACATATGTAACTATATATAAAAAAAAATAAAAAAATTCTCCTTCAAGCAGCTGCTTGCCACAGAGGTCTGACAGGAGTCTGTCAGCTTATATGCCATAGTAGTAAGTATGCGAGAATGATGGGACCTCAGCAGAAAAACAACATAAACATCCATGCCTTACCCAGAGTTCGAATCCAGATTGCTCTGATCAGTAGCCAAGCATGCTAACCACTCAGCTTTATAGCGAGAGAAAATTAAATATAATCTTAGTTGTACAAATAAAGTGTACATACTATGAATTTAATGTACAATGAAAATGAAAAACATTATTTATGACAACATATTATTTAAAACATTTATTAACATATTTTATGAGTTATACTTTTATTAACTCTTACATATTTTTCAAATTAAGTTAATTATTTTAATGTCCAATATGAATTCTTAGTTTTTGAAGCTTTCATTTTAACAAAGCTCATGCTTAATTAGAATGACTTCAATTTTCACAGAAACACTTATGTTCTTTACCCAACAAACTAAGTAATGACTATCACACTAAATCAGAAAGAAATTAATTGATGCATTCCTTCTTTTAAATTTATTGGTGGTAAGTTATTTTGAATAACTTTTAACCATTAATGTTAAGTATGTAGCGATTTTGAGAAATTCAAACCAGTCCACTCCATTTTGGTTAACCCCAAGCTTTCCTTTTATCAAAAAATGTAATGGTAGAAACAACACTCAATTTTAATAATTGTGCCAAAACATATAACCAGGTTTTGATCACACAGATTATCCAACACAGACTCAAACGATAAAGTAGCAGTTAAGTGCAACTTTGCTGATATTATGAGAGATGCTTTTAGATGAGATATTTTAAAGGTTTTGCTAGTTTAAATGTTTACATGTGTTATTTAATATCTGTTTAATAAGCTAAATTTAGGAATAAATTTTATATAGCTAAAATCAACTTTTTTCTCCCCACAAAATAAGTGCTTTTTCTAGAATTTGTTCAAAAGGGAGCATGCTGCAAATTGTTGCATGCCCATGAATGGGCACTGTTGAGTCTCCATATTGTTTGGTCAGAAAAGGGACACCAATGGAGAGGACACTGTCCATTGAATGGGACATAAAATCATGACCACTTGTGCAGAAGAGTGATACCCTATGCATGTTAAAGAACATGCTGGATGACCTTAAAGAAGGCTTCCATCTCTCTCTCCAAACAGCTGTCTAGTTAGTTCCATTTCCCAACCTTCTCTGAGGTCCGTGAATATCCTGGCCATTCACCAACTGTATTGACAGTTCTGAAGCAGAAGGCACAAATCAAATTATCTTTTAAACAAGAACATGTAAAATGATTGCAAACGCTTCAGAACTGTTAATCACCAAGGCTTGCAATTATACCATAATGCATGCAATGGAAAGATTTAAGGTGTCTTGTAGCTAGAGAGATGACCTAATTATTAATTACAATTATTTAGCAAGGAAATGGCCTAATTATCCTATTCACCAAATTTTTTAAAATATTTATGTCATAGCAATTGAGAAAAAGGCAAAATCGGCCAGAAAATGCTTTAAAACTTTATAGTTGAGCATTATGGCATAATTGCAAACTTGTTAGCATATTTGTGGAAGGAGGGAGGATAATTGGGCTATTTATCCCAATTGCTCCTTTTTCTTCAACCCCCACCTTCATCACCCAACTAATAAAAATATATGGTTTATTTAGGAAATATTTATTGGCTTTCCATTTAAGTCAAGGAAATCCCCAATGTTTTCAAAGCTACAATTACTTCTTTTCACAGATCTGTCTATTAATTAAAACCTGGTTGGTTACTGGAGATGTGGGTTTGAATCCCACTCATGGAAAAAACAATTTTTTTCAGTTTATTATATAATATGTTCCATGTCTACAGGATGTCTTCTGCAATATTTTACCACTGAAAAAATTCACTCTTTTTAAAGTATTTTTTAAAATATTTCTAAAGGTATCTTGTGGTATCTTTTATGTACTATTTATGTTTAATATCTTTACAGACTATTGCTACAAATACACACATATATTACAATGTACTACCATACTGCCTCATAGTCATGCTTATTGTCCATTTTGCTCCTTTATGTTCACATTTTTCTGTGAAATATTATTATGCTCATTATTATTTCGTAAAGTCCAAATTGGAATACTACATCTTGCTGCTCTCTGCAGTTTTGGTCATTGCTGATCTTCTTGTACTACTTTGATTTTAATTGGTGAATTGACTGCACTAAGTCAAACATCATTGATTGTTGCCCATGTAGCACACTAGCTGTTGGTATTCCCAACTCGAGATTCATTGTACCTGTGTTGACATCATCTTCTAGGATGTATGTGACTGGTATATTTTGCTACATTATATACCAGGGGAGCACCTACTCACTCATGTTAATTATGCTCAGAGACATATCTGCATATAGTGGCACACAATTGCCTCTGACTTCAAGTAAGATGGCAATAGCATAAAACTTGAGGGGGAGGGGGGTTATATAGTGGGAGGGGGACAGGGGTCACCTAATTAAAACCCAGCTTCCACACAATGGGATGAGCTATAAAATAGGTCTGGCCAGGAGGGGGAAGGCAGGACGAGGTAATATTGGAGGTGGGGGTCAAACGTGTGGGAATTGCTATTATATGAACTGTCCATTAAATTATTAAGCTTCCAGGTTGTACTTCCCCCTCCTGGCTGGACCTATTTCATGAACTCTGGTTATTATATCCGGGTGCCATTTTATGGTTGTATCAAGACTGGGAGCTTAATAATTGATGAACAGTTCATATAACAGCAGTTCCCACATGTTTAACCCCCCTCCCCCACCCCATTGGGTGGAACCTGGGCTTCTTTTGGTGCCTTCCCTTGCCTACTCTCCACTATATTTATAACCCCCTCCTCCTCATGTTTCAGCCTACTGCCATCTTACTTGGAGGTAGAGGCAATTGTATGCCACTTATGCAAATATGCCTCTGAGCATAATTAACACCAGGGTGAGGAAGTGTGCTTCTGGTATATAAGATAACATAATGTACCAGTCACATACACTGAAGAGCCAAAACATTATGACCACATGCCTAATATGATGTTGATCCTCCACATGCTGCCAAAACAACACTTGCCTGGTGAGGCATGGACATTACAAGATTTCTAAAGGTATCTTGTGGTATCTGGTACCAACACATTACCAGCAGATCCTTTAACTCTTGTGAGTTACATAGTTCAGCTACCGCAGATCAGATATGCTGTTCCAACATAACCACAGGTGCTCGATTGGATTGATGTCTGGGGAATTTGGTGGCCAGGGCAATACCTAGAAGTCTTCGTCATGTTCTGCAAATCATTCTCGAACAATCCGGCCAGTGTGACGGTGCATTATCCTGCTGAAAGAAGGCACTACTAGAGGGATATACCATTGTCATGAAAGGATGTACCTGGTCTGCAATGATGTTTAGGTAGGTGGTAGACGTCTTAGTTTCCTACACAAGAATGACTGGACCCAGGTTTCCCAGCAGAACATTGCCTTCTGGCTTGTTTTCATCTCACGGAGCATCTCGGTGCCAACACCAGGTAAACTGTGTCCATGTTCCTGGCCATCCATGTGGTGCAATAGGAAACGAGATTCATCACACCAGATAACCTTTTTCCAATCATTCAAGGTCCAGTTTTGATGCTTGCATGCCCATAGGCGCTTTCGGTGGTGAACTGAGGTTAGCATGAGCACTCGGAGTGGCCTGTGGCTACACAGCCCCATTTTTAGCAGGGTTCAATGTACTGTGTGTTGTGACACATTACTCCTGTCATCAGCATTCAAATTACGGGCGAGTTGCACAACAACATCCCTTCTGTTGGCTTTACCCTATGGGATAGCCTTCCCTCACCTCTAGCATCAATGAGTCATGGTTGGCCCACATCTTGCTGGCATGATGGTTTTTTCTTCCTCAGACCACTTCTTTGAAGGTACTAATGATGGCTGACCATGATGCACCTCACATGAGCACCTCACAAGCCTTGCCATCTCGGAAATGCTCTGATGCAGTCATCTGGCCATTACAATATGGCCTTTGTGAAACTCATTTAAGTCGGCTGCCTTTCCCATCTGAGGAACAAGAATAACACTGATTAACAGAGCTCAGTATCAGGTGTTATTTATACCATTTCATGACCTTCACATGTGCCATCGTTTACCTGCACATGTGCCATCGTTTACCTGCAGTTGCTTCAATTTACATAAAGATGCACTGGTCAAAATGTTTTGGCTCTTCAGTGTACACCCCACAAGATGATGTCAACACAAGTACATCAAAACTTGGGTATACCAACAGCTAGTATATGTGAGGTTTATGTGCCACATGGACAACATGAATGATGTTAGACTTGGTGCAGGTAATTTGCCAATTAAAATCAAAGGAATGTAAGAAGACCAGCAATGACTGAAATTGCAGAGCACAGCAAGATGTGATGTCTGTTCCAATTTAGACTTCATGAAATAATAGTGATAATAATAACGTTTCACAGGAAAGCATAAACATAAAGGAACAAATGGACAATAAGTGATATAAGAGACCACATTGTGCAGTCTTTTATATCACTCTTATTGTTATACACTACAGGAAAAAAAATTCCAACACCTGAAACGGTTAATGCCATTTTATTGAAACAGAGGCAACTGTTAGCATGCACTTAGATTAAAAATCAATCCAAAGTGAATGCACAGTATTCCCTGTTAAGATAGACATCAAACATTAATTAATAGATTCTGAAAAAAATTCATCACCGCCACGGCGGGAATCGAACCCGCATCTCTCCAGATTCATGCCAGAGCACGCTACCATTGCACCACGCGTTGGACAATGAAATTTTTCAGAATAAGACCTTATAAATCTTCTTCATTGAGACGTGGCTGAGACAGCTCCATCTATACTTAAGGAGATGCAACTTTTTCAGTCGTTGCTATTGATTATCAGATGTTAATGAGAAGGTTGCTAATGCTAAGACGTTAATATATAATTAAAAATCAATCCAAAGTGAATGCACAGTATTCCCTGTTAAGATAGACATCAAACATTAATTAATAGATTCTGAAAAAAATTCGTCGCTGCCACTGCAGGAATCGAACCCGCATCTCTCCAGATTCATGTCAGAGCGCGCTACCATTGCACCACACGTCAGACAATGAAACGGACAGTCTTAGCATTAGCAACCTTCTCATTAACATCTGATAATCAATAGCAACGACTGAAAAAGTTGCATCTCCTTGAGTATAGATGGCGCTGTCTCAGCCACGTCTCAGTGAAGAAGATTTATAAGGTCTTATTCTGAAAAATTTCATTGTCCGACGCGTGGTTCAATGGTAGCGCCCTCTGGCATGAATCTGGAGAGATGCGGGTTCGATTCCTGCTGTGGCGGCAATGACTTTTTTTCAGAATCTATTAATTAATACACTGAGATGTGCAATTGATTATATTATCAAAATATGGAAAATTTCCACTTTACCTACCCAGTAAATTGGTATAATTAGTATGATGTTGAACCACCCCACGCAGCAATGCATTCGTGAACTTGGTGGGGAAGGCTATAATATAGCTCAATAATGCCCTCCTGAGGGATAGAATGCCAAATAGCACAAAATTGCTGTTCCATTTCGGCAACAATGGTTGATGCACCTCTTGGGTGTTGTTGGAGCTGTCGGCCCATCGTGTCCCAGATGTATTCAATAGGTGAAAGGTCCTGGTGAGCATGTTGGCCATGGTGGATCTGAACGTTTTGTTCATGTAGATACTTCAGACTAATGCGGGCTGTATGGGACAGGCATTATTTTGCTGGTAAAAGGTTATGCTGCTGAACAAATGGGACAGCCACTGGCTGAAAAATATTGGTAACATATCATTGGGCAATTAGAGATCCCATTATGATGGATAACCAGTTCTGATCGAGATGTCTGACTAATTGCACCCACACCAAGACACCTGGTGCTGGAGCTGTGTGACGATGTCACATGCACTAGGTGGCATTCCTTTCCCCTGGAAGACGAGAACACGTCTATTGGCATGCTGACCAAGACAAAAACAAGATTCACCACTGAATACCACGGCATTCCACTCTTGTTCATTCCAATTCTGTCTGAGGTGATACCACTGAACATGTGCTTGCATATGGGCAGATGTGAGGGGCAAACACAGTGTTGGACGATAGGCTCACAATGAAAACTGTAAAAGCCTGTTGTTTACCATCCGTTTGGGTAGGTATTAGATATGCTTCCTGTTTCCAGTCCCTTTGCAGTTGCGAATCTGTCGGGCAATGCCACGCATCACAAATGATGGTCCTGTCACTCTGTGGTCATACGTCATCTTCCTGATCCTTGTCGGCATGTGCTGGATCCTTCTTGAATCCTTTGGCACCATATGTGTATGATGGTGCTGGAATTGTGGCCAACCATTGTTTGCTACATCTCTGTACGACAAACCAGCTTCTTAAGGCTGATGATTCTTCCACACTCAAAATCTGTTAACTGTTGGAATGGCTGTTGACATCTGCTTAAGGGCATCTTTAGCAGTTTAGAACAATTTCCACAATGTTTTGTCAACCAGGGAGCTTTGGTTGCCTTTATCTGTGTTTGATTGCTTTTCACCTGTGATGTCAGCTCATGCCTGTCCAAACATTTCGATTATCTTGCAAATCTAATCATTTCCATGCTTTTCCATATGATACCACCTCCCTAATTTTCATCACATTTATATAACTTCTTGCAAGTGTGGCATTTTTTATTTTCTATAGTGTATATTCTTACTCACACTTATTATTATATATTCTTTATATTACATGTGTAACTAGATTTGAGGCAGTATGGCAGTACATTGTAATATGTGTATAAAGATATTAAATGTAATGTTAAACTGTACAGCAAAATAATGAACTTTTAATTGGTTTCCACTGGAAAAACCAAAAGATTATTATCAACCAATCTTCAGAAACAACAAATTGTAAGACTTCCTCAGTGCAGAATTTGAGAAGATGTAGCTACAACTTAAAAACTGAAAAAGATACAGAAGACTAATAAAAAATATAGTCATGTTATATTAGCAATTGCACATATATTGGACATTTTAAAGAGCTGGAACTGCTACTGCAATTGGTGTTATTTACCTGACGCCTACAGTTCACCGCACACCTGTTTCTAGCACTTCTTTGGCATTGAATAGTCATGACATTTCCGGAATCGAAAGTGAATGGATGATATTACTTTATACAAATGAAGGAATATCATTTTTTGAATCCACAATGCATATCTAATGTCTGAAAAATAAGGGAATAGAAATGAAAAAGCTTAACAGAAAAGATAACAAAATATAAAGGCAACAAAGTGCTTATTTGCTGAACCATTTTTCCTCAAATCATTTTATTTTCTCAACCATATTTTCTCAGATCAAAGAGAAACTTATTTTCTGACAATTTAACCATACAATGTCTATTTTTTAAAAGCTACTCAGCTACTGGGCCTTATTATATAGTAACTGATGAATAAAATAGTTTTCATACCAAGAGAAAAAACATTTAATTCGAAACAAAAAGTATAAGAATTAAAAGGATAAAAATGATTGGTAATCATAAAAACATATTGCAAGTTCATTTGTAGTGTATTTTGAATGCTGATTGATCAGCTTCTGACATTGTAAGGGTTAATGTATAAGTTGGCAAGACAACAACTGAGAATGTGTTTAATTCTGAAACATCTGCATTACATAGAAAATATCCAGTATAGTTTATTCAGTGAAATGGCCACACCAGCTTTGTTATTGGATTATTTAACAAACTTCATCAACTAATAGAAAACACAGATCAATAATTTTTAATTTTTCAAATTTCATTTATTATTTTTTACAATGAATATATTTAGACTTATTTTTAACATCAATTGGCTCAACAGCATAGACACAACCTTGACCATTGTTCTCATTGAACCAAGAGTGTTTGAGAATTGTTGAGCAATGCTCATGTTTCATATAGCATGTTTTTATATTAAGGGAAGAAAGTTGTCCTCTACACAAAGGATGGATGTGTCCAAGAAGCTGTATTGGGCTTTCCTTGTTTTTCATACAATACACAGGGACATGCCTGCTAGTTTAGTAATTAGATACACTAACCACTATACTAGGTATGGGCTTGCTCTGGTATGTGTGGTTTGTATGACTTCATTCTCATGTTGTGTAATCGGTGATTATTTCTTGCTGCAGTTTGTTTTACAATACCTCACTCAAAAGCACGACTGGATGATATTCCATTCCATGACTTATTAAAATGTTTGTAATACATATTTTTTCACTTTCATTCCACACAAGGGAAACCAAGCTTGTCCTATTATAATAAGATATCTGTTAGAGGGAACTTACTTTCAAAGTTCCTTCAATCTTATAATATACTTTTATGTATAGACAGGAGGGGGGCATACCCATGAATTTTTAAAGAATTTTTAAAGATCTCTAAAGTGAAGATATGGTCTTACATGATCATGTTAACCCTTTCACGACTAAGGGAAACATTTTTCCCATTTTAAAATTGGTGATTGTTGTATTTAATTATAACCTTATCTGCATTTTTTATACAGAATGTCAAAATAGAACGTATGCCGAACGCAATTACGTAAACGGGAGCGTTTGGAAAACAAAAACAGAACTGTCAGGACGCATAATATATGTACTATGTGCAATGTCCATCTTTGCCTCACTACCAAAAGAAATTGCTTCGCAGAATATCATAATTAGCACATCATTTTGTATAGTAATTTTATTTCATAATTTTGTATTATTTTAGTCAACATTTTGTTCTAATAAACCAATAAATAAAAGACATTGCATAATAAGCCTAACTATAATTTGTGTTACCTTTATACATTGGGAAAAATATTTCCCATAAAATTCCAAAAAAACTACACATTGTTATGTATTTTTCTTATGATTTTTATTTATTTTTATGTCTAAACAAACTAAAATAAACAGTTACAAACTAATATTTACTCTTAGAAACCTTATGGTCCTGAAAGGGTTAAACTGTTTATTATTATTATTTGGTTCATCCATAATTGCTTCAGTAAGTCATTATCATCTATGGTTTGCCAAAAAAATAAATAACACAGGATTTTTTTAAAACATTTTATATAAGGCTTTTTTTTTGGTATTTTAAATTGAAAGTGTATATATATATAGATCTTGAATAACAATATTTAGTTATTCAGTAATAATGTCCAGATATTTAGATAACACTTTAACATTGATAAATAGTTAAAACAGTGATAGAGTGTTAATAGTCCACAAAAATGAAGTAATATATTAAAAATATATGTTAATGTCAATTCCTTGATGAAACTTAATTCACCTTTTTATTCACTAAATTTCCAACAAATGCTACAGAAGAATTTCTTTGTTGAGATGGTATAATCACACTAGACTGCATATCACTTCTGGCAAATATGAGAATCTCATTTTCAAAGAGAATTAGATTTTTTCACTCTTTAACAGTTTTAATTTGAGCCGTTGGATGATTGGGAAAATGCAAATACTGATGTAGTCAAACATGCTTATAATGAATATGAAAGGACAGATGAAAAGCATCACTATATCAGTAAATTTGCTATAAGAAATATTTATTGAAAAGTTGTCTAAAAAAAAAATGTAATATGTATTTAAGCACAAATAATAAAGACTAAATTGTAAAAATAATAAGACTACTTATACACAGATAATAAAGACATTTTTTTAAAAAGTAAACCTTGCTTCTAAGAGCACAGCTTTTACTTTTGTTTCAAGCAGTGGATCAATTAGAGGTAAAATTTGAGTTCTGGCAACAAACCAATGGAAAAGATTTTCAACATCTGGATATAGATCTGATCTAATCTTTTTTTTCTTGAAAATTCTTTTTTTATATTTTTATTTTACAAGTTCTTCCAACATTGTTCTTTATGATTTTCAAATTATAGATAAAGAACTTGGTGGAATTCCATATACCTTGGCAACATCAGCTTTCCTTCAGCCTTCCTCAAAACGTTTTGTAATTCCACCTTTGTGTAAAATTGAGAATTTTTTTATTTTGCAGAGCCTTGTTTTTGCAAAACAATGTATCTAGCAGCTCACTGTCAGACCTGTACACTTGGTGAAGAGAGTGAAAAAAAAAAATAGAATTCACAAAAGATAAATGGAACAAGACATGTCTTGTGATTCATGTTTACCTGTCCTGCAAACTTCACATTGAAATTCCTAAGAGAATTTTTTCCTTTAGGAATTTCAGCTTTTGAGGTAAACTGAGACAACTGCTTGGGTCCAGTAACCAGATTCTTGATTTGATTAAGTAATCATGCAAAGAATTTACGTGGAACAGAAAAGGCTGATATCCCTATAGTTATCACAAGAACTGTGATCAGCTTTTTCAAAAATAGGATAATAATAGCTCTGGTAAAATCTTTGGGAACGATAACATTATCATAAAAATATCCGATATTTCAGTTTGCTATGTGATAGAAACATTCTCATCTCTAAGTATTTCAGTGGTAATTTTGTATAGATTTATGTAGATTTATGTATGATATTGATTTATGTAGTTTTTAATTTTCATATAGCCAAAGTAATTTCCAATTGTGATATAGGGCAAACATTAAAATCGATAATGGATCTGTCCTCATTACAAACAATGAGAGTAGAACTAACCACATTGTT
This sequence comes from Ryuthela nishihirai, assembly GCA_038380435.1. Lineage (NCBI taxonomy): Eukaryota > Metazoa > Arthropoda > Arachnida > Araneae > Heptathelidae > Ryuthela > Ryuthela nishihirai. Next base: position 25,712,641 of record JAWZYU010000028.1, on the reverse strand, counting down.
TTGAACAATTCAGAAATGCCCAGTCCACCACCTAGCATGGCAGAATCTTCACTTTCAATAGCCATACCATGTATATCCCTCAATCTCTGTGTGCATCTATTTTTTCTCACACAAACGTTAACTGTCAGGTTTAACTTTGAGCAGTGGTGGTGTATATTTACTTTGTCAGCCAAGCTATCAGGCCAAATTTTTTTACCTGTTTTTAACTGATACTTTACATGTTTATTAACTCTTCCAGTGTCCAGCCTGAAAAACTGGTTTCCATCCAGAGGCCAAGCTATTCTCTGCGTATGCTCAGCCAAAAAAATTAACTTGAATACTTTTTTGCCAAATAACTAATGAGAGGAATTATGGCATGTTTTATGCCAAATTAATCAGCATTTAATTCCGGATTTTCTGAAAATAAAGTATTTAACAAAAAAGACGATAAGTTTTATTTTAATAGGACATTTTTTAGAATCATGTAGTAAAAAAATGCATCTGGCAATACAAATAAAAATTTATTTAAAAATCTAATAGAAATGATTATAATGCACATGAATAGAAAGGCTATTTATTTCTGAATAACAAAAAAAGTTATTTTTTTGGTTTCAAGTAAATATTTCTTCTGTTTTGTAATTTTTTTCTCAGTAACATACTTTGAGAAAATTCCAGGCTTTTAGCAAATTGTGCTGATCAGATAAACAAGTCAACATTAGAATTAAAAAAAAAGTGAGCAATCAACAGAAATAGATCATGTTACATACCAAATTAAACAGAATTTAATTACAAATTTTATAAAAATAAATAATATAAACAAATTTACAAGCATATTGATTTTAGTAAGCCTTTTTCGATGTGATATGGTGAAAAAAAAGATTGCACTGTGCAATTAAGGCTTCATTTTGGAAAAACCTGATAAATAAAAATAGTTAAATTATATATTTATCGAAAGGAAATTTCCTCCTGAATAATATAAAACCTGAAATGATTTTTATTTCTTTTAATGATTCTTTTAAGTATTGTATATTTTAAGCATGGCTAGTGTTATACAAAGTGACTTGCACTTCTCACATTCACAGGATTTTCTGAACTGGTTATAAAATAGAAAAAAACTTCCTTGGCCATTTTTTTTTGCTAAATGTTATGAATTTTTTTTGTTTGGTGTTGAAGTTTGCCAATCTTGGCTAAGTGCAGAAAGGTTTGTGTACCAAACAAAAAATAAAACAGCATTATATCATCTGTGTGGCACAGCCAATGTACTAAGGGGGGAGGGGAGGGTAGCCTTTAAAATCATTCAATATAAACATAAAAACTTGTAATTTTGAAAAAAATATATTTTTCTAGAGGGGGGGGGGGGTGAAACTTTAACCTTGAATTTGGCGAAGGGGATACCTTCCCAAAATTGCCCTCCCACATGACGGCTGATTTCCATAGCAAGGAATTCTATTTTGCTTCTGTATCCAAGTCATTCATTTTCAGAAATCTGAACAAGCTAAAAGTGTTTTTACTTAAAAACAAGAAATAATAAAAGAAAAATTACATATAACCTAATGGGATGTTAAATAAAATATTTGCAACAACTTTTAAGCCAGCCTCCGATGTAGCATAACTCAGAAAGCGATAAATCAGCCGACCAAAAGATTGCTAACTTATGGGAATGAACTTACAGAAATGAATATGCTTCCATATCCAAGACCTCATTTATTTTCAGAAAATGATACCAGATCAAATTTTTACTGGAAAAGTAATAAATAATAAAATTAAAATTAACATATAGCCTAATGCAATGTTAAAATATTCACAGCAACAAGTGTAGGCTGGCTATACAAATGTAGCATAACTATGAAAAATCAATACTTATCTATTAGCCAAAATATTACAAATTTATGAAAATAAATCTGCTGAAATTAAAACTAAGGTTTAAATATAAAAATAAGTAAATACTAACTTTACTAAAGGTATCCAATACGCTGAACCAAAACTGTAAAAAAAACATGGAACATGGAACGGAAATAGCATGTGTCAGCCATCTGCCTCATGTTTGCCTCAATGAAGCAGAACTAATTAAATGTAGCTGCAACCAGAATTTCTAAGAAGGATGTGTTTATTTCCAGTTTCGATTTTAAGAGCAGGGAAGATGCATAGAATGCTGGAAAAAATAATTTGGGAATACTGAAATAGGTTTATGACAGAAAAGAGTGTGAAACGAAAAAAAAAAATGGTGGTACATACTTTGTAATTGCTTCCAAAAACTAAACTTCCAAAATATATAAAATAGCAAATTTTTTTTGTTAATTTTTAGGAGATTTTCAAAAATTTTAGGAAAAATTTGTTGATAATAGTTCAAATCAAACTTGTGAGCTTAAATCAGAAGGTTGCTTCAACAAATAGGAACGTTAACAAGCAAATCGGCAATACTGTTTATTGCTTCTAAGAAATGGCAATCAGATGGCTTTATAAAATTATTTATATCATAGTTTAATCAAATTAAAAAGCAAAATATTATTTTTCAACCCTGAACTATATATTTTTATAAGATATATATATATATAAATTACAATGGCAATTTTTATTTTTAAAAAATCTATATATTTTTGTACTAAAAACTAATACGTACATCCTTGGCCCTTATTTCAGATTCTGCGAATGTGTGCAGATGATGGGGACACTGGTAGAGTTAAGCTTCTGGTGATGCTGGTCTGTTAAACCAGTAGGGTGTTGATTCAATTTATTCCTGCAGTTCCTTCTTTTAGAAATAAGCTCCATACCCTTATCACTCAAATAACACTATCTCCTATGATCCATTGTTCCCAAAACAGTTCCATTGTTTCCAGAAGAGCCTAGAAATGGTCCTTTGCTCAGATTTAATATTAAGTAAACCCATTTGTCATAATCACTAAGTAGTCTATCATGGTATGCATTGGTCATATCTGGATTTTTCAGGATTGGGTTGTTTTATCTCAGAGTTGCACATTTATGCACATAATGGACTAAATGGCAAGGCAACAAGAATCCCAAGGCCTCAGAGAAGGTTGAGGGAAGTGGTCTCACCATGCAGCTGTAAGTAGACAGATAGGAACCTCAGATCAAGGCCACCCAGTGTGTTTTTAATGTGCACAGAGTGTGGCTCTCTCCCCCATCAGATGTACAGCATCAGCAGCCTTTCCAAGCCCATTGCTTTCCCCTACAGACGAAGGGCAGGATGGGATACTTTGCACAGATAAATTTCAGTGCTCAAACCTGGAAACTGCAGATTACAAGCCTGACAGGTTGCTGACTAAGCCACCACTGCCCCATATCTTTCAGAGATTCAGTGTAAAAGGTAATTCTTTAACCTTAGCACAACATTTGTTAAGCTTCAGCTGCAGTTATACTTTTGACAAGATAATGGTCAAACACAATTTTGACTCCCCTAGAAGACCTGGTATTCCTAACAGAAGTAGCCCATTTGTTGTTAATTAATAAATGATTTATTATATTCCTAATCAGCTCATCAGTAGAAGCCCATGGTATTTATAAATGTCTCAGTGTTTGTAATATGTTTTAAATCATTAAGTTTGCTTAACTTTAGAAGACATTCCTCATTGTTATTGCAACTGCAAATGCCAAAAGGATCTATCACCTTTGTCAAAGGTCAAAATGAGTGCCTACTTCAGCACTGAAGTCATCCAGCACAAGAGAGTCAGCAAACACGTTCCTCATGTAAGGAAGGTGACAGTAGCTTCCAGAGATCAGAAGGCCTTAAAAAGTGCATTACAGCAAAAAATATTAATTTTCAGGGTAGAAAAAGCAAATAAATTTGTCAATTTTCACTGCTCCGTATGCTTCGACTAAAGAAACCTTAACAAAAAAAAAAAACCTTTTAAATCGGTTAAGAATGGCAGAAATAATTATTATAAAATATTATATAAGCATACTTTTAAGATTAAAATTGAAGGGGAATGGGCTTTGTTCCATTATATCCATAATTTTGTTATTCTTAACTTCATTATTATTAATTTCATTATAATGGATTTGGCTTTATTTTATTTGTGCTTATACGACATAAAAAGTATATCTCTTTTATTCCTTAAAATGAAAAAGTTGCTTTTCTCACACCCCTCTTAGAAGGGAAATTTAAAATTTCTTTCAAAAACAGGTCACTTGCAATATTTATTAAAAGTTTCACTTTTTCATATTTAGTGCCCTCTAATGAGGGGGGGGGGGGGGGGGGGGGGGGGCTCAGTCGGTAACGTGCCAGGCTTGTAACCTGCAGTTTCCAAGTTCGAGTCCCAGCTGGGTCAGTGTTGAGATTTATCTCTGCAAAGATGAGATTTATCCTGCCCACAGTCAGTAGGGAACACTGATGGGCTTGGAAAGACTGCTGTCCGTCGGATGGGATGTTTAGTCGTGCCCATACCTTGTGCACATTAAAGAACACACTGGATGGCCTTGACGGGAGGCTACCATTTGTCTCCCAACAGCTGTTCCAGTGGGTCCCCTCCCCCAACCTTCTCTGAGCCTTCGGGGTCCATGTGACCTGGCCATTTAGCCCATGGTGTGCAAAAAGGTGCCATTCAGAGGTAAAACAAACCCAACAACCCAACCAAAAGCCTTCTAATGATGTAAATTAAAACTACCTAAGGGGAAAAAAAGCTTTGAAAAATATGACTTATAGTACTTCATTAGCACCTATCCAACTACAAAAGTAATATTTTATTATTTCTTAAAACAGTTGCATTTTCCACCCTTCTGGGTGTAAGAGGACATTTTATTTTTGTCAGTGCAAAACTTGTGACCTTCATATTCCACTCTTAAAATTTATTGCATAAGCACAGCATTTGCAATATTCATCTAAAATTTTGCTGGAACACAAATCTGTGCAGCCACCCAAAGATATCCTTCCACAAACCATAATACTGCCCCCACCATAGATTCCTTGTTCTCAAATATTTGTGGCATGATAGCATGATCCTTGTTCTCTCCATATCAACTGACACTGCGAATTGCTTTGAAGGTCAAACCTCGACTCATTTGTGAAGAGCATGCACCACCATTGTTCTTGTGTCCAGTTGACATGATGTACCAGTTAGACAGTCTTTCCTGTGGCATTGGCTCAGGGACACACACACACACACCACTGGCCACTTGGCACACTTCATGAAGTCTAGTATAGGTAGTAATGGATTTGTTGCTTCTCCACTTGCTGCTGCAAGGTCTGATTACTGTTGATGTGATGTTGACATCCTCTCCATCCGGGCACATAACACAGATAGTTGTCCTCCCTTGGGGTTGTTGTCCACTACTGAATTGTCTGGATGCACTCTGTCCTTGTTGGAATCTTTATCAAAGACCTATGCACTACTGAACGATTTGCATTAAATGATCTGGTAATATCTGCTCGACTTTGGCCTGCCTTGAACTGACTATGTTTGCCACTGCACTTCTTCCGAAAAATGATGTCTGATAGACATACCCAACAACAACCTCGACAACTCCACCTGCACACTTTGCAGGAGAACAGCCTTGAAATGTCTGCTTTTAATGCTCAATACATTTGCACATACCACTGCCAGCACCATTCATTTGTAAACCATTTGTTAACCCCATGTTATATTTTGCATACTATACATGATTTTTGTGCATTTCTGTAATAGGAGTTTTATGACATCATGTTTTTTTCTTTGTTCCTTAATTTATGGAAACCAGGTTGTATGATATACCTTAATTTATGGAAACCAGGTTGTATGATATAAATGTACTGTGAATATAGCATATCTGATACTCAATGTAGAGTACTCTATAACTGTTAGATAAAATTCAGGTTTAATTATTATTATTGGGACTTATAGCTTGGAGCACTCTGAGAGTACTAACACACTCATTCCATCAGACAGGTAAAACAACTTTAGAGAATTTTATCCAGTTTTTTGTTAAAATGTCTTCCATTTATATATGGTGTAACTTATTGAAGGTGGATTATTATCTGTATTATCAAGTTGTACTTATTGTGAAGTCTTCATAATGTAACTTGGTCTTGGACTTCATTCTAGCTACCTATATAATGTGTTTTTAATACAAAGTTTGTATATTTTTTAAAATGCAGTATTTTATTATACCTTCATTCTTTGTATCTATCCCATTAATTACTGATTCAGGTATCTTATTTACAACAGATGTAAAATTTCTCTAGGCTTGCTAAAATATTAAAATTTGTAAGTTAAAATATTTTTTTCTTCAGTCAGACATTTACTATAGAACTCAGCAACTTGGCAGTTAACATGCCATAAAGCCATGTTATGTGGGCAAGATTTCAGCAGAGAAACTACATGTCTGCATTTTTACACACTCATGTTGTTTTTTTGCACACAATGTGCTAAATGACCAGGTCACAAAGACCCCCAGGGCTCAGAGACGGGGGAGTTTTTCAAACTCACTGGACAGTTGTTAGGAGACAGATGGTAGTCTCCCGTCAAGGCCATCCAGTGTTCTTTAAGGTTCAAGGTGTTGTAAGTTCATGGTGAAATTAGCCTCCAATGAGGGGTTCACAGTATGGTTCTCCCCCACTTGGGGCCATGGCTGTATTTCCTATCTGATGGATGATGGCTTTTCCAAGCTCATTGGTGTCCCCTACTGACCAAGGGTAGAAAGTTTTGCAGAGGGAAATCTCAGCTGGGAGAGGGGAATGAACTTGAACTTGGGGATTGCAGATTACGAGCCTGGCATGCTACTGATTGAGCCACTCACATACTCAATGAATCCAGGTCCATTTACCACTGAGATTTATGCATTTTCTGTGCAGGTCACCATTTGAGTAACTCTCAAATGATGTCGTCAACTTCTACCAGATTAGTAAATAAAAAACCATGAGAAAAGATTTAATTTTATTTCTTATAAACTTAGTTTGGAATGAAAAGAAAAAAAAAAAATCAACTAATAATCTTATAAAAATTTCTCTTTTATTTTTCATATTTGTACAAATATGTGCCTAAATCTAGTTGCTACAAATATTTCATTGTGCAATATATTTTGACTATGTATTGGTGCTAATGATATGTATTTATGTAGTTAATAAGAAGTTTTTAATGACTTTCTGATTAGGTTGTGGTTTCAAGAATTTATGAATATTTGGCAAACATGCCATAATGGACCAAACTGGGAAAATGTAAGTATAAAGATATAGAATGATATTAAATTATTACCTTTTCCCATTCCTACCTTCAGATTTATTTCGATTTGGTCATAATATATTGAAATTATGCCATGTGTTATTAAAAAATAATAATAATTGTTAATGACTTTATATTCAGTCTGACTTTTAATTTAACTCAAAATTTTTTTTTCTGAGTAGTAGTTACTACAAGTTGAAATTAAAAACTAATTCAAATATGTGCTTGTTAATCTTGGCCACTTCATTCTTGGATCTTGTGCTGATTGGAGTGGGTTTGAACTCCTCTCCGAGTTTGACCACCACTCTGTCAGCCAGGAACCAATCAATGTAACAGTGGTGGAAGTGATGGACTTTATTGTCCATGCAACTGCCTCAACCATTCCTCAAACTTTAACACAGTTTCTTCATTTTCTGAAACCATGGTAGAATTCAGATTGCACCACAGTTTTTAAGGCTCAGAACAAGGCTTGGAGGTGTTTCAGAGATATCCAATGTCCCCCAACCTTGAAGCATTCAAACGTGCCAGGGCGAAAGCCAATTTCATCCAGCACCATAGGCAGAACAAATCTTGGATCAAATACATGTCTTCTATCACCTGCATGACCAGTTTTTTCATACCCAAAATTTTGAATATAAAATTTTGAAACTTTTTATCTTGATCAGCACTTAAAGGTACTACTATGCAACAATACAATTCTAAAGCTATACTAAGCTTACAATAAACTTGATTATCGAAAAGTTTATCTATTGTGTATGTATGTCCAGACACTTCTAATCTTTGCATAAATACAATAAGTAAGGTGGATAGGTTTTGTAAGTCTATCCACTTATGAAAGCAATAATAAAGATCTTAATTATCAGCAATAACTGCACTGAAACTTCAGTACCTTTGACTAATACAAAAGTTAAGCTTCTTGCTCAACAAAAATTTTGTCTTAAGCTGCCTTTAAATCTATGATTAACCCTTCCACTGTCTATGTCATCTGTATATGTTTGCAGAATCCGTAATGAGAGGCTGAGGATGGCTGTATATGTTTTGAGTACAACAACAAAAACAAAAATTCGATTTTTTGAAAATAAAAATTGCTGTTGTAAAATTTTTTAATATTGTATCTTATAAAAATATATAATTCAGGCTTGAAAAATATTATTTTGTTTTTCAGTTGATGCATATTTTATTAAACTTTAATATACACAGTCGTATCAGAATAATATGACCACCTACCTAACAATACGAATGATAGGTGGTCATATTATTCTGATATGACTGTGTAAATCACTTGTTAAAACCATCTAATTGCCATTTTTTAGAAGTGATATACGGTATTGCTGATTTGTTTGTTAACGTTACCCTATGCTGAAGCAATCACCTGATTTAAGCTCACAAGTTTGATTTTAACTATTATTAACAAATTTTTCCTTAAAGGTTTGAAAATCTCCTGTAAATTAACAAAAAACTGCTATTTTTAAAAACTGAAGATTTTGGAAGGTGTTGGACTTGGCCTCCAGCTACAATTGGTGTAACTTTGGGTTCACCACTTTCCATTTTACTTGCTGATTTCACCATGAGACAGACTGAATCTAATGTATTAAACAACTGTTTTCTTAAACCTATATTCTGTTGCCAATATACTGACAACATTTTTTTAATTTGACCCCACAGAACTCAATTAGTTACTACTTCTATTAAATAAGGTAAAACCATCCATCAACTTCACCCATGAAGCAGAAAGTAACAATAGTTTACCATATTTATATGTTCTAATACATTACTTCTGAAGTCTACCATAAACCCATTTCAGTACCTTTTACTTCTGCCCATTCCCCAAAAATATAGTATCCACATTTAGTTCATATTTTTATAGAGCTCTAATTTATTGTAGCCATAAGCAACCCTTAACCAAAAAACTACACTGAATGGACAAATTATTATATACACCCCAATGACAATATGCAAAGCAGAAATATCACGTTCAGTCATGTGGGACGCTGAAACTGGCAATGCCTATAAATAGAGCAGATTTCTATGCATTGGAGACCAGTGATGGAAAAGTAATCATGGGTAAAGGCAGCGATGTAAGTGAATTTGACTGTGGCCAGATAGTAGGTGCATGGAAGGCCAGATGTTCAATCACCACAACTGCTGAATTGTTGGGATTCTCACATCAGACTGTCGCAATAGTGTATTTCTGTACAGGTTTGGTTATTTGTAGTTGGGGTAGTTACGCATGTGTATTCAAAACTACATGAAATATGCATATGTTGTGTATGTCAATGTGTATTAAAAAGTCATGAAATGCACGTGTCATACGTGTATTCAAAACTACATGAAATACGACAAAACCTCCAACCAGCAGGAGAAATGTGGACATAAGCATGTAATTGATTCTCGAAGTGAGCGCAGACTGTCCTTCATCATTATACAAGGAATTGCATGGCTGCTGTGGAGCAGATGATGTCAGAAATAAATGAGGGTGCATCCACAAGCTTATGCACAAAGACTTAATCATGCCATGAAAAAAATAGGCTATGGCAGTCGATGTCCACATCATGTTCCCTGGTTGATTGCAAGGCACCAAAAGATTAGGCTGCAGTTTGCAAGGCCTCTTGCAACTGGAGTGTGGAAGATTGGAAACATGTCATCTGGTCTGATGAATCATGGTTTCAACTCTTATCAAGCTGATAGGAGGGTGTGTATGTGACTTAAACCATACAAAGCAATGGACCCAGCTTGCCAAATTGGGGTCATATATGCAGGTCGAGGTGGTGTAGCAGTTTAGGTGTGTTTACATGGGTTTCCTTGGGGCCCCTCATACCCATTGAGACCTCTTGTCACCAGCACAAGGTATGTGAATATCCTCGCTGACCATCTACACCAGTTTGTAACACTTCTCTTTTCGTATCCTGATGCCATCTTTCAACAGGATAATGCCACACTGCATACGTACTGAGTGGTGATCAGTTGGCTCCAGGAGCATTCAAGTGGATTTACCACACTCGAATGGCCCCCTTAATCGCCATACTTCAACCCCATTGAGAATTTGTGGGATGGATTGGAAAGATCAGTTCTAGCCTGCCAACTCCCACCGGCAACTGTGGATGCTCTACAGCACATGATCCTCACTTCATGGGCAGCAATATCACCTCCATATTTTCAACACCTCATTGAGTCTCTACCAAGATGTCTGGCTGCTGTTGTGAGGGCAAAAGGTGGAGCAACAGGTTATTGGGTAGATATATATATATAATAATCTACCCATCCAATTTAAATTATATATATATCAAATCAGTATAGATGCAGGATATCCTGTTCATTTAATAAAAAATTTTTAAGGCAAAATGTCAATTGAAAGCTATTTCTTAACTCCCTCCCCCAACTACAAATAACCAAACCTGTACAGAAATACGCTATTGAATTCCCATATATCAATACATTAACATCAATCCTAAACAATGTAATGTCTTCTTATGGATATATTGTCCCTACTACTCTGCAACACACTATATTTAATATCATCCATAAGGGTTGCTATCTCATCCTACCTTCAAGAGGTGTACATTAAATATAAGACCCCAATTCAAAATCTCCCCACTCACTAGATATGTAGGAAAAATATACTGACTTTTTTCCTTTATATTGAAAGAAAATAATACTGATTTTAAAGAATGAAGACAAAATGCTGTCTTAGCTCAGACCATTATTGATAATAAATTTCCCAGTTCTATTATAAATAATAATAAATGCTCCCTTAAGCAGCTGCTTGCCACAGGAACCTGTCAGTTTTTACGCCACAGTAGAAGGTATGTGAGGATGGTGGGAGAGTAAAATATTATTTCTCCTCTCTTTCTCCTTCCACTAGTTCCAAATATCTTGCATGGAAAAGTTAATCATTAACATAAATCACATATATCCTCTGTAACATGGACATTCATCCAGTGGCTTCATCATGGAAACTGTTATTCTGAGACTATCACCTCTCTCTTGAAACCACCTCTAAAGTACATGTAAATTGACACAATGCCAGTCTTATATAAGTGAATAGCTCCTTTTCTTGCCTTTGAAGATGTGGTCAAACTAATAGACCATGAAACATGTCTAGAACAATAGTAGAGCAGGTATACCTAGCAGTAAAATGGCAATTCATAAAAATATTTTTTAAATTAAATATTTTAAAATACTACAGTAAGCATAATCTCAGTAAAGGAAAATATAACATATCCAATTGTAAATATATAAGCTCCACTAACTAGCCATTTTTCTAGTCTAGTGAAAATTTGTAGTGCAAGTGAGGAATTGGGTAAAGTGAAATCTAACTAAAGTCTGTTAAGCAGACCTTAGATAATTTGGTCAGGTAAAGTAGACCACCAACTTTGAACAGTTCTGTACATTCAGACTAAAACATCAAAGCTACTGACCTTTTTGGTTAGCACTTTTCGTGCAGTAGAAATTAACCATTGAATTGTAAAAACATCAAATACATAACTCACCTTGTATGACGTTTACCTTTACCTGCAAATTCGAAATTTTGTTATTATCTCTTGTAAAGAATTTCATTTTATCGAAACAGAAATGTTCATTTTATGCCAAGGAAATACCTGAAATATAAACAAATACATCTTGTATGCCATTTTGACATCCATCTCGTAAATTCTTATTACTACATATCCTGATATGCAATTGTTACTATTAATGTTGGATTATACTGCCTTTCTTCTGCTGTGTTTTATTTATACATCATATACAGTATTAGTGTTTTATTAAATTAATGATATGTACACTGTGATTTTATTATATTGCATTATCTTAAACGGTATGCTGCAAATTTTAGACATTATTTTCTTAATTAGGACTTGACAGCCCACAGGCTACATGTGACCTGTGGGCTGTAGTCAAGTGGATAATTTTGGGATTTATAATGTAAAATAGTCCCACTATCAGTATTGATAATAAATAAATTCATAAGTAACATGTAAAATAATTTTTTCTCCAATAGTCTAACACTGTTTTGGTGTTTTGGACAGGACATAATGCTGATATTTTGAAGCATTCTATAATAGTAGTGCAATACACCTCTACATGAATTTGGTGCATGCAGCTGCCTTCATTCTGTGGGGATTCACTGATTCAACTCCTATGCATGACACAGCTGTACAGTAGCATTCTGTACATCTGCTGCAGCATAGGTCTTTGTAAAGACTATATTTGTTAACAAACTAATAATGACAAAATGTCATAAAAATATGAACTCACTGAAAATACATTAAATAAAAACTCAAAGTATCTAGAATTGACTGAAAAAAAGTTCAGATTTTAAAGCTTCCTCTCTGCATGCAAATGAGCAATTGAGTTTTTTAGATAAAACTTTCTCTTCACAGAAAAATTTATAATCATTGCTGCTTTTTTTTTTTACAGAATGTGATTTCAATTGGAATAGGTATTTTTTGTATTATAAATAATGTTTCCTTAATCTTTAATGGTATGTGGTAAAGAAAGTTTTAATTTTTTAGAAAGCAATTTGTTGAAATGGCTGAACTTGAACTTCTCTTGAGTTCACATATCCCAACATTTACAACTGAAAAGTTAAATTTTGACACTAGCACATTGGTTTCTTGGAAAACTTATTGCTAAGTATTCAGACTACCTCAACCAGGTAGCAAGTGTTTTAATACAAAGTGCTTCTCTTTGTCTTGCCCTACAACTGGCAACTTGTCAAAAGCGTAAAGCTTCATAAACGCAATTTATTATTGGTATGTTTTTATTTTTCAATCTGTTGAGATTGTTATCCTATTCCAATCTGTGTTATGTAATTAATATTTTTGAAAAGTGATCAGTTGAGTAGAATTTTGGGACAGAAATGAGAATTCTGAATAATAGACAGGGGAAAATGACTTTCCAAAGAACTATGAGTATGGCAAAATTTAACTTTGTTATAAGGAACTTTTGGAGTATCGACAGTACATCTGGAAAAAATAGTCAAAGTTTCACTGTACATGTTTAATACTGCATTCTTTTGTTTCACAATCTAATAATTGGGCTCTGCCAAATGAAACTGCATCACTTTGGGCCTTTTGGAGCTGGACAACTGCTGCATCTTTATTATTATTGCAAACCTGTACATCCCCTTTTTTACTTTTCTAGTATCACTTAATGAAAGTAGAATTAAGTGTAAGTTTATATTTGTATCAATTTAGTATAATTTTTATGAGTGAGATTCTTCTTTGTGGGAATTGTTTGTTGAGTGATTATATAAGTATATTTTTTAAATTAAATTAATGAAATTTAATATCTATATTTAAACAGAATCTTGTTTGGTTATTTTCTCGTTTGGCTCGTGACAACATTGGATATATTAATTGGGAGCCATATATTCCTATGGTAAGTCTTTCTTTAATTTTTTTTAAAGAAAATATTTTTATAAATTTACTATATTGGGTCATTATAAAAGAATACCCATATTTTATTGAGCAATTAGGTAGCAAAAGTAATAGTGTGTACAAAATGTGAAGAAACTGTTTCATTTTGTGTTCAACAGATTTCAATGTGGGCATCATTGGGCATCATTGTTGATGTGACATTCAATTTCTGTTCATATTAGGGTCAGTATGTCTGATGTAACACTTGCAACAGCTGTAGTGATCTTTTTCTTTAATACTGTAATTTACAGATTTTTTTCAAAGTAAACAATGTTTTTAATGTATCCCCAGAAAAAGAAAGCCAATGCTATAAATCAGGACTTCTCAGAGGCTACAAGATTGGTCCACCTCAACCAACCCAATAATTTGGAAATTTGATATTTATGTCATTAATCCTTCTAGGGTCAAGCCTGAAAAACTGGTTTACATTCATATGCCCATCTATTTTTACAATATGCTGAGCCCCTCCCAAAAATATACTTTAAAATTTTTTTGTTAAATAACCAATGAAAGAAATCCAAATTAATCTAAAAATTAAAAACTTTTTACTTAGACACAGTGGACAATTGCTATATTTCATTTACACATAATCACTGTTACAATACCATGATGGTGAATGAGCCAATTCAAGTTACTTTCTTTCTATACCTTACATACTATAAGGAAGATAACAGTAAATTTGTTATGCTATTATTGGTTGACAGTACTTTAAAAAATTAGTCATGAGACAACAAGATAGGTTTACCATGTTTATCCAAAATGCTGTTATTCTTTTGTGATGTATGGCTAACACACTCAATCCTTTCAAGTTGTTTCCTCCAGTGTTGATATATGCACTTGATTTTATAGATGGTGATTGCATATCTTGGAGTTATCACTCGTGCACACTTGGTTCTTTTCTGGTTAAGGTGAGATGTCAGTCCTTTTTGCTAACTTACTGACTAGACATACTCGCTTAGGACTGACATCTTGCCTTAACCAGAAAAGAACCAGGTGTGCACGAGTATATATTTGTATATTTTCAGCTTCTTGAAGAGATTTGGCACCAATACTATAAAAAATAAAAATAAATACCCCCTCAAGCAGCTGCTTGTCACAGAGGTCTGACAGGAGCCTGTCAGTTTATATGCCAGAGTAGAAGGTCTGAGAGGATGGCAGGACCTCAGCAGAAAAACACCACGAACATCCATGCCTTAACTGGGGCTCGAACCCAGGTCCCGTAGATCAGTAGCCAAGCGCGCTAACCACTCGGCCATGGGATGGCACCAATACTATACTCACATCTAATTCTATACTATTTATTTGCATCTACATCTAACACAGGGCTTGAAAATTTTTGCATGGAGCTAGGAGCCAGACAGTTTTCTGAGACTTAAGGTGCTAGCAGTTTAGGAGCTCATGCTTAAATCTTTTATCTGTTGAAAGTGTAATGAAGTATAGCTAGAAAGTTAGGGGCTATGGTGATCAGGTACCCAGCATTTTTTTTTATCCCTGTTTTAACATGGTTTTAACAATATAATACACAAAAATGCTAAAATAAAACGTCTATTAAGACAGTCTTGTGACATTGTCATTTGATGCTCCACTAATGTGTTCAATTTAAATTTTTTTTTCTATTTCAAGATTATAAAATCTTGAAATATAATGTGAGGTTATTGTTTCCATGTGCAGTACTATTTAATGAGTTTTGTAAAGCTTTAAATAAAAATGTAACATTTTATTTTTGTCATAGATTTTTACCAGGATTTTGCGTAGTTTTAATCTGCCTGGCGGTCCAAATAAAATACAAGTTAACAGACCCAGTTCAAATTTTGATACAGTAGCTACAGTAAATTGGATTGCATCAATGCTGGTAAGTTAGCTTGGGGTTTTCTTTAATTTATTAAAATTTCAATATTAATATATTTAGAATCTCATCTCTAATAATCAGTAAAAATGTTTTTGATTTTTAACTGAAAAATGTTGCTTATCTGGAATAAAGTTTCTGATTTTGTTTGATGACAACAATATTTTTAGTCGTGATCAAAACTCTTGCTTGCATGTCAAAATTTTGAGCCAGTAAATTATGTTATTTCGCCAATCATTCTTGTTTATAAAAAGTATATTATAGGTAACCAAATAAGTTCGTGCAGTTTTTCAATGTTATCATTTCAATGAAAAGTACATAAACACAATTGCAAGTAGTGCACATGTGTCAATATACAGTTGAAAGCATATGTCACACTGAGTCAGTTGATGTGTAGCAAGTGTGAAAAGCAATTTGGTGAAATTGGGAAGGGTGATGAAAACATGTCTATGTCAAATACAGTTATTCTAGCATGCTTACTTTATGAGTTTAAACTGTGAATTAGAGTGGTGCCAAACAGCTCACAAGATACACAGTTGTATCAAAATAATATGACCACCTACCATAGTATATGTGTGGTAGATGGTCATATTATTCTGATGTGACTGTGTATGTATAGAATTTGGACAGCTCAAAAGTGGTTCAGAAAATTTGTGTCAGGTGATGAGACACTAGAAGATGCACCCCATGAGGGAAAACCAACCATCATTTGATGACAATGATGGACAATGGGTTACAGAAGGCTAGCATCTAGTTGGATTCACATCAAACATGCCAAAAGCTTTTAGAAAAGTTCCATGTAGGTGAAGAAACCATTTGTTTGCATTTACACTGTCTAGGAAAAGTCTGGAAGATGAGGAAATGGGTACCACATGAACTGACTGTGGACAACAAACTCCAGTGGCTTACAATCTGCTCATTACAGTGTCATGTCATGAGAGGCTGTTGATGTGCAATGAAAATTGGATTATCTGTAGTTACACCAAACATTCGTATCATTGGTTGCCATCCAGTGAACCTCTATCACACACCAAAGCCTAGGATCCACGAACAGGAAATTTTGTTGTGTTTTTAGTGGACTACAGGTGGTATTGTCCATTATGAACTTTTGGCCACTGGTCAATCACTGCGAGTGTCTATTTGGCACAGCCACAATGGGTTACAGATGCATTGCTCTAAAAACAGCCTGCACTTGTTCATTGCAAAGGTATTGGGATCCTTTAGGACAGTGCTTGCTCTCACACAGTGTAAGTAACCCAAGATAAGGTCCACAGCTTTGGTCAGGAAATTCTACTCCACTCTCCATATTCCCCAGACATCGTGCCATCTGACTACCATCTTGGCACTGAACAATCATATGTGCAACCAACAAGTTCGAAATCAAGAAGCACTGGAAACAGTTGGCTGCTTTCTTCACTTCTAATGATTGGCAGTTTTACTGGAGTGGCATTTACAAACTTGTATCTTTTTGGGAAAAGGTTACAGATTGTGCTGGTGCTTACTTCCCTGAATAAAATATCTTTTTTCACTTTTTACCCTCAAAAACCACACAAATTATTTTAGTTACCTGATAGTTTAAATCTTTTGTGAAAGTATTCATAATGGGAATTTATATCATATGGAATGTCAAAACGGATTGTTGGCTGTACAGCTTATATGTATGTTGACTTATGACATTTTAGCACCATTTGATTAGAAGTAGACTGTTGCTCCATAGTACTGATATTGGTCGACAAGTTGCATTTATAAGATTTCTGAAAGAATAGGAATAGCAAGCATTTAAAGACTGGAAAAATTAAAAATTCTGTATGACATAGCTATTAACTAAAAATGATTTTTTAGGAAAAAGAAATTTTTAATTACTGTAATGCTTTTGAATGAAATGAATTTACTTTCATTTATATAAAGAGGAATTTGATAAAATTAAGATGTATTTTTACATTTTGAATTTTATTTGCATAGAATTAAGTTTGGGTATAATTTTTTAAGAAAACTAGAATTGTTCTTCTGCTAAATAGAAAAGTTCTGAAAGTTCACAAAATTTCTCTTTTAGGGTGGAAACAGCAGTTGTCAGACACATATTAATCGCTTATTCAAAGCATTGGAATCATATTATCACCCATCAAATAATGGCAGATGGATTGTAAGTTTTTTCTTTATTTTTCAGTTCTATTTTTGATACCTAAAATTAAAGTGTTAAAAGGAAACTGATATGTAAAACATTTTGTGACAAGAAGAAAATGTTAATCCCTCAACTGTTAAATTTTTAATTCCAACTGATTCCTGTCTCAGCATATTCTATGAGGCTGTTGTTTTCACTTTATTGTCCATATGTCCATCTGTAGAATTCAACTTTTTTGTTTTTGCAGATAAATTAAAATTTTTTTGGGGTTGGATAGGTATTGATGAAATATTAAGATTCACATTTTTCGATTCTCTCAATAATTTTTGTAACATTCTCTAACAGCAAAAGATGTAAAAACTACAAGAATGCATATTGCTTCTGGCGCATATGAGAATCTTGTTTTCAAAGAAAATGAAGTTTTTTCCTTTTCCTACTGTTTCATTCCTTAAAAGCTTTAATTTGAGCTAGTGGATGATGGGAAAAATGCATATACTATTTTATTAGTATTTATACAACATAAAAGTATTCTTCTTTTAATTCTTAAATCTAAAAATTTGTATTTCCCACACCTCTCTCAGAAAAATGAGTAGATTATTGCTGTCACTGGAATATCTCTAAAAAATTACTACTAATTTTTCAAATTTTTATTCTCTACACATCATTTGTAAAACTTTATAACAGCTCTGCTGTTTCATATTTAGTGATCTGTAATGATATATATATATTGAAACTACTAAGTAGTTTAAAAATGCGAATTATGATATTTCATTAGTACCAATCAAACTGAAAAAGAATTTTCTAATTATCATTTTCATTGTTTCCAATCAAAACTTCATGACATTCACATTCCACCACCAAAATTTCATATTTCTATCATTAATATATTGTTGCAATATTCGATCAACATTTTGGAATTTTCAATCTTTTTCACCATTAGAGGGCACATATATAATGCTTGAAATATTCCTAAAGTGCAATTCATAATATTTTCTCAATACCTATCTAACCCAAAAAGAATTATTCATTTATCCCTAAAAGCAAAAAAGGTGTCCATCACCAAAATTTCAAATTTCTAGCATAAATGCATCTTTGCAATATTCTTTTGAAATTTTGGATTTCCAACTTTTTCTACTGCTAGAGGGCATAATTATACACTGAAGTGCCATTGAATTAGGGATAGCAACCTAGTAACATGTTGGACCCCCTTTGGCACTGATAATGGCCATACACAGCAAGGATTCCACAAGCTTGCGTAAGTGTACCACAGGTATGGCAAACCATGCATCCTCCAGAGCCATCCACAATTCTCTCAAGGTCATTGCTGATGGGACACGGGCCCGATCACTCTGCTTGATGGTATCCCAAAGATTTTTGATGGGATTTAAATCTGGGCTTCTAGGTGGCCAATTCGTTATTTCGAAGTCAGCAGAATGCTCCTGCAACCATGCAGTAGCCAACCTGTGCCTGTGAGATGAATAGTTGTCTTGCTTGTAGATGCCATCTCCATTGGGATGCATGATGGCCATAAATGGGTATAAGTGGTCAGCCATGATTTCTATGTAGTGGAATGCATTGAGATCGTCGGTACACATACCAAAGGTCCCACAGACATCCAATTGAAAGCACCTCAGACCATCACTGAGCCACCACCAGCTTGTACTCTTCTGACCTGACATGCAGGATCCATGGCTTCATGGGCTTGGTGCCATACCCTCAGTCTCCCATCAGCGTGATGAAGTTTAAACCTGGATTCATCACTTCAGGCTATCCGCTGCCAATTTTTGATGGTCCAGTTTCAATGTTTTTTAGCTCAGGCAAAGCATTGAGCTGGTGTGCTGTTAGAAGTGGGACCCTCGTAGGTCGGCGACTCCCGAAGCTGAGATGATGAAGCTAGTGTTGCATGGTCCGTGCACTGACTTCCCGCTGGTCGTCCTTTGCAGTTTATCCAGGTGCTTGTTTTTTTTTCCATAATTTTCATATTCCTGGAACACTCTTGAAACTGTTGTACGAGAAAATCCAAGTTCATTGACAATTTCAGAGAAGACTGGGTGTCCCATCCGCCAGGCAAAGCATTGAGCTGGTGTGCTGTTAGAAGTGGGACCCTCGTAGGTCGGCGGCTCCCGAAGCCGAGATGATGAAGTGAGTGTTGGACGGTCCATGCATTGACTTCCCGCTGGTTGTCCTTTGCAGTTTTTCCAGGTGCTTGTTTTTTTTTTCCAGAATTTTCATATTCCCGGAACACTCTTGAAACTGTTGTATGAGAAAATCCAAGTTCATTGACAGTTTCGGAGAAGACTGAGTGTCCCATCCGCCGGGCACCTACGATCTGCCCTCTGTCAAATGCATCTAAATCCCGTGCCTTTCCCATTATGTTTTTCAAGACGAATGCTTGGGGAAGCCAAAACTGACATCTATATATGACCAGAGTTTCAGCAGTGCAAATGCGGGACTTGCAATACTGAATTTGGATAACGTCTCCTATACCAAATTCAGTGGCACTTCAGTGTAGCTTTAGAGAGATTCAGAAAGTGCATATCTAATATTTCATCAATATCTATCCAACACAAAATAATTTTTAATTTATCTCTGTAAAGAAAAAGTTTGATGTCTACAGAGACAGACAGACAGACAAAAAAGCGAAACTATTATCTTGTTTTTCAAAGAAAATGAGATAAGAATGGATAAACTTTAAATGTATATTGTAAATGATCTATATATGTTAGAAATTTTGGTTGTGGAGGGGATGGTCAAGAGGTTTACATGAGCAGCAGTGATTTTCCCCCTTACCCATAAGAGATGGAAAAATGTAGTTTTTTGGACTAAGAGTTATTTTTTTTTTGTCATATAGCTATTAATGAAATATTACTATTTGCATTTTCTGAATCATCTATACTAATTTCCACTGTTCGAGGGTGAAAAAGTTAAAGTTGAAAACATCATTCTCTTTGAATTATCTGTATGAGCATCTCATATTCACCAGAGATAATATGTTATTCTTCTAGTTTTTTATTGGATATAAGCATCATAAACAGTTAACAGACTAATATTTATAAATCACTATTAACATAGAGCAATAGTTTGCCTCAGTAAAAATATCAGTTAATTATAAGTTCACAGCAATATAGTTAAAACAATATTTAATGCACAATTTATGCTGTTTAAAGAGAGTGAGCCTAGGAGGAATCACATTTGCACATTGACTATCTCATGAATAGTCATGATAAGAGTTGTTACAATTGTATGACAGAACTTAAAGCAATCTTTAAAACGATAAAGGTTCAAAGTAATAGTCATAACATAACCATTTTTCATAGAAAGTCCTGTTGGCTACAGCTGGTTAAGTGACATGATATGATCCTTTTTGGTGCAGTCTTCATTATAGATGTAAGCACACATAGATGTAATCATAGAAGTGATCATAAAAGGTAGCACATATGCTGTCAGTTCACAAATATTAACAGTCGATGTATACGTATAATGCTCCAGATACTAGTCCAGAACTAAGTTGATCTTAGCGATGACATATTTCAATGGTATTGATGCTTGAAATTTTCAACAAACTCATTGATGTGATATACTTGAGCTCAAGAAGCAGCTCCATTTGTCAACGTCCAGTATAATTGGGCTTCAAATTTATTTCCAAGTTTGCATCCCACAAACTCCATGAACAAGCATACATCAGTGCAAGTTAAAAACAAAGTTAAAGCACTAGATAAAAAAACATTAAAAACTTATGGCCCGCCTTTCCCATATACCAAACAATTTACGACATGTTTCATACCCGGATGCGTGCGAAACTTCATCAGGCAAAGTAGCAAGTATATATGAGAGCATCCCCCTATCAGTGAGTTATCTGATTTGTTTGATGCTCGCACAACAGGAGATTCCATGCTGTCGGTAGGGGTGGAATGTCCGTGTTGCACAAGCGATCTTTATTTAAATTAATGTAAATTTTTTCAGCGTAATATAATTGATATTTATTTGCCAGTGCTGTTAATGGTTTAAAATTTAAGTTACTAATCTGTAATTGATTTTGTTTTACAGTCTGTGCCAGAGCTGTATTATCATTTCCTTTTTTAACGTAAGATTGATGTTCCGACATATGTTGTTCGTATGACCAGAAAGTTTTACCAATATAGAAATTTCCCTCCCCCCCAATATTTTATTCTCATCAGGTATTTCTATTTCATATACTCCCCCTGTTGGTTTCCATTTGTCTCTGTCATTTACAATTAAACTCTTAATAGTATTATTGATCTTATGTGGCATTTTTAAGTCATATTTAGCTACTACGTTTTTTATAGTCTTAGATATTTTGGGTATAAAAGGGAAACTATGAGTATATCTTATTTTTGCAATTTGAGCGGGGTCCGGTTGTGAGGTTTTCTTCCTACTATACTTCACCTTTTTTTGTATTTTATTTATACATTTTTCGGGGTATCCTGCTATCTTTGCAATATTATATATAATAGTTAATTCATTATTTAATATGATTTTACTCGAAGAGTACCGATATGCTCGTAAAATATGTTTTGATGGCAGATTTCTTACATTCCCATGGGTGTGCAGAATCGTAGGGGATAAGGTTTGGTATAAAAGTTGGTTTTCTATAAATGGTAGTACTACATTTTAATTGTTTGCGCTTAATCAAAATGTCCAGATATGGTAATTCACCGTTCTGTTCGATTTCGTGCGTAAATTTAATGGAGGGTAAAACTTCATTAAATGATTCTAACAATTTATCAAATTCTATTACCGGATGTTGCCAAAAAATTAAGGTGTCGTCAATATAATGAAGATATAATAATGGTTTTAATTGTAGTTTTTTAAGGGCCATTTCTTCAACATGTCTCATCATAATGTCGGCCATGAGTCCAGACAGAGGGGATCCCATTGGGACTCCCTCAGTCTGAACCCATGCCCCCATCACCGACATAACAACCATCCACTCGCTAAACGTCATATTGCTGTATCGAAGCACACCAGTGCTGGATGCAGCGATGCTGCTAAAAGCCAAGTGACTGGAGGTTGCCAGGCCCACAGCCCAATAATACTTTAGTGTGCATGAGGCCCTGGACCTGGCTACCTCCTCTAATTGGTTTGTTGTAGGAGAACATGGGCTCAGACTGAGGGCATCCCAATGGGATCCCCTCTGTCTGGACTCATGGCCGACATCATGATGAGATACGTTGAAGAAACGGCCCTTAAAAAACTACAATTAAAACCATTATTATATCTTCGTTATATTGATGACACCATAATTTTTTGGCAACATGCGGTAATAGAATTTGATAAATTGTTAGAATCATTTAATGAAGTTTTACCCTCCATTAAATTTACGCACGAAATCCAACAGAACGGTGAATTACCGTATCTGGACATTTTGATTAAGCGCAAACAATTAAAATGTAGTACTACCATTTATAGAAAAACCAACTTTTATACCAAACCTTATCCCCTACGATTCTGCACACCCATGGGAATATAAGAAATCTGCCATCAAAACATATTTTACGAGCATATCGGTACTCTTCGAGTAAAATCATATTAAATAATGAATTAACTATTATATATAATATTGCAAAGATAGTAGGATACCCCGAAAAATGTATAAATAAAATACAAAAAAAGGTAAAGTATAGTAGGAAGAAAACCTCACAACCGGACCCCGCTTAAATTGCAAAAATAAGTTATACTCATAGTTTCCCTTTTATACCCAAAATATCTAAGACTATGAAAAACGTAGTAGCTAAATATGACTTAAAAATGCCACATAAGATCAATAATACTATTAAGAGTTTAATTGTAAATGACAGAGACAAATGGAAACCAATAGGGGGAGTATATGAAATAGAAATACCTGATGAGAATAAAATATTGGGGGGGGGGGGTGGAATTTCTGTATTGGTAAAACTTTCCGGTCATATAAACAACGTATGTCGGAACATCAATCTGACATTAAAAAAGGAAATGATAATACAGCTCTGGCACAGACTGTAAAACAAAATCAATTACAGATTAGTAACTTAAATTTTAAACCATTAACAGCACTGGCAAATAAAAATCAATTACATTACGCTGAAAAAATTTACATTAATTTAAATAAAGATCGCTTGTGCAACACGGACATTCCACCCCTACCGGCAGCATGGAATCTCCTGTTGTGCGAGCATCAAACAAATCAGATAACTCACTGATAGGGGGATGCTCTCATATATACTTGCTACTTTGCCTGATGAAGTTCCACACGCATCCGGGTATGAAACACGTCGTAAATTGGTTGGTATATGGAAAAGGCAGGCCATAAGTTTTTAATGTTTTTTAATCTAGTGCTTTAACTTTGTTTTTAACTTGCACTGATGTATGCTTGTTCATGGAGTTTGTGGGATGCAAACTTGGAAATAAATTTGAAGCCCAATTATACTGGACATTGACAAATGGAGCTGCTTCCTGAGCTTAAGTATATCACATCAATGAGTTTGTTGAAAATTTCAAGCATCAATACCATTGAAATATGTCATCGCTAAGATCAACTTAGTTCTGGTCTAGTGTCTGGAGTATTATACGTATGCATCGACTGTTAATACTTGTGAATTGACAGCATCTATGTGTGCTTACATCTATAACAAAGACTGCACCAAAAAAGATCATATCATGTCACTTAACCAGCTGTAGCCAACAGGACTTTTTATGAAAAATGGTAATGTTATGACTATTACTTTGAACCTTTATTGCTTTAAAGATTGCTTTAAGTTCTGTCATACAATTGTAACAACTCTTACCATGACTGTTCATGAGATAGTCAATGTGTAAATGTGATTGCTCCTAGGCTCACTCCCTTTAAACAGCATAAATCGTGTATTAAATATTGTTTCAGTAAAAATATGTAATGAAACAATAACTTATTATTAATGGATAAAAAACAACAAAGGTTTTGATATTTTATACGCTGCTTCAAAAATTGTATTTTAATCTGTAATTAGGGAATGTCAAATCATACATTTTACAAAGCTCATTCAAATGAAAATTGAAAACAATCATAAAATGCATAAGATGCAAATAGTAATGATAAACTTGCATCACATTATTGATTAAAATTCATTGGAAACACTCAATGCAAAGTGGCTCTGCTGACATTATTTGTAAGCAGTCTTAAAGGTGGCTAACATTGCTACCACCTTTAAGTACTTGTACACTTGTACACCTAGATAGAAAGTGGTGGCTCAGTTGATAGTATTCCAGGTTCGTAATCTGCAGTTCCCAGGTGTGAGTGTCAGTTTAGTAGCATTGAGATTTATCTCAGCAAAATTCCCAGCCCTCTGTCAGTAGGAGACACCAATGGGCTTGGAAAGGCCACTGTCGGTCAGAGGGGATGTTAAGCCATGGCCCCATGTGCAGGAGAGCCATATCCTGTGCATATTAAAGAATACACCTTGATGACCTTGATGGAAGGCTACCATCTTTCTCCTAACAGTAGTCCAGTGGTTCCCTTTCCCTCAACGTTCTCTGAGCCATCAGGGTGCTTGTGACCTGGTTATTTTGCTTGTTGTGTGAAAAAATGTGCCACACACATAGGTAAAATAATCCAACCTAGATATACAATATGTAATTCAATTTCTAGATGCTGAAAGAATAAAACTGGCTGAAATTTATCATAGAATATTGGTTCAGTATGATGGATGATTCAGGAATCAACCTTAAGTCTATAATAAATATATAAATATTCCCTCAAGCAGCTGCTTGCCACAGAGGTCTGACAGGAACCTGCTTGTTTAATATGCCATAGTAGGTCTGTGAGGATGATGGAACCTCAGCATAAAGACAGCACAAACATCCATGCCTTTCCCCTGGGCTCGAATCCAGGTCCTTTAATCAGTAGCCAAGCATGTTAACCACTCAGCCGCAGGATGGCATAAGTCTATAATGGGTGGATTAATTCAAGAATAATATCAAATGTGTTAAAGATGTTCCGTAACCAAGCATGTTCACGTAATAACACTACTAAACAGCAACAGAGGAAGTGCTTATGTAAGAAAATCATCTTATTACCATTGAAGAAATTGCCACAGTATTCAATATAGTGTTGTTTCGGTGTATATAGTAAGAAAGAAGTTGCAATTTTGAAAAGTGTGTTCATTGGATTTTTTAATATTTAACACATGAACTAAAGGAATGACAAGATGCATGTTCTACACTCTGGATGGTATGAGCAAGAAGAAGAGGGCTTCTTAGAATGTATAGTAACTAGTGATGAATCCTGGGTGCATTATTTCTTATCAGAGAGTAAACATACAAGTGCAGAGCATAGCATAAAATTCACCTTGACCAGTGAAAGTCTACACCCGAGCATCACCAGAAAAATGTTACTGTATTATGGATCATAAAGGGGTAATTCTCAAACCCTCTGGAGAGACGTGAAATTGAAGACTGGTAATGTCCTTCTGAATCATTTAAAGCCAGCATTCAGAAGAAACCTTGTTCATTATTTTTAGGTTTGGGACTGCAGCATGACAATGCTCACCCTCACACCATATGTTCTACAGTGGAGCAGATACAGCACATGAAGTCTGAGGTGTTCCTCACTCTCCATATTCACTAGACTTGGTGTCAGTTGATTACCATCTATTTTGACCACTGAAACAGTAAGAGGAGATCACTCCTAATTAGATGAAGAATTCAAAATGGCAGTGTATGAGTGATTCCACCACCAAACACAAAACTTCTTAAGAAATCCAGTTTTAGTTCGTATTGAAGAAAGTGTATTGAACCTAACATAGACTATATTGAAGACTGACATGCATATTTTCCTTTTTATTTGATTGAAACATTTATATTTAGCTGCTGCAGTTTTCATTTGAATGAACTTTATATTTGAAAATCATGTGTATGTATTCATTCATAGTAAATAGTTCAAGGCTCAAGCATTGTTTTGGTGTGCATTTTTGATAAGCTGGTAGGTGTAACATTATTACAGAGGACATCTTTTTCTTTGCTGCAAAACTCCCTGTCTTTAGTCAATAAGGGATACTGATGAGCTTGGAAAGTCCACCATCTATCAGATGGGACATTAAGCTATAGTATCGTGCAGGAGAGCCGTCCCTATGCACAGTAAAGAACATGCTGGATGGCCTTGACAGGAGGCTACCATTTGTCTCACAACAGCTATTCAGTGTGTCCCCGCTCCCTAATCTTCTCTGAGCCCTTGGGGTCCTTGTGACATGGCCATTTAGTTCATTGTGTGCAAAAAAGTGTTCACAGGTAAAAGAATCCAACTTTGTTTCCCTTTGCTTTCTTAATAAAGTAAAACTGTACACATTAAATTTCTGATATATAGTGCACTGCTGTCAAAGCTCATTGACTAAGTGTTCTTTCAAATTATCATAATTTGTGAAGCCTACTTTCTCAGTGTGCATGATCAAAATGCATTAAAGACACTTTATTAAAACCTGTTTTTGCCTAAGTTTACTAATGTGTATTTTAAATTAATAATTTATTTTATATATTTAGATCAAGCTTCAGAGGCTTTTGCATAAACTTCCAGTTGTTGTTGTTAAGAGATTGCACAAGTAAGTGTTCATTGCTGCTCCATCTTTTCCAGATTTGAGGTTTTATTCACTAAGTTTAATAATACATAAACTCATGAATGCTCTATTACAAGGGGCATTTAAAAAGTTCTTGACATGAATCTGCAGAACAAAACCCATTGCACTTACCTAAACAAAACGTTTACTACTCTTCAAAGTACTCCCCTCCAGCATCTACACAAAGTTGCAAACATGTATGCCAATTCTGGAATGCTTGGTTATTCTCCAGTTGGGAAATACTCTACAACTCTGAAAGAATGCATTTTGCAAGATCTGGCACCCTTGAAAAACACTTCCCAGCAAGTTCCTTTTTAATTTTTGGAAACAACAAAAAATCACAAGGTGCAAGATTAGGTGAATATACAGGATGGGGCAGCTGTTGATTTTTTTCTTGCTCCTGATTGACTGTAACCAGCCAGGTTTTTGAGCACTAGCATTGTCATGAAGAAGGAGAATCCTTGACATGCATGTTGTTAGATGGTGCTCTTTCATCTCCTTAACCATTTTGGTTAAAACAGTGATGGTGTAATATTGGCTATTTATAGTTATTTTTTCAGGTAAAGTATTCACAGCTACCACTCTTTGGGAATTGTAAAAAAATTTGAACCTTCTCTTCCTTGAGTGAAAGTCTTGTCAGAGGATTTTGGAACGCAATTCATCTTCTGTAACCCAAACATAGTTGTCGATCTTTCTATGAGTTGCATAGTAATAAAACCATGCCTCATCTCCTGTGACAATGTTAACCTTTTGGGGTGACTAAATTCAAATATTTACCTGCATTTCCTTGCATGAGTCGACCCTACCCTTTTTTGCTGTTCTGTTAGTTTGTGAGGTGCCCATTTGGCATAGATACATAAGAACTTTAAATGTTGATGAATAATTGCTTCCACACTGATATCTAAACTTATTACTTGAAGGATGATGTATGGGTTTTCCTTAATGAGTTCAGAAATAACAATTATGGTTCTCTTGTTTGTGGCCCCCTTTGGTCTTCCTGCATGAGGGAGGTCTTAGGAGCTCTGCCATCCTTCCCTGAATTTGTGCATCCATCCCATAACAATGCCGTATGAACAGGCATTATCCCCATATGCTTGTGAAAAATGGGCATGAATTTTTTTCATGTCCCCCAAGCTGCATCTTTGGGAAAATGTAAAATCTTTCTCTGTCTTTAGTAGGGTCCAGAGCAACAATGCACAGATTTTGCAGACATAATTTTACACGTCACCAGCAAAGAGAGAAATGATGATATGGCCTTTGTTTTAACACATAATGATAGGTTTTCAAACTAGTTGTAGCTCGTTAATGTAAATTTATAGATGTGTCAAGAACTTTTTGAATGCCCACTGTACTTATTATTAATATTTTTATTAAATTTTATTGTGTAATAGATTTTAGGCTTTTGAAAGTTTTATTTATTCCTTTTAATATGTAGTTGTAAATCAACACATTTATTTACTTATTCAATGTTGATTTTAACTTTAGAGAACGTTACAAGCAGCCATCATGGGAAACACTAACTCCAGATGAATACAAGTTGAAAGATAGTGAAGTTACAGAATTTGTAGAAAGTCTTAAGCCTGCAGTCCTTCTTTCAATGTTTAGCAAGGCAGGAAGTGCAGATTCAGCTGTGGCTTTGCAGAATTTATCTATAGTACGCCCTGAGTTAGTTATTCCACCTGTTTTAGAAAGGTTTGTCACATTGTCCCTTTTTCTGTTTTTGAAATTATAACTTAAGTCTTACTGAAGTAAATTAAAACAAATTTTTACTGAATTTAATGGCACTTTTAATGTTAAATAATAATCTTTAGAATAATTTTTGCACTATTAAATAATATGGTGTAAATGAACTGAACTTTTAATAACTTCATCTCATTTCACTAAGAAATATTTCACCCTTTATTTACTTTGATGCAATACTTAGTTCACTTAGTATTGCATCAAAGTAAATTTAGTATATTTCGAAATTTCTACAGAAAATATTAGAAAAGCTATAAGTAAGAAAAAACTAGAGTGAATACTCAAGATCATTCTAAAAATATTTTGCTAAAGTTTCTTGTTTGTATGATTAACAAACTCTATTTCAAAATACAAATACAAAATTTGATCAAGCTGTAACACTCCAAAAATTGTTAATTTTCTCAAATTGAACCTTTTGTCTGATCCAATTTAAATCAAAACTCCGGATAACATATTGGACACCAGGCAATATTAACTTGCCAAATAAAGTAAAAATAGGGTTCATTATGTATATCACATTACTTATTGAGCAAAAATTCAAAAAGATTGTCAAATTATTAAAGCTATCTCTTAAATCAAAAATCAATTAACATTGCTCAAAGAAAAATTAACATTGCTCAGAGAAAAATAACAAATGTCAAATACATATGAACAAAAAAGTTTATTTTAAAAAAAATTCGAGATTCACCAAATCAGCTAATGAATATAAAAAGTCTGAGCAACTAAAAACTCACATCTACCTAAATCTCTCAGTCGGTAGTACGCCAGGCTCATGATCTGTAGTTCCCAGGTTTGAGTCCCAGCTGGGTCAGCATTAAGATTTATCTCCACAAAATTCCCTGCCCTGCCCACAGTCAGTAGGGGACACCGATGTGCTTGGAAAGGCCGCTGTCTGTTGGATGGAACATTAAGCTGTGGCCCCATGTGCAAGAGAGCCATACCCTGTGCACGTTAAAGAACATGCTGGATGGCCTTGATGGGAGGCTACCATCCGTCTCCCAACAGCTGTTCCAGTGGGTCCCCTCCTCCAACATTCTCTGAGCCTTTGGGGTCCATGTGACCTGGTCATTTAGCCCATGGTGTGCCAAAAAGTGTCGCTCAGAGGTAAAAGTGCTGCTCAGAGAGTAAAACAACTCCTTCTATCTATACAACACATTCTTACTGATTTCTCTTCCTACTACATACTGACTCATAGCTTCTTAACTCCATACCAACTCCTAACTCCATAACATAACATCACTTAGTATACATGTTGCGTACAACCAACCTGTGTGTTGCACACTGGGTAAAACATTTGCATAATTTGACAGTCGCGCATTAGCTATGATGCAAGAGGGGGCATGTCCTAAATGTGTGCATTAGTGGCTGTCAATCAAAAGTCAGAGTTGAACATGTGCAACTCCTTTAGTGGATCGGAAGAGAGAAATGTGATAAGTCAAAATAAAATAAATCTCCGAAATGATAAATATAATGTAAATTAAGTAAAACTGGTTAAGGAAAAGTAAAAGTGAATGGGTGTACCATCACAAAGTTTTATAACTTAATTTCCTGATCAGCAGTTAGATTATCTTATACTGAACTATATTTCTTAAAAACTAGCCTGCTCTAAGACAGTAATCTGATAGTGTATTCATTTCTTATCTCCCAGCTAAAAATTAAATTTTCCACAAATCTCCTAATTTATCTTTGGTTGATGTATGAGCTATTTATTCTGGATAACGTGCTTGACTATGAATTGACATTGGAAACAAAAGTAAAACTTTTAAATGTCAATATCTTAAGTTCAGTAATGAAGAAACAAATGAATAGGTGAAAGCAATATGAACATTTCATGCAGATTTTTGTTAACCCCACATTATCTGCAATGAATACTGTCACAATATTAAAGAAGATGTTCCTGAGAGGCATTGTTCTATCCTCTTTTTTAGATCAATATAATAATGGCAATAAGTGTATTGTTCACATGTATTTTTTTCATCATAATTGTTCCATCTGATGCCAGTAATTTAGAGATCAAAATACCTGATATCATCAGGAGGTCTAGTGTTCTTATTCCATCAAACTAAAAATCAGTCTGCTTGCTTCCTAGCAATTATTATTTGAGTTCCCAAATAAAATCGTTCAAAATGTAATAAAATATCTCCAATCTCTTGTTCAGCAAAGTTGATGCACAGTTGTTTCATTTCCACATTAACACTGCCTCTAATATTAAACTGCATTTAAAATATAAACTTCAGTATGTTAATGAACAAAAATGTGTAAGCATATACATATTAGTAAATTGCCATGCATCAATAATTTAATAATTGCTTGCTGGGTAGATACAATTACAGTCATATACCTCTTGCTACATTTAACTTGTATCTCATCCTACAGTCATATTGAACTAAATTGTTAATCATCATTTTTCTCATACATTTCTTTTTGGTCATGAAAAATACTCATTGTTAATGTAGATGTAACTGTCAATTTTGAAAACAAAACTTGAAAGGATATTTATGAACTGAATATAAATTAGAAATTAAGCATTTATACCAGCACTTAGTGGTTTATTTTGTAAAATTAGTATTTATAATTTATGACACAATGGGAAATCAGCTGAATTTAGTATATATAATAGTCTACAAAATTGAACTTGTTGCTGTAAATGATATAAAACATGATTTTTTACTGTTAAGCTTATATCATGCTGTTCTCTAAATGTTAATATGAGGTCAAGAAAACAAAATGGGAGGATAGCGAACTTCATATTAATATGGTTTTTACTAGTCTGAAAAATTCAGTGTAGAAAAGTCAGATATCACTGCTGATTCAAACAGGCTTCATTTCATTAAGATGTCAAGAGACAGATTGTATTACAATAGCAAGAATATAATTTTAGTGAAAGAATATAAATATAACTTGTTACAGATAATGATTTTATTAATATGGGAATTTACTATTATCTGTTTATTCTTGAAAATAAATGGTATCAGTTAAAACTATTTAGTTGATTTTTACTTTGGGATGACAGTCTAATAATCTCACTTGATGCTATACCACTGCTACTTCATTATATGTATTATATCTTCATACATAAAAAAAGCTCAATCCATAACGTGTAAAACCAAATCTAGAGTCATGTAATACAAAACTGATTGCATATTTTTGACCATGTAAAATTGAGTACTGTATAAATCAAGGGATAGGTGTAATACAAATTAACTCAGTGGTAAAATTCAGGAATAAACAAAAGCTAATGCATATCTGATATATATATATGCAGAGTGGTTATAATAAACTGACAGTACTCAGAGTGATATAGAGAAGGATCTACTCGATGGATCATAGCGAAAAGTGAATACCTTATTAAGAATATGGGGTAGATAATTTGCAAATAAAAAAAATTGATTAGTATTAGTGCCACCAGGTGACATGGGTGCACTAAAAACCTGGTAGAACATGCTAATTTATCATGACATTGCAGCCAATCACATGAGGCACGCTATAAATGGGCACGCTATAAATGATGTCTTCCCTGTAATTGCTAGAAGGAACCATGGGTATCTGCAAGAAGAACTAAGCTTTGCTAGTAAAATTCTTTAACCAAAATGGCAGTAATGCTGCCACTGCATTATGTGAATATTGTCATCTGAAAGATATAAGGAAAGAACCTTTGTAGCTAAATGGACTGAAGAATATGATACAGAAATTCGAAGAAACAGGCGAGTTTGGTGTGGCTCCGGGTAGAGGCTGGCAGCCTGTTGCGGAAATCAATGTGGAAGATGCCGCGCTTACCGTTGCAGAAATCCAGTTGCAATTCGAGCTACCCATATGAACTGTCCATAAAATTATATGGTCCATCCTGAAATGGTATCCTTATAAAATTCATAGGGTGCAACAGCTGCAACCATGTGATCCTGAACAACGCACCGACTTTGCGATTTCTGACAAGGATGCAGCTGGACGACATGTGGCCTTTGAAAGTCTTATGGATTGATGAGGCACATTTTTCCTTGCATGGAGCAGTGAATATGGGGACCTACACATCTGCATGATGTGCCCCTACACTCTGACTATGTAACTGTATGGTACAGGTTTACTGCAAACTTTATAATTGGGCAATTTTTCATTGAGGAGATCATGTCTCAAGGCCCTATGTGTCGATCGGTGATTGGACCATGTTACACAGATATTATCTGCCGCAAGATTATTCTGGCTTTGCAAGAAAGAAATTGCTTAGACCCCATAACCTTCAAGCAGAATGGGGCACCACCCCATATTGCACATACGGCAATGCAATTGTTATGTACCACATTTGGTGAGAACAGAATAATTTCTTGAACATTTTTCATTTCTTGGTCACCACATTCCCCCGACCTAAACCCATGCTATTTTTGGTTATGGGGTTATTTGAAAAGCAAAGTTTACCAAGGCAATGTTGAATCACTTGCTGAACTGAAGGCAAGAATAGCACAGCATGTTGCAGCAGTTCCCCGAGACATATTTCAAGCAACTGTGGACCATGCCATTATTATGTTTTCAGCACATTTTGCATACAAATGGTTCACATATTGAGAATCTGGATTGGTAAAATAAAGGTGTTTGTTCAACTTGGTATTTTCTTTATTTTAGTGCACCCACTCCACCTGATGGCATTAACACTAATTTTTTTATTTGCAAATTCTCTACCCTATGTTTTTATTAAGGTATCCACTACTTTTTGCTGTGATTCATCAAGTAGATCCTTCTCTATGTTGCTCTGAGTACTGTCAGTTTAATTATAACCACCCTGTATATTATAAAGTTATGATTCATATTGAAAATTTGCATGACAAACAGTCAATGAATATTTATTTTACGCATTCTTCTCTAGATTCAAATTTCATGTTGGAGTTGACTCTGCACATACGTTGTAAAAATATATGATTTGGCTGATATAAATTAGTGATGGGATACAAACACTCAGGGGATTACAGAAAATTTAAATTAAATATAAACCATCAAAATGAATCCATATTTCATTATCTTCATTTAAAAATAAAGCCCTTATTACATGAACACTATATAAATAGTTGAAAAGTTTAAGGAGTCACATCAAGTTAATATTTTAAATAGGGGGTTGTGGTTTAAACACTTTTGTGAAACCCTGGTCTAAATGATTCCATAACTGATAGTTCAGCAGCAAATGATTTTATTAGTAATATGAAGGTGTACAGATGAATGTACACAGTATTTAATATTAGTGACTCCTATTTATAATATTGTTATATTCTAAATGATTGAAGATTTCATGTATGCTCTCAAAGCAACTATTCTTTCAATGAAAATTGATAGTTTGTTCTTACTTTTATTTAAAAAATATAAATTATTTTAAGACATTTTTGTAATTTATACAGAGCCATTCTGTATTCTTCATTTATTGTACTATTGTAGATCAGTACAGTGTCATCAGCAAATTCAGCATAAAAATATTTACAAAAAATGTTAGTGATATGCAGCAGAAATAGTATGCACACTGCATTCTTAAAACAAACTCCTCAAGCCATCATGGGCTGTGCAGGTCCATACTATGCATTTTAGTTTCCCATAAATTTCTATCCTGAGCTACTGCTGTAACACTGACCATGCAGGCAGAAAAAGGTTCTGTTTGACATTATTTTACCATCACATTTTTAGTCTCCCTCTTTTTCTAAAGCCTGTAGGCACACTTTTCATAACTCTATTTGCTCATTTCTATCCCTGCATGTGGGCAGCAGTTAAAACCAATGCAATCTCTGTAAGTTAAATAAGGCTGCATTTTGTCACTTTTTTTTCAGTTTGATTATTAATTATATTTTAAAGAAATAGTATTGGACCCAATATTGAGTTTATATATATGTATTTGACTACCATAACAATTATACTTTTATATACCAATATGACTTTATTTTATGCTTGACTGCTGCTGTAGGCATCTTTAATTTTCTCAATCTGTTGTTGATTACTTAAAATTCGATTCAGTCTTGGTAGATTCTTCTAACTTCATACAAAGATAGCTTAGTTAGCATACAAAAATAGCTTATCACATCATTAAATTTAGAGAATTACTTTTCTGAAACATGTACAAACTTCTTAAAACATTTGTCACCTGATAATAAATTAAGCAACTCTCCAAAATCATGACAGTATAATCCTTCAGTTTAAATTTCTGTTGTAGATTTTATAATCTGCATATTCTAGAAATTTCAGTGCATACTATGAACTAAATGTTTCATTTGAAGCTTTGAGATCTATTTGTAAACAAAGCACTGGGTTCATAGAAAAAATGTCACAGAATTAATAGAAATAACTCGTGGAGTAATAAACATGTATTCATGCTGATTGCTGTTAAAAAAAAACGAGCACCATTTACTGAATGAGCAATCTCCAGTCAACAATGAATCACAATCCATGTTCATGGAAGCATATCTAGATGTGATCATGGAAATGATATTTGAGATCCTGTAGCTCAGGTTTGAAAGATCAGTAGCAAGAATAAAATACACTATATCTTTAACAAATAGCCCCAAA
The DNA here is from genome assembly GCA_038380435.1 of Ryuthela nishihirai. Lineage (NCBI taxonomy): Eukaryota > Metazoa > Arthropoda > Arachnida > Araneae > Heptathelidae > Ryuthela > Ryuthela nishihirai. The sequence goes on along the minus strand of JAWZYU010000028.1, from coordinate 25,677,272 downwards.
GAAAAAAGTTGGATTAAATCTGGGGACCATGAATGTCAAAAGCAATTGACCTATTTTAACCAATCCACATGCCGATGAAATTGTCCAGAGCATTCCTCACAAGAAGAGACAATTATGGACTGCCCAAGCCCCACCTTATTGAACAGAAAACTTCCCATCTTTTGTCTTCCACTTTGTAACAGCATTTGTAACTTTGTAACAGCATTTCCACAAACACACCATAATGTGCTTCGACAAATAGCAATTGAGATTGATTATCAATTGGAAATTGCCATGGATGATATTCATGTGGGAAATTGTTGAGTAAGAAACTCCTATCTTTTGTGACTTTGTAACAGCAGTCAGTATAAATATTTGTATATGTTCATTACTTATTACTGTGTAATATGTCATTATTTTGTGTATACCCTGTATTTTATTGAAATTAATAATCAGTGCAGTTTTTCTCTGCATAACACATTGAAGTTTAAAATATGAGTTCTTTTACATCAATAGCTTTAAAAAATAATAAATATAATTATTTCAGAGATTCTTGCATGTGGATCAGTAATGCACTAGAACTGTGAACTTTTATTATAGTTTATTTTCATTCATGACAATGGCTGCCCATACACAGTGAATAGAACTCAGGATTTGCTGCAGCAGTTTCAGTGGGTGGTTCATGGTCATCCTGCACACAATCCCAATATGGTTCCATGTGATTTCCACCTCTTTCCACATTTGAAAGATCACTTATGATGTTCAGAGACTTCATCTGATGTGAAATGACATCCTCACAGATGAGGACGTCATTTCACATCAGATGAAGAGGTGCAACATGCCATCACTGCATGCGTGAATCATTAGGGACAAGACTTTTATGCCGATGGAATGGATAAGCTCATTACACATAGTGACAAGTATTTGAATATTTGTGGTGATTATGTTGAAATATAGTGTATTGGTTGAGGTTTCACTTTGTATGGGTGGTTGTGTACATTAAAGATATGGGGTATGGCATATTGACCTTGTAATCTTACTTTCTGATCCACCCATGTATAATTTTTTCTATTAGTTTTTTAAAATGAAAATTTCTTTGGTTTGCCAGGTGCTTTTTTACTATATGACTCTAGAAAAAGCTCTATTAAAATAAAAGTAGTCGCTTTTTTGTTAAATATTTCATTTTCAGAAAATCCAGAATTAAATGCTGATTAATGTGGCATATAATGTCATAATTCCTTTCATCAGTTGTTCGGCAAAAAAAGATTCTAAAGTAATTTTTTCTGCTGAGCATAGTGAAAAAGTAGCTGGGTTTCTGAATATAAACCAGTTTTTCAGGCTGAATCTTTGAAGAGTTGAATGAGTTACTACTATTTTACTAAATAAAAACTAGTGTAGTTTTGGTAAATATATTATGCAAGATTTGACAGTTCTTCGATAGATGAATTCATAATTGTAACATGTTAAACAAAAAAGTGTCATTGTAAAGTGTTACTTATTTGTACAGAAGGGATTATATTTAATTTGTAACAGGCTTATAAATTCTGGGTTTACAGACTTTATTCATCATTGGAGACTTTGACAGAGCCACATAGATTGACTGCAGCAATGCACTGTGTTGTAGCAGTGGCTAGAGCTTTAGTGCAAGGGAATAAATATTTTCCTGAAGGTCCTGCACATGTTATACCACTGTTAATGGGTGCATTACCTGGTATTGATCCAAATGACATTAAAAAGTGTATGGTGAGTTTGTTTTTATTCTTTTGCCAGTAAGATGTTATGTACTTATGTGAATGTAGAACTTAACAGAATCAATTTGTTAGCTTAGTTCATTTATTTAATGACCATATAGATCCAATTACAACATTTATTACTTCATTTTAATGTAACACAGACAGACACAATACAAGCATATTGCTTACGTGGGAAAAGAAAATCACACTTTCAGTGTTCCAAAACTTGGTCTGAATATAATGTCTCAACCCTTGTGGACCATCAGAATTAAAAGCTAAAACAAGAGATGGGCTTTCTGAACTTTTGGATTTCTGATCTTCACTTGAGTATTGCTTTTGAAATGAATTGATTTATGATAGAATAAAGTGTTGCATGAATTGCTGTTAATTCAAAATAATGGTTGTCATTGCAGCAACTTGAAAATTTGGATCATCTATGAAATTTTACCAGATTTGATTGTGGCATCTGCTGCAGATGTTGCTCAGGACTTTGTGACCTGCTGCAGATGTCGCTTGGAGAACTAAATTGCATGGTCTGGTTGGACTTCTGTAGCCCATGGCTGCTTGAGGATGATGATGATGATTGTGGCACCATTTTATATTTTCTCTAAATATTATTGCACAAAGTAGATTATATAAACGAGAGAAAAAAAAAAGGAAATCCTCACGTTATATTTTTTGCCTGTTTTTAAGTTATACAGATTTCCAAGGTGACCAGGGATGACCAAAAAACTAGTTCTTAAGTGTTTGCCAATTAAATAATAAATTACCCTTCAAGCAGCTGCTTGCCACAGAAGTCTGACAGGAGCCTGTCAGTTTAATATTGACACCAGAGAAGACCTGCGAGAAAGTCGAAACCTCAGCAGAACATTATATAAATTTGATTAAATACACAGTGATAGATAGTTAAAATACTTTAATCACAAATTCACTGTTAAACGATTTTTCATTTAGCAGTGAAATACCCATGATATTCACTTTTAAATTACTATAACAGTGAATTTGTGATTAAAGTATTTTAATGTAACTTATTATCTTTCAGATCATTCTAAAACTTATAAAGCTTAAGCGCACTACTTTCAAGCAATAATAGTTCAAAGTATTATGGTTCAAAGTGTGCCATCATTAACATATTTTTACATATTAATATCTCAGAAAGGGCAAATCTAAAATTCCAAATTAGATTCACAAACCTTTTGCTTCCACCTGAAAACACTGGTATTATTTCTGTATTTCAATTTCTTCTGAGTATAACATCACTTTAAAGTTTAAAAAAAATCCAAGAGCAGTTTAAAAATATGAAAATTTTACTGATAACCATCCTTTACCAAACATTAAGCTTAGCAATATTGCTTCAGAATTATAAACTTATAAGTTAGAGAAAAACAAAAAAAGTGCGGTTTTTCAGATCCCAATTTCACCAAAAAGGTTTAAATTTAAAAAACTGAAAATGTTTCAGTTTAACCTTGCATTGACTTATTCAAATTACAGTAAATATTGATTAGATTCTTTCCCTTATTTTAGAGTTAGGTAATATCAAAATTAAAATAAAAGAAAATCTAAAAATATTTGTACTTACTGTTATTTGGCTTACTTTAAATACAATAAGTGTCAGTTTTTGGTTTGGGCCTGTTTTGTAGTTAAAGAAGTGTAAAATTCAAATAAATTGTGGGGAAGGGGAGCAAAATTAAAAAAAATATATAATTTTTAGACCCTAATTTTATTTTAAGGGGTTAAATTCAAAGTCCTGAAAATTTTTGTGTTTTAATTCTCCATGCCCTTATTTTCTGCAAGTACCAGTTTGTTTCAAAGTATATAATTATTGATAATTGTAATTGACAGTTCAGTTGATAGCATTCCAAGTTCGTAATCTGCAGTTCTCAGGTTCGAGTCCTACCTGGACCAGCATTGAGATTTATCTCCATGAAATTACTGGCTGAGGGCAGGTGGAGAACCTTGCATCCATCTGTCAGATAGAGTGTAAAGCCATAGCCCCATGTGTGGGAGAGCCATACCTTGTACATGTTAAAGAATGCACTGGATGGCCTTGACAGGAGGCTACTATCTATCTCCCAACAGCTATTCAGTAGATCCCCTATCCCCAACCTTCTTTTAACCTTGGGTCATTGTGACCTTGCCATTTCAGGGTCCTGGTGACCTTGCCATTTAACCCATTGCTTGCAAAAAAGTGCTGTTCAGAGGGAAAACAACCAAACCTATAATAATTTAGTAGGTGGTTAAATTGGTAATTTTAAAATATTGTGTGTTCTGGTTTTCTTTTGTCCTGCAATAAAATACAGAATTAGTCATTTTTAAAGTTTAAGAATCCCTAACACTGGAACAAATGAAAACAATAAATTGGTATTTGCAGCAAGTAAATTAAGGCTATGGAATTAATATACTAACTTAAGTTACAGTGTATGTATATAAATCAAATAGTTAAAAATGCATTAAGACTGTTTTCACTATATAATGATTTAACTAGATGGCATAGTGAATATCTGCAGGATGGAGTAACATACCAAATTCTTTATACCAACACAATCCATTAGCCATGGTAATGAAGGTAGTTTAGGATTACTGGCAATCTTAAGTACCAAAGTCTCATGGCTAGTTTTAGAACAGCAACCTTGTAGTGTATTGTCACTGATGAACTGTCTGTTGAAAATTGCAGTGGCTTTTTCATGCATGAAATCTGATTTTTGCAATATGTGGGCATATCAGTTAGTGGCTTAGCTGGTTCTGACTCCAACTTTTCAGCATTAATATTTTCACTTTTTTTTGTTGTGACCTTTATAAAAGGAAACATTAATGAGCTTTGAAAGGCTTTTATCCATGAAATGTAACATTAAGCTGTGATCTTCATATTCATAAGTGATATACCTTGTGCATTTTAACTACAGTGAATAGTCTTTATGATGCAGTCATCTCCCCCTTAATGTTGCTCAGTCAGTTAGTTTCCCTAATTTGGATGGTCTTTCTGATATTGCCAATTAACTGTTGTACAGCAAAAGGTGCATCTCAAGGCTAAAATAGCTTTGTGCTAAAACTGGTCTAGTACAGTGGTATTCAAACTATGTTCTGCAGAAACCCCTGGTTCTACATGCCATTTTCAGTGGTTCCATAATTGTCCATGAATCAGGCAATGATTTGTAATAATAATCAATAAAATTGGATATAAATTTATGTAAATAAAGATAATAATCAGGCATAAATTTGTGTAAATATTGTAAGTTTATAATAAATAAATGGTATATATAATATATATAATGGTATAATAATAATCAATAAAATTGGATATAAATTTATGTAAATAAAGATAATAATCAGGCATAAATTTGTGTAAATATTGTAAGTTTATAATAAACAAATGGTTATGTGTTGAACAGTTTTATCTCATTTCTGCACCTGAAAAGTTAGATTTAGTCACAAGGGTTCCACAGATGTTAAGAATCTGTGGTCTATCACACAAGATTGAAATATAATGTTTTAATAAATTAATTACATTAAGTAATTACATTTCTTTTGAAATATAATGCTTTTATAATTTATTAGGTGTGGTATGATTGGTATTAAGTTGTCAAAATATATACTTTGTTCTAAAACCCATTTCTTACACAGGTAACTTTCCAATTTGTATCAACATTTACCACATTAATAGCATTAGTTGACTGTTCAGAGGCTGTTAATGTATGTCCAGATCTGACTGTGGTGAGTTGCCATGATATTTATGCATATATTGAATAAATTCGTTTTTTTGTCTCTAAAAGTATAAATTTCCTAGTATTCTTATGTGAATGAATATATGGAAGAGTATTTACACATTGATAAGATCATTCTAAAAAATTCTCACAGAGAAAGAAATATCCAGTTGCAAAATCAGTTGAATATAGTTAAGACTGAGTATTTAGAAAATTATGTTTTTTAGAACTGTATTAGGAAAAAGCAGTGATTTAAACTACTTCTTGGTATTAAACACTGCTATTTGTTTATGAAGGAGAAAAAAATAATGTAGATTTCTTTGAGAAAGGTGTTTTTACTTAAATATTCTAAAAATTGTGGCTTTTTATTTATTGTTATAACAGCATGAAATGTTTTTAATACCATCTTAACGACAATAAAAAAAAAAAAGCAATAACAGTATCCTTAATAATTAGTTGGTAATTCTGATTGCAGAAACAGAAATTTCTTTAGCTCTGTACCTTTTTTTATGCAAATGTAAATGTCTGCCTGAGACCTAATAACATTCCTTTGAATGAAACTACTGGGCATTGAAATAATGTGGTTTACAGAGCCATTATATCAGCTGCAAATAACATTTGTATACTCCATAAGCAGTACATATTCCAGTGAACTCTTCAGTCCAGATATAATGTAGAGCACAGCTTCAGAGGATAGTGAGATAGGTGTTGTACTGGTGCTTTTGATAAGTTTATGATGGAATTGACTCTTGAGAATGATGTCACTAGACCTCTGAGGAAATCTATTTGAAAAACTTAAGAATGACTAATCATAAAGTTTATATAGGTTTTTTCCCCCTTTTATTTAGTACTCAAGTAAAAGGTTTTGTAAGAAATGTACTATTTTCTTTCTTTTTTGGAGTACTGTACCTTTTTAATTTCCACACTTTGTGTAGATTACAGTAATCTCCAGCTGAAAGAAGCAAACTGGGAAAAGTTTTGCATTTGAAAAATTAAAAAAAAAATTTGCTTAATTTCAGTTATTTTTGTTATTTTTTTTTCTGTTATTTCATTATTCCAATATAAATGCAGGTAACCCCTGCTTAATGCAGTGAATGTGTTCCTGGCATCTCCACATTAAGTGAAATCTGCATTTGCCAAGAGTATTATAACTAGGGCAGAAAATTTTTGCATTGGAGGGGGAAGGTGAAATTCGTGGAGTAATCGTGCTGAAAAACTCCAAAATTCACGGGGATTTCATGGACCAAAATTGTGAAATTTGCAACTCATTTAGGTTCACAAATCATAAAAATTGCACATCAGTGGCAGGCACAAAAAAATTATAAAGATATTTTGATACATATAGCTGCTTAAAGAGTTGATACAGAATATTATATATTTCTAAAATGCCCTATTTTATACTCTGGCGATCATATTGCACAATGCCTTTGTATATAGAAAGATATCGCTCTTAATTAACACTGCTCATTGAGACTTATAAATATCGGAGATATTTGGAAGTCATTTTGTTTTTGAACAACCAGAAAAGAATTGTCAATGTTATTTAATTCTTTCAATTTTTTTCACAGCATTGCTATGTGACTTTTAAGCTGTCATCATCTTTGATCATGAATATATTGTTCAAAATTATACTATCAGCATCATTCGCAGAGATATTTAAGCACTTTAGTTAATTGGGATCGAAAATTCGATATTCTTTTCAAAAAAGCTATTCCAGGCTGATGAAATCTGCAGATGAATGCTGATAAATCACTGAAATATTGCCCAATTTTTTTCAGAACCTGAACTTTTATGAATTTTTTTTAGAGTTATTTTACTTCCAAATTGTTTACTTCATTATAGACTTTATGTGCTGATATACAAGGACTTCAAACAATGTAGCAGATCAGATTGTAAATATTCAGTGCTTAACTCTGTGATTTAGTTCAAGTCGCTTCTAAGGAATCATTTTTACACATTTCAACGATATCTTAATATACTGTTGCAGCTGTTTCCCATTTTCTGCTCGAAAACTCACTATAATCTTCTAAATGATCTTGGTAACCGGTTTCAAACCAAATGTTCCACCTTGTTTGAAAGGAAACTGGTGCTTTGTTTGGTTTATGGCCTTTTTCTTGAAGAAACCTTAAAACCAGCTTTACATGTAGGACAAGTTGTGAATCCACATTTAACCGCTGCAATCAAAGCATTAACAATTTGAATTCTCATTGTCATATCTCACCAACAAGATTTGGAAGATGGGCATTACACATGACATGAACTGTGAACTGCATTTAGAAAAACAACTTTAAGACTTTTATTCCAATGCTTTGAACTTGTATGAAGATGTTGAACAGAAGCTGTAAAAAGAGAATACAGTAATTTAAATTTGATTATGCATCGAATAATTGCTGCAATGAATGGCAGTACTTTGGAGAAATGTGAAATTTTAGCACTGACTTCCACAATTTCCCAAAGCATTACTCCAAACTGACTACTCCGTTTTGTGACATCAGAATTTTTATCGAATTTTAACAATTTGAAAATTAAGAAAATTTATTGTCACAGAATTTTAGAGGAAAGAATACCATCCAAATTCATAGAAACCTCTCAAAACCCCCCTAATTTGCAGTAAATATTGTCATTCGTAGAAATTGTCGTGGAAATTCATGCTGTGAAAAACTTATAGCTCTAATTATAATACATATCACAATGAGATGGGGCATGGGCCACAACTCCAAGGCATTCAAGTAAATATTTGTCTATTATATGTTTTAAATAGTCTGCCTCTTTGTCTTCTGTTTTATTTGTTCTACAACTCTTCCTAGACAGTAGGAACTAGAACCACCAAACTTTGTCTACAGTTTCATCTCACTGTAACTTAGTACACTGTAAGGTTTTTGATCCCAAAAATTAGGCTCTCCCCAAAAAGTTGGCTGTGAAAACTCTATCTATTGATAACTTTGCTCATCAATAATGTACTACTCCATTCATAAGGTAAATGACTGCAGTACTCCAGAGATTTTGGACACTTGTAATGGTTTCAAGCCTGATCTGCCACACCTAGGACTCGATCTCTAAACCCTATGCAGCAAGATACAAGTGGGACCACCATACCAAATTTGGGACTGATGGGTCCAAGTACCTGTGGAATTATGAGGACCTGAAAATTTTAGTCACCAGTGATGTTGCCCCAGATGTAATGGAAATGTCCACACACATATTTGGAATATGCCTACTACTCTGAGACATTTTATTAAGGCCTGAGCATTGCCAGGCAATTCTGCTAGTAATTCATAAAATATAAACATAGAGACAACATACATAGTGCAGTGCCATCTAGGTGTAGTTCCAACTTATGCCACTAGGTAGACAAGCCTACCTTTTTGTCAAGCAGTCTGGAAAGTTTCACATTGACAGCTGGAACCAAGCCTTCTTTAAGAGCATTTGTTTATGAAGCCTGGCACAAAACAAATTTAATTTATTAAAAAATAGCAAAGTGGAACAAACACTAAGTGTTTGATCCACTTTGCTATTTTTTAATCAGAAAAGTGAGATGTAAAAAAAGTTCATTTGCATCAAGTTTTGTTGTAAAGTTGGTAGAACTGTTTCAGAGATTCACAAAATGCATAATCAAGAATTCAGTGATTAGTGCCATGGGACAAACTTGGACTTTTGAGTGGTTCTCACATTTTAAACATGGGTTTTAAATATGGTAGAAGATTTGGAATATTCCAGTCAGCCCTCAACAATTTGAACAGACAGAAATGTGTTAGGCCATCCATGAGGACCATCAACAAATAATGACATCTGTGGAATTGTTGGAGTAACATATGGATCATACCAAAGGAGGAACTCAACATGAGGCAGAGTGCTGTCAAATTTGTGCCTTGAATGCTAACTCGGAACCAAAGACAATATCGGCTCACTGTATGCAGGGACATTCAGGAGCAAGTCGAAAAGGACCGAAACCTTCAAAATATAACTGCTAATGAAAGCTGGGTTTTTGGGTATGATCCAAAAACAAAGCAGCAATCATCCCAGTGGAAGAGTCCTCCTTCACTGCAATCAAAGAAAGCAAGGTAGGTGAAGAGCAATGTGAAGTGCATGCTGATTTTTTTCTTTGATGTTGAGGTAATCATGCACAAGGAATTTATTTCTACAGGTCAGTCACTGAATCAACTTTACTACACAGAGGTCTTGAAGCATTTGAGAGAGAGTGTGAGGCTGAAACATCTAGGAAAATCATGACAACATGCTGGCCCATAACAACTCTGTCTGTTCAACAGTTTTTGTCCAAAAATCCCTACCCAGCCTACTCACCAGGCCTTGTCTCCTGCAGTGACATTCATAAGGAGGGGCCATGACCTCCTGCAAGAGACTTGCAAGTGTTTTGTTTAACAGCCAGTGATTTTTGCATTCCTAAAGGGATTAGTGGGTTAGGAGTTTGGTCATAATTTTCTTTTCCAGGAAAGTAAACGATGCCCTCTGCACCACAGAGGCCAAATAACAAGCTATTAGAAAGGATATCATTTACTAAATAATCCATTGATAAAATTAAGAGTGTCCTGGCCTATAAATCCTTCGTACATCCCTATATGGCCCCCTACAGACTTGAACTTATGACCCCCTCTGTGATGTCTTCCTGTTCCCCAATGTAAATTCCACCTTAAGGGTCACTGATTTGACTGTGTTGAAGTGATTCAGGCAGAATCGAAGGAAGTGGCTGAACAACATCTCAAAACAGGAGTTTCAGATGTGTTTTCAGCAGTGGGAAAAGGGCTGAGCTCACTGTATTACAGAGGGCATTCAAAAAGTTCTTAATATGTTTGTATGGATTTGTACTTGTTCCTCTGAAGTTAAGAAGCTACGGCATTGACTTTTGTCTAAACTTATCATCACATATTAAAAACAAAGGCGATATCATCATTTCTCTCTAGCTGACAGTGCATAAATCTCTGTCAGTGAAATCTGTGCATTGTTGCTATGGAGCCTGCTAAAGAAAGGGGAAAGATTTACATTTTCACAAGGATGCAGCTTGGGCAAAAAATTGTGCCTATTTACCACAAGTATATGGGGATCATGCCTGTTCATATGGCACTATTAAGGGATGGATGTGCAAATTCAGGGAAGGATGGGGAAAACTTCAAGAACCTTCCTCATGCAGAAAGACCAAAGGAAGTTGTGATGAGAGAACCATTGCTGCTGTTCATGAACTCATTAACTTTTTGCATTACACAGCCCAAAGAATCGCTTGCATCTTTCCCTTTCTAGTGGTCAGAGACTGAGCTTTGCTCCCGTAGTACAAGGTTGTAAAAGAAACATTTTCTGAATAGAAATCTGAATCTTTTTTTTCAACTGTTTCTAATCAGATATTGAAAATAACATTTAAATCTATGATATAATTTTTTTTACCTGATGATTCTGCTTGAAAAAATTGCAATAAAAATTATATATAAATCTATTTGAGTCAGATACGCATATTCAGTCACCATAAAGAGCATCAAGTAGCGTCGATTCAGTTCATGCCTTTATTCTGCTGTACCATGCTTAGGTTACTGATCGGTTGCATTTCCCACTGTTTTATGCTATTTATAGCTCTGTTATAGTTGTAATGCATTCTAAACTTTTAATGTAAAGACATTGATTTTTTTTCTGCTGAAACTTGTGTCATCTTCGAACTACATACATTGGCTTTCGATCAATATTTTAGCAGACTTTCGATTTAAAAACTTTTTTTATTTACTTTAATGTTTCTAAAATTATTTTTATTGTTTCTCAAATGGGTACTGTGATTATAAATAATATTTAGAAACGATTGAAAGTGGAATTGCTAATGATATATAATGGCAGCAATCAGAACAAGTATTAGAATTACTCAGAGCACGATTTTTAAAAGGTAGGACTTTATTTGGTTGAAATGTAATTTAAAGTATTGATAAATAAACTATTTAAGGTCAGGAAATGTGTTTTTTAACCAAAATTTCTGCTGGAATTTTAGAACTAAACTTTTCTGTAGCAGTTATGCAACTTCATAATACACAAGTGCAATTGAATTAGGAGATGCTATCCAAATTCAGTACCACAGGTCTCGCATTTGTGCACATGCATGGCTGAAACTCTGGTCATATATAACTTTGGCTTCCCCAGGCTTTCATCATGAGAAGCATAATGGGAAAGGCATGGGATTTAGATGCATTTGACAGATGGTGGATTGTAGGTACCCAAAGGATTGGATACTCGATATCTGAAATCATCAAAGAACTTGGATTTTCTTGTACAACAGTTTCAACAGTGTTCCAGGAATATGAAAATTCTGGCAAAAAACAAGCATCTAGACACTGCAAAGGACAACCAGCCCTGAATGATCATGGGCTTCGCTGTCGTATGGACCGATATGGGCCAGACATTATCTGAAATCACCTTCCATTTGAACACAGGTTCGGGAGCCGCCGACGTATGAGAGTCCCACTTCTGATGGCACAACACCAGGCTCAACGCCTTGCCTGGGCTAAAGAACATCGAAACTGGACCATCGAAAATTAGCAACGGATAGCCTGAAGTGATGAATCCTGATTTAAACTTCATTACGTCGATGGGAGACTGAGGGTATAGTGCCAACCCCATGAAGTCATGGAGCCTGCATGTCTAGTTGGAACAGTGCAAGCTGGTGGTAGCTCAGTGATGGCCTGGGATGTCTTCAGTTGGATGTCTGTGGGACTTTCGGTGCATGTACCGACGACTCTCAATGCATCCCAGTATGTAGAACTCATGGCTTACTATTTACACCCATTTATGGCCATCATGCATCCCAATGGAGATGGTGTCTACCAGCAAGACAATTGTTCATCTCACAGGTCTAGGTTGGTTACTGCATGGTTGCAGGAGCATTCTGCTGACTTTGAAATAATGAATTGGCCACCTAGAAGCCCAGATTTAAATCCCACCAAAAATACCGTTGAGCAGAGTGTTCGGGTCCATGTCCCATCAGCAATGACCTTGAGAGAATTGTGGACATCTCTTGAGGATACATGGGTTGTCATACCTGTGGAACATTTATGCAAGCTTGTGGAGTCCTTGCTTCATTGTGTGGTGGCCGTTATCAGGGCCAGAGGGGGGTCCAACACGTTACTAGGTTGCTATCTCTAATTCAATGGCACTTCAGTATAAAGTGACTTAATTTTCAAATTTAGTGTTTCAGTTAAACTTTAAATGCTTTTAAACATTCTATTAAAATTTTTTCCCTAATTTTTTATCAATTTTTCTGATATATTTTTCAATTTTTATTTAAATTATCTTGTTTTTAAAGCAAAATTATTATGACACTGCTTTACCTAGGCTTAGAGTTTGCCGATCATCAAAAGTCTGATAATATGTTTTATATGCATAAATGAGTAAACAGGTTAGAAAAGGCTAAATAAATGAAATATTTAAGCAATAATAGAAATATTACGAACTATTTATATTAGAATAATAAAATAATGTAAAAAAAAAGGGAAATATATATATATATTTGAAATTTTACTAAAGATAAAGTGGGATTTTATCACTATACAACTACCATAAAGATCGACAACCATGTTTAGGTTGCTAAAGATGAACTGTGTCTCTAAATTGTCCAACAGAACTTTCGCTGAAAGAATAGGATATTCACAATCTTTTTTAATTCCCAAAGAGTGGTAACCATGGACACCTTACTTGAAAAAATGACTATAAATTGCCAACACTACACTATCATTGTTTGCCCAAAACAGTTAAGGAGACGAAGGAACAGCATCAAACAACATTCATGTCAAGGGTTCTCCTTCTCTATGATAATGCCAGTGCTTATGAAACCTGGTAAGTTAGGGCTTGCCTGGAGCAGGGAAAAAATCAAACAGCTGCCCCATTCTTCATATTCCTCAATCTTGCACCATATGATTTTTAGTTGTTCCAAAAATTAAAAGGAACTTGCTTGGAAGTCTTTTTCAAGCGTGCAAGACCTTGCAAAATTCATTTATTCATAGTTGGGAAGTATTCCCCAACAAGAGTACCACCAAGCATCCCAAAATTTGGATAAAAATCTTCAACTTAGCGTAGATGCTGTAAGAAAGTACTTTGAAGGACAGTAAAAGTTTTGTTGAGGTAAGTGCAATGGTTTTTGACATGCATCTCTGCAGATGCATGTCAAGAATATTTTGAATGCCTCTCATAGCTCCCAAGGGGACTGCTTTGAAGGGGATAATACTGATTAAAATCTAAGATAATCTTACTTTTTTTATCAGTAAAGTCTGGAAAGTTTTGGTTTGCACCTTGTACAATAAAAAAAAAATAACCTTAATAAAAAGGATTAATAAAATTTTTACTTATAAATAAAATGAAAACTGAACAAAAAAACCTAACAACAACGAAATCTTTCAGCATTTGCTGCTTATGCAAATTAATGCCCTTGACATGGCTGTCATCTGAAAAAATAGTCCAGGATTGACTCCTTGACTTTTTTTCTCTTGGTCTTGGTGATATTTGTTTATGAACACACTTGCAATGTGTCACAACTATATGCCATGGCACTCTCTCATTTGAAGTCATTTGTCCCCCTCCAACAAAACCATTCACTGATTATGGAAAGAAAGTAACTCTTATAAGACTTTGATAGCTGACACTTTCATGAAACATTTTTTCGATAATCAATACATATTATGAGACCACTCGCTCAAGCCAACAGTGGATTATGGATAGACTGCTTCATTGGCTGTATGTTATTTGCACTGTACATAAGAAATTCTTTGGAAACAATTCTTATCAGTAGAGTGAGCTTTTATATTTTTTTAGCAATTTGGTGAAAGAAAACTGAATATTTTTAACACTGTGTTAAAGTGAATCCATGTTAGCCAGGAATGTATTAAGTGGGGGTTACCTGTATTTAATAATATTATTAAAAACATTTATTTCATTTTTTTTTTAATTTCTTGATGCACTTAGAATATTTATGTTTATATCTGTAAAACTACTGAAATAGTTCTAGAGAAAATTATTTTATTTAAAATAACTTAAAAGTATATTTTTTCAATTAAGCAAGGGTGAAAATACCCACAATCCATCTCCTGGTTTCGAACTCTGAATCTCTCTTATTACATGCCAGCTGCACCTATGCAATAAATGACAATCTCAGAGTTACCTGTTGACTTTTAAATGTCTATAAATCAATAAATGTTTTGTGGAAAAAAATTCACCAACATATGAGACTTGAACTCTCATCTCTCCAGAAACATGCCAGAGTATTCTAACCATTGAAATAATGTCAGCTCTGTCTTTTTTTACATTAATTATGACTTTCGTCCTTCCCATGATTTTTGGCATGCTCATTTGGTGCTTTTCTGGAGAGATGCAGGTTTGAGTCCCGTATGCTGGTGAAATTTTTTTACAAAACATTTATTGATTTATAGACATTTAAAAGTCAACATGTAACTCTGAGGTTGTCAGTTACTATTTAAATCATTACTAATACTGAATAGCATGATGTGACTTCATTATTTATTTTCATCTTACTCAGCGCACTAAAAGGAAATAGTTGCCACCGAGATTATAGATGGTGCCAAATGGTGGTGCTGAAAATCACGGGAAGAGTAAAAGCCATAATTAGTAGAAAAAAGACAGAGCTGGCATTAATTCAACAGTTAGAATACTCTAGCATGTTTCTGGAGGGATGCAGGTTCAAGTCCCCTTATGTAATCAAAATTTTTTCCACAAAACATTTACAGTTGCACCTTGTTGAGCTAAGGCAATGACAATTCACACTTGCTTAATTAAGTTCATAGATGAGGGAGTTCAAGCTGTTATGGGGCCCTTCAATGCACTATTTAAATCAATAGTGAAGTGAAGTTTTTAATAACCAATAGGTTATTCTGATGCACCTGGCATTGATTACTCATCATTTTATAACCTTTTCAGCCTAGGTGCCAACCATTTGATATGAAGCAATGGAACTTACATTAGTGATAGTTATAATGATAGTTTCCAAGATTAAATTGCCTAATACCCAAAATGCTTCCTAAGCTTAAAGTGTCAGGTTTATAAATCTGAACTCTCTTTGATGGAAAGTTAATGTCAAAGTTTCAGAAAATAAAGTAAAGTTATATTTTTCAAGAGACATTTTTTTCTAGAATTGGGCAAGCAAACTCACTAATTAGAAAAAAAAACTTTGAAGAAATTAATGTAATTGTGAAGAAAACCCACCAATCTGATTATCAGATTTGAATTTGAGATATTCTGTTTGTGTACAATTTGGTCTATTAGTTGAGTTAAGGTGGTGGAGATTCACATCTTCTTAATCTAGGTTACAGATGAAGTTCCAGTTGCCAGAGACTACTTGAAAGTGATATTTCAATTGACAGTAAATTGAGTATTATTGTGTTATTCTGATGCAGCTCCATTGATCACTTATTGTTTTATAATCTTATCAACCTTGGACCGCAAACATTTTATATGAAACAATGGAATTCACATTAGTGATAGTTGTAAGAGACATTTATTATCGGCAGTTAAGGAAAGGTGAAAAAAGCAACTGACCAATCTACCTCTTGGATTTGAACTGAAGATCTCTTAGTTATATGTAGTTGTTCTACCTGTTGAGCTATGGTGGGGTGATTCACCTTAAGTAAGCTTATATATAATCTATTTAATTTATAACTTTTTTAGAGTTTAGCTTATATGCACTGAAAAATGCACTACATTGCATAGAGTAAGTTAACTTGCCGTCTTTCAAATAATAAATTGATCCATGATGTCTGATTACTGCATTGCTAAAGTTTGGCAGTATGCCAATTCTGTTCCCAAGAATGAGAACCACTACATGAGATGTGTCTCTCAAAGACCTGTCAACCCCTTGGTTGCTCAATGCATATGAAGAAAGTTACCAATCACTTGCCTCTTTTCCTTGGAGGAGTTTTAAGAAATCATTATTCCATTAATATATATTAATAAAAACTATGTTCAAAAATCCTGGTTATAGCAGTGAGCACAGAACTGACAAAATAGAAAACAGGTTTTAATCATAAAACACCTCCATTATCTGGGGGGAGGGTGATTTTACAAAAACATCAAGACAAAATATGGTCAACTTTGCCTGATTTGGTGAGTGTAGAAGGTTACAAAACATATATTTATTTTCTTTTGTGTTCAATATTCTCATAGTACATTGCTTTGAGTAGCTATATCTTACAGTGCAAAATCATTGCATTATATTTCTGTATCATTGTATAGGCTGATAATTTTGCATATACTATATGAAAAACAAAGGAAAAATGTTTTAGTCTTATAGCATTAATTGTAAAATTATAGTGTTAATATTAATAATTATATATATATAGTATTAACATTAATTGTGAAATGAGAAAAAAAGTTAAGTCTAACTGAAAAATGTACAAATGAAAAGAGGTTATGTTGACAGTCTAGCCAAAAATATGGGCTTTTAGTGAAAATTGCCTCTAAAGTAAATGAAAATTAATGTACTAAAAACCAAAGGAAATCATATATCCTGTATAGTGTTTGAAAAGAATTGCAAATGAAATAGATTGTGAGCAGTTCAAACTTTACATTTACTCTGTTAAAACTTGCTTTATTTTTCCAACTTAATCCTTATTTACTAGGTGCTTTTTTTTTATTTGCACTCTATTTTGGTTTAAAACAGATTTATTTGAACATTTTTTTTTTGTTTCAGCATGAGCAAGAGTTATGTTTAGCAACATCTGCATTTGAAGATTTTGTCTTACAGTTCATGGACAGGTAACAATTCTTTTGCATTTTAATTATATATGAATTTTTTTTTATGTATTAGTTCACTCATTAGGATAAGTAGATGGTTCATTATGGAAATTTGGCAATGTACTTTAAGTTTTCTGAAATGAAGATAATTGCACACATCAGCTTTCAGTTGTTGAATATCATGGCTATATATTTGAGGCATACAGAAATAGAAGTATAATAATTTTTCACATTGTATTGTAAAATTGCTAGTGGAAAATTAGAAAAAAAAAAGTATTGGAAATGTTTGTTACAAGATGAACAAATATTAATTATAAACTAAAAACTATTTTATAAGCATAATTTTTCACTGAATAGTTTTACTGGCACAACTGAATTGGCAGCAGAAAAATGTCGCTCTGTATAAATTAAAGATCTAACCCATATCTCTCTCTAAATCCAGTTTTTTTTATAGCAATATTCATTTCATGTTTAAGTAAATTATATATGCCGGAACATTAAAAGGAGATGCTACTATTAATGATAATTTATCTCAAAAACTGATTAAAACATATTAACTGTTACAAGTGTTTACTGAAATAAAGATAATTGCATTTTTATCTAATGATTCAATTTATATCAATTTTGAACAAGAGTATATAGATGGGAATAACAACAGCCTCTCTGTGAAGTGTCCAGTTTCAGTACTCTTTAAATATTAAATCATATTGTTTAAAATCAAGACAGAAATATTTGAGTGAAATCTACAGTTTACATTTAGTGACATTTTTCTGTAAAAAGTTTATTTTATTTTCAGAGTTAGAGAGCTTTGAATGGGTTTTTCATTCAGATAACATGAAAGTGTAGGAACAATTTTGGTAATACAGAGTACTTATCAACTTAATAGTTGCATAAGCTACTCTATCCAAATGAGCTGACGAGAATATTAACATTTTCTAATCTTTGATAGGTGCTAAATTTTAATTTTTATTACATACTGGTATCATAATACTGGTAAAAAGCACTTTATTACAAATCATAAATGGTGAAATTGCTGGCATATTCTGACTAAGAGATCAAGGCATGCAGTCAGAGATTAATTTGCGACACAGTGATCTGAAACTGCATTTCAGTGGCTGTATGAGGAATATAAATGAATTTGTAAAGATTTTGTTTCCAAATATTATTTATTTTATAATAAGCTTTATTTACTTTTTACTGAAAAGTAAATTTAATTTATGTACTTTTGCATTACATGTCCTGGTGTCTGAGTGCTTAACATGCTTGTCTGCAGATCAAAGGGATGTAAGTTTGAGTTCTGGATGAGAACTGGAGAGAGATTCTTTTATATATTGCCTTTTTGGTTAGGTCTTGTTTTCATCACATATCTTCTCTATGGTACAATATTTTGACAGGCACCTGTCAAACTTACGTGAAAATCAGCTGCTGGGAAGGTATTAAACATTCATGTATTCTTTTGAAAGTAGTTCTTCAGGAAATTCTGTTGTCATTTTTTCAAATCAAAAATATTGGAGTGTTATTTGATCTGCAAGTTGATGAAATTTAGTCTTAATAGCCACAAAGTCATGTGTGTGTGTGTGTGGCCACTTTTAGGTATCCAAACTGACCCAGTTTTAGCTATTTGAAAACTTGGTCCTAAAACTAGCTGGCATGGGTGAGCAACAGATTTGCATGCTGACTGTTCCAACATGTGGCCATTATTTATGTGATTAAATTGCCTAATACCCAAAATGCTTCCTAAGCTTAAAGTGTCAGGTTTATAAATCTGAACGCTCTTTGATGGAAAATTAATGTCAAAGTTTCAGAAAATAAAGTATTTCAAATTCCTAATTATTAACAGGTAGATTATTCAGGGTTCTGACTTTTTGGTGGTTCTCACATTTTAAATGTGGACAAACATAGGTGGAAGATTCTGAATGCTCTGGTTGGCCCCTAACAAACCGAACAGATGAGAATGTGGAGAAAGTGTGTTATCAAGCAATTCAAAAAGACCTTCAACAAACAATGATATCTGTGGAATTGTTAGACTAACATACAGATCATGCTAACAGATCCTATTGGAGAAACTCAAAATGAGGTGGATAGCTGGCCAAATTTATGCCTCAACTTCTGACTCAAGACTAAAGACAGCATCAGCTCACTGTATACAGGGACCTTCAGGAGCAAGTCAGAAATGACCAAAACTTTCTAAAGTCATAACTGGTGATGAAAGCTGGGTTTATGGTTATGACCCAGAAACAAAGCAGTAATCACCCCAGTGAAGAGTTCGCCTTCACTGTGACCAAAGAAAGTGAGGCAGGTGAAGAGCAATGTGAAGAATATGTTGATATGTTTCTTTGATGTGAAGGGAATTGTGTACAAGGAGTTTGTTCTTACAGGCCAGATCACACTACTACACTGAAGTCCTGAAGCATTTGAGTGAGAGTGTGAGTGAGTCTGAAATGTTCAGGAAAATGGCACACACAGGACTGGCTGTGTATCTTAACAATGTGCCAGTCTGCAATGTTCTATCTATTCATCAGTTTTTGGGTAAAAATAACATGGTAATGATCCCCACTCCTACTCACCAGACTTCACCCCCTGCAACTTTTTCCTGTTCCCCAAGATGAAGTTCCTTAAGGGTCAACAATTTGACTATGTTGAAGTGATTCAGGCAGAATCAAAAGGCTGAACACCATCTTAAAACCATCACAAACATTTCAGTGGTATTTTCAGCAGTGGGAAAAGTACAGGGCTCATTATATTAGTTCACAAGGGAACTGTGCTAACAGTGATCAAAATCTAAGGTAAATATATATATTTTTTTTACAGTGCAGTCTGGGAACTTTCGGATTTCACCTCATAATGCTAATAATGCATAATATAAATGCTTACATTTTTGGTAATCAATGACTTTTAAGACTAAAGCAATGTCACAATAATAGAGTTTGCTTTAAAATAAGATTATATTGAAAAAACTGAAAATGAAGATATAAAAAAGCTAAAAATATCAGATAAAGATATTTCACAGCATATTATTCGTCAGCTAAATCATGGAAGTTTGGATCAAAATCACTCCCTTATGGGGAAGTTTGATTTCAAAGTCAGTGCAGTGTAGTGTTGTTTCTCTTAGTGTATTGGGGGGGGGGTAAAAATGTCAAAGTTTTCACATCAAAATTGTGTTTCTTTATGCATAATATTAAATATAGAAAAGTAGCAAGTATGCAAATTAAAAGGAAAGTTTTTAAACCAAAAATCAAATATAATAACCATAATTCTGGGTGAGCAAGCAAACAGCTGGCAGACACATGTGACATCACCAGTGGCAGAATTGTTTGTTTCCTTGTGGTTTCACAGGTTGGTACACAGTTGGTCCCAAATTTTCTGGGATATTCCCAATTGTCTAGCCTTGTTGTGGTAAACAGATCAGGTTCCTAGCTGTGATGGGTCTGGAGTGATTACTCAAGTGTCCAAAATTTCTAGGGGTGCTGCTATCACCTACCTTGGGAATGGAGTATAGGGTGCTGTGAGTAATATATTAACAGTGGAAAACTGGATGAATTCATCAATGGAAAGATTTATCAATGGACATAATATTTCATGCCAAACATTTGGTGTGAGTTTAACTAGTCTATTAAAATACTTAGCAAATTGATGTAAGTAGTAGCTGGATGATGCACTCCCACTATTAATAAAAATTGATTTTGACCATTAAAAGTTTTGAAAACGCTAAGTTTTTGTGATAAAATTGCCCTTCCACAGAAACTTGATAAAATTGCCTTTCCACAGAAGGACTGATTTTTCTGCCAGGGAAGTCCTTTTTGCTTCTCTATCCAAGACCTCATTTATTTTCTGGAAATGTTACAAAATCAAAGTTTTAATTTAAAACAAACAAACAACAACAAAAAAAAATTAGCATGTAACCTAATGCAATGTTAAATATCTTCAACAGCATACCATGCATGTGTCTTCACAAGCCAGCCATGTGATGTAATGTAAGTCTGGAAAATCGTAATAAGTTATCAATAGATCAACTAAGTTGAAAGATCGATAATTTGCAGAAATAATTCTACAGAAATTAAACCAAGGTTTAATTGTAAAAAAAGTAAATAAAATGCTATCTTTATGAAGGGAGATTATATCCATTGTGTGGGGATGATGCTGTGAACAATCTATACAGCCACTTAATACACAGAGATCAGACGTGTGAGCCACCTGCATCTTCCTCTGCTACGAGCTGTGACCTAGTTTAAGCTGCAGTTGCAGCCAGTCTTGAACAGCAAACTCTAGCCAAGAAGGCTCTTTATTTAGTTACAGCTTAGATTTCAATAGCAGGAACAACTTGCAGAATGCTGGGATAAATGATATAAATGATAATAATAATTCTAGGAATGCTAAAGTAAGTTTAAGGCAAAAAGGAGTGTAAAACGGGAAAAAAAAACAGCCAAACATACTTTAGAATTGCATCCGAAATCTTTTTAAAAATATAGTAGTTTTCTATTAATTTTCAGGTTTTTTATATTTTAAGGAAAGATTTGTTGATAATAGTTTAAATCAAACTTGTGAGCTTAAACCAGGAGGTTGCTTCAGCATAGAGTAGCAGTAAGAACAAATGGACAATACCGTGTAGTGCTTCTAAGAAATCAGATGGCTTTAACAAATTATATTTTAGTTTAATAAAATGTGCATCAAGTGAAAAAAGAAAGTATTTTTCAAGCATGAATTATGTATTTTTATTGAGACATGCATAAGAAAATTTTCAAACTGCAATTTCTGTTTTCAAAAAATTGAAGAATGAACATAGACATCTTGGGCCTCTCATTTTAGATTCTGTGAATGTTTATATTGATGCAGAACTTGGAAGGGTTAATATAATTTTAAATATAATTTTATTTCCTAATTTTTAATAGTAATTTAACTTTTGAAGTATAAATTCATACATTGATTACGTTAAATACTTTTGTATCCCTTTAAACTTTATGATTTCTTAATATAAATTACTAAGCTCTCGCTTAGTAGTTTAACTAAGAATTCTTTAAATTATATAGATTACTTATAAAGAATGTGTGAAACATGAAAAGTATAAATTAATGGATGTGGGTAAAGTTCCTTTTTTTTTTAGCCTTCTCCAATATTGTCTCTCTTTTGTAGCCTTCCTCCCAAGTTTTATGCCTCTGGGCTTAGCAATATTTTGAAGTGCAAACAGTAGATAAAAATAGTGTTGAGATTTTAAATGTAGATTTTACAGATGTCATTAATATATATATGCTAATTTCTGTTCATAAAAAATTTAAGCCATGTACTATAAAACCATTAACATATTTTGTGCCACTAGAATCAGAAAAGTGAAGGTTAGACAACTGTATCAAGGCTTCCAAGTCTCCTCTCACTACTCGTGTATTAAGGATGGTTGATATGACTAATTAAATGGGGTTAAGCATTATACACTGAGATTGGCAAACTACTCAAGAAATTTCTGGGACATAAGTTGAAATCTTCACAATTTAATCTCTAACTTATATACAACAGTTGTCTTTGCTGGAAACATGTAAACTGGCAAGCCTCCAAGTCTTCTGTCAACTTTGATCAGCAAGGCCTTTTGCCATCTGTGGCTGCCACACATTGTGCTCTTACCTACCTGATCAGATGGAGATGGGAAACACCACAACCATTGCATTCATTTTAGAGAATTCTCTCAGCTGATAGTGCTGCTCACATCAGGTCAAATCCCATAAACAGATGGCTGTGTTACCTAACAATTCCATGAACATCTGCTGTCTACACATGGATATGGGAGATAAATACTTCCTTCATTGGATTCTTCACATATAGTACCTGATTTCCTTGAAAAAGTCCAGACTATGGTGAGCATGTCTTCTCCCCATTAAGATTTGACTCTACTTCGTGTTATTAATTTAGAGACAAAGTTGTGTCTGTAGAATCCTGAACTTGAGTTCATCATCCAAACTGTGGGGAATTCACAGTGCCCCAACCAAGTTTGAATTTCTTGGCTGCATGGGCTACAAAACTGCACTGCTCTGTATACTTCACAGAAGAAAAAACTGTGGAAATTGGGGATAAAATTTTTTGGCATAAGAGTAAAGTTTCACCAATCAGACACACTCCTTGTTGCCATATTATTATAGCCTTAGTTGCAGCATTAGACTTGAAAACAAGCAAACTGAGCCTTCATCTTGCTTTCTAACCTATCATGAGGTTCAGTTTACCTCAGTTGGTAGCATGTCAGATTGAAGCTGATGTTAAGTTTTAGTCCCCACTGTGCAAAAATTTAGATTTTTTTTTTCACTTGCCTTCACCCTATCCTCAATGAGAAAAAGGATGCTGATGGGCTTGGAAACTGCTATGGGAAAAGCAGCAGTTACCTGTAAGTACTTACAGCTGTGACCATCAGCATCCTTTCCTCAATGAGAAAAGGATGCTGATGGGCTTGGAAACACTCCATGCTGAGTATATTCAGTGGATGGAGTGGCCAGCCTTTTTTTCAGATGTGAACCCTTACAGAGCATATGTGGGGTGTTCTGGGAAGATACATTGGAGACCATCAACCCCTTCCAAGAACTCAACAAGCTCTGATCCACTCTTCAGGAAGAGTGGGATGTACTTCCACCAGCCATCATGATCAGCCTTATAAACAGTGTAAGTCTTGATACTTGTGAAGCTGTTCATAATCATCATACTTCTTATTAATATAAGAAGTTTCATTGCTAAAGCTCAACATGATGAAGGTAGATTATAAATGTATGTGTTTCAGCATTGATTGTTATTTATATACATTGATCTCATTTCAAAATAGTGCAATTAAAACTAATTCACTACTGAAATTTCAAATTTGGAAGGTGTAATCAGGAATTACCCTTAAAAGAATTCTGGATTAAGTTTATTTTAAAAAGTCACAAAAGATAAAGTTGTTTCATGTCTCTTTTTTTTCTCTGATTTTATGTGCAATGACAAATAATTTTTTTGCCAATGATATAAAAAAACTAAATTCCTTCACTTAGTTACTTTTCAATGACTAATTGTTAAAAGGAAGAAACAGCTGGGAAAAAGTAAGAAAACAACCAAAAATGATGAAAAAAAAATAAAAAAATTAGTTCCTCCTCAAGCAGCTTCTTGCCATGGAGATCTCAAAGGATTTCTCAGAACTGTATACTATTGATGTCTCTGAGATAGGTGGGACCTCAGCAGAAAGACATGCAGGATATAAGAATGTATGAATGAGCCTAGTGTTTATATTGATTAAGCAATATATTCTCATCTTATATAATAACTTCAGTTAGAATTTTTCTGTATTCACTGTTAAAAGCTGAATTAAATTTTCTTAATTGTATTTTCTAATTCCTGATATTTGTAGTGATTAATGATCAGGAAATAGTATCAGTGAAGAAACACCTGGGTCATTTATCTTCACTGAAGCCTCACCCTTCCCTCAGTGGCCACTGTCTAAGGCCACTGTCTGTTGGATGGGATGTTAAGCCTTGCCCCATGTGGGAGAGCCATAACCCTATGCACATTAAAGAACATTCTTGATAGCACTTTAACAGGAGAATTTCCACCGTCTCCCAACAACTGTCCAGTGGGTCCTCTTCCCCAACCTTCTCTGTGCCATAGGAGTGCTTATTATACCACCATTTAGCCCATAGTGTGCAAAAAAAGTGCCACTCAGAGGTTTAAACAACTTTTGGTCATTTTCCAATCGAAATTTAGGAGACAGCTTGGGTGTTTTTCACCCCTGTTAATTAGTTCCATTTACCTAGTGCTAGTAAATTTTAGGAAGAAGTTCATTATACTAAGGGAGTGATATGCAGCACTTTCTACTAAGATTAAATTTGATTAAGTGAATCATTCTTCATCTTTTAGTAGTGAATGTGAAGATTTAGAAATGCAATATATAGCTATGCTCTAACTTCTATATATATATTATTTGCAAATATTTTAATGGTTGACTTCCAGATGCTTTGCCCTGATAGAAAATAGCAGCTTAGGACATACAAGTAGGTTGGACCGTGACACTGAGAGAATGAATGCTGAAGAAAATATTTTAGAAGTAGGGCTGTCTTCAACATTCAGTAGCATTTTAACTCAAAGTTCACCTCAGATTTATAAAGTAAGAAATTGTTTACTAATTAAACTTGCAAATTATATAATTTGTTATTCAACTTCAATTATGAAGTAATTCTGTATTTTGTGGCTTACCAGAAAGTTCTTTAATTAGGTTATTAAAAATATGTATGTGAAATATTTATGTTTTTGATGTTATAACTTTTGACAGTATAAATGCAAAAAAAAAAAAAGGAATTTTACCACTGATTTATTTACCCCTTTGCACTCTTATTAAGAATTGTTCTTGCAGCTCAGTATGTGTAAAGGAAGTATAATGTTGTGCCATATTACATCTGGCATGTGAATTCAGTGTAATATTTGTATGATACCAGGTGGTTCCTTGCTAATGACTGCAAAGGTTTAAGGAACAATCATAAGCAACTCAATCTATTGCTTAATTTCTACCATTTGATTTCTTCACTCCTGAAAGCTCAACCTAATTCCAATTACAGAACTGCCAACTGCTCTGATTTTATGAAAATTTTGGTTTAAAATCCGAAATTTCAAATTGGTCATTGGAACATGGAAGTTTGTATTTTTCAATCCCCATTGTTTCATTCCCATTGTTTTTATACTTTTAAGAAATCTTTCCTCAAATTTTACAGTATTCTTTTCCAAAGAAAGGTAATTGTAAAATAAAAACTTCTTCCCTTTTATTACCTATTTTTAACTGCACTACAGTTATCACTATTTCCTAATCGGGGCTTAACTTTGGGCTCACCTGCACAGTTCCCTGGAGAGCAGAGGGAGAGTCAGTCAGGTTCTCTAGTAGGATCAGAAGTCAAAGTCAGGATCAGAAGGCTCCTGCCTTTAACTCTAAAAGAATATCGATGTGACCTTTTAAAATTGTCTTTGAAATTTGTTGTTTGTTTAGAAATTTGTCATCTGGAAACTTGTCAACATTTCAATAGCTTTCCTCCTGTCTTCAACTACTTTGCTTGAACAAACTGCAGATTTAGAATAGGTGTGTACAACTTAAAGTGCACAGAACCTCGACCACCCTCCCCAGTCTAACAACTAATTGCAAATTGGATTACTTGGAGCTCCCATACTTTGAAGCTTTGGAGTGACGGAGGTCACACTTGGCTTTGTAATGTGAATGGGGCTTATGAATGTTTGTTGTTGTCTAGAGCAGTGGTTCTCAACCTTTTATGCTTCGCATACCCCTTGGAAATGTGTATGTAACTGGCAGACCCCTTGTATAAATAGATAAAATTATAGATATAGTATAACAATGGGAATAAAGTAAAACATATATATAGTGACTTTTGAGCTCTCACAGCGTACCCCAAAAAATTTTGCCGCATTTCCCACATTGAGATCCCCTAGTCTAGAGTTATAAGGGTTAATTTATTTGCAGGTCATGGAATTTTTGTTCATTGTAAGGTGTGAAATCCAAAATCTGGTTTTTCTGTGAATGTGTTCATATGAAACTATATACAGTAGCTCTTGTTAGTGGTAGGGGAGATTGATGTAAAGTTTTTCTCCCACTACTGTTCAGGCTGATGGTAAGGGAAATGAAGGGTTAAAACTTTTCTTTTACTACAACTGATGGAAATTGAGGCCATTTGGGTGATTGTTCTGAGCTTCTAATCAGCTGATGAAAACTCTGTTTAGCAGATTTGAGCATTATGGCAGTGTTGCCTCTATTCTCATCTTTGCACTTTATCATTTGTTGTTGTGTTTGAAAAGTTTTGCTTCTTCTAATTTTGAATTGTATTAAAATTTTTGCTGTGCCTCCTAATAATTTGTGATAATTAGATATATTTAGTGTACCCAGGAGTTTGATTTTGGAAAAAGTGCTTAAAAGAGAAACTTTAGCTTTAAGATAAAAAGCACAGTGATTTCAGTACTAAAACTTATCACATTAAAACTGTATAGAGTTTAAAAAACAGCTCTTACATCATTTTGTTAATTGTTGGGTACTGCAGATGTTTCATACATACTAATAGTGGTATGAAAACTAAGCCATTATAAATACAACCGTATGTTGAATTCACTCAATTGGCTCTTGCTCCAAAATATTGCACGCTAACTCATCTGATAGCTGCTTGTCTGTACTTAGTCTGTACTTAGTTGAAGGATTATCCTTTCAACAAAAGAGCACTATTTCTATAGATATAGAGAAGTTGCTCTTGTAAAGCTGGTATGCTTGTCCTCATTTGAGCCAAGATTGATGGTTATGGCAAAGTCAGGTGTTCATAAAATGCATTGGCAAAATCACTATGCCAATAGTTGACTTTACCATCTATCTCAATTTTCAAAATGATGTTCATCATTTTGAAAATTGAGATAGATGGTAAAGTCAACTGTTGGCATTGGGTATTTTCTAAATTAATCCACATATCAATCAAGTAATTAAAACATATTTAAAGATAAAATTTGCATTAAATTGCATACATATTTGTACTTTATTAGACTATGACCCAATACCTTTAATATTAAATAAATTGTTACAACTTAAGAATGACTCCCATTTGCCTTCCATCTTAGTGAAAGTATACCCCCCCCCCCCCCCCAATTTACCTGGATATATCACAAATATTTGTAAAGATTAAAGTACATAATAAAGAATAATCACCCCTTCTGTTTATTAATTAAACAGAAAGCACCAACCTATTATTTAGAGTGAGCATTCTTTTAGTTTTTCACACTTTTTTTCCCCCTACCAGATATATTGTAAAGTTGGGGCATGAAGTTGTCCAACTTTTTTATTTTAATAAATTTTTTTGTTCATAAGAACATGTAATGCAAAATACATTAACCCTAAAGGACCCACAAAGCTAAGTAGCTTATCTGTAGGTAATTGAATAATATATTTATAATACATATACTCATTCAATTATCAATTTTAGGAAAAAATAAGATAAAAATATATGACATGTAAAATCTCAAAATTTTTATCAAAATTTATTAAAGATATATGTAATTTTAATTAAGCTATTCTTTTAAATTTTTAATCTATTATAAATGTTTAAAATTTCTTTTGGATTAAATTCAGTGTGTGGTATTTTATATTCACATGCATTTTCCATAACTGTTTTTAAATTTAGATTGTTTTATAATAATTTTTAGTTTTTAATCTTGCATTTTTACTCTGTTCTGTTTTCTTTTTAAATTTGTTATAAAATAACTTTTTAGGATTATATTATAAATATATGAGTTTCTGTATGACAACAGGTTCAAGTAATGTTATCTGTCTCTAAAAGTCACATAATTTTGTTTGGTTTGTTGGTATAAAACATAGCTTGAAGATATATAATATATACCATAGCTTGAAGATTTTCAATTTTCTTTATATTTGTTAAATTTGTTTTACCGTGAATTGCTATATCATTAGCTATAATTGATTCATATACAGATTTGTAGAATAAAAAGCATATTTTAGTATTAAATATATATCTTAATCTTTGAATTGTTTTCTAAGGAATAATATGAGATATTCACATATTTTAGAGATATGTACACAGTCGTATCAGAATAATATGTCCACCTACCTAATAATCAGAATAGCCACCCTTGGCCCAGATGACAGCAGCAAGATGGCGTGGCATGGATGCAATGAGGCCCTGGAAGGTTGCCAGAGGCAAACGTGCCCATTTGGACTCCAGCAGAGCATGGAGGTTCCGGAGATGACGTGGTTGTGGGTTCGCAGTCTGAACTTGTCGATCCAAATGGTCCCTCAAGTGCTCTATGGGATTGAGGTCGGGTGATTTCGTTGGCCAAGGGAGAACGGAGACGTTGCTGTCATGTTCCTGGAACCAGTCACGCACCACTCTAGCAACATGAGAGGGCGCTTTGTCCTGTTAGTAGACATCATCACCACCAGGGTAAATGTCCGACACGAAGGGATGCATATGACCAGTGAGGATGGACAAGTAGCCATTGGCATTCAGGAACCCATCCAGTGGTACCAGCGGTTCCAGGTCATACCAGGAAAACATCCCCCAGATATGCACGCTGCCACCTCCAACCTGTACTTGACCAACAAGCATGTCCGGGTGTTGGTTCTCGTGCCTGACACCGTATCTGCCACCCCCGTCACTTCTGTGGTATGTGGAGTAGAACCTTGATTCGTCGGAAGAAGGCAACCTTTTTCGACTCTTCCACTGCCCAATGACAGTAGTTCCGTGAGAACTGCAGGCGTCATTGCCGATGGACCTTGGTTAACATGGACATTTTTACATAGCATCGACTTCGGATACCCATGCATAACAGGGTTCACTCTACTGTTATCAGGACACGTACCTGGGTGCCCCAGTGTTCATTTGAGTGGTCAATTGCTGCACTGTTGTGTGTCGATTGCCCTTTACCAGTTGGCGGAGGCGATGTTCTCCTCTGGTGTCAATGGCCTTTGGGACTCCACAGTTATGATGTCTGGAGGTACTCTGTGTGCCAGCAGTCCATTCTTGGTACTCCCTTACTAAAGGACCTTGCGAACAGCCCACAAAGTCTACTGTTTCAGAGATGCTTCCACCCTTGGCACAGTAGCCGATGATCATTCCTTTTTGAATGTCCGTCAAATCAATACCTCTGCCCATTGTGCTCACATTACGCACTATGGCTCATCTGTCCTGGCTAGCCGCTTTTATCTCTGTGTGGTCGACCTTGTCATGTGCACTCTGTAACACGCCTGAGTGGGTACACTGTGATTTCGTGGGTGGTCATATTATTCTGATACAACTGTGTATATTCCACCTAAAATATTCTTAATACATAGACTAGATTATTTGCATGTTCAAGTTTATAACAATTACAAGCTTAGTTATTAGTAAAAAATTATTTCAGGACAATTTAGCCTGTGAGTTTAATGAAAAAAAAAATTTTATTTGCTTTAAATATTGGAGAATGTATTATCATTCACTTAGTTTTTTAATAGATTTTATGTTTTTTAATAGATTTTATTATTATTTAATCATCTTGTAATATTATTATAAATGAATTGTATATATTTTTTATGAATGTTTTATATAAACATTTATTTAAATGTTTGTTGCTGTTCATGGTACTTATGTATTAACGCCACCGCAGCAGATGTTGCGGTTATGCGCCAATAAAGAGCAGTAAGTACCGATGTTTTTTTTGTCAGATTTTTGTTTGGGGATTTTTTTTATAATTCAGTCGGCAGTGCACTGTTTCCGATTTTCATGTTTTTTAGTTTGTGTTGCCTGGGAGGACATTATTTAGTTTTGGGGCTTTTTTATATTTCAGTCGGCAGTGCACTGTTTCCGATTTTCATGTTTTTTGGGTTGTGTTGCCTGGGAGGACATTATTTAGTTTTGGGGCTTTTTTATAATTCGGTCGGCGGTGCACTGTTTCCGATTTTCATGTTTTTTGGTTTGTTCCCTGGGAGGACATTATTTAGTTTTGGGGCTTTTTTATAATTCGGTCGGCGGTGAATTGTTTCCGATTTTCATGTTTTTTTGGTTTGTGGTGTCTTGGAGGACATTATTTAGTTTTGGGGCTTTTTTATAATTCGGTCGGCAATGCACGGTTTCCAGTTTTCATGTTTTTTGGTTTGTGTTGTCTTGGAGAACATTATTTAATGACATCAAAAAAACATGAAAATCGGAAACAATTCACCGCCGACCGAATTATAAAAAAGCCCCAAAACTAAATAATGTCCTCCCAGGGAACAAACCAAAAAACATGAAAATCGGAAACAGTGCACCGCTGACTGAAATATAAAAAAGCCCCAAAACTAAATATTGTCCTCCCAGGCAACACAAACCAAAAAACATGAAAATCGAAAACAGTGCACTGCCGACTGAATTATAAAAAAAATCCCCAAACAAAAATCTGACAGAAAAAACATCGGTACTTACTGCTCTTTATTGGCGCATAACCGCAACTTCTGCTGCGGTGGCGTTAATACGTAAGTACCCTGTTCATTATTAAAATATAATCTGCATACAACGAAAATTGTTTTTCAAATTAAAATGATAGATCATTTATAAAGAAAAAAAAAGCAAACAAACCTTCAAGCAGCTGCTTGCCACAGATGTGTGACAAGAGCCTGTCAGTTTATATGCTGTAGAGAAGGTCTGTGAGGAAGGCAAAGACCTTGGCAGAAAGACAACACACACATCCATGTCACCCTGGGCTCAAAACCAAGTCCCTTTAACCAGTAATCAAGTGTGGTAACCACTTGGCCATGGATTTGTATATATATTAAAAATGTAAATGACCTAGAGTCCTGTGGATTTCTAAATGGAACTATTTTTTTTTTCAAACTATAGATATTGCATATTTTAGTGATAGTGTACCTGTTTACTACATAATTCTTAAATCAATTTAATAAAATATCTCTAATTCTATTTCTAATTTTTTAAGTAATAAGAAATGATTTATTGTATCAAAACTTTTTAAAGATCTAAAAATATAGTTACCACCTTTTCTCCTTTGTTCAATGAGTTATTTACTTTATCTGCAAATTTTAATAAAAGTTGAATTTTATTTTTTTCCTTTTAGTAAATCAAATTGGTTGTTTATTAACCTTTAACATGCTGGTGTAAAGTCTGTCATTATGACAGGGAATGCATATATATATATAGATACTTAATCATAACAATGCCTTATAATTAAAGTTACAAACACAGAAATTGTTTAAATTAATTAAATTAATTATGATAAATGGTGTTAATATAAAAATAGCTTATGAGCAAGCCATAATAACTCTTAGGAGTTTGCTATATATTGCCATTTCAACAACCATAGTAACTCATATATGAGTTTAATATTACCCAGAGATGTTTTTACCTTAATAAAAGTTCTTCAGTTTCTGATGTTACATTTTTAACTCAGTGCATTTAATCAATGGGGTTATTGCTGATTGAAAGTTGTTACAATTTAAAAAAAGGAAGAATTAAAGGTTCATACTTTTATTAGGTTTCTTTTTATGGCTGGTTCACCTGGTTTGTATTACAGTATAATGATGTATGTTCTTCATCAGCATTCCTCATTGTTGACTCGAAATTTAATGATACACTGGATACCAGTCCTTTTGAAAATTTTTCACTTTAATTTTTTACTTTAATTGCCAGTTGACTTGATTGAAGTGCTTGATTCCTTAGCATATCAGATCTTCCTATTTTATTTCTAAGTTGCAATATCATGTTTTTTAAAAGCTTGCATGCTTAGCTTAAAAATCGTAATAATTCAACGATTACAAATTAAAACCAACTTAAATGTTAAAAGTTTTAAAAGACATAATGGACATGTTATATTCATGAGGCTTCATCCGGTGGTAATTAAGTGGTAGCATAGTTTTTATTTGGTTCTCCCCTAGCTGTCAGCATTGACTTGGGCTTGCTCATTGAGTGGTAGGTTCAATTCTGGTTGGAGGGGTGCTATTTCAGTATTGCAGATGTGATCTTTATGTAAATTAGAGTATTTTCTTTATAATTAAATTGAAATTTTGTGGGGGTGTAGCCAATCGTGTAATCAGTACCTGTTCTGTATTTATTTGAATATCAATTATTGTTTGAGCTAATGCAGTTGTTGGTTTTTGTTTTAGTATATCTCTTTTATGTTCTATGAGTCTTAGTTTTATTGTGATTATATGTCTTTCGGCCTGTAAATGGTAGCTAGGCTTAAACTGGAAGGAGAGCTGTGTACCAATCCCTAGTGATGATGCACAGAACCAGCCAGGTCTAGCACCTAATGTCCGACCCCGCCTTCTCGTGGTGCAGGCCGTTAGTACCTTTCAAAAGAGATATTCTCTTTTGGAAGGGAACAGAAGGGGAGGGCTGCCAGTTCAGTATGGCCTACTGATCTGGTCATCTATGGCCACTTTTTTCTTTTTTTTCAACCCTGCTGAGGAGTGGTCAACTTCACAGGGTCCTGGTGCTGACCATTTATACCTACTAGACTGGACTTGTTTATGGATTTGAGCTTGATTATGGATTCTGGACTTGCTACACTGGTGGGCCTGTGTTGAGGGAGAATCTGCCGCTGTGTTTTCTGTTTGCTTCTGGGTTGCCAGCCCTAAGTGAACAGAGGCATGGGATACCTTATATCAGCTGGTGGATAATTCTAATCAGAGGCCATCACAGGTACCTGAACCTTACTTAGCTAGTTGGGCATCGTCAAGCCTAAACTTGAGTAATGTGTCTCAGACAGGCCATATGGCTCTTGAAAAAGTCCACTTGAAAAAGTGGTGCCTGAAGTTCCTACCAGCATCGGTGACTTCAGCCTTTAGCAGAGGAGGAACAAGTCTTTGAAATCCAAAGTGAATGCACAGTATTCCCTGTTAAGAAACATTAATTAATAGATCTGAAAAAAATTCATTGCCGCCACGGCGGGAATCGAACCCGCATCTCTCCAGATTCATGCCAGAGTGCGCTAACCATTGCACCACGCATCGGACAACAAATATTTTCAGAATATGACCTTATAAATCTTCCTGAGACGTGACACATGCACAAGACAATCACATGCACAACTGACAATTTTGAAACCGAGAAGCACTAGAAATTGAGTTGGCTGCTTTCTTTCCTTCTAAAGATCACAGTTCTACTGAAGTGGCATTTATAAACTTGTATCTTGTTGGGAAAAGGTTATAGATTGTGTTGGTGCTTACTTTCCTGAATAAAATATCATTATTCAATTTTTATATATAGTTTAATCTTACCCTCAAAAATCGCATGAATTTTTTTGGTTACCTGATATATTTGGTATTATCATTTCTTTTTGCTGGTATTGTTTGGGAATCTTGTTTTACTTTATATTTTACAGATTTATGTGCTCTATTGATAAATTTAGTTGAGTATCCTGCCTCTTTACTGATGTTGTAGATAAAAGTTATTTCTTTCTTTAAATCTGTTGTTTCTGAGCAATATCTGTATGTTCTACTTAAGTATGTAATTATTGACGTTTTTTTTTTAGTCTTGTTGGATATACCAAATCTTGTGGGATAATTTTAGGTGTGTGTATTGGTTTTCTGTAGACTTTGGTTACACATCTGTTCTTTTTACTCCTTATCAATACGTCCAAATATGGCAATTTGTCATTAACTTTTTCTTCTTGAGTAAATTTTATAATAATAAATAAATAAATACCCCCTCAAGCAGCTGCTTGCCACAGAGGTCTGACAGGAGCCTGTCAGTTTATATGCCGCAGTAGGAGATCTGAGAGGATGGCAAGACCTCAGCAGAAAAACGACACACACATCCATGCCTAATTCCGGGGCTCGAACCCAGGTCCCTTAGATCAGTAGCCAAGCGTGCTAACCACTCGGCCACGGGACGGCGTTAAATTTTATACTAGGTATTATATTATTAAATGTATCAATAAGTTTTTGTAGTTGAGATACTGAGTGATCCCAAAAAAATTATTGTATCGTATGTAACAAAGGTGGTTTTAATTCAGATTTCTGTAGAGCTGTATATTCTACATGTCTCATCACTGAGACATGTAGGGTCATGAGCCCAGAGAGGGGTGATCCTAATGGGATCCCCTTCCCCTGTACCCATGGTTGTCCATTTACTACAAACCAGTTCAAGGTAGTGGGCCTGATCCAGTGCTTCATGAAAACAAAGTATTCTTGAGCCATGTGCCTGGTGACCTCTAGCCATTCAACTTTCAATTGCATTGCTGCATCAAAAATTGGTGTATTTGGATACAGCAATACAACATTTAGAGAGTGAATGGTTATAGTATCCCAAACCGGTGTTTGTTGAATAATTTGTGTTTCTATTAAGCATGAAGTTAAGGTGTAATGTGGGTGGAAAGTAAGGTGTGAAAAAGTTAAATAAAGCTCTTTCTAAATTATATGTTGGGAATTTTCTTTTACTTACTAATGGTCTGAATGGATGACTGGGTTTATGTAGTTTAATTTTTATGAATACTTGGGTATGATAATGTGCATGGGAGCTATACTTGCTTTTACTATTTGTGTGGTTAAGAATGCATTGTTCTTTAGCTCTGCTAACTTTTTAATTGTATTGGATTATTTTCTGAAGGGTGTACATTTCAAACTCATTTAGAAATCCTTTATCATCATAATCTGATTTATTATCTTTACTATTTATTCAGTTTTGTCAGCTAAAACTATTTTAGTATCTAGATTATTTTTTAATTGATTTAATATTTTGGTTTCTTTATGTGTGTTCTCTCTTGCTTGTTTCTTAGTTGGTATTTTATAGTTCTATATATTTTAAATCTCTCTTTTTCTTTTTTCAAAATGGGGATTTTACAAATTGTTTGTTCAATTTTGAGGTATTAGGTTTTCTAATTTCAGCACATGTAAAGAACATACATGCCACAAAGTGAGATTGGCAAAAATGCATGTGATTGGTTAGATATCTCATTACATTCAAATCATTGCAGCATCGCCAGATACTATAAACTGCACATTTTACATATTGTTTAATGATTTTCTTTTTACAAGTTTTGTGATGCTACTCACTTTTTTTTTTGTATCAAAATAAAATTTTATTTCATTAAATTTATGTCTTTGTTTTACTGGTATTCATAAAATGAAACATTTTCACATAGAGATACACAGTAAATTGGATGAGTCAGAAAAAAAAAGTTTCATTATACTGAATATTTTGTTATTCTGGCATTTGTTGTATCAATATTTTATGGTATTAGCTTTTGTTTTCAACCTGTGGCAAAGTGAAACTTTATATATTAGTAGGCTATACAAGGGTAAGATTATCTCAATTGTGTTTTATGTTGTAACAATGTTATTAAATAAGTTTTATTTACTTTTAAAATAAATTTATGCTTGTTTGTTCATTTGTTTATTGTGATAATAACATTTGCCATTTAGATTTTAGATTTATCAAGCATTTGTTATGCTTCTGAGATTACACAAAAAATACTCTCTATGAGACAATAAGGAAGTAAGTGATCGTACTATAGTTTTTAGGGCCTATATCCAAATTTTAGAGAAGTATGCTCTCTAAT
Source organism: Ryuthela nishihirai (assembly GCA_038380435.1). Classification (NCBI taxonomy): domain Eukaryota; kingdom Metazoa; phylum Arthropoda; class Arachnida; order Araneae; family Heptathelidae; genus Ryuthela; species Ryuthela nishihirai. Next base: position 25,641,124 of record JAWZYU010000028.1, on the reverse strand, counting down.
GATATATTATTGCATAGTAACTGGGATTATATCAGAACTGTATGTAAACAAATATGTGCATAAAAATATGTAATGACTGTTTGAAGAGGCATTTTGGGTATTTATGGTGAAATTAAAAGACATAATTAAGATTTTCTTAAAGTTTTCCATATACACTATTTTTTTTTGTAATTTTAAATATAGTTGTAAAGTGCTTAATTATGTGCATGTTATTTATATTTTTAGGCAGCTTTGGATAAACTCCAGTCTTTTGTGTCTAGTCATATTTTGGAGATCAAGGTTTCTGGAAAATATGCTGCAAACATGTGTCGCTCAGCATCAAGGGTTAGTTTTTATCTCTTTTTTTGAGAAAGCAAATGTTCTCACTTTGTCTCCCTCCCTTGCACTTTTTGTTTTTATAGATAAATATTCTTTTTGTGTTGGATAGGTATTGATGAAATATGAGAAGCATTCAAAAAGTTCTTGACATGCATCTGCAGAATAAAAACCATTGCACTTACTTCAATGAAACTTTTCCTGCCCTTCAAAGTAGTACTCCCCTCCAACTTCTATGCAAAGCTGCAGACGTCTATGCCAATTCTGCAAAGCTTGGTGGTACTCCTGTTGGGGAATACTCCACAACTCTGAATGAACACATTTTGCAAGGTCTTGCACCTTTAAAAAAGTCTTCTCAGCAAGTTCCTTCTGAATTTTTGGAAACAACCAAAAATTTAATGGTGCAAGATCTGGTGAATATGCAGGATGGAGTAGCTGTTTGATTTTATTTATGCTACAGATAGGCGTAATTTGCGAGGTTCCACCAGCCCTTGAACCAAGGACAGTGAAAAATTCAGCGGTTTTGTTTTAAGAAGTTATTGGAAAATTATTTTATAGTTGGATTGATACTAATGAAATATAATTCACATTTTTCAAATCCTTAAGTGG